>OX493338.1:15895394-17254561 GCA_950371115.1 Anania fuscalis | reverse complement strand
ATGGAATAATTAGATTTTTTACAAATGCAAGCATGTTACATAAGGCACAGAATAGTGTTATTACGTTAAGCTAGGGATACACTAGCTAGGGGACAAAATGTCCCACGAAATGTGTCGGCGACATGTGAAGCGAAGCTAGGCGATTGCTTGACATCTGGCGACATCGCGCGACTTAAAGGCTGACGCACACCAAAAAGTGTCGCAGACGTGCTGCATTGCGTCTGCGTGCGTCAGGATTTGTAATATATGAGTTTGTAGGTTCACACCGACGGTGTCGCAGATGCATTTCGATGCGTTTGCGTGCGTCAGTCGCACAGCAGTCCGCGAGATACAAACCGAAAGTGAGCGGAGTGGCAACGTCGCACACGCGCTCCGGCATGATGACGTTGTATTCCAAAGGATGTCTTAGTTGAGGCCACACCGCGGTGACGCATACGTTTGCGTGCAGCTGCGACACCGGCTGCGGCACTTCAGTTGTAAATATTTGCAAAGTTACTAAGGATCATGGATTTTGAAATACGCGAAAAGTTCATCAATATAGTACGCAAACACAAATGTGTATATGATCCACAGGAGAAAAATTATAACAACAGCTCAAATAACTAATTTGATCCGAAACGAACACACGGTGTCGCAGACGCACGGTGTCGCAGATGCATTGCAACGCGCTGCAATGCGTGTGCGAAGCCCCTTGGTGCCGGTGTGAACTGCTTCAAGACGCAGCGTGTTGCAGATGCAACGCATCGTGCTGCAGACGCAACCGGTGTGCGGTAGCCTTAAACTGGTATTGTGGTAATGCCTGCCAGACGTCAAGCGAAGTCCGGCAACGTCGCACCATTTCACCCGACGTCGCGCATGCAGGACGTTTGTCCCCTACCTAGTGTATCCCCGGCTTTACTGGTCGGTCATGCGATCACCTAGGCGCGTGGTAATCATCGAGAATGTTTAATTTTTGAGCACCTTGTTTTACTTGACCGTGTGGCGATGCAGTTAGTATTACCAGTTAGTCCAGTGACCTGTGACTGTCAAATGTCACAACTTTAATTGTCAATGTCAATAGTCGTGTCACCACAACTCGGTGTCAATCTGTCACTTTACTAACCTAAAAATTAGAGACGAAAATAAATATTTTTTCATAAAAATGGAATTAAACGAACGAATTTTGCACGTTTTGGACAAAAGTGATAAAGTGGACACATTAAAATTAGCATCCGAATTCAATGAGGACCACCAAAAGATAGTGGGTGCTGTGAAGAGCCTCGAAGCTTTGGACATGGTGACTTCCGAGCCAGTAAAGAGTACTAGGTGGGAGTTGACTGAGGAAGGCCAACTGGTGGCTGATAAAGGAAGCCATGAGGCTGTGCTTTACCGTAGTGTACCAGACACTGGGATACCACAAGCAGAGCTTATGAAGGTTAGAAACTTCACTTTGGCTATATTTAATCTTATTTACACATATTCTTTGAGACTTCCTGCAGTTCTAGACTCAAGTCACATTGATTTGTAAATGCACTGGCCTGCAATAGTTTTTTTTTCCAATACAAGCTATTACCGTAACAGTTGAACAACAATGAGTTACTCATTTTACTTGATAACACTTGTAGAGATTTATGTATTTGTTGTCTTTTTACTATTCATCATCATTTAATGCATTAATATTACAAAACTTAAGTATGCTCTACTTGCTAAAGGAAAAAAATGTGAACACAATAATCAGATAATAAAAAAAAATTAAACCAAATAAAATAAACCTCTTTTTTTGGTTGAGAATACATTTTTGGAGAAATGTAAGCTTTGCTTATTGATAGACTGATTAAAAATGATTGATAACTTTAAAGCTGGTAGAAAATGCTGTAAGTATAACATTAAGTCTGCTAATTGTACTTACTGGTTGTTAGTGTCTTTCATAAAACAAAGTTTAAACAAATAAATAAACACATATGAGGGTTACTTGAAGATAAAAACAGAAACCTGCCCTATGCTGGCCAAGTAATTATGGTATGCAACTAAATAAATTGTTTCCTTTATTTCAGACTGTTCCAAACGCAAAAGTAGGCTTCAGCAAAGCCATGTCATCCGGATGGATCCTAATAGATAAGTCTGGAGGAGCACCACTCGTCAAGAAAAAGGTAGACACCATCACCGACACAGTACAAGTCCACCTTAACGAAATAAAGAAAGGCATCGATAACCTAGCGGACAACATTAGGAATGATTACAAAAAGAGGAAACTCCTGCAAGAAGTTACAATCAAAAGTTTCCTTCTATCAAAGGGTCCGCAGTTTTCTACAACCATAAAAAAGCTAGAAACTGATTTAACTAGTGAAATGCTGTTAACAGGGTCTTGGAAGAATCTAGAGTTCAAACCGTACAATTTTGATGCACTAGGTATGTATGAAAAAAGCACAAATTTAAAGCTGTCCCAAAATAAAATGTTAAAACGACACCTGATGGTGGGCCTGCTTATGACTACTTGAGGAAAAAAATATATATACCACTTTTATTTTTTAATTTACAAACCAAAACTAATAATCCATGAATTTTAACACCCCTTACGACATTTATAACTACCATTCCCTAAAGTTTGGAAAGATTTTTACTTTGAGTGCACTTTCACTGATTGTATTGAAAAAAAGTTAGGTCAACTACCATGGCAGGTTTTTTTTTTTAAATTGACAAACCGGAGCCGCAAATTTTTGTTCCCTACTTTTTTAAGTATATTAGAAAACACAACAGACATGTACATATTTGTTTTACAAGAAACAGATATAAAATGGTATTGGACCAAACTAATATCCTAAGGATAATTAATTTTTCTAAAAGGTAAGAAATACTTTTCAATGGCTTTTGTGCCCTACCCACATTATTTTGATTTTGTTATACATTGAACATAAAGAGTTTCCTTACTTACAACTTTTCAAGATCAAATCAAGAAGGATTTTTTAAGGTCTTACTTCTTTTACTGTATCACAAGAATTTTATCATTGATACCTGCGTTGTTTATACATATAACACAAGTGCTGCAGCTGCTTACTTTAGAATCAGAACAATGTATTTGATGTTGTCCAATATTTATTTATTTACTTGGAGTCCAAGTCCCAAGATATTTGTAAAAAATACAAAAACTTGACATTACTAAAGTGTTATATTTATCCAATAATATTAATAAAGATACAAAAGTGTGGTGTTTTTAAATCTTAAATTGAATTATTATGACACCTAGAAAATTTGAAAACTTATTTTAGTAGCACTTGTTTAAACCATTGCAGGTCAGCCACCAGAATGCGGGCACCTCCACCCCCTCCTCAAAGTCCGTTCCGAGTTCCGCGAGATATTCCTCGAGATGGGTTTCACCGAGATGCCCACAAACATGTACGTGGAGAGTTCGTTCTGGAACTTCGACGCGCTGTTCCAGCCGCAGGCGCACCCGGCGAGAGACGCGCACGACACGTTCTTCGTGGCCAGCCCCGCTACTAGTACGGAGTTCCCGATGGATTATCTGGAGAGGGTTAAACAGGTTCACAGTAAAGGGGGGTATGGGTCGCAGGTTGGTTTGCATCATCTTTCAACTAGTGGCACGGATGTTGAGTACTGGGCGAAAGTTGCGCAGAAGATGTGATTGGCTAGTCGCGCGCCTGCACCGTCGGCCGTGATTGGTTGTTAGCTCCGCGCACACGCGTTGATACAATGATCGTCTCGTAAGATTTGCCCCAGCGCTCAACATCGATGCAATCTCATCCAAAAATTAGATATTACATGAAAGCGAAAGCAATAAGGGAGCGGATCAAAAAGAATACCCGAAGCAACCATAGGAAGTCTACTTCTGAGCCTTCAATGACTTGACTTGTTAGACAGCTTCCGCTCAATCGTTTTTCCGTGCATTAACTTTCAGCATTAGCATTTTTCCGCGATCTCTTTGTTTCAACTAGAAAAATTCATGGTCGGGTTTCTGCTGTAAGATTGGCCGGTTAGAAGCAACCTGGCCAGCCGCTTTCTAAAACCTTTACCAGTTTATCTTGTGGGTGGACGTCCTATGCTGCGCTTGCTGGTTCGTGGCTTCTGTAGTAGATTTCCACGTACCATAAATAAAGCATCAATCAAACTTTAGGCTCACAACAGACTACTGGTAGATGGCTGTTATAGTAACCACGTAAACACTTCCTAAACAAGCGAGGACAGAGCGTGGAATAAACTCCTAGAGGATGTGGTCCCAGCCCAAAGTATAAACCAGTTTAAAAATTGACTTGACAAGCATCTTTTAAACTGCAAAAAAGACTAACTACTGGGGAACATAAAACAAGATACAGGCAACCATCAGTTGTCTCAACTGCCTGCCTGATTATAAATAATAATACCTGATAATAATTAGTGATTGATACCGCACGCATCGTCCGCAGATTTCTCTCATTTGCCCTGATCCCGGCCAACAGTGCTATTGCCGGCCATTACCGCCCAAGAGGGGAGAGGTTTTTGGCCTAATCATCATCTCATCATTATTTTAGCCACAATACGTCCACTGCTGAACATAGGCCTCCCCAGTGACTTCCAGATCGGCTGGTTGGAAGCGGCCTGCATCCAGCGGCTTCCTGCAACCTTTACTAGGCCGTCTGTCCTCCTTGTGGGTGGACGGCTCACGCTGCGCTTGCCGGTACGTGACCTCCATGGTCCTCATGGTTTTTGGCCAATAAAGACATAATAATAGTACGGTTTCACCGAATTATGCTTAGAAGAACCTGGTTTATAATAACCTTAGTTATTAAGCGCCTGGCTTGCAGGGCTACCGGTACGATTGGAAGATAGAAGAGGCTCAAAAGAACTTGCTCCGCACGCACACGACGGCCGTCAGCGCGCGCATGCTGCACCGCCTCGCGCAGCAGGAGGAATTCACGCCGCAGAAGTACTTCAGCATCGACAAGGTATACCAACGTCATCGTCATCATCATGTCAGGCTTTGTAGTCCACTGCTGGTCCATCAGCCTATGTAGGCCTCCTCCCCCAGAAGTACTTCAGCATCGACAAGGTATACCAACGTCATCGTCATCATCATGTCAGCCTTTGTAGTCCACTGCTGGTCCATCAGCCTATGTAGGCCTCCTCCCCCAGAAGTACTTTAGCATCGACAAGGTATACCAATGTCATCGTCATTATCATATCAGCCTTTGTAGTCCACTGCTGGACCATCAGCCTATGTAGGCCTCCTCCCCCAGAAGTACATCAGCATCGACAAGGTATACCAACGTCATCGTCATCGTCATGTCAGCCTTTGTAGTCCTGCCTGGACTGCTGGACGTAGGCCTCCCCTACCAGAAGTACTTTAGCATCGACAAGGTATACCAACGTCATCATCAACATTTCAGCCACAGGACCTCTACTGCTGATCATAGGCCTCCCCCAGTGACTCCCACATTGACCGGCTGGAAGCGACCTGCATACAGCGGCTTGCCTTTGCAGTTCAGACCATATCTGCCTGAACCAAATAGTAGTTTATGGCTATGCAGCCTGCAGCACAAAATGGCGATGATCAAATATGCTCGAATACAAGACGCTGTTTTTCATCATCGTCATCATTTCAGCCATCGGAAATCTACTACTGAACATAGGCCTCCCTCAGTGTCTTCCAGATTCATTAGCCGGTTGGAAGCGGCCTGCATCCAGCGGCTTCCTGCAACCCTTACGAGGTCGTTTGTCCTCCTTGCGGGTGGACGTACAAGATATATAGGTCTCCAAATGCCGCATTCGCGCACATTACTAGTGGTACATTAAAATTAGGTCAATTAGCTCTATGGGTTAATGTGTCGGCCCCTTAAACCTTTGAGAATCCACTCTAGATGTTGGCCTTCTACATAAAACGGAAACCCATGCGGTTTAACCGAGTTCGTTAACTGAATTGCATTATTTACATTGATAGGCCATTGAATGCGTTGACTGCTTTACAATATAGTTTAACCACAAGCGCTGTACCGCTCTTTAAGAATTTTTCTTTTTTGTTCTTTATTCTTTAACTTTTCTTTCCTACCTTCAGTACTGAAAGTATGGATAAATACGGTTCCAGTGTTTTTAAATTAATCTATAACACATCAAACAATTTGGAGCGTACGGCGTATTGCCAAACCCTTTTGTCTAGTCACTGTTTCCGCTAGAACGCATTTAATGTATTTTGCACAAACAAGCGCCACCTCATGCCAAACTACGCTTCACATTATCGCACGCACAACACGATTCACGTACTTTTACGTGAACTCCACTGCCCTAAGGGAGTCCCTAATACAGCCTATACCGGATATGTCTGCAGGTGTTCCGTAACGAGACTTTAGACGCGACGCACCTAGCCGAGTTCCACCAAGTGGAAGGGGTGATCGCGGACCGCGGACTCGGGCTCGCGGACCTGGTGGGCGCGCTCGACGCCTTCTTCCGCCGCCTCGGCTTCCAGCAGCTGCAGTTCAAGCCCGCCTACAACCCGTATACTGAGCCGAGCATGGAGATCTTCGCTTATCACGAGGGTGAGGGTTCACTTGTTACTAGGGTTGACACACGAGTTCTCCTGAACTGCTGGATAAAACGTATGCCTCCTAAAATAAAATGTTTATCTACCTAGGACCTTCAACATCTCTTCGTAGGCGACCTCTTATGGCTAAAATGATGACAATAAAGTAGTTACTATGATAATAAGTGTAAAACTGTCTTATTTTGATGCAATGAGTCTTAGGTACTGGAGTCTTAAGGACGCTGTCACGATGTCGACGCTCGAAAGATGCTAGTATGGATGGAGAAGGCCTTAGAATGATTTGTAAATTTTGCCAACCCTTCCAGGTCTGGGCAAATGGATCGAGATCGGCAACTCGGGCGTGTTCCGCCCCGAGATGTTGCTCCCGATGGGGCTGCCCCCGGGCGTGCGAGTGGTCGCGTGGGGGCTGTCGCTCGAGCGGCCCACCATGATCAAGTACGGGCTCAACAACATCCGGGACCTGGTGGGGCCCAGGGTGGACCTGCAGATGGTGCAGACCAACCCCATCTGTAGGCTAGACAAGTAAATTATTTATTGAATAAAAGAGTTATCAAAATATAGTGTTTTTATTTCCATTTATGGGTGTCTCATAACCTACTTGAATTTTCGTTGAATTACAAATGGAACGCGGATATTTTGCAGCAGTCATCAACGAAGCTTGAGGTTAAGTTATGAAGCGATTTTCAGTTGAGCAACGCATAGAAATTGTGAAAATCCACTACCGATACGGATACCTCGTGCAGCCGGTCGATTCTCTAAGTAAAACGCAACCGACTCGCTCTAAAACTCGACTTAGCCGTACAAATGAACATAGCCTCTATCTTGTTAGTAAGAAGGTTCATATTATTTATCGTTGATGAGCGAGTGCAGCGACGAAGTGAGCGCGGTTTTGTTTACAGAATCGACAGGCAGTACGCGCGCAGCACGCGATCCGTTACTGCAATCGTTTGTAGCGCCTCCTTAGCGTAACTCATGCAAGGCACGCGCGTGCAGCTCTCGCGCATCGCACAAACATAAAAAACACGCGCGCAGATCGCGCGCTGCGCTTTTGCGGGGTATTCGCCCATTATGATAGAGATCTGCCTAAATCATTTATTTAAATTACCATATTTAAATCATTGCGTAAATTAAACTTCTTATCTCACACCTTTCTTTGCATTTAAAACTAAAAACAAAAGCTGCCATTTTGCCTGACATAAAACGTAACTAAAGTCAAATTCTTATTTACAACGTTTTTCGTAGTCTTGAGAATTTAAGTTTAATTGTTTTCTAAAATGTCTTTGCCGCTGCGAAATTCCGTGCAGAAAGTTTATACGTTAGCTTTTGGCCCGACTAAGTTAAGTGTCCGATATTACGAGATACCACAACATTTGCAGTCTATAGCCACAGACCCGGACCCAAGTTTCTACCGGATGGTGGAGTACTACTACCACAACGCCGTGAAGGTTGTGGAACCGAAGCTTATAGACTACCTAAAAAAATACAGTCACATGTCGGATAGGAAAAGGATAAACAGGGTAGCTGGTATTTTGAAGGTGAGTGAAGACCGCTGGGTCCATTAATAAAGCTGATATTTATTTTAGCGCGCTTCAATTCGCTTCTAATTAGTACTACTTATTAGCTAACAATTCGTTATTAGTACTTATTAACTTACTTATTGACCACCGTCTGGTGTAGTGGTTCACGCTCCGGACTACAATGCCTGGCGGTTGCGGGTTCGAATCCCGCGAGGGGCAAATGTAAGTGTGATGATCACGAGCAGGATATGACGAATTTCCTACCAAAGTTCTGAAGTATTGTTCGCTAATTTTATCTGATGTCTTGAGTTATTTAATTAATAAATCTATGACAGAAGGCAGTTTTCCTGAAAAATTAAAACTATATGTCATTTACCCTATACACAAAAAATATGAAAGAGATAAAATGGATAACTATAGACCTATTGCATTAATACCTGTCTTAGCTAAGGTATTTGAAAAAGCCTTACATTTAAGGATCTATAAATTTCTCGAAAAGCATAATATTTTAACAAATCAACAAAATGGATTTCGTAAGGGTAAATCTACAACGCTCTCAACATTCAACTTAATAAAAAATGTAACTGAGCGTATTGATAAAGGTATAGACACGACTGCTATATTCTTTGACATGAGCAAAGCATTTGATTTTGTATCTCATGAAATACTTTTCCAAAAGTGTGAAAGATATGGTATAAGAGGTACAGCACTTAATTGGCTTAAAACTTTTCTTCAAAACCGGCGTCAATATGTTCAAATCAAATACTTAAATTCTCAAAAAGAGGAAACAATTTCAAATTCCTTAATCGCTGTTAATAATGTAGGTGTCCCACAGGGAACTATTTTGGGACCGTTATTATTTATCATATACATAAATGACTTGCCAAGAGTAACAAATCATCAATGCAATCTATTTGCCGACGACATATCAGTAGTAGTATCAAAACATCGTGACAAAAATTATAATGACGACATAAACAATACAGTTATGAATGTAGTAAATTGGCTAGAGAGATATAACTTACACATAAATGTTAATAAAACTAAATACCTTAACTTTTATAATAGAAAGCCCAAAGAAAATATCATAAATATACAAATTAAAGACGAATCTTTGACTGAATCGGACACGGTTACCTTCTTAGGCTTCACTTTAGACAATCAGTGTTCGTGGAAACATCATGTTGAAAAGATTTGCAAAAAAATTAATCCATTTTCTTATGCTCTGTGGCGTCTGACGACCCAAATACATCAAAAAGCTTCCTTAATGGCATACCATGGATACGTAGCGTCCAATCTCAAGTATGGCTTACTGCTTTGGGGAAATTCAGTAGATATGCACAGAGCCTTCATCTCACAGAAACGATGCATTCGCGCTATATGTAACGCCCCACCTCTGACTTCGTGCAAAACACTGTTCCCGAAACTGAATTTGCTCTCACTTCCATCAATGTACATAATGGAGTGCGGTGTTTTTGTTAAAACTTATCCACATTTATTTGTGCATAAAGATGACTACGCAACTAGATCAATAAGACATCCAGGTAGGCTGTTGCTGCCCAAAATGCATACCTACTCACTTGTTTAAAAGAAACTGTTACTCAAGCTGTGTAAGAATATACAACAAACTACCTCATTCGTTAACTGAACTTCCTCTGAATATATTTAAAAATAAATTATTTGACTGGCTTAGGGTTATGTGTTTCTACTCAGTTAATGAATACTTTGAATCTAAAATTGACATTGATGTTATTATGAGTAGGTATTGAAAGAAATGGACAACAAATTATGACATATATATATATATATATTATAATTGAATATTTTGTGGGTTATGTATTGTGTATGTGTGTTTATTTACGTTTTGTGACATAAATTGAAATATTTGCATGCTATTTATTATCTATGGCTGAGTATATGAAACTACTTGTAATACATTTAAGATCTTATGTACTATATTCAAAAGCAAATAAATGATTCTTGATTCTTGATTTGCACCTAAGTCATGGATGTTTATAAACGTATTTAAGTATGTTTATCCGTTATCTAGTCGCCATAGCACAAGCTTTGCTTAGTTTGGGGCTAGATAATTGGTGTGATTGTGGAAACAATTTATTTATTTATTATTATTTAAACAATTCCTAATTAGTATTTACTTATTAAAAACACGTTTGAGCACATAAAATTCTATACCCAGTTGTAGCAGCAAAAAGTATGTAGGTAAACGTCCCACTGCAGGGCACAGGCCTCACCTCAGTTAAGAGGTGGTTTGGTCTTACTGTCAGGTGTAATCAAGCCGCCAAGGCCTCTGACTAGGCTATACGACTAATATCAAGCGATATCAGCCGGGACCAACTTTTGAAATGGTATCTTGAAATCTATTCCAATAATCAAATCAAATCGTTTATTTGCTTTTAATAGATGGTTACAGAGCTCCGAAGATATTATACACCTGAGGATATTATAAATAAGTTTGTTTACCAGGTCATGGGCTCTTGTAACAGCTCGCTCCAGTTCGAGTTCCCGCTGCAGCGGAAAACCGGGGAGTATGAAATCATAAACGGGTACCGGTCGCAGCACAGCGTTCATCGGTTACCCTGCAAAGGAGGTGTGTATCTCGTCTGTAAAACAAGACCAAGCCTCCGATTCAGATTAAGAACCCTTCGAAAATGAATTGATGCGTATTCGTATTGATATATTCGCGATAAATATGCAGTGAGTCATCAGTGCAACTTTAAATAAATCTTTCTTTAAATATTGGACCACATCACATACATTGCTCTGATCCTAAGGTAAGTAGCTAAAGCACTTGTGTTATAGAAATCAGAAACAACGACGGTACCACAACACCCAGACCCGAGGCAATATAGAAAGTTAGTTTTTTTTACATTGACCCGACCGGGGATCGAACCTGAACCTCAGAGATGGCGGCGCCATTTAAACTCCGGCGTGCTCGCCTCTCGGCTACGGAGGTCGTCAAAAGGGTAAAGTTATAAGTATTCGCAGTGGTGTTCATAACCGTTTCGTTCGAAATTATGCGTTCAACTGTTCACTGATATAAACTTGACTTTTTTTCTTCTAATTAGGAACGATTTGATTTTTAGGGGGCGTACTGTCTAGGCCGGTGGACAAGTATCACACTGCATTCTTAACGCGAACGAACTATAATGATAAATCCCATTGTGTTAATTAGCAATCCGGTTTTCTATCGAACGGTTCTGAATTGGGGACACGGCTGGCCCGACTCGCCTAAATAATTGTACTACCGTGTTCGATGTTATAAAATTGTCATTAACTTGGTTTTGAACCTGTTCATGAGTCCAACTCGAGAATTTAACGTGCTTAGCTCTTTTAGCTTTTCCTATATCTCGGCTGAAGAGTTCTGAAACAACACCGATACCAGAAGCTGGTAAGGCTTTCAGCTCCTGGTTCTCCTCCTACATTCATGCCTTTTGTTGCTTATGTTCTCGACGGGTGTCGGAACAAGTTTGAGTACATAGTAAATGGGTTAGGTTAATTTTAATTATTGTAAATATTTTATTTACAGGAATAAGATTTTCAGACGAAGTAAACCTAGAAGAAGTGAAGGCGCTAGCAGCTCTCATGACTTACAAATGTGCCTGTTCCAGTATCCCCTTTGGTGGAGCGAAAGGAGGTAGGCTAGTACCTAATTAATCCTAATCATTGCTTATTAAAAAAAAGTAAAGCATGCCTATATACGTCCCACACTGCAGGGCACAGGCCTCACCTCAACTATGAGGTGGTTTGGGCCATACTCCTCCACGCGGGCCCGGTGCGGATTGGTGGAGGGGTGTTGTAAGGCCAGTGACTAAACCTTACTGTCAAATGTTATCAAGCCGCCTTAAGGTCTCTGACTAGGCTTCACGACCAATATCAAGCGATATTTGCCGGGACCAACTTTTAACGTGCCTTCCGAAGCACGGAGATGCTCGTGATAAATGTCACTAAATATGGTCGGAATGGTCACCCATCCACTCACGACCGCGGCGTTGGTTGCTTAACTTTAGTAATCGATACCAAAGCGCTGCCGCTACTGAGCTACGAGCACCTCATTGCTTATTTGCTGTCCTTTATTTTTAATAAATTATTACTTTCTTAGACTCTTCACCGCCTCCCCCTCTCAACTTTTTTAAACAGTCATCTACCTCAAGGTTATCTGGAAGAGATCGATAAGACGACCTAAATTGTTCCGTTCTATTTTTTTGTTTTTTCACTGTTATTGCAATAAAGAATATCTTTTTAAACAACAGAAAGCTATATGACATTTATTGTTATTCTGTCAAACTGTGGAATAGTTTGTCGGGAGTATCTCTTGTGAACCAATCATCATCATCATCTCAGCCACAGGACGTCCACTGCTGAACATAGGCCTCCCCCAGTGACTTCGAGATCGGCCGATTGGAAGCGGCCTGCATCCAGCGTCGTCCTGCAACCTTTACCAGGTCTAATTAAACTAATACTAACAACGATATTATAAATATCGTAGACTACTAATGATAAAAACTTTGGTTTCCGCTCCAAATTTTATTCGCACTAGCATTTGATTTTGCCTGCAGATTTCACTAGCTTTTACATTCAGCTCTTATCAAATTAGTTGTATAGAAACCCTTATTATAATCAAGCATTATAAAACTTTTGGTGGTTAAAGAAGTTGACAATTCTTTAAATAACCATTGTCCAATTTAAAGAGTTAACCATAAATTTGGTAAAATCCTTTCTCAAGATAATGAGTAAAATTTTACCAAACACCCCGTCATAAATCCTAAAATCTCAACTCCTACTTCGTCGATCAGAAAACCACTTGAAATTATAGGATTTAGCATTAAGTGTCACGTAGTTTCTGTTTTTTTTTTTTACTTTATTGGAAAACACAACAGATTAGTTAACAAGAAATGGATTACATGTATAAATGGTATTGGACTAAAGTAATATCCTATGGGTGTTTACACTACTGCTTAAATCAATCAGTAACAATTTTATTTTATTTCATTTATTGGTTTGCCAATTTGTTGCCAAAAAGTTGAATTAGGGGACTGGTTGCACCATCAATGTGGTTTTTGGTTTTATTGTCATAACAGGTATTGCGATAAACCCCAAGAAGTATTCAGCTGCAGAGTTGCAGAGAATAACCAGACGTTACACACTGGAGCTGGCGAAGAAAAATTATATTGGTAAATCCATTTTTTTATTTGCTCCATTTATTAGCCAGCAGCTATTAGTGTAGATGACAAAGCGTACCGGAGCATATATTATTTTTAGGGTTCCGTACCCAAAGGGTAAAACGGGACCCTATAAGGCTCCGCTGTCCGTTTGTCTGTCTGTCCGTCTGTCATCAGGCTGTATGTCATGAACCGTGATAGTTAGAGAGTTGAAATTTTCACAGATGATGTATTTCTGTTGCCGCTATAACAACAATTCAGTAAAACAGAATGCAATAAATATTTAAGGGGGCTCCCATACAACAAACGTATTATTTTGCCGTTTTATAGATAATGGTACGGAACCCTTCGTGCGCGAGTCCGACCCGCACTTGGCCGTTTTTTTAAATCCATAAATCAAGAATCTTATATTGTTTTCTAGAATCAATAAATGCAATAATTTTGTATTCAATTAAATCTCTGGTGTATAAGATTATGTACAGATTATACTTTTGAACGCTAAGACCTAGTCTCTTGCATTCCAGCAGAAGACGTAATTTATGGAGTATTACTGTCTTATTCTGGGTAGAGTGCATTAATTTGCTAGTCCGGGACTAAGGTAGCAAATGCACTCTGAATAACTATTAGAGTTCCATTTCGAGAGAGAATCGCATAAGTACTACGGTATACGAATTCCTGGAAAATTGTAGATTCCTCGCGATTTCTTATGCGAATTGGTACATGCCATTTCACTGTTTCAAAAACTTCTTAAAGACTTAAATAGAATAAATGAATGAATACTTAACTCATAATTATCACCAGCCTATATATTAGTCCACTGCTGGACACAGGCCTCTCCAAAAGGAGGGTTTTGCCATAATCGCCACGCTTGGCAGGCGGGTTGGCGATCGCAGTTTAGCCAATAGTGGAAAACAGACGCTGCTGCCCGTCTTCTTGTGGCGGTTCTCCTGTAGTCGCCTCTTACGACACCCATAGGAAGAGAAGGGATGGTACTATTCTTTTAACGTGCCGGCACCACACGACGAATACTTAACTAAAGTAAAATAATACAATAGAAGTTTTCATCATCATCATTATCATAATTTCAGCCACAGGACGTCCACTGCTGAACATAGGCCTCCTCCAGTGACTTCCATATTGGCCGGTTGGAAACGGCCTGTATCCAGCGCTTCCTGCAACTGACGGTCAATGGCGCAGAAAGATTCTGGAATAGAAGTTTTACTTACATTAAAATTATTCAATCAACCTTTTTATTGTCTTTACAGGACCTGGAATAGACGTCCCTGCGCCCGACGTCAACACATCCGGGAGAGAGATGTCTTGGATAGTCGATACCTACATTAAAACTATAGGTATAAAAACCATTTTAAATGTTGCAAATTTATCATCATCTTTGTGAGACAGAATGACTCTCAAAAAGTCTTCCTCAATTGTTCTTAATAAATAAATAATTTATTATTTTGACGACCTCCGTGGCCGAGAGGCGAGCACGCCGGTCTTTAAATGGCGCCATTTAAAGACCGGTGTGCTCGCCTCTCGTCATCTCTGAGGTTCCGGGTTCGATCCCCGGTCGGGTCAATGTAGAAAACGAACTTTTCTATATTGGCTCGGATCTGGGTGTTGTGGTACCGTCGTTGTTTCTGATTTCTATAACACAATTTAATTTAATTTAATTTAATTAAACGAAGAATTTTAACAGCTTAGACATTATTATTGGTCTTGAACTGTGCTGGTAAACCAGCACAGTTCAAGACCAATTTGCACAAATGTATATTTGAATAAATAAATTACGTAAGTTATAAGTAGGTATATAAGTAAAACATAAATATATAGAGTTTTATGTAGTAAATATATAAATAAGTTATAAATTAAAGTTTCTTTAATGTTATTTTGCTTTGTAAGTAAATTTGCATGCATGGTATTATTATTTTTGGCTAGTGTTGTGGACACATATTATTTGTGTATGTACTAGAACTAAACAAAAAGTTATTAGATATTAAGCAAAGATTGTACATTGCACTGTTTGTGTTCCTTAAATAAATAAATAAATAAACACAAGTTCTTTAGCTACTTACCCTAGGATCAGAGCAATGTATGTGATGTTGTCCAATTTTTATTAATAATATTTATTTATTTATATATATTATATATATATACATAGAACAAAAGCTGTTCAATATGATGTATAGAATATGTGGTTACAAGGTTGACCTTGATTTACGGGACACCCTGTATACCTCTTTTTATTTATTACTGTCCCGACGTTTCGACCGAATTACATAGGCCGTGGTCGCGGGAAGTCTGGCTTTATACAGCGCGCCTGCTCAAGCGCGGTGATAAATCTTCACCCACCCGCAATTCTTGAATTTAGATTAATTTCAGTTGAAATTAAGATTTATTTCTATCGGGAAGATGGATTTGAGTTGTCATCAGCATGGAACACGGTGATTCCAAAGTGTAAATCGCGTTTTACGCCGTCCCAAACAAACCCGGATACTAACTGTGAGCATAGTTTGTCAGACTGACTGCTGCCGCCAAAAATATTCAAGAAATGCGGGTGGGTGAAGATTTATCACTGCGCTTGAGCAGGCGCGCCGTACATCGCCAGTCTTCCCGTGACCACGGCCTATGTAATTAGGCCGAAATGTCGGGACAGTTATTAATAAATAAAAATAGGTATGTTGCATCAATACCCGTGTTGTGTACAGTGTTAAAACCAACCAATTGCAGGTTTCAACGATATAAACGCGGCGGCGTGCGTGACGGGCAAGCCGATCAACGGCGGCGGCATCCACGGCCGCGTGGAAGCCACGGGCCGGGGAGTCTTCATGACCGTGCACCACTTCATACACAACGAGGAGTATATGAAGCTCATCGACGTTAAGCCTGGCTTCGAGGTCAGCCCCGTAGCACGACCAGCAAAACACGATATGATATGATATAGCAATTTATCTACACCCAACTGACCCAACTGACCCAACTGTCAAAATATGAACTATCGCAGCAGCGATGTCCGTGACGTCACCGCCACGGATAGGTATGGTTCGCTGTTTCAATAAAAATTCAAGATGGCGGCTATGTAGCGAGCCATGTCCGTACCGGTGACGTCACGGTCAAGCTCTACCTTATATTCTACTAATTTGCCTAAAAGCAACCATAAACCGTCCAAACGCAGACCGCTTACTGGTCAAAGAGTCACAAACCTAAAGTGTCAAATTGACGTATTGTAACACAAGGATGATAATTCCTTACTCCAAAACCATGACTTATTTATACAGGGTGTACGAAATAATGGGACACTCCTTAAAACCACGTGATCAGTTGCTGATTAGGTACAACTTTTCTTAGGGAAGCAACATCAAAATCGCGATTTTATTTTCATATGCTCCATACATTATTGTTGCATAGAATATTTCATGCTAAGTGTATGAATTCAAATTGTGTTCTCTGTTGCTAGGTGTTTTAGGGTTCCGTACCCAAAGGGTAAAACGGGACCCTATTACTAAGGCTCCGCTGTCCGTCTGTCACCAGGCTGTATCTCATGAACCGTGATAGTTAGAGAGTTGAAATTTTTACAGATGATGTATTTCTGTTGCCGCTATTACAACAAATACTAAAAAATCAGAATACAATGAATATTCAAGGGGACTCCTCCCGTGAAAAACGTGATTTTATTGCCATTTTTGTAGATAATGGTACGGAACCCTTCGCGCGCCAGTCCGACTCACACTTGGCCGGTTTTTTTATAACAACGTTTTTACTTCTGCCATCTTGTAAAATACGAAAATACAAGTTTATTAAACTACCAAACTCGATATTTTTAATTCAATAATTATCATCGAGGTATCAGCGAGTAAGTCTGTATGGAGCAGCTAAAAAAACTCGATTTCGATGTAGCTCTCATAGAAAAAGTTGTTTTATATGACCAGCTGATCCCGTGGTTTTAATGAGTATCCTATTCTCTTCTACACTGGAGGCCTAATACGAAAGTGCATCGTTCGGTCGGTCATATTATCTGATCAAATTAATACATCCATTCCCCTTTATCAAAGGTTTGACAATTTATGAACAATTGGAAACGGTCGGGTTTTTTACACGGCTAAATTGAGATGGTCATATTTTATCAAAGGATTGACATATGAGACTAGCCATTTTAATTTGTTAGGTTTATACGACCGAACGAAAGATATACTTTCGCCCCCTGTATAAATAAATAAATAAATATTGGTCAACATCACATACATTGCCCTGATCCTAACGTAAGTAGCTATAGCACTCGTGTTATAGAAATCAGAAACAACGACGGTACCACAACACCCAGACCCGAGACAATATAGATAAATTCGTTTTCTACATTGACCCGACCGTTGATCGAACCCGGAACCTCAGAGATGGCGACGCCGTATAAAGTCCGGCGTGCTCGCTTCTCGGCTATGGAGGTATGTATACAGGATGTAAAAAAAGGCTTAATGAAGCCTTAAACCACCAATACATAACACCAAGTAGAATATTAAAAAAATAATTGCTGGGAAATGACTTTTAATTTTGGGTATCAAAAAAAATAACTTATTTCTAACCCGCAATGTATAGCGCGCACGCCACAGACTATGCCTGTGTGTGTAAGCGGTCGGCGGGCGAGCGGGTGGCGCGAGAGCACTGCGCACGATTCATTGCCGGCTGTGCCCTTTAAAGGCCTTTTATGAAAGAAGGACTGAAAATTTTTATCATGTTTCTTTGTAAAAAAGTTTAGTATTATCAAACAGAAGTCAATTTTAATAATCTTTGAAAAAAATAGTAAGTTTGACTGTCAATAACTCGGTAACCCGTCATTTCCCAGGTATAGTGTAAAGAAAAAATATATCGTAATAATACGTAGAATATGTGGTATTCGGCTTCGTTAAGCCTTTTTTTACACCTGATAGATCATAGAATCCGTTTTCCAGGACAAGACGGCAATAATCCAGGGCTTCGGCAACGTGGGCAGCTACGCGGCCATCTACCTGCACTCGAAGGGCGTCCGGATCATCGGCGTGCTGGAGTTCGACTGCAACATCGCCAGCGCCGACGGCATCGACCCCAAGGTGACAGCCGAGACTGAGACACTCCCAGGCACTGACCACAGTACATATAGGAGTTCGACTGCAACATCGCCAGCGCCGACGGCATCGACCCCAAGGTGACAGCCGAGACTGAGACACTCCCAGGCACTGACCACAGTACATATAGGAGTTCGACTGCAACATCGCCAGCGCCGACGGCATCGACCCAAAGGTGACAGCCGAGACTGAGACACTCCCAGGCACTGACCACAGTACATATAGGAGTTCGACTGCAACAACGCCAGCGCCGACGGCATCGACCCCAAGGTGACAGCCGAGACTGAGACACTCCCAGGCACTGACCACAGTACATATAGGAGTTCGACTGCAACATCGCCAGCGCCGACGGCATCGACCCCAAGGTGACAGCCGAGACTGAGACACTCCCAGGCACTGACCACAGTACATATAGGAGTTCGACTGCAACATCGCCAGCGCCGACGGCATCGACCCCAAGGTGACAGCCGAGACTGAGACACTCCCAGGCACTGACCACAGTACATATAGGAGTTCGACTGCAACATCGCCAGCGCCGACGGCATCGACCCCAAGGTGACAGCCGAGACTGAGACACTCCCAGGCACTGACCACAGTACATATAGGAGTTCGACTGCAACATCGCCAGCGCCGACGGCATCGACCCCAAGGTGACAGCCGAGACTGAGACACTCCCAGGCACTGACCACAGTACATATAGGAGTTCGACTGCAACATCGCCAGCGCCGACGGCATCGACCCCAAGGTGACAGCCGAGACTGAGACACTCCCAGGCACTGACCACAGTACATATAGGAGTTCGACTGCAACATCGCCAGCGCCGACGGCATCGACCCCAAGGTGACAGCCGAGACTGAGACACTCCCAGGCACTGACCACAGTACATATAGGAGTTCGACTGCAACATCGCCAGCGCCGACGGCATCGACCCCAAGGTGACAGCCGAGACTGAGACACTCCCAGGCACTGACCACAGTACATATAGGAGTTCGACTGCAACATCGCCAGCGCCGACGGCATCGACCCCAAGGTGACAGCCGAGACTGAGACACTCCCAGGCACTGACCACAGTACATATAGGAGTTCGACTGCAACATCGCCAGCGCCGACGGCATCGACCCCAAGGTGACAGCCGAGACTGAGACACTCCCAGGCACTGACCACAGTACATATAGGAGTTCGACTGCAACATCGCCAGCGCCGACGGCATCGACCCCAAGGTGACAGCCGAGACTGAGACACTCCCAGGCACTGACCACAGTACATATAGGAGTTCGACTGCAACATCGCCAGCGCCGACGGCATCGACCCCAAGGTGACAGCCGAGACTGAGACACTCCCAGGCACTGACCACAGTACATATAGGAGTTCGACTGCAACATCGCCAGCGCCGACGGCATCGACCCCAAGGTGACAGCCGAGACTGAGACACTCCCAGGCACTGACCACAGTACATATAGGAGTTCGACTGCAACATCGCCAGCGCCGACGGCATCGACCCCAAGGTGACAGCCGAGACTGAGACACTCCCAGGCACTGACCACAGTACATATAGGAGTTCGACTGCAACATCGCCAGCGCCGACGGCATCGACCCCAAGGTGACAGCCGAGACTGAGACACTCCCAGGCACTGACCACAGTACATATAGGAGTTCGACTGCAACATCGCCAGCGCCGACGGCATCGACCCCAAGGTGACAGCCGAGACTGAGACACTCCCAGGCACTGACCACAGTACATATAGGAGTTCGACTGCAACATCGCCAGCGCCGACGGCATCGACCCCAAGGTGACAGCCGAGACTGAGACACTCCCAGGCACTGACCACAGTACATATAGGAGTTCGACTGCAACATCGCCAGCGCCGACGGCATCGACCCCAAGGTGACAGCCGAGACTGAGACACTCCCAGGCACTGACCACAGTACATATAGGAGTTCGACTGCAACATCGCCAGCGCCGACGGCATCGACCCCAAGGTGACAGCCGAGACTGAGACACTCCCAGGCACTGACCACAGTACATATAGGAGTTCGACTGCAACATCGCCAGCGCCGACGGCATCGACCCCAAGGTGACAGCCGAGACTGAGACACTCCCAGGCACTGACCACAGTACATATAGGAGTTCGACTGCAACATCGCCAGCGCCGACGGCATCGACCCCAAGGTGACAGCCGAGACTGAGACACTCCCAGGCACTGACCACAGTACATATAGGAGTTCGACTGCAACATCGCCAGCGCCGACGGCATCGAGCCCAAGGTGACAGCCGAGACTGAGACACTCCCAGGCACTGACCACAGTACATATAGGAGTTCGACTGCAACATCGCCAGCGCCGACGGCATCGACCCCAAGGTGACAGCCGAGACTGAGACACTCCCAGGCACTGACCACAGTACATATAGGAGTTCGACTGCAACATCGCCAGCGCCGACGGCATCGACCCCAAGGTGACAGCCGAGACTGAGACACTCCCAGGCACTGACCACAGTACATATAGGAGTTCGACTGCAACATCGCCAGCGCCGACGGCATCGACCCCAAGGTGACAGCCGAGACTGAGACACTCCCAGGCACTGACCACAGTACATATAGGAGTTCGACTGCAACATCGCCAGCGCCGACGGCATCGACCCCAAGGTGACAGCCGAGACTGAGACACTCCCAGGCACTGACCACAGTACATATAGGAGTTCGACTGCAACATCGCCAGCGCCGACGGCATCGACCCCAAGGTGACAGCCGAGACTGAGACACTCCCAGGCACTGACCACAGTACATATAGGAGTTCGACTGCAACATCGCCAGCGCCGACGGCATCGACCCCAAGGTGACAGCCGAGACTGAGACACTCCCAGGCACTGACCACAGTACATATAGGAGTTCGACTGCAACATCGCCAGCGCCGACGGCATCGACCCCAAGGTGACAGCCGAGACTGAGACACTCCCAGGCACTGACCACAGTACATATAGGAGTTCGACTGCAACATCGCCAGCGCCGACGGCATCGACCCCAAGGTGACAGCCGAGACTGAGACACTCCCAGGCACTGACCACAGTACATATAGGAGTTCGACTGCAACATCGCCAGCGCCGACGGCATCGACCCCAAGGTGACAGCCGAGACTGAGACACTCCCAGGCACTGACCACAGTACATATAGGAGTTCGACTGCAACATCGCCAGCGCCGACGGCATCGACCCCAAGGTGACAGCCGAGACTGAGACACTCCCAGGCACTGACCACATTACATATAGGAGTTCGACTGCAACATCGCCAGCGCCGACGGCATCGAGCCCAAGGTGACAGCCGAGACTGAGACACTCCCAGGCACTGACCACAGTACATATAGGAGTTCGACTGCAACATCGCCAGCGCCGACGGCATCGACCCCAAGGTGACAGCCGAGACTGAGACACTCCCAGGCACTGACCACAGTACATATAGGAGTTCGACTGCAACATCGCCAGCGCCGACGGCATCGACCCCAAGGTGACAGCCGAGACTGAGACACTCCCAGGCACTGACCACAGTACATATAGGAGTTCGACTGCAACATCGCCAGCGCCGACGGCATCGACCCCAAGGTGACAGCCGAGACTGAGACACTCCCAGGCACTGACAGTACATATAGGAGTTCGACTGCAACATCGCCAGCGCCGACGGCATCGACCCCAAGGTGACAGCCGAGACTGAGACACTCCCAGGCACTGACCACATTACATATAGGAGTTCGACTGCAACATCGCCAGCGCCGACGGCATCGACCCCAAGGTGACAGCCGAGACTGAGACACTCCCAGGCACTGACCACAGTACATATAGGAGTTCGACTGCAACATCGCCAGCGCCGACGGCATCGACCCCAAGGTGACAGCCGAGACTGAGACACTCCCAGGCACTGACCACAGTACATATAGGAGTTCGACTGCAACATCGCCAGCGCCGACGGCATCGACCCCAAGGTGACAGCCGAGACTGAGACACTCCCAGGCACTGACCACAGTACATATAGGAGTTCGACTGCAACATCGCCAGCGCCGACGGCATCGACCCCAAGGTGACAGCCGAGACTGAGACACTCCCAGGCACTGACCACAGTACATATAGGAGTTCGACTGCAACATCGCCAGCGCCGACGGCATCGACCCCAAGGTGACAGCCGAGACTGAGACACTCCCAGGCACTGACCACAGTACATATAGGAGTTCGACTGCAACATCGCCAGCGCCGACGGCATCGACCCCAAGGTGACAGCCGAGACTGAGACACTCCCAGGCACTGACCACAGTACATATAGGAGTTCGACTGCAACATCGCCAGCGCCGACGGCATCGACCCCAAGGTGACAGCCGAGACTGAGACACTCCCAGGCACTGACCACAGTACATATAGGAGTTCGACTGCAACATCGCCAGCGCCGACGGCATCGACCCCAAGGTGACAGCCGAGACTGAGACACTCCCAGGCACTGACCACAGTACATATAGGAGTTCGACTGCAACATCGCCAGCGCCGACGGCATCGACCCCAAGGTGACAGCCGAGACTGAGACACTCCCAGGCACTGACCACAGTACATATAGGAGTTCGACTGCAACATCGCCAGCGCCGACGGCATCGACCCCAAGGTGACAGCCGAGACTGAGACACTCCCAGGCACTGACCACAGTACATATAGGAGTTCGACTGCAACATCGCCAGCGCCGACGGCATCGACCCCAAGGTGACAGCCGAGACTGAGACACTCCCAGGCACTGACCACAGTACATATAGGAGTTCGACTGCAACATCGCCAGCGCCGACGGCATCGACCCCAAGGTGACAGCCGAGACTGAGACACTCCCAGGCACTGACCACAGTACATATAGGAGTTCGACTGCAACATCGCCAGCGCCGACGGCATCGAGCCCAAGGTGACAGCCGAGACTGAGACACTCCCAGGCACTGACCACAGTACATATAGGAGTTCGACTGCAACATCGCCAGCGCCGACGGCATCGACCCCAAGGTGACAGCCGAGACTGAGACACTCCCAGGCACTAACCGCAGTACATACAGGGTTCACAAGAGAATAGGACACTCCTTAAAACCACGTGATCAGCTGGTCATATACAACAACTTTTTTTATGGGAGCAACATCGAAATCGATATATTTTTTTTCAGCTTCCCCATACAAACTTACTCGCATCCTTGATGATAATGTAAGGAGCATCTGAAAATAAAACCACGATTAGGCGATAGGAAAAGTTGTATATGACCTGCTGATCATGTGGTTTTAAGGAGTGTCCTATTGTCTTGTACACCCTATATATATACTGTGTACTAACTTTAAGTAAAATGCTTAATCGACCGTCAGTGTTATTTGTTTGTATCTCAGAAGGGTTGGACGGTGATAAAAAAGTCAACCTGTATGTATATTATTATCTCCCCTGCAGGCATTGCACGAATACAAAAGTAAGAACCGAGGCAGCGTAAAAGGCTTCCAAGGTGCGAAGGAGGTCGGCCCCGAGCTGATGTTCGAGCGCTGCGATATCCTCATCCTCGCCGCGATGGAGAAGACGCTCACGCACGAGAACGCGGGCAAACTTAACTGCAAAGTTGGTCCTTATGCTACTAGGAGCCGTATAATAATAAATAAATATTGGACAACATCACATACATTGCTCTGATCTTAAGGTAAGTTGCTAAAGCACTTGTGTTATAGAAATCAGAAACAATGACTGTACCACAACACTCAGACCCGAGACAATATAGAAAAGTTCGTTTTCTACATTGACCCGTCCGCGGATCGAACCCGGAACCTCAGAGATGGTGGCGCCATTTATAGTCCGGCGTGCTCGCCTCTCGGCTAAGGAGGTCGTCCGCCGAATAAGACGACCTTCACGGGAATATTTATAGCTGGGGATTTAGTGGGATTTACCGTTTGATTTTTGATTAAGCGCTCATACGTGGCATTAGGCATAGTTCTTTAGGGGGGGAGTTTGTCCTTGACGCGCCATTTTTTGAAGCCTATAACTTACCTTAACCCTCTATAGGGCATGCACACGGACAGCATGTTAAAAAATTTCATTGGTTTTAGACCTTAAGACAGTGAATAAGGTTCAAAATATGGTGCCCAATATATGGACAGAGCCCTGTAAAGGGTTAAATATCCCTTTGTATTATTTTTTGTAATTGGGCACAAAGTGTGTCATATTATTTACTGGTAATAATTTATTAATAAGACGATGTACTGTAATTCTGTATATTTGCATGCTATCTGTAATGGCGAAACATGTGCACTCCCTAATCATTTAATATCCTCAGACACCATGTTTTACGCAAATAAATATTCTGATACTGTTTCCCGCCCTTCAGATAATAGGCGAAGGTGCGAACGGGCCGACGACCCCCGCGGCCGATAAGATCCTCCGCGAGAAGAACGTGCTCCAACTCCCAGACTTGCTCGCCAACGCGGGCGGCGTCACCGTCTCATACTTCGAGTTCCTGAAGAACCTCAACCACGTCAGCTTCGGCAAGCTCAGCATCAAGTTCTGGAGGGATTCTAATACTGCGCTTCTGGGTGAGTCGATTTTTTTTTCTTTTTTAATATTGGACAACATCACATAGATCATAGATAGATACTGATACTCTTTATTGTACACACACAAAACAAATATTACAAAGAAAAAATACCTACATTTAGAATAGTAGAATTTAGACAGTCTTATCGCTAGAAGTGATCTCTTCCAGACAACCTTCTAGTAGAAGACTGTTTAAAAAGTTTTGAGGGGGAGGTGATGATCATAGTTAAGTTTCATGTTGTATTTATTACGTGGCGTTGGCAGGGCCCCTACTCGGCTGACGACTGACGACAGCACGACTGCGGCGGCCGCTATAATATTATAGATGCAAACAGCACGAACTGGAGGGGACTGGAGGGGAGGCCTATGTCCAGCAGTATTGTTGTTATAGCGGCAACAGAAATACATCGTTGTAAAAATTTTAACTGTCTATCACGGTTAATGAGATGGTACCTGGACTGACAAACCTACAGATAGGTGGCCAGCGGAGTCTTAGTAATATAGTCTCGTTTTACCCTTTGGGTACGGAACCCTACGAAGTAAAAAATTGTAATCCCAGTGATAGCCATAATTATACAGGATGTCTAAGAGAATAGGACACTCCTTAAAACCACGTGATCAGCTGGTCATATACAACAACTTTTTCTACGGGAGCAACATCGAAATCGAGATTTTTTTTCAGCTTCTCCATACAAACCTACTCGCATACCTCGACGATAATGTATGGAGCATCTGAAAATAAAACCACGATTTCGATGTTGCTCCCATGGGAAAAGTTGTTGTATATGATCCGCCGATCACGTGGTTTTAAGGAGTGTCCCATTCTTTTGTACCCCTGTATATTGTTCCATATCCGCCGTACCCCAGACTCGGTGGAGAAGTCCCTGAACGGCGCAGACGTGAAGGCGAAGATCCAGCCGTCGCCGCTGTTCCAGACCATGATGGAGGGCGCCAACGAGAAGCACATCGTCAACTCCGGCCTCGAGTACTCCATGACCAACGCCTGCGACGTGAGACACTCACTTTTGTGCTATATTATTATACAGGGTGGCCCGAAAGGTGACACTAAATATATATTTTTTAATTCCTGACATCTAGGTGTACCCGAAAAATACCCCATTTATGTTCCGCGATTTTTTGTAGTTTTCAATTTTTTTAAATTAAATTTGAGAATTTTCGACGACCCACTTAAATTTTTTTTTTTCGGAAAGTATGTATTTTTTTTTGTTACATAGACCTCATGACTTGTACTTTCACCCATAAAATACCCAGCTTCTTGCCAATTATATAAGGTACAAACATATTGACCGAAAGCAAAAAATTGAGGTGAAAGCGGGTCAGAGTTCAATTTTCAACTTTGAATTAAAAATTTAAAAAATAGTTCCATGATATTTAAGTAATTTTAAAAACTGCTCAAGACCCGTTAGCTTTAATTATAATAAGAACAACTTGCCTTCAAATGTCACAATGGCGCGCGAAAACAAAGCTTAGCCTTTTCGATGTACGGCTACATTTCTAACAGCAGGGGCGCCCGCGCATACCAGAGGTTCAAATTGCCAACAAATACCTTACGCAGTGCACCTCTAGATTTTATTTTAAAAATTTGGCACTACCTTGCGGTGTAACCCTGTATATTTATGCATATGCATATGTTATCTTATGCTAGTTTCGGCTTGATATACCTACCATTTACCTAGCACCCTGTATTTTTATATTTCAGAACGTAATACGAGTGGCCAAGCAGCACAACCTCGGCTTGGACATGCGGACGGCGGCCTACATCAACGCCATAGAGAAGATATTCATGACGTACGACGACATGGGACTAGCACTTTAAGCTGCATATAGTACGAGGCTGATACTTGTTTTAAACTTTCATGGTCACTAACATTAGAATAGTTTGTTACGAGATTGCTACCATGTACCTTATTTTTGAGTTCCCAATATTTCGGCACTATCACGGATGATCACGGCCATGATCACCGAGATTTCGGCACTATCACGGATGATCATGGCGCTTGCAACAGTGCCGAAACATCGGGAACTCAAAAATAAGGTACATGGTAGCAATATCGTAACAAACTATTGAGGCTTATGCTGGTTAGAACAGCTTCTCAATCGTACATAACCGTGTTAGCTGCATAATCATAGTTCGAGGCTTATACTCCTTAGAACAGGTTTTCAATTGTAACATAACCGGTTACGTGAATGTGACATAAAGAGAAATCTTTTGTGTTACAATAAAAGGCAACTTACGTTGACATTGATGGTTAAGGGCCAATTTTTTTTAAATTACACATAAAAAAATTCATTTCTCTTTGACAATTTTTTCATACAAAAACTTGTCAAACATTCAATATACAGGGTGTACAAGAGAATAGGACACTCCTTAAAACCACGTGATCAGCTGGTCATATACAACAACTTTTCCTATGGGAGCAACATCGAAATCGATAGTTTTTTTCAGCTTTCCCATACAAACTTAATCGCATACCTCGATAATAATGTATGGAGCATCTGAAAATAAAATTATGATTTCGATGTTGCTCCTATAGGAAAAGTTGTTGTATATGACCAGCTGATCACGTGGTTTTAAGGAGTTTCCCATTCTTTTGTACACCCTGTATAAAAGTTAAAAATTAAATATAATGTATAATTTTAATTTTTAATAGACTATTTACGACCTTAAATATAATTAAGAATTGACATGTATATTTTTTAACGTTCTATGTAGATTTGTTCGCGTTGTCATATTATTCTTATATTATTATTTGTAAAGAGGTTTGAACATTTTTGTATGGAAGCTGGAAGCAACTTTTATGTATAATAATAATACATTTTATATTGTTTTAAACTTTCATGGTCACTAACATTAGAATAGTTTGTTACGGGATTGCTACCATGTACCTTATTTTTGAGTTCCCGATATTTCGGCACTGTTGCAAGCGCCATGATCACGGAGTAACTGAAGATCTTGCGGGTAAGTTGTTAAGGGCAAACATATCGGTCTACCCTCTTTCGCTGTCTTTTATTGCACGCGTCGGTACCATTGTCTACAAACTCACTATTTTCTCGCACCTGTTCTCGACACACAACACTAACAGTATCTGACCGCGACACAGCAGTTTGTTGTTTTTTCCGGTTTTTGCACATACGAATCACTGGATTCCAGACACTTGACAATTTAAACCCATCCTCGCGATTGAAATTTTTGTACTTTGTAATTTCAATCGCTTCCCTGACCATTCTTGGTATGTAGTGGCGTTCTGTCGAAATGATCTGAGGGTTGTGAAACTCAATCCAGTGATTTGTTGGAATCAGGTCTCAATCACTGGATTGAGTTTCACAACCCTCAGATCATTTCGACAGAACGCCACTACATACCAAGAATGGTCAGGGAAGCGATTGAAATTACAAAGTACAAAAATTTCAATCGCGAGGATGGGTTTAAATTGTCAAGTGTCTGGAATCCAGTGATTCGTATGTGCAAAAACCGGAAAAAACAACAAACTGCTGTGTCGCGGTCAGATACTGTTAGTGTTGTGTGTCGAGAACAGGTGCGAGAAAATAGTGAGTTTGTAGACAATGGTACCGACGCGTGCAATAAAAGACAGCGAAAGAGGGTAGACCGATATGTTTGCCCTTAACAACTTACCCGCAAGATCTTCAGTTACTCCGTGATCATGGCGCTTGCAACAGTGCCGAAATATCGGGAACTCAAAAATAAGGTACATGGTAGCAATCCCGTAACAAACTATTCTAATAATAATAATACATTTTGTCTAAAAAACTATTTTTTTGTCTTAAAGACTCAAATATCTCGGAAACCGTATCACTTCGAGATTTCATTACTAGACACTTTTTGTTTGTAATCACTTACTTTGTCGATCGACATGCGTTTCATCACGCGCCGCCAAAATACGGCTTTTTCAAAATGGCGAACTGTATATAAGTAAGTATGTATGCCAAATTGGCATACTTACCAATAGATTGCAAGAGCAGCAGTACAATTAGCTTAAAACGTCGGCACGAACGAAACATTTTCGTAGTATTGTGGCCCGTGGATTTTTGCTACTAATTACAGTACCCATAGAGAGAGAGTATGAGAGTAGCCGTGGATCGTGCAGAGTTGCGTGCAATTTGAGAGGCCTATGTCCAGCAGTGGACTAGTGTGGGCTGATGATGATGATGATGATGACAGTACCCGGCAATAGATATTGCACATCGGCAATAATCGCATTTCCGAACTAATGCCAATTTCCATGTCCATCAATTATTAGATTTATCCTTTATCAGAATTTGAATTCAGAAATTAAATACTTTATAGTTGTGTTTTGTTTTGATTTCCGCGTGAAATATATAGAGCTGTAAAACTGCTTCCTTTTTAATTTAAATAATATTTACTCCTTTTCAACATGTATAGTATACTAACGAAATTATTAAAAATGGAAACAAAATAAAATACTACTCTGTCAAGTAAGTACCGGGAAAAGATTAATAATACACAAAATGTTAGTTATTCATCCAAATTTATTTTATCACCTTTAAAGTATGCTCCTTCAAAAGCGATACACTTACGCCAACGAATAATCCAATCATCAAAACATTTTTTAAACGCTTTTTCCGGAATCGAGTTCAGTTCTCGCCGCGAATTCTCCTTTATGTCTTCTACCGAATGAAACCGGGTGCCACGAAGTGGTAATTTGAGTTTAGGAAAAAGAAAAGTCGGCTGGAGCCATATCTGGTGAATAAGGTGGCTGCTCGATGGTATTTGTTGTTTTCGGTCAAAAAATCGTTTACAATGATGGCCTTGTGGAAAGGCGCATTATCGTGGTGCAAAATCCAAGAATTTTCATTCCACAAATCTGGCCTTTTTTGTCTAATTTGCTCTCTTAAACGCCGCATAACGCATAAATAATACTCTTTTCTTATCGTTTGACCTTCTGGCAAGAATTCTGAGTGCACAACACCGCGACAGTCAAAGAAAACAGTCAACATGACTTTGACTTTCGATCGAGTTTGGCGCGGTTTCATCGGTTTCGGTTCAGTTGGAAGGCGCCACTCTGAAGCTTGTTGACTAGTTTGCATGTCAAACTCGTAAGCCCACGTCTCGTCACCAGTAACAATGCGTTTCATGAATGTTGGGTCGGAATTGAATCGTTCTAGCATGTCCTCAGCGACTCTTTTGCGATTGAGTTTTTGGAGAAAATTCAGGTCTTTTGGGACTAGCCGAGCGGCATCATGTTTCATACCCAATTGATTATTTAAAATGGTACGAATCGACTCGTGTGACACAGAAAGTTCGACGGCTAGCTCTCTCAAACTTGAATGAGGATTTTCAGTCACTATTTCTTTCACTTTTGCGATGTTATCTTCAGTAGCAGACGTTGATGGCCTACCAGAGCGAGGCAAATCTTCCATCACATCTCGACCGCTTTAGAACGCTTTGTACCACTTATAAACACGTGTTTTTGATAAAGTCGATTTACCGTAAGCCTTCTGTAACATTTTCAGAGACTCCGAACACGAAATCCCATTAGCGATGCAAAATTTAAGACAAACTCTTTGTTCGATGTTTTTGTCCATTATGAAATTCGCAATACACACTAGATATGGTATAACTAAAAACAATACTGTATTTAATCTAATTATCAGATGTAACTCAAACTCCGCGCCAAAATGGAAAACAGTTGTGCCAATCTAACAACAACAAAAAAAAATTTACCGTACCATAAACAAATCATCAATTCCCGATACTTTTTTGACAGAATCTGACTTCCAAAAATGAGGAGGTTCTTAATTTCGAAAATTATGTATGCAACTAAAATGAATATTTATCTGACGTCTTACGAAGTTTGCCGAGAGAAATTAAGAAAATAGAAGCACTGTATAATACAATTTCTAAATGTAATTATTTTTGTTTTATCCTTTGAACGAAGCGTACCTATTTATTTTGTAAATATATGTTATGTTATTACTTTTACCTACTAATATGTTTATAGTGTAAATAAAATTCTGTTTTTAGGTCGGGGAAAAATAAAATATGCAAAAAGAAAAAAAAAATGTTTATACTATGTTTTAATCAGAAAAACTCTCAATTCCTTTCATTTCACCATCTGTGCTCTCATTAAGGTTAATACCAATGTCACTATCAGCCGTATTTATCACTAGTCTTTCGATGTTATCGTCTACACTGTTGAATTTTTAGATATTTATTCTCATATTTTATTCATCATCACCAGCCTATATCAGTCCACTGCTGGACACAGGCCTCTCCAAAAGGAGGATTTTTCCATAATCGCCACGCTTGGCAGGCGGGTTGGCGATCGCAGTTTTGCCATTGGTGGAGAATGGACCCTCCGGCATGAACTATTATCAAACGTTGACCTTTGGAAATCGGCTTTTTAGTCCTTTTTGCTAATCATTACTCCAAGTTCTGCCTTTAGTGTGGGAACTGGGATGTATGTATGTAGGACTCATCCATATAGATTATATTTTTTCCTTCTTCGCGTTTGTGTATTTTATCTAGGTATTCAATTCGTCTGAGTTGTACATCGTGCTTTTCCATAAGAACTTTTCAATTACACACTCCCATTTTAGTGAACTGAAATCACATCTCATGTAGTATTTTTCTCAATGTCTTTTCAGACTCATTATAATTAATAGGCTTAGATAATTTAGCTTTTAATGATTTTACTGTAGGCAATTGTTTAAAACGCAAGTGAAAATCGTACACCATCCATTCTACGAACAACATAATAATCAAAATCGAATTTTTTTTTTGGTCTCTCTTTTTTCGGAGATCTGAACTTAATTGCACTGGAATGTGTTTCAGTACTTACTTCGTTTAATATACATATTGTTCAGTTCTTCTTGAAATTCCAGTGGCATTTGCAAATCTCACTTGAACCTTCCAAAAATAATTACTTACATTGTCATCGTCAATTTTTTTTAAATCTGTCGCCTTTGATTACAAAATATTTATAAACATTGTAGATAATTTCGCGTGACTGGCCTCGTATTTTTTTCCTATAGATGCCATCGTACAACTTTAAATGATTTATAGTTTGGGGTTTTAGCAACTCTATATAATATATTTTAAACTGGACGCGACCGCACTCGGTCACATTTGAACCACGACTAAGAAACGTCATATAATATATATAGTTAGTGTGCAATGTTCATTATACCTCAATGTGTGCAATCACCATTGGCCAAACTGCGATTGCCAACCCGCCTGCTAAGCGTGGCTATGGCAAAATCCTCCTATTGGAGAGGCCTGTGTCCAGCAGTGGACTGATATAGGCTGGTGATGTGATGTGATGTGTGCAATAGAGATAACGCCTAGAAGCCGAAATTAGCCGATTGTCTCTTTTCAAAGGTCGATGTGCAATATTTACCGCCGGGTACTGTACCGTTATATTATCCTATCATATACAGGGTGAATATTAATTTGTGTTGACATGTAAGTATCAAATTTCTGACTTCACTAGAGGATTTATTTGCATATGGTAACACAGGCTAGTTTCGGCATGATATCATTTACCGAACACCTTTTAAAGTATAAGAAAGAGGGATCATATGACATACAGGGTTACATTGCAAAGGGGTGCCAAATTTTCAGGGATCACTCAGATTCAGTAACTTAATCGATCTACGTTATAAACGATCCTAAAAACAAACTTATTTTTTTTAACTATTTTTATTACTATCCGCTGTTCAAAGATGGTACGCGTGGATAATCTTGCCTCATTCATAAAATATACGCATCCACTATCTCTGTGCAACCTAGAACTGCAAAGTACAATGCAATAATAGTCACAATGGCGCGTAAAAACAAACCTTAGCCTTTTCGATGTAAGGTACATTTCTAACAGCAGGAGTGTCCGCGCATACCATAGGTTTAAATTGACAACAAATACCATAAGCATTGCACCTCTAGATGCTTTTTTTTTTAAATTTGGCACCCCTTATCAATGTAACCCTGTATAAAATGCTAATTTAAGTCAAAAATAAGCTCAAGTAAATTGGTCCCTAAATTATGTATATACATATTTATAACAATAACGAAAACATTCTTATCTTAATAATTAATTCAGAATTTCAGATCCGAGCCTGCTCTTTATTTTTCTTGAACCAATCCACTGTTTCCTGGATAGCTTGTTCAAAGGGAGTGAATTGGAAATCTTTGTATAGGGATCTCAGTTTCTTGTTGGAAGCGGTTTTCTTGTACTGGCCGTCCGCTTTGGTGGTGTCGTATACGATTTCCCCGGTATAGCCGTGCGCTTTCTTGATTGCCTCGGCCACTGCGCTTATAGTTACTTCGTCTTCTTCATCCACTGGAAATATAGATATTCGATTTTAAATAAGTCTGTTGCATTCACAATAGAGAATGCTAATAGGTTTGCCAAATCAAGTTTGTTACAGTAAAGCTAATATGTATACAAATAAATAAATTGTTTCCACAATCACACCAATTATCTAGCCCCAAACTAAGCAAAGCTTGTGCTTGCAAGCTCGCGGGATTCGAACCCGCAACCGCCGCGCCGCATTGTAGTCCGGAGCGCGAACCACTACACCAGACGGTCGTCAAAAATACTGTACAACTACTAGTTTTTGTTGTAGTCAAAAATACCTATTAGTTTTGATGTTACAGGCATTTAAACTTACGATAAATATCGGGTCCCGTTAACAGTCACGTGACCGCATGTGACGTCAATTTACAACGCTCCGCTTAGTAGCAAGTCGCCAGACACCGTGCTGATGAGAGCGCGAGCGGACATAGCGAGTGTTGTGAGATGACGTCACACCGTCACACGTTTACTTCTAATGACTTCTATAAATCGGAAACTTAATTGACGTATCGAAGTAATTCTTTCAATTGTATTTTTTATTTTTATCTAAAATATGGGGAGCTAATATTCGGAATTAGTTAACATTCTTCATTCTTAATATGGGATTAAGTTAGTGTCTATGGTAGTTGTGTCTAAAATCTAAATAAAACACCAATAGCAAAATAGTAAAAAATTGCGGCAGGTGTAAAGGGGGTAAGCAAGTAGTTAAAACTTACCTATATAAGATGTAAATTAATCAGTTACCTATTTTCTAAGGGGTAATTCTACTGCTCAGATACAGCAACATTTTCTATGGCAGAAACTTCGAAATCGCAAAAAAAAACACGACTCCATACAAAATTGCAGACCAGCTGACATCAGCTTGTATGGAGAAATGAAATAATATTGTTAGATTTCGAAATTGGTCTCGTAGAAAAAGTTGTTGTATTTGAGCAGTAGAATCATGATTATCATCATCATTTCAGCCACAGGACGTCCACTGCTGAACATAGGCCTCCCTCAGTGACTTCTGTCATCGGGGGGTTTTTGCCATACTCGCCACGCTTGGCAGGCGGGTTGGCGAACGCAGTTTTATTTCGCACGCAGACGCTGCTCACGTCTCGTGCTACAGGGTTTAGTCGCCTCTTACGACACGCCTCCTGTTGGCGGTGGGGAAGTGTATTCTGTACGGCCGTTGCAGCAGCAGTAGAATAACCCCATAGAAAATGGTTAACTGATTAATGTACACGTTATATACAGGGTCCATAATGTTCAAAGTTAATTTTGGAAGCAATAAACGATTGTGTACCTGAGAGTATAAGCGGTTCGACGCTGTGGTAGTTTCGGAGCGCCCACACGCACAGGCGCGCCAGGTCCCGCGAGTAGATGAACTGCCGGAGCGGCTTGCCGCTGCCCAGCACAGTGAATGTCGCATCACCTGCACACGGTACATTCATTATTGAAGACCTCCGCAGCCGAGAGGCGAGCACGCCGCACGACTTAAGATGGCGCCGCCTTCTCTAAGGTTCCGGGTTCGATCCCCGGACGGGTCAATGTAGAAAACGAACTTTCTATCAATATAGAGTCGGCTCGGGTCTGGGTATTGTGGTACCGTCGTTGTTTCCGATTTCTATAACACAAGTGCTTTAGATACTTACCTTAGGATCAGAGCAATGTATGTGATGTTGTCCAATATTTATATTTATTATCATAGCCATTCTCAAAGTGTGCTCCGCGGAGCCCCAAGCCTCCGTAGGGGCTCCGCGAGAGAACTTTTAATAGTAATAAGAAGAAAAAACAGCTGTCCTATTTATCTTTTTTTTATTTGGGGCTCCGTCATATGTTACCCTTTCCAAAAGAGTTCCGTCAGCAAAAAAGTTTGAGAAACGCTGCATTATTAAATTAAATTTAACCATTATAGTAACGAGATCAAAGACTAACAAGAAACGGACAGTCGCTGACATATCCGGACGGAGCAAGCTGAAGTGGCAGTGGGCAGGGCACATAGCACGTAGAAGACGGCCTTGAAATATCGAGCAATTTTTGCATGGGATGGGAGCCCTCTTAAATATTTATTTTATTGTTTTTAGTATTTGTTGTTATATCGGCAACAGAAATACATCATCGGTGAAAATTTCTACTGTCTAACTATCACGGTTTATTGGATAAAGCCTGGTGACAGACGGACGGACAGCGGAGTATTAGTAATAGAGTCCCATTTTACCCTTTGCGTACGGAACCCTAAAAATGAATTACACGAAAGTACACAGATTTAGTTTAATATACAGTGTCCCGTAAATCAAGGTCAACCTTGTAACCACATATTCTATACATCATGGTGAACAAATTTTGTTTTATCACTTTTGCAAATTTGCATGAAAATTTATTGACTTCCCATCCAAAATTAACAAATTAGTCAATTAGATTTGTAAAGACAGTAAAGAAAAACATATGCATAATTTAAAAAGTGATAGAACAAAAGTTGTTCAATATGATGTATACAATATGTGGTTACAAGGTTGACCTTGATTTACGGGTCACCCTGTAGAATAGAATATTATTTATTTGACACGAGACATAACACAAAATGAAAAAGAATTACATAACAAGAATAGAAAATGTGTCAAAAAGGTCCCTGCTCAGCTTATGACAGCCAGGGACATATCACGACGCTGATTTTCAGCAGGGACCCTGACGTCATATCCACTGACCGTTGACGACGGCGGTGTCCATGCGACGCACGAGCGCGGGCACGACGTGCGCGGCGTCGAGGCGGAAGTTGTCGTGCGGCCCGAACACGTTGCACGGCACCACCGACGTGAACGAGCAGCCGTGCTGAGAGTGGTAGCCTCTGCGACAGACACGACTCATTCATTCACTACTGGCTATCTTCTAGGCACTTATACTCGTCAAAGCATAGCTTAGCGTAGCCTTGCCCTAACACACACCCGATACCCGAATTAGGTACTTGAAATACATATGTTTGAAAAACATAACCCTTGTTTGGCAGTCGGGTAAAAACACATGGTGAATCTCTCGAACGACAAACAAGGTATAAAAATAAATTATTTTATCCCAAATGCAGGTGCTTTTATGTTTTATGCAAACAGTGCTCCTATGTTAAAATATATAATAAATTGCTTAAAAATCTCAAAAACATGCCTCAGAATAAATTTGCAGACCAGAATGCTCTCTTCTTTTAGTGAAATTAATACAGGGTTACTTTTAGACTCCCCGCCAAAATTAAATATAATTTTAGGGAAGTAATTTAAAAAAAATAACTAAATTTTTTTTTCCTTTTTTATGTATAACAGGATTTTACAGTCACTTTTAAAATTCTAAATTCCCAGGGGCGTTTGATCACTCCAGCGCTTGATACGCCGCGGCGCCTACGCGCGATAAGTTACTCGTCACAGAACATTACCTAATGCATACAAACAAACACAATACATAATTTTGTTTTGTTTGGAAAAATAGGAAAATATTATAAAAAAATGATGTTTATTTCGTAAATTTGATGTGCTGCTTTTCCTGTATAGTTGAAAAAATATGGAGGGAGGTTCAATATAACCCTATATATTTCTTACCCAAAAAATATTTGAAGAAACTTTAGCCATAACAGCGTACCTGTTCAAAACGTCAATCATTCTTTTCGCATAACTGTAGCCGTAATTTGATGAATGTGGAGGTCCATTGTGTACCTGGAAAAATATTAGCACTTCAACATTTTTATAACATAGTCTTTAGACCCTTAAATAACAAAACAGTTTTGTACATAAACTCATGTATTCTCTAAGCAAACATGATGATCAGCATGATTTAAAATTTTGGCTAAAAGCACACAACAATGACTTTATACAAAGTAATCTTCTTATCTTCTTAATATATAAAACAAAGTCGTGTTTGTTCCAACACTTATAACTCGAGACAGGCTGGACCGATTTTTATGGTTTATAATTTGTTGGATTTGTCTCCGCCCCGAATAGCAGAATAAATATTACCTATGCATGTCTATTTAATTAAATGTATTTATTTATTATACGTACTGACTGTACGGTGTACCATATGTATGTATTGTATTGATTATAACATATTTGTTCCTTTTTTGTTATTTAAATTGTAAATCTCGATCCTTTTCTTTTACCATGCTATGTACACATGTCTGTGGAATTACAGCCTATCGTTGTTAAATGTTATAATTTTCTAACTTGTCTTGTGATTGTTGTACTTCTGTTTTGTGTACTTTCTAAATAAAAATAAAATAATAAAACATTGGGAAAGTGAGCGAAAAAAAAATATTGTTAGGCGGTACGAAGTTCGCCGGGACAGCTTGTATAGTCCTACAAAAGTGTGTTACACATGGCTAAATCTTTAAAAAATGTGATGAAATAAAAAAAAATTGTATGTATAGTCAAAAGAGAATGACATGTGCCAATGTTAAAAAAGTATATTTATTGTTAGGCCAAGCAAAATAGCTAAACCTGGACATAATTCCATAACTGTGATTTTCTTTTTCTATGATGTAAAGCATTGTTATTTATAGCTGAAATAAAAATAATTAAACATTTTAAAGCTCCGCGTCCATGTAAAAAAAATAAAAATAATAAATTTCAACATTTTTGGATTTTATAAGTACAGCATAATAAATAACTTTTTGAAAGTGCCTCCGTTATTTTAGAACGCTTGCATTTCAATTAAATAAATAAAAATTAAACTAATTATTCAGTCGCAACTATCATTAATAAAGAAGGTTCAGTAAGTTTTATAGTTTTTGACTTATCTCTCTGGAATTTATTGATAACTGTATATCAACAGTTGGTTCTGCATAGTACATACCGTGGGTTAATATATTGGTAAAAATTAAACAGGTTCTTCTTGCGGAGTTCAAAGTCACAAATATTTGCAATTATTCAAAAACCAAAATACATAACTACTTCAAAAGTGTTTAATATGAGCCTTAAAAACATTTATAGTATTATAAGAAACAAATTAAACAATAAATGTGTACGATAATTAATCAAACTGATATTTTAGGGTTCCGTACCCAAAAGGTAAATCGGGACCCTATTACTAAGGCTCCGCTGTTCGTCTGTCTGTCTGTCTATCTATCTGTCTGTCAGGCTGTATTTCATGAACCCTGGTAGTTAAGAAGTTTTGGCGTTTTTTGTAGATAATGGTACGGAATCTTTTCGTGCGCGAGTCCCACACGCACTCGGCTGGGTTTTTTTTCTTATTAGGGTTCTAATAACCGCGTTAATTTTGCATAAAAACTCAAAATCGTGCTGTCGCGAATCGCGAAGCGAGTAAAATGAAGCTAATTTGATAATAATAAATTATGATCGCGTGGTTTATGATCAAAGTAAACAGTGATTATCACCTGCAACGCCTTTTACCTAGAAATCCCAGTTTTCTGTACAGAATTATTTAAATGAGAATATTATGTTATGTAACAAAAAGCCAATTAAAATCAAGATATTTTATTCTTTAGGGTGCGTCCATATCTGTCTAATGCGCCGCCCGCGATACGCGCGCAAGTTACGCACGCTTTTTAAAATCTACAGACGCCTTTTAAAAAACCGGCCAAGCCTTTTAAACTCTATAATATGTAACTCGGTCTAAACTTGATTATAATCTGTCAGTGTACCTTTTATGAAATAAATGAATAAATATTATTCTTAAACCAACTATATTATATACTAACTATTATCTTAACCGTTATGATTTCCTTGAAAGTTCATGAGAAGCACTAAGTATTATCATGAAATTACAGATTTTTCAAGCCAATAGTTTTATTTTAGAGGGGGATCTCATAATCTTAAATTTGTCTTAGCAACCTTAAAATTTTTTTAAAGGACTTACACAACGATACCCTACACGATGGGATAATTGAGAAGAAAAGTCATTACCCCACGTTAAAAAATATTGTTCAATATTTTATTTTACCCTTTTGTCGGCGTGATTAATATACTATATAATGCACACGAACCCACACACACATCACTAACAGATAAATCAAGTTCATTTCTATGTACAAATTAAGTCCCGCTGTACAATTTAATGTCAACGTAAAATGTAACTATCGTTGTTGATTTTACAATTATTTAAGTTTTTTCTGTATATGGTTTAGTGTAAGCTTGTTGTAACCACCATCGATGGTGGCAAGCAGGCTAGATTGAATTTGCTTTTTGTCACAGAAAATAATGATGATTCTTACATCGATAATATAATCTGACTGGCTGTAACTCAGCCGGAAATCCTCTGGCACTGATGATATTCTAAATGATAATAATAATAAGATAACTGAAGAGTCTTCAGATTCTGAATCAGACCTAATATCATAAAAAAATAAGACACCCCGATTCTTTGATTTTCGTGTAGTGTCCCAAACCCCGATCTGGTCACTTAGTAAATTATATATTTTAAACTAAACGGTACATGCTTACCAAAAAATATATACTAAGTCATAAGAAGTAAACAATTCTATAAAAATATAAAAATAGATGAATGTGACTGTCCCGGGGTAGTTACTGATTTGCGTGGATCATTATAAATTCACTTGTAAATCCCTAATTTCGCGACCTGATGTTGCGTCATCATAATTCACGTTAAAACGGCCGGGCAGAGTAATTGTGTGACGACGCGTCGAGTGTCCAAAAAATTAAGGTAAGAACCTCGTTGCATGGGTATGGTTTCTCAAAAATGTTGTGTAGTACAATTTTCTCCGGTGTCTGTAAATTTATTTAATGAACAAAATTTTGTAGCGATCAAATAATAGGTTATGTAACCTATATTCAAAACACAGTTTATTTGCTTAAAAGGTTTATGTATATTTTTAGGATAAAGGATTTATTTTAATTTTCGTGGTCGTGATTTGCGTGGTTTACGTGGTAGTTTTGACCGACGCAAATCAATTATTGGCCATGCAAATGAAATAACTTTCGGGTTTTGTAATAGTATTGTATGATCATTTTTAGTTTGAAATGTCAATACGTTTAAATCACAATTAAAATGATGCAGTTGATGGGTTTCTAATTTTATAAGTAGGTACCTTATCATAGTAAAAATAGTGTCAGATTTGCTACCTATATTAATAAATAATAAAATTGTCATCATATCATCATAATATCAGCCTGTTACAGTCCACTGCTGGACATAGGCCTCCCCCAAGGAGCGCCACAGCGCTCGATCTTCCGCTCTTTGCATCCAGTCGCTGCCAGCTGCCTTCTTCAGGTCATCGGTCCATCTAGCCAAGGGGCGTCCTACGCTACGTTTGCCGAAGCGTAGTTACCATTCGAGAACCTTCCTGCTCCACCTCTCGTCGGTTCTGCGACAGACATGGCCAGCCCACTGCCACATGAGCTTGCTACATTTTTGGACAATATCAGTCACCTTAGTCTTATGTCGTATGACCTCGTTCCGGATCTTATCCCTTAATGAGATCCCCAACATAGACCGGAAAGGTCTACGCTAGCACGCTGAGTGACGTGTAGTCGGTGGGCCAACTTGACTGTCATGTTCCACGTTGCGGCTCCCTAGGTTAAAACTGGTAGGACGCATTGGTTAAACACCCGGCTTTTCAGGCACTGCGGCAGTGTCGACGTGAAGATATGACGCAATTTCCCAAATGCTGCCCAGCCAAGCTGCACTCTTCTGGCGATTTCCCGCTCGAAGTTGTCTCTACCGAGCTGTAGTACTTGTCCAAGGTAGACGTACTCTTGGACAACCTCAAGCGTAGTGCTCTCGACGGAAATTGGGTCCGGGATGACATGTTCGTTGAACATTACCTTTGTCTTGTCCAAATTCATCCCAAGCCCCACACGTCTCGAGCAGCTTAAGACTGTGCAGCATTTTTTGCAAATCCTGCAGCGATTCTGCTATAATAACTATGTCATCGGCAAAGCGAAGATGCGTAAGATATTCGCTATTTACATTGATGCCCAGTCCGTTCCAATTCAGCGTCTTGAACACATCCTCCAGTGTGTTGGTAAACAGTTTCGGAGATATAACATCTCCCTGTCTAACACCTCGGAGCAGCTGGATGGGTTTTGTTCGGTGGTTTTGTACTTGGACGGACATTGATGCCATACTGTACAGGCTTCTTAGCACCTTCTCGTACCGCCAATCGACTTGGCATCGCTGCAAGGATTCCAGAACAGCCTAGGTTTCGACCGAGTCGAAGGCTTTCTCATAGTCCACAAAGGCCAGGCACAGGGGCTGGTTATACTCTTCGGACTTCTGTATAACCTGCCGCACCGTGTGAATTTAGTCTATGGTACTGTAACCTTTGCGAAACCCAGCCTGTTCCGGTGGCTGGAATGCGTCAAATCTTGCGGAAAGACGGTTTGTGATGACCCTCGAGAACAGCTTGTAAACGTGACTCAGGAGCGTGATTCTATAGTTTTTTAGGAGACTTTTGTCTCCTTTCTTGAAAAACAATGCCACCACGCCCCCACTCCACGCTTCCGGAGTTGCCCCATTGGCTATGACGGAGTTGAAGAGCCTCTTAAGTTCGCCAAGCACAGGTTGGCCTGCAGCTTTTAAGAGCTCAGATGTGATTCCGTCTTCATCGGGAGCCTTCCCATTACTAAGCTGTCCGAGGGCCGCCTCAATCTCATCCTCCTCCACGTCTGGGAGATCTTCAGTGAAGTGGCGGGTAAGCTTGGCTCTTGGAACATTCGCGTCGGGCTGCGGCTGTATGTAGGGAATGCAATGCGTACAATCGACCGTAAAAGCCTAAGATTTCGGCCAGAATCTCCGGAACCGATGAGACGATTCAGCCATCCGAGGCTTCCAGCTTTGTCAGGTGACTTTTTCCCAATCTTTTAGTGAAGACCTTCGACCCTCGATTCTGCTCAATCGCCTCTTCTATGAGGCGAGTATTGTAGCTGCGTAGTAATTGTAATGAATAATTTTTTAGACCAAAAATGCCTAAAAAAATGAGAGGAAAAATTAGAAAGAAAGAAGTTATCCGAAAGAAGAAGAAGACAGAGACTTAAAAAAATTGAAGAGTTCAAGTTAAAAAACTGGGCGAGTTATTATAAAAGGAAAGCCGAAGGAAAAATACTTAGTATTCATGACTTGAACCGCCGCGAACAAAAAGCTAGACGAGATAGAAGTTCCAGGCCTGGCCAAAGACTACGAAGAACTGATGACTACAAAAACTACTAGAACTGTGATCTCCTGTCTTAACGACGAAAACTCAAGTGTAATTATATAGGTTTGTCATGTCATGTCTTTAAATAAATAATGCTCGATTGATTCTATAAAAGCTTATAAATTTCAATAAAAGCTTAAAAAAACGATTTCTGTGTTAGTTACTTACCTATTCTTTCAACTGATAACATAATAACTTATTTTATATATAAAATAACATTTAATAACTTAACTAAGAAATTTAAATAGATAAATAAATAATTTTCATGGAGTGTTTTGTGATTTGCGTGGCCTCCAATTTTTTAACCTCGATTATCTCTGTAAGTGTATCGCTCTATTATGTGCCTTTTCCATAAAAAACATTCCTTTTACGTATATTTTAAGATACAGAGGTCGATTTAAAAATATAATTAATTTGAAAATGAAAAACACCAAATAAACAAAATGCCTTGCTCGAAGAAGCACCCACTTAGTGCTTCTCATGAACTTTCAAGGAAATCATAATGGTTAAGATAATAGTTAGTATATAATATAGTTGGTTTAAGAATAATATTTATTTCATAAAAGGTACACTGACAGATTATAATCAAGTTTAGACCGAGTTACATATTATAAAGTCTAAAAGGCTTGGCCGGTTTTTTAAAAGGCGTCTGTAGATTTTAAAAAGCGTGCGTAACTTGCGCGCGTATCGCGGGCGGCGCATTAGACAGATATGGACGCACCCTAAAGAATAAAATATCTTGATTTTAATTGGCTTTTTGTTACATAACATAATATTCTCATTTAAATAATTCTGTACAGAAAACTGGGATTTCTAGGTAAAAGGCGTTGCAGGTGATAATCACTGTTAACTTTGATCATAAACCACGCAAACATAATTTATTATTATCAAATTAGCTTCATTTTACTCGCTTCGCGATTCGCGACAGCATGATTTTGAGTTTTTATGCAAAATTAACGCGGTTATTAAAACCCTAATAAGAAAAAAAAAACCCGGCCGAGTACGAGCGGGACTCGCGCACGAAAGATTCCGTACCATTATCTACAAAAAACGCCAAAAAAATCTCGTTTGTTGTAAAAAAGCTCATTTAAATATTTATTATATTCGGGTTTTTACTATTTGTTGTTATAGCGGCAACAAAAATACGTCATCTGTGAAAATGTTAACCGTCTTGACTACCAGGGTTCATGAAATACAGCCTGACAGACAGATAGATAGACAGACAGACAGACAAACAGCGGAGCCTTAGTAATAGGGTCCCGATTTACCTTTTGGGTACGGAACCCTAAAATATCAGTTTGATTAATTATCGTACACATTTATTGTTTAATTTGTTTCTTATAATACTATAAATGTTTTTAAGGCTCATATTAAACACTTTGGAAGTAGTCATGTATTTTGGTTTTTGAATAATTGCAAATATTTGTGACTTTGAACTCCGCAAGAAGAACCTGTTTAATTTTTACTAATATATTAACCCACGGTATGTACTATGCAGAACCAACTGTTGATATACAGTTATCAATAAATTCCAGAGAGATAAGCCAAAAACTATAAAACTTACTGAACCTTCTTTATTAATGATAGTTGCGACTGAATAATTAGTTTAATTTTTATTTATTTAATTGAAATGCAAGCGTTCTAAAATAACGGAGGCACTTTTAAAAAGTTATTTATTATGCTGTACTTATAAAATCCAAAAATGTTGAAATTTTTTTTTTATTTTTTTTACATGGACGCGGAGCTTTAAAATGTTTAATTCTTTTTATTTTAGCTATAAATAACAATGCTTTACATCATAGAAAAAGAAAATCACAGTTATGGAATTATGTCCAGGTTTAGCTATTTTTCTTGGCCTATGTGGTCAAGTCTAAAAGAACTGTGTTGTGGTGTAATAAAAAAACTGAAATCTTAGTAAGCCTACCATGGTCTCGTCGATAGGATATGTGGTCTTGTCTGGGAATATGCATGTGGAGAGACACGACACCACCTTCTTGACGCCGTATTTGTAGCTTGCATGTAACACATTGTCATTTATTGCCATGTTTTCTCTCTGAAAATTAAATAATATTGACATTATGTTTACAAAAACAGAAATGACAAAATTTAATATACTCAATCATTTATTGCTTCCTTATTGAACTTAAATTAAGTAACTTAATTTATCATGTTAGTAAAATATTTGTTCAGTATGCTAATTTAAAGGCTAAGAAACAATTTACAAATTTCATTTTTATTGTTTTGCTTCAATAATAAAGCTTTGATCAGCCTTTGTTTATTTAATTATTCCGACATATTACAACATTTTACTTTCTCAGAAAACAAAAGACAAATGCTTCTCTGGCAAAATAACTCACAAAAAAGTCCAAGTTATGTGCCATGTTGTGGAAGAGGCCCCCCACCATGGCAGCCAAGTGAATCACATGGGTCGGCTTGTGCTTCTCAAACAATGCCTCGGTTTGAGTTTTATCTCTGCAATCAAACTTCTAATATTTTACTATTGTTTTGTATTGTTAAGTTAACATGCATGATGATTTGGAGACCTCATAAGGCACTGGCCAAAATTATAGACAAATGGTCTGTTAATTAAATAATAGATCAACATTAAGGGGAAGCTTATATTATCAAACAGCTTATTAAAACAGTTTTTAATACATTTGTTTTATAGTATGTATCATTTAGGAGATTAGCTTTTTTTTTAAACTGTTGCCACAGAAGATTGCATTTTTAAGATCAGATTTTTTTAAAAGCTCACTTACTGGTTTTCCAATAGCTTTTATATATTAATTATTCTATAACTTGCCAAAAAATCTGACATCTAGTACTACAACCATTTGCCACAGTTCAAAAGAACCAACCAATGCTGCTAAACGAAAAGATATAATAAATATTTTTTTATTCAACTATTCAATTAAGTTTTAGATAATAATAAAGTTATCTTCCCCATTCAGTTGATCCATTATTCATTAATATTCTGCATACTTTTTAAATTAAATTTGTTAGTTTAGATAAAATATTAAAAGTTACAAATAACTCAAGCTCAAAACGTACCTAATGAGTCACTTTTAAGCCTGTAATGTACATGACTACCGTCACACATATTTAGGATGATCCTGAGTGCACCACTGCACAGGCTAGGACCAGTGATGGGCATTGGTTTTACTAATGATTTAGTGATGAAAATCAGTGGTTTTCATCATTAATACACATTTATAAGTACATATTGCCTACCTCATTTCATTTATCAGGTAGGCACTGCCTAATTGCCTATATGCACCGCACACCCCTGGTTAGGACAACACTGATCTTAAGAATACTACCATCCTGCATACATTACTGTACTTTAAAAAAAAACATATGTAGTATACTTTACATTATTTTAAATATGGCATAGTAAAAAGCAGAATTAAGGTCTTGATTTATTGATTGATTGACCAAATATCCAACATAATAAATTGTTGTACAGAATAATCAATATATTGTATATTTTTGGTAATACCTGAATAAATTTTCCGTCTGATTTCCCAATTTGAATAGGTGGTTTGCATCAATTTTTTTAACTATAAACCAATTAAAGCCCACAGGCTGGTCAACCGAAAATAGGGCCGGTTTTAGAGTAAAGTGAGAAATACCTGAGATCACCATCTTTAGAGCCGCAAAACAACCAAGTTTCGTTTTTGACGCCGGTTTCTTCTTCTACAACGGTTTTGATCGCCTGACCGACGAGTCCTGACCCTCCAGTTACAAGAACCACTGTTTTCTCTGCGCTCATCTTCTAATAACAAAATCATACACAATAATGTATGTGCCATTAAAATAACGAGAAATACATAACGATTACGAACACTATTCGCATTCAAAAACGGAAGTAAAAGACGTAATTTACCTGAATATTAATTGTATTTTGTTTAATTTGGAATGTGAAATTGTGGCAGTAAAATTATTTAGATAAAATTTTACTCAATTTCGCCAGCTGACCCAGCTGTTGGGCTTAGCTTGTCGTCTGTCAACTTGACACAAGACAAGAATGTCAAATTAGTCACAATATGCTCCGGCCACACTATCATGATTTCAAATTCTCAGCCAAGGAACATACGACATGGAGGCCATGGAGCACACAGGGTAGGGCTGCGATCCGACCGGTTTCCCCGGATTTGTCCTGGGTTGAAGGGCGGTTTATTATTTATTCTCTTTTTTTTTTTAAGTTATTGTAATAAATATACCTTTATTTAAATCCGGTGATAAAAGTTATCCCTCGAACTACAGACCTATATCAATACTACCCCAGCTCTTAGAAAAATATTTGAAAAGATTATATTTAATCAACTCTTATCACATTTTAGAATTAACGAATTATTGCATTGTCGCGGGGGGTAGGTGGAATGACCAACACCAAGCGTACACGATAATTTTAAGTATGTATTCGAAGAAAGTTAAGTAATTGTTTACACAGGGCGTGGGTGAAGGCCTAACTGACAGATTGCTTTCGGTTCCGAACTTCCCTGACGGAGCGGCCGAAGGTGGATGGTGGCCGAAGGTGGAGAACGCAGCTGGTGGTGGAGTGTGCGACGACACGGCGGTCCAGGGGCAGTCCGTAAGTGGACACGCCGATGTCCAAGCCCAAAGTACGTTAAGCCCGAGATTCGTTCCCTGGGGATCAAAACACCAGCTTAAGCCACATTTGTATCTGCGTTTCCTCTGATTGCGACCACCATTACAGCCAAGCCAAGCAAGTCGGTTTATGTAAGAGGGTAGAACGTGAGGTGAAGTAAGATAAAAAGATCGCAATCAGAACGGAGTAAAAATAAAACAATAAATTATGGAAATAGCTGAGAATTACGCCAAATAACAATTGCAGCTAAATAACAATTGGATAAAAAATAGTACGCCAATTGCATTGGAATTAATTTAATTGCGAGTGAATTTACTATAAGAAGGTTAATTAATCAACAATAAAGAATAGATTACTATGATAGGATAGATGAAAAGAACAAGATCGACGAAAGTTAAATATTAAGTATTTAAATATCAGCGACCTGCCAGCAAGTAATTATAACTAGGGTATTATTACTTAACTAAGCGTTAAAAGGTAACTGTTCATCACTTACCCTATCGGGGAGGATTCCTCACACTCTTAAATAAGTAAATATGCAGGATAACCAATTACATTTTGCAAAGTCACTGTCGTAAGACGTACGAAATGGAGTACGGAGACGCAGAGAGCGACACGTCCGTGCTCGTATGCTACAAAATCAGTGTGTCGCGACTGCCGGCGCTCACGCAGCTCGCGGCCGAGGCAGGGAAGGCGTCCCCCCGCAAACATCATACGATGTTTGCAGAACAAAGGATACAAAGGATTGAATAGAAATCACTTTAGGGGTCCGCGCCGCGCATAGATAAACCATTAGCAATTACGAATAATGTCGATACTGTTGATAATAATTTGTTTTTAAATTATGTTACGTATTGAAATAAGTTCATCATCACCAGCCTTTAACAGTCCTCTGCTGGACACAGGCCTCTCCAAAAGGAGGATTTTGCCATAATCGCCACGCTTGGCAGGCGGGTTGGCGATCGCAGTTTGGCCAATGGTGGAGAGGAGACGCTGCTGCCCGTCTTCTTGTGGCGGTTCTCCTGTAGTCGTCTCTTACGACACCAATAGGAAGAGAAGGGGCTGTGCAATTCTTTAAAAGTGCCGGCACCACACGGCACCTTATTTCTGATTTATTGTCAGAAATAAGTTAGATTTAGGTTATAAGTTAATTTAGATAGTTAAATAAGTAGTTTAATTAAAGAAATTTATGTATTATAATAATTTTTATTTTAATTTTATGTAAACATGTATACACGATAACGTTACAGCATGAGAAGCAGTTTGGTTTTACTAAAGGTAGAAACACAACTGATGCGGGAGTTGCACTCATTACGCATATATTCGATGCATTTGAAAAAAAGAAAGATGCTTTAGGAGTGTTTTGTGATTTGTCTAAAGCATTCGATTGTGTAGATCACAAAACGTTAATAATGAAATTATAGCAATATGGTGTCTCGAATGATTCAGGAAATTTGTTAGAGTCATATCACACTGACAGATTGCAAACAGTTAGTATTAATGGAACTGACTCTTCTGGAGCCCCATTACGCATGTGTGTGCCCCAGGGCTCTATATTGGGACCTTTATATATATAAATGACCATCCTTACTTTACTAAAGACCTTTGTGAGATGTATTGTTTGCAGATAATACATCTTTTATTTTTATAACTGATAGAGGTAAAGCTACCTTCGACAATGTGAATGATGCGCTCTCACAACTAGTACGCTGGTTTACTGCCAACAATGTCTTACTAAGTGCGAAAAAAACCAAGTGCATTAAATTCACTATGCCCAATGTACGGCAGGTCAGTACGCATATTAATATGTCAGACGATCATATAGATGCGGTTGATTCAACAACAATTTTGGGAATCCAATTAGACTCACGACTGCAATGGGGTCCCCATATAAATACCCTGTCAGGAAAGCTCCGTTCAGCGGCTTATGCTGTGAGGAAAATAAGGCTTTAAACTGATGTCGAAACGGCAAGACTAGTATACTTTAGTTATTTTCATAGTTTGTTGTCGTATGGTATATGGGGCTCAGCTGCTCACATTGAATCAATCTTTGTGTTGCAGAAAAGAGCCGTACGTGCAATATACTGTCTTGGTCCTCGAGAGTCTCTGAGGGAGATTTTTAAAGAAGTCAACATATTTACCGTTGCGTCTCAATACATTTTTGAAAATATTATGTATGTAAGAAAAAATATAAGTTTGTTTAGTCTAAAAAGTGATTCGCATCATTATAATACTAAAAATAAAAATAACTAACAACATTTAATCGCAGTAACGTTACATCGAACGATGCATTCACCTGTTGACGATAAATAATTGTCAATCAAGCATACAGCAAGCAAGGAAGTATGCAAGCAAGCATGCAGCAGGCATGTATCATGCAAGCAAGCTTGCATCAGCAGCTCCGAACCTACGCGATTTTAAATTACACTCTAGGGGTCGGGCAGATAAGACTGCGTGGCGTCGGGGTAAACTAAGTCGATTTAAATAAAGTAGGTACCTTTTTTAATTCATACATATTTTTGTTTAAAATGATGCACTAAATAGGGAGATATTATGCATAAAATAATTGATTGCATGAATATCTTATTTTTGATGAACAGTGACTTTACTGAAGTAAAAATTGACGTTTTGCTGGTTGAATGACTGTTTGACTGATAAACTTTGTATGGTTTGTAGTTTGTATTGTTGTATCAAATGTTTTTTTTCTACTTATAGGTTTTGCTCGTGTTCCATGCTCGTTCCATGCTTATCAAATACAATGTAATGTTTTACGTACTTAATTCATTAATTAGGTCTATATAATATTTAAATTCTAAATGTTTATTGTTAATGAAATGTATCAAGTTGTACAACTACCTACTGGTTAGATTAATTTTTGGTGTGGCCGAAGCACTAGCTAAAGCAAAATGCATTGTGGAAAAGGCAATGGTACACGGTTATACAGCCAAGTAGATTTATGACAACCGAATCGAAATTACTTTGATCTATGGTTTCGGTTTGCTTGCAGTAAGCAAGCAGCAAGTTGAAGCCACTTGGACACGCGTTAATACTATAAAGATACTATTATGTGACTTGGAGCAGTCAAGTCGAAACTTGAGAGTCTATCTATTAAGTATTCAAGTCTCAAGAACATCGGAATCGATTGTTTTTTGCTTATTTTGAATCGATTTGTATATATATTGCAACGTATGGAGGGAAGATTAGAGTAGACTTAGTATACCAGAACACATCACACAGGGCCACAGCACGTCTTAGCATAAATAAGAAATATGTAACATTTACTGAAATGTGAAGATAGCAAATTTATTTAAAGTTCTTGTTAAATTCTATATTTGACAGACAGGATAGGAGATGGCTAAAAATCCAGAACTAACTACTTCTATTGAAATGTATAAGTTAATATTTAAGTTTATACTTTTACCAAATTAAAAATATGATTTCCAAAACGACATCAGAATTTGTTAACTATTGTAAAAGATCTGGATTTCACTTCGCTTCATTGTGATGCGGTGGTGATAAGTGGTGGAGGAGTGGAAGATATAATGTGGACTCTCTCACAGTGAGAGTGAGGTGAGTTGAAGAGCCCGCCTGTATTGTAAATATCATTTAGGAACTGTTTAAGAACAATGCTTTTGCAAGTCAAATCTGTTCCAGATTCCTAAATGACTGGAATGGAAAGCCGTATTACGTGCGGTGTTTTTGGTTTGTTTGGTATTAAGTAAGCTGCTATAGTAAGTACTACACCAATCCAAGTAACACAATTATAAAGAACTCATAGGAAGGCGGTTACAAAATGAGAGTGAGTCATTGTAGTCATGCATGGTGATATTGGTGATGATGAGTGACGGTCAAGCAGATGAACTAACATTTTACCAATCTATCATCATGCTTCATGCCTTCTAACCAGATTCACTTAAGTACTAGGCTGTTTTGTGTCAGCCAGCTACAATCCAGCCAGACTAAGGCTCGGGCCTCGGACTATAACCACCCGGAATCCGTTACAATCCGCCAGAATCCGTTCAAAAAACGAAGTATTGCTTAAGCCCATCGCTTGAAACTGAAACTGTACTTACCCGAAACGGTTTCCGGATGGGTATAGTCCGAGCCTACGGTAAGGATCTGTCATTTTATTGCTTTGGTCGGTCAAAGTATGATTAAAAATATAATTTTAGAATGTTGGTTAGTTAATTCGATTTAGTTGGCCTAAGCATGCAGGATGACGATTTTCCATAAATGGAAAATTGATTCAAAGGGTAAATTTACCCTTCGAATCGATAAAAAATTTAAAGAACTTTCGTGTATAATTTTGATTTTAATTTTTTAGCGATAGCAGGGACTTTTGTAAATTCTGAATTCAAATCGATGATTTTTCTATTGGCTATGAAATATTTATAAAACAAATAAAAACTTGTCTATGCTAAAATTCTCACAAGTGATTGGTTGGTTGATTTTATACGAGAGTCGTACTCGCTCGAAAACGCCAAATACGCTTTCAAACCAAAATGGAGGATTTGTCGGTCGAGGTGTACGGTGAAAATGGTGCTTATTACAAGGTTTGTAAATCGTGAAGTACATTATAATTATGTTCGTTCGACGTTACAATATTTGGTGGTCTATATCCGGAGTTATTTACAGTCGCCAATATCATCTTGCACGGTTTACTTACAAAAATATTTTTCCGGGAAGATGATCGCGGCTGGAATGGACGCCATGTCCGTCTGACAGGGCGTGATTTTTCCATGTGTTATAAATTTGCTGCTTTTTATATTTTTAGCAACGATTGCGAAACAAAATTTGAGCCGGCATATACCGGATTTTTTTTTGTGCGCATTTTCACATACCTGACCTAGTTTACTTATTTATTTCTAGCGCATTACTAAGTTATTTGATCGTCTTAATGTTCGAAATTTCTTTTATTTTTAGGCCATTGTCACCGACGTGCTCGACAACGAGGTTCTCGTAGCCTTTGAAAATGAGTGAGTTGAAGATATTTCGTATTTGTGACATTTTTGATCGATGGCTACCCTCTACAATTTTTATTTACTTTTATATTGTGCATTGCAGCTGGCAGCCGGAGTCGAAATTTCCGTTCTCTCAAGTGTTCCTACCACCCAAAGACACCAGCAAACACACTGAGTTCGTGGAGAACCAAGAAGTCGAAGTGTTCGCGAGGTCGAATGAGAAGGAAGCATGTGGCTGGTGGACAGCAAATATCAAGGTATTGAATTACATTACACGAAAATAAAATAAAAGCCAAATTAAATTTTACCTTTTCAAACCATGTAAGTAGTAAAAATACATCATTATAATACAAACGAGAATACAAACAATTTGGTAATGTGTGTCTAAAATATGCCTCAAAATAAAAGTACCTATAATTCTTTTATTTTAGCACTACCCTCTAGACTTTTATGATTTATTATTTATTTACAAAATATTTGACTTAATTGTTTTGTCTTCAAAATCGAGATACTAAAATAACAAGGAGAAAATTTACTGGCAGCTTATTTGATTTGGTTTATTTCTATTGTTCATTTCTTCATACAGTGTAAATTTTAAAAGAATAATGGATTTAAATACTTGTATATATGTTTGTATACTTTTATATAAATATGTTTCAAGTTTAAGGTCTTATTTCTTAAGCCAATATCCTTATATGATTTGATTTTACTGCAACAACTTACTATGGGACCAACATCAAAATCCAAAAAAAAAACTTTAAAATAGCCTATCAGCTGTTACTTATTTTAAAAGGAAAGTACAACCTTTTTTTATAGTAAAATTTTGGTCCTATATTAATTTATTGCAGTAGAATTGCCAACTATGAAGATGTTGGCTAAAGGAATTGCAGGATAAATCTAGATTTATCACAATTAAATCTACAAAATCATTACACTCGTAACGGGATTTCATGCAACTACATACCTAAAACGATTTGTTAGAGTGTAATGATTTTGTTTAAAAATGCAACAAGATAGTTTAAAAAGTTATAAATCTACAAAGTTAACTAAGTTCTTGAAAAATTGGAACAGACTGATATGTCTTATTTTGCTAAAATATTACAAATTCTTAAATAAAAAAAAAGTTTATCTGGAAAAACTATTGTCTCAAATTAAATTTGTACAAATTTTCAACTTCTAAACACCTTGTCCTCAAAGTGAATCTTATAAACCCTACATCTAGATAGCTAGATGATTTATATCCCTTCACCCCTTATTATGCCAGGTGCTACTTACCGTAAAGCTGGCTAATAATCTTATCTTGGCTATTGAATTACACTTGCCCTTCAGAATGCATCGAAAGGGGCTATCATTTAAAATGTTTTAGTATTATTAATCTCAACAAATCAAATAATTTTAATATAAATGTTGGACAACATCACATACATTGCTCTGATCCTAAGGTAAGTAGCTTAATCACTTGTGACTATTATAGTAGTCAGAAACAACGACGGTACCTCAAGACCCAGACCCGCGCCAATATAGAAAAGTTCGTTTTCTACATTGCCTCAACCGGGGATCGAACCCGGAACTGGCGGTGCCATTAACATTCCGGCAGGATCGCCTCTCGCCTACGAAGGTCGTCATATTGTTTTACTATAACTAGACTGTCAAAATAAATCCAGAGCAAATTTCTCATGTTATGATGTTTTTTGTTTGATTCTTCTTCTTTTGATAAATTTAAAAATGTTAAATTTTCTACTTGAGTTTAAACAACTGCCAGTTGTAAAATTCTAATTGTCTTCAGAATTTAAAACGTATTTAATAATTGTTCCAGATGATAAGGGGGGACTTCCTAGTGATAGAGTACTTGGAATGGGACAACTGCTACACAGAGATTGTGCCAAAGGACCGACTCCGGGTGAAAACCACCAAGACCCCCATTGACAAAAACACCTTTCACAAGTTCGAAATTGCTGTACCTGATGATCTCAAGGACTAGTAAGTATTGTATTTTTCTGCTTTAGCCTGTCAGGCGAAGGTCAAAAGACTGAAAATTTTATTGTTACTGAGCGGCCGGACGTTCTTTGCCGCTTGATAGGTTAAGCTCTAAATTTGTGTAACATGCCGGGCTTTTATGAAGCATTCAAGCGTTGTCCTTACAACTAGCGACACGGAAGTTGAGCGTCGGGTGAAACTTGCGCAGAAGATTACGATTACGTGATTGGCTAGTCGTGCGCCGCGCCTGCATCGCTGGCTGTGATTGGTTGTTAGCTCCACGCACACGCGTCTCTGATATGATGATCGTCTCGTAAGACACGCAAAGCGATTTCGACTGCCCCAGCGCTTAACATCGACGAAGCGTACTGTACGATTGCGCTGTTAGGCGCGGGACATAACAGGCGTTGGCGGCAGGGGTGTAGTTTGGGCGGTGCTGCGCCTTTTGTTTTTTATACAAAAGCGACGGGATCCGTGGTTTACACTGGCGGCGTGGCGCTGGCTAGACAAGCGTGCGCCGTTTACAGTTTCGTTGCAGTTATACCATCTGCAGTGGGCTGGTAGGCCAAATGCAGTCCGTCTGCAGAGGCGTGCGGCAATTAGGCAGTGCCTATCTGGTAAATTAAATGAGGTAGGCACTAGGTACTTATACATGCGTGTTATTGATGAAAACCACAAATTTTCATCAATAGATACTTAGTACTTAGTAAGTATCTATTGGCCGGCCTTTGCCAAACTTGGGCAAACAGAGCAAGATGGCAGTGTCATCAACCCAACAGAGTCGATAATTTAAGTGTTTCCTTGTTAACAAATTTTGTCTGAATAAAGGCTTATATTATTATTTTAAGTATCTATTGCCTACCTCGAAATAAAACCAATGCTTGCCACTGCCGTCTGTAATGGTCCTAAGGCGCGGGACATAAACAAGAGGCGTCAAAGAAGCTTGACGTGGGATCCAATTGCATCGAAACTGCAATCCAAATGCGCTGTCCGTTAGCAGTCGGCTAGCAGTTCTATCGACTGCAATCCAGCTGCAGAAGAACCATATTTTGACCATGCAGCTAGCATGCAGCTCGAATGTTAGAACCGCTGACTGAAAACGAACTGTGCAATTGGTTTGTAGTCTCAAACTTTCGATGCAGTTTTGCCAACTGCATCTAATCTGAATTTAAATTCTTTATGTATCATGTTTGATGTAAATAAAATGAATTTAAATTTGAATTTAAATTTCTGCTTTGCTTTAGCTGGATGTCCAAATGCGTCGTACTTCGTTTGGACTGCCAGCCAAAACAAAGCAATAATAGCTATTACAGGTAGTTTTGTTAGATGACTTGCTGCTCAGCCTTCTCTAAACGCGTTCTGCTAAGACTAAGCCGGACGCCTAAAAGTCCTTAGGCTGCGTCCAGATCTGGCGAATTTATGTTCGAGCGCCGCGCGCGACTTGCAAGCTACACCTACTTCCTGGAACGTGAACTGGAATTCTCGCTCGCAAATCGCGCGCACGGATGGTGCAAGCCTTGCATGAGTTGCGCTAAAGAGGCGCTACACCAAACACAAATATTTGAACAATAATTATGCGTAAACCTAGCGTATAGTGGCCAATACGAGTTTATGATGGTACGCCGCCGTGGACAGTAAGCCTTAGTTCGCGTTTTGGAATACAAAGCCTCGGTGGTTGCGAGTTTGAATACCGCAAGGAACAAGCAATTTTGTGATGATCACAAGCATTTGTATCCGTGTCATGATGTCATATACGTGTTTAAGTTTGTATATTCAAACCCATATCTACTCTAGTAAATAAAACCCTGTTTGGTTACTAACTAGGCAACTATACATATAAATAATTGGCCTTATTGTTAAAAGAATTTATTTATTTGTCGTAAAAGAATTTATTTATTTGTTGTCCTTTTGACGAAATTCGACGCAAGAGGCGAGAGGCACCTATCTTTCTGAAACAGCAATGGTTACTGTGCTGGGAACAGGCAGTTATAAAATGATAATGATTCACAAAAATGGTAGCTATGGAAACCAGCGTCGCCGCGTCGTACCTAAGGGCATGAGCGCCACTGGCCAAGTTTCAAGTTGGGGCCCCTAACAATTATAATCTCTAGCGGGTCGCAGGATGCAAATTGTCCTGGCAGCCTTTCCAGCCCCTACGCTCGCTACGACAATGATGAAAACAATTGTTTTTGGGCGATGCGATTACAACCCACACGCAGCGGATGGGAGTCGAGTGGGTGGCCAATTTACCCATATTAGTATTAGTGTGACTATAAATAGTTACTGTATGAATGAGAGGACTTTTATAATCTAAAATAGTTCAGTGGCCTTAGGGATCTTTATTTTCAATTTAGCTCCAAGAGATATATTTAAATAATAGGACTAGTATTTTTAAAACTTGTATTTCAAGAGATAAGAAATATTCATTTTGCATTTATTTTAAAAATATTTGTGTACGCATATTGTTTATATTTTTACAAGAGGTAAATGCATATAAATAATTTATTTACAATCTTTCCTTTATCCAATTAATATAAGCACTGACACTAGTATACGCTGTTGGGTTTCTCACGCTGCACCCCAAAGGCGATCCGTACGACACCACGCCGATAAAGTATCGCTGCGAGTACGAATCGTACACAAACAGCGGCCCCCCAGAATCCCCCCCACAAGGGCCGCCGACCACAGTGTCCGTGCAAATCATTGACGGCCTGAAATACTGCCCATACACCTTGCAGTCCTCTTGTCGCACGGTTACAATAGCGTATCTCAGCATCTGTGTCACCTCGATGCCGTTCAGATGACTCGTTCTCCCGAAACCAACCACACGGCCCTGAATGCCCTCAAAAGAACTGTACAAGAGTGCTCCTCTAGGCAGCCTTATAGGCTTGACGTAATCATTGAACGAAACCTTCGACACCGTGATCATCGCAATATCGTTCTTTAACGTGTAAGAGTTGAACGCCTGGTGTGTCTCGACTTTGTCGGTCATGATTCTCGTCCCGCCGCTGAACAGTCGCACCGAGCCGAGTACGACCACGAGGTACCAGGCGCGGTCGTCGCCGTCGTCCCAGCAGTGGGCCGCTGTCACCAACTTGGTATCGCTTATCAGTGTAGAACCGCACACGGACGTTGAGCCCGAAGCCAGAAAAATAATTAAACCACCGAAGAATGGATGCAAATTTTTAATAGAGAGTAGTCCTTCTGTTATTCTGGCGCTATAGTGACGCATTTCATGCTCTCTTATAATCGTTGCGGTCGGGATCCCGATTGTCCTGTGATATCCAGTGACTAGTACCAACGTCGCGCACAACACAATCAAAAAGAGCTGTGACTTCATTGCGAAACTACAGTGTACTGGGATCGTGTATTTCTTTAGATTATTTTATCACAATTCTTATCGAAGTGGAACCTCTTGATCGATACTGACGTAATATTATATTATTTATGTTTGCGTATGCAACTCGTTTTGGGGTTCAACTACATAGTTGGCATATAAATATTAATCAATAGTTCAAACAATCACACCAACACCATTTATCTAAGACTAAAAACTAAGCAGGAATCCATGACTTGGTACGAGATGAGATCAGCACACGTCCACAGCGTCAAATTCGCAACCGCTGGCTATGTACGTATGGTGTGGTAGAACTGGTAGAGCACTAGTATACTTACCTATATATCAAAAATACAGCAATTTATGTCTACCGTACAATCTGAAATCTAAACTGTAAGACGTGCTACAAAAATATCGGTGCGCGAGCAAACTAGCACTTGACTGCCTTTTTAAAGTGTTTTACAAACTATTGCAACTGCATACTTAGTAACTTGAAATGGAAATAAAGTTATTTTGGATTATTATCCAAAGCGATCATCAGATTTAGTTTTTTACTATTTATTATTTACATTACAATTGATTCTCCTTCTCTTCTCCGCTTTCAATTTAAATCATTAGAAAAAAACTCCAGTACTAAAATCAAAGGTAAAAAAAGATTTCTACGGACAAAATATAAATAAATTTATTATTATTGTTGTATGATTTAAACTATATTATGTGATACAATATAAATAATAGCACTTAAATTGATATAATGCGTAACCGTTGTGCAACATTTGCGATTCCTCGAGCTCGAAATTGAAGGTTATGCAGAAAGAAGGAAACCAAGGTTTCTTCAGCCTTTACTTACATATCAAGACGTAAGGTCTAGTTGACCGTCAGTAAAAAAGGACTGGGCGATTAAAGTAAATAAGCCTGATAATTGTATGTCATCATTTATTTTCTCAGCAATAAAAATCATCTCGTCCAGTTAGCGTTTCGCTAGGTTTGTTTAGTAAAAAATTCTACGTCACGTGAATCACATTCCTTACTTTGCGTTTTCTGCACTGAGTTAAATATATATCAATCGTTTTCTGTGCCTCAGTATACGCTCAGCGTTAAAGATGTCACACTAAGTTCATTTTAATCATTAAATAGTTTAATACTGAAAAGCCCATGCGGTATACAAAGTTGTGAATCACATTAAAAACTATAGTTAGTAAGTAAAGGTGCTAGTTCGCAGCCACAGCATCAGCATCATACGAGTCGTTGCGACACTACTGGTTTCTATGTATTTCTATGAAATTCCTTTCGAGGCAAGCGACTCGAAGCTTATAGCAACGCGTCGTCGGCAGACGACATTGTCGTCCAACCAACCGCAGTTCAGTTTTGTCTCTGACGCCGGAAGGACGATAATGATAGCAGCGACATAACGTCGTCGTCGTCGTCGTCGTGTCGTGACGACACGACGCGACGACACGTCTGCTGCTGCTCTGTGGAATCGGTTACGAACTTGCACCTTAAGGGACTGCGCCAAATATCGGCATGGCCCGGCAAGGCATTTTTGGTGATGTTGCCTAATATTTTTATTTATTTATTTCTTTATTTATAGTAATGCCTTAATATTATAGTACTTGGGTTAAAATTGCAATGATAGTGGTCTCAGAAAGCCGCGATATGCTTAGGAATACCGATTTATTGATTTCAATCTTAGTTTTATAATATTAAGGTACATAACTATTCGTCACCTAAAAATCCCTTGACGTGCTGTGCCGACAGTGGGCGCAGTCCCTAACCGTGGCACGTGTGCGGTGTTGCCGCGGTCGTGTCTAACGCGCGCGCTTGTCCACAGCGCGAAGGTGGAGAACGCCCACAAGGAGTTCCAGAAGGCGATAGGCGCGGCGCTGGTGTGGTACGTGCCGGAGCGCGGCGTGCTGGCCGTCATCTCCCGCTGCGAGACCTCGCACAAGCGCGCAGAGATGCTGCAGGAGATGCACTTTAGGTATTATCTATTATATTATGCACGGTTGTTGTTCTATGCCATTGGCATCTACAAGATGTAAAAAAAACATATTATTTATTTGATCAAAAGGTATCAATACTGGTCAAATTTAAAACTATTTCTGTGGGTCTAATATCAACGGCTTTATAAAAACGCCTCTTTTAAACATACTGATGTCGGCGGCTTAGTATTTGAAGATTTATTTTCAGTGATTTCAAAATAAGTCCCATGACACAATGTGTTGTATTTGATTACAAGAGAGGGGTACCCCTTTTGGGTTGAACAAGGGTTTTTTACACCCTAAATATAATATTAATGACTATTTTTTAGTTTTTCACTCTGCATAGATATGTAGGTACTCATTCTGCATTCTAATGGTGTCTTTCTTTTACAGGAATTTAGCCCAAAAGCTGTTATTGCTAAAAAAGACTGAAGAGGCGGCAAGGCAACTTGAATCTACCAAAATTCACAATCAAGGAGGGTAAGCACATTTACAGTTTTCTCCCGTTTTAGTTCTAACCAGGATATGCTTGCCCGTGATTTTCTAGATTGAAATATCTAATTATTAAAACTCCGTATTAATTTCTTAGAAATGGCAATTAGACTAATTTGATCATGGCGACACAGCCAGTATTATTTGAATGTGCACGTTCTCTAATGACGTTTTTCAACATCCTCAAAATCGTGAAATGCAGAGTATGTGCTGGGATCGAACTCGAGGCCTACGAATGGTCCGGCCTTCGCTAAACGTCGCCTTTTAACATTAAAAGGGTAACAGAAGATAGCTGTCACGGAATCACCCAACTATCATTGTTATCGTAACATTCAGGTACACTGATGAGTTTTCGGTGCGCGAAGATCTCATGGGGCTGGCCATCGGCACGCACGGCGCCAACATCCAGCAGGCGCGCAAGGTGTCCGGCGTCACCAACATCGAGCTAGAGGAGGTGTCCTGCACTTTCAAGATCTGTGGCGAGGTGAGCGATAATTACTTATTGTTGTTTCTGCTTTCTGGATCTAAAGTTCTGAAAGAGTGAGGAATGTATACTAGTGTTGTAGTAAACTTCCGAGTCTCGGAGACTACAATTTATAAATTTAAACAAAGTCTTGCTCCAGTAGTTAAAGCAGTGTTAAATTTTATTCAACAATTGACAACACATAATAGACACTTGTGAAATGTAAGACCGTACAATACCGTATAGATTTTACAGCTTTACTTATTGGACTCTTCGTTCGAGTCTACAATTGACTCGGGCGACCAATAGACTTGAGCACTAATAACAAACTCGAGTATATAGAGGATATTTTATAAGCTTGTAATTCTTCGAGCAGTAGTGTCTGCCTTTGAGTCGAGTTCCATAATTAGGCTCCTGAACTCTAGTCTTACAGTACTAATTGAAACAGAATTAATGGGAGATCACTTCTTGGCAAACGTAGAGTAGGACGTCCCCCAGGCCGATGGACCGCGACCTTAGGAAGATGGCTGGCAGTGGTTGTATGAAAAAAGCGGCAGATCGTGCTCTTTGGGGGAGGCGCTTACGTCCAGCAGTGGGCTGCAGTAGGCTGAATAGATAGGTAGATAGATACAATTGAAACAGGTCTAGTCAGGTACCACAGACAGATGGTAGTGTAGCACAACCCCTGGCCGTCGAGTGTGTAGTATACGCTCGGCGGCCAGGCCGCGTGTCCGCAGACTCACGGGCCGCGGGCTACGTGCGAACAGTAACGAACGCCACAGGGCCGGCCGGCTGGAGACTGGCCGCTTCGGTAGTATTGGTTGTTCAACAACTGTCCAAATTATAAGATTTATTGTCTAAAAGAATTTTTTTCTTATTTGGCTCCAGTCAGAAAGTGTTGAGAGCCACCCCTTGAAAATTAACAGTGCTAGCGTGATCAACAAAACATGATATGCTATAATAATAAATAAATAAGACCAAGCTACTACAGATAGTGCCATTCATAGATACGCGCTTCATATTCACTTTTCGGTTGATATTGATGCTTTATCGTGATTAGTATATTCATCGTAATTTTAGAATTAATATAACAAAAGGCCATTCATAATTACGTCACAAATTTCGACCCACTCCCCCCCTATGTCACGCTTTCTCCCTATTTCTTTATCTTTAACAAGCACTGTCACGTTTGGCATGCCTCTCCCTAATCTATGTCCGTGACATAATACGTGAATGTAAAAAAGAGTGAGGCGCGTCTTCATAAATGGCACTTTTTGTTTTCGGTAATCAAATTCCTCAAACAAAATCAAAAATCTTTTTGACACATGCCCTAGAATAATATTTTTTGTTATGTATATAATCTTTACTAGTGTCAAATAATGTTCCGTTTCTATCTGTTGTACGTGTCCGTGTGTTGTGTAGTCCGCGGAAGCGGTGCGGTCTGCGCGCGCGCTTCTCGAGTACGCGGAGGAATCGATCACGGTGCCGCGCGCGCTCGTCGGGAAGGTCATCGGCAAGAACGGGAAGGTCATCCAGGAGATCGTCGACAAGAGCGGCGTCGTGCGCGTGAGTACACACACCCCCACCCACACGCACACACACACCACACCCATAATGTACTAGCGTACTAGAAGTACACATCTCGAACTAAATGTTTCAGCCAAGCATTGTAGTCCAATGGACTACAAAGCTTCAGTCAGTGTCAATAATTGAAGTTGTCAAAACTGCTTCTTTATTGTACCGGGCTACAATGCTTGGCTGAAACATTTAGTTCGAGATGTGTTCTCTAGTACGCTAGTACATTATACGTCAATGACCAAACCACATCACATCACATGTACAACACGTACCTGACATAAATATGGACTAGCTGGCTCAAACAAAAGACAGATGATTTTGAAAGCCCATTTAAAGCGCTACTAGAGGCTAGTGCGGTATCCTTATTACGTATCCTGCAAAAGCAATGCGACAGCGAAAATTGTGCAATTCTGGCTTTAAAATCGCAAATTGACAGCAAAAAACTAAATCAAAACAATCTACTGACAGTGCTGCCAATAGTTTCAAAAACTATTGGCAGCACTGAGAATCAATCGGGCGATTATTGCTGATTGCAAATTTTTAGGTAATAAGGGGGCCGAGAACAAATTTTTAACGTATCTGCCTGTGTTGCGGCCATTATCAATTTAGTTCTTAATCTGTTCTGCATCTGCCGATTCAATAGCCTCCAGCGCCAAAGCATGAATTTAATTTGACAGCAGCCAGTCTATATTTTTTCAGGTCAGTGATGTACCCCCATACGAGCACATCGCGCCGATAGCGAGACCGCTTAGATTATTCCTTCACATTTTTAAATTAAATCATAATAAAATTGTATTTCGTACGTTTCTCATTGGTTTCTAAACTTTTTAAAAGCATTAATTGAAAATCTATCGTGGATGAACTAGTGTGTCGCACTGCTAAAAAATTAAACGAAATCACGGCTTTGTTAGTAACTGCCTACCTGAAGATTTACGGTGGTTACTTCAAGACGTTTTGCCTGATTTATTTATTATTACCTAAATCATTATTACGTCGCATTACTTTATATAAATAGAATAATTAAGAAATAATCTCAGGAAAACCGTAGTGGTGCGTGCTCACGTGGGTTCTATAAACCAGATTTGACCTACAACATGTCCCGCCCCTCCAATATAAAAACTTAATAACTGACAACGAAAAACAATCCTAAGATTATTTGACATTGATGTAATGATTGCTGGGACTGGCCATGTTAAGAAACAAGATCTAGATTCTAGAATAAGAAGATTAAATATAGACAGCATAATTTTATTATTGATCTGACTATTTTGTACGAATGCGATTCTTCTGGATACTACCAACGATTTAATGTTTGCACTTCTGTCATGCACAGTTTATTTAGTGAAATCAACAGCTTATCCACCTACTGCAGAACATATTTTGACAGATATTAGTTTAGTCATGACTTTCGCTTGTAGAAATAAAATCGGTTGAGACTTTGTAGTATGCTGATGAGCCCTTGACTGTACAAATAAAAACCCGGTATAAGTGGAATCCATTCTCGTAGTTAAAACGTCAGGTTCTACGTGATTACCACACGTCAGGTCTATCAACAAAAAATAAGATACGAGTACGTATTTTACATCAGTAAAACAAAATTATAAATAAGATCAACGCGCATTTTCAAGCCTATATAAACACATTTATACTGAACTTAGCATAATTTGAGGACGTCAGGAATCAAGGCGTATTCGGTGACGAAAACATTATATATTTACCGCCCATGCCTTAAGTCGAGTGCAGCTAGTTTACACGCACTGCTATTACACAATATTATCAAATAAAAAAAACTACTCGTGCATGTATTTTGCTAACTACGACATGGTAAATGTATTATCTTAAATGTATGTTTGTAAAGTTACTCGATTGTAAAGTACATAAAACAATGGAATTTATTAATGTTTTCGTAAAGGTGTTTGATTGCGTGCTTTTTGATTTCCGAATGAGCGCTTCTCGCAGCGGCTAGTAGGCGGGTAGGGTAGTCGTATGAATTAATTATAATGATGAGATTACAGCATGCCTTATTAATATGACCACGAATTAATAAGGCATGAATCTCTATTTTGTACTAAAATTTATGATTGGAAACTTTTAGATCTACCCAAGTGAGCTCAACCTAAAACCTCCAGTAGACATACCTTCTCACCATAAGAAATCTTTAGTAAGTTCATTGTTATTATAATATAATGATATGATTCCAAATATTACTTCAGACTATGTCTACCACTCTCTACTAGTTCTAAAATAACATGATATTATATGATGAATTTATTAATTAAAGATGATGCATGGATTTCCATGTCATGTTAAATCATTTCTTAAAATTTTTGATAAACTTTTATTTTATTACAGAAAATAACTGTTAAATGCATCAACTTTATTAGATTTTTCATTACATTTCTATTTATTACATTATTGTATTTTTTATTCTTTTATTTTAAGTAATAGTGGTTTTAGAATACAGTGCTAGAATAATACTAAAATAGTCAATAAAAAAAAACAATGAAAAAATGAATGTAGTTTCAAACTCAAAATTGCAAAAAAAAAAAAATTTTTTTTTCACACATTGGTTTCGTAATCTTAACGCATGGTTTCGGCTAATATTTTAGAATTTTCTTATTTGTATGTCAACAACGACATTATATTGACGTGTTTTTACTTTTAATATCATAAATGTATTATGAATTTGTAAAATGAGGCGTCAGCGATTGGAATATCTAAAAAACTTTATTTATCATATCGGGAACCCAAGTTAACTTACGAACATAATTAGGTCCTTTTTATCGCATTTCGGTTCTCAATCATTCAACTGGAAAAAAAATATATATAAATTGATAACTCTGTTAAAATTAGAATTAAGGGTTTGTATATATTATATATTTCTCGAATGTCAGTTTGTTATGTATGTTGTTGAATGTAAAATCAGAGCAATCTCTTGTTCAGAAGATTTTTTTTAATTTTTGACAGCGTTAATGCTATAATAATGTTGATTCAATAATATCAACGGTTGGGTTTTCTCCGTCTACTAGATATCCAATTTAGTAGAAACTGAGCTATTGAAATACTCGCATAAATATATGTCAAGAAATATACATTTTCATTTCAACTGTGCATAAATAATGCATTCTATACCTTTTATTTTAGTCTAGCCATTCTTAGTGGATGGATCTTTTAGATGAAAGTCCTCTAATACTGAAACTATACTCAAGTTGAGGATTTTACGAAACACTGTCATCATGACCGTTGGAGAAAATTGTGATTTGTACACAATCCACAATATTCTATCGTCGCGTGACTTATATCAGATCGAGCCTCAATTTTGATTGTCGTTTTAGTTCGGCTTTATGAGTTACCTATTTTGTCTCGTGTTCTTGTGTATGGCGTCTATTAGCTTGGTAAGAAAGTTTAAAAATCGAGGTGGCATTTTCTTTAGCAAATATTGTAAGACAACCTTGTACTTTGTAATGGAATTTCGTTTTAAGACTTTTGCCAGACTGTGCTAAAGAGCATGGTAAAGGACTTCACGAAAGCTTATTACTATGGTCAGCTCCTTGAGTGTCATTTTCTAATAAACATACACAAGGAAGCGCAATAAATGTAATTAAGTACCCTGGCCTGTACACAGTCAATAAAATTGCGATTTAATGGCTCTATTAAAAAGGCAGCAAAGTTTGACTGACAGAAATCGTCAGAAAGTGAAATTGCCCCACATAGAGATTGACTGTCTACAGGTCGTCTATGGAATTCCGATGGTTCCAGAAATCCCACTCTTTATAGGCCATAAGTAAACATGGTGCATATCAACCAAAAAGTCGTTTTGGTGAATCCAACTGCAGTCGGTGTTCGGCACCCTTATTACGTATCTTGAAAAAGCAATGTGATAGTGAAAATTGAGCAATTTTGGCGTTAAAATCGCAAATTGACAGCAATAGATTTTGACACTAAGCGTCAATCGGGCGATGAGAGCGCGATTACTTCTAATTACTAATTTTGAGGAAATATGGGTGGGTAAATTTTACGTCGACTGCAGTAGGTTTTAGCTAAACGGCGTTTGGGTCGACCATTCTGTACGAGACTATCCCAACGATGATTCTAAACTAGCAACGTTTCACGACTATGTTGCCGGCAAGCAATGGTAATTACCGTATTTAGTGACGTCAGCTAACAATTGAGTGTAAATTAACATTTTTGTTCATTCAATGATGTATTCATTCGTATCGATTTCAGTATTACAGGTTTTTCTTAAGTACCTTACCATTAAAGTCAAACCGTACGCTCGGGAAAAAGAACAATTGAATATCATTGGCCCCCTGTGTGCGCGAACTGAGCAAGAGGATTAACTGACGTCCCTGAGTGCGGCAGTAAGTGTGAGTTGCACCATCTTAACTTTAACCATAACTGTTAACTATAACCGGTGTTTCTGTATGGAGTTTGACAGACTTTTGACGTTTGTTAAAGTAAAAGTAAGATGGTGCAACCCAGCCTAAGTATTGCCGTAGATTGCTGCGCTATTTATTGCCGGCAGCATATACCCCTAAAAACGTTTCTGCGTCTAGTTGTGTAATGTGTACGTAAGTGTGAGTTTAGACGGTTTACCGGTGTTCAGGTGAAGGTGGAAGGCGACAACGAGCCGCAGCCGTCGGCGCCGCGCGAGGAGGGCATGGTGCCCTTCGTGTTCGTGGGCACGCGCGAGAACATCGCCAACGCTAAAGTGCTCGTCGAGTATCATGTGGCGCACCTCAAGGTAGTCTACTGGGTCATTCATTGTATTATGATAAACTGGGAGGGTTGTATTGTATTCGACACAGTCCTCTTGTAAATTTAACTATAGGTATGACTTATTCATGCATTTATGCTATTGTATTAAGTAATCAGTGGAAATCAGTAATTAGCTGAACGGTAATTTCCTTCTGTATCGCCGTTGATTTCCCAAATAAAATAAAAATGAAATAAATAGGTAAATTACTTCCAAGTTAGAAATAATGAAATTAATTGAATCTTTGCAAAACAATTTGTGATACGAAACTTAATTCATATAACTTTTTTAGACTTACAAAAACCTAGGCAGTTTTTCTCGCTTATATTTCTTATTGTTATTTCCTGTCTACCTACATCGATTTCAATCGTTTAATTTTTTTTAATAACATTGTGTTTGCGTCTTTTTGTATCAAGTACTTAATATTTCTGTAATCATATGGACGGCGTTTCTAGTGGTGCAAATTAGTTCTTTGCGTGAGCAGGCCCCTTACTATGATCTTTAGAATCGCGCCTACTTCAAGAACCTAAGCACACAACGTCCTTAAGCAGTCGGCGATATTAAGGCAGCACCGATGCTCCATTGCGTTTTCACAACCGATTCTTAGACGGCAGTGAATTTTCGTGATCTTATGTTTGTGATTAAGATTCAGTGGCAATAATTTCCAATCGTGTCGATTCTAAGTCGCAATGTCCCGGCTCTAATAAGGGGTATTGGTAAAAGTAGTAAAATTAAAGGCCTATTCATACCGCAGAGTTATCAGCCACTGCGAAAATATCCAAGCGATATCCCGAGCGGTATTCAGTATGAGATTTCCGCAGCTTTAGCGAAAGCGGAACCGCATACTGGAGCGGTGCGCGGTACGGTATCGCGCGTTCGGCGAAACTTTGTACTCCCTCGAGCCGAGTGTCGTCGGTCCACTGCACCGCAGTATTCTGCTATCGCTCTGGTAGCGGATACAGCTACGGTTTGAATAGCGCGTTTTTCGCATACCTATCGTGGGTTCCGCTACTGCCAGTGGTAGCGATTAACTCCGTGGTTTGAATAGGCCTTAAGATTCAGTGGCAATAATTTTCAAAAGTGCGCCGACTCTAAGAGGTCATAGTGAGGGGATACATGTACGATGATATCGAGTATCGATGCTTGACTAACGCTCGTCGCGTTCTTTCTAGGAGGTGGAGCAGCTGCGCGCGGAGAAGCTGGAGATCGACCAGCAGCTGCGCTCCGTGATGAGCGGCAACTCGTCATCGTTCCCGCCGCCGCGCGGGGCCCCGCCCTCCCGCGCGCGCCGCCCGCGCCTGCCGCCGCAGCGGTACCCGCCCGGTGAGTGCACGCGCACTAGCACGCGCACTGACACACGCACGCACGCACACTAGCGCACAGCAGCCGCGCCGCCCGCGCCTGCCGCCGCAGCGGTACCCGCCCGGTGAGTGCACGCGCACTAGCACGCGCACTGACACACGCACGCACGCACACTAGCGCACAGCAGCCGCGCCGCCCGCGCCTGCCGCCGCAGCGGTACCCGCCCGGTGAGTGCACGCGCACTAGCACGCGCACTGACACACGCACGCACGCACACTAGCGCACAGCAGCCGCGCCGCCCGCGCCTGCCGCCGCAGCGGTACCCGCCCGGTGAGTGCACGCGCACTAGCACGCGCACTGACACACGCACGCACGCACACTAGCGCACAGCAGCCGCGCCGCCCGCGCCTGCCGCCGCAGCGGTACCCGCCCGGTGAGTGCACGCGCACTAGCACGCGCACTGACACACGCACGCACGCACACTAGCGCACAGCAGCCGCGCCGCCCGCGCCTGCCGCCGCAGCGGTACCCGCCCGGTGAGTGCACGCGCACTAGCACGCGCACTGACACACGCACGCACGCACACTAGCGCACAGCAGCCGCGCCGCCCGCGCCTGCCGCCGCAGCGGTACCCGCCCGGTGAGTGCACGCGCACTAGCACGCGCACTGACACACGCACGCACGCACACTAGCGCACAGCAGCCGCGCCGCCCGCGCCTGCCGCCGCAGCGGTACCCGCCCGGTGAGTGCACGCGCACTAGCACGCGCACTGACACACGCACGCACGCACACTAGCGCACAGCAGCCGCGCCGCCCGCGCCTGCCGCCGCAGCGGTACCCGCCCGGTGAGTGCACGCGCACTAGCACGCGCACTGACACACGCACGCACGCACACTAGCGCACAGCAGCCGCGCCGCCCGCGCCTGCCGCCGCAGCGGTACCCGCCCGGTGAGTGCACGCGCACTAGCACGCGCACTGACACACGCACGCACGCACACTAGCGCACAGCAGCCGCGCCGCCCGCGCCTGCCGCCGCAGCGGTACCCGCCCGGTGAGTGCACGCGCACTAGCACGCGCACTGACACACGCACGCACGCACACTAGCGCACAGCAGCCGCGCCGCCCGCGCCTGCCGCCGCAGCGGTACCCGCCCGGTGAGTGCACGCGCACTAGCACGCGCACTGACACACGCACGCACGCACACTAGCGCACAGCAGCCGCGCCGCCCGCGCCTGCCGCCGCAGCGGTACCCGCCCGGTGAGTGCACGCGCACTGACACACGCACGCACGCACACTAGCGCATTCGTGAACACGGCGCGCCACAGCGGCGCGTTGTGATGACGGTCACTTGCCTCGTACACACACACGTATACAATCCCCGGTATAGATCCAGAGCAGTAGGGCAAAAAGTGGGGGTCGCTTTGCACATCTTACGAGACGATCATGATAGACGCATGAGCCCGAAATAACCAATCGCGGCCGGCGGTGCAGACGCTTCGTGTGACTAACCAATCACGTAATCGTAATGGTCATCTGGGCATCTTTAGCTCAGGATTCAACATCCGTGCTGCTAGTTGTACGTACCTGGCCACTTTTCGGTCTATTCGTTTATTACTGCCGAATACTTTGTGGTAAAGTGGTGTTCGACTAAATACTGCCTGCTGGACGTTATTCGGCTGAGTTATTTGTTGGTGCTTTATTCGGCCAAACCATTTTTGTTAGTACGTTATATCTGTTTTACGGCATTATTCGACAGAATCGAGTTTTTTGGCGTATTATTAGCTCAAATAATAAAGACAACTACGTCATGAAAAAAAAAAAAATTCTTTACAAATTCTTAAAGTCTCAAAGGCTTCCAAAAAATGTCCCAACCTTTCAATACCCTGTATTATACCTTAGTGCTCTACATTCTTTAGTCTCTACAAATCGACAAAATTCTTGGTCAAACTGATTTCGACTAGGTTGATAATGTCCGTCAATCAAGATTGTTGGACAATTACCTGAGCGTATAACTCCTTTCTCTAATGTCAAAAAGTAGTGATCTATTAAGCTCATAACACTGTACCAGTTTTCCGTGTCTTGTATCTGTGTCGGGTTATTAGTGTCTGACTCCGTGTGGTGTTGCAGGAGGGCGACGCCCGACACCTGAGGTGGGTGAGGAGCGCGGCGATGGCGGCTACAGGCCACGCGGCGGACGAGCGCCAAGGCCCAACAGGTATGTAGTATTATACATTTTTAGTAACAAGACGTAATAAACACGAATATTTGACATCTATTGTGATTTCGTGGTATCCTTGGGGCAGTGGTTCTCGAACTCTTTTCATGACGGTACCCTTTTGGAAGACGCAATATTTGAAGGAACTCCAATTATTTAAAAATAATTATGTGTATTCTAACTCGAATGTTACAATATTAAATAGTAACCTCTTTTCATTCATTCATTTAGAAGTGTCTTCTATGCACAATCTCGGTTTTGAAGTTGACAGTAAATCATTTAATTTGACACATAATATTAATATAGTGTATTTCTGCTATAAAACGCTTATTATTCATTGCATCATAGATGTACTAAACATATAAGTGAGGGATATTATTATTTTACTGAATTCCTACTTCAGTAATATTGGCAGGGGTTTTTACAAAGTCTCTGTTTTTTTTTAATGAAAGTTACGAAATTACTTGGGGTTCTGTATGTTGTTGAATGTATTGTATTGAATGTGTTTGTAAATTTGGAAACTAAGTATAAATTATTATAAAAGTGTTTGTTTTTTTAATAAATTGCTCTGATAACTAAAACAATGGTAATTTACCACAAGCATGGCGAACCTTGTAACAAGGTGTCATTTTTTCTAAAGAAATGTTTATTGAGGTCATAGACGTGCCATCAAATAATTTTGACTTTCTGATCATGGGTTTGATAGTTCGTGTTACAATACTTATTTGATACCTTTTTTATCTTAGAGCATAATACATTTTGTGGTAGGCTACGTGCCCAAAGTATTCTGTTAGCGTTGGTTCGCTATCCTTGATTTATCACATGATTTTACGATGAAGTACTTAAATCTCATACATTTTATTATTAGAAACAGAAATAGAAAAATTGTGATATGATCTTTTTATGAAAGATTTTTTAACTTTATCGTTTTCAAATTGTTTACTTAAGGCGTCCCCCACACTAGCGTCTTTCGAGCGTCTGCGTCGGGGCAGTGTCCAATCAGCGTTAAGTAAATACCGCTGCGTCAACACTAATTGGACGCTGCCACGACTTCGATGCTAGTAAAACGCTAGTGTGGGGGGTCCCTCACAGGGGCGTGTGGTGTAGGCAATTAGGCAGTGCCTATCAGGTAAATGAAATAAGGTAGGCAGTAGGTACTTACAAATGTGTGACATTGAAGAAAAACACTGATTTTCATCAATAAAAAACTCAAGTAAGTATCTATCGCCAACCTCGAAATATATGCAATGCCTGCCACCGGTCCCTCAGGGCTTGCATTAACGTATTGTGTTCCACATCTCAGGTCGAGCGAGCGCGGCGAACGCGGCGAGCGTGGCGAACGCGGCGAACGTCGCGGCGGCGGCGAGGATCGTCGCGTGCCGCTGGAGAACGGGCGCGGCCACCCGCGCGCGCACCCGCACCCGCCGCATCAGCCGCACCAGCCGCACCCGCCCAGAGCTAACGTGAGTACATCTATGTATGATCCCCGGCATGGGTGGTGAGCGCGCTGGACAAACAGTGGGGACAGACAGACGATCGTCGTATCGGGAGGCCCACGCATTAACAAATCAAATTTAAAATATCATTCAAATGCGTTTATTGCGAATTAAGTGTACAAGAGATCTTACAATATGTTTTGGAACTTCAGTACTTAATTAATTTTCAATTAAATTTTTTTTCAAGTGTTATTCATCTTCAATTACTTAATTACCCTTTTCAAGTAACTAAAAGGGTATTCACTTGTATCAAACCTTGTGACTACGAGTGAACAATTGAAAACAAGCATGTTTTTACACGACTAATTCAAGTTGGTCAGATTTGTCAAAGGTTTGATAAGATCGAATGGTAATTTTTATTTGATAGGTTAAGATCTGCGTATACTTTGACAAACACTCGATTCATGTCGCTAGTTGTCAATACCCTGCGCCGGCTGCAGTGTCGCTCGCAAGTGTTTAGAAATAGAAATAGAAATCATTTATTTGCTAAAAAAACACGGTAAAAGGTTATTACAATTATGTTAATGTTCTCATGTTTTGCCACTTAAAAGTAGGATGCAAACATTAAGTAAGTTACAGAATAAATGTCTATTTTATTTTACAAGCTCATTGTAGTAAACCTTCAGATTCAAATAAAAAATGTAAAGTTAAAACTTATTGTTGTGAAATAATATGCATCATCATCATCATCAGCCCACACTAGTCCACTGCTGGACATAGGCCTCTCCAATTGCACGCCACTCTGCACGATCCACGGCTACTCTCAGCCAGCTCCTGCCAGCTTGCGAAGATCGTCACTCCATCTAGTCTGAGTCTAATATGCATCGTCATATCCTATTAGCTACTTCCTGTTAAAGGCTACATTCTGTGCTATAAGACATAAGCTGTCTTATTCAGACTGCATCTACTAGTCCAGAATAAGCTTAAACCACTGATTCTTGTACGTCAGAACAGTGGTTTAACCTTAGTCCCGGAATAGCTTATGCACCAGAGTGCATTATTATTCAGAAATAAGACGGAAGAAGTTTGACGTTCTAACATGTGATAAATATCGTAGAGCGGGCGACGGCGTGAGGACCGACGCCGGCAGACCGACGACGAGAGCTCCGTGCTCGACAGCCAGGACGTCTCCAGCGCAGACAGAGGTATGCGTACACGTACACACACACACACACACACACACACTAAACGTACAGGGTCAATGACCGATCGAGTCGCTACGTACATTTCTCTGATGATTTAGTGATGGTATCTAGCTGACATGTTATCGGGATAAACTAAACGTAAAGGGACAATTTCAATCGAGTGTCCAATCGAGTCGATCATCACAACACTAATGATACCTGCTGACACGATAGCGGAATGAAATTACAATAGTTATTGTACCCAGTTTGTTGAAATGTCTCTGTAGATATACTTTATAGCTTACTATGGAATTCGTCTCGTCTGTTTAACTTTGACGATGGAAAATCATGATTTTTGTCGGCATTTCTATGTTTCTTGAAATTTTGAAAGAAAATTTGACACCAAATAAATGTAGCTCTCTCCTTCGAGTAATTAAACTAGCACAGTTAAAAAATTGAATGGAAAGTATAACAACTTTATGCGAGATGTGACTCGCTCGGCTATAGCGCATTATTACTGGTGTGCGATACTCCTGCCGGTCGACATACGCTGATGGGAGAACAAAGGTTGTAAGGTGTCTGCAGCGGGGAAGCTAAGCACGCAGTGCGCTACTTACCTTATGCTCCAGCCAACATACCAATGAGGTTTTTGAGAATTAGATATGACTACTGAAACCACCCAACCGATTTTTATGAATTTTGGTACAGAGATAGAAAAGAGCTTTTATTGCTAAAAACATGCTTGAAAGGGTTTAATACGGGGTAAAAATGTCTATGCAAGTTGTTCATCAAGATAAAACCATTAAACTTTGTATTTAGGCATTGGATAAAAAATAAATAAATGATTAGTGTAGCGTTTTTGAAATTTCAAGCTGTTTGGGAATAAAATAAGGGAGGAATGTCGTATGGAAGTCCAAACAGTCACGCTTTTACGCCAAATTCCGGAACTGATTTAGATAAAATTTGGTTTAGGTATAGACTAGTACTGAATAAATAAGTATTATAAAGTATTATTTAGGGTCTCACTCGATGGTGGTGCCACTTGGTGAGCACGAAAACGGTAGCCCTCATTGTCATGGTGTAGCTACTAGCGTATGTCGACCAACGCCGGTATGCCGCCGTATTATCAACACTTAAAAGAATGGTTTTTTTATTTTTTTTATTCCGGGATCATATTAGTAGAATGGGAGAGTTCATTATTTTATTTTTGCTTATATTCGAGTTGTTCTACACTATTTCCTTTTATGAGCAAAAATATGGTGTAATTATAAATTTTAGCATGTGTATAACTAGCTTGTTTTTACTTTTTGCATTAAAAAAGACAATGGTTATGTCAAAACATTGCCTGAGTAGATCTTTGTCCTACAAAATACTTGTAAAAGATGACTTTTAATATCTAGCATTTCCACACGAAATATCTATTTCTGAGTAGACATTTTTGCGAACAAATAAAATCTGAAAATATTACTGAATGTGCTAGTTAAAATGTAGTGTGTAGTGCTAAATTAAACTATTGTTATAAGTGGTATATTATATGCATTGTACTCGTATGTTATGTTTGTTTGTGCTATCGTTTTATTACATTTTAATTAGTACATTAAGTTGTAGAAGGACGAATGGGATGTTTCTATTTTTCTACTTTTTTATTTTTACAAACTAGATGTGATTAGTCGTTTGCTATCTTATATGGAACTGGTTTCTTACTTATGGGGTGATGTGGCTTATTTTATTTTCCTTTTGACTTGCCCTGAAACTAATTTCGGCGGTGGCTTTAATAGTAAAGCCACCGCCGAAATTAGTGAGCAACGTAACATATTTTTTTGTATTAACTAAAGTTTTGATATATTTCGAGTTTGTAATATGACAAATACATGCGATTCCCATTGGTTTGTCTTGAGTACAAGTAGAACCAATAGCGATTGTTTAAATGATATCATTTCATCCAACAGGAGTCTTCTAGATTGTCATTTTGTAAAGTTTTAATATTTGATCCAAGGCATACTTCATCGCACTGCAGTTGTCTGTGGTTTATATTGCAAATTTAACTAAAATTTTCTTGTTAATAAATATTACATAGTAACATCGAAACAGTTACTTCAAGTATAGTTTCCTTTTGTCGAATAACCACGGGTTATAACTAATTTCATATCACATTTATTCGACCGAAATAGAAGTATACTTCAAACGAATCGGGTATCAACAACCCGGCATCAAATCAAAACGGTCACTTAACACCCAAGTTCCAATGATAGCGACCGGCTAGTCCCGGGTAGTGGTATAGCCGTAGGCTGGTAGAGGCGGGCGGTGGGCCGTGGGCCGTGGGCAGTGGGCAGTGGGCCGTGGGCATGCATGTGTGTTGTCGCCGCAGAGTCCGCCACGTCCGAGGAGGGCCGCGGCGCGGGGGAGGCCGCCGCCACGCGCCGCCGCCGCAGGAGGAAGCAAGGTAACGCGCACGCCCCGCTACACAAACGTACAAACGCACAAACATACGAACACGCACGCACACCCGTCACACGCGTGCCACTACCTTGCATAACTCGCTACTCATTGGACACGAACTGACGGCATCTGCTCACTAGCTCGTCACTACCTTACATAAGCTCGCTACTTATTGAACACGAACTGACAGCATCTGCTCACTAACTAGTCACTACCTTACATAAACTCGTTACTCATTGGACACAAACTGACGGCATCTGCTGACTAACTCGTCACTACCTTACATAAGCTCGCTACTCATTGAACACGAACTGACAGCATCTGCTCACTAACTAGTCACTACCTTACATAAACTCGCTACTCATTGGACACAAACTGACGGCATCTGCTCATTAACTCGTCACTACCTTACATAAGTCCGGTACTCATTGGACACGAACTGACGGCATCTGCTCACTAACTCTTCACTACCTTACATAAACTCGCTACTCATTGGACACGAACTGACGGCATCTGCTCACTAACTCTTCACTACCTTACATAAACTCGCTGCGCATTGGACATGAACTGACGGCATCTGCTCACTAACACGTCAGTACCTTACATAAACCCGCTACTCATTAAACACGAACTGACGGCATCTGCTCACTAACTCGTCACTACCTTACATAAGCTCGCTACTCATTGAACACGAACTGACGGCACCTGCTCACTAACTCTTCACTACCTTACATAAACTCGCTGCGCATTGGACATGAACTGACGGCATCTGCTCACTAACACGTCACTACCTTACATACTCGCTACTCATTGGACACGAACTGACGGCATCTGCTCACTAACTCTTCACTACCTTACATAAACTCGCTGCGTATTGGACATGAACTGACGGCATCTGCTCACTAACACGTCAGTACCTTACATAAACCCGCTACTCATTAAACACGAACTGACGGCATCTGCTCACTAACTCGTCACTACCTTACATAAGCTCGCTACTCATTGAACACGAACTGACGGCACCTGCTCACTAACTCTTCACTACCTTACATAAACTCGCTGCGCATTGGACATGAACTGACGGCATCTGCTCACTAACACGTCACTACCTTACATAAACTCGCTACTCATTGGACACTAACTGACGGCATCTGCTCACTAACTCGTCATCGTCACTACCTTACATAAACTCGCTACTCATTGGACATGAACTGACGGCATCTGCTCACTAACACGTCACTACCTTACATAAACTCGCTACTCATTGGACACGAACTGACGGCATCTGCTCACTAACTCGTCATCGTCACTACCTTACGTAAACTAGCTACTCATTGGACACAAACTGACGGCATCTGCTCACTAACTCGTCACTACCTTACATAAACTCGCTACTCATTGGACACGAACTGACGGCACCTGCTCACTAACTCGTCACTACCTTACATAAACTCGCTACTCATTGAACACGAACTGACGGCATCTGCTCACTAACTCGTCACTACCTTACATAAACTCGCTACTCATTGAACACGAACTGACGGCATCTGCTCACTAACTCGTCACTATCCTGCACCACACTCTTAGTAGTAACGTACACATGCACTCGATACTGCACCACTCACTAAGCAATAACTGACGACTACCAAAGGGAGCGTCCAGATCTGGCGTATGTATGAGCAACTGCTGTGCGCGCGCATTTTATGTTCGTGCGCCGCGACATGTGAGTTACACCTACTTACTGGAACGTGAACTGAAACTGCACGCGCGCAGATCTATACTGTACAAGCCTTGCATGAGTTGCGCTAAAGAGGCGCACCAAACTGTTGCAGTAACGGCTCGCGAGCTGCACATTCGCCATATCTGGATCTGGACGTACCCTTACACAAACTAGCTGTTCACTGAAACCAATTGACGGCATCGTACTTAACACAAACTTGTCACTACACATACATTCATCGTTATCCCATATACTCTCACCATACGCCACCAGATAGTAATCTTACACATACACTTTTACTCTACTATTCACATATTCACTTGCTATTATCGTACATGCACACTCGCTACTATCGCACACATATACTTCACCCCATCGAAGCAAAAAACGTTTTAGAGAATAATCTCTGTCGTGTTACAAACCAGTATCGTACAGTCAAAAACTTAACAAACTAACCACAAAACGTCAAATTATTTTAATTGATATTGAACATCTTGTTGAAGTTGCGAATCAGTTGATTATTTTGGATTCTGTTGATATCTGTTCTATAGATGACGTTCTACAAAGTTGAATGAGAATGCTGAGTTTTGTTATCACAGTTTTCTAACTCGTCATGGACGCTTTACAAATTCACAGTTATTAAAATTTAAAATAACATACAAATATTTGAAAAATCACAATGTCTTCTTGTGTGTTGTGCTACTATAATATTGTTTTTAATACCAATTCAATGCAAAGTATGTATTTTCTAACAATTTCAAATCTGGTATCATATAACTTTGTAATTTTTTGTACTCTTCTTGTGTTGTCTGCTTATTGACATAAGTATTTTAGTTGGTTCATGAGAAATTAATTAAGATTTTTTTTCATAAAAAATATGTATTAAAGTATTGTACTTGTTCTTCATAGCTTCTATCCTCAAATAGTGTTGATGCATGATTGTAGATTTAAGATTTATTTAGTTGTGTTTTCCGCATTGACCGCTTTTAGTTTCATAACTATTGCATGTTCGTGTCACATGACGTAAGATTTTCAGATTTGTCCCTAAACGTGTTATAACGTGTCACTCGTGTGCGCAATCGAACCCTTCGCACAGCGGCTTGACTTACACAGTTCATAACAACAAGTATTCAGTGTAAATACATCGATGATCATGTAGGATACTTGACAGTGTTCGTCCCAGGGTATTAACGATACGAACAGTGTCGTAAGTTAATCGTTTCATAATAATTGCAGCTGATATTATTAGTGTAAAAGTTAGCACTCGGAAATGTCGTTAATTCTTATCCATTCACACTGGGTACTGTCATGTTTATTACGTCATATAAAAATTCCTGTAATTACATGAAATTAAAGTTTTTTTTAATTGTCAACCAGTAGTAATCAGTGAAAGTGTTACTGAATGGAAAATAATTAATGTGGTAATCCGATGAAACAGTAATATTCCTTGATTTGATATATGGTATAATGAAAAATTGGGTCGGTCGTCATTTGTTTTGCGATAGTTCGAAACGATCATAAGCAGGGTACTCACCAAGCCGCGTAGCATGTAACGTATCTGATACTGTATCAAGTGAGTACGTAGGCACGAGCTTGCTGCGAGCCACTAGCGCATTAAGTTCGCAGTGACCTGCCGAGATACAGTATCAGGGGGTCTACCATGAAAACGTTTCGTTTGTTCGGACGTAATAACCTATCAAATCAAATTAATCATTCACGTGTTCAATCGATGACAATAGAGTATTACACATTTTTTTTAAACGTGTCTTAATTTGATCTTTTAGTATTTATAGGCGACCAGAATTTCAATTTAAAATTTATAAAACAGTAATGTACCATAAAAAAGCGTTTTAATTTTACACGTTGAATTTCTGCGTGTAAACGCTAACCGCCATGATACCTTGGTTCGTGACGTCACTAAATAAGAAACTACTGAACTATTGAAAACAAGAGATGGTCATATTTTGTGAAAGGATTAATGCAAGGTGATGGTAATTTTAATTTATTAGGTTTATACGTCCTAAGAAACGAAACATTTCCGTAGGAGGCCTTCAGATACTTGACATGCTATACGGCTTCAGTTAGTGGGAACTCGATAACAAACGAATTGTCATGTCTGCCAGTGGCGGGCATTAGTTTTATTTCGAAGTAGCCAGTAGATACTTACTAATGTGTTTTATTAATGAAAATCAGTCGTTTTAAATCACACATTTATAAGTACCTACTGCCTATCTTATTTAATTTATCAGGTAGGCACTGCCTTATTACCTATGTGCACCGCACGCCCCTGACGTCTGCCTAATACAAGTGTTGGAATTTCCAGGAGGCGGGTGGAAGAACGGCGTGAGCGGCACCGGGTCGGGCCCGGGCGGCGAGGGCGCGACGGGCGCGACGGCGGTGGGCGTGGCGGCGGGTGTGGGGGCGGGCGCGGGGGCGGGAGCGGCGGCGGGCGTGGGAGGGGCGACGGCGACGGCGGCGACGCGAGGCGGCAAGGCGCGCCGCGACGCGCCCAAGCCGAAGGGCGAGCTGGTGAACGGCACCGCGTAGAAGCGGCGGGCCGCAACACGCCGCCGCGGATGGACCCGCCGCCCCGCGCGCCCCGGCCGACCCGGAGCGAAGCCATTCATTGACTCTTCTATTTTATCACTCGCGTCGGACTCGGCTCGGAGCCGGGCCCCGGCGCCCCGGCGCGTCGCGCGAGACGCCGACCCTAGACTTACTCGTATTATGCTTTTATAAGAGATTCGTGATTTGTATTCCTGATTATTCGATATATGAAAAATTAAACATGTGTACGTCGCTCCCCCGGACTATACGAGCCGCGACCGGCTTTCGGTACCTTTATGGGAGATCGGACATAGCGCAGTACATACGTGTGTCGTAGCCTGTACTCTGTGGTTATGTGATTTCCTATAAAATAAACATTTCTGTACATATTTTCAATCGTATTTTTATTTATAAACGTTCGTTAGACCGAGCCGGTTAGTTACATACAGAGTGACATTTACTTAAAGCGATACTTTACAAAAATACTTACAACTAGAGCAGTATGTTTACAATGGATTTATCGAAATCGATAGTACTAAGGTTGGAAGATTCCTCGGAATCTCGTGGGGGAAGTACGGGGCACATACATTTTTTGTGACTAAAATCCTATTTTTACTTCTACACTCGACTTACGACACTCTTAACTTATTATTAAATTTATTATTTACAACTAATACTATGATTTTCAGTCGTAATAATAGTACCGTGATATGCATTATTGCCGGGATATCACTAAGAAATGTATTTACAAAAAGATATGCTTTCGAATTTCAATGTTTACAAAGCTTTTTTTTTTCTTAAAAATATAGTTCCATTTTGTTTGTTATAAAATGATATGTCTACTTGTACGCGATTCAGACGTATTCGAAAATAAACTTAGAAATTACAATAGCATAATAATATAGTATGTATTTATAGAGCTCATGTTTATCATCTTAGTACCAAAATGTTAAACCTGCGTATTCGTTTAGTTAACAATTTTGACTCGTCGATAATGGAAAATACTTAAAAATATCAAATTGGAGTTTGTCCCACTAGTGGTGGGACGCGTCCCGCAGTGGTTGTCCTGATGTAACGCGAAGCCGGGGCGCGTCCACCACTCGGGTACATTATGGCCTAGTCATTGAAGGTTATTCATTAACCTCTTGTATGCGGAAGTAATCCGAGATACTATTGTAATCTCGATTGTCAAAATAATAATAACACGCTTGGCATTTGAATAAATTTCTAGGCTATAATTTTTGTATTGTATATACGTCACTTAAATCGACTTTAGAATTAGGCTTATCGTTAAAGTCAATAAAAGCTTTATTTTATAACTTGGTGTTTTGTTTATGTCCACCCAATTTATCAAGTTTGACCTGACGTCATTGCACAAGGAGAAGCATGATCTAACGGTGATTATTTACATTTTTTTCATGTCCACACATTTGAGAATAAACCGCATACAAGAGGTTATTATAATTTGTAATTAAAAATCCATTCTAAGAAGTTATTTATCTTCTCTCTTACTTTAAAACCTTTTCACTCGGATTGATAACATGTGTTTCCTATTTTGTCACATCCACATATTGAGCAGTGAGACAGCGGAAAAACAATTATTTGTATTAGGCTGTCCGACCACGTTGCGGACTTTTTGTAGGATCGATAGTCTGGCCGATTTTTTCTAGTATGAGATTTCTGACCTACTTGTAGGACATGTGCACTATTGCAATCAGTACGTTCTATTTCTCTCCTACAAAAAATCTGTCACCGATTATCGGACGTGGTCGGGCAGCCTAAAGGTACTCCCACACTGTAAATTAACATTTTATTTTATATTAGTTAAAGTTGTTTAGCCATCGATTTAGTGATGGTTACAAAATGTTTTGCAATGCTATCAACAAGTTAGAACGATTTTACATGTGCATGGGAGAGTTAAAAACAACATAAATGCAATGTGGGAGCACCTTTACACTGATAAAAAGCATATATTTCAGTGGGCGTGACAAAAGAGGAAACAAACAATTTTAAACATGAAATGAACTTAAATTGTCCAGAAAAATTGTAAATTAGTACATAAAAGTCAGATCAAGCCTCTGGGAATAATTTAATAAAAAGTCGCAAAAGTTTTTTTTAAATTGATAATTTTCGGAGAGGTATGGATTTATTTTGTAATATTTTGCTACATTTTGTAATAAAACATTCATACTCAATATAGATTTTGTTTCTTTGGTTGGGTTTCCAAAGTCATAGACTTAATACTGAAGTACAGAAACTTGCTTAAGTAAATAAGTCAATTTACTTATTACATTATCGATTTACTGTAAATATAAATTCACGAAGTAATACATAAGTTTTGCGGATTTCAAATATTTGCATAAGGTTCACTTCAGGAATAAAAAGTGTGTACGGACCCTGTTCGCGTATTCAAAACAATACAGATAAAAGAATTTGAAAAAAAAAAAAAACGTTGACAGCTTCTCTTATTATAAATAAATTTTACGATTCGAATAAGTTCTCATAATACAACTGTTTCTACTGGATCAACATCGAAATCTAACTAAAATATTTCCTAATTTAATTTTCCCTTCAAACTGATCGGGAAGAAGTTTTTTTTGCTATTTTATTGTTAGTTTTGAACTAAGCCATACTTATGTACTCGCATACCTCAATGATAACGGCTGAAAAAAAAAGGTTCTATGTTGCTCCCATAGGAAAAGTTGTTGTATATGGCCAGCTGATTACGTGGTGGAGTGTCCTTTTCTCTTGTACACCCTGTATTGAGTTTTTTAAACAGGCTAAACATCATTGAAACGATTATTACGGCCTTACTACCAAAAGATAGACACTTGTTAAACACCTGTTTTGGATAAGTCAACCATTTTGAAATGTTTGTTAGTAATATGTCTCGAATGTCATATGTGTCAACATTTCAAATTGGTTGATTAATTTTAGACAAGTGGTCAACCCTTGTCTATTTTTTTTGTAGTAATGCCATTATTTAGTAAAAGTTTAATGCTTGTCTATTTTTTTTTTGTAGTAAGGCCATTAAGTAGTAGCTGTTTATTAAGGCTTGGATAACATGTAGTATCCGGAATGTCTCAGTACCTGCTCTAAAAAATGGTTCCAATCCGTCGCGCAAGCAAATATATGAAATTCTTCTGTATCGACTATGCGATGCGGTACCGGAGGCGGTTTTTTTTAACGGGTTTTAAAAATACCGGCTACATGTAGTCCGAGCCTTAAACTTATCGTCATTTTCATAACGAGCCGTTTGATTTTTGTACAGTTGGAAGGCCTACAAAAGTATTTCTTTCGTTCGGACATCTTAATCAAAATAAACATTCTCACCTGTATCAATTCTTAACAAAAATGAACAAGCCGTGTAAAAACACGAAACTTTTAAATGTTCATAAGCTGTCAAAGATTGATACAAATCGATGGTAATTTAGTTTATTCGGTTAAAACGTGCGAATGAACAAAACCTTTCGTAGTACCTATGCCTTCAGGGTGCCTAGTGTAAGTGCCTCAAAATAATCGGTTCACTTACTTCGATCAAGTACAAAAACATTGTACTTGATCGAAGTGTCATGTTGTATTACTTTTCGATCGATTTTTGCGAGTTGGTTATTTTGTGGCACTCGCATTAGGCCCCTGAGGGCAAGACCTGGAGACGTATTTTTGAAGCACTCGAATTCCGATTCGCATACGAATGTGCAAGAATCGCATACAAACTCCTAGGAAATTGTATACGATTTTTAGATTTCGTATGCGAATTGGAATTCGAACGTTTCAGAAATACGCCTCCCGAGTCTTACAGCACATACATTTAAAAAAAAAAAACGATCACGCTAACAGAGTCCGCAGCGAGCTCTATAACACAGAGTTAAACAAAGGTGCCCAGCTTAGCGGGCTTGTCCCCGGCAATAATGAGGTGGTGGCATTAGAGTAGCCGGTGGCGGTCGTGGCAGGGCTCCGCGTCGCTGTCCTCCGAGTCGGTCGGCGAGCAGCACGAGTCGCTCCAGTGCTGGAACTCCTCCTTGTGGTGCTCCAGCGCCATCAGCGACGGGAACAGGCTGTCGCACGCGCTGCATCTGCAGGTATACAATTGGTACAACTAAGTATAGTTACTGTACGGATTGACGACCTCTGTAGCCGGACTATAAGCGTCGGCATATCTGAGGTTCCGGATTCGATCACGGTCGGGTCAATGTAGAAAACGAACTTTTCTATATTATCTCGGGTCTGGGTGTTGTCGTTGTTTCTGATTTCCATTACACAATTGCTTTAGCTAAGTACTTTAAGTACTTAGAATCAGAGCATTGTATGTGATGTCCAATATTTATTTTTTAATTATTTATAGATTGTCTTAACTGAAGGCCTACTTAACTGTGAGTGCAACAAAAATTGATATGTACCTACTTACTTCGATCAAAAGTCTTTTTATTACTCTATAGAAGTAAGTGAAGTCATTGGGGGAGGTCTATAATAGGCGTAGTGTGATGTGTGCCACAAAAAATAAATGAACTTTCTACTGCGATCAAAAAATCGCGAAAAAGAATTTGTACATCTTTCTGTAAATATCAACTGTAACTTCTTTGTTTGGTGTACAATAAAGAGTTAGATACTCTTATATAATAGTGCTTACAGCGCAATTCGGAACAAGGGGGTAAATGTCAGTGAAAAATCACTAATTCTATAGGCTACATGCTCGATGGCTAACACTTACCCAAAGTGCCGTTTCTTCTGCTGGTGGTCTGCGAGCTGGCGGCGCGTGGGGAACGACCGGTCGCAAACGTTGCACGTCAGCGCTTCATCTGGAACAGTGTAATGTCAAGTCAGGATGCAGTTTACATAACATAATATAAATACAATAAATTCTATGCGCAATACAGCTAGCTATTATATAGCTGTTACCCTCGACTTCGCTTGATTGGTCTACGATATAATTCAAAAACCTTTTCGATGTGTGTCGAGTCGACTCAATAAAGTTTCATCACAATGGGTTAGAATTTACAGAGGACAAACAGATAAATAAACATTTTGATTTATACAAACAAAGTGTACAAAACAATTGGACACTCCTTAAATTAAAACTATGTGATCAGCAGGCTGCTGATATTATACAACTTTTCCTCTGGGCCTCTGGGAGCAAAATCAAAATCGTAAACTTTTTTAGATTACATGGTGTATTCTTTTGTACACCCTGTTTAGACGACAAATCTGCAGAACTCCACTCTATGTCAATTTAGGGAGAAAACAAGTGAGGTTGGATTATTCTAGGAACATTTCAATGACACACAAAATAGGGTATGTATAGTGTCCATGGTCATTGTCATGCAGGTTTATAAATTATAATCTATCAGTCATCATTAAAAGGCGATTACATTCTAGTACTATGTAATAAATGTCACCTTGGTCATATACACGAAAATAGTTTATTAAACTTGTATTTTTAATATTGTTTCCTGTGTTTGCTGAAGGCCTAAAATATAGAATCACTAAAAAGATAAAACTGAACACAATATAAGGCGCAAGTTAAAATATTTTTTAATTATATTTGTGTTTATATTAAAATTATATTTGCGTTTATATGAATAAGGAGGTGATGTTACTATGTGTTGCTATAATAATATATTATAGAAGTAGCTAGTATATTTACCTTTATTGTTTTAGTATTTCATTTAAATTCCTCACAATGTCCTTATCTAGTAATTGAATTGATGAATGAAACTGGCCTTCATATAAGTAAATACACAATGTGTTGATTATTAAAAACAGTTACAAATATTTTTTGTCAAACCATTTTATTAAAAACTTAACTCTTTATGTGGGTAGGTATATATGTACAAAAATTGTGCTATTCATTTTATCACATAGACGCACATCATTAATTTTTTCACTTTAGACATTTTAAAAATTCACTATTTAATTTGGATTTATGGTTCATTAATGTTTGTCATGTACCTATGTTGATTGAGTAATTATTTTAAAATTATTAATAGTTAATAACTATAAAATATTCTTACTGATAACTGGCAATATTTTTATTTTATACTAAAAACTATGATATGATAAAACCATCTGATTTTATATCAGTCTTAATTTATCAAAAAAAGTTATTAATCTTTTATAGTAATATAATTCCCCTTCAAACGATAAGAACCCAATACCATTTAGATTCTATCAGTTGTTGCATATTAATATTACAATATTTTTCACTGCACTGTTAACATTATATTCACTATCATAAAGTCCAAATAATAAATGCAGAAGACACTTGAAATGTGTGTTAAATTGGCAGTGTGTTGGAAACGGATGACTTGAACATGTTTCCAAAGAATCGGGCACCGGAGGACCCTCCGGGAATCGAGGCCGTCATCATCCAGAACAACGAGATCACTTGAGCGACGGCACAGATCACAGTAAACGGAGTGCTTCTCAAGTGAAGCGCACAGTACAGTGTAGCTATCATGGTTATGAAGTACAGAGACGTTGTGAGTGCTCGCTCCTTAGAGAATAGAGATTTCATATGCGCCCATGGTCCATAGAGAAAACTAAAGCTGTAATAAAAACAAATATTAAAAAGAATCTTTCAGTGAAGTAAGATTGATACTGCAAAAAGCATTATTTGTATTTAAAATCCATTAATAAATAATAATAATAAATAAATATTTGACTTTTTTTATTTACAGCTCTTTATCTAAATGGAATTTATTGAAATTATATGTAACAAATGGTCAACAGAATGCAATAAAAAGTCAGTAGCTGTCAGTTTTGAATGCTACGATAGCAAAACAACTGTTGGTTATCAAACAAAATTACATTACCTGAGAATAAAGAAAAAGCTGCCTAAAGTAAAGAGGAGCACAAATTTCTTTGCCTGCAGGAGCAACAATGGAATGTACAAGAATGACAATATAAAACATAGAATTCCCAATCCTAGACATACTCCAAAGCACATAAACCGTTGCGTTCGACTCTGGAAAAACAAAGATATTGTTGTATTACGTTATAAGTAGGTCGAAAAGTATGAATCATAACAGGATCTTAAATATCTAGTAACTGGTGATTAGACATAGATAATTTTATACTTACTAGAGTAAAATAATCGTTCTGCACTCGCTGAAACCAAGTCGAGCTCTCGCTAGTAGTATCTTCAGAACTTCTTGATAAAAAACTGGGTGATGAAAAACTTGGAAGAGTGAAGTAGCCTCGACGGCTCTCTTTCTGGAGCATGTACTCATCTAATTCCGATTTTAAGTTCGCCATATCAATTCAACAGTATTGCGCTATGTCGTTTAGCAAATAGGGAGAACTTTGTCTAGTTTAATAAAACCAAAAAATCTTCTTTTAATAACTTTTTGCTCGTTCGTTTTGTTGACGCAACTCGTAAAACAGCTGCTGTCAGATTGACAACCTTTTTTTTAATAAATTAAGTGGCCTCGGATTTTGCCTATTCTTTTTTTTCTTAACGAACGACAACGACACGCGTCGCTAGCGTTTTGCCTAGTGATGCGCATGTGCAGGAGGAAGAGAACGATTTTCTGTAATCGATTATGTTAAGGCTGAAGAATGTGAAATGTTTATTCGAATCTAATTAATTTTAAAGATTTTCAATAAAATTAATACGAGAGAACCTTGATTATTACCGTAATCTGTATCATCGCTGAAGTCATCATGTGCATGCCGACGTATGTTGTTGTTGTATCGGTCATGCGCACACGGGGGGCAAACGCCGCGCGTGTCACGCTCGTCTAAGTCTGTACTGCTCGCATCCGATTCCACTTCGGCTTCTTCGATGTGAATGTCATCTGGCTGTCGATTGTCAAGTTTCTCGTTGGATGAGAGCTGATTATAGTTTTTCCGTGGAGGCCGTGATTCTGTAAACAATAAAGTTTTTGTTTTAGGATGTGACATTTTGATATCAATAACAAATATTGCAATAAAGGAGATTAAGGTAAAAATATTAGTAAAAGAGTTATAGAGGTTTATTCACTCGACCAAGAGCATAAAAGTGATAACTATGTGGCAGTGGCTTATGAATACATAGGATTGTCCTGTAAAAAGCTCTAGCTAGATAGAGCCTTTACGCCAGAAGAAGATTTTTTTTGTTACAGACCAGCATGATAGATAATACATAAAGATAGATATTCTTTATTGCACATCATACAAGGCAATTACAGTTGATGTTTACAGTAAGATGCACTATTTAGGCGGTCTTATTGCTAACAGCGATGTGTGGACTCCAGGCTTATCCGGTGGGCTAACTGATTAGAATAATAATTATGAAAATGTTTATATTTATACCAAAATAATCAAAATTGGTGAAGCAGCTTAAGCTTGAAAACGTAACAGACTGACAGAGTTATGGTCGGATTTTGGGCAGCCGAAATTTGACAGAATCCGTTAAGAAACGGCCTTTGGTGCCGGATCGAGTCTAGTCAATGTAGTTCTTGAGCAACTGTCTGTATCTGTAATAATAATTATGTTGTCTCAAGCCGTGATAAATGACAACGAAGACTCATTATGATCGGTCTTATCAACACAACTTTTGATTGTATTTCATCAACATTGTTATCATTAATATTCTAGAAATAGGTAAGGTATAATAATTCTGTACACTAAAGCAATGACCGAACAAGTGCTGGTATTTTGGGCACGTCGCACCAGTCAGTCCGCCGGTCTGTTAGTCACTTGGCCATGGTCAACATCTGTCAGCACACGTGTTAGCCTATTATAATCAAACAAACATCCTGACTGGTAATTATTATTGTGGATATTTTTAGATGTAAGTACATACTGTAAACATTATTTTTATCTCTTTAAATGTCTTTGTTGCTTTCATTGTTTTAAAACCATTTAGATTGACTTTATTGCGTTGTTTATGTATGTGATAACTCAATTGACCTTGATTAGATACACAACGATACATTATTATACTATGACGATAACCTCATGTTACATGCCTTAATTATGCAGCTCTTGATTCTCTTTTTCTGTACTTTGTTTGTTTTGTATGCATGGTGGGACATACTCTCACTTAGTCTGTGGTGTGGTTTGCATAGAGTCTACTATGTTTAGATGTCGATGATTTGTTGCCACAACACAATGCTAATTTAAATTAAGTACAAATCGACTCATAAGTAAGTAGAAACAAAATCCGATCGATATCTTTATCGTGTTTATAATAACCTTACTATCTGTAGGTCAGCAAAAAATGATTGATGGAACAGTTTTGATTTTGCTATTGTGAAAATTGTTGTACCACTACATTTTTTTTCGCGTGTTCTTTCTCATCTGGCCAGTCTAGTTACCGGTGCCGGTATCTACCGGAAACTATCATAATTATAAAAAGTGTCGCTCACTCATGCTGTGGCCTCAAATTAGGAATATTTACCTGTTTACAAATAACAAACCGGTAATTTAATTAGGCCAGTTTGTTTTGTGTTATTTGTGAATGGTGGAAAAATCCCAATTTATCAAAATAATGTTATAAAAATTCAAATAAGTTTATTCCAGAACGACGAAAACAATTAAATATTATTTTCGATTTTCAGATAAAATGGATAAGTCTTCACCAAAAATAGCCATTGTCGGCGCCGGCATCATCGGGATGACCGTCGCTAAAATAATGCAAGAAAATCTAAGAAAAGCGCAAATCTCAGTGTTTGCAGACAAGTTCCACGACGACACTGTCAGCTGCGTGGCCGCAGGCATCTTCCGACCTGGCACCAGCTTTAGAGGACCCACCAAGGAAATCACCAAGAAATGGATAGATGACTCTTGGTATTACTGGCAGGACATCCTGAAAACTTCAGAAGCACCCGACGCTGGCATTATGGCCTTAGATGCCTACATATTCTCCAAAGAAAACTATCACGTCACAAGAAATCATTTGATTGAGGATCTGGTACCAAATTACAGATCCGTAGACGAGGAGGAACTGAAGTTAGTATCTGGCGATTGGAAGTACGGATCATATTTTTCAACGCTCAAAGTAGGTTCCGAGAAACATCTCCCCTGGATCGAGAAGAGGTTCAAGCAGAACGGCGGGAAGATCGTGCATCAAAAGATCGACAGTTTCGCATCACTATCCGATTACGATTTGATTTTCAACTGTGCTGGTTTGGGCGCGAAATATCTGTGCAACGATTACGATTTGGTACCGATTCGGGGGCAGGTGATCAAGGCTCGTGCGCCGTGGTTAAAATCTGCGTTTTATGGGGACTACGATGCGTATATAGTGCCGGGTTTAGACGGGGTGGCTACGTTGGGTGGTGTGCGTCAGTACGACAGTTATAATTTGAATGTTTGTAAGTATGATACGGGTGCAATAATGGAGAGGTGTTGTGAGTTACTGCCGGCGTTGAAGAAGGCGGAGGTGGTGACGGTGCGGGTGGGGCTGCGGCCGCACCGTGTGCCGACGCGCGTGGAGCCCGAGCTGATAGGAGGGCGCAGGGTAGTGCACTGCTACGGGCACGGCGGGTACGGGGTCATGTGCGCGCCCGGCACTGGCCTGCAAGCTGTGCAGATTGGGCTCGATTTACTAAGAGGCAAATCGGCTAGCAAGTTATAAGTATACCAATAAGAAAAATACTTGGGATGGCGTCGCAGGCCGCGGCTGCTTGCGGGAAAACTCACCTGCAGAATAAGACAGCGCTGACAGCACTGGCCACACTGAACACACTAATAATAAAACTGCCGAAAAGATTGCTGTATTTCACTGTTCTCTGAGTTATTTCACGGTGATAACATTTTATATTTGGTGTTATTCATTTAAATTGTTTTGTAATTTATATGTTTTGTGTTGCTGCTCTATTGTATTAGGCCCCCTAAAAAAATAGATGTAAGCTTAGAAATAAATAAACAAACATAAAAAATATATCAGCAGCTCATATTCAACCTTTACAAATAGGACTCTTCTAATTCCCGCCATCAAGCCCGATCCATGGCTATTGTTTTCCATCCGTTACAAGGCGTAGCGAGGGTATCCTAAGTCTATGGTTACAAGCATGGCAGCTTTGCAAATGTGTATTGCAACCGGCCATGACAATCGAATTGTTTATTTTTAGGTAAGTAAGTCAGTCAACAGCACGTCGACCTACCCAAAAAGTCAAAAATTCTCCAATAGATTTTCAACTTTAAGCCTGACATATAGAGTTCATTTTCAAATGAGAAAATTTGATTTTGTGGTAGGTCGACGAGCTGTTGTCCGTACTTTTATCCAGGTAGGTTTTATAAATGTATTAATTCTATTGTGAAAGCTCGTGAAAGTGAAATGAATCATTAAAATAAGATTATTGTTATGTAAGTACATAAGTGCACATCAGATAAGTATTTTACGTTATTAAGTCATCGATATCGAAAAAGTTAGTGGCTAAATAATATTAAGATAATTAATAAAAACATTATTCTATAGAAGAAGATTCTTCAAGTGCTGGCATTTTGTTGTTTTATAGAGGATTCCAATATGTAAAAATAATCTAAATACATATTTAAATAAAATTTTGATGCTTTTTAATTACCACCTACTTCGCCGTCGATTCGCTCTTCACAGAGCGGCCATGGTGGTTACACCTTGTTTATTAGGCTTTAAATTTGATTTGTTTAAAATACGAGTAGACCATTTTATAGCTTATTAAAAGTTTTATGATAAAATTACTTTTGGTTGAGCTATCTTTATCGAAGTCCATCAGTACTATTACCCGGATTGCACAAAGACCCCGTCTATCTGCATCATTTCCGCAGCAGATATCATAAAAGCTAAAAGGTTTTGCGGTGCACATCGGCTACTTATATCGGAGGCACAGGTCGGAACTCGGGCGATTCGCTCCGACGTGGGGTCGACCGGAAAATTTACCTTCTATATTTCCTAAGAAAGTTCTTTTGAGTTGCTTTGAACGTTTTAGTTCTCTAATACTCAATTTATTTAGTAATACGCCTGGGTTTTAATTTTTTTCAATTTTAATTTACTAATTAATCAATAAATCATCTACAAAAATATGGTTTGTTGCGAGTACTATTTCTACTTGGTGGGTTGCTCGTCGTAGAGGGTTATGATGTCTTATTATTAGCACACAGTAAGTGTAAGGTATACTACGTTAAATCCTTATTGTTTAAAGTATCATCCTTAGTTTAAAGAGTTAAATCTCCTGACACTTCCATCTATTCATATTTGAAATAATAATGTTTGTTAAAAAAAACCCGAAATTATTCGAAATTTAATGTGTCTTCTTCTTGACTCGATATCCTAGCTAGACGACTAGTAAGACCCCAATCAACCACTACATGTTTCACCAAAAATTTTTATATTATGTGTGCTCTATTGCTCTTTTTTAATTTAATATTAGACACAGATGATATTCCCTCCCTTCCCGAAAATATCAAACGAGCGCCATGCAAATATTCTTTTAAGAAGCGTGTTCGCGCCCATTTTCTTCGTCAATTGCAATCATCCACTTGAACTCTTTTAATCTCTTACTTATCGTCGTCATATTTATTTATGTATGTATCATCAGGTCTATGTAGTCTATGTATGATAGTATTTAGTTTATGTGTATACATAAATGATCGTATTTAAATTATGCATTTTTATGTAGTTTGATTTTATTAGTTATAAAAAGTTTAATTGTGTGTCTTTATCGCACCGCCCACAAAACATCTCTGTTTAGCCTAATGGTCGACTGGTAGAGAATGCCTCATGGCATTAAGTCCAACTATTGTATGATTTTTTTCAAATCTGTGCAATAAAGTTTAAATAAAATAAAATATTAGATTTATTTCAATTTATGAAATTTTGCCCACCGGAAGTTCGGTAAAACACGCTTGTAAACTATTTTTATTATATAGTTATATATCATTGTATGTATACCGTGTTTTATGCAAATATTTTTTTCATTTCATTTCTATCTTTATATTGCTCCTGTTACAGCCTGTATACAGTGGCGGGCATTAGTTTTATTTCGAGGTAGGCGGTAGGTACTCACTTAGGTGTTTTGTTGATGAAAATCAGTGGTTTTCATGTATGACACACACTTGTAAGTACCTACTGCCTACCTCATTTCAGTTAGCAGGTAGGCACTGCTTAAATGCCTATATGCACCGCACGCCCCTGCCTGTATATTACATAATACAGAGCAGTGAGACGATGTAGCTCGTTCATCTGCGGCTGACACTGACGTATGTCGCGCGCCGCGTTACGTCTTGCTTGGTAAACCAACGGAACGAAGACTTTTTGCCGGTACTATCTGCTCGTGATGGGTACTAGAATCTCTGACAGAGAAGAATAGCTAAATGTAGCCTTTATAACTTAGTTATTTTTAGGGATTTCACAATTATTATTATTATTTATTCTTTATTGCACGAAATAAATGTACAATTGGCGGACTTAATGCCTTAAGGCATTCTCTACCAGTCAACCATTGGGCGAGGCAGAAACATTGAATGGCGGTGTGGTAAATTAAAGAGTTTGAATTGAGAAACAAAAAAAGAACTTTAAATATATGTAAATCTATATATACAAATTATAAAATATATTATATATTATGCACAAATATTTTAACTATAACAATAACAATAACAATGTACGGATAAGTTATTCAGAAGAAGTTTTTTTTACTTATCTGAAGGATAAACACTAATTTTGCGTTTCCCAACCATCATAAAGCGCTATATGATAATTAATATGACACATAAAGTTCAAGAACTTTTATTCTCCACATAATACATTATCTTATCTGTTGCATAGCTATTTGGCACTTTGTCCAGTTACCAAATTTGACTCAAATAAATACTGTGTGACGTTTTAATGACTACACACATTTTATTATAGTGTTTCTCTCATGAATATGAACAACTTTTACTAGGGGATCAATAGTAAAATCAAGGAAAAATCAAGGAATAGTTTTTCCATACATTTTGGTCAGGTAGCACTGCCACTTTTGTATGGAAGAGCTGTTTTTCTTCTTCGATTTCCATAGTAAAAGTTTTACTTTTTCACGATTATAATTATAACACTACCTATGTATATTTGTGTAGGCTCATTACACAGGTCAACCTTTATCTATTAAGTTAATGCAAAATGTAATCATGATTCATGATAATAATATGCATGACTTCATATAATATTCACTTTAGACGGGAAGCTTAAACATACCATTAGGTAGAGTACATCATTAAAAATAAATTTAATTATGTATTCCAACCGTTTTGGGGCTTCATTCTATTTCAGTCACGTGAGCAGATAAGCAGCCAGACACGTTAATTAAATTTTAATTATGATCTACGCAGTTGTAGCTAGCTAAAGAATAGAATTTATTCCAAGTAAAGCAATAATTCACCTTGCAGAATTTTTGCAGCGAAATGAATTGAGACATTGAGAGTCTGCAATAAAAAGAAATTAACACGACCAACCTCTTAATCCGAATTGCCCTAAAAGCATTATTATTATAACGAGCCTATATGCAGTAGGTAGGTAAAAAATACTATTCTGTGTAATAATTGTGGCTATTATATTTGATCGGTTTCGCACTGACAGTGCTTTTAGCGTAATTCTGCGGCCCAAATTTAAGTTAAGAATAATTATGTTATTCCATTGCTCAAGGGCTCTGCCCGCATTGCCCGCCAATGATCCCGATCGGCCATTGTTTTTCATCGGCTGCCAACGGCATTGCGTAGGTATATTAAAGTAATTATAACCTATAGCTCCACCTTGTCAGAGGGCGCTATGCTTCGTTTGCCAAGCGTTTGGCAAGTTACTGTGGTGTAGAACTAACTAAATTCGATATAAGTAATTTATTTAAACCCTTGTAGGTATATCATATAATGTCTTTAGTTCAATAAACCAGTGTAATCTTAGCAGTTGGTTGTTTCACTCCTCAAGTAGCATCCTTTCATCAACTCTATGTCAAGTGTCAAGCTCTTAGGGGCTGGCAGGTTATTCATCATTTTTTTTATAGTTTCGTACCTCAAAAGAATGTATCGTAACCTATGTGATCGTTTTGTTGTCGGTCTGTCTATCAAGGAATGGGTAAAGATATCGAGTCAAAATTACTTTAAGATATTAAGGTCCATATTAGTCTCTTGTAAATTTTGAAAATCCTAGTGTCATCGCATTCAAAAGGAACGTACGGCCATTTATTTCATATTTTTTGTCTAACCAATAGGGTCGTAAAAAACTTAGTTAACTGTGATATACCTTTATAAATAGTTACAAGGATTTATAAGCGAAAACTGCCAATAAATAGACAAGGAGTTTTACAACCCTCGAAGCGAACAGGACCCCCTACAATGTCAAACTATCCTAATAACCCTTCAATCTTCCCGGCTCGAGTACACGACTCCAACATAATAAAATTAGATACAGTAGCCCAAGCACACAAAGCAAATATACTTATCTGCAGGGTTGAGAACTCTTTTTCGGTCCACTCACAAATGACACCAAGCTATCGCCAAGTTGACATTATGACATGATGATAGCCAATCGAAATCTCAACTACTAATAAACGAATGCCATAATGTGGTGGCATCCTTGTACCACTTTTAAGTGAAATACTCGTAAATGATTCTGATACTAATTCAACTTTGAGCAGGGCGGTAACCACGAACTCTTAAAACAATCTCAATTCTGTCAATCATTATCATTTCTGTCAAATTTTGTATGAAATGACGTACCAAAATTGACAGATTTGACAACCTTGAGATTGTTTTAAGAGTTCATGGTTACCCCGCCGCCCGTAAACTGCCTAATACTTTGCCATTTAAAAAAACTAGTAGTAATTTTAACGCTACTGCTATAATTGCTATGCCCCGACGCGACGGGGCGTTACATTGTATTTTACGAACACCATGTTTAACTTTTTTGTGTACGGACAACAGCACGTCGACCTACCACAAAATGTCAAATTTTCTCATTTGAAAATGAACTCTATATGCCAGGCTTTAAGTTGAAAATCTATTGAAGAATTTTTGACTTTTGGGGTAGGTCGACGTGCTGTTGACTGTACACCAATGTAACATGCAGAAAATGATTGATTGATTGATTTATTTTCCCTAATCCGCACGTACGGAAGTTAGAAGAGAGTAAAGCCATTTTTTTTGTAGGTACTTGGTCGTGCTCGTGTGAAAACGTTTCTTCAAGATAGGTCCTACTTAGAAAGAAGATTGTTTGCTGCTGTTACTCGGGCTCAGCCTTTCCTAAACTTTTTTATAAGCAGATACCTAACTAGCGCTTGCGTAATAATATTCGAATAATTCGAATTTTAGAGTGGGTTCGAATATTCGAATATCAAATCTGCAATTGAAAAAAATCATCAACCTCAGGTGGGACTCGAACCCACGTCCCATCGCATACCGGGCGAGTGCTTTGACCACTAAGCTACCGAGGACGTCACGTGACAAGATGAAATTCCTCAAGTGTTTTTTCTCGCTGTCAAAGCCAGCGTATTCTGATCAATGTTGTAGCTATATGTATAGCTGAGTAGTATAATACCGTCAACACCCTATAGAAATATTTTTACAAATATTTGACTATTGGTTAAGATCAGAAATGCTTAAACATTGTAAATTTTTGTTTTTAGCAATTCCATGCAAGGTTTAATTGAAGATAAATAACACTTGAAAAAAATCATCGACCTCAGGTGGGACTCGAAACCACGTCCCATCGCATACCGGGCGAGTGCTTTGACCACTAAGCTACCGAGAGTAGCTAGAGAGCACTAAGGACGTCACGTGACAAGATGAAATTCCTCAAGTGTTATTTATCTTCAATTAAACCTTGCATGGAATTGCTAAAAACAAAAATTTACAAATCTGCAATATTCGAATATTCGACCAATTTCCTGAACGCCAAACACAAAACTTTAATATGCAATAAATATTACTTTCAAAGTTTTTGGACAATATCAGTCACCTTAGCCTTATGTCGTACCTACGCCATAAAAATGGTTCGCGGCCCGAAAACGCTTTAACACGCTCTTTAATTTTCTTTTTTAAGGGGTCCGTACCCAAAGGATATAACGGGTCCCTATTATTACTAAGGCTGTCCGTCTGTCTGGCTATCGGTCTGTCTGGCCGTCTGTCACCAGGCTGTATCTCATGAACCGTGATAGTTAGAGTTGCAATTTTCACAGATGATGTAATTCTGTTGCTGCTATAACAACAAATACTAAAAACCAGAATACAATAAATATTTAAGGGGGGCACCCATACAACAAACGTGATATTTTTTGACGTTTTTATAGATAATGTTACGGAACCCTTCGTGCGCGAGTCTGACTCGCACTTGGCCGGATTTTTCTGAATGTGGTCCACCTAAGACTAGATGAGAAAATATGTTAATAATTCTACTGCAAATTTTTGGACTATATTTTCCACTTATCTAAGACTACCGTATCAGCCCCTATTCTGCCCGAACAGACATCTCCAGTTGCCAACAAACACTAGTAAATCGTCTGTTTATTGTTCCTGCCTCCATTAATTTATCTAATAAGCACCCACTTTGTTAACTTCAGTATAAACTGAACGCACCTGCCTTTGTTCTTCATTTTGCGGAGATTAATTACGCCATTACTCTATCTTCTATTTATAATGTAGGAAAACTCAACGTTTATGAAAGTTAATACTCCAATTGTAAGTAACACAAGTAAATACCTACCATATAAGTTAATGTACCTACCAAATAGGCTTATAAAAAGGCTTTAATAATTTACTTAAATAAATGAGTTTTTTTCAAGACATTGCAATTTATAGACTGTATTATTCGAAATGCCTTTGACTTAAAAAAAGAACAAACAAAAAATGGAGGAGGCGCTAGTCGATTTTCTTTGGTTTTTCAAACCGATGAAAAACCGATAGACTATGAAGAGCCGTTAATTGAAAATTTACGCACGCCGCACACCAAAAGTCGGGCGAGCAATTATCGGTTTTTAGCGAACTGAACGGCTTCATTGTGAGGATCAAAAGGCTTTCTTTTCTCCCAACGGCCTGTGCATACATACTTGGGTTCTATCTAGTGTCTACAGTTTAGTGGTCTTGTTTTGCCGCCACTTGTGGGGTTTAGGTCACTTTAAATTCATTTTACCTTATTAGAATTTGCTTTTTTTTACTTAAGAGTAGTCTATAGCGAATTCTAAGTTTATGACTCTACTAAAACTTTTATTTTTGAGAAAATTATAAAAGAAAAATATGGTCCAAATCGCCAAATGCTGCACATTTTTACCGTAGGCACTTTACTTTAGGAGAAAGCATTATTATTTTAAAACATTTAAAAAAATCGGCTAAGTGCGAGTCGGACTCGGACACTGAGGGTTCCGCACCATTATCTATAAAAACGAGCAAAAAAATCACGGATGTTGTATGGGAGCCCCCTTAAATTTTTTTTTTCTGGTTTTAAGTATTTGTTGTTAGAGCGGCAACAAAAAAACATCATCTGTGATCAGCTGTCTAACTATCACGGTTCATGAGATGCAGCCTGGTGACAGACGGACAGATGGACAGACGGACAGACGGACAGACGGACAGACGGACAGACGGACAGACGGACAGACGGACAGACGGACAGACGGACAGACGGACAGACGGACAGACGGACAGACGGACAGACGGACAGACGGACAGACGGACAGACGGACAGACGGACAGACGGACAGACGGACAGACGGACAGACGGACAGACGGACAGACGGACAGACGGACAGACGGACAGACGGACAGACGGACAGACGGACAGACGGACAGACGGACAGACGGACAGACGGACAGACGGACAGACGGACAGACGGACAGACGGACAGACGGACAGACGGACAGACGGACAGACGGACAGACGGACAGACGGACAGACGGACAGACGGACAGACGGACAGACGGACAGACGGACAGACGGACAGACGGACAGACGGACAGACGGACAGACGGACAGACGGACAGACGGACAGACGGACAGACGGACAGACGGACAGACGGACAGACGGACAGACGGACAGACGGACAGACGGACAGACGGACAGACGGACAGACGGACAGACGGACAGACGGACAGACGGACAGACGGACAGACGGACAGACGGACAGACGGACAGACGGACAGACGGACAGACGGACAGACGGACAGACGGACAGACGGACAGACGGACAGACGGACAGACGGACAGACGGACAGACGGACAGACGGACAGACAGACGGACAGCGGAGCCTTAGTAATAGGGTCCCGTTTTACACTATGGGTACGGAACCCTAAAAACCAAAAGAAAAGGAAATTATGCATATAATTTACAAATTGTAACTCCAAATGAGCAAAACCTCTTTCTTACTTAGGGTCTGATTCTGGTGCACAAATACAAAAAATCTTTTAATAAAGGATCAATATCGAAAAATATAATGCCTGCCTTAATTATTCGCTCTGTTATTAGTTAAACCCAGTTAGGCTTCACAGCACCACCAATGCGCATTAGACCAACTAAACTATCTAGCCTTGTAGTAGCCTAGTCTGAGCATCTCCCAGATGCCTCCACCAAAAAACAAAACTTTATCACGTCGTAATATTATTAGGATATTAATTCCTCATTTCATGATCACGATTGATGTGTTGTCTGTCGCAAATTACTTTATTAATACTGTCTACAAGTTGAACAATAGTCTGGTTTCAGGCTAATTCTGTAACGACATTCACATTTACCAATAAATATATGGGTCAAACCGAGACCTACATTAGCTTGGATCCTGTCCTAAAATAGGGACGTTCATGATATTGTTTCGGTTAATATTGTTTGGCAAAATGGATTTTTGTTATGTCGTACAATATATTTGTGTTGATTGGGACAATGTATTGTTGTAAAGTCAACGGCATAAGGTCAACCTACCCAAAAAGTTAAAGGTTATCGAACTGATTTTATCAGAGATCATTATCAATTGGGATAATTTGACGTTTTGTGGTAGGTTGACGAGCTGTCCTGTAGGTACTAATGTGCAACGGAATGGCTACCTGCACAGTGCACAATTATTAGCTTCACTTGTAAGTTACTAAGTAAGTAATCAAATTTGTTCTTACTTTCGACTGTCATATGGAATTGAAACTTTGTAATGTATATTTTTGTATTTGGTAAGTAGCAAATAATGTTTTAATTTTAATTCAGAAAGGCTAATTCGCCTATTTTAGTACTTCAACTCAGAATTCCTGCTTAGCACGCAGGTGTTTCACCAAATAAACTACACGGGCATTATCCCGAGCGGACGAATCTTTTTTTAAATTGTTACCACAATCACACTAATTAGCTAGGCCCTAAGCTATAGCTTGTACTTTGGGAACTACATAACGGATCAACATACTTAAATAAGTTTATAAACATCCATAACATAGGTACTTGATAATCGTGCTAATCACACAATTATTTTCACCTCGTGGGATTCGAACCCGCAACCGCCAGGCTTTGTAGCCCGGAGTGCTAACCACTATACAGACCAGACGGTCGTCAAATTGGCTAATCGTATCGTAATAATACTGTTTCTTTATAGGTACGTTCGTTACATTATCAGTCTTGTAAGCGCAAGGATATAGTTATATGGATATATAGTTATATGTATAAGGATATGTACTGAAGTTAAAATGTAGTTATCACCACTATCATTTATCATTGTAAGCGCTGATATCTATTTGAATAGAGTGCCAATCCTTGTAAAGAGTCAATTTGATTGAGCCCTATATCAATATGTGGTCGTTGGGTTGGATCAGATTAGCTGTGAATGTAGGTACTTTAATTGTCTGAACGTACTAATTTTTAATTAAGAGTTGTATTTAATTGGAGAAGTGCTTGGTTCGTGTGCTTGATTATTACTTATAAACTCTATTTGTAACTCTCATTAAAGTTTATATAAGCTCTTGTTAAATAAATTTTATTATCTATCATAAATAGGTATATCTCTTTCATAATTTTCCTGACTAATTTGTTCTATATTTATATGATACTGTGACTTCAACTACAACAAAAATGCTAGTTAAGTCAAACGGGAATAACACTAAAAGTGTAAAATTATTTCAATTTTACGCCGGACTATATGGCGTTGCCATCCTGAGGTTCTTCGATCCCTGGTCGGGTCAATGTAGAAAACGAACTTTTCTATATTGTCACGGGTCTAAGTGTTGTGGCCCGTCCTTGTTTCTGATTAATATAACACAAGTGCTTTCGCTACTTGCGTTAGGATCAGAGCAATGTATGTGATGTTGTCCAATATTTATTAAATTTGTGAAAATGTTACAATAGTGCCCTACATGTTTGGAAAAAGTATATCGAACTACGTAACTAAGGTAAAATGGTTTGTTTTAGTAACTTTTGGTTCGTAAAGCAGAAATATTTTATAAAAATATGAACATTACATGAAAATATTTTATCTCGTCTTACACTAGTGAGTTATGGCCTAACTCTAAGCATATTTAAGCTAGGTTCACACTCTTAGCACAATAAATAAGCATTATTTTGTATAAAACACGCACACTACGTTTATACAGGTTGTACAAAAGAATGGAACACTCCTTAAAACCACGTAATCAGCTGGTGATATACAACAATTTTTCATAAGGGAACAACATCCTAAATCGTGATTTTATTTTCAGATACTCCATACATTATCATCGAGTTATGCGAGTAAGTTTGTATGGAGCAGCTGACTCCATACAAACTTAAAAACTCGATATCGATGTTCCTCCCGTACAAAAAGTTGTTATATATGACCAGCTGATCACGTGGTTTTAAGGAGTGTCCTATTCTTTTGTACACCCTGTATAATACGCTCTGCCAAGTCCGTCACAAAATATAGGGCTTCTGATTAGTTTTGATGCATATATATACGTATGACATAATCTGCCTTTATTGGCCGTCGCATTCATAAATTGTTTATGTCTCAACTTTGCAGCGAGTAGTAAAGATTAACAGAATATACATGTAGATTAATACTTGAAAAACAAAATCGACCGCCTCAGTAGGACCCGAACCCACGACCATCGCGATGGTCGTTGGTTCGGGTCCCACCTGAGGCGGTCCTTTTTTGTTCAAGTATTAATCATTTTGAATTAAACTAGCATGTAATAGGCTAGTTGACACCACCAATCAATTGACATACTTTTTACGAGCTGTCAAAACAGATATCTTCCTTATAATTTGTATGGCAATATCGGATTATGACGTACGTCACTATCCGATAAATTCAACTGCCTTACTTTTTTACGATTTTAAAGCAATTAAATATCAGTTTGTCTCTTAAATTCAATTATACTGAGTTATTAGGCCTAAAATAAAGTGTCTGTTTTAATAAATGATGCCTTAGAATTATTTATGAATGGGGTCAACATCCCTATTGCTAAAAAACAAAATTTAAAGTTTATCAGGGTGTGAAAATAGTCAGTCTCAATATTAAAGGGGTCGAATATGGTCATCAATACAGTCAACTTTTAACATGGAATCACAATTAAAATCGTGAAAACAATTTGAAGAACGATTCAACTCAATACACTATCGTCGAGGTAGAGCGTACCTTTTTAGGGTTCCGTACCCAAAAGGGTAAAACGGGACCCTATTACTAAGGCTCCGCTGTCCGTCTGTCTGTCTGTTTGTCTGTTTGTCCGTCTGTTACCAGGCTGTATCTCAAGAACCGTGATAGTTAGACAGTTGAAATGTTCACAGATGATGTATTTCTGTTGTCGCTATAACAACAAATAAATAAATATTGGACAAAATCTCATACATTGCTCTGATCCTAAGGTAAGTAGCTAAAGCACTTGTGTTATAGAAATCAGAAACAACGATGGTACCACAACACCCAGACCCAAGCCAATATAGAAAAGTTCGTTTTCTAAATTGATCCGACCGGGGATCGAACCAAATCAAATAAAAAAAAGCAGAATAAAATAAATATTTAAGGGGGCTCCCATACAACAAACGTGTTTTTTTGCCGTTTTTATAGTAATGGTACGGAACCCTTCGTGCGCGAGTCCAACTCGCACTTGGCCGGTTTTTTACTTTCATGATGTTAATCTTATCGTATAGTCAAAATTTATTGTATCGATAAACACGGTCTACACCCTGTATATACTACAGACGCACCTGTAGGATTGTATCTCTGGAATCTGCAGAACTTTCCCAATTCCACTAACTTTGTTCCCTTCAACTTTGTTAAGTATCATCTGGAACGGTACATTTTTCAATTTCCTGCGATATCTAAGTATTTTTGAAACTTCATATAATTGGCTTACTAAAATAGAATTGTGAAGGCTACGGTACAGTTATTAAATTAGGAACATAATTAAATTACTTTAAAAATCATGAAAGTTGTGTGATGTAATTTGTGGACGGCCCCTAAAGTGCCATATAGAATGAAGACACAGGAAAAAAACAAAAAAAAAAGTTAATGTTTAAAAAAAATGTTTTGCGGGTGATTTTGTCCCCAGGGTCTTGATTCCGGACAACTGTGAGGTAAAACGGCCATTTTGGCATCTCTGATCGTCATATTCTGAACATCCTACAAAAGCTGATACTTTTTAGGATTCCGTACCCAAAGGGTAAAACGGTACCCTATAACTAAGACTCCGCTGTCAGTCTGTCTGTCCGTCGGTCACCAGGCTGTACCTCATGATCCGTGAAAGTTAGACAGTTGATATTTTTACAGATTATGTATTTCTGTTGCCGCTATAATAACAAATATTAAAAACAAGAATAAAATAAATATTTAAGGAGGCTCACATACAACAAACGTGTTTTTTTTTTTGCTCGTTTTTATAGATAATGGTGCGGAACCCTTCGTGCGCGAGTCCGACTCGCACTTGGCCGGTTTTTATCACCATTTACCATATACATACATAATCGCATTTCAAATCACTGGACTCACCGTTGCTTCAAAAAACTCAGAAGATCGTGCCGAATACTTTGTAACATTCCAGATGTTTAGTAAGCACCACCGCTACGGTGTATTATCGCTTCCTTCGAAAATGCCAATAGTGTCCGGAGAACGAGGTTACCCCGGGGACATCCATCTTCGCGGTAGATTTATAGGTGCGTCGTGATCAGGCGGAATTACTGCCGGTGTTAGGTTATTTTATTACTCTTGGCTAGCGATGCTGGCAGTTTATTAAATATGACATACCTACAGATTATTTACAGACTCGCAAAATATCAATGTCGTGACAGAAAACAAACTTTAAACCGTTAAACAGTGCTATATTGCAAGGTAGTAGAAAATTTAAAAAAATAAGTTCTAGAGAACAATGTAAAAAATTACTTTGTCGTAATTAAATCTTAATTAATGTTAATCTTCGTATTTTTATATAATAAAATATTTAAAATTTCCGATAACGAACGCGAGGTCTTTTTTCACTCACCAGAGATCTTTTTCTGTTGTTTATTGCAAAAGGAGTAAGTTGCAAAAGTGTCATGTTAGCCTATTGCAGTCTCCACTGCCCAAAGAACGTCAAAGAGCACGAGTTAGCGATTTCAAATTGTTACAATTAAAAGCCCTAATCTCTACAATTCATCTTTGATTACATAAAATGCAATAAAGTTTGAATACCAGTAATAAAATTTGTTAATTGTGTATCAAAGAGGAAGAAAGGGCATAATAAAATATATTTTCGTTGGCATTGTTAAATCCGTGACAAAATGAGCGTCCGTGGAATTTAAAAAATGCGTAGGCGAGTCCCTTATTGGGAAAGGTATTTTAACTGGCACTTCAAAAGACCCAGAACTAAAAATATTCATGGAAATAATTAAATGACGATGATCGATTGATCGACCTTTATATTGTGTACATTTTATGAAAGACATTTCTCGAGATATAGGTATATAAAGATTTCATTCGTTTGTTATTTCGCCGATCTGAATAGGCAGTTCTGAATGCACTCACCTACGTCGTAAAGAACGAAGCCCTGAATTTTTACTAGGAAGTTTATGTCCGCAATGAAAAAAGCCCTTTCCCGTAATGGTAGGAATATGTTTTGCTGTTTTAAAAAGGATTGCTTCGTGGAATAAGCACTGAAGAGTGTGTGTTTTGGGGTTCTGCGATTACTAGTATTTACTTGTGTCACAAATTAGGTAGGCTTGTGTAAAGAATAAAGTAAATCAAAACAAATATTTTTATTACTTATGCAAAAAAGATTGGTATGGCTTATAAAAATAAGTGGAAAATGATTTCTTAGAAATACCATGTTAGTTTAGCGTGGCAAATCGAAATGAATCAGAGAATAATAATAGAATACTACGCGTAAAATGAGTCTTACCTACATGTACAAAATCCATTTATGCTGGAGCTTCACCTGCGTGGCGCCTAACGTTCAAATAACGGCATGATTAGCGTTAACTAAATAAAAGCACTAAGCTACGCGCTAAGTACATGGCCACACTTATTTGGCGTTTGATTCTAGCTTCTAGCGGCTTAGTTAGCGCGTGATCTGTGGATACAAGTCTTTAAAATAAAAATAAAAACGGTTCCAAGAACTCAATACTTTTCTCATTTTGTCTACTTCATCCTAACTTAATAACTATGCAATTTACAATTATTTCAAAGAGTTTTTGAATGTGACCGTATTTTAACATGTTTAGTGTAGTAGGTGTAGCCACAACAACTCACTAGACGCCCGCTAAATGCCTTTGATGCGTCGAAAGTTACCGCCGTCCGAGCTATCGCCTAACGTCTAGTGTCTATAAAGCAAATTAGCGCATTAAGACCGCCCACACCTGCGTAATATATCAAATAGCGCACTAATTAATGACATTAGACGCTGGTGAAGCCCGAGCATTAAAATTATTAATCTTGTGGCTCGGAACGCTACCTACTTTTCGATATTTGTATTTTCGTTACAGCTAAAATGTTTTTTTACATCCGTATTTATGGAGCAAATGAACTGACTTTTAAAAATATTTACTTTTATCACTCACGATAGTATTGAAATACTGAGGAATCTTGTTATAAATTTATACGAAAGCACTTTAAGTTGTTCTCGTTAAATAGAAGTCCTTACTCAAAATTGGAAGTTCAAGTTTGAAGGGGCCATTATATTCTTGATAATAGTAATAGAACGAATCTTATTATTAAAGATTCTTTTATTATTTAACGTAAAACATTTTTAAGAAATTTGGATGGAGGTAGGACTCAAACGTTTATTAACGAATTTGAATGAAATTGCGCATTTAAATAAAAAATAAAAATTTTGGATATTAGATTTATTTGCTGCCTCTAAAAACCTAAGTAGCTTAGAGGCGAGCACACCGGACTTGGCATCGCATTTTCGAGGTTCCAGGTTCGATTCCCGGTCGGGTCAACGTAGAGAAACTTACTTTTCTTTTTGTTTTGTCTCAAGTTTAGGTGTTGTGGTACCGTCGTTATTTTACACAACTGCTTTAGCTACTTACCTTAGAATCAAAACATAGCAATCATTTCTAATATTTATTTATTTATTCGCGGAGAAAAAGTATGGGAAAGAATGCTCTGAGTTAAATTCTTATTAAAAGTCATCTTAGCACAAAATGTGGCTGCGGCCACATACACTAATTGAATCCACCTTAGATTTAAAGCAATGTATGTAATGTTGTCCAATAGCTAAGTATTTACTCTGGCTTCAAAAAAAACGCTGGCTGAGCTGGTTTCGACAGCGAGAAACATATGAAAGATTTGGTTAGGTCAGGTCAGGTCAGCTAACATCTCGGTGGGGTGTCAGAGTAACCTCCTCGTACGGCGGGGTGTTACTAATTACATTCGGTTACAATCGGGTGAAAGGAGTAGCTAGCTGTTTCACCCTGGGCAACGGGGGTTAGTAATTTCCTTCGGGTTATTGCTAGCTCACGGCTAAACTCTGCGGGAGACGCTCCCGGTGGGCTTTGGAAGCCCACTTGTGAATGCGTCTCGGGCGGCACTTGCGGGGGGTGATGACTCCCTACTCGTGCTGCCTAGACGGTGTACCGACCCTACGGTTGGTGGTGTCTCTCGCTTCGCAGTATGGTTCAAGCTATGCTGGGCAGCGAGTGGGAGTAAGACGTGGGCGGCCTTTTGTTGCGACACTATGTCGTCGCAAAGGGTGGCCACGGATCGGGCTGGGAGGCTTAAACCCTTGCTGACCCGATCCGAAGTCGTAGAAGAGGGCGGAGGAGACGGCGTTGTGCCGCGCTCAGCTTCCCCCTTCTAGTGGACTAGTGGGTGCGGGGCGGGGGCCCTTAGCTCACATTGCACAGTCTGCCAGTCTGGGGTGACCCCGTGTTTACAGGATCACCAGTTCCCTATGCCTGAGGCCCGGCATAGCACGCCGTACGTTTGTGACGCATGGACGAAAACCAAAACACGGGTCCCCATGTGTTACTCGCATACGTTGCGTGGTACACCGCAGGTTTTTAAGTGGGTGATACTTTGTCATGGCTCAGCGGCGAAAGCCGTTGTAAGATGACGAGGGAGTCCCACATAACCTACCGCTGCCCCCGCGGCGGTAGGGATGCGAAATGCATTTTTCCTGCGCACCAAAAAAAAAAGGTCAGGTCAGCTAACATCTCGGTAGCTTAGCTGGAATGGCACTCGCTATGCGAAGGTCGTGGGTTCGGGTCCCACCTGAGGCGGTCGATTTTTTTTCAAGTTATATTACTAGCTACAGCCACAGAATAATAGACACTACTACAGCGTGGCAATGTGGTCAGCCTTTTTGGCACCGTTTCCCAAGACAGTAAGCTCAATCAGATATATTATTAGTAGGTTTTGTCCTATAAATAAAATATCTGATTTTGTGTCCATAAATAGTTTAGGTTTTTATTTATTTGTCTTATTTTTTTTGTAAATATTGTTCTTCTTATATATTTTTAATCTTTTTAGTTTTAAAAATACATGTGTGTACATAATACATGTACTCCTGTACATAATAATGTAGTAATTCTAATTTAATTGATTAATAAAGTATTTGTTACTAAAAAAACCTACCATCTTGAGTTAATTTTCTCGTTGTGAAAAAGTAATAGGAAATAATATTATAAATAATAAGTTTCTCTTATTATAACTCATCGGATCACAAACTGCTGTGTGTCCGAGACATCCAGTCGAGTACACGCATCTGACTCTGTGACCAAAAGCGAAAACGTAATAAGTCGCTCACGTTGTTACACAAACCCTTTTATGCTGGGGCTTCACCTGCGTGACGCCTAACGTTTAAATAACGGGATGATTAGCGTTAACTAAATTAAAGCATTAAGCTACGCGCTAAGTGCGTGGCCACACTTATTTGACGTTTGAATCTAACGTCTAGCGACTTAGTGAGCGTGTGATCTGTGAGTGTGTCTTTAAAATAAAAAAAACGCTTCCAAGAACTCAATACTTTTCTCATTTTGTCTACTCCATCCTAACTTAATAACTATGCACTTTAACATATATTTCACAAAGAGTTTTTGAATGTGATCGTGTTTTAACATGTTTAGTGTAGTAGGTGTAGCCACAACAACACACTAGACGCCCGCTTAATCCCTTTGATGTGTCAAAAGTTACCGCCGTCCGAGCTATCGCCTAACGTCTAATGTTATTGAAGCAATTTAGCGCACAAAGACCGGCCACACCTGCGTACTACGTCAGATAGAGCACTAATTAACGATATTAGACGCAGGTGAAGCCCCAGCATTAAAATATAGTACCTATTCCGGGCACTTCATCACGGAAAGGTTTCACAGCGTCATGAATAATATCACTCGCTCCAAAAATCCGGTGACATTATAATGTACTGCGCCCTTTATAGGACAGGGGGTTGATTCTCTAAAAAAATGCAAGTAAACTCGTTCTAAATATCACCTAAGCGATACAAACAACATAATATTTGCACGTCGCATTGCGATAGAATATGCTGGAATCTATTGATATTACCTACCTTTGTACCATATTCTGGCAAATAAATGATTTATTATTATTATTACAAACATAGTCCCTATTTCGCTAAAAAGTGGGTTCACATAACTATTGTCGATTACTGACTTCAGTTTTAAAGTGACAAAGCGTATCACCTTAGCAGTACAAACGAGAATAGACTCTATTTTGTAACACAGTTGGTTCACATTAACCCGAATGCTCGAAAAAAAAAATTGAATAACAATGGCCGCCACACATTTGCGCGCGAATTATTAATCGTCGTTAAGTGAAGTCTGAAGTGATAGCGGTTTTGTTTAGGGAATCGACGGGCAGGCTCAGAACAAAGCGGTGGCCCTGTATCCCAAATATCAGTCGTTTTAACATTCCGCTTTATCACGAGGACGAACGAGTAAACACGATGTATCAACCTTTTATGGGCGACATCGATAAACCTTGACGATATAATTTGCCACAGACTATACACTTTTAGGGTTCCGTACCCAAAGGGTAAAACGGGACCCAATTACTAAGACTCCGCTGTCCATCCGTTTGTCTGACTACCTGCCCGTCTGTCACCAGGCTGTATCTCATAAACCGTGATAGTTTAGTTAGACAGTTGAAATTTTCACAAATGATCTAGACCTAGTATTTCTGTTGCCTCTATACCAACAAATAATAATAAACAGAATAAAATAAATATTAAACAATTGATTTTATTGCCGTTTTTATAGATAATGGTACGGAACCCTTTGTGCGCGAGACTCCGACTCGCACTTTGCCAGTTTTAAACGAGTAAGTTTGTACGTTTGTTTTTGAATCACGATATGATAGCCCAGACTAGAATTTATTTTTCTGGACTGATCCAAGCCGAAAATCAAACCAGGGAACTCTTGCGTTCAATCAAGGCGAATCACTGCGTCTCAACGCCAACCAGGTCTTCGAATATTAGGTAACAGTTATAATTTGTAACAATAAAGATGTCTAAACATTTAGTAAAATTACAAAAAAACTTATAATGCTAACATTTTCAGCTACTGGTAGCGAAATACCTATAAACTTATTTTTTTAATAATTAAGCACCTTCCAAAAAGTTTTACGTCAGGTGATGTTGTCTAAAAAATTTTATTAAAAATTCTCATTGCTGAACAAGGTCTTTATTATTCGAGCTGCAGCTTCACCGGCGGCCATTATTAAATTCCACATTGTGTCAAGTAAATTGACCAACAATAACGTTTGAATTCGGCTTTATACTTGGAGCCTACCATAAGCGCCATTCCCCACTTTTTTATTTTTTTAAGTGGAATTTGGCGATAAAACAACATAAAGTATTTAGTTTTTTTACGAGATAGTTATACTGGTCAAATAAGAAGATGATGAAGTTGTGGTAAGCACCAAGATCGAAATCTCTATAAGGTAGGTGTATTTTCTGATTCAACCCAGAGCAGCTGGTTACATTGGGCCAGTGGATTTGAAATAATAAAACCTATGCAAAAGCAATCACCACTTAAATAGGCTAGAAATAGCCAAAACAATCACATCACAAACGGTAAACCGGAATTATTAAAATGGTGTGTATGTAATGGGCATTTGTATGGGGAATCATTTTTATATTGATCCCTTATCAAAGGTTGTTTGTTATATTTGAGCAGCTCAATGATGATTTAGAGATAAATAATTAGAAGTTACAAGTTATTGTGTGCCTAATTTCGTAACAAACATCCAAACAAACAAACTTTTACATTTGAAACATAAGTAGGATCACTAAGAAAAATGTTACCTTTTTCAAAATTTAAACTTTTCTTCTCGTTTTAGTTTATAAAGTATTAAATTTTTCCAATTAGCCTCAGTCTAATAATGAATGAGTACCAGGCGAGCAGGACACGGCAGGAGATGGTTTGTTTTTAATTAATCTCACTTGACCCGTTCACGAGGCAAAATCGATCTTACCCGCAAGACAAAGGGTTGGAAATAAATTGTCACCGACTTCTAATAGGAGGAGACTTCATTACTAGAGCACCACTTTTATTAGACCCATTTAGTTCACTTAACTAGTCGGTAATGATAGGGCATAAGACACATTTTATGCAATTGAGAGACCTTGTGAAACTGGACACGAAGCTAGGTAATCAGCGAAGGAATTACACTGCAAGGAGACGCTTGTTTCATGATATCATTGTGAAAAATACATTTATTTTACGGGGATTTTTAATTGGTATTTGTGGTTAAGATGAAATGACATATTAATAAGTTGATTTAGATAATCTAATAAATCTTGATTATAGTGACTTTAAAGATGAACCGATTTGTGTAGTGGCATGGAGATAATTACATCTCCGTGCAACTACACAAATACTTATGGTGGCTTGATTACATCTGACAGTAAGGTTTAGTCACTGGCCTTACAACACTAGGCCTGCGTGGTAGAGTATGGCTGTATGGCCAAAACCACCTCATAGTTGAGGTCAGGCCTGTGCCCTGGTACGGAGATGAAACTACAACGCAAAGGTTTAGTTCCCTGGTTAAGGTCAATTAAGAAAACTATTATTTGTGTATTTTTTTCTAAATTTAGTTTCTAGTAGGTAATCTACTAGACAAGTTTAGATACAAAACTATATTCAGCGTATCAGCGTGGGATTGGATGGACACGATAGGAACGGCTTAAGCCTAGAAAGAGACAATATAACTGATTGAACTTGATCTTTACGTTAATTTGGGTCTAGGCTCTCACTTGAGCCCTAAGTCATTAGGATTTATAGCCCTAAATAGAATTAAATACGCCAACCAAGAAACTATTCCTTTAATTAAAGACGACCTCCGTAGCCGAGAGGCGAGCATGCCGGACTTGAAATGGCGCCGCCAACTCCGAGGTTCCGGGTTCGATCCCCGGTGGGGTCAATGTAGAAAACGAACTTTTCTATATTGGCTCGGGTCTGGGTGTTGTGTTGTGGTACCATCGTTGTTTCTGATTTCTATAATACAAGTGCTTTAGCTACATACCTTAGGATCAGAGCAATGTATGTGATGTTGTCCAATATTTATATTTATTATATTAAAGTAGAATAAATTTTAACAAAAGTAATATTTTATCTTTAGAAAATCTCTACTTTTGATCTAGCTAGGCAAAGAAAACTAGATGTTGTGTGGTGTTTCAACTTACTATGAATAAACCATTAAAATATTTGTTTGAAGTGGATTCAGCAAGGCGATTGTGAAGCAAATATTTACAAATTGTATAATTACTCAGAACTGGGACACGAAAATTTTGTTCAATTATGTTTGCAAATTGAGCCACTCCAGTTAACCACTTAGCAAAAAACGTAAAATAGGAGAAGTTTTAATTTCAAAAAGCATTAATCAAACTTAAGTAAGGCCGTTTTCTGATTTGTCGGCGCAGCATCGGTGCGACATCAGCATGCTCGGTATACGCGGTACAGAAAGCTTACCGAGCGCCTATATTTCAATGAAGCGTTCCTGATTGGCTCGGCATGCACGGGAGGCGTATATGGCGTTCCGTTATCACCACGTCCACTTGATGTGAGAAAACGTCGATACGCCTTTTCTGAGACAGGTGTAAACGGGTTTCCAGACGTTTTCGCTCAGAAAAGGCATATCGACGTCGTCTCACATCGAGGGGACGTGGTGATAACGGAAAGCCATATACGCGCACGGGAGCGGCGCGGCACATGCAGATTCAATACTTTCTATACCGCGTATACCGAGCATGTTGATGTCGTGCCGCTGCTGCGCCGACAAATCAGAAAACGGCCTTACAGTGTAATAATAGGAGATAAAAAAATACCACACAAATACAATAATAAATAAAACCCACCATGCGAGTCGGACTCGCGCACGAAGGGCTCCGTACCATTATTTATAAAAACGCCAAATAATCACGTTTGTTGTATGGGAGCCCCCTTAAATATTTATTTCATTATGGTTTTTAGTATTTGTTGTTATAGGAGACAGACAGACAGACAGACGGACAGCGGAGTCTTAGTAATAGGGCCGACCTAAAAAGCATAAGAAATAGTATGTTAAGGATTATGGAGGTCAAATGACAATCGTTACAAATGAAATGGCAATAACATTGACGACCATCTGGTGTAGTGGTTCGCGCTCCGGACTACAATGCCTGGCGGTTGCGGGTTCAAATCTCGTAAGGGCCAAATATTTGTGTTATGAGCACGATCATTATTTTGTACCTCAGTCATGGATGTTTATAAAACGTATCAAGTATGTTTATCCGTTATCTAGTCACTATAGTACAAGCTTTGCTGAGTTTGGGGCTAGCTACAGTATCCGGCACCGATGTTGAGCACTGAGGCAAAGAGTGGGGATCGCTTTGCGCATCTTACGAGACGATCATCGTAACAGGGAAACGTGTGCGCTGAGCTAACAACCAATAACAGCCGCGGTGCAGGTTCGCCGCGACTAGCCAATCACGTAATCGTAATGGTCTTCTGTGCATCCTTCGCCCAGCGCTCACCAGCGGTGCCGCTAGTTGGAATTGGTGTGATTGTGGAAATTATGTGTTTATTTATTTGTTATTATTATGCATCTAGGATCATGGTAATGTCCACCTGTACAAAAGCCTTCACACGAGCCTTGAGACGAAGAAGACGAGTATTTTTACACAAACACGTGTATTTTCAACAAATATTTTTTCTTTTTAATCAAGTAAAAGGATATACATTAGGAACTTCAAGCAATGAGTTATTCTCAAAGGAATATCTTCCGAGCGAAATGACGACGGCAGTTGAAGTATTTTAAATTAATGTTGGCAGTATTACATGCCATTTGAAAGAAAGAAAGAAAGAAAGAAAAAACGTTTATTTAGTACCTTACAAAATACAAAAATAAAAACACATTAACCTTACAACTAGACAATAAAAAAAAAATTAAACAAATTAAGGTAGGTACTAAAACGGTCTCCGCTCAGTATGGGGCAGAGGACGGCCTGAGCGCGTCTCTGCCACTGGTATTATGCGGATGCCGTAATAAAAAGAGAGAAGGCGTGTAGCCACGGCGAACAAACAGCCGACAATAGCAATAAACTTAAATATACCTAAAACTATTTTTATAAAACCAAAAGACAACAAATTAACAGGTTCTGCGTAGTAGGTAGTACCAAAAGGTAGTACCAAAAGGTTTTTTCTAAAACAAATTAAGTAGATACATAAAAATATATATATATATATATTTCGCGTACTTAAGTAAATATTACCTTCAAATCATCACATTAGAATGCTTTTGAGGGGCGGAGGATGTAAAACACTCTTTATTAACTATGCATAAAATAGGCAATTGTAATGGTCAAGAACCACAATGACCATTTTATGCTAAGATTTGAACTGTTTATGATTATTAGAATAGTTTGTAACGAGATTGCTACCATGTACCTTATTTTTGAGTTCCCGATATTTCGGCACTGTTGCAAGCGCCATGATCACGGAGTTACTCCGTGATCATGGCGTAGGCTTAGGTACATGGTAGCAATCTCGTTACAAACTATTCTAATGTTAGTGACCATGAAAGTTTAAAACAATATATTGTTTATTATAAGTTCTTCACACCGCTAATCTACAATATTACTCCGAAGCAGTTGTAGGGTCAAAAAATAATTGGAAGATGGGCTCAATCATTTATGTTTTGTCATATTATGAGTTAGGTCTTACAATACAGTTACAGCAACATAGGTGCCATCCACATATTACGTCACACCAATATTTGATTGGCATTTTGGACCTCACCTCTTAGGTATGATGTCATAGGAAAAATCCTGTCTCTATAACAAGCACTATTACGTTTGGTATGAGCCCAAATGACCGTGACGTAAAATGAGGACGACTCTTAATATGAACTAACTGCATCAGACTACAAAAGTAGTCTTAGGTAGGGGAGTTTTCTTGTGATTTCTATGTCATGTCTATCACTAATAAGTGTGTATCTTCAACGCATAATATTAAGGTGGACTTGCGCACCACCGGACTAGTTTAATACGAGATTAACTGCCGCAGTCAGAGACTTCACTTAACTTTAATGGTTACTAAAGGAAAACCTGTAATTCTTAAGTCGATACCAATAAAGGCTTTTATTGAACAAACAAAAATGTTAAACCACACTTTATTTGACGTCTCCGAGTGCGGCAGTTAGACATCTTTCTGTCTCTATCATTATCATACAATCTGACAGCATTATTATTTATTACAAGCTTTTATTTAGTTTCACCTGTCCCGTTGTCTGTAATCAAATCTTGCAAGTTAAATTTTATCCACTTACCGGTTACCGATTAAGCTGAAATTTTGCATACATGTGTAAATCGCGTGACAATGCAATATTATGATAATATGGTGCTGATCTGATGATGGAGCTAAAACGTGGGCATAGGAACTCCGAAATTAAACGACGCAACCCCATCGAGTTTGGGCTCGTTTAATTCGTCTTGACGAGTACTTTGATTCTATATGGTAACCAGGGTCTGATGAAAGAGCTAGAAGGTGGCCATAGGAACTCCTTAAATAAACGACGCAACCCCATCAAGTTTGGGCTCGTTTGATTCGTCTTGACGAGTACTTTGTTTTAAGATGGTTAACAGTGTCTGATCTGATGATGGAACTGGAAGGTGGTCAAAGGAACTCAGTAAGAAACGAAGCAATCCCATCGAGTCTCAGCTTGTTTGATTCGTCTTGACGAGTACTTTGGTGCTAGATGGTAACCAGGGTCTGATGATGGAGCTGAAACATGGCCATAGGAACTCCAAAAGTAAACGAGGCAACCCCATCAAGTTTAGGCTCCTTTAATTCGTCTTGACGAGTACTTTGAAAATATATGATAACCAGGGTCTGATGATGGAGCTGGAACGTGGCCATAGGAACTCCGTAATTAAACGACGCAACCCCATCGAGTTTAAGCTCCTTTAATTCGTCTTGACGAGTACTTTGATACTATATGGTAACCAGGGTCTAATGATAGAGCTAGAAGATGGCCATAGGAACTCCTTAAATAAACGACGCAACCCCATCGAGTTTGGGCTCGTTTGATTCGTCTTGACGAGTATCTTGGTTGGTGAATGGTGAATATGCATCTCCAACTTTGGAAAAAAAGTTCGTTCAGTTTGTTGATTATGTCGGATTGATTAGATGGATGACCCAATGCCAAGGTGAGCACGTGCCGAGGGCTGAATGGTATGAGGGTGTATAAACATTTCATATCATTTGCATGCATGTATTAATCGGATGACAATGCAATATTATATTATAGTATGTCGCGTTTAGACCCGTAATAATAAGTTTTAGTTATAATGCAATATTATTATGACATAAAGCTGATCCGATAATGGAGCTGGAAGGTGGCCATAGGAAATCCGTAATTAAACGACAATCCCATCGAGATTGGGCTCGTTTGATTTGTCTTGACGAGTACTTTCATACTATATGGTGGACGAGTTTCTTGGTTGGCGTGAATATGCAACTCAAACAAATTTGGGGAAAAAGATCGTTTTGTTTGATATGAATGTGGATTATGTCTGATTGATTAGATGCCAAGGTGAGCAGTGCCAAGGGCTGAATGGTATGAGGGTGTAAAAACATTTCATATCGCTAACGTTGAATCTCAGGGTACCAGGGCGAACCCTGTTGTACTGAAGCCCTTATACCTCTACAATGGACCTCTGGGGGGATGGACCGTTTTTTTCCTATACTCGTGGGAACAATATGAACAAAAAATCTCGAATTAAAAATACTAAAAAGTAAAAAAAAATTAAAGAAAAAAAACTTTTTAAAAACAAGCTTTTATTATTTGTTAATAAAGAGAACTAAAAAGTTAAAAATAAATTTACCTGATGAGAAAAATACCATTATATAGGTAGCATTTTTTTTAAATAAAAGCGTGTTACATTCAGATTGCAGAAGAAAAATAATGGCGTATAAGCTAAATGTTCTTTAATTTTCCATCAAAATGTAACACGCTTTTATTTTTTTAAATGCTACCTATATAATGGTATTTTTCTCATCAGGTAAATTTATTTTTAACTTTTTAGTTCATTTTATTAACAAATAATAAAAGCTTGTTTTTAAAAAAGTTTTTTTTCTTAAATTTTTTTTTAATACCGTGTTCGGGGTTAATTGTAATTGGCTATACCTACTTTATCTATAAATACTACTCTATTGTAATATTAGCTGTAAGTTTTTCAAAAAGTTGTAAAATAAAATAAAATAAATTAAATCCGCTAATCCTGACATGCGCAAATGGGTCGCGTTTATGGAAACCCTTTCAGTATTCAGAACCGTAGTAGTACTTCTGAGCTGCGGGAGGGTTTAAGCGATTCAGCGCGTAGTTTGATGGTTTAAGTGCTACCCTGCTTTTAGTTCTGCACTGCGGGAGGTTTTACAAACGCAATACTATCGTTATGGATATAAATTCCTACCGCTACTCAGATTAGATCACCCTGCTTTTAACAGAATAGTGTACGCTTTGTAAAGGTAACAGAGCGAAAATTAAAGAAAGCATGAATATCATACTACAAGGAAATAAAAATATGTATAAACCATTACCTTTGAGGTTAAAAAACTAACAGTATTGTAATCATAACATTTATAACATTAGGCGAATCAAAAATATATAACAACAAAATTATTCTTGCTTATATTTAAGATAAAGAATGCATTCCCTGCAGAGATGCGGTTTTTGGACTTTTTGCCCATGCCTTATCTTAAACTATAAGAAATAGGTTGTACCTTTATTTTTCTAGTTACTCGTCGAGGAAATGGAATTAAGAGCTGAGATCGGGGAGCAAAGCGCAGAAATCTGATGTCTTAAATACTTCAACGGAAACAATACCCGAATTCAGATCGTTCGTAAATCTGAATAGTGGAATGGTTTAAGGTAATTTTCTGTGAATTAATGCTAGTAAACCCTCCCGCAGCTCAGAAATACTGGGGTTTTAAATACTGGAAGGGTTTCCATAAACGCATTATTAAGGGTTTGTATCTTCATTCAAATTAATTAATTTACAACGATCTGTTTTCTTAACAACCGAATTTGAATGGGAATCGGAGTATCTGAATTTAAGTGAGCGAAGTTTATAACGATTCCTTGAAACTCGAATATGTTTTGAGAATGCTTTTGAGTTAGAGCGGGCGAAGTGTAGGTACTCGATGGTTTAGCACAGCGTGAAGCAATTGAGTGTCGATTAAGTGAGCTCGATAGAAATGTGTCAACGAGATAGCTGCAATAAGGATAATTGGATGACCTTATTGGTGCAGTAGAACGGTAATTTACTTTGAACGAATATTTATACGACTGGTTCGATTTCAGTTTTAGGGCAATTTTTGTTTATTTTCTACAACCCATTGCTGTGATAGAAGATGCCACTAGCAGGCTAGAACATGTCTGTCCATGCATGTCTGGTAACAACAAGATGTATTTATTTGCCTCGTTTACCTGCTTTGACCATGACTACTAGCTTTTTAGTTAAATCCTTATAATTTTAATGGCAAACTTGTTATATTCAACCCTATTCTGAAACATAATGGAGCATCATTTCACCTTGTGCCTTTTATACAAGGTGTCCAAGTTTGGATCAATCAGGCGGTTAACTTTATGAATGTGGGTTCCATTTTCGACGGGTTAAGGTAAAGGTTAAGTATGTTTGTTTTTTTTTTGTAACATCGCATAGAACCTAATCAAATCTAAAACAAACAAATTATCAAATATTATCACTATTTTTTGGTTAGAATGTTGTAGAAGGGGTTTGCCATTTACTTAGGAAGTTAGTTTCATCAACTAGCACACATGTGTGACAAAAATGAAAAGGATTTTTTATTTCAAACTTTTTATTCCCCAAAAATAGACCTACATAAATAAAGCCAATTCGATTGATTCATACTTCCAGGGACACCCTGTCGTTGTAAGCTTGTAATGTAATTTAACCTTCAAGAACTTTTTATTTAACAATAGGCCTTTTAATTAAGACGTCAAGGCCCTAACCATGAACTGTTAAAACAATCACAAATCTGTCAAACATTATCATTTCTGTCAGATTTTGTATGAAATGACGTACCAAAATTGACGGATTTGACAACTTTGAGATTGTTTTAAGAGTTCATGGTTATGGCCCTGGTGTCTAGATATGAACTTTAAGTAGGTAGTACCTAAGCTGTGTTTGTTCACGTAACACTATACAGAACTAAGGAAATAAGGTTGAAGTAATACTGTTTAATGAGCTTACGGTTCGGCCTCTAAATAGAAGATGTCTGCCTTATTCCGAGATTGAATTATGAAAGAAATAAAGCCATTGGGAATAATCATGCTTCATTACGGATTAGATAGTTAATTCCACCGAATAGATGATGACTACCGATTCATTTTGATAAGAATATTCTTACTATAATAGTCTATTTAACGCATGGCTGCGTTTTTTCTTATCTACCCAACTAATGTTCTATTATGATGTATCCCACTATGGTACTTATTTAACCACGAATCAATGGCTGAACGTATAAGATAAATTTACTTATAAGCCTTATGAGACAATATTCTTTAATACATATAGCACATACACACACATATATTTATACATCTGTATAAATAAATGTTTAAAATCCCGGGAAAACAAAGCACCATTCGAATAATCTCTTAATCATTATTACAATTATTTAAGTGGATGATGAAAATATTTTTAAAAACATTATTTTGCTCAAATTATAAAGGTGAAAGTTTGAAAATGTTTGTAACGAAATAAGGTAAAATTTTACTCCTATAGATCGTAATATAGTTTGTGGCCTGTTAGATTTTTGCAGATGAAAAACTACTGCAAAATAGAATAGTATTCGTTTTGCTTCCATTAAGAGCACTTTCATCCTCTAATTGATCCGCTGTTGGCAGCTGTTCCGACTCCCAACTTTATTTGATGTTATCTAAAACTTTTATTTCAATGTTTTAAGTGGTTAAAGCGTGGCTCGAATAGATATGCATAAACTTTTTATGAATTCTAAAAATGATCGTACTGGGATATTCGTAGAGTTAGACAATCACGGCCTTACTACAAAAAGATAGACTAGTGTTAAACACTTGTTTAAAGATTAGCCAACCAATTTGAAACGTTTGTTAGTAATATGTCTCGAATGTCTGATGTGTCAACATTTCAAATTGGTTGACAAATTTTAGACAAGTGTTTTACCTTAGTCTATCTTTTTGTAGTAAAACCATCAAATTTTTATTAATAAGCGTTACTCTAATCACGCTACCTCATCACTATAAATCCTACACAACATTTGGAACAATCATTCATAAATTACTTTTTTTAAAAAAAGCAAAACTTGTATCCAAAGACAAAAAGATAATCGAATGTGTGTGGTGCTCAATTTTTTTATTGTGAAAACTAGTGTTGAATCGAAAAAGTGGTGATAAAATGACGTGTACTTTACGGGACCGCACCTAGGTATAAGTTAGATTTTGTTGGCTTTACTACAAAATAGATAAACTAGGTTTAACCCAAGCGTTTAAAGAATATCCAACCAATTTGAAATGTTGATACATCAGACATTCGAGACATATTACTAACCAACATTTTCAAATGGTTGACTAATCTTTAGACATTGTTTAAACCTAGTCTATCTTTTTGTAGTAAGGCCATGTGTTTAAAATATTTGCATCTTGTTTATTAGTCTGGCTCAAGTAACGAGCAAATTTTAATGATAATGGTCCTTTTTCATACCTCTCGCAAATTCGGCCCACTCATGCAAATGTCTAGAATCGAATTTGCATGTTTTTCTTCAAATCAGTCCTGAATGAACACAAATGAAGATATAAATAAGGTGAATGTTATGCTTATGAGCTCATATACATATCATTTGAACAACGAATAATGATCGTTTAAAACAGAAATCGATGCATGACGATGAGAAATAAATAAATACATCGAAGATTTAAACGTTAATCGTACTATTCATAATTTAGAGTAGAAAAGAAAAACACGTTTCAAAAACTTATTTCGACTTTAAACCCCGAAGCGAAAAGATACGAGTAGCTGTTATAAATTTTATGATTACATAAATCCTTTAAGTTGAGATTGAGATTTATAGTTTAAAGTAGAATCCAACCCGAGTTTTTGTAAACCCTTTTTATTTATGAGCATTTTATGAGAATACTTAATCATTTTTCTTTCTTTTTTCGTGTTTAGGTTTAGCTAAGAAATCGGCATCATTAAATCATCTAAATATTAATACCCATGGCAACAAATCATAGATTAAATTAACCCCGACTACAGCTGTATCTGACAGCGACATAAGTGCTATTATACAATGTCTATTATGTCAGGTTTGTTCCAATTAGTGGAAGACAAGCCGCAAATTATGTTTGAACAATCGGAGGTATCTTTGTCTGCTGCTATATGTGACTAATTAAGCCGTAAGCAAACACAGTCTAACGGTAACAGCCACAACTTTTCGAAACTAAAAAGTAATTGATTAACATATTTTACGATATTGGATTTGCACTCAATATCGTATATTTAAATGTCATTTCTGTTATCTGTTTACTTGCAAATACAGTAGAGGGTAATTCATATGTATATTGTAGTTTTATAAAAGAGATTATTATTTAACACATCAGCTGCCTTTGATAGTTTACGTCTGGACTTTAGCTCTAGGCCGTATTTATTTTCCGACTTTACGCAACCTTAACTAGTTCGTCAGTCCACCGCATCGGGTGGGAGTTAGAAGCAAGCCTGTTCACTGCGTCTGCGCAGTTCGTGGTCGCCGCTTAAGAACCTTTCATCACCATTTTTTACAGATAAAAATAGCGGACCAAAAATGTGTTTTTGTTTCATCTGCACTACACAGTATGTTATATACTGTATGGAAATAGGTCTTTTTGTCGAGATACGACAAATATGTCAATAGAGCGCTAGGGTTTTCGTCCTATATAATATTTGATTAAAAAAGGCGCGAACTATCAGTTAAGCGCATGCAATAGAAATAAAAACAAAACGTCGACATTTAAATCATACATTTTAACGTTCTACAGCGACAGTAACAACTGTCAAATGACATCATCTCGTCTCGTATCGGCAGTATTCGGCATCCACGACTGTCAGTACTCCTAGTTTACTAAGATTTCTTGTTGAGGCGTGCACTAGGGTGAGTCAAAATTTTTTTTTTTCTCTTTTACTTTTGTAATAGTGAAAATATTATGTCCTACTGGATAAAAAACAACCCTGTAAATTATTATTGAAATATTTTTAGTGGATCAGCCCGCGCTTTGGACTTTTATGAAATTATAATAATGTTACTGAGAAAACAATACTAACATCTCTAAAACATTTTTTTTAAATATAAATTAAATAATATAAAAATAAAAACTTTTATTAATATTTGCTAATGAAATTTTAACTGATTATTAGCCTAGGTTTGTTTTGTTACATACTTTTAAAGAGGGTGCATTAATAAGAGGTCGTAAGCTTACTTCAGCACCGATTTACGCTCTTGTTTTGGTTTTACTCTTGTGCAAGTAAAACCATATCATTGATTTTCTGTTTTTAACTAAGTAAAACTATTTTAAAGTTGTCTAAATCTAAGTTTTTATAAATTTTGTTGCTCGTAACTTTAATAAACATTGATTTTATAATGAAAATTGTAGAAGTTTCTTTAAATAATTCAATTTGATTTTACCTTGTTTCATACAATATTTATAACTTTGAACCGCATGCGCGGGCTAAAGATGCAAATCAATTTGACTTTTTTTTCGTAGCATTACTTGTATAGTCACAATACAGTAAAATATCACTATTAGAATGCAATCACAAAACTTTATTTTTTTTCCATACATGAGTGACCCACCCTAGCGTGCACATACAGTATGTGAGTACGTCATTTTAACCGTTTAAAGGTAGGTTTTTCTATAGGTATATCTTTACTGTGCTAGTAATATGCGTCGCATTTTAAATTCCAATTTCTGGTTGAAACTTAACAAATAATTGTACACACTGGCTGTTCTGTTTACCCTGTGTGAACTCGAGCCTACAGACATAGTTAAGGAGCAACGTATTGTACCGGGGCAGATTCACGCAAATCCTTGTGTACAAAGGTTTCATTACACTCTAAGGTGGATCGCTTGCGAATCTGGAGTTATAGTTTTCTTATTCTGTTTGATTAAACTAAAGGTGCTATTATTATAGACATTTCAAATAGAACTGGTTGAATTGAAGTAAGTAAAATACGTGCAATGTATTATTTCATTCTACTCATTTTATAAATGCGAAAGTTTGGGATGGATAGATGAATACTTGTTAGAAGAAAAAACCGGCCAAGTGCGAGTCAGATTCGCGCACCATTATCTATAAAAACGAACAAAAAATCACGTTTGTTGTATGGGAGCCCCTTAAAGCCCCCTGGTTTTTAGTATTCGTTGTTATAGCGGCAACAGAAGTACATCATCTGTGAAAATTTTAACTGTCTAGCTACCACGGTTCATGAAATACAGCCTGGTGACAGACGGACAGACAGACGGACAGACAGATGGACAGACAGACAGATGGACAGCTGCGGGTCTAAAACGGCCGCATTGGATGTTTCATTTTTAATCTGATTCATTTAGTGAAATGTAGCGGAAATGATTTGCAAACCCTAAAACGGCCACATTAATAAATGAATCATATGCAATTCATTTCATCAAATGGATCATATTTGATGACGTTAAAAAAATATAGTGACGCGTCCAATCTTACTTTACGGTTTTTGTGAAAATGAATGTTTTCATCAACACAAAGGAACAAAATGTTTCAAAATACTCAAGTTTTGTTTGTTCTACAAATATCAATACAAAATAATAATAAAAATAACATTAAAATGGTGGTTCACCAATTAGACATTTAATATGAATTACTCTTTTCTTAATAAGTGGACCATATTACGAATTTCCATACAAAACTGTCAAATTAGATGAACTGCAAATATGAAATGTTCGAGGCTCATTTTATGATTCACCAAATAACATTTCATTTTAAGATTTGCTAAATGAAACATATTATGAACGGAATATGAAACATCCAATGCGGCCGTTTTAGACCCGCTGAGCCTCAGTAATAGGGTCCCGTTTTACCCTTTGGTTACGGAACCCTAAAAACCGGCCAAGTGCGTGTCGTGCTCCGCGCAATGTAGGGTTCCGTAGTAGCCCGTCCTGTAGTCGACACAAATGATGTCCCAGACACAGCAAGTATTATACATATATTATAAATGCTAAAGTTTGTGACGATGGACGTTTTTCTACTTTTTCACGCAAAAACTACTGGACGAATTATGAAGAAACTTAACAGTAATGTAGCTTATACATCAACATAAACATAGGTTACAATTCATAAAGAGTTTGTCTCATTTTTCCAAATTAAGTACAAACTAATAACCACGCGAACGAAATTGCTGGCAGCAGGTAGTAATTTACACTCTTAAATCTGGACAACAGGACCAAAAAGGTTTTTTTTTCTTTTTGCTTATCGTTGAGTTCGCCTGATAAGTAACTATATAATAAATAAATAAATAAATATTGGACAACATCACATTCATTGCTCTGATCCTAAGGTGAGCAGCTAAAGCACTTGTGTTATAGAAATCAGAAACAACGACAGTATCACAACACCCAGACCCGGGACAATATAGAACAGTTCGTTTTCCACATTGACCCGACCGGGGATCGAACCCGGAACCTCAGAGATGGCGACGTCATATACTCCGGCGTGCTCGCCTCTCGGCTACGGAGGTCGTTTATATGTATTAGTAATCTTACCAAATCAGTCCGAGAAAGCCTGTGACCCCGGGATAAGGCGGCACAATTAACCACACACATTATATCCCAGGCCATTCAATTAACTGGTACGTGTATCTACAAGGTATCTAAAGGTCTTCCAATCATAGAATTTCAAATAGTTACAAATAAGGTCATACAAAACGAGTGCGATTGCGAAATTAGAGAGCTAGTTATAGTTATATTTTTACCAGCTATTCCCGCAGACGTTGACATGTAGATTTTGTCAAAAGATATTATTTATGCCCGTAGTAATAAAATACCAATAAAAAAGCACATTCAAGAATTTCCGAACGTTCCAGGAAACTGTTCTAATTTAAAAATATATGCTTGAATGGAAGCAAAACGAAAATGCTATCCGGTTTTGTAGCACAAGTATACCTCGGTCGATAATAATGTTTGGAAAAAAAACACGATTTTGAAAAGTAGTTGTATAGCAACTGATCACGTGGTTTTAAGGAGCCATGTCCTATTTATTTTATTTATTTTTATTTTATTTATTAAGGGCAACCAACAAATCGTACACTAATACAATGAAAAAGTTAAACTATATAAAAATATATAACTAAGTGTAGATTCAGTTACAGGCTGCCACGACTTTCAAATGTGAGTGTGTGTGATATTTAACTTTTAAAAGAGAAATTAGAAGTCACTTTTAGACATGGAAAAAGCCAAAATTTACTTGTTACATTCTTTTGTATACCATGTATATGGTGAATTTTCTGTGTAAAATACTTAAAAAATTGTATATACACTCGTGATAGCAACGAAACTAGTTATCGGATTGAACATTTCAGACAATTAAATCCGATTGCTTTGTTTTTAGAAAGAAAGAAAGAAAAAGTATTTATTTGGCTCATATCACAAATAATATAAACTACATACAATCAGTAATTAAGAGCAATACTGTGATATGATACCAAAATGGTTGCCACTCAGCTATTTTGCCATAGCAAAGGTTGCCATGACGCTGGTTTTCTGTGGAAACCATTGAGGTAGAGAGAGTCACCGAACAAAAAAAAAAAAAATTACATGAATTACGTTGACATTTTCAAATCAACTATTGAAATTGTGGTCAATCTGGCTGTAGATAGATTTAACAATACGTATTTACTTTTTTGTTGCCTATGATACACGTTACTAGTCCAACTAGTTGTGGAAACCAGCTCATCAACTGGTAAAATTAGTCAGTTGCTTGTCTAAGAAATTAAAATCAACATTTGCAGTAGGTATCTGGAAACAGTTACGATTGCTTAAAATTGCAACTACGACTGCGCAGTTGCTTGAAATTTATTAAATGAAAAACCGGCCAAGTGCGAGTCGGACTCGCGCACGAAGGGTTTCGTACCATTGTTTAATAAAACGGCAAAAAAAACATGTCTGTTGTATGGGAGCCCCATAAATATTTATTGTATTCTGTATTTTAGTATTTGTTGTTATAGCGGCCACTGAAATACATAATCTGTGAAAATTTCAACCGTATAACTATCACGGCTCATGAGATACAGCCTGGTGATAGACAGACAGATAGACAGACGGACAGCGGAGCCTCAGTAATAGAGTCCCGTTGTGCCCTTTATGTACGGAACCCTAAAAAAACACTAGTTGCGAGGGCGATTGCCGCAACAGGAGACTAAAATGTATTTTGTATATTATTATAGCGTCTTATAATAGGTTTTGCGTCGTTTCAATTAACCTTGTTTATGAAGCCTCCGTAACGTTATTTTAATAAACACATAAACGGTATTAAAACGCTCTCGCATAGCAATATTCATAGCACTAAGCCCTCCATTTTACCGTTACCGGGAGTGTAGTAACGGAAAGCGATTAAACTTAACGATGCTCGAGAACGCCTGAGGTGGTGACGGTGAATATTATTTAATATGTTCTTCGTTATTTCACACTGTATATTATTGTGTTAAAGTAATACAATGGTAGCGCTAAAATGTATTGTGTTAATCCTATGAATTAAACAGATTGATAAAAAAGTTTTAACTTTTAAAAAAAAATTACAACCCACACAATATATTTATTTATTTATCGAATCTAACAAGACTAGGTATTGTGTGTCTTGTGATGCCGGCACGTTAAAAGAATAGCACCACCCCATCTCTTCCTATGGGTGTCGTAAGAGGCGACTACAGGAGAATCAGCGTCTCCTCTCCACCATTGGCCAAACTGCGATCGCCAAGCCGCCTGCCAAGCGTGGCGATTATGGAAAAAACTCCTTTTGGAGAGACCTGTGTCCAGCAGTGGGCTGATATAGGCTGGTGATGATCGAAATCTAATCTTGAACAACTAGCTTAACTTAAAAAAAAATACTGGCGCGCAATAAAATAAAAAAAACTTTCATAGTAAGTAATAAAAGCTTCTAACACACTTACACTTCTAACGTTATTTAATACAACCGTTTGACTTGTAGACCAAAGCGCGAACCACTACAGTAACAAAAGACAGATTTCGACCGGTTATCGGACAACGACCAAATATGCGCTACCTGCTACGCCGTAGTCTCACTGCTACGAGAATAGCATCGCTGCTACGCCGAATAACGCTATGAAACGATGTCGCAAGCGCGTCGTAGTAGACTGGAGCAAACTTGATCTTATTTGCATACTCCTATATTTTGTAAGTCTATTTTTATATTCAGCCTTATATTTCGTTTACTCAATTTAGTACGTCACTGAAGCTAATGCTGGTGCACAATAAAGTTTAATTGTAAGACACGTTAACTCAAAATCTATTTAGCATAAAACATCGTGACACGTCTACCTATCATTCAGTAAGTCCTAAGCCAGCCTCTTCAACAAACGGTTGAAAATTATACGAAAATACTTTATCTCTATTAATTTAGCGAAAAATTGATTTGCAAAACTGGTTGAGAAGCCTTTCAAGAGGTTTATGCAAAGGTTCGTCTGGTACAAGGCTTTGCATTTTTATCAATCGAACACTTGTCTGAGCACTTAGCGGGCAAAAAAGGTTTAATTCGGTTGGAACGTGTTTTAACATTTTCAAGTGAATTGATTGGGTCATTAGTTTTATACCGTTACTGAGATAAAGTTATTCATTTTTAAGTCTAGAATATTATTTGTAAAACTACTAGCTGTGCCCCCAACTTATTACGCAAAACATTTAAATAGAAAAAAAACGCGCTGAATAAAATATCCTACAGGACCATGTCATTGGAATAAAAAGTATTATAAATGTTAATCCAGATCATATTCTATATGTGCGCAAAATTTCATCCAAATCTATTCAGCCGTTCACGTGATTGAGTCACAAACATCCGAACATCCTCTCAAACTTAAAGTAGAATAGTAGGACAATAGAAATAAAATTTGAGTCTTGACTTGTCCGTGAAATTTAAAGTTTTAAGTTAGTTAGTTAAGGTCCTGAGGTTGAGGTTCGATTTCCGGTTTGGTCAATGTAGAAAACGAGATTTCTACATTGTTTTGGGTCTGGGTGTTTTGATACCGTCGTTGTTTTTGATTTCTTTAGCTCAACCGCTTAAGCTACTAATATAAGGATCAGAGAGTATGTGATGTTGTCCAATATTTACTCATTTTATTATCTATACTATAATATTATAAAGAGGACAGATTTGTACCTATTTTTGTATGTTTGTAATGAATAGGCTCAAAAAGTACTGGGCCGATTTAAAAAAATCTTTCACCAATAGAATGCTACATTCTTCCAATTTGACATAGGCTAAATTTCATTTTGAAAAAAATTAGGGATCCTTGGTAAAATTTGAACAATGTAACCGAAGGTGTAGAAAAATGAGTCTTAAAATGTCTTTCGTCGAATGCGCTGCCGAAACTATAAGCGATAATTGTCTACCCCGTGCGAAGCCGGGACGGGCTGCTAGTTAAATAATAAATTAAACCCCTCAAAGCCACCGGACCGCAGTGCCCAGAGGAAGTGACGCCTCAAAGTTGCTTAAATTACCTCTAACTGAAGCGGCTTGAGGAGTTACCATTCTCAGGGGAGGAGGACTGGTATACCTAAGTCAATTGCGACAGACTATCAGCTCTTGATTTAGCTGATAAAAATTATTACAAGGTTTCCAATAGCAACGACAGTTACAAATTACTTAAAAACTACTTTCAATTTTACATTCGGCGACGACCGTCTGATGTCGTGGTTCGCGCTCCGGACTATAAAGCCTGGCGGTTCTGGGTTCGAATCCCGCTAGGGGCAAATGTGAGTGTGATGAGCACGAGCATTTGTACATAAGTCATGGATGTTTATAAACGTATTTAAGTATGTTTATCCGTTATCTAGTCGCCATAGTACAAGTTATGCTTAGTTTGGGGCTAGCTAATTGGTGTGATTGTGGAAATAATTTATTATTATTATATAATTCATTTATTTAATTATTTCATGATTACTTAACAAATAAATCTCTTAAAATTGTGTTAATAACGACAGCTTGTTATATCAATGTAACTGCTGTGGTTGTGAGAAGACTCGTATCACTAACACAGCTGTTGAAATGTTTTTTCAAGCGAATATTTTAGAAACCGGGAGTTCATTTTAAGATATTTAATATCTTTTTATAATATATTGTTTTAAACTTTCATGGTCACTAACATTAGAATAGTTTGTTACGGAGTAACGTATGTTACTCCGTGATCATGGCGCTTGCAACAGTGCCGAAATATCGGGAACTCAAAAATAAGGTACATGGTAGCAATTCTTTTTATAATATTTTTATAGGGCTAAGTCTCCACTTATTTTATACTTTTCGCCAGATAAAAGGCTATGTTAATTGGTCTACCTTTGATATGATAACGCTACTTGAATAAATTTCAAGTTACCTGCTTGTATGCAGTTACTTTAAAATGGTAGAAAACTTGAAGCAACCGGAGTAAGTACTAAATAACGAGAAAAGCATTGCACACAGCGCACGAAGAACAGCCACCACGTCAAATTGTCTGTGAAATATCTGTCTGAAATATCAAGTGAATGTCAAGTGAATTTACTGGATGCAAAGTAAAGAAAAAAGATGATTATATGCTGTAAATTTATTTTGTGAACATAAGAAAAACATGCTCCCAAATCGTTTTTATCGTGATTGATATACATGTCTCCACAAAATTACAACTCTCTAGGGTCAACAGTCTCCAAGCAAAATCTCGGACGGACAGGCAAACAGAAAGACAGATAGACAAACGGACATGACGAAACTATAAGGGTTCCTTGTCAGGACCACGGAACCTCAAAAAGATGATTATGATAAGACAGCAACATTAATGAAAATTCAAGCGCTCCCTTGACGCGAATGATGATTGGATCAAAATATAACTGAGGTAACATTTCTTGTAATAAATTTGAACGGCCAAAAAGTTACCGAATACCTTACATATTTTTTTTTTGATTCAATTCGATCGATTCTTAATAGATTTAAGCATTTTATTTTTAAATTGTTTACTGTTATAGTAATAAATCATAACATTATTGTTTTTTTTACTGTCTTCCTAAACTTAAATATTTAAAAAAAATACTACAAAACATATATTGTTTTTTGGCGCAAAAAGTTTTAGAAAATACCTTCTAATTAGATATAAGATAAACTTACCCGTATAGGTTTTGCTTTGGTGGTTCTATTTTAGAAAACTATTGCAAAATTTCGCGATGTGTAAACATAAACGACGAATAATCAAAGAACAAGCTATTCCAGAAGAAGAGATAGACAGAACATAGAAAATGAGAGTTATTCGTAAAAAAATTGTTTGTCTGCGTAGAAAGCTTTGTCGCGTAAACTGAGATTCCTCGAAAACTGGATTATCGTGTAAAGGCAGTCAGATCAGAATATAATCATAATAGACTTTATGGCCTATGTTCAGCAGTGGACGTCCTGTGGCTGAAATGATGATGATGAGATTTTATAGAAAAGTCTGTGGCATCTATCTTTTCAGCTTACTGCAGTCCACTGCTGGACGTAAGCCTCCCCCAACTCTGCCAGCCATCTTCCCGAGGACATCGGTCCATCGGGCAGGGGGGCGTCCTAAACTACGTTTGCCAAGGCGTGGTCTCCACTCGAGAACCCATTTACTCCAACTTTTATCGGTTCTGTGTCAGATGTGGCCAGCCCACCCACTTAAGCTTGCTACATTTTTGGACTATGTCCGTAACTTTAGTTTTTTGCCTGATGATCTCGTTTTGGATTTATGTAAAGTCTGTGGAAATGTCCTATTTTGTCCCTAGACATCCTTAGCGGCGATTGTATTGGCTGGTCAGGTTGTTCTGTGCCTCAGTTTCGCCAACATACGCGATTTACTGCTAATGGTATCGCATGCTTAAAGGCTCTTACGCCGGCCTCAAACTGGGCCAGTAACTTGTGTACTTTAAGGCATTTTTAAAAGCCGAGGTGCTTTAAAGAAGTCTTAAACCTGAGGTAGTGCCCAGTACACATTTTAAGAGTAAATATTTAATGAAATTGTAGTTCTGTGGCGGCGGCGGTTAAGTGGTGATTACCAGAGCTAAGCAACCAATGCCACTGTAAGTAACTAATAATTACCTGTAACCATGATGGATAACTACAGTATTTAGTAACTTTTATCGCAAGCAACGCCTTGCAGCGCAGCTTTATATCTCGACGACCTCCGTAGCCGAGTGGCGAGCACGCCGGACTTTAAATGGCGCCCCCATCTCTGAGGTTCCGGGTTCGATCCCCGGTCGGGTCAATGTAGAAAACGAACTTTTCTATATTGGCTCGGGTCTGGGTGTTGTGGTAACGTCGTTGTTTCTGATTTCTATAAAACTAGTGCTTTAGCTACTTACCTTAGGATCAGAGCAATGTATGTGATGGTGTCCAATATTTATTTATTTTATTTATTTATTATATCACATGATAATACCAACCAAATATCCTTCATAGTAATGCCATATGACTGGATTACATCTGACAGTAAGGTTTAGTCACTTAAATTGCAAGTACAGCACCAGTTCACCAATCTGAGCTTGGTTAGGTTAGGTTAGGTTAGTTAGTTAAAACAACTTCACATTCAGGGGCGTGCAGTGCATATAGGCAATTAGGCAGTGCCCACCTGATAAATGAAATGAGATAGGCAGTAGGTACTTACAAATGTGTGTAATTGATGAAAACGACTGTTTTTTATCAAAAACACATTACTGCCTACCTCGAAATAAAACCAATGCCCGACACTGTTCACATAAACTAAAGCGTATGCCTTTATTACCTACTTTTTATTTTATTTTATTCGGAACAACATACAATTACAAAATATTGCTTAAAACAAAAACATGAAACACATACTATTACCAATTTTGTAACCAACTACGTTATTCACAAATATATTATAATAATAATATGTTTTTAATACACACTGAAATTAAATACAGGGCGAGTAGCAGAACGGTTGCATTCAAACAATATTCTCAGTAATAAATTCCTTTTTCGAAGCGCATAAATAAAGCGAATAAATGAACTCTGCTTCCACAGTTCCGTATCCAGTAATGGAATAATTAATTGATTAATTTTGCATTACTGACATATCTCGTGGCCTGTCATTGCATATTTATTTGTTTTGAATAATTTTTGAAATTATAGAGGTAGTTGTTCCACCCACCCGCACCGCGGTTCTGAGTGGATGGGTGACTATTGCAATCACATTTAGTGACATGTATCATAAGCGTCAAAGTGCTTCAGAAAGGACGTAAAAATTTTCAAAACCACATACTGAGTGAACTTGAATGCATAAATAATTGAAACTTTTTACTTGAGTGGTTGTGGTGAAAGACAACATTGATAACCATTAACTTCACTTTGTTAACTTCTGACGATCTCCGTAGCCGAGAGGCAAGCACGCCGAACTGTGTATGGCGCCGCCATCTCCGAGGTTCCCCGGTCGGGTCAGTGTAGAAAACACAATCTTCTATAGTGTCTCGGGTTGTGGATCGTTCGTTGTTTCTCATTTCTATGACACAACTCATTTAGCTCACTTACCTCAGGATCGGAGCAATGTATGTATGTTGTCCAATATATATTATGTATATATTTAAATATTTATTTATTTTATTGCTCTATTTACTTAACCGAGCATGTTATTCTCACAGTAGCCAATATAATAACTGTTTTGTACTGCAATTGTTCAAGTGGGTAGGTAATCGACATTTCTATATAAAGGTACCACCGGCCAACCAGAAGTCTCGTTATTTGATTGCTTATTTAGTAAATTAAGTACATATAACCTAAGTATTCCATTATTTAGTACTTTTTTTAGAAATTATTTTAAATTAAACTTTTTAATCTGCTGCTCTAACGATGTCACCTTACGCAAAAGTGGTGGAACTCTTTAATTGGCTAGTGTTATTTTTTAGATTTAATGTAATGTCTACTTATATGTAAAGCTGTTGAGTTTCCTAATAAAAAATAAAAAAAAAGTTTGTTCTGACTAATATAACTTGCTATCAGTCGTTTGTTAAAAAGCCTAGTTCAGAAACGAGCTAGATTACATCTAATAGTAAATAGTAGTAAGGTCAATAACAACATCTAAGTATATCAGGGCGGTAACCACGAACTCTTAAAACAATCGCAAATCTGTCAAACATTATCAAATCTGTCAAATTTTGTATGTAATGACGTACCAAAATTGACAGATTTGACAGCTTTGAGATTGTTTTAAGAGTTCATGGTTGCCCCGCGCGCTGGTGTGGATTGCCACACTCCGACCTGCTTGGTAGTTTGACTTAAACAACGTCATAGTTGTCGTGCATACTTACAGGGCCCTAACCATGAACTGTTAAAAAAATCACAAATCTGTCAAACATTATCATTTCTGTCAAATTTTGTATGAAATGACGTACCAAAATTGACAGATTTGACAATTTTGAGATTGTTTTAAGAGCTCATGGTAATAGCCCTGGGCTTACTTTAAAAAGTACTTACAAGTAAAACGACGATGACATTTTGAAGCTGTTTGTCAAAAATAATTTGGGGCGTATGTACCTCAAATAAAAACAAAGAATTAAATTGATACACAATGGAACGATTCCAAAATTGAAAATGAGTTTCGCTTTCTGCTACGCTATTATTATGTTTGAGAACTGATAAGATTTTAATCATCTATGTCAGCGACATTTGTTCGTTAACGGATCTCCTCGTTCCTGATTCGACGACCAGCAGGGCTAGCATGCGCACATCGGTTATTTTATCGATAGACAAGACAAATTTTGTCTTCGATGATAATTTTGTCGTTTTCCCTGACTTAACGGATCACAGACGTCTGGCATCCTTTTTCTTAATATTTCCTGTCTCCCGTTCTTCGTAGCCACTTGTTTTACGTTATAACACGGCATTGCCATGATTTTTTGGTTTTTCCTATGTTATTGTCGAAGACAAAACGACGTATTTACGTCAAAAGTCGATAAAATACCACGACAAAATTTTATCGTGTTGCGCATGCTAGCCCTGCTGGTAAAGGTTGCAGGAAACCGCTGGATGCAGGTCGCTTCCAACCGGCCAATCTGGAAGTCACTGGGGGAGGACTATATTCAGCAGTGGTCCTGTGGCTGAAATGATGTTGATGAAGATTTTAATACAATTTTGTACAAAGAATATGCAACGTGTTCTTTTGGATTTCCTATGTAATTATTGTAAGTGAATGTCTATGGAAAAAAAATAGTATTTCAATGTAAAAGCATATATTTTTTAAAAGCGTAACCTATCTTATGATCAGGGGCCTAACCATGAACTGTTAAAACAATCACAAATCTGTCAAACATTATCATTTCTGTCAAATTTTGTATGAAATGACGTACCAAAATTGACAGATTTGACAACTTTGAGATTGTTTTAAGAGTTCATGGTTATGGCCCAGGGCCCTAACCATAAACTGTGAAAACAATCACAAATCTGTCAAACATTATCATTTCTGTCAAATTTTGTATTAAATGACGTACCAAAATTGACAGATTTGACAACTAGGAGATTGTTTTAAGAGTTCATGGTTATGGCCCAGCTCTCACTCATGCAGATTGTCAAGTGTCGGTCAACAATTGTTTATTATTAGTTTATTAGAGATTCGGTTTACAACGGAGCCGCAAGAAAATCTGGCTAAATAATAATTCGTTTGCCAAATATAAACATAGTATATTCCCCCCCCCATAAAGTGTAGGCGTAAAACCGAAAGGTTAAAATGGTGAACGCTCTTAATCCGATTAAACATAATAGTATTAAAATGCCGCTAAAGGGAAATCGTTTTCACACCTATGATATAAACAGATTGAAGGCTATTTCAGAATAAACAAATTACTTAATTATCGCATGACAAACTATGCTATTTTCCTTCGTAGTAATAACCATGTATTATTTTTTATGGTTATTATAAAAACAACATTGAGTAGGTTACGAGATATTGTTTCACGGTTGTTGGGAAAAAAATATTTTTTGGTCTTGTTGTTGTTGTAAATCTTCGTGGTACTGATTCGGCTCGGTATATGAAAACATTCACCCATTTTATATACAGGATGAAAACTAATAAATAACGACAAACGACAAATGCTGAGCGAAGACCTTTTTGACACTCTTTTTATGTTTATATTTGGTTCTGTTTGTATTTGTGCTTTTGTGTCAAATAAATGTTTTCTATTCTATTATATTCTATTCTAATAAGAATAAAGGCTACAACCAACCAAGCACAATTAATTCTTCCGGAGAAAAACTCCAAAAACCTTCCCTTCGCTGGTCTCATTTCCGATGTAAATTTAACGGCAAACGACTTCATTACCCGCTGCCCCTAGAATATTCTATTAACGAAATCGTTTTCGGCAATCCGCAGGCGAATGATAAAACCTTTGTAACCTTTTAATTAGAGGAACATAGTCTATGTAAAGTCTGTGCAGGATGGTAATATCTTATTCGGAGTTATCTCACATTTAAAGAATTTGCATCTATTAAGGCCTTAACACGCTTGAATGACCTTGACGCGTCGCGCCCATACAATTTTGCGCATGCATGGATGGATGCACGCATGGATGACCTCTAAAAATCGGAAAAACAAGTTTTTTTTATGAAATTAATGCCAATAACTAGAATTTTCAAATAAAACTCTCAAGTCAAAACATGTATAGTTCCAAACTCTTGTTTTGTGTGAAAACAGTAACGAAATAGCTTTTGCCGTTATGAGAACATTTGCAATTCATGAAAAAATAGACACTTTTTTGTGCATGTTTTAATCCAAGGGACTTAACGGAAAATCAAAATTATACAATTCAAGATGTTTATTAAATCCTCTTCTAGCATATCGTATTTGAAATTTTTAGATTTAAGTAACAGGTATTCTGACAATTTGATTTTCATATTCGATATTTTAAGCACTTGGGTGGTGTTAAGGCCTTAACCGTACTTCTGGATATTTTAAAATCGGAAATCAAATGGCTTTCTTCCAAAATATGATACCCAGGATTGACCCATAAATATAATCTTACTGGGATGTTTTTTTTTAAAGAAGTAGAGAGTAGGTAAAGGATATCCCTGAGCGAAAAATGTTAGCATATGCATGTCCGTGGTAAAATAGGTGCGGAAACTGTAAAAGATATAACTAAAAGAAGGGGAGATAGGGCCTGCTTGGTAGAAACCTATGTCCAACGATACGAGGCTGAAATTATTATTGGCTGTTCTTAAACTATTATAAAAAGAAAGCCACATGGCATTAACTACAACCTTTTAAAATAAATAAAAAATAAATACTCAATGAAACGGGAAATAACGCGATCATAATTTAGGTACAAAATGTTACCTCTTTTGCCTGACGTTAAAAAAGTGAAAGTTTAGAAGTAATTAAAAAATGAATAATTATACTGAACTCCTGTAACATTTGTGGCCAGACGCTCACTTACTCAGTTTTTCTGACGTCTCGACGAGGCTCTAAATTAAAAGGGGTGTTTAACTTGATTTGTCCGACACGATTACGTCGGCAATGCTTTCCTTGATTTACAAGAAACGTTCTTTTCTTTGAGCCTCGATTAATTAATTTCTTTGTGTTTCCTGCTTTTCAACTTAATTGACAAATTAATTACTGTTGCGTGTCTTTATAATATTAAAGACCAAATTTGAGTTCGCTTTTAATTAAATATTGAATTGAATTGAGGGTAAACAAAATATTGTAACGGAGTTTAGCGTAACTTACTTGTTCTGTGGTAATAGGAGTGGCCACAAATTACTGACAGTAACCGTTTTCTTATATATTAATATTGATAAGTCATGATTATCGTCATCACCAGCCCTTGGAAGTCCATTGCTGGACTGAGGCCTCCTCTACAGAACGCCACAGCAAGCGGCTGCCCGCAGCCCTGACTATATCGTCGGTCCACCGAGTGAGGGGTTTGCCCACGCTGCCCCTTCCAGTTCGTGGTCGCTACTCAAGAACCTTTCATCCCAACGGTTATCAGTTCTGCGAGCCCTGTGTTGATAAGAAGTTCACTTTATTGAAGTTGGGAAAATTACGCGCGTCGCTTGCCGTCCCACGGCAAGGAAAAAAGTAGCCGTCAAGCGTCACTTGCCGTGTCACGGCAAAGGCTTTCGAGGATAAATATACCACTTTAATTTGCACCAAGATTTCTTTTTATCATTTATCCTTTTTGACACGTAGTGAGTTAATTAAATAAACAAACAACACGCGTACTGAAACACTAACATTTGCAGTAAGCATGCATGACTATGAATATTGCAGGAATTAATTAATTAATTATCTTTATTTATTGTTCAATACATATTGAACTCGTTGAGGTGCTCGTATTCAGTGGCGGCAGCCTATTGGTATCGATTACTAAAGTTAAGCAACCAACGCCGCGGTCGTGAGTGGATGGGTGACCATTCCGACCATATTCAGGCCCGCAGCCCTGACTATATCGTCGGTCCACCGAGTGAGGGGTTTCACACCTTTCATCCCAACGGTTATCAGTTCTGCGAGCTCTGTGTTGATATGAAGTTCACTTAATTGAAGTTGGGAAAATGACTTATTTATTAATTGGATAAAGGTTAATTTAGTTAATTACACTGGAGTGTTATCTTATCAGTAGTGAGTTAATTAAATAAACTTATAACACTGAAACACTGACATTTGCATTAAGCATGCATGACTATGAATATTGCAGGGATTCATTAATTAATTAACTTTATTTATTGTTCTTTAGCATTTTTATTTTATTTTATTTTATTTATTAGGAACACAAAACAGAACAATTATCAAGAAAAACATCGATGTTTAAAGGTTAAAATTACATAAAGGTTAAAATTACATAAAGGTTAAAATTACAAAATAAACATTATCCTAAAGCATGTGTACACAACATGTAAGACAAGTACTAAGCTACCTAGTTAACTAATAATTACAATTTAATGACTTTAAAGTTAGGCAATACTTAAAATAAAAATTTTGATAAAAGAAACAGAACCTATTAATCCGTGTGTAAACATACATTTCATTAGCAATTATTCATTTACTGTATTGCAGCTGTTATTACTATACAAGTATACCTACTATTATTCTTTTTCCAACTGAAAGTGCTGCAATGTTTTTAAATGAAAATACATATTGTGGTTTTATTTTACTTAAATGTTGACGTGGACATATTTAACGTTATAATGAAATTATTTTTTTTACGTTGCAATCAAAGAAAACATCAAATTAAACTAACTTTCCCTAAAACTGAATAATACCTGCTCAAAAATAGAACGGTGTTCGTGAGGCAAGGAAGCAAGGATACTGCCAGCGTTTCCTCGCATGGCTTAATTTACTACCTACCCTGATTCTGTACTAATTTACTCGTATATATATTAGAACTCAAATGAAGTCCCGGGCAACAGATAGCTATAACAGAAGGCCACTCTCCACTGGGTCAGTGCAATATTTTTTTACTGTCCCAAAAACTCATCTCGCTGTCGCAGTTATGAAAACTACATTTTTTATAACATATCTAGTGGACAGCGAGCACACAGCGGGTTTTAATAACTCAGTACTCACTAACATTGTGTTGGGAAATGTCACTGGGGAAATATACGAGTTTCGTTTATTGTGATGGAGCTAGGTTTACAACACCGAGCATAAACTCATAGAGCTAAATACGGATCATCTATATCAAAAACTGAGAAGTGATTTACTAAGTATGAGTTGACAATAAAAAAACCGGCCAAGTGCGAGTCGGACTCGCGCACGAAGGGTTCCGTACCATTATCTATAAAAACGGCAAAAAAATCACGTTTGTTGTATGGGAGCCCCCTTAAATATTTATTGTATTCTGTTTTTCAGTATTTGTTGTTATAGCGGCAACAGAAATACATCATCTGTGAAAATTTTAACTCTCTAACTATCACGGTTCATGAGATACAGCCTGGTGGCAGACGGACAGACAGACGGCCTTAGTAATAGGGTCCCGTTTTACCCTTTGGGTACGGAATTCTAAAAATCGACCGCCTCAGGTGGGACCCGAACCCACGACCATCGCATACCGGGCGAGTTCTTTTACAACTAAGCTACCGAGACTTTAGCTGACCTGACGAAATCTTTTAAGTGTTTCTCGCTATCGAAGCCAGCCAATCAGTCCAGTCGAAATAGTTCGGGTCCCACCTGAGGCGGTCAATTTTTTTTCAAATATTATTCGTCTTGAATTAACCTAGCATGTAAGTAATTGCTAAAAAACAAAATTTAAGTTGTCAACTCCCGCCCATACCAAGTGACTTGATATGGCAAGCGCTGGGGGGCAAAAATGTGTTTCGTTTAACATAACGAGGGAGGCCTGAGATTAGCAGTAAACGTCCTATCGCTGACATAATGATGCTGATGATGATAACGACAGCGGTTAGGCAATTGAATTTTCTAAGTTTTTTATTTATTTTAACTATGTATGGTCCATTTGGAGTTAGCAATATTTCCAAGTTTGTCTGCGTCTTAAATACTCACAAAACCCCCAGCTTATTGCTAAGCGATTTGACAAAAGCAATTCACGTCACTACCCTCGTCCCAAAGAAAACAGCCAAGAAAGGAAAGTGCTGAGTCAGCTGTTTTAAGCGTCCATGTTTATTCTCGGCTGCTATTAGACCGACAAACTCATTTACAGGGTATACGCTCGTGTAACGAGTCGGCATCTGGACAAAGAAACCTATTCAAGTAAGGAAAATCAAATTTTCTTCGACGCCTAAACTCATAAGGTGAGAATAGTAGAATAATGGAGGAAATAATTCTATGTTGGATCAAATTTAGAACCCGAGCCAAGTTTATTTACGAGAAATAGAAATCAAACCCGTTCAAGGCGAATCATCACGCCAATAAGGTAATCTAGCATCAAATCATAAAGATTTATAAAAACAGAAGAGAAGAAGCTAAACGTTTAAGTTGGAATAAGGAATTTTAGCATCCTGTGTACGTAGGTGCGTAAAACCCAACAAACAGTATACTTTTTACAAACACCTATATTTTTAACGACGCGCATATCACACCATGGGATGGAAAGGGAGAAAAAATCCCACTTTATGTGTAGGGTACCATATATTTTTTAAAGATTCTATATGTTACTTTGTAGGCGTCTTGCTAGTACTATGATTTATGAGCTAAGCCACGGACTGATAAACAGACATACCGCAGCGCGATATGGCGTAACTAAGAGGGTTCCGCGTTGACTACGTAACCCTAAAACAACAAAACCGGATTCAAGTTATAATTTTGTGAGGTCTTGGATAAGTTTCCCAAAATGTTTGTTTTTCGCCGAGGGGATTTCCCAGTACACCCAATAATAACATTGCCAAACAACGGATTATCGTCACAGCTGCCAACAGGTTTTACTATTCTTAACTTGTCAAAGATCCAGTTAAACAAATGTAGCTATTAATTAATCCTTCTCGTAGGTATATTCCTTTCAAACGAACAAAAATACCTTCTAGAGATACCTCATCATCATTCGCCGTTTCCAGGTTATCAGGGATCGACGCATAATGTTTTCTTGTTCCATGCAGTTCGGTCACTCGTCATCGAGTCATTCACTCCCTTCTTAGACATATCGGCCCTCACACAATCCCCCCAACTCTTCTAAGATCGTTCTATACCCCTCTATCCACCAATACTCATACCCATCACTCTCCTCGTTACATCCCCCTCTTCCCTGCCCTTCTTCTAAAGATACCTAAAATTCAAATTTACATACAATCAATTCAATCATAAAGTTTCAGTTTCGTTTACGGGTCAGATCTTATTTTTGGCAGAATCTAAATGAATATAAATGATTTGTGACAACTTCAATGGATGTTTGGAAACTTCGAAGAAAAGTTATCATTTGGTAGCGTATTATTGCGAATTTATTTTAAGATTCCCTTCGGACACAGAGCTTGGGGCTGTTTAAGATTATTTCTTTGGTTTGCCTGATATTTGGTTAGATTAATTACTAGTTTTTATGTCTTGTGGTTTAGCCAGCCCTCAGTCGAGTCGAATTCCATAATAAAATCACTCGTCACAAAAAAAAAATACCGAGTCACGGGCCAAATAACGAATAAAAAGCGAATAAAAATACCTTGCGTGTCAAAACTAAAAAACATTTGTTTTTTGGTTGAATTGAAAATATTGTTGTCTCCGCATTGGGATACAAGACTTTAGGTCAAGTTTATCTGATCAATTGCCTCTCTTAAAACCCACTTCCTCAAGGAGAAAGAGACTAAAAACTATATTTCTCCGTAAAAGTACTGTTAGCAAGATAATTGTTATAGATAATGAAAACGCGAAACGCGAAGTAAGCATACTTGTTTTAATACAAGTGTATATGCTATAAGGTAGGGTAGCTTAGTAGTTGCTACTCAGACGCTGGGTGTATTTTTAATTGAATTTCCAATCATTGCAGCTCGCAAGCCGCGGCTCGAGAAATTTCTTTTGCTGTTAGAATTGCGACAGTGTTGACACGTTTCAATTAGATTTCGAATAAAAATGTTGGATTCGTTGAAAAATCTAGCGAATAGGATTTAGTTCGTGGGATAAAACGTTTTCCTAGGCGAATCGAATATCACATGTTAACCTAGCACTTGTCGGCTTGATTGGTGCAGTGGCAGATTTGAGCGCAAAGGCTTAAGGTGTGATTCCTGGGTGAAAAGCTTTTTAAAATTGACTTTGGTCTGGGTGCGCTAGGGCTAAAAGACACTGGTAAATAAACATTGCTAGTCCTTGTAGGTCAAATCCTTTCTTCTAGACAATATCGAACGGTGTCTTAGCCTAGACAAGCCTAGAGGTTGTACTTACCACAGAAATAGACTTGGAATGGACACACGCGACACTCAAATTAGTGGGATTGTTTGATTTATATTACCCAAAACTAAAAAATAATCAAAAAAAACTATCGACGTTTGAATCAGAACCTGAAATACTAAGCAATATGTAATTGACATAATTGTATATCTTAATAAATAAACAAGAGCGCTCTCGCATCCTTTGGGAACGGGTTTTTTCGGGATACAACACTTGTTTTTCCTAAATTCATCTGTCAAGTTTAGTTAAACTATCTGCCAAAAGTAACTTTAATATGTAACTTAACTAAGTCGCCTAGTGTGTTCTTAAAGTCAATTTATCGGAACTTCGTTCGTTAATCAAGCTTCGGGCCTGTTTCACAATGTACGGATAAGTTCTGCATTATTTCTAAATGAGCTATATTTTACTTACCTGAAGGATAAACACGATTTTTACACATTTTTTGACACACTTTTCTAGGACTTTTTTTTCTCTCTTTTTTTTTGGGACTTTTGTCTACAAGACATGTCAGTCCCATCGAACAAACAATCTTATATAACCCTCCTAATATGTGAAAACAACTTGCATTAAAATTACCCTACGTATAAACTTAGCCCAAATTGTATCAGGTACGTATGCACTTCATTGGCAGAACTCCAATAAAGCGCACAAGCACAAGGTGTTATCCGCATTAGGACTGTTCAGAGTATATAATTCCTACATCCAGCCTTTTTATCCTAAACTTATCTAAAAATTGATCTCTGGCAGTTTGGTTCCGTTCACATTCCATCAAAAGATGAAATACATCCTCAATTTTGCCACATATTTCACAATTAGGTGAACTAACTTTTTTCATTAAAAATGCAAACTTCCTTGATGGAACATGACCGGACCTAACCCTTATTATTAATTTATAGGACTTTTATCCTATAGCATATTTTTATCTTTTACATAACTTTATCCGTGCATTGTGAAACAGCCCTTAGCCACTTTAATCCATCTGTAAACAAACAGCTGAAACCATAGCGTAGCGAATCCTAAGTCCATGGCTGAAACAGTCTGTACAGTCGATTGAGCTGGATTAATCCCGTCCAAGCAACGTTATCTTGAAGCCCGTTTGTTTTTTTGCTAGAGTAATATTATGTAAGGAATAATACAAATAAAAAGATTTCAGTAAATTCATCAGTTATGTCTTTTATCTAAATGGCACGAAAATTAAATATTAAAAAATGGTCTTGAGCCCTAATCTATACAGGGCTACTTTTAAAACAGTGGCCAAAGAAGGCTTCTGTGTTCATCAATATAATTAAATTTTTCAATGAAGTTAGCATATTAATTAGCATTTTTTCTAATTCTTCATATGAATTAACAGTAGGTACCTACTTCGATGATAATGTAATGGGGCACGAATTTTTCTCATGATTCTGATGTTGGTCTCTTAGTAAAAGTTATTTGTATTGGTGAAAACATTTGCCTGCTCAAATTTAGAAAGTGTATTTGAAGTAACCTTGATTAATCTTGTTATGTAAGCAGATGTCTGTGTCGGCCGAAATGAAAGACGGAACGGTGATGCGCACTACTGCTATTTTGTAGAGTAGGTTTACTAGAAGAAAAAGTATTAATTTACCAGTTTGTATTACTTGAATAAATAAATATTGGACAACATCACATACATTGCTCTGATCCTAAGGTAAGTAGCTAAAGCACTTGTGTTATAGAAATCAGAAACAACGACGGTACCACAACACTTAGACCAGAGCCAATATAGAAGGTTCGTTTTCTACATTGACCCGACCGTGGATCGAACCCAGAACCTCTGAGAGGCGGCACCATTTAAAGTCCGGCGTGCTCGCCTCTCAGCTATGGAGTTCTTAAAGATAACAAAGATTACTGAATCTATTTATATTGTGACCTTATCGAGGAGCAAGCGACAAGGGCTTACCTCAATGCAAAAATATTGAAAGAGTACTTACTGGTGCGGATTACCATGCGATTGACGAGGGTACTCGCAGATAGGGTTCGTAGGGACCGCATGCTTTTTGTCGTTTTTGAGGATACAATCGTTTAGAAATAAATTTTATGTCGGTACACGCGCGTAGCTTCTGACAATCTCTCTTAAATATTTTACTGTATTTTAGACTCGATTTAAAACCACCACCAACAGGTATCTCCATCTCCAAAGTACAACATGTATCTCTAAAACCAAAATAGAAACTTCTTTTTTTTTCATTTAACTCGTATCAATCGATTGACTGTTTAGTATGAGGAAGATTTTTTAATTTTTAACAATGATTTAACGAAAATTTGATGTATTGGAATAGTAGAAACATCATGGAAAAGCAGTTACCTATTTAATATAATAGGAAGGGTTTTATTTAAAGTCTGGAAAGAGAAATCCGGGTCAGTCCAAACTTTTGGTCGCCTACTGCTTGTACAATGCCTGGCGGTTGCGGGTTCGAATCCCGCAAGGGGCAAATGTTAGTGGGATGAACACTAGCATATGTACCTAAGTCATGGATGTTTATAAACGTATATAAGACTACGTATGTTTATCTGTTATCCTAGTCTCCATAATACAAGCTTTGCTTAGTTTGGGTCTAGATAATTGGTGTGATTGTGGAAACAATTTATATAGACAGGAATCAAGCTATACATTAGCTTCACAAGTGAACTCTGACTAACGGAACCGCTCTACGATGAAGATCAGGTATAAATATTTTCGCTCATAGCGTTAATGTATACATATCAACCCAAAATTTGAGTTTTTTAAAGTTATTTCTTTTATATTAATTTTAGTGAGTTTTTCAGTTTAAATTTATTGGGCATAATTCCATAAAAAGGTATTTTCTGGTTGTGTCAAACTACAACTCCTACTCGCCAAGTTTTATCTTTCGACCCTAATTTTTCATAGGTAACTAAGTCAAACTTAGGATGATCATTATTTTGAAAGTACAACACAACATACCAACAAGCAAACGAGGAAAAACCACATTAATAATCACACACAAAAACACGGAAAAAAACATAAGTCGACAAATTACGAAACGCTGAACACGCATTAGGATAGGGTTTCGTACGAAGGACTTAAACCATTTTTTTAACGTTCGCGTTAGTTTGTAGGCCATAAAAGGCCTAAAACTACTTATAATATACGCTAGTAATAGAATTCGGTTCGGAAACCATAAATCGTGGACGCCGTAGTGCGAAAAACCCATGTTTACGATACGAGGCTACGGATCATAACCGCTGCGAAATGGACTTATGAGTTAAAATCTATTGTTGCTTGATGGAACAATAGCTTAAGGGCAGTACAGTCGCCGAATGTTAACGAGCGTGTAGTTTAAATAAATAAATAAATAAATATTGGACAACATCACATACATTGCTCTGATCCTAATGTAAGTAGCTAAAGCACATGTGTTATAGAAATCAGAAACAACGACGGTACCACAACACCCAGAGCCGAGCCAATATAGAAAAGTTCGTTTTCTACATTGACCCGACCGAGGATCGAACCCGGAACCTCAGAGATGGCGGAGCCATTTAAAGTCCGGCGTGCTCGCCTCTCGGCTACGGAGGTCGTCAAAGGTACGGAGGAGTTTGAGCGCAAATTGTCAATAAAAAGGCTAAGAATTTACTAAACGTACCTACCCAACATTTTCAGAATAGCATTTGTTTCTGGTTAAGAGATAGATCGGTACCTACTCTTTATTGCAGACCAAACAAGACACACAAAAAGATCTTATTTTTCTTTCTTTTAACGGTTTGATTTGATTCGTTATAAAATAAAATTTTGAGAAAAACTAAAAAAGACCAAAAACAAAACTAAAAAGCGATAAATAATATTTAGTAAGACATACCTAATTAGTCTTAGTCAGTGACAGAAACACTTTATGCGCGGCATGAAAAATAAAACACTAGGCACAGAAACATACAAAAAAAAACGAAATTCAGTAAATATGGCAACTAGCCCGTATCGATAGCCAACACACCACTGAATGTCCAGCTACGTGTAGTTCCTCAGAAAATGATGTGAAATATATATGACTACCCCACATTAAAATATGATGTTTTTCCTCATCGTCGATCAAGTGGTATAAAAATCAAGTAATACGTGCTGAGATTTGAATTTACCACAAGACTGAGGTATAAGAGAATTCGACCGTTATTTAAAAAAAAAATACAGGGTTATTTGAAAAAAAAAACAACCTCGCACGGCTTGATAGCCAATATCATAAACAACAACATTTGTTCTACGACTTTTAATAATTTGACACATTATACTTTCATACAAAAATTAATATCAATTAAATTTTACGTCTTAATGTTCTTATCTCTATGCGCATCGCATCGCTCGCGTCGCGCGCGCCGCCTTTTCGTAGTGAATGGGACATAGACTTACAAATATCACAACAGTACAATAAAAGCTTGGAAAATTATTTTGAATTATTGTATTGAGTTATGATATAACTCGTGAAACAAATGTTGTTGTTTATGATGTTAGCTATCCAGTCGTGCGAGGTTGTTGTTTTTTTCTTCAAATAACCCTGTATAATGCTTTGGCGACGTACGACTATATAATAGGCGTATACGACTATAGTAATAACAATAAAACTCGTTTCAAATAGTGTCCACAAATGGTTAAATGGCCCGTTAATTTAACCCATTTCTAAATACCTCGACTAGGATTTCAAAATCAAACCATACGTGTCCGCCATCCCTGTCACAACAGTATCTCCATTCCCAATTTATGAGGTCATTACTGCCAGCCTGCTGAACCCTAATGAATAATAAATCCGTCAAACGCTGTTGTAGCGGCTGAAAGCAATAACCGGCGTTAGAATGTGTTAATTTATGACTGACAGTAAATTGTATACGGAGTTTGGGTGGATTAAATTTAATAATGTTTAGTGTAATGCACCTATTTTAACGTACCACGCGGCAAGAGTTTGGATTTTAGTAAGGCTTTGACACGTACAAAACTATAGACACAGAAGAACACCAGCTGTCTTATTCAGCGTGCATTTACTAGTCCAGACTAAGATTAAACCACAGATTTTTGTAGGTTAAAACAGTTGTTTAACCTTAGTCCCGGAATAGCAAATGCACTCTGAATAAGACAGCACTTGTTTTGTAGATGACGCCTACAGCGCTCAAGCGCTTTTTCTTTTTTACTTAATTTTATACGTTTAGTAGATAGCTATTAAAATTGTAATATTCGAACAAATTGCATTAGTTATATCGTCTTAAAATTTTGAGGATACGACGACGGTAAGCTCGCGGCTACCAGTGTTAAAATTTATATAGCAATACGATTGATCGATGTAATTTTCACTGTGAGCAATTTGACTGTTATATTTACACCATAAGATTTGTTTTTTTAGATTCATGCAAAGGTAGTGTTGCTGTCGATAGTCCACTATCGATAATTGCTCTTTAATTATACGATGTTACTGTCGTAAACCGATCTTAGAATTAAACACTTTACTATGTGGCGAGCCATTAAAAAAAATCGTTGTATTTCATGACGCGGAACAGTATCCACTAGCTGGACGACTATTATAAAAGTAACTCGAAAAATGATAAAAAAACATGGATTTTGAAACGTAATGCTGGCAGGTTAATTAGGTTTTTTATCTGTTAAACTGTTAAATTTGATGATATCAAATTTCTGACTTAACCATAGTATGTTATGTTAACAAATGCAGTTTCGGCTTGATATATCATTTACCTACCTGTATATACTGTAATAAACTCTTAAGTATTCTACACTTATAAAATTAAACCTTTTAAATGTAAAAATAACTTCAACGATCTAATTGACTATTGGTATTATTCTGGCTTCTTGAAATCGAATCGAATTGAACTTCTTTGATTTTCGATTATCTGACTCTGAAACCTAGTTGCTATTGGATTGCCATTGAGAAGTTGCCAACTCGGATGAACTCCGAAGTCATCAACCCCCTTAAGAGCCCTTTTAGAGATCCATTGTCTTCCAACGGTCCCGTTTATTCGGGCTATCGGTTAGGTTCCAAGTGTTTTTGTTAGGGACGAAAGATCTTTACGTTTTGAAGGTACGTTAATGTCAGTTTTGAATGATCTTAACATTGGTTTGTTTCGTAAATTGATATTTTATGTTAATTGTTCTTAACTAAGTATCATTCAAAATTTAGTCTACTTACGAAAGTAATCAATACTTTTTTGTAGACTGATTTTAAGATTAATTTCTTAAGACTAAGAGAACAATAACTAATTTAAAAAAAGGAAGCAGTTATTAATTCGAGTGAATGTTGTGTTTTTTGGATGTTTGTAAAACGATATCGCTGTTATTTAGGACGGACTTCTAAATTTAGTTTTTTGTTTTAAAGAGTATACCTACTCCTGAGGTGGTCCCATCTTCACCAAGTCAGATTCTGTTGATTTCCAGGGATCCCCCTGGAAAATTGAGGGCAACCCTCGATTTAATGTTTTGCATATATTTTCTGACTCAATGCTGATTTTTGGGTCTGTTAATCATCATGTCAAGTTGCTGACCTGATGAGAAAAGTCACAGAACTCCTTAACGGATAGAAGTTTGAACGTTTGAAAATACTGCAATTTGACCACAGAAAAAGACTATTTTATCCAACATCAGCAGGGCTAGCATGCGCAACACGATAACATTTTGTCGTGGCATTTTATCGACTTTTGACGTTCGACGAACAAAGAAAAAACCAAAATATCATGCAATGCCGTGTTATAACGTAGAAATAAGTAGCTACGAGGAACGAGAGTCCCTGAAAATATTAAGAAAAAGGATTCGAGACGTCTGTAATTAGGGAAAACGACAAATATCGTCGAAGACAACATTTGTCTTGTTTATCGATAAACCGATGCGCGCATGCTAGCCCTGCAGAGAATAGAATTTAACCTGTCGTCTCCCGGTCGCGTCGTCACGTATAAAGTAACCGTGAGCGAGAACTACGGTGGTATTTCACTGCCGCGTCTCCGCCGGCTGCGATCCGTTACGTATCGGAAAACTTTGTTTTAAACGGATTTACGGCTCGGGGCGGCACTTCATGCCTTGTGTCTGTTACGGACAGGAACGTTGAATATCTATTTTGTGCGTATACGAGTAATCTCTATAATAAAAATGAATTGCTGTAGTTTTACTAGAACTCGAGAAGGGCTGGACCGATTTTGGCTAATTTTGGTCTCAAAATATTCGTGGAAGTCCAGCCCCCTTAAATATCAATTGTATTCAATTTTTTAGTATTTGTTGTTATAGCGGCAACAGAAATACATCATCTGTGAAAATTTCAACTCTCTAACTGTCACGGTTCATGAGATACAGCCTGGTGACAGACGGACAGACAGACAGACGGACAGCGGAGCCTCAGTAATAGGGTCCCGTTTTACCCTGTGGGTACGGAACCCTAAAAACTATCATTTTCCTATCCCATACAAACTATTCAATTCGTACCTGTCAAACAAGGATTTTGTCACATTAATTGAAATGTTAGAAGCTGTACGTTACATTATGTTACCACCTTTACAGAATGTTCAACTTTAGGGGATGGTTGAATCCATTAAAATTTGTCTCGTCTTGCTCGGCTTTTAATGAGTCTACAATTCAGAACAAAAAAGATGTTTGTGTTTTTTTTAATCTAGTTATATTTAAAAAACTAAAATCAATCCAACGCTTGTTACGGTGCGTGCACGATCGCACGGTTGTCGGTGCCGAAAACTACTTTAGCTTTGCAATTCGAAGTGCTGTGTCGGTTACTTATAGCGCTAGCAAGTGTTCAAAATCTTGAATTCTTATGGCCTTATTACAAAAAAGATAGACTAGATTTAAACGATGTCTAAAAAACCGGCCAAGTGCGAGTCGGACTCGCGCACGAAGGGTTCCGTATCTATAAAAACGGCAAAAAAATCACGCTTGTTGTATGGGAGCCCCCTTACATATTTATTGTATTCTGTTTTTTAGTATCTGTTGTTATAGCAGCAACAGAAATACATCATCTGTAAAAATTTCAGACAGACGGACAGACGGACGGACAGACAGACATACAGATAGACAGACAGACAGACAGACGGATAGCGGAGCCTTAGCAATAGGGTCTCGTTTTACCCTTTGGGTACGGAACCCTAAAAATAACAAACAAATTTAAAATGTTGACACATCAGCCATGTCTCGGTAATATTGACTTACATTTAAAATTGGTTGGCTAATATTTAGACAGTGTTTTTATTAAACCTGTTTTATCTTTTTTATAATAGAGCCATTTATGTTTATGAACATTGGCAAACATTTAGTGCCAAATCGATATCGCGCCTCAATCAGTCATGGTGGCAAAGGATCCGCGCTAATCCAGGAGGCCTACTACGAAACTGTTTCGTTCGTTCGAACGAATTATCCGATCAAATTAAAATATCCATTCACTTGTATCAATCATAATCATAATCATAATACTTTATTTGCATCAAACATGGTATTAACAGTTCTTCGTTACATTTATGAGTCACATGTTAGGCTACGGGGATTAGCATGCAAATGTCATTTGTGAATACAATTTAGAAAATATTTTAAAAATGTCACAATCAATATTTAAAATATGCTTGGTTACAAATGTCCGAGATTGCGAATGGGTTAATAAAAATACATTATGTCAATTTCATAAATATATATATATTATACTGGAAAAAGTAGCTTGTATATATATATATATTATATATATATATATACTATATATATATATATACCAGCTACTTTTTCCAGTCAAAAAAATCCTTAACACTATAGAAATTGTGGACATTGAGCCACCGGAACAGATGCTTTCTGAATAATGCCGCATTTTGCTTTTTGATCTCATTAGGTAGATGGTTATAAATCTTTATGCACATAACCAGACAACTCTTGCCATATTTAGCAGACTTTGGAGCGTCCGCAAGTACAAGCCTGTGCGGGTCTCTGTGTGTCCTTGAGTTCCTGTCACTCGCCATCTAAAACAGATTCTTGTGTTTGTATACAAAATTACAGATTTCGTATATATATAGAGATGGCAGAGGCAGTAGCGCAAGGTTTTTAAAATGGGGCTCACATGAATGGTCAGGCTTAATTCCAACCATAGCCCTAACGCATTTCTTTTGTGCAATAAATGCTTTTTTCCAATCTGTACTATTACCCCATGTCACGATGCCATAACGCAGTAAAGATTCAGTGTAGGCATGGTACGATAGAATAGCAGTCTTCCTATCAGTTATGTGTTTAATGTGATAAATTGCGTAAACAAATTTATTGTTTTTTTTACAGAGGTTATCTATGTGCTTTTTCCAGTTTAGGTCATGATCTAAAATTGTCCCTAAAAATGTTATTTCTGATACTTCTTCAATTTTTGCGATATTTAATTTAAAATTGTATTTTGGAAGCTTTGAATGATTAAATTGGATGTATTTGGATTTATTTAAATTAATTTTCAAATTATTATCTTCTAGCCATTTAATTATTTTGTCAATTGTAGAGTTTATGTCCATTTCATGTTTAAGTATCGGATTATCTAATTTTTTATCAGTTGTCACTACAATCGAGATGTCATCAGCATATAAGATGCCCTTGTAATCTACTGAGTCTAATATGTCATTTATGTATAAAATGAATAGGATTGGGCCCAATATGCTGCCTTGTGGGACACCATAGTTATTGTCCCTATAATGAGATGGGTAAGACTTCATTTCATTATTATGAATTTTTGCTATGACAACATACTGTTTACGATTATGTAGGTACGATGATAACCATTTAAAAGGTAGGCCCCTGATTCCCAAGTGTTCTAGTTTTTGTAATAATATTTTGTGTCATACAAAATCAAATGCTTTTGTCAAGTCAAAAAACAGTGCTGTAGTCAATTGATTGTTGTTAATATTAGTCAAGATATGTTCCACGAGCTTAAAAATTGCTAGTGAAGTAGATTTATTTTTTTGGAACCCGTATTGTTCACTTTTTATTACATTAAATTTGTCACAGAAGCCTATTAGTTGTTTGTGCATGCACTTTTCAAAAACTTTTGACAGTACCGGAATCAGCGTAATCGGTCGATAGTTATTTACATCCTGTTTGTTACCTTTTTTATAAACAGGCTTTACTATGGACAGTTTTAATTTTTCAGGGAAGGTCCCAGACATGAATGACTTGTTCACCAGGTATGTTAGGACAGGAAGTAGTTCATTAGTGCAGGCTTTAATTGTTTTTGTGTGGATTTCATCAAAACCTACCGAGTTTGCATTATTTAATGACAATATTTCCCTTTTTACCTCCTCCTCTGTCATTAACCTAAGAAACATTGAGTTGCCTATAATAGCATTTTTGTTTATTTGCACAGTGTTATTTTGTTTATTTGTAGGTATGTTTATATTTGTTGTATCTATAAAGAAGTCATTAAAATTATTTGCTATGTCCGTAGGGTTTGAAATGTTTATGTCATTATAATTAATAGTATTGATGTCATTATCAGTTTGTGGGTTTCCAGTTTCATTTTTGATAACTGACCAAGTTGCTTTGCATTTGTTTTTTGCTCCTATTTATGAATCGTGTATTTGAATGTTTTTTAGATTTAAGGATGCATTTTTTAAGGACTGTAGAGTACGTTAAATATTTATTTTTATCGGATATTGTTTTATTCGTATAATATTTATAACGAAGCAACCTTTTCTTTTTGCAACTAATTTTAAGTCCTCGGCTTATCCATCTTTTGTTGTGTGTCATCGTTTTATGCTTTATTCTTAGTCTAGGAAAGCACAAGTTGTAGAACAAACAAAAGTTTTCGTAAAAATTATTAAAAGCGTCATTAAAGTTTGTTTTTTCGAAGACTTCAGACCACGAAAGACTATTAAGACAGCTTCTAAATTTTTCCAAATTTTCCGCACTATAATTCCTTATATACTTAAAGTATGACACCGGTTTAAAGGACTTTTGCTGTATAGGAAAGCTTAGTAGCTGAGCAGTGTCATGATCAGATAGATACAGTGGTAAGACAGTCGCAGTAGCTTCCTTAATGTTACTAAGAATGTGGTCTATACATGCATCTCTACAAGTAGGTTGGTCAATGTGGATGTTTAAGTTGTAGCTACAACAAAGGTCTTGTAGAAAGTTTGAATGTCATGTTTGTCAAAGTTTTAATTTGACTATTATAGGATTTATTTTGACGATTGTATTATATTTTATTATTCTTAATGCTTATAGTTTGACATTAATAATTTTAATGATGTTAATTTATTTTAAAACTTATAATTTGTACAGCTTGAATTACTGATATTTGCATGCTGACAGTTTGGCAAGACATGTGCACACTATTTTGTAACATCTTTTATACCATGTACTTATGCAAATAAAGAATACTATTACTATATAAAGCTTAAGAAAGCTTTGACAATTTATGAACAATTGAAAACGGTCGTTTTTTACACGGCTAGATTGAGTTCGTCACATTTTGTTAAAGGACTTACACAAGTGGCCGGTTATTTTAATTTGTTCGGCTTATACGTCCGAACGAACGGTACGTTTTCGTAGTAGGCCTCCTGCTGTCGGGCGATAACGATGGCGATCGCGAATTTATTACACTATACGTCATGCTGTATAATAGCTGTACAATGGTTGTATAACGGCTGTATGTAATAAATCGCTGGCCAGAGTTCAGAGGGTTGTAGCGAAAATAAAAACGATATTAATTCACTACATTAACTTGTGTATCACAATTTGTTAAAAGTGTAGGTAGCAAAAACAAAACTAATTGTTAACCTGTTACCGCGATACTTGTTTGCAGTGAAGCACACCATTTAAAACTAAAACTGGTTTTTGTTACACTGTGTGAAGATTAAATTATCATCACCAGCCTATATCAGTCCACTGCTGGACACAGGCCTCTCCAAAAGGAGGATTTTGCCATAATCGCCACGCTTGGCAGGCGGGTTGGCGATCGCAGTTTGGCCAATGGTGGAGAGGAGACGCTGCTGCCCGTCTTCTTGTGGTGGTTCTCCTGTAGTCGCCTCTTACGACACGCATAGGAAGAGAAGGGGTGGTGCAACTCTTTTAACGTAAGATTAAATTAGATAAAACGTTTTTGTTTTTGAAGGGCCTGTTCCACAATGTACGGATAAAGTGTCAAATTGCTATTAGCAGATAAGATAAGATAAAGATTATTTGGTATAAAACTTAAGCTACGTACAGTGATATTAATAATAATACATGCTTATAATTAATTATTTACAAAAGAAAGAGAGCGTTAATAACATTGCGTAACAATGCTTACGCTGCTAAAATTATATTAATACCTATACTGTGCAAGGTGTAAGCTTGCATGTCATAATAATAGTAAGTTATTATGACAAGCATGTAGGTCAGGTTTGTTTATTTAGATGCCTAAACTAAGTAAGTAATTACTTGTATCTCAGGCACCATTTTTGTACTAATTGCATTATTTATTAGGTGCATACATACAAGTATTTTAAATAACAATTACTGTGCAATTTTACTAGAAAATATGTTGACGATAAAACAAAGTGCTTGAATTAAAGTGTCATAGGCGCTATTTGACGGTGGTCAAACGTAAAAATAGTGTTTATCCTTCATTTAAGTAAAAACCTATAGCGTATTCAGAACTTGTGTACCTAGTACTTATCCTTCCATTGTGAAACGGGCCCTAAATGTCACACTGTTAAGTACATTTTGAGTTCAAAAAAGTTCGAGTAACAAGTAAGTAGCTACTATCAAGTTGGTTCTATAGAGACGTTTGGGTACTTATTAATTATTACCTTTATTGGTGGTGTGTAAAACATTCACCAGGAAAACGTCATAAAACATTAAAGCATATCAGCCTGTTGCAGTCCACTGCTGGACATAGGCCTCCCCCAAGGAGCGCCATAGCGCACGATCTCCCGCCCTTTGCATCCAGTCGCTGCCAGCTGCCTTCTTCAGGTCATCGGTCCATCTAGCCGGGGGGCGACCTACACTACGTTTGCCTAAGCGTGGTCTCCATTCGAGAACCTTCCTGCTCCACCTCTCGTCGGTTCTGCGACAGACATGGCAGTTTTAACCTACGGAGCCGAAACGTAGAACATGACAGTCAAGTTGGCCCACCGACTACACGTCACTCAGCGTGCTATGGAAAGGTCAATGTTGAGGATCTCACTAAGGGATAAGATCCGTAACGAGGTCATACGACATAAGACTAAGGTGACTGATATTGTCCAAAAATGTAGCAAGCTGAAGTGGCAGTGGGCTGGCCATGTCTGTCGCAGAAAACATTAAATACCAGCGGGTCTAAAACGGCCGCATTGGATGTTTCATTTTTAATCTGATTCATGTAGTGAAATGTAGCGGAAATGATTTGCAAACCCTAAAACGGCCACATTAATAAATGAATCATATGCAATTCATTTCATCAAATGGATCATATTTGATGACGTTAAAAAAATATAATGACGCGTCCAATCTTACTTTACGGTTTTTGTGAAAATGAATGTTTTTAACAACACATAGGAACAAAATGTTTCAAAATACTCAAGTTTTGTGTGTTCTACAAATATCAATACAAAATAATAATAAAAATAACATTAAAATGGTGGTTCACCAATTTGACATTTAATATGAATTACTCTTTTCATAATAAGTGGACCATATTACGAATTTCCATACAAAACTGTCAAATTAGATAAACTGCAATTATGAAATGTTCGAGGCTCTTTTTATGATTCATCTTATAACATTTCATTTTAAGATTTGCTAAATGAAACATATTATGAACGGAATATGAAACATCCAATGCGGCCGTTTTAGACCCGCTGATTAAAATGTGTAAAAGACAGACACTAAGATAACTACCGACGGGGAATGTAGGTAAATCTTATGTGATGAAACACTAGGAGTGCTTTAGAGTTCTCAACTCTCAGAATTAATGCACCATTAGTACCGAATAGATAAACCAGTATCAGCACCAGCACTCTTAATACCTTACTTAAGGGTTACTACGAAGTTAAGCATGACATTAATTCTAGCGTAGGACCTGCAGGGATCAGTAAATAAATTGTAAACAGTACCTAGTACAGCAGTGTTGGTTGTTAGAAAAAATACATAGGTACATACGCTCGAAACATAACACTCTTTTTGCAGTTGGGTAAAATTTGAACTGTTAATACTGAGGCCTTATTCTCGTTATTTAAACATAATAAAATATAAAATAAACCGAAAAGTTTATAATGCAGATTAAAATGGGACATGACAATTTTCAGTTTGATTAGTTTAATTGTCAGTCGTACTAAAATATCATATTTGAGCTTACGAGAATTTTATTGTTATTGGGATAGAATTAAATAAATAAATGCATAAATATTGGACAAAATCACTTAAATTACTCTGATCCTAAAGTAAGTAAGTATAGTTCAGCGTGCTCGCTTTTCGGCTACGGAGCGGAGGTTGTCAAGAATTGAAACTAGATTCTGACAAAGTATTTTAGAATCACGACAATTTTATTAGGCTTATGTTGTAAAATCTTATTGAAAAACTTAATGATGTTACCATGGAATGTACGACGACCTCCATAGCCGAGAGGCGAGCGCGCCGGACTTTAAATGGCGTCGCCATCTCTGAGGTTCCGGGTTCGATCCCCGGTCGGGTCAATGTAAAAAACGAACTTTTCTATATTGGCTCGGGTCTGGGTGTTGTGGTACCGTCGTTGTTTCTGATTTCTATAACACAAGTGCTTTAGCTACTTATCTTAGGATCAAAGCAATGTATGTGATGTTGTCCTAAAAAAAAATGTACCAGTGTGGTTGGTGTTCCGAATAGAACAAAATAAATACTTGAATTCTACTCGTAGTCTACGAAAACTGTGACAGGACTGTGCTTATTTATCGCACTTGTAATATCTCGTAGAGCAAACGTGGTATTGTGACTTATGGCCCCGCAATATCGCTGTCTTTTCGCCAATCCACCTTTATTGCAAAACCTAGCTGCAATTTTGACATCGAATATCGTGCGATAGATCGCGGTAAGTTTACAATACAATACACATTATAAAACACATGCCTTATCAAAGTTACTCCTCCTAATTATTTAGTAACTTAATCAGTATTTCATCAGTTCAAAGTCCAAGCCATCACAGTCCTTGAGCCAAAATGATTTTGAAATCTATAGGTATATTTGAAAACTTAAACTCTTATTAAAATGAATTAAAGTAATTCGTGTTGAGAATAGTGTCTTTGCTTAAAAGTAATAACAGAGAAGCAGTAAAAAAGATAATTGCCGTATTAGATAAACATCGAAATCTAAGAATAAATAAAAATATATATAAATATTGGACAACATCACATACATTGCTCTGATCCTAAGGTAAGTAGCACAAGCACTTGTGTTAAAGTAATCAGAAACAACGACGGTACCACAAAACCCAGACCCGAGACAATATAGAAAAGTTCGTTTCCTACGTTGACCCAACCGGGGATCGAACCCGGAACCTCAGAGATGGCGACGCCATAAAGTCCAGCGTGCTTGCCTCTCGGCTACGGAGGTCGTCAGATTATAACTGAATAGTGTTGTATTTTACGTCAAACAAAAAACAAAATAAGGTCGAAGTAATACTGCTATGTTCATTGTTAGTCTAGGACTCAGTGGTGCTGATTGAAAGCTTTGACGGAAACCGCAAACCAAGGCCAAACCAAACCAGCACTAAACTCTGTAATCTATGCATCAGAGTCGCATAAATTACCAGCTGTCTACTTGACCCACTGTCCACTAATGACCATTAAGGAATACCTACTATTCAATTATTGCGATCTGAATGGTCCTTACCATTCAGATCGCAATAATTGGGAGCGAAGGAGCGAAACAAAACTATAATAGTAAATGAAACAAACTTGAAAACTTTAAGAGTAGTGATGCTTTTACTAAACTAAGAATTATTTAACATCTCATGAATAATATGAAGATAATGAATTAAATAGTACGCTAATTAGTTGTTAGTGTAGGTACTTAGTAACTTAAGGTGATGGAATTATTAAAAGCATTCCTTTTCAGTCATCTACTTAGATTTAGACGTCTGGTGTAGAAAGTTGCACAGCTGTTGAATTACAGCTAAATTGGTTATTAGGAAGATTTCTTTTAGTTTATTTTTTTGGTGTAAAAAGACTAATATTCTTGTGATTTATCAAAATCACTATACCCATATACATATCAATGTACACCTGTATTGGAAAGTTGTTAAAATGAATCGGCCTATTAATAAATGTTTTATGTTGTATACAGTGAGTTAAATCAAAACTAAAAGGGCACGTTGGATGATAATAAGCACTTACCGAAAATCTTCTTTAAAAGTATCATCGTTTTCATTTCTTTCTATATATTTAATTGATATTGATTTAAAGATATATTTATAACCCATTTTTTATCCAGCAGGTAAATGTTATTATCAACATGTTACTTGATTGAAAAGAAAAAAGTTTAATTTGCCTTTAGGCATTCCATCATGTTCACGAAACAAGCCAGCATAAAACTTTATTTTATTTCTGTTTCAGCGAAATTAAACGTTGGGAACAAAATACACAGGCTATTACCAACAGAAAAAAATGGCAAAGAAACGAAACGCAATTTCCACACGTCACAAATTAGCCCTCCCCACACGAGCGGGTGACGAAATTGAGAGAATCCAACGAGATTATACAGCGAGGAGCGAGTGCGGCAATCGGGGCGGAAATATCGGCTGGAGTGGATTGATTTCATTACTCCAACCAATATCGACACCTAAAAACACCTTTCAAGGCTGTTTACGCGTCGCGCCTTTGCTTCAGCTTAAGACGTGAAGAAGCGCGGGCAAGTTTGACAGTTGTTTCCGTTTTGATAATTACGTTACGCTAAGTATAATATTTATTATAGTTTCGTCGTTCGCACAGAACAAGTAAGACTCGCTACGCTCCGCTACCTGTTCTGTGTTTAATTTTATGCCATCAAAACATTATTGTAAAAAAAATCAAGTCTCGCAACTCAGTTCTTTTACCGTAAAAAGTTGTAATATCCATGTCCATCCTTCTGTCTTAAGTACGTTCCGTAATTAGCTAACCTAACAACGTCTTATAGAGACCATAAATCGATGTTAAATATTTTTTTTATGTTTTAAATAGATTGTGAACAATAAGGTAAGTAGGTACCTATTTGATTATTTCACTTAAGTTTGAAATTTAAATTTTTGTTAAATGAATGGAACTCGATTTAAACTATGTAATCTAGAGTAGATTTAAGCCATTGTCGAAATGGTTCTGGCTTTGAGTGAAGAGCTACGTTGGTCTCACAGCAGTAAGTAGACTTTCCCTTAATAAATCTAACGTGGGACAAAGCACGAAAAAGAAGAGGATTAAATACGTTGTGGGCATTGTGTCAAACGTGGTTTTTTCATTTATTTATTTAATGATAGGTACACTGACAGATTACAATCAAGTTTAGACTGAGTTACTTAATATTAAGTTTAAAGGCTAGACTGCAATCCATAAAAGTGTACACAGCATGTCAATTTTTGTGAGTGAAAAGTAAAGTAGGTACTTTACAAAAAATCAAGGTTCTACTGATTACGAACAATGGATCTAAAATAAATACTATTTAAACAGGAAACCCTGCGGGAGAGAGGATGTCCCGCCTCAGGCGCTCAGTGACGGCTTTCTTATAGGAAGAGAATTTACTATTAAATATGTCCATGTCTGTTCATTGTTTAATTGGCTTACGCTAGCGAGATCGAACTTTCCAGACCCTTCACGACCGTACGTAATAGAAGTGTTTAACAGCCAATTTTGGGCATTATTGGATTTGTTCGGATATTCTAGAAAATTGATATTTTGCGTACGCATAAATAGTTAGTTTGAAAATAAGTAATAGGCTAGTTGACACCACCAATCAATTGCTATACTTTTTATGTGATGTCAAAACGCATCTCTGCCTTATAATTTGTATGGCGATAGCAAGCTGTGACGTCATTGTTTACCGGAATCAACTGCCTAACTTTTTATTGGTTTTGAAGCAAACAATAATGAGATTCTTCGACTAAACTATAATGTAATAATGTACCGTGTTATCGGGCCTAAAATAAGGTGTCAGATTTATTAAAGGATGTCTTAGAATTATTTATGATTGAAGTCTACATCCTAACTATTAGAGATCTCTAGTCTATATTAAAGATCACATATTATCACTATTAAAGGTTTCTGACAGAAGGATAGAACATCAAATTGCTCGAACAAGGTTTACCCACGTTTGTTCTTTTACCGGCTGAAAAACATAAAATTAAGTAATTCACCAAATTGCGTGTCAGAAGACCATTAAAACTATTCCGTACCATGGAGTGCTGTCGTCTGTAACTTAGTTACGGGAAACTAAAGTTTGAGGTGACTAATAGTTGTCGGAAGAAGTTGTTCAACGTATGAGCTGCGCCGTTAAAAGTAAAGATGGCAATGTCTATACATATATAAAACATTATCATGTTTGTTTCAAAATTGACATTCCTTCTCAACAGAAATGAGTTTCTGAAAGGTTAGGAGATTTCCTAACGGTTAGGTGTTTGTTTATGTTAGCTTGCCAACAAAAAAGGTTTGCTTCAAATGAAATATATTAGTTACCTGGAGAAAATCTTCATTCAAAAAACGACGCGCTTAGAGAAAAGGTAGTAGTGCCATAGCGCTTCGCTTGGCTTGTCTTGGCGGAGGCACTACCGTGCCACTTTGGAAGGCCCAAGTTTACAGAGACCGTGTCCGTGAGTTAAGTCTATGTGTGCGTTGCCGACTCCATGTCACTCAGCGAGTTATGGAAATGTCGATGCTTGGGATTTCGTTAAAGGATAAAATCCGAAACGAGATCATCAGGCAGAGAACTAAAGTAACGGACATAGTCCAAAAATGTAGCAAGCTTAAGCGGCAGTGGGCTGGCCACATCTGTCGCAGACCGATGAAAGGTGGAGTAAACGGGTTCTCGAGTAGAGACCACGCCTAGGCAAACGTAATGTAGGACGCCCCCCAGCTCGACGGACCGACGAACTTAGGAAGATGGCTGGCAGTGGATGGATGAAAAAAGCGGGAGATCGTGCTCTTTGGCGCTCTTAGGGGAGGCCTACGTCCAGCAGTGGACTGTAATAGGCTGAGATGATGATGATGATGATGTGCGTTGCTCGAGCGCGCACGCTCACGGCGCGGCACGCTCCCACAGCGCAGGCCATTCATATGCTCAATGCCCTGACTACTCAGGACCCAGGACCGCGCAAACATCCGTTGTAATTTGTGGGAACTGCAGGACTTCCTAGTATGTTCTATTAATAATTTGTCTTGGGGACGACTTAGATGAGAAATGACTCAAATTTGTTAGATTTTTTTTATTGCGATATAAGTGTTAAACCATTTTAGAATCGCCATAGCATAGGGAAGTTTTTAATGGTAATTGTTCATTATGTTTGATATAAAAAAAAATCACGGTTGCTGCTCATAGCTAAAGCCATTTTCTTTGGGTAAAAATTAGATTGAGATTGACTATCGATTGTCGTTATTTCACACTATTTACCGTCTAGATAATGATTGTTTCTTTAAAAGCAACTGTTGCCAAAGGCGTAGGTTTACAAAGAATGTAAAATAAACAGCTCTGTAAATAATTCTGATACAAAGTTTATGTAAAAAGGGCGATTTTTAAAAAACATTCTAAAATTGGCCATTCTCAAAACTGATAAAACTTTTCTATGGACATGTGAGGCTTGTTCGATGCGTCTTAGGCCCATCTATCTCTGGTGTCACTGTGACGTGCTAATTTTGGGACACCCTGTATATTTACCTGACACGAGGCAACTACGTGGCTTGCAAATTGCGCTGCCGAGCTAGATTACCGAAACAAGCAGAATCATAGCTCGGGGCTCAGCGCCCACAGCGCTGATTACCTGACGTTATTATACGACTGGTTTTGCCATACATACTAAATTACTAATCAAGCTTAATGAGCCGTTTAGCTAGATTAGCAGTTTACAATGTCCTGATTAGAGCTTGTGTAATGTTTAGCAATACGATTTCGATGATATTTTAAACTGTTAAGCCACTGAAACGGGCCGCAGTAGTAATTTTACTGTCACTCGGCCATCGGTTAGATTGAAGAATTGACTGCGGGAGTGGTCCTTTCTTTTGAATACATACCAAGATGTATCCGCGAAGACGTTTATAATAAAATCAGGCTGACAAAGGTGACAAGTTTGTTGTGCCGTTGTCACCAGCCGGTAGATGTGTAGTCCCGAAGCGGTGGTAGGGCTAAGTTATATTTTGGGCCGTGTATAAGTACCCGGAAGAGAGCCTATAATATTGAATACAGAATTTTAATTCGAGTTATGGAATAGTAACATAATATGGAATAGCTGCTTTACTTTAGGGAAAATATTTCCATATTCATCAAACTATTCCCCCAAAAGGTTTGTAGAAATTATAAATAGCGGTGAATTGTGAATACTGAAATGAAAATTCTCGACTTGAAATAAAACTCGCTACATGAAGGCGTTTTTCGTAAACGAAGATAAAATTACCGTGTTTTTTCCCCACGTATATTAGGTATGTACCTAAATATTGGATGGAGCTTAGCTGTTGCACGATTTAATAAAGGATCTCCGTTCAACTGTTTCATAATATGCAAAGTGAAAAGTAAGGCAGGCCTGTACCAACCTCATTATACCCTACGCGTGTCGTCGCAAAAGCGAGGTAAACTAAGGAGTTTGCTTCGCTAACGTAATAATATGTATTACCTATGGAGGTAATACATATTTATACACGACGCTTGGGTATTATTCTAATATGCCTGCTTTATACGATAACACTGTCGTTACACGTCATTGTTTGTGGTTGTAGCATATAATAAATCAGTAGAAAATTCAATTGTGGATAGTTATGTGAAAAATGATATTATAGGTAGCCGTTATTTTGAAGCGCAAGGATGGAAGAGGAGGAAGATAATTTTTCTTACTTTTACATGCTTCACAACTGTACACAGCACAACTATTATTATTATTTAATTCCAACAAATGTTTACCACCTACCTATTTATAAAAAATCTTTAAAACGATTACGTTTTATCAAACATTTCAACAATAAGAAGATTACACCACTACTAGTACCACACATTAGATCTACATAGTACATAATCATTATCATAATTAGCCCACATATAAACATAGTATAACAATGGCTATGTAATTAATATGCGTATTAATTAATCTTAGATTAATTAACCTACCTATCTTGCCTTATCAAACCCATGAACAATGCTAAGGCTGATTTCATCTGTAGGTGACAATTTGACACTTTGATAGTAAGATTTATTTGTATTCAAAGATAAGGGATATTAAATGCAGATCACATCACATCACATCACCAGCCTATAACAGTCCACTGCTGGACACAGGCCTCTCCAAAAGGAGGATTTTGCCATAATCGCCACGCTTGGCAGGCGGGTTGGCGATCGCAGTTTGGCCAATGGTGGAGAGGAGACGCTGCTGCCCGTCTTCTTGTGGCGGTTCTCCTGTAGTCGCCTCTTACGACACCCATAGGAAGAGAAGGGGTGGTGCTATTCTTTTAAGTGCCGGCATCACACGGCACTCTTTGCAGATGCATAAATGCAGATATTGAGATGAATATTCAAAATGTTAACGGATGAGATATTTCCTGAAATGACTGCCCTGGCCAATAACTGTCATTCTTTGCAGTACGTAGCTGAATTAAGGACGAAAAAATGACTGATTTTAATGTGAAAAAAATCGTAGTTAGATTGTGTTAATCAAGACATGTTTGTTTTTAAACAAACTCAGAAAAAGAGGTAAACGTCTCCAAGGTTCTATTGCCCTAATGGATATTTCCCGTTATTTACACACCATCAAATTTGTGTGGTGCACGATTCTAAGCTGCACTTAGCCGGTTATTAAATAATAATCGAAGCATATTTTTTTCTAGAACAACTGTTGGAAGCTTCGACAAATTAGAACAATTTATCTTTGAAAGTATTAAGAAGTAGCAGTGGGCTGATCGCATTTGCCGTAGAACCGATAAAGCGATAATAATAATAACTTTATTTATTAATAAACCTTTTGCAATGGTAGACGTATTCTTGAGTCTTCTTATTCTTTGCGTTTCATAGACTCAGGCTTTAACAGTAAGGACCAAAACTCAGCCACCGTTATAGCACTATCGGTGGTCTTGTAAAGATCCTCGTAGGTGTACGAACACGCAGGGCATGATAGGAGATGTGCCATTGTCTGGGGGGAAATATGACATTGACCTGCGCTCTCGAAACTGTAACGGCACCTGTGCATGTTCTCCCTGCTTCGGCCTACTTGGGTCCGTAGCCTATTTAAGGATTTTTAAGTTGCCCAAGGTAGATTATGTCCAGGGGAGAGTCGCAATAATAAACTGTCTCCACAATCACACCAATTAGCTATCCTCAAGCTAAGCATATCTTGTACAGCGAGTAGATACCGGAGAAACATACATGAATAAGTTTATAAACATTCATGACTCAGGTACCAATGCCCGTGCTTATCGAACAAATATTTGCTCCTCACGGGATTCGAACCCGCAACCGCTAGGCTTTGTAGTCCGGAGCGCGAACCACTACACCAGACGGTCGTCGCTCTTATAGCTCTATATTCGGATCTTTGGGAAATCTTTGAGTAGAGACCACGACTTGGTAAAGGCAGAGTAGTAATAAAATACAGCACTAGCAGAATTACCTCGAAGTTTAGGTAGTGCATAGGGACGTGCCTATTTTTAGCAGTATTTAGAGCAGCCGGACTGGCTTATTATGATGGTGACCTAAGGAGTTATATAACAAATTTCCCCAGGGTTCCACAGCGGTTCAAGTAACACCAAATCTGACTTAGTTTACGACTTTGTTTTACGATCCTTCGCAACTTTGTTTAGTTTAGGTTTGTCCTAGCTCGAACGGCGTTATTTAACCAGTATCATAAAACTCTAGATTTTTTTAAAATCAATAGATTGTTAAAATTCGTCCATTATGAAAATACAGTAGTGCTTTTTACAAACAACATCGAACCGAATAAAACTTTTTGAATAATAATAGGACGAAACGCAGCGACGTGTAAAATTAGTTTAGTTGATGGAAAAACAAAACATGAAACTGTGAGGAGAGTTATAATAAAAACATTACCATTGTCAAACTGTTTACTAACAATAGTTTTGGTATCATCATCATCATCATTTCAGCCACAGGACGTCCACTGCTAAAAATAGGCCTCCCCCAGTGACTTTCAGATTAGCCGGCTGGAGGCTACGTACCGGCAAGCAAAGCGTGGAACGTCCACCCACAAGTGGACAGACGACCTGGTAAAGGTTGCAGGAAACCGCTGGATGCAGTTTTGATATAATCAATAGTTAGATATTCATTTTTTTCGTTAATTTCTTCAAGGCAACATCATAGACTTTTGATTTTCTATCAATGTATAACTAAGAATGGATCTGGGCGGTAACCACGAACTCTTAAAACAATCTCAAATCTATCAAACATTATCATTTCTGTAATTTTGTATAAAATGACGTACCGAAATTGACAGATTTGACAACTTTGAGATTGTTTAAGAGTTCATGGTTATGGCCCTGAACTTTAGAACACTTGCTTTTGCCTTCAATACGTGGAAACTAAGAACTTATCTCTCCAGAGCCGGCTGATAAAACAGTAATTAAACTACCCACGTAATCTGTATATGGGGTTAATGGCTTCGTTAAAGAAGTAATTATGATTCGCTGAGACCCAGACCTTTTACGACTGACATACTTAATGTAAGGTACTACTAATCACATTTGGTGATTTTAATAACGATAATTTCGACGTTTCAGATTAGAACTTGGAAATATAAAAATGTTTTCTGTAGACGGGTATTTAATTAATTTCTGAACAATATAGATTTCAGAATTAAGCCAAAGAGACACATTTTACTTTCATACAAAAATAAATATCAATTTAATTTACGTCTGAATGTTCTTATCTCTGTGCGCATAGAATCGCGCGCGTCGCCTTGTCGTGTGTAAATGGAACATAGACTTACAAATGACACAACTGTACAATAAACGTTTGGAAAATCATATTTTAATTAATGTATTCAGTTATAATAACACTCATAGAACAAATATTGTTGTTTATGATGTGAGCTATCTAGTCGTACGAGGTTGTTGATGTTCTTCAAATAACCCTGTAATATCTATATATTTAACCTTTCAGCTACTTCTGATGAGCCATTAGAGAGTTATTGTAACAAACAAACTCGCCATTTAAAAAATAAACTATCTTTCGAAAACATTTAGAAATTGTACACTTACTCAAGTAAATAAAACAAAGAAACGCTTACTTCTCGAACTAAGTCGTAACGCTACTTAAGATTCGTCCATTAACTAAATATCTACCTTGAATTGAAATACTTAACCCACGTCATTGTCTCCTTGTATTTGTCTTGATATCGTTTTGCGAAACTCCTAATATTTAGACGAGATATTTTACCGACATAATCTCTCTCCACTCTCAATGAATTTGAAATTAATATTTATTTTAATAGATAATGTTTGATACGAAAACCTCAATTTAACTTTGCACGTGTTTTAAAGAACCAAATCATTTAAGGTACAGTCGCGTCGGTGACAAAAGAGACTATTTGGTGAAACAATTAATAATCATCAGTTATTTCAAACTGGTAGCCTCGGTAGACGTTTGTCTCGTCTCTTGGACAAAGAGTGGGGATCGCTTTGCGCATTTTACGAGACTAACAACCAATCACGGCCGGCGGTGTAGGCGCGGCGCGCGACTAGCCAACCACGTAATCGTAATGGTTTTCTGCGCAACTTTGCCCAGCGCTCAACTTTCAATCCAATCAGCCCAGGTCAATATTTCACTGCTTGACATAGGCCTCATTCAATGTAGTTTTTTTTGTACGGCATTGAGCCATCATCGGCTATTCTTTTCCATCCACAGCCAGCAGCTTTGTTTATACCTATGTCGCAGCTAACTGGTTGAAATATACATTATATTACATTGTGCAATTTCTCTTTAAATCTTTGTAAAAATGTTAATTCACTTGATTCCCTGGTTGTGGCACGCCATTATTTGTACTTCTAAATAACGTTAGTTAGGAACATATTTTGATTATTTTTTTGTCAAAAAAACAACTCGAAATTATTTAAAAAACAGCTGCAGTTCACCGCCATCTTGTAAACAAAACAAACAGCAAACAGAAATGTACAAATTCTGTGCTACGGCAGCTTTTAAGTCAGAAATGTTTTAAAGGCCTGTGGTTGAATGGCATTATTCAATAAAAGGGCTAACCGTGCAATTGAACGGCTATATCAGCCAGCTGGCTGCGACATATAATTTATCGCTTCAACTTATCGGAGGGCGCCTTCCTTGCGCTTGCAAGAACACGTCTACCCCATCGGTTATCGTTCTGCGGCAAATTTTAATGTCGTTACGTAAGGTGAATTAGAATGAACTGTACACGAAGCGAAGCGGAGCGGGGCTTATCTTACATCTTTGGCACAATGGAGACTTCTCCAAGAAATTAATGATAACAGTCCTATTGTTTCGGGCTATCTCGCCTTAATTTGAGGCCTTGTCCTGTCTCGTCTGAAAGTGGCACTCACTTGTTTGATGGTTAAGTGAAATACAAAGGCTTCTAGTTTTAAAATAATCTTTATGTTAATTAGTACAGTTACCCGCCGCTATACGTAATTTGTGGACAGTTGTGTTTCATAAGCGACGAATTTGACAAATAATAAATAAAATAAAATTAGTACGGGCCAGACAATACACCAATAAATTTCCTTGGTTTTGAAGTAGGAATTATATATAACTAGCTTACCCGGCGAACTTCGTACCGCCTAACATTAAATTTTTTTTCGTCGGTTTCTCCAATGTTTTTATTATTTATTCTTCTATTCGGGGCGGAGACAAATCAAACAAATTAAAAAACCATGACAATCGGTCTAGCCATTCTCGAGTTATAAGTGTTGTAACAAACCCGACTTTGTTTTATATGTTAAGATTTTGCTGGGTTTGTCTCCAACAACAGCCCTGAAGCCGATTAAGAAAACACCTTTTTTTGAACGACCAGAACTGAGGATCAAACTCGGGGTCCATTGTGATCTAGGGGAACTACTGCGTCAATACGTCAATTGGTAATGATAATCATAATGAAAATAAAGATAAATCATTTGAGGAAATTTCATATTTTGTAGTCTTGTTTTTTTTCAATTTTTTTAAAGATTTCGGGTCCAAATAGGCTGTATTTGAAAAATTACAAAAATTGGACTAATTATTTTTTCCCGTAGTAAGTGGGTTAATTTCCTAGTTAGTACTCTGTTTTAAGGTTACGGAGATGTGATGGCAGACACTCCAAATATTATAACTACGTATGAATAGAAATGACAGAGCGATCTTCGATTAGTTACTGGAACTAGCTTTTTAAAATGAAAACAAATAGTTTTTTGCGTAGAAACATGGTACAGATAAGGTAATAATAATAATTTTAACGCCAACATGTTTCTGGGTGACATACAAATATATTTTTTAATATTTTAATTTCGCATAATAATCGACAGTACTTTTGTAATTAACACGTTGACATAATATTTGCATCGTCGCATTGCGATAGAATATGCTGGAATCTATTGATATTACCTACCTTTTGTACCATATTCTGGCAAATAAATGATTTATTATTATTATTAATATTATTTGCACCTACCTAACATCATTAGATTACAAAAAAACATTAAGTTATAAGACTATACACATCCAACAACTAAATACATTTAATATAAATGTCAATAATTTCAAACTCAATGTCGATAAAAAAGTAGTGTATAGAATATTATACTTAATATAAAAATTTACGCATCATTCAGAACCTTTAATTTTTGCTATTAATTATATGATTATATGATTTCTTTCTACCACTTATAAATTTATTCTACGTTGCAAAACAATTTATTTAAATTAATTGCAAAACTTTTTATTATAGTTTGTAACTCCAGTAAAATTTTAATGCTTTTATTTTGCAATCATTAGATTAATCTCGTTACATTATTGCTTTCTGATTGTTCAATTGGTTTGCCTTAAAAATCAGTGATCTAGAAATATCGAATTTATAGTTGAAAAGTTTTGAACCTATTATCATTTAAATTGGTAAAGTTTGTTGCGTAAACCCCTTTACATTGGCGATAGATGGTGCTTTTAATACAACTTTATAAATGATTAGTGTTTAATTTTGATTTTTTTATTGAAAAAGTCAAGCTTCAGTAATAAGCGGTCGCTTAGTAGAGCAAGATAATTTGTGTGATTGTAGAAAGACTGATATTATTGTAGAAAGTATTTTGTTTATTTAATTGAAACTTATAAAAAATGTCGGTGCTGTTTGCAGGACATGGATGGAACCCATGCAGTTCACAAAAAAACTGGAACACCTGCAAATCTTTACCACTGGTAACGGCCAAAGTATCCCACTAATATTACAAATGCGAAAGTTTATGAGGATGTTTCTGACTCAATCACGTGCAGACGGCTGAACGGATTTGAATGAAATTTTGCACACATATGGTACATGATCTGGATTAACATAAAGGATACTTTTTATTCCGGTTAAACGGTTCTGTGGGATACATATTTTATTTTATTAGTGCGGGATATCAGACATCCTGTAGTTCACACAAACGAAGTTGCGGGCACAGCTAGTACATCAATATCTCTATTGTGTCACCAACAACAATGTAGGCACTAAAGCAACTTATGCTTATACTCAATCAATCTATCAAAAGCGCAGTTATCTGTATCGAAATCAAAGCGCCTAACTCGGCTACGTGCCGTTTTTGACATGCATGCATGTGATATTAAAGCTTGCAAGTGGCAAAGCCACTTACTTCCGCTTATGGGGATTGGCCATGACTAGATTATAGTTGTGCAGACGACCAGCTAGCCAAGTAATTTGCAGTCGGTAGTTGAACTTTAGTAGATTAGGTTTATTATTAAGAAAATTTATTAAGAAGCTTAAAGTTGCACAGCGCGCTATGGAAAGGGCTACGCTCGGTGTTTCTTTGCGAGATCAAATCAGAAATGAGGAGATCCGTGATCGAACCAAAGTCGCTGACATAGCCCGACGGATTAGCCGGCTGAAGTGGCAGTGGGCGGGGCACATAGCACGTAGAACTGACGCCCGATGGGGCAGAAAGGTTCTGGAATGGAGGCCGCGTATCGGCAAGCGCAGCGTAGGACGCCCACCCACAAGGTGGGCAGACGACCTGGTAAAGGTTGCAGGACGACGCTGGATGCAGGCCGCTTCCAATCGGCCGATCTGGAAGTCACTGGGGGAGGCCTATGTTCAGCAGTGGACGTCCTGTGGCTGAGATGATGATGATGATGAGATTAGGTTAGCGTAAATTGGAAGAGTGGTTGGTTATGGAGTAAAGTGAATAAATATGAAATATTTGCGGCAGTGAAACACAACAATTTTGGTCTCTTACTAAATAATTAACGTCTTTGTACATAAAATTGAGTCGTAAAGATATGTCGAAGTAAAAGTACGGCAATACTTAGTACAGACTACATTGATAAAATGTTAAATACTCCATTTTAAGTTGAAAATTTTTGTTTTTAGCAATTCCATGCAAGTATTAATTGAAGATAAATAACACTTGAAAATGTCCCACCTGAGATCGATGATTTTTTTCAAGTGTTATTTATCTTCAATTAATCCATTTTAAGTTATTTCGACGAATAAAGTGCAGCTTAGCAAAAACAAGAGGCGCCTCAAAGCTTACAACCACTAGCCAATGTGATTGCCAGTCCGTGAATTAAAGTATACCTACTCAATTTTAATTTTGAATACTAGCATTGAATTGAAATTGAATTGAATATTAGCATTAAACTTTTTTGACACACCAGTTACATTTTATCAAAGGATTGACTGGCCATTTTAATTTGTTAGGCTTATACGACCGGACGAAAGATACACTTTCATGCTAGGCCTTCACATGTTGTCCAATATATTAAATATAAAATGCTTCGTTATCAATAAAAAATTAAGCAGTTGAGTTAGGTACATAATGACGTCATACCTTGCTGTCGGCATACAAATTATATGGAAGAGGTGTTTTGACGGCTTATAAAAAGTACGTCAATTCATTTTCGGCGTTAGGTAGCTATTCCTACCCTTTTCCGCTGCATCAGCAGCTGCATTTTTGACGACCTCCGTAGCCGAGAGGCGAGCACGCCGGACTTAAAATGGCGCCGCCATCTCTGAGGTTCCGGGTTCGATCTCCGGTCGGGTCAATATAGAAAACGAACTTTTCTATATTGGCTCGGGTCTGGGTGTTGTGGTACCATCGTTGTTTCTGATTTCTATAACACAAGTGCTTTAGCAATTTACCTTAGGATCAGAGCAATGTATGTGACGTTGTCCAATATTTATTTATTTATTTTATCAGCGAGTGTGACTTCTTTCGATCGTTACATTATTTTCTAGACTTAACATAAATTAAGATAGAAATTTAGATAGACTTCATACCAATCCATATTAAAAGGTTTGTTCGAAATATTTCTACCTATTATCCGAAAGCAGTTTGATTTAATTATGAAATATAGCGGTGCTGTTATTATTTTCAGACGCGGGATACTAATAAATTATGCCTTTGGGGATTACTCAGGACTCACGACCTCGAAGAAAAGAATATTACTAAGTCCAAATGAGATTAATAAAATATAGTCAAAACAAAATGTTAACGTGGTTTTTATAAGTCTACTTTACAGTGTTTTACTATTCCAAATGCGATGAAAAGTATTGTATAAAGTTTTTTTTCTAATTATTAAGAAAATATTGAAATGACTATTGTTTAAAGCGAGGTTTTGAGTTTTACTTATAATAGCTATAGGGCCTAACTACAAAAAAAATACAAGGTTTAAACACTGTTTAAAGAATAGCCTAAAGTCTAAGTTAACATCACACATGTCTCAGTAATATAAACATACACTTTAAATTGGTTGGCTAATTTTGTATCTTTTTTGTAGTAAGGCTCAAAGATATAAACACTGTCTAAAAATTATTCAACCAATTTGGAATGTTGACACATCAGATATTCGAGACATTTATTAACAAACATTTTTATTTGGTTGACTAATCATTAGACAAGTGTTCAAACCTAGTCTATCTTTTTGTAGTAAGGCCGCTTATGTTTAACAATATTTTAAAACTCAATGAATCGGGAATTAACACTGTCATAATTTAGGTACAAAATGTTACCTCTTTTGTCTGACGTTTTGTACCTAAATTATGATCGCGTTAATTCCCGTTTCATTGAGACTTCTTTAGATTGTACTTCGGAAGAGTGTGCTCATGAGCTGCATGAGCCCATACCACCGTCACCTTTCTTCCATCGCACATCCAGACGCACGGCCGGCTACCATCCGTTCTTAGTTGTTATACCCATAATCCGCACTAAGCGCTTCTCATCATCTTTTATAATGCGCACAGCTTAAGATTGGAATTCCCTGCCTGCGTCTGTATTTCCGAGTGCATATAACCTGACTCTCTTTAAGTCCAGAGTGAATAGGCATCTTCTGGGCAAGCTCGCTCCATCGTAGATCCCATCTATGCTCTAGAGCAAGATTGGGGTCAAGAGTAAGCCCATCTCAAATAAGAGTTTTAAATTATGCAACGCGAAAGTTTCAAAGTAATTATGTTTAACAATAGTAATCTATAGGTACGTAATTCAATAAAACACATTTATGACACCGATGAAAGTTGAAAAGATGTCACGAATACTTCCTACTTACTAATATTTCTGGAAACGTTTCTCACAAGGGGTGGCCCAGGGGAGATTTATTTTACTCAGACATACCCGATAAATCCCGTTCAATCCGGATCCAACCAGATTCAGCATTCGTCAGTCATTTTTACGTGCGAACGAGTATGTATTTATCCTGCGATTCATCGTTTAGCCTTATTTGGTTACCCGAACAAATATCTGGTTTTGTTGAAAACATTTCAAATTGCTGAGTCAAATATGCAAAAGCGGAATATTTTTGTGGAGCTACAAATTTTCCTCATTAATGGTTTTCACCTGAATACTGGTAAATTCATTTACAAAACAGTCCAAATATTTATAATTTAAATGAATATGATGTTTTGGTTTTAATCATAAATGCCAGTTTTGTTACAGGCAAATAAAGTTTAGTAATTGTAGCAAAAGGTCAGTGAACTACCCTTGACTACTGATTTATCATACTGCCTTTTGAACAAATACTTTCTTTCATGTCTACGATTTTCGCTCACCTTGCTACGAACGCGCTACGAAAGTGATTCAAACGTGCTACGAATTCTTGTGCTACGAATAATAACGGAGTGTTACACAATTTTGGACGTACTAAATTTATTCTTTTATTTCCCTGTTCACTGTAAACACAATACAAGGGTTCTTACACAATATCTTTTACACTGAATATGAAAACTTTTATCGCCAAAATCGTTGTAAGCATCTTTTACAAATTTGAATAAAATTGATTGGCTCCTAAAGATTAGAAATGTTTAAGACGCGGATTGGTTAAGTACGTCTGTTTAGGTTTTTGTTACAAACATCTTTCTTTTATTAAATTATTAGCGCCTACATATAGTCTGGGGACTAAATGTGCTTCTAAGCGTCTTCAAGGGCTATCTACTTGATTGCGAAAAACTTTTCATCAATGTATGTTTCTTCGAAAACCTTTCACCGACATCTCCATACTGCGACGCCTTGTTAAATCGATGTCTTCGCGTTCGCAGTACAGTTTTTCGAAGAATCATACATAGATGAAAAGTTTTTCGCACTCAAGTAGGTAACCCCCTTCAAAAATGGTAGATGGCAATAAGGTTGTTTTTACCTACTTGCTTGACTTGCGCTCCTTTCATACAGTACACTCATTCATCGCGAACTGCGAACGATTATTCTACTCCAGTGCTGCTCGCTGTACGCCTCCTGAGCGGTGGCTAATCTTTAAATTACCTGTAATAAAAAAATTATGAATTAAAACTACTTATTGTTTTTAAAATAAACGTTTTGTTCATGTGTAATCACAGTCCAGGCAGTAGCAAATATAACCACATATCTTTGAACCTTATTAATTTGTGATAGGGACTAAAACCAATAAATATAGGTAATTATGTAGGATAGGTTAGATAAACGATTGCAGTCTGGTGGAATTGTAATAATATTAAAATAAAACAATAAACACGTTTTAAACTTTCATGGTCACTAACATTAGAATAGTTTGTTATGGGATTGCTACCATGTACCTTATTTTTAAGTTCCCGATATTTCGGCACTGTTGCAAGTGCCATGATCACGGAGTAACTGAAGTGCAACAGTGCCGAAATATCGGGAACTCAAAAATAAGGTACATGGTAGCAATCCCGTAACAAACTATTCTAATAAACACGTGTCAATAAATATATAAAATATGCGCCAATACATTAAAATTACGAGAAAGACAATGTATTTTGTCAGGGGCGCGGCGTACAGTACCTACATTAAGGCTCGAGTTAGTAGAAAAGTTCATTTTATGAATTGAATTGAATTGGGAATTAGGACGGATTGAGGTTGTACCTAGTGAAGAAATTCGCGTTCATAGAACGGGTTCGCTAATGAGCATGATGAAGTTAGTAGTATTACTAGAACTTAGTATGCATGTCGGTCCAACTTGCAGTTAATCAGTTCCATCAGTAGGTATGCAAGCAATGTGGTGTACATCTGGTGCATCAGTAGTGCATGCAGTGACCATGCATAACTGCATTAATTGGATTCCAATAAAACCCTTTTTTCAAAAACACACCACAGTCACGAATAATCTTGATTGACGACCTCCGAACGAGGCGAGCACGCCGGACTTTAAATGGCGCCGCCATCTCTGAGGTTCCGGGTTCGATCCCCGGTCGGGTCAATGTAGAAAACGATCTTTTCTATATTGGCTCGGGTGTGGGTGTTGTGGTACCGTCGTTGTTTCTGATTTCTGTAACACAAGTGATTTAGCAACTTACCTTAAGATCAGAGCAATGTATGTGATGTTGTCCAATATTTATTTATTTATTTAAAAAAAAACTAACATAAAACATTGTAATGGGTTTTTCTCATTGTAAAACTTTATTCCCTTTGGATCGGGAAGGACAAAAGCTCCGGAAACGACGGAGAAAATGTTTTTAACACAATAGGATGTTATCGGGAACAAACAATCCCTTTAACAGTTCGAATTGGGGTGACCATGATTTCGAAACTCTTATGCTTTCGAATTGTGGTAACGTCTAGCCACAAAAATAAAAAAAAGAATTTATGTCCGATTTTATTTTATTTTGTACTTTCAACAATGTCACTAATTAAGTAGCTAGCTCTAAATTAAACAGAGCAAGTACAAGCGCATTTAAAATGCATTGTAAAGTAATGTACTAATGTAGCAAAATCTTAAAAAAAAAACACCAAAAAAAAAAAAAAACTAAACTCCACCTTATTTTTTTGTATAATTTTAGATCACAAATGACTAATTTATTTTTCTTTCTTACCACCTACTAAAAGTGTGGATACACTTTTAGTAGGTGGTAAGAAATGTAAATCAACTTAATCGATCTAGTAGATTCGGAGCAAATTGGCTGTGACAGATGGACAGAAAGACACACGTGGAATTAAGGGTTCCAGTTTTCATTCGCCGTTTTGGAACTCTAAAAAAGAGCATAACTATTTGAGGTGTTGCATTTCTCTTATGGAATGATCGTCATTTGTTTTTTAATAATTTCATCATCATCGTCATCATCATTTCAGCAACAGGACGCTCACTGCTGAACATAAGCCTCCCCCAGTGACTTTTCAATAATGTAAATGTTTATAAAAATAACGTTTTTGTCACCCCAATGGTGAGCTCAGTAAGTATCAATTTCTCCAAGCTTCTTACAGTTTTATCCTTGAGGTCGGAGCGCAAATATCTCGTTAATGAACCCTTCCAGAACCGATTCCCGATAGGCCTTCAATAAGGGTATTTGGTTGTAATTAATGCGGCCTACCCACTTTTCCGTTGAACAACTTCATTGGGTTGAATTGAGAAGGTTGAAGGCCTGCGCACACGAGGGACAGTCCTTGGAGTACTTTTTGTCACTTATAATTGCATCTGCTAACGTACACGAGAGACTAAAAGTACTGCGTACAAAATTCCTCCGGACAACCGAGGACATCGACAGACATGTTCGCAAAAAAGTAAAAAACTTTTGGCCACCAAATGATGGCACACCACGTGCTATAAGCCCATGACAAGTTCTGCGCAGACTTTTCGGGGACTATTGTTCCCCATGGACAAATTGTCCCTCGTCTGCGCAGGCCTTTAAAAACATAATGATCAGATTATTGGACGGTGGAGGTTAAATTTTGGTGCCATTAGAGTTCGTCACACAATATATTTATTTTTTCAACAATCATACCACACATTGCATCTAGCTTCAAACTAAACAAAACTTGTACTATAGCGACTAGACATCGGAAAATCAAAGATACAAATGCTTGTGCTCATCGAAATCATTAATATTGTAGTCCGAAGCGAGCCCAAACTGTCGTATTTGAAACACCTCATTAGTTTGAGATGTAACTTGGGCGTTATAATTTCCATATTACATGGTTTTACTTAAATTTCATACGTTTATATTATGAACTTGGCTGGTTTAAATCTGAAGTGGTTTAAAACCGTGTCCAATAAATCAAGATATTACCTATCTAGAGCCCTTATTAGAAACCGTACTCCTTCCTTTAGTCAATAAGTTAACATGCATTATTGATTGGTCACAATGTATTGAAAGGTAAGGTATCTCTCTCTCTACCTGTTAAAATAGATATGATAATAGGTATGATTATGTGCATTCCGCTTTTTAAAGTAAAGAGCCATATAATATTTGGACCATAGTTTGATGATAGCTTTTGTTAAATTAGCAAATATAAACTTAGAACTTTGCACCAGTTAGAATGAATTCTAAATTCATTTCTAAGTAGCGAATTCTGAGCATACGACTATAACAAGCGCCAACAGTTAATTAAAAAGTTTCAATTCAAATGAACTTTGCTAAACTTCGCTATCACGGTAATAGAATAATCACAAACTGTTGTAACTAATGCCGGGTAAATTGACAAGACAACGTTCTAATATAGAGTGTTATAGTAGGCCCACTCCAACAAAAATATAACGTATTTTTTTATTGGAGATTATTTTTATCACTAAGATAGAAATAAATCCAAAATGATATTAGTAAAACATACCTTTCAAGGCATTGCGAAAAATACAACAATAAAAAAATGTTTTTGATGAAGAATAAATTTAAATTACGCGAGAGATAACGTCGACGTAACGATTCAATAAATAAATAAATATTATAAATATAAATATTGGACAGCATCACATACATTGCACTGATCCTAAGGTAAGTAGCTAAAGCACTTTTGTTATAGGAATCAAAACAACGACGGTACCACAAGACCCAGACCCGTGACAATATAGAAAAGTTCGTTTGTGAAAAAGTTTTTTTGTTCATTTGTTCGTGTGTGAAATGTAGAAAACGAACTTTTCTATATTATCACGGGTCTGGGTGTTGTGGTACCGTCGTTGTTTCTGATTTCTATACAACAAGTTCTTTAGCTACTTACCTTAGGATCAGAGCAATGTATGTGATGTTGTCAAATATTTATTTCATTGATAAATAGTTACGTTTAAGAGTAGGGGCTTCTCTGCCTGTTTATATTGTGGCACCAACTACGATAACTCAATTATTTATATACTCTACTAACGGGGGCGATGTTTACGGGTAAACTGTTGTGGCAATGTGAATAAAACTTTACGAAGAATATATTATTATTTACCTCTTACATATACAATATTGTTTATAAAAAATTTGCCAAAATGTAATTTGTATTATGTAATTTCATATCTTGCACTATTGTTTCTCTACACTAGTATCCAATTGTCTCTAATTATGTGATACAAAATTGAAACATATAAAAGTGCCACATACATAGTCACGTAATTAATGGTAACTGATTGATTAACAATTGACACGACTTGAGAAAATTGTGTAGATGCTTTTCCTCGAATAAAAGGGTATACCAGGTTGTGATGGCTGCTCCATTTTAAGAGTTCCGTACCGAAAGGGTAAAACGAGACCCTATTACTGAGGCTCCGCAGTCCGTCTTTCTGTCTGTCCGTCTGTCTGTCCGTCTGTCACCAGGCTATATCTCATGAACCGTGATAGTCAGAGAGTTGAAATTGTCATAGATGATGTATTTCTGTTGCCGCTACAACAACAAATACTAAAAAACAGAATGCAATAAAAATTCAAGGGGGCTCCCATTAAACAAACGTGATTTTTTTGCCGTTTTTATAGATAATGGTACGGAACCCTTCGTACGCGAGTCCGACTCGCACTTGGCCGGTTTTTAGTATAGATATTGGTATTTGGTAGCCCCACAATATTGTGAACACCGTGGTACTCATATAACGATACAATAGTATCCATAACATCGATAATATCGTTCGCTTGTTTTACTTCTAATAACTTGCAATATTGTCGTAGGTGAATTTTGGTAGTCGCTGCGCTATTAATACTATCATTACTATCCTTAATAACATTGAACCTTGATAGTCAATACCTTATTAAGATTATTATAAGTGTGTAAGAACACAATATTAGCAATAATACTCGTATTATCGTATTTTTATGTTAAGGTAGACTTCGGAGCAATGCGGCCCGCGGCTTGCGGCTTGCGTCGCCGTCGGCACACCGTCGGTACACCGTCGGTACACCGTCGGCACACCGTCGGCACACCGTCGGTACACCGTCGGTACACCGTCGGTACACCGTCGGTACACCGTCGGTACACCGTCGGTACACCGTCGGTACACCGTCGGTACACCGTCGGCACACCGTCGGCACACCGTCGGCCTCGGATCGCACACCGTCGCATGCGGCCACGACCAATCGCCCGAAAAGGGTTCCATACACTCCTATAATACAAATTACAGCCGCATGGCCGCGTGGGCCGCAAGTGACGCATGACGCAAGCCGCATTGCTCCGAAGTCTACCTTTATCTACGATTATACTAACCGTATCAACCGACTTCCTAACAGATTTTTAAGGGAAACCATCGACCGCAACAGTCTCGAAAACACAAGTAACGAATGTAATTCGTAAAGTGCGACGGAATGATGACATGAAAAAATGCAGCAGGATCATCTTCATTTTAGCCACAGGACGTCCACTGCTGAACATAGGCCTCCTCCAGTGACTTCCAGATCGGCAGGCTGGAAGCGGCCTTCATCCAGCGGCTTCCTGCAACCTTTACCAGGTCGTCTTTCCACCTTGTGGGTAGACGTCCCACGCTGCGCTTGCCGGTACGTAGGGTCATATAGCAGGATCATTTGGATACTAAACAATCTAGATCATTACAAATAGAGCAGCTAAAACCGTAAACAATACCAATAATAGATAAGAGGTTAGAAGCGATGATTAAAATCATATGAACTTTTTAACACCCACATATTGTGTGTTTTGCCAGCCCTAACATCATCTCATCATCTTAGCCTATTGCAGTCCACTGCTGGACGTAGGCCTCCCCCAAAGAGCGCCAAAGAGCACGATCTCCCGCTTTCTTCCTAAGGTCGTCGGTCCATCGAGCTGGGGGGCGTCCTAAACTACGTTTGCCTAGGCGTGGTCTCCACTCGAGAACCCGTTTACACCACCTTTTAACGGTTCTGCGACAGATGTGGCCAGCCCACTGCCACTTAAGCTTGCTACATTTTTGGACTATATCCGTTACTTTAGTTCTCTGCCTGATGATCTCGTTTCTCATCTCGTTTTCGGGTTGCCAGCCCTAACGTCAACTATTAACCGCATAGACGCCGCGCTACATACAGCTAAACACAGCTAATGTGTCGCGACCGCGGCATTATGAACGGCACTTTAGCTCTCAACTAGTTTATTCTGTTCCGTGTGGTTCCGGCACTTTGAAGTGCCGTGTGGTGCCGGTACTTTAAAAGAATTGCACAATCCCTCCTCTTCCTATGGGTGTCGTAAGAGGCGACTACAGGAGAACCGCCATAAGAATACGGGCAGCGGCGTCTCCTCTCCACCATTGGCCAAACTGCGATCGCCAACCCACCTGCCAAGCGTGGCGATTATGGCAAAATCCTCCTTTTGGAGAGGCCTGTGTCCAGTACAATGGACTGTTATAGGCTGGTGATGTGATGAGTTCATTCCGAAGCAGATCTTGTTGTTGGATTTATAGTCATTCAGTTGTGGGGAAAAGTTATATGTAAAGGATGAATATTTTATGAATATTTATAGAAATAGAAAAAGATTTATTTGACACACACAGAATACAACAGGATAATAAAAGCAAAATGTGTCAAAAAGGCCCCCGCTCAGCATTTTTCGTGACAGTCAGGGACGTAACACGACGCTGGTTTTCAGCAGGGACCCTGACGGTAGGCGCGGAATCAATCCATCGCTAAGCAAAAAGGTTGTTTTTGAACGGACTTGCGGATGCTTACGGATTTATGAATATTGACGACCTCTGTAGCCGAGAGGCGAGCACGCCGGATTATAAGCCAGTCGCCATCTCTAAGGTTCCGGGTTCGATCTCCGGTCGGGTCAATGTAGAAAACGAACTTTTCTATATTGGCTCGGGTCTAGGTGTTGTGGTACCGTCGTTGTTTCTGATTTCTATAACACAAGTGTGATCGCCTCTTGGCTACGGAGGTCATCGTTACGTTTTTTATCGTTCGGGTTGATCCGTATTCTGGTGAGTAATTGATCGAGTATTTTTAATCACTGGATTTCATGTCGCAGATAATTTGAAACCGTCTTCTTGATTGAAATTCTCACACTTTTTATTTACAATTGCTTCACTTACTAATTAAAAAATTCAGTGAGTTTTAACTATGTAACGTAAAAGTTTAATGGTTATAAGTTTCTAGGACTGAAAACTTGAATTATGACTTGAGGTTAAAAATATTGCTCATATTATTTCCCGGGATCGATTCATATTCTTCATTCCCGGTTCGGATCAGATTTATCATCTCAGCCTATTGTAGTCCACTGCTGGACGTAAGCCTCCCTCAAAGAGCGCCAAAGAGCACGATCTACTGCTTTTTCATCCATCTACTGCCAGCCATCTTCCTAAGGTCGTCGGTTCATCGAGCTGGGGGGCGTTCTACTCTACGTTTGCCCAGACATGGTCTCCACTCTCAAACTCGTTTACTCCACCTTTCATCGGTTCTGCGACAAATGTGGCGGCCATCAGATTAGAAAACGTTCTTATTTAAATTGACTCGAATCTGTGTGTGATGGTATACTAGACGTCCCTGGCAAAATACTCTCAGGTATCTCGTTAGAGTGTCGTCGTGCCGTGTGGGGACGGCCGTACAGAATAACTTCCCTACCGATAAAAGGAGGCGTGTCGTAAGATGCGACTAAATCCTGTAGCACGAGACGGGGAGCAGCGTCTGGGTGCGAAATAATAAAAAACTGCGCTCGCCAACCCGCCTGCCTAGCGTGGCGAGTATGGCAACAACCCCCCGATGACAGAAGTCGCTGGGGGAGGCCTACGTTCAGCAGTGGACGTCCTGTGGCTAAAATGATGAATGAATGATGATCTCTTTAGAAGAATGTTGATTCTTTGCTTACTTCGCAAACTTTATGATAAGTAATTTGATAAACATTTATTAGATAAAAATTAATTACAGTTTTTAAATCTAAAAAAAAAAACAAATACCTAAACTATTTATGTACATATGCAAACTTTTACTTGTATTATTTTTGTTCAACTTAAAACTTTTAATTAAATCCTATTAACGGATCCTTCAGTCCCAATAAATGGTGTAACAAACTTTCCACCGAATTGTTTCCTTCCTCCAACTTTGTGTAAAACATACAGAATCGAGTTGTTCGCTAAAATTATGATTATGTCCCAAAGCAATCCCACTAACTTTCACTGCCGACGGGTTGTTTGTTCCAATCGAATGTTTTTATTTAATTTGCTCGCAAACCAATCCATGTAGAGCGGTGGCCTAACAGCTAGCGGTTTTTACCATGGCACCTTTGGTACCCGTTAGTAGTCTTTAACTTTCAACTTTTATTAAGTTAGGAAATTTTTCGAGAATCTTTTCAATGTATTTTTATGCGAAATTTAATCTGAGAATTAAATTATGCCGTCATTAATTGAATTTCAAATATCATATCAAACGAAAATGGAACGTCCACCTGCAAGGTAGATAGACGACCTGGAAGGTTGCAGGAAGCCGCTGGATGCAGGCCGCGCGCAACCGACGTGAGTGGGCTGGGCTCGCTGAAATGATAATGAAGATCAAACGAAAGTGTCAAACTCGATCAGCGCAGTAACAGTCGACCACTTGGTATAGCTAGTGGTTTCTACTCCGGACTATACATTTCCTGTCTTATTCAGAGTGCATTTGCTATTCCGGGACTAATGTTAAACCACTGTTTTAACGTACAAAAATCAGTGGTTTAACCTTAGTCTGGACTAGTAATTGCACTCTGAATAAGACAGGCATAGTATAGCTACGCGGTTGCAAGTTCCAATTCCGCAAAGGCCACATGATTAGTGATGAGCACAAACTTCTAGAGGTACAGGCAAATCTAACAAATAACAAAACTAAAAAGTTAATACACAGTCTCGTCCTATTCATCTGAAATGTAGTTTTTGTAAAGTCTTATTCCTCGCTGTTTGTAAAACCCCAGCCCTCAGAAGCGATCCGTAGATTAGTTTTCTATTTCCCGTGGAAAGCAATAAGAGAAAGCCTCATGAATTACTGAGCGTAACTCGAGAGTCGGAGCAAATAGATTTTTGAGAATTCGGATATTTAGCTCTTAAATATTATTTTGAACTTAAGTTGCCTACTAGGCACTTGATAAGTTAAATTAGTATTGAAGTCTTATGTAACGTCCTAACGAAATAAATTTACGGCGCTGTTGGCTTTCTCCAAGAATTTTGGGTGATTTGTTAGACGAGGGAATATTACGAGCATTAATAACTAAACAAGACGACCTCCGTAGCCAAGAACCGGCCGGACTTTAAATGGCACCGCCATCTCTGAGGTTCCGGGTTCGATTCCCGGTCGGGTCAATGTAGAAAACGAACTTTTCTATATTGTCTCGGGTATGGTGTTGTGGTACCGTCATGTTTCTGATTTCTATAACACAAGTGCTTTAGCTACTTGCATTAGGATCAGAGCAATGTATGTGATGTCCCATATTTATTTATTTATATTTTGTTTATACGGAATATAATCTATGGTACGTTTCTTGAGCGAGAAAAAAGCCGATTTTAGTCGCTTCCTCGCCGGCGGTGGGACAACTGCCTAACAATGTACTTATAATTTCTATTGTGTCTCGTTTCGCTGAAAGATACGGATAAACATATTTTTTTCAGGGTAGCAAAGCAATAAAATTTTACGGGAAACTTTTATCTTGTGAGATCCCAAACGTTATGGGACGTAAACATGGGACGTATTGTTGTAAAGGCCATCAACTTGATTGCGTTCTTTTTTTGACAGAAACAATTTGTTGTAATATTATTTTCAACACAGTTGCTCGTAAATTAACTCTTATAACACCGTTTTTAGTTTCATAATTCATCATATTACGCACTTGTGCTGTAATAACATTATCGCCCTAGTGCGGTAATGTAAACTCTTTTTTTTATTTTAGCAAAAGTTTATGTCTAAGAAGATTGAATATTTTTCCAATATTAAATTATTTTGGGGTTAAGATGATAAATAAATATTTTATTTAATCACATTGTATATTATTAAACATAAATTAACTTAACAATCATTTTTAGAAACAATAATTTATAGTTATTTAATTTTTTAAATTGCTGCTACTCCGGCTGAACAGCCAGTTTTTCCTGTGCCATTATTGAACCTGCGTGCGCATCGAAATTGCGGCGCGTGAAAAAAACAAAACTTTCATGCTATTTTCCCTAAATAAATTTTGGTAAAGTTGTTGCTGTGTGGTTAATTACTATCAAAAATGTCTACTTTAAATAGTGAAGACGGGTAAAATGTTATTCAACCCCGTCGGAAATACTTATCGAGGCACGAAACGCAAGTGATAGCCTGATGACGCCAAAATCCAGAGAATAACAGCAAAAATGGAGAAGGTATTTTAGATTTTAGTTTGGTTTTTTCCTCGCAATTGTGTTGAAAAACGTCGTATGGAACTCGTGTGCATTGATTATTACACACTCGGCTTCCTTACCGCGCTCGCCTGCGGCTCGCGCTTACAATAATGCCTCGTGTGTAAAAAAACAACTTTACACACTTATATCATAATGTACTATGACGCACCTGTTTACAAACAATGTAAAGCTGGATAACTGAAAAAAGTAACACTGTATCGCCATTTTGGCACTGTATATTACTGATCAAATAATACTCTGTATATTGCGGGGGTACAGGTAACTACAGAGTGCTGATGTCAATCCTTGCCACATTTAGGGAGTTAATTAAGTATCTTAATTAAGTTAATAGTATAAAAAAATGACTTCAAAAAAAATTATAAATTTTTAAACTTATTGCAGTATTGCCAGCCACAGTACCTACAGTTGATGTCATACGGAAAATATTATTTATAAAGAAAATAAGTGGACTGGATGCATGTGACTTGCGAAGCTTGCATTAGTTGCGCTAAAGAAGCGAAATATTTGCAATACAGCTCATGCGTGGCGTATTCGCTGATCTGTCCGAATCTTTAGGGGATTTCTTTTATGAAATGTTTAAGATTGTTTAAGAACTTTAAGTGCTCTTAAAAGTTCAGTACTTGTAGGATTCACGTTTCAGCGATCTCTTCAAATTGAAGTAGGCACTTGTTACAGTTGTTAGTTTTATTAATAAGTTGAACCTTATCTGTACTTAAAATATTGGCTCACATTCCTTATCTACGAGTTTTCATCGTTACTTTAGATGTTCTTCTGATTAATTACTTTAAAATAACTAATTGGCTGGTTTTGCTTTAGGCAGAATGACAACATTATACAAAGCAATACTGGGAAACATAAGTTGCTAATATAGAAAGTACTCTCTCTCGTCTCGTTGTATAAAATAACAAACTTGAAACCTTAAGCTGGTTTTTTACTATGGGATATAAAATATACTAAAGTACGAGATATTATTTTATACAAAAAGTTTTTGTTTATAAAATTAATATTACCTTGTAGTTAAAAATATTTAAAACATCTTGAGCAATATATTTTTATCGCTTGCTATAGTTTTGAATGGAAATGTTTACACTAAGATTTAAATATTATCTAATACAAAACTCTTGGAATGTAATGCATTTTCAACTTAAGTATGTATCTTATAGTAACAAACAAGCTTTTAGTGCAGTAGCGGGCATTGGTATTATTTTAAGGTAGGCAGTAGATACTTACTTAAGTGTTATTCATGAAAATCAGTGTTTTTCATCAATGACACACATTTGCAAGTACCTACTGCCTACCTCTTTTCATTTACTAGGTAGGCACTGCCTTATTGCCTATATGCATTGCACGCCCCTGTTTTAGTGTAAGTACAAGAAACATTGCAACGACCGAACAAAGAGTACGTACGTCGCTCATAAAATGTAGCGATGAATACATTTTTTTTCTCCAGACATGCTAAAGGGAATAAGTAAGTATGTACACTGTACATACCACTCAGTAGAATGTTTTAATTTTGAATATACGAGAAACTTTTGCAATTTTCTTGAGTTCACGTACCTACGTTAATTGGAGCCAGTCTGAATTAGGACGTTTAATATTTCAAAGCAAATTTGTTCAAACAACTTAAAGAAAGCCCCAGAGGAAACATGAACCTAACTATAAACATTACGATGAAGATTTATGCTACTTTGGTAATTAAATTGAATTAAAAAACTCACGGGTTTTAGCTACACTCATTGGTAGCTTATATGAGCAGACGCCCGGATAGAATAGAACCTTGGGTTTGATTAACATCTCAGTTGAATTTGATTCATGATTAACGAGCATGGTATTACTTATTTTAAATTGATGGATTATTACAGGACTCTTTTCTAACTCAGCAACTTCACAAGTATAGGCAGACCGTGTAGTTCAAAATTCCTTACGTTTATTTAATTTACAAATCTAATTCACAGCTGCAGTAATCCATATTTTAATAAATACTTAATTTATTTGAGATTCCAAAGATCTTTAGTAAATACGTAGTGGTTTTGAGACCCGACACCAAGAATAGTATAATTTTATTTTTACATTGCTTCTTCTGTTCAAACCGTTTTAAAAATTCACAAATCTCCACGAAACATGACATCTGGGAAATGGACGGTTGGGTATCCGCATTTTCTAGACTATTTCATAAGCCCAGCCTGGTTACACGTGGAGGATTTTCAAGATAACCTAGATGCAGACCGAATTTGCATTTTTACGTTGATACTTTAAGCAATATAATTTACATAACGAATCAAGTTGAAAGCTGTGCCGGTTGCATCTCTTCTTGGCTAAATACGTTTTTGAAGATGTACCTAAGTAAACCGCCAGTCGTTAGACGCCGTTAAAAAAATGTCGTTGGCATTTAATTATTATCGCTTTTTAACAATATCCTTACAATTATATTATTTATGTGTAGATAAATACATTTTATACAATAAGTGATAAACAATTTCGATTGTGGTAGTAGATATTTTGAATAATTTGTTAAGAGAATTGCTACCATGTACCTTATTTTTAAGTTCCCGATATTTCGGCACTGTTGTAAGCGCCATGATCACGGAGTAACTGACGGAGTTCAATCTCGTAACAAACTATTCTAATGTTAGTGACCATGAAATTTTAAAACAATATAGGTATTTTGAGTTACAACAACATTGTATAATAAATATCCTCTAACGATCTTATTTTAATGCCATCTAAGTTTGTTTATGTACCGGCAAGCGCAAGCGGCAAGCGTGGTACGTCCACCCACCAGGTGGACAGACGACCTGGTAAAGGTTGCAGGAAGCCGCTGTATGCAGGCCGCGCGCAACCGGCCAATCTGGAAGACGTTCACTGCTCAACATAACCTCCCTCATGCAGTGGGGTGACATATGTTCAGCAGTACACGACCTGTGGCTGAAACGATGATGATGATGAATTTTGTTCATGATAATATGTTTTTTTGATGTAACTATGTTCTAAGACACCGTGTACGTCGACCCGATTGCCTATTGTGCGTTTTGCTTAAGTTATAAGTACGATAGCTTTTGATGAGGAAGTAAACGCGGAGTTGTATGGGAAAATATAGTTTTATCGATATTCGCCAGGCATCGCTATCTTAAAGTCTATACAAATTCACGTCACGTCACTCGATCGGTTTATGCGATGTGATTATTTAAACAGCTAACACTCTCACACTTAGCCATCTGAATCGGTGAAAATACGTTGATACGGCACCATCAGTGAGCGATATGACACACTTGACCGTTTTTATTGTGCGTTTTGCTTAAGTTATAAGTACGATAGCTTTTGATGAGGAAGTAAACGCGGAGTTGTATGGGAAAATATAGTTTTATCGATATTCGCCAGGCATCGCTATCTTAAAGTCTATACAAATTCACGTCACGTCACTCGATCGGTTTATGCGATGTGATTATTTAAACAGCTAACACTCTCACACTTAGCCATCTGAATCGGTGAAAATACGTTGATACGGCACCATCAGTGAGCGATATGACACACTTGACCGTTTTTATTGTGCGTTTTGCTTAAGTTATAAGTACGATAGCTTTTGATGAGGAAGTAAACGCGGAGTTGTATGGGAAAATATAGTTTTATCGATATTCGCCAGGCATCGCTATCTTAAAGTCTATACAAATTCACGTCACGTCACTCGATCGGTTTATGCGATGTGATTATTTAAACAGCTAACACTCTCACACTTAGCCATCTGAATCGGTGAAAATACGTTGATACGGCACCATCAGTGAGCGAGTATGACACACTTGACCGTTTTTAGGGTTTCGTACCCAAAAAGTAAAACGGGAACTAAGGCTCCGCTGTCCGTCCGTCTGTCTGTCCGTCTGTCACCAGGCTGTATCTCATGAACCGTTATAGCTAGAGAGTTGAGATTTTCACAGATGATGTATTTCTGTTGCCGCTTTAACAACAAAAACTAAAAACCAGAAATTTTTTTTAAGGGGGCTCCCATACAACAAACGTGATTTTTTGCAGGTTTTTATAACTAATGTTGCGGAACCCTTCGTGCGCGAGTCCGACTCGCATTTGGCTGGTTTTTTCAAACATCTGTCATCCTTACGACTAAGACCTAGTTGCGTGACGTGGCCTGACGTGAAATTTATGGATACCCTCAATGGGAAACGGGACATTGTGTTCATTCACATACCGGTCACGACCTGATAGAAAATGTGTATGTAAATCAACATTTTAGCCCCTGTGGCCTGTGTATTGTTTTTGCGAGTTTTTGACCCATTTTCGTATTGCTATGGGAATTACAACAAACGAATTCTTTTTGCTTTTGTGTTTTTTTACAATTAAGATGTCTGGTTCGGGTATGAGAGGCCATTGGCAAAACTTATTGCCTTCGTAACACAATTATGAAAAAAAAAATTGGACAACATCACATACATTTCTCTAACCCTTAGAATCTACTAAAGCACACACACAAGTTATAGTAATCAATCAGAAACAATGACGAGCCAATATAGAAAAGTTCATTTTCTACATTGACCTGACCAGAACCCGGAACACAAAGATGTTAATTCCATAATAAATGGCATTATAATTTGTTTATCTTTTTGGTGATCCGTTAACCGCATATTGCCCCCGACCCCGTCCTGGCAAATGAACTTTTATAATTGCCCTGAGTGTGGGTGACAAGGATCACAAAGATATTTTTTTTGCTTTCTTTGACGAGACCATGACCACCAAAAATAAATAAATAAGTCTGCCGCATATATATTTTGTATTTATTGCAAAATCATGGCGAAGATATTTTTTTCGTTTGATGAGACTCCTTTGGGAGCTTTTTAAAGCTTTGCAAGCCGGCTTAGTCTCTCAGAAACAAAATTAATGTAACAAAGAAAAACACTTTTGAATAACAATAAAGTTGATTCACAAGGCTTTTGCGGTTTGGGTACTTAACTGAATGATTGATCAACTGTTCAAATGAAAGTTCAAATATAATGACGAAGCCCACGGGTATTCCCCGCAGATTGAACTCGGTTGATAATGGGATTAGTTGCATAAAAACTGAAATAATACGTTTAATAAAACCTTAAAATTAAGTTCAAAGTAGATAACACAATGCACATCAAATCACTACAATATATTTCAACCTTAACGAGTAAACAGTAGACAGGAAGTAAAACTATTTAACCTTATCGAAACTGTTTATTTCTAGCAAATAAATTATGAAATACTAGGCCATAACCATGAACTCTTAAAACAATCACAAATCTGTCAAACATTATCATTTCTGTCAAATTTTGTATGAAATGACATACCAAAATTGACAGATTTGACAACTTTGAGATTGTTTTAAGAGTTCATGGTTATGGCCCTGTACTAAGATATGGGGTCCCCTACTTGAGATCGAATTTCTTTTGCTCGAATATAAAAAGCTCGAAAACGTTTAATCTAATGTCGTCAAATCGACAAGTTACATGCTCGATGTCTTATTACACCGATCGTTCAAAATCTCGAAAATGCTTTACGTCGAATGGTCACATGCGCGAACGCCTATACATCGAAAAATTATATATCGAACGTTTATGAGACCTAATTTGGAACAAAAATTAAACCCATATAAGTGCCTGACCCGACCGGGGATCGAACCCGGAACCTCAGAGATGGCGGCGCCATTTAAAGACAGGCATGCTCGCCTCTGAAAATGAGTAATGAGCTACTAGGAGGTTTTGCGCTATTTCAATTACACTGCCACATTACATTTGAATTACAAGTTTTATTACATTAATTGTTATAACACTTGAGTTGAGTCAGTGATCTTAATTAATGCAAGTTTGTGAAGCCCTAATTCGTAATACCTCCAGAATTTATTTTATCAACTATTACGTAGCTCAATTATATTTCGTAAACCTTGCTTAATAATTCTAAGATCAAGTTTCAAGTTCAGTGGGTTTAGCCATAGTTGAGCTGCTTTGATAATTTACAGACATACTTACTTATTAACGGTTACGTAACGTTATTTCGTTAATTATAATAATTTTCTGTGATCTTACAAAACTGACCTGACTAAACACTATATTCACCTACAAATATTTATTTGCATTTTTAACTGATTATTTGAACATAAAACAAGGCCACCATTTCAAAATAAATAAATGGGATCCTTTTATAAAATAAAAAAAATGAAACACTGGTCATCTTCAATATTATTTGAAATTACCATTAATTTTATACAAAAAATAATGTGGGGTTTAAACTTTCGAAACAGTCTTTATTTATTCTACGAATTAAGTCAATCTCTTCTTTATACAGAAAACCGCTCTGACATTACAAAATCAGCAGTATTTTTTCTTGCACAAAACGCAGCGAAGAACAAAAATAAACCGTGACAGTTGACAGTTTATTGTGGCGCCATCTGTTCTTAAACTGCCTAAGCCCCGAGGTGTTACATTATTTCTCCCCGACATTAACGTTCGCGAGCGAGGGTAGTCCGATACATTTTTCGGTGGGTAGTTCAATAAATTTCGGATGCGACGCGCCCCGGGCGCGCGTGGCGTGCGGAACGATTCACGATAACAAACTGGAGGCCTAATACGAAAGCGCATCGTTCGGTCGGTCGTATAAAACATACATTCCCCCATATCAAAGGGTTGACAATTAATAAAACGCTGCACTATATTAATTTTATCTCTGAGGTTCCAGGTTCGATCTCGATCCCTGGTCGGGTCAATGTAGGAAACAAACTTTTCTATAATGTCTCGGGTTTGGGTGTTGTGGTACCGTCGTTGTTTCTGATTTCTATAACACTAGTGCTTTCGCTACTTACCTTAGGATCAGAGCAATGTATGTGATGTTGTACAATATTAATTTATTGAAAACGGTCGGGTTTTTTACACGGCTAAATTAAGTTCATATTTTATCAAAGGATTGACACATGAGACTGGTTATTTTTATTTGTTAGGTTTATACGACTGAACGAATGATTCATACACTTTTGTGCTGGCCCCCTGGCTTTATCTTGTAAGTATTTGTATTGGGCGATAAACTTTAGCTTGGGACGAAGGTCTAGCCACTCCATTTGTTCCAACCACTTGACATAGAGACATCAATTGCATGTGCGATTGTCCTGAGTTTTTCGGTCCAATAGTAAATGAATATTGATTTCGGAAATATCGCAAAAAAAGGTTCAGACAGCAGCAACGTTAGGTTACTGATAAAATAATTTGTGTCTATATAGTAAGCTGCAGATTGGATGCAAAACCAAGCCAGCTAGAAAACAGCTAGCTCACTGAATAATTAATTTTATTTATGTTGAGGTGAGGCCTGTGCCCTGCAGTGGGACGTATAGGCATACTTTTTATGTTTATTTGTAATACATAAATATTTTAAATGTGGGCGGTGCACTAGCACGTAGAACTTGTACAATCTAGGTTCTGGGTATACCAATAAAACACAAGTTATTTGTTATCACACTTATTCGATTGGCGGCATTAGCCGAGAGTGGCGTGGAAGGCTTCCGCTACCCAACTCCGTCACCACCCAGCCCAGCGAGTGTTCGTGTCTATTTATTATGCTACAGAACTGATGGCCGATCAGAGAGAAAGGTTCTAGAATGGAGTCCACGTACGGACAAGCGCAGCATAGGACGTCCATTTACAAGGTGGATGCCCTGGAAAAGTTGCAGGAAGCCGCTGGATGCAGGCCGCTTTTAACCGGCCGATCTGGAAGTCACTGGGGGAGGCCTATGTTCAGCAGTGACGTCCTGTGACAAGCAGTTTCGTTTGGTTTCGTTCGATACCTTGACAACTTTCATAATACAAAACTTGAAGAAAACTTTTAACTTTGCCTGCCAGGATTTCTGCAGTGAATTTCGGCTTACAAATTATCTCTTACTTTCCCCATGTTAAATTAACATTGTAGCTGACTACGTCATAAAAATGCACACGGGATCCCGGATTATGTTGATCCGGGTGGCTGAGCCACTGGATCCGGTAATTACCGCGGCGTCCATACATTATGTTAATTGCCAGGAGTTAAGGGTTGCCAGCACATAGAAAATATAATGTTTTAAAAAAAATGCTCTATAAGATTTTTTAATGTGGTGTGTAACGAGAAATGATAAGGTAACGAAATGAAATGAAATTATTTATTCTGTATGTAGGCCCTCCTGCGGGCACTTATACACGTCCCAAAATATAACTTAGCCCTACCACCGCTTCGGAACTTCATATAAGCTCGTGATGAGAAGAAACGGCGCAACAAACTCAGTCAACTTTGTCAGCCTGATTTTGCATGAAATACATATTACAAGACAATTAGTAAGTGCGAGCTAGGCAGTTTAAGTACACTCTTGTCGTTAACGTCTAACGAGTAATTTAATGCAGAAACACTGATTGTCATGATCTTAAAGTAATTAACATCTAATGTGTAATAAGGTCCTTTACAGGGTGTACAAGAGAATAACTCCTTAAAACCACGTGATCAGCAGGTCATACAACAACTTTTCCTATGAGAGCAACATCGAATTCGTGATTTTATTTTCAGATGCTCCATACATTAATTATCATCAAGGTATGCGAGTAAGTTTGTATAGGGAAGCTGGAAAAAACTATCTCGATTTCGATGTTACTCCCATAGAAAAAGCTGTTGTATATGACCAGCTGATCACGTGGTTCTAAGGAGTGTCCTATTATTTTGTACATCCTGTATATGACTATTAACATCTAATGTGTAATAGTGAGTTTTGTCAGGTGCCTCTTCTAACGCATCTCCCGTTAGCAGACACTAAAGTGTTCTCTAACGGCAGTGATATAAAACGGCTGTTAATGGTTTTATTCAAGCACCTTCGAGGTATAAAAAACATTAAAAAGTGTTTGTTTAAATTTAAACTAATGAAAGAATATCCTACTATGCTTGTAAATTTACATTTTGCATTGCATTACAAGGAAGAGGGTTTTATGGGTATGTTCTAAAGTAATTTAAAAAGCTGATGAGGCTTGATAAGGAAGTTAATTTTTAGGGTTCCGTTCCCAAGGGTAAAACGGGACCCTATTACTAAGGTCCGTCTGTCTGTCCGTCTGTCACCAGGCTGTATCTCATGAACCATGATAGTTAGAAAGTTGAAATTTTTACAGATGATGTATTTCTGTTGCCGCTATAACAAAAAAATACCGAAAAACAGAATACAATAAATATTTATGGGGGCTCCCGTACAACAAACGTGATTTTTTTGACGTTTTTATAGAAAATGGTACGGAACCCTTCGTGCGCGAGTTCGACTCGCACTTGGCCGGTTTTTTTATACAGTCAGGATTCTTTTAGTATCGAGAAAAAGCTCAACCTTACTGAATAAAGCCGCTGCGTTGGCAAGTGTAGCTGTTTTCATTCAGTTTATCAAATAAACCTCTTCACAAACATGCAGGAGTACGAAGCGCCCGGGAAAGTGGGCAAGCTAGGTATATCTGCAACCATGGCTACTGTATAACCACTTTGTTAAATGTATATGCTTGCGCCGCCTTGCACGCCTGTGCAAATATCACAGGGTTGCTAGAGCTATCTTGCAAATGGCCACACTGTCACAATAGAATGGCAATTATTAAAAAAGAAAATAAAAAGGTCTGCAAAGATCACGGGTTAATCGTGCTGTCCAAAATGGTCATAACACGTCATGAGGATACGAAAAAGAATATAAGTGCCCGGAAAAGACTGAATAAATGTATTTGAATGTTAATTTTTTACAAACAAGTGAGGTTATACGAGGCTTATACGACGCAAAATGGCGGTAGCGCTTTTGTAGTGATTACTAAGGTCAAAGAGCGGAGTCATGTATGGATATGTGACCATTTCGACCTTATTTGGTGATATTTCTCACAAGTATCTCCGTGCTTCGGAAGGCGCAAGTAAGTACCGGAGTATATCGCCTCTAGTCGTGCAGCTATTTTGATACTATTAGAATAGTTTGTTACGAGATTGCTACCATGTACCTTATTTTTGAGTTCCCGATATTTCGGCACTGTTGCAAGCGCCATGATCACGGAGTAACTGACGAGTTCTAATTTTAGTGACCATGAAAGTTTAAAACAATATATTATTTTGATACTGTAGAAGAGCCATTAAGGTTTGATTACATTTGACAGTTTAGTCACTGGCCCTACAACACGCCTCCTCCAATCCGCACTGGGCCTACGTAGTAGAGTAGGTAGGGTTTTGACCTGGAATCAGGGGCTTGCGGTGCATATAGACAATAAGGCAGTGCCTACCTGAAAATTAAAATGAGGTAGGCAGTAGGTACTTAAAAATGTGGATTATTGATGAAAACTACGTATTTTCATCAATAAAACATATTATAAGTATCTACTGCCTACCTCGAAATAAAACCAATGCACGCCACTGCCTGGAGTAAGATGTGTAAAGGCAACCTCTACTTTACTTTAGGATACAAAATAGCTTGGCGTGATTTGGGGAAAATGTGGTGTAAGGTGTGCAGACCTGATATGGTATCACGTGCAGTTACTTATGCAGCTAACTAAATGCAGATCGGCAGATGTTCCGCTGCCGTATAATTATGTTAGTGAACGTATGAATTCCGAAATAGTAGGATGTTAAGATGCAATGGAATATTTCGACAGTCAAATATTTCAAAGTGTGTGCCTGGATTTTTCAATATATCATGAGATGATATGTTCGTTTCGTATGATCATAACGACGGTCTGGTGTAGTGATTCGCGCTCCGGACTATAAAGCCTGACGGTTGCGGGTTCCAATCCCGTAAGGGGCTAATATTTGTGTAATGAGCACGAGCATTCATACCTAAATTTAAAAAAGTATAAAAAGAAATAGTGTACCTAGTTTAGAATTCCATATACTTTTTGCCCGTTAAATAAACATTAAAATTTGTAATGCAACCTTTATATATGCTTAAAATAGGTTTATGACGAAATAACTACGCCAAAGTGTTTGGATGTCAGAAGAGAGTACTATTAAATGAAAGAAATTTTTTGATCAACTACTTTTGATGTTGACTGTACAAGCTTTGCTTAGTTTGGGGATAGTACGAGTATAATAATAATGTTTGGGACTAAATAAATATTTTTGTGTATGTTAGAAGAATTCACGTATTCCCTATTTATTATTACTGACTAGCTTTGGGTCAGATTGTGACCCTTTTCTTTAGAGCAGATACGCAAAACAGAACTAAAAGAAAAGTCATGAATAATATTTTCTTTACTATTCTAATATTTTTACGAACGAAAACTGGCAAGAAATCAACTGGAAAAGGGTTTTTATTTTTGTTTGACTTCTACTATATAATATTTGAAACAATTCTTAGCTAAATAAATTCGTGTACAACGTATAGTAACTCCATTTTCTAAACTAGAAAATCCAAAGCCGTATCAAATTTCTATTTATTTAATATCCTTTAGTTCTAAGAATTTAGCCGATTTCTTAAAGCCTTATTAATTCTGAAGGCTTTCACGTGGGAACAAGCGATTACTCCTAGTAGATAGATTTTCAGTAGTGTCTCGAAACTATCGATAGTTTAAAATCGATAGATGATATTTAAAAAATAATAGAATACCTACCTATAATGTCGATGTATCTATTCCTATAATAGTGCTATTATCGTTTAAATAACAAATTATTAATGTAACATGAACATTAAGTACTTTTAATAGTCATCATCATATCAGTTTACTGCTGGAAATCGGCCTTTCCTTAATCCTGAACTGTTTTCATTCGTTGCCAGCAATTTTGCGATTATCACCGCTCTATAATGTCGAAAGGTGCCTTTTGCTGCGCTTGCCAAGTCTCCACTATCGCACATGGTTACCCCATCGGTTATCAGCTCTTTCGTAAATGTGACCAGCCTATTACTACCTTAGCTTGCTTATCCTTTAAGCTATATCTTTAGACTTTAGTTACCTTTCGGATGAACTCATTTCAAATTCTAACATTCTGATAAATCTGGAGCATAGCGACGATCTGTCGAATTCAAACGACAATAGTAACATTAATTAGTCAGGGTGCGGCGTCTCCCTAGCAAATTAATTACTCGATACGTCGTAACACAAGGATATTAATTCTTTACTTTGATGCTGATAATTAGTGAGTTGTCTGGCACATTTTCAGTTAATGAATAACCTACTATTCATAGTATCGTTAATGTTTAAGTAACACTATCGACAAAATCGATACTATACAACTTTCAAAACGCACTTAAAAACAAAGATACTAAAATTCAACAGCAATACGATAGCAATTTCAACATGGCTATACAACACTAGTTTAGGTACCTGGAACACTGGTATCCCAAGGGTCGTATGGCAGTTACTCACGAACGTAAAAGCGTACGACATTGAATTCAAATATTCAGCACGTGTCACCGATTGCTTAATAAAAGGTGCCATGTGATACGTTTTATACGTCCCTGAATCTACATATGTCTTAGTGACTGAAGTTAGTGCACCTATAGGATAAGTGTCCTATTATTGTGACTATTGTCTTTCCAATTCGACAGATCGTCCGTATGCTCAGGATTTCTCTAACGAATCGAATTTGAAATGAGGTCATCCGACAGATAACTAAAGTTATGTATAGTTCAAAGGATAAGCACACTGAAGGGAAAGTAAGCTGGTCACATTTGCCATAGTCAGATAACTTAATGGGTATAAAGGGAACGTCTACCTAATGTGTTATCGGTTGTGGTCGATGATTCGAGATCGCGACATGGGAAGGTAGTCCAGGGTATCGAAGATCAGGCTGCATTTGCCAACACCTGATCTCCACTCAAGAACACGCCTCTCGGTTATTGTCACTGTCACTTCGGTCAGCTTATTCTTTGAGTGAGCTACCTATCTACCTATTCAGCTTATTGCAGTCCACTGCTGGACGTAAGTCTCCCCTAAAGAGTGCCAAAGAGCACGATCTCCCACTTTTTTCATCCTTCCATTGCCAGCCATCGTCCTGGTCGTCGGTCCATCGGGCTTGGGGGCATTCTACACAACGTTTGCCAAGGCGTAGTCTCCACTTGAGAACCCGTTTACTCCACCTTTAATCGGTTCTGCGACAAATGTGGCCAGCCCACTGCCACTTAAGTTTGCCACATTTTTGAACTATGTCCGTTATTTTGGTCTTCTATCTGTGCGAGTGAGCTATATCGACTTTTACTTTACGGCTTTATTACGCAAAAGATAGACTAGGTTTAAACCATGTCTAAAGATTAGCCAACCAATTTTAAATATGGGTCATTAATTCATATCATCACATCATTCAGGGATATGACTGATGCTTCACCATTTTAAATTGGTAATTTTTTAGACATGGTTTCAACCTTGTCTATCTTTTTTGTCTAAATATCTGTCTTCTCTAATCTGCCAAGTGCGAGCCGCACATTTAGACTTATATGGCCTTACTACAAAACACTTGTCTAAAGATAAGTCAAACAATTTGAAATGTTTCTTAATAACATGTCTCGAATGTCTGATGTGTCAACATTTTAAATAATGTTTAGACAAGTGTTTAAACTAGTCTATCTTTTTGTAGTAAGGCCATATAAGTCTAAATGTGCGGCTCGCACTTGGCAGATTTGTTCCCTATGTCATAAATAATAAAGCTGGTTATGCACGGCCCCAATTCCCAGTGGTGGGCGTATTGTACATACAATTTACGCGTTTAGGGAGATGTAAACGTGAATAACGGTGTAAGTGTTGATTGCTTTTGGAACTAACGGTTTTCGTTCCAGAATTAATTTTCAATTGTTTTTGTAACTATTAGACTTGGTACATTATTTGCAACTATCACATATGAAGTGTTTTAAACGTATATTCATTTGTTTACCCTTTGATATTTGTTATAATGTAGAGTTTAATATTTATTTATCGTTTTAAAACATTCAATTTGCCATATACATGTGTATATGGCGAGTGTGCTTAATATATTACAGTTTAAGTGTTTGTAATTAAGAGTAGTTAACTATTTGAATATGTGGCGTTGACTTATGTATTTATACTTTTTAATAATTAATTAAAAAAGCAGGAGTTCCTTGGTTGGACTACAGAACTGAATACTGATTCATAGCAGAGCTCATCATTTAAAATTCACGAGAACGCGCTTAACTTTCAAGACAAGTCTCATAATTAGGAGAGATATGACTTTAAAAAAAATAAAACATGCTATTGCAAAGATATTAAATTGTATTATGGTTAAAATATTTACGTATGTATTGCAGAACCTAATAGGACCATACGATAACAAAGTGTTTTAGGGCATGAAAAATATCTTCAAATTTTAGCAATTGGAAACAATGGTATTTCAGATAAGTAAACCCTTTATTTTGTTAAAATTGTTTCTAATTGAAAGGAATCCAAACAAAATTCATGCAAGCGATGCCTCAGCCAGAAGCTAGTCAGCTGAAAATCAATATGCTGAAAAATGATTTAATGTATTTTTTTTTCTTTCTGAATTTATATATTTTTGTTTATATTCTTTATGAAAATGTTTTATTTTCTTTCTTTCTACTGTTTTGTACTTTTTTACCTATGTATTGTATTGTTGTGTGTCTAATATAATTACTCTCTCTCTCTCTCTCTCTCTCTCTCTCTCTCTCTCTCTCTCTCTCTCTCTCTCATATAAAGCCCGTTAGCACGCATCGATTTCCCGCAGTTCGTTACAGTATCCGTGTTTAGAATTGTTCGGGAGCTGGAATAACGACATAGTGCTGATTGCTTTGCACACTGCGGGTTTTGTGCGTATACACATTATAACTTCTATAGTTTAATTGTAGTGGATATTGCTCCGTTGATAACTGCCACAAATGGTGACTGGTTTATGGTAGAATTATAGACCGAGATGCCACCTGAAGTACTAGCAGAACACTGTCAGGTGTCCCAGTCACAATGGGAAGGGAAAAATATGGACTTTAAAAGTTTGGGTGCCTCAATTAACAGCTGACCTAGGTATAGCTGAGTTACTTTAATCATCTTACTACTCACAACCGATTGTGATTTTCATTATCATTTCAGCCATTGGAAGTTCATTGCTGGACATAGACCTCCGGCCTTCCAGAATGACTTCTAGTTGGGTCGGTTGGAAGTGGCTGCAACCACCGGTTTCCTGCAACCATTACCAGATCCTCTGTCCTCCTTGTAAGTGGACGTCCTACGCTGCACTTGCCGGTACTTTGCCGCCATTCTATAACCTTTCTGCCTCATCTACCGCCAGTTTACATTTTATGTTATTCAAATTTCTGTGATTGCAGATGATTGGCATTGGTTGGATGAAAAAAGCGGGAGATCGTGCTCTTTGGCGCTCTTTGAGGGAGGCAGTAGACTGCAATAGGCTGAATAGAATTTTCTATGTCAATAATTTTACCCTGGCAAATACACAACTGTGTAAATATAAAAACTTTGATATTCCACTCCGAGTCGAACACGCTTTTAAGTACTTATTTAGCTTCAAACAAACACTTTTCATTACCATTTCAGCGTGTATTTTAGTAACTCAAAGAATAAGTTTTGCTGTCCGCAAAATTATTCTTCAGTTCGCTCACAATACAGATTAATTTGGCGCAAAAAGCCGTAAGTCGTGCCGCTCGTTGCGGGGAAGTTGGGAAGGCAGCATTACTCCGTAAACTTGGCAATTTGAAACCACTGTTATTTTGTAAGTGATGCAATATAACCGTTGTAGAACATTAAAACGTTGTTTATATATCGTGCAATAAAAAGTAACTTAGTCAGCCTTGTCAGTCAGTCTGTATGTCTGAAGCATTGTAGTTATAAATGTATTTAAACCAACGAATTTATAGGTACTAGACTGAACCACAGTTCTTTTTTAAAACTAAGCTAGTTTTCCGTAGGTGGTTCTTAAGCTTTATGTATTGAAAAACATGACGTGTGTATCCTTAAACGTAAAACACGAGAAGTGCTTGCTTAGGGGTGTCAACTATTATATTAGTGGAGAGTTCGTCCTCATTTTATAAGCTTTACCTATTTTACAGTTAGGTGTTTTCAAACAAAAATGTTTATACAATAATTGCCTTAGAATCCGAGCAGTAACGTATTTTCCTAGGCTTTATATTTTACGCCAACTCGCAACACTGACATCATTGTCCTCATTAAGTTAAACACATCGTTTATTTAGTTGTTTCCCAAAACCCCCCGGGCTCGGGAGCATGCACTGGGATTCGCCAATTAGCAAAATACACGGAGCATATAATATTAATATTAATTACGCTTACCCATTAATGTATAATAGGAGAAGATAATAACTGTACATACTACAATGTACACGCGAACATGACAAATTGCCTTTGGGCCTATTAGGATTCAATGTTAATTAGGTATGAGTATCCGAGAGTGTCTATGTTTACCTACATATTGCTATGGAGTTACATTCCTTATGGTATGTTTGCTATTGTAAATCTCTGTAGGGGCCAGGTATAATAATGGAAATAAAATTTAACGAATTCATCAGTTTAGTGTACTGCAAAAACGGAATCCATTATAAGAAGGAATAGATAAACATTTTTTTTATATACTTAAAACTAGTGTTGTGCACTACACGTTCATAGACATACCCCCGTACGTTGAAGACTCGTCCTTCAACGAAACATCATCTTCAGGCAGCAACGGAACAATTTTGCTGGGGCTTCGTCGTACAACACCGTTTGTAATTCGTTTATCAGCAACGCGACTTATTCCATCGCTGACACCCGGGTAGACAGCAATTCGTCCTAGCTTCCATTTATGTGGTGGAAGGCCATCGTCTTTCAACAAAACAAGAGTGTCTATCTTCAGGGTGTATTTGTCAGATCGCCAGTTGACTCTATGCTGGAGTTCAGCAAAATACTCCCTACTCCAATGTGTCCAGAAATGCTGGCGCAACTGTTCAATGTGCTGGAAGCGTGTTCGTCTGTTGACCAAACAGTCTGAGTAGTTCCGGTCCGGCAGGGCAGTGAGAGGGCGGCAGCCTATCACAAAGTGGGCGGGTGTGAGTGGTGTCAAGTCTGCGGGGTCCGAAGACAACGGAGAGAGTGGCCCAGAATTCAGTATAGCCTCAATTTGCACTAACGTGGTAGTGAGTTCTTTGAATGTAAGATTACAATTTCCCAGCACTCTATATAAGTGAAATTTAACTGATTTAACGCCAGCCTCCCAGAGACCTCCGAAATTAGGACTAAAAGCAGGTATGAAGTGAAATTCTATACTTTTCTGTGCTGAGTCAGAAGCCAGTGAGTCGCAATTACCCTTGAGAAATTATGAGATATCGTTAACCTCACCTAACCTCATTGACCTCGACCACTCTGTACGACGCGCAATCCTCAAGCAATTAATGCGCTTTTAAACTGCTTCATCTATGTGTTGAGCTGGTGATTAATGTAATCCGGCTCTAAGGACCATGTAGAGGCCAGGTATAATAATGGAAATAAAATTCAATAAATTCAGTAGATTAGTGTACTGCAGGAACGAAAAGACAAAAAAAAAGAATACTTAAAACTAGTGTTGTGCACTACACGTTCATAAACAATCTCTTATAATATAAACGTAAAGTGACGTGCTTTGGGATGTTGCGATCGATAAAGATTAGTATTCTATTAATGCATTAAAAAAATAAACTTCTCTTCACTGTTTTGAATGAATTGACGAGCACGTCGGACCTGGCGTCGCCATCTCTGAGGTCCCAGGTTCGATTCCCGGTCGGGTCAATGTAGAAAAACTAACTTTTCTATATTGGCTCGGGTCTAGGTGTTGTGGTGCCGTCGTTGTTTCTGATTTCTACAACACAAGTGCTTAAGCTACTTATTTTAGGATCAGAGCAATGTATGTGATGTTTTCCAATATTTATTTATTACTAGCTGACCCGGCGAACTTCGTACCGCCAAACAGTATTTTTTTTCGTCAACTTTTTAATGGTTTATTATTTATTCTGCTATTCGGGACGGAGAAAATCCAGCAAATCCATGAAAATCTGTCCAGCCGTTCTCTTGTTATAAGTGTGTTCCATCCAACGAACAAACACGACTTTGTTTTATAAATTAAGATTATTATTGTTTACTGTTTTCAGTTCTAAACAGCTTTGACCTTACTACAAAATGATAGAGTAGTGTTGAATACTTGTCTAAAAATAAGTCAACCAATTTGATATGTTTCATTTATATGTGTGCAAAAACTATAAAATTGAGTATAGCGTGACACTAAACTTATAAAAAGTAAAAGTAAAGTATGCCTATATACGTCCCACTGCAGGGCACAGGCCTCACCTCAACTATGAGGTGGTTTGGGCCATACTCCACCACGCGGGCCCGGTGCGGATTGGTGGAGGGGTGTTGTAAGGCCACTGACTAAACCTTACTGTCAGATGTTATCAATCCGCCTTAAGGCCTCCGACTAGGCTTCACGACCAATATCAAGCGATATTGGCCGGGACCAACTTTTAACGTGCCTTCCGAAGCACGGAGATGCTCGTGATAAATGTCACTAAATATGGTCGGAATGGTCACCCATCCACTCACGACCGCGGCGTTGGTTGCTTAACTTTAGTAATCGATACCAAAGCGCTGCCGCCACTGAGCTACGAGCACCTCGTAACTAAACTAAACTACTACACTAAACTTATAGCTCCTTGAAAATATACGGGGAATACGGATGTTAGAGCGCTTTTGTCCAAAATGCGCAAATAAAGTTCGAATTCTTATGAATGTCCGTCACTACGAGTAGTGTAGACATGAATTCCTATGCATTCCTGTCCGCCAAAGTGTTGATAATATGTCTCGAATGTCTGATGTGTCAACATTTCAAATTGGTTGACTAAATAAATTATCAATAAATAAATATTGGACAACATCACATACATTGCTCTGACCCTAAGGTAAGTAGCTAAAGCACTTGTTTTATAGAAATCAGAAACAACGACGGTACCACAACACCCAGACCCGAGCCAATATAGAAAAGTTCGTTTTCTACATTGACCCGACCGGGGATCGAACCCGGAACCTCAGAGATGGCGGCGCCATTTAAAATCCGGCGTGCTCGCCTCTCGGCTACGGAGGTCGTCAAAAACTAATCTTAATACTCAATACTCAATAATTTATTGAACCATAATGTGCATAAGGTGTTATTAGTACAATTTTAGTCCAGTGTTATAGGCCCTGTCGGGCACGCAATATGAATTAGGAGAGAGGAAGCGCCTTAAATTAAAAAAAAAAAAACGATTTATTATCTACTAGAATGTTCATTTTTTGTAACGTATATATGTATTATCAGTAAAATACTCATTTGTACTATAATAGCATTTACTAATTAGGAATTGTTTTAATTTTTGAAGAAATAATCTTTTGACAAGTGCTCAACACTAGTCTATCTTTATGTAGTAAGGCCTCGTTATTTAATTAGAATAGTTTGTTACGGGATTGCTACCATGTACCTTATTTTTGAGTTCCCGATATTTCGGCACTGTTGCAAGCGCCATGATCACGGAGTAACTGAAGATCTTGCGGGTAAGTTGTTAAGGGCAAACATATCGGTCTACCCTCTTTCGTTGTCTTTTATTGCACGCGTCGGTACCATTGTCTACAAACTCACTATTTTCTCGCACCTGTTCTCGACACACAACACTAACAGTATCTGACCGCGAAACAGCAGTTTGTTGTTTTTTCCGGTTTTTGCACATACGAATCACTGGATTCAGGACACTTGACAATTTAAACCCATCCTCGCGATTGAAATTTTTGTACTTTGTAATTTCAATCGCTTCCCTGACCATTCTTGGTATGTAGTGGCGTTCTGTCGCAATGATCTGAGGGTTGTGAAACTCAATCCAGTGATTTAAATAACGAGATATTGTTTTAAACTTTCATGGTCACTAACATTAGAATAGTTTGTTACTGTTGCAAGCGCCATCATGGCGCTTGCAACAGTGCCGAAATATCGTGAACTCAAAAATAAGGTACATGGTAGCAATCCCGTAACAAACTATTCTAATTATTACAGTTGTACTTAAATACATTTAGTCACAAGTCATTTAATAAATAGTCATATGACTCATTAAAATGTTTACAGACAACCCTAAATTACGTTTGAAGATTTACATTTCTAATTTGCAAATAGAACAACAAAACATTACCCATTTCGCAATAGTCATTAAAAACTATTTTACTATCGTTGGACAGCCCTAGCCCACGTGACATTGACACATTACCCTGCCTTGATAGCCCTCGTGGGAGCCTGTTTTTGTCGGTCGGCAAATAAAGCCGTCGAGTAAGTTGTTTTAGTGCCCAAATGTACAGAAATAGAGCTTTTGTTTAGCTTCAGGTGATGGTACACTCGCGAGCAATGAAAAAGTTCCACCCACAAAATGCCGACAAACACCTTAATATCTCTTAAGACATAGAACCTAGCTTCATAAATTAAAAAGTTAAATAAAAGTAAAATATTCTGATGCGCTGTTAAATGTACTTCAATATTGCAGACGGCGTCATTAAGCTAGCCTTATCCGTTTAGGAGTAATTTGGTGCTATATATGTCACTGGAACTTTTCTATTGCTCGCGAGTGTAGTTTGCTGAAATGTACATAATAATGCTAACTTTAGGTATTTTGGATATCCATGCATCATATTTTGCATATTATACAAAACGATCTTATTGGCCTTGTTCTGGGCCTGTTCCAGGCATTGCAGCGTACCTATTGGTTCGTCTTTAGTGCAAACGGTCCTAGATTTGATATCTGGTTCCCCGTGGAGAAAAAACAGTATTAGAAAGACGACGGTGCACTTTTTAGCAGTAAAGAAGCAAAAACTGCATAAATGTATGCAGAAGTATGCAGAAGATAACATACATTCCCAGAGGCAATTAACGAAATTTCTGCGGGTTTTAATCCATCCCAGTTAAAATACGTGAAATTGCGTTGCTAATATGTTTCGCAGTAAGATGGTAACATACTAACCAGCCATCATATTATGAGCAAATAGGTACATTACCCAAAATTCACTTACAAAATTATTTTTGTTTTATTTATGATCAAAGTCATTTATTCCAAGTCAAGTGAAGTCTGTCATTAGTTACTTATTGAAATATTGTTCTTTATTTAAATACTAAGTTGAAATATATAATAGCTTAGGCTTACTTAGTTGATGCAGCCAAACATAGAACGATATTACTAAAATTAGAAGTTATTAATACAAATAACAGAAACCTCACATAAACCATAAATCACTCCGTCTTATTAGTATTACTTACGTAGCTGGTAAAATAAACACTTATTCAGGCCTTATCTCAACTGATTTCTGGGCGCCTAGCACGAAAGTGTATCTTTCGTTCGGTCGTATAAACCTAAAAAATTAAAATGGCCAATCTCATCTGTCAATCCCTTGATAAAATATGACCAACTCAATCTTTCCGGGTAAAAAACCCGACCATTTTTAATTGTTCATAAATTGTCAAACCTTTGATACGGGGTAATGCATCTTTTAATTTGATCGGATAATACGACCGACCGAACGATGCGCTTTCGTATTAGGCCTCCTGAATCGAGGCATTATCTTGTTTCTATGGCAACACAGGCCTGGGAATTAATCCATCAATAACTGTAGGCGAAAATAAAAGTATTTTCATACCACACATTGCAATTACGTGAATAAAAATCATTATTTAGCGTGTATCGGGTGTGTTAGATGCCTCAGGCAAAATAAATGGTTGGTAGTTTTGGTACCTTCTGATGTTAATAAAGAAAAATACTGTATATTTTTCCAGATAAAAGTTGCATTGTGTTTGGAGAGTTACTAGTAGGTAATTGTTTTGCGTCATATCTTCACGTCGACACTGCCGCAGTGCCTGAAAAGCCGGGTGTTTAACCCATGCGTCTTACCAGTTTTAACCTACGGAGCCGAAACGTGAAACATGACAGTCAAGTTGGCCCACCGACTACACGTCACTCAGCGTGCTATGGAAAGGTCTATGTTGGGGATCTCATTAAAGGATAAGATCCGGAACGAGGTCATACGACGTAAGACTAAGGTGACTGATATTGTCCAAAAATGTAGCAAGCTGAAGTGGCAGTGGGCTGGCCATGTCTGTCGCAGAGCTGACGAGAGGTGGAGCAGGAAGGTTCTCGAATGGAGACCACGCTTAGGCAAACGTAGTGTAGGACGCCTCCCGGCTAGATAGACCGATGACCTGAAGAAGGCAGCTGGCAGCGACTGGATGCCAGGGCGGGAGATCGTGCGCTGTGGCGCTCCTTGGGGGAGGCCTATGTCCAGCAGTGGACTGTAACAGGCTGATATGATGATGAATTGTTTTGATGAGTAGTTCTTTGACTGATAAAACAATAACTACGTTAAAGGTTCTGCTAAGTTGTCAAACGTGCAACGTGCCCACCATCCTACCAATATTATTAGAAAGTTTGTAAGTATGGATGGATGTTTGTTACTCTTTCACGTAAAAACTACTGAACGGATTTGGATGAAATTTTGCATACATATGATTTTTGTGGGATACATTGAATAAACTAAAGATCACGCGAGCGAAGTCGCGGGCAACAGCTAGTACGTCACAATTTAAACTACGATAATAATACGAACATACAATAATAAATTTAGTGCTCTGAATATCCTCAAATATTATCATAAGCAACAAATATTATCTCATTTTGCAAATTCTAAGTAAAGAGTAAAGTAGGGTTTACATACACCCACACACACACACACACACACACAACCACACACACATACACACACACACACACACACACACACACACACACACACACACACACACACACACACACACACACACACACACACACACACACACACACACACACACACACACACACACACGCGTCTATTCATGAATAATTTTTGATAATTTTAAGCCTTGCCAAATGCAATGCCTGCAGCCTGCACAATGACTTACAGGTTGCTAGTTTCAGTTTAGATCTGTAATGCATCCGCCTCTCTTAACTTCTCACAGACAGACAGTATAGACTGATGTTTTAATACTTTGTAAGTACCAGTGGACCTTAACTCTGTTATTTAAGAGCTGGGATTTTGTTTGAAAATAAAACAATGGTTACTTTATTTGAACATCAATTAAATTCGTTTATCAATGAAATCGCTAATAGCGCGTCCGTGCACCACACCGCAGTCCGCGCAACTCATTGTTCATTTTAAGCTGTCCCCACGCTCGACAATGCCGTAAAGATACTCGAACAATACGCTCTGTGACCTGGGGGCCTACTACGAAAATGTATTGTTCGTTTGGACGTATAAACCGAACAAATTAAAATTACCATCTCCTTGTATCAATCCTTGGACAAAATATGACCAACAAAACTAGCCGTGTAAAAAGCCCGACCGTTTTCAATTGTTCATAAATTGTCAAGGGTTTGACACAAGGGAATGGTTATTTTAATTTGATAGGTTATTAGGTCCGAACGAACGAAACGCTTTCGTAGTAGGCCTTCTGTGCGAATCTCGGGTCACGGCCTGACTTTATTAAAACTATACAATACTCCTTTCTTCTTAACCCATCAATCCCATTTTTAGTCTGGGTATATAGGGTGTCCCTAAAAGTATGGATCAAATCGAACAGGAGCGTAGCTGGGGTGATTTCCGAACTTTTTGGCTACATAAATGTAGGTTTTATTTTTGAAAAATATTTTTTTTGAAAAAATAAATCATTTTTTACACACTTGTTTGCTAGTTATCAAATTAACTTCTTAAGTAATGCCAAATTTAAGCTCTATGTGATGTAACGACAAAATGAGAAATCAATCTTAACTTTCTTCCTGCCGAAAATGGAATCATTCATAGAGCCAAAAAGCTCAAGAATCACCCCCGCTATGTGCTTGTTTGATTTGATCCATACTTCCCTATCCTGTAAACAGTTGATCAATGATCCTAAAGTCTGGTATTACATTTGTAGTGGTTGTCGTAGGACTTTTATAACTCTAAAACTGGGGAACCAAATTCAAAGTAATTTGGTTTAAAAGACCATGTTATCCAAACTTCACATTACCTAAAATTGGTAATTCATTCTTGGGGAATTTTAACATATTTGATTAAGTACCACAAACTCTTGTTGAACTACCTGTTCACGATTTCAAGAACCACATTAAAAATCCTTACGAAAAAAGGATATTATGAATTAGACGATTATTTAGACGACAAGAGTGCATTGTCTTCATGACCTGCCTACATGTCTTGTAATTGTATTTACTCTAAAAATCAGGCTGACAATAGTGAAAAAGTTTGTTGCGCCGTTTCTTTTCATCACTAAAAAAATATAGCTTTGCCCTACGTAGTTGATACGTGTATAAGAGCCCGGAAAACACATCCCGTGTTATCTGAATGTGTGTGCTGTGTTTGCTCACGGTGTTTTTCCTTCCCGTCAAGCAAATGTTTTATATAGACCACCTCTCCCATACGACTGTACATATATCACATAAAATCCAAAGGTACTTGCTGCGATGCGAACGTGTTAGTATAACTAAACGAAAAAAATAAAATTTGTATAATTATATTATAATTCATAGCATTGTAATCTTGTCTAAGTAAAATACGACCTCCTTAGCCAATAGAGGCGAGCATGCCGGTCTGTATGGCGTCGCCATCTCTGAAGTTCCGAGTTCGATCCCCGGCCGGGTTAATGTAAAATATGAACTTTTCTATAATATCTCGGGGCTGGGTGTTGTGGTACCGTCGTTGTTTCTGATTTCTATAACACTAGTGCTTTAGCTACCTTAGGATCAGAGCATTTAATGTGATGTCCAATATTTATTTAACTAACCCCTTAACATACATCAACCTTAAATTGGTTATTACAGGCTTATATGACTAAGACAAAGCCAAACTTAATGTTTAAATAACGAGACCTGGGTAAATCACTCCGCTACAGGTCACGAGGCTTACACCCCACAAGAGAGTAGACACCCGAAATAGACGGTAGATTATAAATTGGGCCATCGCATAAGGGGGTTAATTCTCAAAAAAAAGCAAGTAAACTTGCTCTAATTCTCACCTTAGCTATACAAACAAACAAAACCTTTATTTCGCTAAAAAGAGGGTTCAAATTACTATTGCCAATGAGTGGCTTCAGTGATGAAATTACAGCGCGTATCAGCTAAGCAGTGCACACAATTATAGACTCTATTTTTAACCGACTTCAAAAAAAGGAGGAGGTTTTCAATTCGTCTGAATGTTGTTTTTATTTGTATGTTTGTTACGCGATTACGCCGTCAATTATGGACCGATTTCAAAATTTATTTCTTAGTTTGAAATGGTATACTCCCGAGGTGGTCCCATTTACACCAAGTCAGATTCTGATTATGGGATCCATGGGAAATCGAGGGCAACCCTCAATTTTTATAGGCACCCATAATGTTTTGCATATATTTTCTGACTCAATGCTGATTTTTGGATCTGGTAATCATCATGTCATGTTGCTGACCTGATGATGGAAGCCACAGAACTCCTTAACGGATAGGAGTTAGAAGATAATACTGATTTTTGTCGACAGAACATATTTCGCAGTGTGTTGAGCAGACGTGGAGCTTATGAGGTACCAGACCGCCAATTTTTATTTACTGGGGGCGTACCCGCACACCCAGCGACGAAAAAAATTTTAAAGTTCCTTTCTTAAATTGACTTGGTATTTAATGCAAGACCTTATCCTATGGTTACGACACCAAAATAGCCGCCGTTCTGGTTGGAGTGTAGGAAAACCCTTTCCTTAAGACTTACAAATTTTCGTCGAAATATTGACCCAATATAACACCTTATTTTTATCATACAATTCGATGGAGGGTCCATAGAGGACCAACATTAGCTAAGGTTTCTTTGCTGTCAAGTCATTTGTGGCGGAGTTGGAAGGTGAAAACTGAAGCTTATTTTAAAGGCGTCTGGGACTTGTAATAAATTTCGTCGAAAAATTGATTATTAATAGCACCCTATTTTTATTATACCATTGAGTGGGTGGTCCACAGAAAAACAACATTTGTCTAGGTCACTTTGCTGTAAAGTCATTTTTGGCGGAGTTAGAAGGGAAAAAATAGAGAACTTAACACTTAAAATTGTGAAATAAAATAAGTTTAATAAAAAACTAAAAACCGACTTCAAAATGAAACTAAAAAGCGAAAAATAATATTGACTAAAAATTACGTAATCAGTTCTTTTTGGAGTCGGTGCGAATGAACACATTTTAACTCTCGATGGCTGGCACCGACTCCAAATAGAACTGATTTCGTATGTTTTAGTCAATATTATTTTTCGCTTTTTAGTTTGATTTTGAAGTCGGTTTTTAGTTTTTTATTAAACTTATTTTATGTAAAGAATTGGTTCTCAATATAAATCTTCGATTTGTGAAGTGATGTCGAAGTGATCGTGGTTTTGTTTAGGGAATCAACAGGCAGAGAGCTTACTAAGAAAATGTTTTTTTCGTTTGGACGTATAAGCCTTACAAATTGAAATTACCATCACCTTGTGTCACTCAAACCTTTGACAATTTATGAACTATAGAAAACGGTCGTGTTTTTTCACGGCTAGGTTGAGTTGTTCATATTAAGAGCCTTTAGAGCGGGTTCCATGTGCGCCTTTTCACAAAGAATTACAAGGAACAGATACTTATTTTCATAAAAGACTTAGACAAGGTGTCCCAAAGAATGTCTCAAGAGGAACTTTTTGTTGAAGTAAAATCATAATATTAAGCACGAATCAAGACACGAGAAAATGCCAAAAATCGTTATTTTTAGAGAGTAAAAAAATTAATTTATAAAAAGCATATATTTTTGAAAGTTAGGTAAATAGTTACGGGTCTCTAATAAAAATTGTAAATCATGTATTCAAATTGAGAGTTGATGAGTCAAGCTCAAACCATGAATCTCGAATTAAATAAAACAAAATATAAATAATTATTTAAAGTTATTAATGTTACACGTGCAACAATATACCACGTGACATTATATGTTATTGACCAAATACAGTAATGGTCTTACGCTTAATTTCCTAGTTGAATAGTTCCTAGTTGAATAGCGCCTATTTAAAATGATATTATCTGCCCTCAAAAATCTCTTTACAAATAATTCCTGCATCTGACAAATCAGTCGAGCTCTCAATCAATATTCTAGGGCACGACAACTGGGCACCAGTATTAAATTAATGTTGTCTCGTCTCGGTTGTAGGGCAAAGATTGCAAATATTATATCAATATATCTGTCGTATGTAGCCCGATCCTAAAATTAATCACTTCATGATGTGGCCGGCCATCATGAAGCCGTTTTTCGAGTGACTTTCATAAAAATTGCCTAGCTTGATGGCTTAACGATAATTCACTGCACTTTAATCTTCATTTTACACATTATTCTTACCTAGAATAATAGTCCGCCGCCATGATGAAACACAATAACAAAGCGACATCAGCGCCTCTACCGGTGGATAATATAACTGTTTTACGATATGACCACCAACGTTTGGCCATTTCATGATTTAGTCGGTCATATCGTCAAAAGCTGACTGATTCATTGATCTGGCCTAACCACATCATGATTTGGCCAACGGCATCATGAAAAACGACCAATTTATGAAAAGATTGGCCACATCATGAAATGATTAATTCTAAGATCGGGCCACGACATATCCATAATTTGCACTAGAGAATTGTAATATCATGTATAATCACACAAATTATCTAGTCCTAAACTAAGCAAATGTTGTGTGAAAATAAATACATTTATTTATGAATTAACATCCATGACTTAGGCAGGATTTTTGCCTTATGTTTATTAAGGAACATTTGTCCCTTGCGGAGTCCACGACCGCTAGTCTTATTTTAGTCCGGTTTGCGGTAGATACAGTAGGTACAAGATGATTTTAAAAATGTTTTTTTGTAGATATTAAAACCGCTTTCATAAAATTTGTAAGTCAGGAAATAGAATCAAATATAAACTAACTAATGAAAATCTCATCGTGTAAAGTGAATCGATATCGATAGAAGTTATGACAATAAGTATAAATCTCTTTATTTAAATGCAGTCTTGTAAAACTAAAACGAACTCAATACATAATTGTTGTTGTACGGGAATTCCTATACAAAATAGTGATTTTATCATTTTTAAATGTATTTATCCATCAGAGCAGCATACCATTTTAGAATTAAACTATGAACATAAACAAGAGAAATGGAGTAGGATCATAACAGACTGGATAGGATCATAACCCAGCAGGGCTAGCATGCGCGCATCGGTTATTTTATCGATAGACAAGACAAATTTTGTTTTCGACGACAATTTTGTCGTTCCCTAACCTAACGGATCCCAGACATCTCGAATCCTTTTTCTTAATATTTTCAGGGTCTCCCGTTCTTCGTAGCTACTTATTTTTAACCGACTTCAAAAAAAAGGAGGAGGTTCTCAATTCGTCTGAATGTTGTTTTTTTTTTACGTTATAACACGGCATTGCAAAGATATTTTGGTTTTTTATTTGATAGCGTCGAAGACAACACGACATATATAAATCAAAAGTCGATAAAATGCCACGACAAAATGTTATCGTGTTGTGCATGCTAGCCCTGCTGAAATAGCAAACGAAGCAGGGGAAAACAGCAAAGGAGATGGGAAGACGAATTAAAACTTGCAGCGGGGCCCAACTGGAGAAGAGTTGCTCGCGATAAACTACAGTGGAAACAGCTAGAGGAGGCCTTTGCCAGGAGGCATACTGAATTGAGAGACATCTTATAAACTAAAAAAAAAAACAATTCAGAATAAAGAGGCTTAATTATTATTAATTATTATGAACATTATTCTTCTCCTCACAAACACTACCGCAATGCCTCAAGACCAAGGTATGGAATCAATATGTGTTGCCAGCGATGACATACGGATCTGAGGCGTGGCCGCTAACGATGGGCCCCATAAGAAAGCTCAAGGTCACTCAAAGGGCGACGGAGAGAGCTATGCTCGAAGTTTCCCTTCGCGATCAAATCAGAAATGAGACGATCCGGAGGCGAACCAAAGTCACTGACGTAGCTCTCAGAATCGCAAACCTAAAGTGGCAGTGGGCGGGGCACATTGCTCGCAGGACTGATGGCCGTTGGGGCAGGTCCTTGAATGGCGGCCGCGGGCCGGAAGGCGTAGTGTTGGTAGGCCCCCCACAAGGTGGACCGTCGATCTGGTGAGGGTCGCGGGAAGCCGCTGGATGTGGGTGGCACAGGACCGTCCTTCGTGGAAATCCTTGGGGGAGGTCTATGTCCAGCAGTGGACGTCTTTCGGCTGATGGATGGATGAACATTAAGAATAACTCAATTCTGGCTTATCACTTGGAGCAATTTCTTAAACTTAAATTAACACTACAGCCTGCGGGGTAACCATGAACTCTTAAAACAATCTCAAATCTGTCAATTTCATATGTCATTACGTACGAAATTTGACAGATTTGACAATATTTGACAGATTTGAGATTGTTTTAAGAGTTTATGGTTACTCCCTGGTCTTACTTCCAGGAACTTTCACTGTGACTTTCAAAAAATCATTAACGAATTGTTGATGACTAACAGAACTTCGTTTATGTTCGAACGGCTACCGTTTCAGCTATTTTTAGAATTCTGTACCCAAAGGGGTAAAGAAAACCTCGATCGATCCTAAGGTGATGTCCGTTCTGTCACGGAGCTGTGCTTTGTAAACTGTTGAAGTAGTTATATACATCTATAATCTTCACTTATTATGTATTTATCTGGCAGCCAACACAACAATAATAAAAAAATATTAAGGGCCTCCATAAAAAAGCCTTTTTTGCATTGGCTCGATCTTAATAAGAGCAATGAACAAACGTATACTATCTCCTAAAAATACGTACGTCTCCACTTCTTCAATTACGAGTAATAAGCAACGTGTCAGATGACGTCACACGACACTAGATACCACAAACCGCTTCGCAGTCGCGGCGTCACTAACGATATGCTCAATTTTCAATGTCCTTCAGAACGTGGCATACAAATGGAGGAACGTCTCAAGTGTGACGGTGACATTTCTTGCGTATTGATACAAAATAAACGATGTATTCATGCGACAAATTGTATTTCTGAACATATGAATTTATCATTTCAGTCGATAGACTGCTGAATTTAGTTGAAGCCTTTCATGTTTCATGGTGTGATAACTATAAAACACAAGTATATTCTGAATTAAATAGGGTCCTGACTTTAAAAATAAATTCTTTTGACATTACTCTAATCATCTGGCTCTTAACGAAGCAAGCTTGTACGGATCGCGGGATAACAAAACGACATTAAAAATTAAAATCCACATGGATTAACAGATGAAGATGAACAATAATGTACTTTAAAATTGCAATTCCGCGAATATCAGTTTATTATTTGGACGACGTCAATTTTATCACAAGCATCCATTTAACTGGGTACTTAGAAATAGCAGAACCTGAATACACTTGTCGTTAGTTTTCTAGCCAATTTAACTTTGCTGCATCGTCGCAATTGCAAACAAGTGTGATTACCACGCATGGTTTTTATTTTTTTAGCACAAAAGGTATTCAATACTACACGACACTTTGAGTACTAAAAACTTAGTGTAAAGTCTAGAAATAATCATTAGTTGCAACATACACTTTCACTTGCTTGAATTTACTTGCTTGTATGAACTTAATTATTATAACTGTAAAATAGCACTCGAAAAATATTTCAAAAACTTGACCTACGATAAAACAGAAGAATTACTTGTAGCTTGTAAATAAATAAATAAAAAATAGATTAGTATTTTAGAATTGTTACCCAACTTAATTGTGTTCTACTTATATTTAATTATATTGTTAATTTGTACAACATAAGATCTCTCATGCCTGAAGCACAGGTTCCACCTAGTTCAGGCAAAACATCATTTTCTGCACTGTTTAGTTTTAAGTTTTTACCATAACCATAACCAAACTGCCTTTCAAGTATTTAATAAACAAATTTTATATATTTTTTTAAATTATTATAATTATAGTGGGTTCTGACTGAATCTCTCCTATAAGACTATTAAAATACGTTGTAAACGTGTAATTTTATTATTTGGTATTAGTCAATCATTTTAAAACACAAGTTATAACGAAAAACTACTCTATACTTACATCTTACGAACCATAAACTATTTAAAGACATAAAGATAGTTTAAGTTTTAAATAAAGAAATATAATTTTTATTGATTTAAAGATATTGTCTTTGAACATTGTGGAATGCCAACCTTTCTACGAACATCGTTGATAATGTTCATTTATGTAGGACATTTCTGAAATTGGATGAAAATTTTATTCAAGTTAACGGTCTGGCACTGGGCCAAAAGCATAGGCCAATGTTGCAAAATTTCCTCTCGAATTTTGGAAAGCCGTGTTCTAATTCTGTTCTACAGAGCGCTGCAGTGCCCTAGCGACAACTGAGAAGGCTGTAATTATAGAAGATCAGTTTTATCCATAGACTTAGGATTCGATTATCACTCCAGTTTAAATAAACGAAGTGAGCTTGTGGTTATGTAGAACGATTCAAACATCGTTTGTATTATTTTATGTCAAAGAATTTCTACTGCCTTATCCTAAAGGCCGATAGATACCTAATCTTTGTTTCCCTCCACGTAAAAGAAACAAAGGAACAGGAAAAAGTACATAAGAATCAGCTCAATTTAGGCCTAGTAAAAATTTTAGATTGTTGTTGTAGGTATGTATGTTTTTACAGTGTGCAGGAGTACCTCCAAAACCGATGTATAGTTTAATTTAAATACCTAATTTTAAGGAAATTTGCATGTTTGTACTCAAACTGAATACTAGGTCTAGCAATACTGAACACCTTGTAAAAAAACTCAAATGTATTCTTGAAAAAAAAATGTTATCTAATCTTATCTTATCTTAGTTTCAGTTCCTATTTAAGACATTATGGGACGAGGAGGAAATGATATAGATACAAAGTAGTGACATATTTTTTTACATTGCCTGATATCACGTTAAATTAAGTATTTGACAAATTCATAAACAGGGACAAAAAGACTATATTTCATGGTTTCATTGATGCCATTTCGTGACGACATGAAGTTATTAAGCAGTATAAGAGGAAAATATAAAACCTCTTCAAACTTTGACATTTCTTCACGTCATACGGTAACGAAAAGCCTTATAACATTTCCTATATTTCACTAAACTATCCGAGAACAAGTAATCGGTGCACGTCAGTCAGCCTCATGACTATACTCTGCAAGTTTTCTTAACAAACTACTAGCTTGGTAAAAAAATCGTCAAAAGTTACGATGAAATTCAAGGAAAGCAGGAGAATACCTCTTCTCCTCGTAAGAAAAAACATACCTCCGTTTTCAGAAAATCGAATTTGTAACTTTTTTTAAAATAAGTTTATTAGAGTTTTAGGGTAGGAAGAATGTCGAAAGGAACAACACCTGAAAAATCAACTTACAATGGATCCTAAGTTTATTGTGAATTTAAAAAAATATTAGCTAACCACTTGTATCCTCCCGCTCAATTTGCGCACACATTTGTGACGCGGTCACTGTTATTCAATTTTTAACTTTTTCCGAGTATACGGGTAAGCATAAACACATTTTAAAAATAATCTGATTTCTTACCGCTTTGTCTTCTGTTTCGTGCTATCTCTTCTTATAATAACATGATGTCAATAACTAACCTTGTTTGTACTTTAAGTATTTCCAGAATTAGTTTAAGTCCGTACCCCTAAATGATCCTAGTCCGCCCTTGAATCCGTTCCCGCATCCGTACGTACGTCATCGGATGGGCCCACTCGGCACAACGATTTCCGCCGAGTGCTTGCAAGCCCTTAGTAAACCTTTTCCGTTTGTTACCATGTGTTTGAGGCTTTGTTCTCGGTCTTTGAACGCAAATATGTTGAAAGCTATCGCGATTTGAGCCACTTTAAGACTATAATTTAGCAATGCTACGGTGAAAACAATAATTAAGACGTGTAAAAGAGATTATTTTTGGCCTATTTAGCGGAAAAAACACGTGTTTTTTTAAGGTTTGTTTCTACTCTAGTACGGAGGTCGGAGCCCTTACACTTGGCCGGGCATCAAACTGACATAAATTATTATTTTAATTACTAAAAGGAGTTTAGATACATTCATTTACACAGCTTATGCTATTATTTAATGTTATTATACATTTGTTAATTAATACATTTACATTTTAGGGATCCACGTTAGTTTACTGACATCTTTTCAAAATCACATCGTCATCTTCTTAGTCATACCAATACAATGATGGAATCAAAGAAATTCTAACCTAAAATAACAATACTTCCGGAGGACGACCTCCGTAGCCGAGAGGCGAGCACGCCGGACTATATATGGCGCTGCCATCTCTGAGGTTCCGGGTTCGATCCCCGGTCGGGCCAATGTAGAAAACGAACTTTTCTATATTGTCTCGGGTCTGGGTGTTGTGGTACCGGTCGTTGTTTCTGATTTCTATAACACAAGTGCTTTAGCTACTTACCTTAGGATCAGAGCAATGTATGTGATGTTGTCCAATATTTATTTATTATTATTTATTACTTTATTTGTTAGCTAATGGGACAATGGACACATAATCACTAAACGACTGCGACTCCCCCAATCCATCTTTCGTAACATACCTACGAGTAATAACACCAGACACCAATAAGTACAAATGAAACCACTGATAGGAGCTGACGTACTGAGTACCGCCCTTATAATTTTGATTAACTCCAGAGCAACCATTTCTAGATGGAGCCTTAGAGATGTGCCTTGAGACTTAATACTGGATTGTGCATTTGGTATCAGCCAGAGATGATACCTTATATTGTTTTTCATGACAGATTGAACCCTGCCAGACGTATTCTATGGACACGTATCACGGGTATAATGTTATGTAGTTACGATTACCAGTTAACTCGTTAAAACTAATATAAGCTTAACTAGGCCAGTAAAGATTCAAAAGTTCCAAATTCGTCAGAATTAGATATTCTGATGAATTATCTTTTTCGATATTTCGAACCTAAAATATTTTTTGTTTGATCTTTTTAATACAGCATAAAATTAAATACTTATACCACTAAATTACTGCTACTGACTGTATTGTCTGTTGTTTATTAGATTGTTGTTATATATTATAGACCAATACCTTTGTAATTAAATAAGGAAACTCACTTGCTAGCGGGGTTCCATTCATTGATCATGAATATAATCTCGCCGCATCTTAAGTAGACAAGCGTCCAACCTCGAATCAAAATGGGATAAAAGTTTTTAACCTTATCAATACCGAAAATCAGAAACCAGGTTTTCTGGTATTTTTACGTTTGTCCTACCACTAGTCGGTGTCTAAGTAATCCTAGCAATCAAACGGAATAGAGTACTTACAGAAGCTACCTGGTGATTTATTCAACCGTCGGTGTGACTCGACTACTTCATTACGGTTCAGTCTTGGATACGGTCCACTTCTAACTATTTGGGAGTTACGATGACTATTTTTTGAACTACATCCAATTTAGTCGATGGGCACTTAATCAACGCTGCTGGACTTTTTTCGTTTGAGTATTCCTGAATTATGAAATAATCCCCCCTAAATGCTGCGAACTACACAGGGCTATGTTTTACCTATAGATTTATTTAATTAAAGTTCATTATGGAAGCAATAATAATAAAAAAAATCAAGATCAATCTTTCTAATATTATAAATGCAAAAGTTTGTGAATATGTATGGATGTTTGTTACTCTTTCACGCATAAACTGCTGAACAGATTTGAATGAAATTTTTCACACATACAGAATATGATCTGGATTAACATACAGGATACTTTTTATTCCGGCTTATATTGAAAAAAGTAGAGCACGAGAGCAAAGTCGCGGGCAACAGCTAGTAAAATATAATCATACAAAAACGAAATGTACGTCGTAACTTCTCAAAGTAAGTACTAATAGCTAGAAAAAATTTTCAACGCCCACATTGTCATCTAAAGATAGAAGTTTTAATGAATGATACCACACACCCTCATACCGGGATGGGTGAGCTCAACTACCCATTACATTGTTTATACAGGATGTGCAAAAGAATCGCCAACCCGCCTGCCAAGCGTGGCGAGTATGCCAAAAACCCCCCAATGACAGGAGTCACTGGGAGAGGCCTATGTTCAGCAGTGGACGTCCTGTGGCTAAACGTGCAAAAGAATAGCGCACTCCTTAAAACTAAGTAATCAGCTGCAACTCATACAACAAAATTACGGGAACAACGTCAAACGAGCATCTAATTTTTTTCCGTCTGTCCGTCTGTCCGTCTGTCCGTCTGTCCGTCTGTCCGTCTGTCCGTCTGTCCGTCTGTCCGTCTGTCCGTCTGTCCGTCTGTCCGTCTGTCCGTCTGTCCGTCTGTCCGTCTGTCCGTCTGTCCGTCTGTCCGTCTGTCCGTCTGTCCGTCTGTCCGTCTCTCCGTCTGTCAACAGGCTGTATCACATGAACCGTGATAGCTAGAGAGTTTTCACAGATGATGATTTCTGTTGCCGCGATAATATCAAATACCAAAAAACAGAATACAATAAAAATTTAAGCCAGGTCCCATACATTTGATTTTTTTTGCTGTTTTTATAGAAAACTATACGGAACCCTTCGTGCGCGAGTGCGACTCGCACTTGACCGATTTTTTATTTTCCGTATCTCAAAAGGTATTATGATCACTTCATAGTATCTGTCTATCTGTGAAGACCCTTTTCATAACTCATGCGTGAAGGTTTAATACCTACATTTGAAATATAAAATATATTATTATATCAATATCAAATACCAATATCAAATATTCCCGTCTGCGATCGCCTGAGTGGTAATATAATTATACTTACTTCAGTCAATGCAATCAAAAGATACGATCAGTTTCTCCGCATATTTTGACACCCGTACGGAAATTAAAAACTATACGTACTTCAAGTAGACCTAGAATCAATAAAGAAAGTATTATAATATCACAATTTAAGAAAAGAGTCTATCATCATCATCATTTCAGTCACAGGACGTCCACTGCTGAACGTAGGCCTCCCCCAGTGACTTCCAGATCGGCTGCTCGGAAGCGGCCTGCATCCAGCGGCTTCTTGCAACCTTTATCAGGTCGTCTGTCTACCTTGTAGGTGGACGTCCCACGCTGCGCTTGCCGGTACGTGGCCTCCATTCCAGAACCTTTCTGCCCCATCGGCAGTCAGTTCTACGTGCTATGTGCCCCGCCCACTGCCACTTCAGCTTGCTAATCCGTCGGGCTATGTCAGCTACTTTTGTTCGTTCACGGATCTCCTCATTTCTGATTTGATCTCGCAAAGAAAAAAAAAGAGTCCGATTAAAAAAAAACCGGTAAAGTTAAAAATCTTTAATACTTAATTCCTGAAAGACTAATTAATTAAGTCCCTCGATCCGCGAACCCAACTCGCACTTCGCCGTTTTTTTAACGATTCGATGTTGCTCCCATAGTAAAACTTGATTAGCAGCTGTTCAGCTACTTTTAAAGCGTCTTATACCGCACACCCTGTATGTACTGACGATTGCCAGCACTATCCATTATCCGCACACTTCCACACGTGCCGGCCTCACGATAGGTTACCTAGTACACGTATGCAATCTTGCATAAACTACAGATAAGAGACTACAGCCAGTAACCATTGTTTTCTAGGTTTTATACTCTGGTCGTGGGAGGTGAGTGCGTAGTATGTTACATAACTTTATATGCACGAGCAGAGAATGTCCCAGTTAAATCCACCTATAGTACGTTTTTATGGACTCTGACATAAAGGGACTTTTTTACGTAAATGAATTGTGCTTTAGGGTAAACAATTTTTTTTGGTGATGACAAAAGATAGAATACTCGTATATGTATTATAATGATATAATAGAATTTTGTAAAACTGCATTTAATTACATTGTGATAGTTTTAGTACCTCCTCCTTGTATGCGAAAAATTTGATAATGTTACTTAACGAGTAAATAAGTATGTCTGAATGTGCGCGTGTTTACGAGTGTACCTATGCTTTCGATTCATTTTACAATAGCAAAAATATTGGTCACACAATCATCATCAGCCTATATCAGTCCACTGCTGGACACAGGCCTCTCCAAAAGGAGGATTTTGCCATAATCGCAGTTTGGCCAATGGTGGAGAGGAGACGCTGCTGCCCGTCACACAATGTCAAGTAAATATTTAGTTTGCACCGCAATCAAATAAAAGGAATATTACGCTAATAGCATCTACAATTACTCGATATTAGCATATATTGAGAACTTATAACGGGACTTGTTGTGTCTGTTTTATTTGACATAAACCACACAGATGTACCGATATCCCTGCGGAGTCAATACAGCTCTGTTCTGCTCTGATTAATATTCCGCTGCCCCGCGGTCCATCTGACCCGGCAGTCCCGGCACAGACCTTTTATTTTTACTGACCCTACTTTATGTGGGACATCGTTCGGCTAGGGTACGGTCGGAATAGGGAACCGATGGGGTGTATTCTAGAAATTGCCAGTTCGCAAATTTGTGCGACGATCGCGGAATCTTCGGAGAAACGAAATATTTTCGACAAAATGATATACATTACTCGGATTATAAAGCAAGTAGATAAAACATTTATATAATAGAAAAAAACCGCCCAAGTGCTAGTCGGACTCACGCACGAAAGGTTCCGTACCAGACAGACAGACAGACAGACAGACGGACGGACAGCGGAGCCTTAGTAATAGGGTCCCGTTTCACCCTTTGGGTACGGAACCTCGGACAATGTAAAAAAAATGTTTGCTACACTGACCTGATCGGATGTCGAACCCGGGACTTTGGAGATAGCGACGCTATAGTCCGGCGTGCTCGCATCTCTGCTATGGATGTCGTTTAAATATCGGTGTTGGTTAACTTATTAGGCAAAATAAAAACAAAATAAAATATGAAGTTTCATAAATTGGTATATACTAAGAGATTTATACGTGTTCTTTTTGAATTGTGGAAGAATAAGAATAGACGAAAAATTGGAATAAAAGCGTACAATATTAAAAGTCCCCAAAAATATTGACAAATAGTGTTTGTTGTAGTATGGAACAGTTGATTTAAGATATCGGCAGAGCAACGGTGAATGAGAAAATAATATATTTCCCAGTTGTGTTAGGGAAAACTGTATTGCTCGATGAACGAGCACATTCGTTTTTATTTCTCGAGAAGAAAAATATAGTGAGTTTTCTCTTATAGCAACAGAAATATCGTTTCACTCAACCAGAAATGAAATAGGAAACAAACACAGAATACAAAAAGTATGTAAGTAGAATAGACTGGTATGAACGCACTTTGACAATAAGGCGGCCTGATTGTTCATAGCTGTGTTTTGTTTGTAAAAAAAAACTTTATGTTTTTCACATTCGATTTCTATCTATCTTCTCTGGTACCCAGTTCAGCGGGGTAATCATGAACTCTTAAAACAATCTCAAAGCTGTCAAATCTGTCAATTTTGTTACCTCATTACATACAAAATTTGTCAGATTTGATAATGTTTGACAGATTTGAGATTGTTTTAAGAGTTCGTGGTTACCGCCCAGGCCACAGTATACGAGTATTATTTTACAGTATTTAGATGGTATGTTAACCATACAAAATGAAACGGTAAAATATTGCTTCTTCTAGGCTAGGCTAGGCTAGGCCTCTAGGCTTCTTTGCATCATATCACAGATCATTTTTAAATCCTTGGATGAAATTGTTATTTAGCATAAGTCTAACAAACACCTGGGGGTAACCAAACAATCTCAAATCTATTGTTTTAAACTTTCATGGTCACTAACATTAGAATAGTTTGTTACGGGATTGCTACCATGTACCTTATTTTTGAGTTCCCGATATTTCGGCACTGTTGCAAGCGCCATGATCACGGAGTAACTGAAGATCTTGCGGGTAAGTTGTTAAGGGCAAACATATCGGTCTACCCTCTTTCGCTGTCTTTTATTGCACGCGTCGGTACCATTGTCTACAAACTCACTATCTTCTCGCACCTGTTCTCGACACACAACACTAACAGTATCTGACCGCGAAACAGCAGTTTGTTGTTTTTTCCGGTTTTTGCACATACGAATCACTGGATTCCAGACACTTGACAATTTAAACCCATCCTCGCGATTGAAATTTTTGTACTTTGTAATTTCAATCGCTTCCCTGACCATTCTTGGTATGTAGTGGCGTTCTGTCGCAATGATCTGAGGGTTGTGAAACTCAATCCAGTGATTTAGACCTGATTCCAACAAATGTTCCGCGATTGCCGATTTCTGTTTGTCGTTGTTTTTGACCGCTTTTATGTGTTCCTTCATTCGGCACGCTATGGTACGTTTTGTTTGGCCGATATATGAACTGCCACAGCTGCAGTCAATCTTATAGACACCCGGTTTCTCCATTGGGAAACTGTCTTTTGGAGATCGTAGACATTGTGTTACTTTTCTTAATGGAGTGAAGACAGTATTAAGTGAGTATTTATGAAGTACGTTTGAGATCTTGTCTGTCACTCCTCTTATGTATGGCAAGAACACAGGTTGCCTGTCTACTGTGTCTTTAAAATGTCTTGATTTGTGTCTAGATGGTAGCTGCCCTCTATATCCATTATTCTGTAAGACTTTCTGAACATGTTCCAACTCTTGGTTTAGGTGTTCAAGGTCACACAAGTCATAGGCTCGGTTTGTCAGTGCAGTTACTACAGAATTAAGATGTCGAGGGTGGTGATGCGAGGTTGCGTTGAGATAGCGGTCAGTGTGAGTGGATTTTCTATAGACAGAGTGACTCAGTGAACCGTCACTCCGCACTTCAATCTTCACATCCAAAAATGCTAGGCTTCTGTTTTCTTCTATCTCGCAGGTAAAATTTATTTTTGGATGGATACAATTTAAATATGACAGGTGAGTTTCTACATCTTGGTTGTTTCCTCTCAATACACAGAAAACGTCGTCTACATACCTCTTCCATAGTTTGATTTCGGTGCGGGCGGTGGCCAGGGATTTTTCTTCGAAAAACTCCATCCAAATATTAGCTATAACTGGAGCTACGGGGCTGCCCATCGCGACTCCGTCTATTTGGAGATAGTATTGACCCTGGTATACAAAGAAATTCTTCGACAAACAATGATGTAGAAGTGTGCCATATTCCATCGGGATGTCATTATCTTCCAACTTCACCTTAACCACTTCAAGACAATCTGCTACTGGGACATTTGTGAAGAGTGATTCTACGTCAAAACTGACCATCAACTCATCCATATCAACCTTGTTTTGGTGCAGGATTTCAATGAAGTGACGAGAATCTTTGACAAACGATGACGTACGGCCTACTAATGGTTGCAAGACTTTAGCTACGTGCTTGGCCAGGTCATACGTAGGTGAGTCTATCTGACTCACAATCGGTCGTAGTGGCACGTTCTGCTTGTGTACTTTAGGCAAGCCATATAGTTTCGGGGGCTGGACATTTCTAGGCCGCAGTAAGTATTTAAAAGTCTCGTCGTCGAAAACGTCCTCGCACTGTCTAATGAGTGAGCGAGTGCTTCGATCCGTTCTCGCCGTCGGGTTGTAATTTACCTTTTTGTATGTATTGACATCACTGAGTAGATTTTGGATCTTTCTATCGTACTCAACGACATCCATTATAACAGTCGCGTTCCCTTTATCAGCTTTCAGAACCAGTATAGTTTCATCCTTTCGGAGTTCATTCAGCGCAGTTGATTCGGAAGAAGTGATATTCGGTTTTGGTGGTGCTACGTGGCGTAATATCACGGCAATATCCTGTCTTAATGTATCCGCGTCTACAGATGGTATTTTATTACGCACGATACATTCTTCAACCGACCCAATCACCTCCTCATAGGGAATACGTTTTGGTGTAATGGCAAAATTCATCCCTTTTTCAAGAACTGATTGTGCAGCAGCAGACAACTCGACACTCGACATGTTGACTACCGTTCGAGTTGCGATCGAGTTCTCGTGGTAGGCCGCTGGCTTTTGTTTTCGTAGTAATGATTCGAACTTACGATCCTGTTTCATAGCACTAAGTTCTCTTGAGCGCTGAGCTTGTAGGTAGGTAACACGATCACAAGTATCAAAATCACTTTTACAAAGCAACTCACTGCACTTTTGGTGTATTTCGTATAACTCACACTGAAACTGGTCAAGTTGGTACCTACAATTGCGTATTAATTTTCGCAATAATTTTACACTCGCATATCGCAGAATACTTGCGGAGCCGTGAATGTCAGGTCGAGGTTTTATCCGAACACACACTGGGATAATGTCCGTATCCCGACACTTCACTAAGAATGACAGGGACTCCTTCAAACATTCACACTTTTTCCGCGCGCGTTCTAGGTGTTTTATTGTATTTGCTGTTTCCGGCCCGTACCGGTTAACAATATATTGTTTTAAACTTTCATGGTCACTAACATTAGAATAGTTTGTTACGGGATTGCTACCATGTACCTTATTTTTGAGTTCCCGATATTTCGGCACTGTTGCAAGCGCCATGATCACGGAGTAACTGAAGATCTTGCGGGTAAGTTGTTAAGGGCAAACATATCGGTCTACCCTCTTTCGCTGTCTTTTATTGCACGCGTCGGTACCATTGTCTACAAACTCACTATCTTCTCGCACCTGTTCTCGACACACAACACTAACAGTATCTGACCGCGAAACAGCAGTTTGTTGTTTTTTCCGGTTTTTGCACATACGAATCACTGGATTCCAGACACTTGACAATTTAAACCCATCCTCGCGATTGAAATTTTTGTACTTTGTAATTTCAATCGCTTCCCTGACCATTCTTGGTATGTAGTGGCGTTCTGTCGCAATGATCTGAGGGTTGTGAAACTCAATCCAGTGATTTAGACCTGATTCCAACAAATGTTCCGCGATTGCCGATTTCGTAGTGCCGTTCGTAAATCGGCAATCGCGGAACATTTGTTGGAATCAGGTCTAAATCACTGGATTGAGTTTCACAACCCTCAGATCATTGCGACAGAACGCCACTACATACCAAGAATGGTCAGGGAAGCGATTGAAATTACAAAGTACAAAAATTTCAATCGCGAGGATGGGTTTAAATTGTCAAGTGTCTGGAATCCAGTGATTCGTATGTGCAAAAACCGGAAAAAACAACAAACTGCTGTTTCGCGGTCAGATACTGTTAGTGTTGTGTGTCGAGAACAGGTGCGAGAAGATAGTGAGTTTGTAGACAATGGTACCGACGCGTGCAATAAAAGACAGCGAAAGAGGGTAGACCGATATGTTTGCCCTTAACAACTTACCCGCAAGATCTTCAGTTACTCCGTGATCATGGCGCTTGCAACAGTGCCGAAATATCGGGAACTCAAAAATAAGGTACATGGTAGCAATCCCGTAACAAACTATTCTAATGTTAGTGACCATGAAAGTTTAAAACAATATATTGTTAACCGGTACGGGCCGGAAACAGCAAATACAATAAAACACCTAGAACGCGCGCGGAAAAAGTGTGAATGTTTGAAGGAGTCCCTGTCATTCTTAGTGAAGTGTCGGGATACGGACATTATCCCAGTGTGTGTTCGGATAAAACCTCGACCTGACATTCACGGCTCCGCAAGTATTCTGCGATATGCGAGTGTAAAATTATTGCGAAAATTAATACGCAATTGTAGGTACCAACTTGACCAGTTTCAGTGTGAGTTATACGAAATACACCAAAAGTGCAGTGAGTTGCTTTGTAAAAGTGATTTTGATACTTGTGATCGTGTTACCTACCTACAAGCTCAGCGCTCAAGAGAACTTAGTGCTATGAAACAGGATCGTAAGTTCGAATCATTACTACGAAAACAAAAGCCAGCGGCCTACCACGAGAACTCGATCGCAACTCGAACGGTAGTCAACATGTCGAGTGTCGAGTTGTCTGCTGCTGCACAATCAGTTCTTGAAAAAGGGATGAATTTTGCCATTACACCAAAACGTATTCCCTATGAGGAGGTGATTGGGTCGGTTGAAGAATGTATCGTGCGTAATAAAATACCATCTGTAGACGCGGATACATTAAGACAGGATATTGCCGTGATATTACGCCACGTAGCACCACCAAAACCGAATATCACTTCTTCCGAATCAACTGCGCTGAATGAACTCCGAAAGGATGAAACTATACTGGTTCTGAAAGCTGATAAAGGGAACGCGACTGTTATAATGGATGTCGTTGAGTACGATAGAAAGATCCAAAATCTACTCAGTGATGTCAATACATACAAAAAGGTAAATTACAACCCGACGGCGAGAACGGATCGAAGCACTCGCTCACTCATTAGACAGTGCGAGGACGTTTTCGACGACGAGACTTTTAAATACTTACTGCGGCCTAGAAATGTCCAGCCCCCGAAACTATATGGCTTGCCTAAAGTACACAAGCAGAACGTGCCACTACGACCGATTGTGAGTCAGATAGACTCACCTACGTATGACCTGGCCAAGCACGTAGCTAAAGTCTTGCAACCATTAGTAGGCCGTACGTCATCGTTTGTCAAAGATTCTCGTCACTTCATTGAAATCCTGCACCAAAACAAGGTTGATATGGATGAGTTGATGGTCAGTTTTGACGTAGAATCACTCTTCACAAATGTCCCAGTAGCAGATTGTCTTGAAGTGGTTAAGGTGAAGTTGGAAGATAATGACATCCCGATGGAATATGGCACACTTCTACATCATTGTTTGTCGAAGAATTTCTTTGTATACCAGGGTCAATACTATCTCCAAATAGACGGAGTCGCGATGGGCAGCCCCGTAGCTCCAGTTATAGCTAATATTTGGATGGAGTTTTTCGAAGAAAAATCCCTGGCCACCGCCCGCACCGAAATCAAACTATGGAAGAGGTATGTAGACGACGTTTTCTGTGTATTGAGAGGAAACAACCAAGATGTAGAAACTCACCTGTCATATTTAAATTGTATCCATCCAAAAATAAATTTTACCTGCGAGATAGAAGAAAACAGAAGCCTAGCATTTTTGGATGTGAAGATTGAAGTGCGGAGTGACGGTTCACTGAGTCACTCTGTCTATAGAAAATCCACTCACACTGACCGCTATCTCAACGCAACCTCGCATCACCACCCTCGACATCTTAATTCTGTAGTAACTGCACTGACAAACCGAGCCTATGACTTGTGTGACCTTGAACACCTAAACCAAGAGTTGGAACATGTTCAGAAAGTCTTACAGAATAATGGATATAGAGGGCAGCTACCATCTAGACACAAATCAAGACATTTTAAAGACACAGTAGACAGGCAACCTGTGTTCTTGCCATACATAAGAGGAGTGACAGACAAGATCTCAAACGTACTTCATAAATACTCACTTAATACTGTCTTCACTCCATTAAGAAAAGTAACACAATGTCTACGATCTCCAAAAGACAGTTTCCCAATGGAGAAACCGGGTGTCTATAAGATTGACTGCAGCTGTGGCAGTTCATATATCGGCCAAACAAAACGTACCATAGCGTGCCGAATGAAGGAACACATAAAAGCGGTCAAAAACAACGACAAACAGAAATCGGCAATCGCGGAACATTTGTTGGAATCAGGTCTAAATCACTGGATTGAGTTTCACAACCCTCAGATCATTGCGACAGAACGCCACTACATACCAAGAATGGTCAGGGAAGCGATTGAAATTACAAAGTACAAAAATTTCAATCGCGAGGATGGGTTTAAATTGTCAAGTGTCTGGAATCCAGTGATTCGTATGTGCAAAAACCGGAAAAAACAACAAACTGCTGTTTCGCGGTCAGATACTGTTAGTGTTGTGTGTCGAGAACAGGTGCGAGAAGATAGTGAGTTTGTAGACAATGGTACCGACGCGTGCAATAAAAGACAGCGAAAGAGGGTAGACCGATATGTTTGCCCTTAACAACTTACCCGCAAGATCTTCAGTTACTCCGTGATCATGGCGCTTGCAACAGTGCCGAAATATCGGGAACTCAAAAATAAGGTACATGGTAGCAATCCCGTAACAAACTATTCTAATCTCAAATCTGTCAAATTGCTTACGTAATGACGTACGAAATTGACAGCCCCGCTGCTAGGTATACGAGTATTATTTTACAGTATTAAGATGGTATGTTAACCATACAAAATGAAACGGTTAAAATATTGCTTCTCTCTAGGCTAGGCTAGGCTAGGCTTCTAGGCTTCTTTGCATCATATCACAGATCATTCTTAAATCCTTGAATGAAATTGTTATTAAGCACAAGTCTAACAAACACCTGGGGGTAACCATGAACTCTTAAAACAATCTCAAATCTGTCAAATTGCTTACGTAATATAATCTAATAATTTTTAACTTTTTTTGTCATTAGTCTTATTAAAGTAAATAATTAAAATCATTATTAACGAATGAGATCATTAGTGACGTACGAAATTGACAGATACCCCGCTGCTGTTGCGCACGTGTTGAATTGCAAAACTTTTTTATCTAATAATTTTAACTTATTTGTCATTAGTCTTAACGTAAATAATTAACATTATTATTAACGATTGTAATCATTAGTGTTAAAAAGAAAAAAATTCAAAGGTTTTATTATTTCTTGGATACATTGTAAAGGGAACCTCTATGCTAAATTTCAACAATTTTATATTGTTTTAAACTTTCATGGTCACTAACATTAGAATAGTTTGTTACGGGATTGCTACCATGTACCTTATTTTTGAGTTTCCATAAATAAGGTACATGGTAGCAATCCCGTAACAAACTATTTCAACAATTTTGATTGAAGGGTAAAGGCTGGGCGTTATTGAGTTTATCCGTGAGTGAGTCAGGACTTTTTTTATATTTAAATATTCAAAAAAGAGTAATCCCACCACTATTTTCTAATAATATGCCTATTTAAATTCAACACATGAAAAGCTCTGTACGAAAACTACAACTTTCTAGAAAACACAAAACTTGTTTGCAAAACAAACAAGTTGGATTAAAACATCTAGTCGACTGAATACTATTAACACGCTACAGTAAACATTTTCGAGCACAGTAAAGATACTTTGTATAAACGTTTGAAGCACCGCACAGATACACACATTAAACAAAACAAGCATACACATTGATTTAAGGTTTAAATTCATTCATTCATTTAGCTACAGGACGTCCACTGCTGAACATAGACCTCCTCGTGACTTCCAGATGTTCCGGTTGGAAGCGGCCTGCATCCAGCGGCTTCCTGCAACCTTTACCAGGTCGTCTGTCCACCTTGTGGGTGTGAGTCCTGCCCTGCACTTGCCGGTACGTGGCCTCCATTCCAGAACCTTTCTGCCCCATCGGCCGTCAGTTACGTGCTATGTGCCCCGAAGGGTGCCCCCCTGCCCACAAGGTTTAAATGCTTGTCACCTAGGAAACAAAACCCACCTCTCTTCACTGCAATTGCTCTTCTCCTCCAACAAATAATGATACAAATAATGTAGTCTTTGGCTAAGCATGAAGTACCTGAACTAGACAACAAATCAAAATATATAACATATACTAATATGAATGAATATTTATCTAAAATAAATGAATTTTAATTTAATTGAATTACTATGATATCTTTACTTATGCTCGCATAATGGCCCTTTGCTATTTGATGAGATACTGTTTGAGCCAATGCGACTGTGACATAGTTAAAGCGACCCTATACATACATATTATAAGTTAAAACTTATAAGTACATGTATATATTATGAAAATATAGGTATCATGCATTGTTCACTTTATTTCTGTTCACGCAAAGGGTCCGCAGGTTCGATAAAGATGACGCCCGGTGCATGAAATTTCTTCACTATCGTAATCTATATCGTATAACTTATATTAAGTTAGAGCGCCTTCACACTATCGTTTATCCAGCGTAGGCTTTCGAAGAACGTATGCGCAGCGTTCAATTAACTGAAGGGAAAACGCTGCGACAACGAGACGCGTGCGTTGTGTTTTGTCGCAGCGTCTGCGCTGCGAATACGTACATAGAAGGTCAACGCAGGACAAACGCTAGTGTGAAGGCGCTCTTATACTTTCATTCATAGCAGCCGCGGCAGAAAATACCTTATATATTTTAGTATGAGTTAGAAAGTAGAGGTAGCTCAATGGCGGCAGTCTTTTGGTATCGATTACTAAACAAGCAACCAACGCTAAAAGTGGGTTCAAATTACTATTGTCCATGAGTGACTTCACTGTTAAAGTGACAGCACGTATCACCTAAGCAGTACCAGTACAAACAAATATAGACTCTATTTTATTACAGAGTTGTTTCACATTATTATATTAATCTTCGATTAGTAGAGTGAAGTCGAAGTGTTCTCGATTTTGTTAGGAGAATCGACAGGCAGCTGTTATCACACAGACAATGAGAATCGACATTGATACCTCATCACACATCACCAGCCTATATCAGTCCACTGCTGGACACAGGCCTCTCCAAAAGGACGATTTTGCCATAATCGCCACGCTTACGCTTGGCAGGCGGGTTGGCGATCGCAGTTTGGCCAATGGTGGAGAGGAGATGCTGCTGCCCGTCTTCTTATGGCGGTTCTCCTGTAGTCGCCTCTTACGACACCCATAGGAAGAGAAGGGGTGGTGCAATTCTTTTAAAGTGCCGGCACCACACGGCACATTGTTGTGTGTTGATACCTCAAATCCGTCAAAACAAAACTTACTCAGCTTATTTTCCGGCTTTTACTTCCAAGGAGTTTCGAATACCTTCAGTGAGACACGCCCGATTTAATCCCGCGAAACAGGGAAAGTTTGCGAGGTATAAGAAATCTTATACATACCTAGGTATAGATCATTTCACTGCCACGGAACTGGAAGTCAGCTCATAAATATTATTTGACTGAATTAGCATCAAGCTGGAGGGGAGTTTTATTAATCAATCCGTATTTGGTCTTGGTTGAAGCCATGTTATGATGTAACGTTTCCTTAGGGATACTTGGTGAAGGACGTCGGTGAGGTCAGTTTTAGGAAGGTCAATTTAGATTATTTTGTAGTTCCTTATGTTAATTGCTAACGGGTACAAGTGGTAACATTATTATTTTTGTGTATGACAACATTTTTAATGTCAATCAGACGTCTGTCAAAACTCCCCGTGTCTTTTTAGGGTTCCGTACCCAAAGGGTCCGTCCGTCTGTCACCAGTTTGTATCTCATGAACCGTGATAGTTAGAGAGTTGAAATTTTCACAGATGATGTATTTCTGTTGCCGCTATAACAACAAATAATTAATTCTAAAAAACAGAATACAATAAATATTTAAGGGGGCTCCCATGCAACAAACGTGATTTTTTGCCGTTTTTATAGATAATGATACAGAACCCTTCGTGCGCGAGTCCGACATGCACTTGGCCAGTTTTTCTGTTCGCTTGCACTGTTCGTGGCATTAGTCGTCTCGAGGAAAAAACAGTGTTGTCATTTTGTGTCCCTAATATACCATCATTGAAATCTAAATGGCAGTTAAAATTAAGTAGGCTGGCCACATCTGTCGCAGAACCGATGAAAGGTGGAGTGAAAAGGTTTTTGAGTGGAGACCACGCCTTGGCAAACGTGTGTAGGACGCCTCCCAGCCCAATGGACAGACAACCTTAAGAAGATGGCTGGCAGTGGATGGATGAAAAAAGCGGGAGATCGTGCTCTTTGGGAGGGTTACGTCCAGTAGTGGACTGTAATAGGCTGTATAGATAGATACACACAAATCTAAGTATGTGCTAACTCAGTCGCATAAGAGATTACAGGCTAAGTGTAACCAAAGCCGATAAACCAGTGCCCTTGACCCACTTGCAGGTTTCAGGTGACGTGCATGCACTAACGACATTGTAAACCCTTCATGCGGGAATTACAGGATTTCGCGTCAGACTAGAACATTACAGGCAAGCCCAACCGCTACAAAGAGAGGATTTAGGTTAAACAAACGAGGACATGACTCGCTAATGAAGAGGTTATTTTGCCCATTGGTTTTTGCAATGCATGCTAAAATAGTTCGAAAATAATAGCAACGTCAGACTCATTTGACATAAACGTTTTAAGGCATGAAATCGCAGTAAAAATCCTCACCACTATGTTTTATAAAAATAATGCTTTTCTCGTCATTATCCCACAATTGTCCTGAAATATTGGTTGGGTAAAAATTTTGACGTAAAAAGTGCTTTGTTAGGGTTTCATACCTCAAAAAGAGAAAAGAAAACTGTATATGGTTTAGTTTTCTGTCTGTCTTTCTGTCAAGACTCTTTTTCTTAGGAGTTCTTAGGAGTCGTTTATGTCGCGTATTTTGACAGTTGCGAGTGAATTAAGACCTTCAGAGTAGGTACTTTCCGTTGACCTAAAATCGTAAAATCTGGCAAGAAGCTCTTATGTTTAAAAGGAAAGATTCAAAAACTGCTACAGTTTCATTACATTTTTTGCGACTAAAATTAATCAGCAAAGAGCGTGAAAATCATCGAAAGTCGATTTCAGCGTTGGACGAACTATAATTTACATACCTGCAACTTTGAACGGAACCCTCGAAGCGCGAGTCCAACTCGCACTTTCCTTTTTTTTTTAAACAATTAGACTTATAATTTGTTTATACTGAATTTTCATGCTGATTTTGGCGCAAATATATTTATTTTTGCAAAAACAGCATGGCTTGTCTATTTGAAAATTAAAAGTGGTTGTATTGAGCCGACACTTCTCGGTAAAGTAGAGGTTTTGTGTTTTGCCAGCTGATTAATGATAATAGGCAATTCAATTTGTCTAAGGCGGGAAGATGGATTTCGTCATCAATCCTGTTGTTTTTCATTCCGTTCTCGGCAGTTGCCAAGACCGGCTATTCAGCTACAACGCCATCTGTAAGTCTTGTTTCTGAACTTGGGAACATTCTTTTTACCTATTTTTTTTCTGTAGTTTATCTCATCGACCACATACATTATTGAGCAGCATAGAGGGACCACCTATCTCCGAAACTGGTTAGTGATTTTTGACTTAAACTAAGTATGAGTTGGCAAGTGTTGTCAACTATCACCCATACTAATACATTTCGACTCAGGTGAAAAGTAATATAATCTCCTGTCGATTCTGTAAATAAAACCGCGCTCACTTCGTTGCTGCACTCGCTCATGAACGATAAATAATATGAACCTTCTTACTAACAAGATAGAGGCTATGTTCGTTTGTACGGCTAAGTCGAGTTTTAGAGCGAGTCCGTTGCGTTTTTCTTAGAGAATGGACCGGCTGATCAGCGTCGTAATGGTTTTGGCTGTAACGACAAATGCTGACTCTTTTTGACACTCTTTGTGTATGTTGTTTTATTTCTATTTTAACCGACTTAAAAAAAGGAGGTTCTCAGTTTGACCCGTATGTTAGTATGTATGTTTGCCAGCGATTTTCTCGCGTTTGGCTTATCCGATTTAGATGAGGGTGTCGAAAAGTATTTGTTACATTCTGGAAAAGGTTTTAGTATGCATATCATACTGCTGAGCTGATGATGGAGGCCACAGAACTCCTTAACGGTAAGGAGTCAATAGATAATACTGCGATTTGTCGACAGTACTTATGTAATATTGTGCCTAATGTCTGTGCCAAATAAATGTTTTTCTATTCTTTTCTGTTTTCAACCGACTTCAGAAAACGTGGAGGTTCTTAATACGTCTGAATTTTGTTTTTTTTTCTAAATAATTGAAGATATTTTGTTAAGCAAAAATATAGCTCGGTGGTTTAAATACATACACATACGTGTCCTCGAATTCTTGTGATATTAGACACACACGCACACACACACATTTCAGTTGTTTCCAGACAAAGTTAATTCAGATTCTCAATAACGAATTATCACGTTTTTAAAACTAGCATTTTTACGGATCAAGGCAATACCCGCTTCTAGAATAAAATAATAACCGTAATTTTGTCCGTTTTTATCGGCAACGAGTACCGTGACGTGGCCATCCGTCACACTGGACATTCAATAAGTTACTCGAGAACTAATTGCCTCGCTGATTACCCAAAAACTACCACAAATTAGGCTTTTCATACACATGTGCGTGCTACATCTGTTATGTTACAAAAATGTGTAAACCTTTAAAAAATACTCTTGAAATTTGGATGGGTCTTAAAAACAGCGTTTTAAATGTGTTTCTAAAGTTTTTAGTATCGCAACTTATGACGTTTTGCGTCATTAGCGTTAAACCACAAAATAGAAAACGCCGCGCCGCTATATGTAATTTGTGATTGAACCCAGAAAAAACCTAGAGGCGTAAATCCCCTTCAAAGGTCACTTCTATTTACACCCTGCAATAGAAATCCTTTTCCAATAGACAGTTTGTCCAGGCTTTAATCATTGCTCAAAATTTCCACTATTATCTTGACTTTCGCTTATCTTATTAAATCAGATATAAAGAATACCAATAAAAAAAAACAATACACATTATCAACAACAAAGTACAATAAGCGTGAGAGTGACAGAAATATTAAAAAGCCACAGACATTCAGAATATTAAACCGGTTTTACGCAAAATAATTTTATTGTGAGTTAATTTCCTTGAGCCACATATTTTAAGCGTCGAGAACACACTACACGACTCACTGACATGCAGACAGCTACTTAGGTACATATCTAGCAATAATGCTTTTTAAAGCATTCTCACTATAGTAATATACATAAGGGTTTGCATATACTCACGGTAACAAACAACTCTGCCCAAGAAACGAATAACCTTCTCAACATAATTTTGTTAGTGTACGAAAACCATTTCTTATCTTGCACATGGAGTGCAAGCGCAAAGTACTATCTAACAATATTTCGTTGAGATAGGTCATTAGTTTCTTGGGGAAAGTCATTTGTTATGACTCTATGTCGCAGTCGGATTGTTTAATTCGCCGTTTTACAAACCAACTAGCTGTTATACAAAACGGTGGCGTTCTGAAGTACGGATGATCCTCGATACAATACGTACCCTTTAGTATTTTCAGCAGCAGCAGCCTATGTTTTGCAGTGAAAATCCTATTGATGATGATAATCATGATCTATAGAGAAAGATTTTTGCCTGTTTTTGTGTGAGAGGTGCTCGTAGCTCAGTGGCAGCAGCGCTTTAGTATCGATTAACTACTAAAATTAAGCAACCTACGCTGCGGTTGTGAGTGGATGGCTGACCATTCCGACCATTTTAGTGACATTTAGAACGAATCTCCGTGCTTCTGAAGGCACGTTAAAAGTTGGTCCCGGATTATATCGCTTGATATTAGTGGTAAAGCCTAGTCAGGGACTTATAGCGGCTTGATTACATCTGACAGTAAGGTTTAGTCACTGCCCTGGGCCCGCGTGCATGATGGAGTATGGCCCAAACCACCTCATAGTTGGAGGTGAGGCCTGTGCCCTGCAGTGGGACGTATATAGGCAAACTTTACTTTTACTTTACTTTTGCGTGAGACGATTTTTCATTTATCTCTGACAATTCTGAAGTCTACTCAGACGAAGTGGGTGGAAGCTAATACAAAATAAAAAGGATTATTGTAAGCCCATATTTCAAAACCCGTAAGATACATGTAAGACCCTAAGCACACGGATGACTGAGCCTATGATAACATCTAGTAAGTGTAAACTCGGTAAAGACGACGAGAGTCAAGATAAATGGCGACAAATATTTGAATAGCTTTTATCGGGAGAAAGTGATAATAAAAAATAATGCGGGACTTTTTCTTATAACCTTTTGTCATAAAGAACTCTGGCATACAATACCTACAATAAATAATTAATTCAAGTGAAATATTTAAAATTAAAGCGCGCTAAGGGCTATGCTAGGTGTTTCTTTGCGAGATCGAATCAGCAATGAGGAGATTCGTGAACGAACAAAAGTTGCTGACATAGTCTAACGGATTAGCAAGCTAATGTGGCAGTGGGCGGGGAAAACAGAACGTAGAATTGACGGCCGATGGGGCCGAAAGGTTCAGGAAAGGCCACGTACCGGCAAGCGCAGCGTAGGACGTCCACCCACAAGGTGGACAGAAGACCTGGTAAAGGTTACAGGAAGCCACTGGATGCAGGCCGCGTGCAACCGGACAATCTGGAAGTCATTGAGAGGGAGGCATATGTTCAACAGTGGACGTCCTGTGGCTGAAATGGTGATGAAATTTTGAAAAAAATGACACTAGTTGACAATAATTAAAACATGATTGAGTTCCATATTATGTGCATGGCTCCGGTAGTTCCTTAGGTACCCAATTTAACATTTATTTATTAATATAAGTATTGTTTTAAACTTTCATGGTCACTAACATTAGAATAGTTTGTTACGGGATTGCTACCATGTATCTTATTTAGTCAGTTACTCCGTGATCATGGCGCTTGCAACAGTGCCGAAATATCGGGAACTCAAAAATAAGGTACATGGTAGCAATCCCGTAACAAACTATTCTAATTTATTTATTAGTTATTGAAACTTGTTAAAATCGTTTGCGTTTAGCCAAAGCTTGAATTGGGCCAGTAAAAAGTTTATTACTTCAAATGTTAAAGTTATAAAGGAGAATATGCGTCAGACAGCACACCGTTATAGTATCTAATAAATTAATTCATTAATATCCATGTGTAATGAGCTATGAGGCAAAAGCAATATTTTTTCAGTTTCGTGTCTCAAAGCCGATACAATTTAGACAAGTTTTTTTTTTCTGAATTGATTAAAAACAAAAATTGAATCCGGGACCTTTTGCGTTTAAGGTGAGTCACCGCGCCGTTATGTACAACGCGTAAAAAAAAGGCGGCTGCAGTACCTATGTACCTCCCTCTATCGTAAATAAAAGGTCTGGCCAGTTCTATTCTGAGCGAGCGGCGGCGATCAAACTGAAATTCCCCTTTTATGTTTTCATTTTCCACAAACAACCTTTGGAGTGCTGATGCAGAAAAATCGAAATCGGACCTCGAATAACGAGTCCGCGGGACGGTTCAACAAAATCGAGTTTGCGATCAGTTTTTAGACTTTGAAACGCAAAGGCTTTTCAATGTGGATCGTCAATGCTGATTCGATCCGTGGTTTTTTACCGAATAAACTTTCCTAGAATGTATCGCTCGCAGTGTTATGCTAAAATTCGTAGTGGCTAACATAACAACTTACTATTTTTTATTATCACTACCGAAAATGGCACTTAAGTATCTATCAGACAAAAAAACATTCAGTCGAATTGAGAACCTCCTCCTTTTTTTGAAGTCGGTTAAAAGACCCGCTATTCGCTTGTTTGTTAGACGTCACGACTTGATCGTAAATAAATCACTTCATGATGTGGCCAACTATTTCATAAAATGGCCGTATTTTATGATGCGGCACAGAACGCGCTGGCCACATCAAGACGTGGTCGATACATAATACTTTTTAAAATGTTTAGCTAAAAATAACAACACAATTCATTTTAAGTACAACGACAACGATTTGTATGCAGTTACTCTTGCAATCAAAATGCCAGGTCTGAACATCTAAAAAGTATTCTGTTGGCCTCCGTCTTCTTCTTAGTCGGTATCTTCATTGCTGAAGGTGGTTCTGTTGGTATTACATACTTTATAAATTACACCAGTACTTTGAAGGTTTCTAGTAACTCTCTACTAGTGCTTCTACTCAATCGTTAATCAGTCAAGACAATCTTAGTGAAATGTCGTCATTATAGTCTGGATGACTAAGCAAGTACAGTATAGAAATAGACCCCTTGGATAAAATTTTCAGTGAATTCGATGTCCATTTCGATTAAAAACGCACTATCGCTTCATAAAAATTGCCAACATCGACAAACACATGCGGAAACTATGCGGCGCCGCAACAAAATGGTGGAAGTGTGACAGGTGTCGGAGCACATCGTCGAAACCGGGAGGGGAAAGAGACAGCATTATAGTCAGATCAATGCGCTAGAACAGGTAATTTCGCTAGTGTTCCGCTTAGCATACTTGCTGACAGGACATGGCGAAATCATTGCGTTTCCGCTGTTATGGTATCTCAGCTGTTATACTACCGCCCTTACTTCCATAATGAACTTCAATTAATTAAAACCATAAGACATCCCAACTATAAGATATTCTATACTGACCCATTTGTGATCGTATATACTTACTACGAGTATATTTAGCCACTTAGTAGGAGATAGTATACCGAATCTTACCGTCCATTGTAATTATTACGCAATCCCCGACAGCTCTGGGTCGTCCAAAAATAAACAAAAAGTATAAAATATGCTAAACACTTTATGAGCTACTGGAAGAAGCAACGAGACTGGCTGATAAAAAATGTACGCCATCTTAATGTTGATGTTTTAGACGAAAATGTATTGCCTAATTCTAAAAACAACTTTTTTAAGTGGGCGCCTAATGTAGTGCCTTCGTTCCAAGGTTATGCGGGACGTCCCGATTTTTAAGCATACTTAAAGGTACATGATACTAGTGGAATTATTAATACATGACCTTTGAAACGCTAATCCGTGCCATAATAGCTTTCAGTTTACTTTGTATAAACGTATCCAATGGGAACTTTATGTCGCGTCTCAATGGTCTCTTAAGATTTATTTATCAGGCATACCTTTCACTTTTACGTTATGCTTTAATTTTTAAATATACAACGTGTACTGGCAGCCATATTTCAGGATATGATTGAGTTCATTAAAGGAAATTACTTCACTAAAATCATGGCCTAAAATATTTTCATAAAATCTCATTTAGCTTCCATAACAAACAATCCTTTCGCTGCACCAGTTTGTGTGAGAAGTTCAATATTATTTTGTTAAATTTCAACCTATACTTTGTGTATCTATGTCGTCTATCAAATTCAAATTCAAAATGTTTATTTGCATATAAATAGGTACAATACATGGTCATAATATAATAAATAGAGCTTTGACCTATTCAGCCATATGTAATCTAGACGACACTCTGTTTTGCATATCGTATAGAGAAATTATAGTTGAGCTTTATAGAAAAAACACTCAATTTGTGTTTGTCTTATTCGATATTATAACATTTGAGACGTTTTACAAAACTAAGCGCAAACGAATAGTTAATATAGTCCCAAGTAGGCTGACGTCCCGCAACATGTGACTTCACTACGGCCTCACTTATTGTGTATGTATGCGACAAGGCCTGTGACGTCACAAGAACATCTGCGCCCTGGCAATTTCACGCCGAGCTGAGCCACCTGCTCAAATTGTCACCGAATATAGCTTTGGGACTGAAGTTCTAAAATGGTACGGGTTCATAGAGCTCCGTAGAGTTTAACAAGCAGCATGCTTTGTCTGTGGCTTCGTCAGAGATATTAGTTTGTCACGGATTATAAATCGTGTCCAGTTTGTGTTTATAATTAATAGGTATAGATTGGTGACTCTCCCAAAGTGGCAGATTTTTCAGCAAAAGAGTGTTATGCATTATCAACTTAGAGCATCTATTATCAACGACGGTACCATAACACTCCGGCCCGAAATATTAACCGTCAACCAGAACCATCTTATATCAGTTAGTATCAAGAGGTGTGTTTTTAGATTTCGATATTTGCATTTACTGGATGACTTTTTTACCGTCAAGAAAATAAATGTGTGAGATAGGTAAATGATATAGGTGATGATAACATGATAATTTTTAAATAAAAGCTTAATTTTTTATTTTATTTTATAAACTATTTATCCTTATATCATCTAATTCTAAGTTGATTTTGTCTAACTGAACATTAAAAAAAGAATATAGGTAAAATAATATTAGAAATATAAAACCAACCAAAACTCAAACGCATATTCACTGATGTATTCTATGTTTATGCATTTTTTGGACATTCCAAAATTTATAAAATTAGTTGTATTTTATAAACACACTCACATAATATCACATAGTTTTAGGTACAGAATACACAGTTATTTTTTCCTGACGGTAAAAAAAGTCATCCAGTATATTATAAGTAGGTTTTTTATATTCGTTGTTGTATTTAATTAGGAGAGTGTAACATTTGCGACAGCAAAAAAAAATCTTTCAGCAATTTGATTGTCTCTATAAGTGCTATCTCCTTGACCTAAACTTTTTCTTTTTACAACCAATCGTAAAATGCTAAGTATTAAGCTCAAATAATTTATCAGAATTTTATCAAAGGAACCTCTACAAGTTTCTGAGCTATCGCGTTACCGGAAACTTATATTCATGGCAAAGCTGAAAAAGATTTGCAAGGTTGAATTTCGAGAAAAATCTGCGAAACAAAATCCAGCCAGACCCGCTTGAGATCGAATTTCCCTCTTCCCGATATTCCGTTGAAGCGATAAGGCACGCGGTGGATCGCTCGCGTCGGATATTGCATCGCTTTGCATTTGTGTTTTGTTTTCAACACCCCTACTATTAAGAATGAAAATTCTCGAATCCCCAAAACCATCAAATTGAGAATAAAATATTACAACTGTAAATTTCTTTATTAACATGATGATTACAGATTTCCAAATATATAACATTTTAATATATTTACAATGCACTAGCAGCCCGTCCCGGCTTCGCACGGGGTAGACAATTATCGCTAATAGTTTCGGCAGCGCATTCGACGAAAGACATTTTAAGACTCATTTTTCTACACCTTCGGTTACATTGTTCAAATTTTACCAAGGATCCCTAATTTTTTTCAAAATGAAATGTAGCCTATGTCAAATTGGAAGAATGTAGCATTCTATTGGTGAAAGAATTTTTTAAATCGGCCCAGTACTTTTTGAGCCTATTCATTACAAACATACAAAAATAGGTACAAATCTTTCCTCTTTATAATATTAGTATAGATATATTATATTTTTTTATATGCCATACTGTTCTGTATTTTAATCAGTTCGAAGTGTTGTTTTTACTTTAAATTCTAAACAAAAGAAAACAGTGTTTTGTTTTCACGTAGCACAGCCTTGAAAGATCATAGTACGAATATTATGTCTTTTTTTAAATTTTGGCTGGCGTTCGATTTTGTGACTTATCACGATCCGACGCGAAACGCGAATACGTGATTTATATGCCACTTGTACAGTTTTGCATTTGTCTAAGGGTACGTCCAGATCTGGCGAATGACGCGCAGCACGCGCACTGTTACTGTAATCGTTAGGTGAGCCTCTTTAGCGCAACTCATGCAAAGCTTGTACGTACAGTGCGCGCGAGCGGCGCGCGATCTGCGCGCGTGCAATTGCAGTTCGCGGGCTGCGCATTCGCGGCGCGCTAGGCAGCCTTAAGCCAGCTGGGCGCAGCCTTAAGATTTAAATTTGTTGTCATTAAAACACAAATAGTCCTCAAAACACTTAAATTGCTTTGTTATTCCACCTTAGCGTGATAGGCCAGATTTTTGGGCCATATTTTCGTACATGAGTAAGTATAAAATAATAGATAAACAAACAGTTTTTGATGTAAACTATTAAGTAACTGTAATAGCAAACAAAATACGAACCGACCACAATTCTTCATAGCCAGTAGCGCCAGTGTTTACCTGAAATAAAATAAGCAAATTGTAATTATTTTTGTTATAAACTACCACTACAAAAGTTATAAATTTATTAGTCATCTTTTATCTAGGGTGGTGACTACAGCTCAAATCCAACATTTTTTTTTAAATTACCCTTTCCCAATTTCCCATACAAAACAGCAGAGCAGCTGACATAACTTAGTTTGTATGAAGAGATAATTTTTTGGCGATTTTGATCAACACAATACCATCCATCGCTGATGCTAACGATCGCACGCATAGTCGACAAAAAAGCGATTCACTAACGATGCAGTCGCAAAAAATGCTAATAGTTATCGCAATGCTAAAAGAGCTAGTGCGGAAAATCCTTTTTTAGGCTCACGGGCAATCTGTTCTACTAAGCCTGTTAAAAAGTTTAGCCAGTCAATAGTACCGGCAAGCACAGCGTGGGTCCACCCACAAGGTGGACAGACGACTGGTTAAGGTTGTAGGAAGCCGCTGGATGCAAGCCGCTTCCAACCGGCCGATATGGAAGTCACTGGGGGAGGCCTATGTGCAGCAGTGGACGTTCTGTGGCTGAAATGATGATGATAAGTAGTGGGTGGTTGGTAGTACAGTAGGATGCTAATAATACGCTGCTTGAGTCCGTAAGCGTCTGCAGGAGTTCAAAAAACAACCTTTTTGCTTGGGCGATGGATTGAATCCGCGTTGGCCCAGTCCGGTTTCCGTCAGGGTCCCTGTTGAAAATCAGCGTCGTGATACGTCCCTGGCTGTCACGACAAATGCTGAGCGGGGACCATATTGACACATTTTTTATTTTCTTCAATTTTTTTATGTATTTCTTTTGTATTCTGTGTGTGTCAAATAAATAATTTTCTATTTTATTCTATTCTATAATTTTCCTATGTCTAGTAGGTAATCACCAGACCTTGGCTGTAACCGCTAGACTGCTCGCAAATCACCGGTCGTTTGCGGCAAACTCAGCCACCATAGGCTACGACAAGTTAGTCTAACATTTTGCTAACTTTAGCTGGATTTTGTGGGAGTTGATTTTGTATAATTCGCTTTAGAAAACTATTGGGTAACAAAAGGGTTGGGCTTAAAATGTAAGTAAATTTGAAATTACATTAGGTGGGATATTTAGGGGTGTGTGCACAAGATATGTATGTCGGTTTATTTAAATCTTACCTACAAGAGTATTAACAAAATTTACAAGGAATCTCAGTTCTATAAAAATAATTGAAAAAAAATACAATTCTAGATGTAAAATTACAAAATATGTGACGTCACCCTAGGGACCTCCCTAGGGAGTCTCACAAATGTGACCACCTGTGACAATGGGAGTCAAAATATCATGAAATTCGTGTGATGTAATTTATGGATGGCCCCCTTATTGCATTTGCATCCCACTTCTGACTCAAAAAGGTGTGGGATGAGATATTTATTAAAAAACGTCTTTCAGTAACTGAATCTTCTTTTTTACAAACCAACAAAGCCCGTAAATATGTTATTATTTAAAAAAAAAAACGGCCAAGTGCGATGCGGACTCGCGCACGAAGGGTTCCGTACCATTATCTATAAAAACGGCAAAAATCACGTTTGTTGTATGGGAGCCCCCTGAAATATTTAATGTATTCTGTTTCTTAGTATTTGTTGTTATAGCAGCAACAGAAATACATCATCTGTGAAAATTTCAACTCACTATCACGGTTCATGAGATACAGCCTGGTGACAGACGGACGGACAGACGGACAGACGGACAGACGGACAGACGGACAGACGGACAGACGGACAGACGGACAGACGGACAGACGGACAGACGGACAGACGGACAGACGGACAGACGGACAGACGGACAGACGGACAGACGGACAGACGGACAGACGGACAGACGGACAGACGGACAGACGGACAGACGGACAGACGGACAGACGGACAGACGGACAGACGGACAGACGGACAGACGGACAGACGGACAGACGGACAGACGGACAGACGGACAGACGGACAGACGGACAGACGGACAGACGGACAGACGGACAGACGGACAGACGGACAGACGGACAGACGGACAGACGGACAGACGGACAGACGGACAGACGGACAGACGGACAGACGGACAGACGGACAGACGGACAGACGGACAGACGGACAGACGGACAGACGGACAGACGGACAGACGGACAGACGGACAGACGGACAGACGGACAGACGGACAGACGGACAGACGGACAGACGGACAGACGGACAGACGGACAGACGGACAGACGGACAGACGGACAGACGGACAGACGGACAGACGGACAGACGGACAGACGGACAGACGGACAGACGGACAGACGGACAGACGGACAGACAGACAGCCAGACAAACGGACAGACAGACGTATAGCTGAGCCTTAGTAATAGGGTCCCGTTTTACCCTTTGGGTACGGAACCCTAAAAAGACTCACTGCAGCTGTTCCTCTTTCATACATCACGCTTGCTGACCTCCTTTCTTACTCGCTAACAAAGTTACTACACTTCGTATCCTACATAAAGGTACTTGAAAGAAGCGCAACTCGTTATTTATACCTATTAGGTATTCTGTGGTGCTCGTAGCTCAGTGGTGGCAGAGCTTTGGTATCGATTACTAAAGTTAAGCAACCAACGCCACGGTCGTGAGTGGATGGGTGACCATCCCAACCATATTTAGTGACATTTATCACGAGCATCTCCGTGCTTCGGAAGACACGTTAAAAGCTGGTCCCGGCCAATATCGCTTGATATTGGTCGTGAAGCCTAGTCAGAGGCCTTAAGGCGGCTTGAGAACATCTGACAGTAAGGTTTAGTCACTGGCCTTACAACACCCCTCCACCAATCCGCACTGGGCCCGCGTGGTGGAGTATGGCCCAAACCACCTCATAGTTGAGGTGAGGCCTGTGCCCTGCAGTGGGACGTATATAGGCATACTTTACTTTTTACTTTAGGTATTCTGGGGTACTGGATACCGCCTCTATAAAGCTAGTTGGAAGCTGCAAAATGACCGGACCTAAATAATTACCTAGACTACGAAACTTGGTCTGGCTAAACTCTCCGGCTAATGTTGCCTGTTTGTTTAATGTTCGAGCGAGCTCGTAGTTTGTTTAGTTGGCAGTAACGCACACTGCATTTATCGATTTATGCTTCGGTATTAACAGAAGTAAATCGAACTCTTAATATACAGTCACTTAGTTGCATGACTACCCAAAATAGATATCTAGTTGTATAAACAAGCAGACAATAATATTTAGTTTCGTTAGGTTTTGTCGACCCGCACCCTTATTACCTTTTTATTGCCTTAAGGCATTAAGTCCGCCAATTGTACATTTATTTCGTGCAATAAAGAATAAATAATTAGGTACCTAAAAATTTGCAATCAGCAATAATCGCGCAGTCATCACCCGATTGGTGCTTAGTGTCAAAAAATATTGGCAGCACTGTGAGAGATTGCTTTGTTTTTGTTTTTTGCTGTCTATTTGCGATTTTAAAGCCAGAATTGCTTAATTTTCGCTATCTCATTGCTTTTGCAGGATACGGAATAAGGGTGCCGTTTACGAGGCCTACTACGAAAACGCTTTGTTCGTTGGGACGTATTAACCTATCAAATCAAAATAACCATTCAATTGTATTAAACCTTTGACAACGTATGAAAAATTAAAAACGGTCGTGTATTTTACACGGCTAATTTGAGTTTGTCATATTTTGTCAAAGGATTGTTACAAGTGAGTGTTTATTTTAATTTGGTCGGATATTAACATACGAACTATGCATAAGGCCTTTTGTGCCTTATCAGCGTTATCATACTCATCAAAGCGACGTGGCATTGACATTTTTATTCTGGTACTTTCTTTGTCATTATTCGAAAAATATCGGTTACGGACAACAATGTAGCTTTTATTGGACATTTAATCATCGAAATGAAAGCAAAGCTGGCATGGACAAGTTTCATAACTAATTGAACTTTATTGCTTCTCGGAGCAAATGGCGACGGGAATATGAGAGGTGGCGATCGCTTATTGTTTAAAACTTTGCAAACTGAATTAATTGGCCAGAGGAGCCGGCGGGAAACTTCATTATACCACAGTGCGCAGTCCTGGGAGATCCCACAGTTTAGGCAAGGAATTGTGGATGACAACTATTCATAACTGACGTTTAATAAACAGGAAGAGAATAGGACAGCCTATTATCATAGCTCTCCCAGAAAATCGAAAGGCTTTACGGAGCTATATTACAGGTCTCCCAGAAAACGCAACGCCTTTCGGGGTTAAGATTAATAACTTAAACTGCAGGTCATTGACCCAGATACAGGGTGCTAGTAGTAGGCTTCTTCTAGGCTTCATCATTTCAGCCATGGACGTCCACTGCTGAACAAAGGCCTCCCCCAGTGACTTCTGTCATCGGGGAGTTGTTACCATACTCGCCACGCTTGGCAGGCGGGTTGGCGAGCGCAGTTTTTTAATCTCGCATGCAGACGCTGCTCCCCGTCTCGTGCTACAGGATTTAGTCGCCTCTTACGACACGCCTCCTGTTGGCGGTGGGGAAGTGTATTCTTTACTGCCGTCCCCATACGGCACCTTGCTTCACTTGCACTTCTAGGCTTGCTTGCTCCGTTATAGATCACAAGTGAATGCCCTTGGTTGAGATAGATAGATACTCTTTATTGCACACCAAACTAAGATGTTACAGTTGATATTTACAGAAAGATTTGATGATTCTCCAGACCGCTTTCGGTGACAGCGACTGCATTATCTATTATTTTATTTTATCCCAAATAAAATAAAATAAAATAACATATTTATCCAAAATAAAATAAAATTACATTTTAGGAGCCTCGTTAGTCAGCTCTGTCGTGTGCCCTCTTATGGCTGATGATGAGATTGATTTTCATAATAAAAAGAGGATTTTTATAGAGGATAAGATATCCGACTGTAAAATAACTTATAGCGGATGTAAAAGAATAGAAGTGGATTAGACACAGTGGCGAGCATTCAGAAAAGCTGCAGTGTCACGTTTTATAAAAATGCAATATTAATCTTTTTTTGCTATGTTTCACTAATTTATTAGCTTACGTTACGATAGATCAGAAAATATCGGAAACCAGCTAAATGAAGTATAATAGCTTTGCAAAAGCATTTCAATTACTTCCCGATATTAATTAATAAAACTTTATCGAACAACTGGGGGCAAATGAGCAAATATCGAAACAACAATTGATAAACTCTCTGAAGAGGAATCGTTTTGATTCTTAAGTATTTCTGTTATTCACAAGACACAAATGGTGTTATTTCTAATTTTGATACAAAGTGTAGGTACTATCGCGGGCTCCGACGCCTGACTAGTTTTAAAGCTAAAATCGCTTGCAAGCACCTCATTGCCACTCACTTCAAGCCACGCCCTACGTTCATTTATGTTTCGGGTTCAATCAAGACAATAGGTGTTTAGGCACAAGCAAGAAAGCTTCTATGTATCTAATTGGTTGTAGTAAAACGTAGTAAAATGCATAACCAATCAGGGCGGGTTGGGGCGTGTCCGGCGCGATGCGCTTACGCAGGAATATTTCTACAAAGCGGTAAGGTCCCGGCCTCGGAGCCCGCGATAGTACATGCCATTAAATAGTAATTTAGATGTTACCACGCAAAGAACTTTAGATTCTGATCGAGTTATTTGATTTATAGAAAGATTTTATTTATAATATTGTAAGTAACATATACACATATAAAAGAACGTTATACTGACAAGGTGACGTTGAGAAGGTAGTTATACCATTTTTACACTGAAATAAGAAATTGAGAAAATAAAAAAAGCGTAACTTGAAGATAAGTGTAGACTTTACACTTCTATTTGAATTAATTCAGCATCTTAAGATGTACGAAGATGAAAATGTTATATGTAGATGGGTAATGACTCTTGATCTTTAAGTATATTTTCATGACCTCAAATTTCCATTTTAGGCAAACAAGACGGGTAATATTATTCCAGTCTAACCTTTTTCCTCTGTGCTCCATAAAATTATGATAATAATTTACATGGCACATACTCGACTTTTACTTGGGTAAATTACTTTAGTTCAACCATGTTTTCCTTCGTCGGAGTGTCGTGGAACAACATAATATTATGTCTAAGTTGGATACAATGACGACTACAGGAGGAGTTTACACTGAAATACTCTTACACGTGAAATAATTTAAGAGCTAAAAGTTGAGTTCAAGTCGCGCAATACCAAGGTTTTCTGTTGAATAGTATCGGCGAAAGGTGACAAGACATACTAGGTTTAAAAATCACGTATTAGTTTTGTTCTATGTGCTCAACGACTTCAACGGGGTAATAGCATAATGAATAAAAAAAGTTTAATAAAAAACTAAAAACCGACTTCAAAATGAAACTAAAAAGCCGAAAAATAATATTGACTAAAACATACCTAATCAGTGCTTTTTGGAGTCGGTGCCAGCCATCGAGAGTTAAAATGTGTTCATTCGCACCGACTCCAAAAAGAACTGATTAGGTATGTTTTAGTCAATATTATTTTTCGGCTTTTTAGTTTCATTTTGAAGTCGGTTTTTAGTTTTTTATTAAACTTTTTTTATTTTACAATTTTAAGTGTTAAGTCCTCTATTTTTTCCCTCCTAACTTCGCCAAAAATGACTTTACAGCAAAGTAACCTTAACTAATATTGGTCCTCTATGGACCCCCCATCCAATGGTATGATAAAAATAAGGTGTTATATGGGGTCAATTTTTTGACGAAAATTTTTAAGTCTTAGGAAAGGGTTTACCTACTCCAACCAGAACGGCGGCTATTTTGGTGTCGAAACCATAGGATAAGGTCTTGCGTTAAATAACAAGTCAAATTAAGAAAGGAACTTTCAATTTTTTTTTCGTTACTGGGTGTGCGGGTACGCCCCCAGTAAATAAAAATTAGCGGTCTGGTACCTCATAAGCTCCACGTCTGCTCAACACACTGCGAAATACGTTCTGTCGACAAATTGCAGTATTATCTTCTAACTCCTATCCGTTAAGGAGTTCTGTGGCTTCCATCATCAGGTCAGCAACATGACATGATGATTACCAGACCCAAAAATCAGCATCGAGTCAGAAAATGTATGCAAAACATTATGGGTGCCTATAAAAATTGAGGGTTGCCCTCGATTTCCCAGGGATCCCATCATCAGAATCTGACTTGGTGGAAATGGGACCACCTCGGGAGTATACCCTTTCAAACTAAAAAATAAATTTTGAAATCGGTCCATAATTGACGGCGTAATCGCGTAACAAACATACAAAAAAAAAAAAAAAAAAACAACATTCATTAGAATTGAGAACCTCCTCCTTTTTTTTGAAGTCGGTTAAAAAGCGGCCAAGTGCGTGTCGTGCCACGCGCAGTGTAGGGTTCCGTGCCCGTTGTTACCACTATATATTTCAGAAATTACTTCATTTAAGTTACTTTTAATGTTTTCCTCTAAGGAATTTTTGAACGACAAATTTTTTTTTCGGACGGACAGACAGACAGTCGGACATGACGAAACTATAAGGGTACCTTGTCAGGACTACGTACCCTAAAAATAGGTACATGTTGATATCTCCATTATAAAACCAACCAATTTTGGTACGACTAGATTTATTAACTTTTTATGGATTGTGCTGCATGTAAATTTAGTGCCAAACAAATATTTTTTCTTTCTTTCAAAGCTGTCATAGCTCAAGTCAAATGTAAACTCCAAAATAAACACAGAAATTACCTAAGTAAGTTTATAAACTTATTGGATGCTGTGCGGTAGAGACTGCGTTACAATTAACTCGTAAATTAAAAAACTCCACTTAACCCTAGAAAAACATGCTGGGCTGCGGAGTTAAATGTTGAGTTAGTTCAGACATTATCAAGCATGGAATAAGGTTTTTAATCTATTTCTTATTAACCAGACTTACCTACCCTGTAGGTACTACCACTGATCAAATAAAGCTGCTACGTACTCACCAATGATTGTGAACTGTGTGTGTAATGTGTCAAATAAATAAAGGCCAAGTGCGAGTTGGACTCGCGCTCGAAGGGTGCCGTACCTTTATCTATAAAAACGGCAAAAAAATCACGTTTTTTGTATGGGAGCTCCCTTAAATATTTGTTGTTATAGCGGCAACAGAAATACATCATCTGTGAAATTTTCAATTGTCTAACTATCACGGTTCATGAGATACAGCCTGGTGATAGACGGACAGACAGACAGACAGACGGTCAGCGGAGCCTTAGTAATAGGGTCCCGTTTTAGCCTTTGGGTACGGAACCCTAAAAAGTGCCTAATAAACAAGAACGTGTTCACCTTGTCTTATCAAAGTACCAAATGTTTACGAAAGATAACGTATTATAGCCCTCAAATCATTCCAAGCCCTCAAATCTAGCGAGAAAAATTACCTACATTTGTTTTATTTATTATGATTTACTTATGCAAACATGATTTAGTTTGGCTAACAAATTGACAAACTTATGCAACTGAGCGAAAATACTTCGCACAGAACATATCAAAGAACAAGACATAGTCCAGAAGAACTAAGTAGGCAAAGTGTAATTAAGCTGTACCTAATAAATTTTGATTGCGCTATTTGGCATTGCAAAGGTTAATATTCTAGTGGTGGTACAAGGTTCTTAAATCTAAACAAATAGTCCCGTAACATGGCCCTGTAAAGGCATCGCAACAATATGGGTGTATGTAAACATTTATAAGGATTATTACCTATACCTATTATAATACTATCTCTACAACTATACTAAAGTTCTGATAAGATACATATATTAACAATAATTAAATTGCATTAACATTAAAAATAATACAAGATTGTAAAATATCCCGTCGGGTCATCGTTATATCAATTGTTGTCTTATTTTCCGAGCATACAGGTTAAATCTAATTGATTAATAGTGTGATGTACTTTATAGAAGCGGGTTCGAGTTATTTCTTCTTCTTCGTCTTTCCCTCAGTGCTGAGGATCGCGATACACGACACGTCTCCAAGCCGCGCGGTCTTCAGTTCTATGGACCGCATCATATATGTTTCCTCCGACAGCCCTCTTTATCGCGTCTGTCCATCTAGTTGGCGCCCTGCCCCGAGAAAGTCTACCCTCCATCTGCACCAGCATTAGACGCTTCTTCAGACGATGTTCGACGAGGGGTCGAGTATGCAAGTCACGAATGTAAGCATATTTTAGCACAAAACGGACCTACTAAACTCATCTACACTATGGATGGATGAAAATTTTCTGCTATGAATACGTTAAAGGTTTAAAAAGAAAAACTCCTATTAATCAACCACGAGGCGACGCTGGTGGGAAAAGTTAAACAACCGCTTAATATTGCAGTAAAACCGTAGCTTTGCAAAGTTTCGTTGATAAAGGGCAAAAGTATTAAAGGGCATTAATAAATTATCGATATGCCCCTAGCATACTTAAAAGATCGTCATTTTAAAATTATGAAAATTTACATCTACCTAGACTTGTTCGGTTTATCAATCTTAAAATTTATGTTTTAAATTGAATGAATAAGTTTGAGTTAATGTAGGTTCGATAAGTTCCCTCATTATCAACGATTCTGTCAAGCCACAATTTTACTTAATCCTATTTCGACCGTAATTGTTCAAATCACTTAACAGATAACATGACTTAGGTTGTCAAAAAAAATTTGTCAGCTACTGAAAACTTCGTATAGCTCCCTGCTTACCCTACAGGGAAAAAAATGATTTGTTTAGAGATTGACTGTGCATTTTTGACAGTTGAATAAATTATAAGCGACAGAACTACCTGTTTAGGTTATAACCGCTCGTTTGAGGCTCGAGTTGACCTACTTTTTTGTTTCTACTATGGCATTGGTATAACACAAGATGCGTCGTCGGGACGTGCGTCAGGTGTGACGTAGGCGTTACAACCATATCGTTGGTTACAACGCTCCTTTCGTATTTCATACAAAATATACAGAAGCGACGGAGTGCAAAAGATACACAAGCAGTGACGAGCGAGCGTGGTGCGAAAGTGGCGAAGACGTCATTTGGTTTTCATCATATTTAAATCATCATCATATCAGCTTATTGCAGACCACACTGCTAGACGTGATCCTCTCAAAAAGAGCGCCAAAAAGCCATCCATCCATCTTCTTAAGGTCGTCGGTCCATCGAGCTTGGGAGTGCGAAAGAAACGAGACACAACAGAAGTTGTACCATTGTTGTCTGGTTTCATGCTTCAGCTTGGGATTTGGAGAGTTTATATTTTTTGCCAAATTTATTAATGTTTATAACTAAAAAAACACAGTGCCTATATTCAATTCCAGTGACATTTATATTATATTCAATATTGATTCTTATGAAATTGTATCCATTATTTTAAAACTATCTCAGTTATTCTCATGAAAAGAACTGCAACCTCTAGAATCACCCAAAAGAAAACTAAAAGCTAAATGCTGTTGAAGGTGCGCTACTACACTAACTGCCCAACCAAAATCTTTCTGAAAAAAGTCTCCACGAAACAGTATTGTTTCAATTTAGTAGCCTCAAATACAATACTACTTTTCAGCGAAAGTCTCAATGGAACACAATAAGGAACAGAATAACAAATATTGAAATGTACAAGCCCGGTCTCGACTCAAATTGAAAACTACTAAAACAAAAACTATTTTAACTCAAATAACGGTTCCTTGAAAGCCTTTAAAGCCGAGGTTTCCGTAAGAAAAAATACAATTCTTTGAGCAACTATGAGTTTTCTTGGTACAGGAAAGCGTTCTTATTAAAGTTTCAATTAAAAGTGACTTAAGTTAGTCGTCTCGTCTAATACAAGATTCTCGTGAGTATGAGAATATGGTCGAAGATAAAAATAAAAAGAGAATATTACGGTCCTATTTTATTACTAAACATATTTTAGTACCTATGTAAATGAGGCCTAATTTCGTCACAAAGGAACGTTTTGACGTTTAGTGATATCCTTTTTGACTTATTTTCGTACTACGTGAGTCCCTTGTAAATTTCATTCAATTCACAAAATTCTATTTATTTTTTAGTTTAAATTTACTATATCTTGTTACTTATTTTCTTCGCTCTCATACCCTAAAGGATTTCTATCACGAGAAACGTGACGAATACCACGTGACGAGACGAGACTAGACAATACAGGACTAGACGAGACGCGAAATATTGCAATCTGCACGTGATTCTTTTGTCCGAGAATATCGTGTTTATCTCGAATAAGATCTAAATTCCAAGGATTCGATTAAGTTCTATTTGAACGGGTTAATCTAGATCTATTCAAACAAGCTCAATGTACATTGTGTGTGAGTTATAATACATAGTGTACATTTTAATGTATACTTATTAGACAAAATGACAACGCAGTTTTTTCTATAAATTTTTAGTGATTTTTTTTGTAATTTATATGTATATATTAATATTTTTTTTGTTATATATATTTATGCGGTAGGTAGGAGTAGTACATACGATACTTTAACGAATATTTGATATAGTAATATGTTGATATTTGGTAAACATTTTTGAAGACTAAGATGACATTTTCACATTTTTCGATAAATGTTAAGTTATTAGGAACAATTAATGTAATGATGACATACCTGATTAATTACATAACCAAGTATACAATTTATTAATTTTTAGGGTTCCGTAGGGGGGGGAAACCCTATTTAAACAAAAAATGACACTTTAAAGTTTAATATTTCGCAAACGGATCCCTAAACCGAAAAATGGTCTAAGCAACCCCTAAGTAATTTTAGGGGACCTATTCAACGATACCCCACACGATGAAACATACCCACGTTACATGTATGGGAGCTAACCTAAAAATTTATTTTCAAAATTTGACGGACATGACGAAACTATAAGGGTTCCTTGTCAGGACTACGGAACCCAATAAGGAACAACAAAGCAAAAGCCCGCTCGATTTCAAAGTCAGTTGAAAAGGTATTAAATTACAAAGCGAAAGAATTATAAAGCTGCAAGCCGCAACGGACGAGAAATTCGTAAATCAATTCTGTCGGGGTCGCAATCGCATCTCTGAAACGGATCGTTTAATATCGTCGGTAATAATCAGTCTATCTCGCAGGTGCCCCGAGTTTTAAGTCCCGTGAGGCCTAATACGAAAGCGCATCGTTCGGTCGGTCGTATTATCCGATCAAATTGAAAAATCCATTCTCCCGTATTACGGTTTGACAATTTATGAACAATTCAAAACAGTCTGATTTTTTACACGGCTAGATTGAGTTGGTCATATTTTATCAAAGGATTGACACATGAGACTGGCCATTTAAATTTGTTAGGTTTATACGACCGAACGAAAGATTCACTTTCGTGCTAGGCCCCCTGGACATAGCTCGACATTGACAAACAGTAGTAATTAATTAAAATGTGAATATATTTCTTCATTTGCTCTAAAAACAGACTCATTTACTTTAATAAGACTTGAAAATTAAAAAAATATATATTTTAGGATGTGTCTATTTTGCATTCTATGTATATTATATACATAGTAGAACTGACGGCCGATTGGGCAGAAAGGTTCTGGAATGGAGGCCACGTATCGGCAAGCGCAGCGTGGGTCGTCCACTCACAAGTTGGGCAGACGACCTGGTAAAGGTTGCAGGACGACGCTGGATGCAGGCCGCTTCCAACCAGCCAATCTGGAAGTCACTGGGGGAGGCCTATTGAGTGGACGTCCTATGGCTGAGATAATGATGATGAAATTCCAGCAACACCGATATACTTTGGCTGAGTCCAAATCGTAAGCCTAAATAGTAATATTTACTTTGAAACTAAGGTTTTTCTATTCACAACTTAATCCCCTTTTGCCACATCAGGGGTGTTTTTATCAAAAACGTCGAGGCTCCTATTTTGATGGTGTTTACCTAGTTTGTAAAATTTTATTTATTTGTACTGTGCAAATTCTCTTAAATATGTTCATGCCTACTTTAAATAGATTGACAGATATCATAACATCATACAGGTTGACTTTTTTATCACCATCCAAGCCTTCCGAGAAGACTCCCGTGATACAAACGAACAACTCTTTCTATTGGACCAACTCTCTAACTACAAAAAAATATCAGCATTTCTATACAAAATATCAATATTCATTCGACCAGTTTATATTTTTGAGTTAGGGAGTTGGGCCAATATAAAGAGTTTTTGTTTGTATTACGGGAGTCTTCTCAGAAGGTTTGGACGATAATAAAAAAGTCAACATTAGGTATAATATGATATAACATGAGAGTATTTATACTCTTTACTACGTAAAGTAATTCTTTGATATGTATTCTTATTATAGTTTTAATAAGGTTTTTGTTTTGTTTGCGATTTGTGTAATTAAAATTATATAAGGTCCGATTTTATTAGTGTTCATCCTGTTAACCTGTGACTATATAGGTGAAAAGCAATCGTAAAAACCAACTTTCAAATGTCTATCATAAAAACTAAAAAAGTTACAAATAAATTATAAAATAACAACATCAACTTCATATTGCATAAACTCGTCCTATCTTCAACTATTTCTCGCTCTGTACAAGGGGAAGGAATAAGACGGATAATCAGATGGTTAAACGTAGCAAAGATAGGGCGAGTTTATGCAATATGAAGTCAATGTTGTTGATTTTTAACTTTTTTAGTTTATATGATAGACATTTGAAAATTGGTTTTTACGATTGCTTTTCACCTATATAGTCACAGGTTAACAGGATGAACACTAATAAAATCGGACCTTATATAATTTCGAAATTAAGTATCGCAAAAATATGAGAATATTAGTTAGACCGATTTGCCTATTTTTTTAAGGTACCAGAGTGACTTGTAATCCTTATAGTTTCGCCATTATTGTCCGTTCGTCTGTTTTGCGGCTTAGCTCAGACACCCTAAATACCAGTCATTGATTATAAACATGTCTAGATACAGTGTGGTTCTGCAATTGTCACCAAAAGAATAGGCCAGATTTGAGTGGGTAACAACTATGGTTACTATGGTTACAATTATGGGTTGCTATGGTAACAAGCGCGCCACTGAGCGGGAAAAACAAACAATGGCGCCAATAGTTAGTTTATGACACTCGAACAGGGAATCTAGACATGTATATTTTTAGACAGTAAGATGTATTTTTTTAGAAACTGAAATGCAATTGCTGTTTTCGGTAGCTAGCGCAGATAGCTCGAAGACACTAATGCATCAGGCCTTAGCTTGCTGCTAATAAATAAAATACGATTTCAGCCACCAGGTCGTAGTTAAACCAATAAATTGATCTGGCTGCTTAAATTGACCTGTGTAAAGTGTGAGGGATTACTGGGAATGTCCATGAAACGATAGATGTTCTAGCGTATAGGATAGGGGGATAGATACTTCAAGGAAAGAGACATTGAATGATGGATATTGAACTAAGTTTGGGTTTGATGTGTCACTTAAACAAGGATAAACATATTCATCATTTTTGATGATTGTTTATGGGCGTTTTGATACATTTTGAATAATAATGTAGGTGTGGTTGAAAGTTATAAGGCAGGCCAATAGCAGCTATCCTCTACTTTCCCTAATATTTGAAGATATTTCTTCAATAGTACTAGTATTTTAGTTTTAAAACTGTCAAACAAAGTGTGTAGCCTCCAATTGCCACTAATATTTCCTTTAATACTGAATTTAAAATGGAAATTCTTTCAAAAATTGTTTTAATTCAAATCAACATTATAACCACAGAAATATATTTCTGTGATCATCACTTAATTACTTTTAAACTTTCGCGTTGCATTATTTAATCACTTAACGCGATCAGAATATTTAGGCACAAAATGAATCAATTGAGATAATAATTATACAAGGGTTATATGTTTGATGTTTTTTTAGTTTCACGTCGATGAGAAAGACTAAGGCTAAGTTGCACCACCTTAACTTTAACCATAACTGTAACTATAACCGGTGTTTCTGTATGGAGTTTGACAGACTTTTGACATTTGTTGAAGTTAAAGTAAGATGGTGCAACCCAGCCTAACAAATCGTATTGTACCTAACGTGTTTTTTTTTTGTTACAGCAATGTCTTGAATTTTTAGCTTTAAAATCAAGAAAAGTTCAACGTCAGTCGAAGAAAAAATACTTAAAGAAAGATACATTTATTTCTACACACTAAAACCCCAAAGCCGATAGTTAAGATAAATAGTTACGACTACTTGGCTATCTTAAAACTTTCTAAGACTTAATTAGTTAAGAAATAGTTATAATCTCGTTTAATGAAGTTTGAACTTGGCGTGATAATTGAATTCAAGTTCTTAATTATATAGTTTTCTTTATCGTTAGGGACTGATCTTAGATAAAATAACGTTAGTTTTAATTAATATTATAAGGTCATATGTAATGCCATTTTGTAAAGGAAAGATGACAATAAGTGACTACTTCTAACTTTGCACAGTTGACACGTAGCTCTAGTAGGTCGGACTAGTACACATGCCAGCGCCAGTTTACTATATTTCTTGTTCTGTGTTATGAAAACATAAATAAATAAAGCTATTCAATCAATAGGGGGTGCTCGTAGCTCAGTGGCAGCAGCGCTTTGGTATCGATTACTAAAATTAAGCAGCCAACGCCACGGTCGTGAGTGGATGGGTGACCATTCCAACCATATTTAGTGACATTTATCACGAGCATCTCTGTGCCTCGGAAGGCACGTTAAAAGTTGGTCCCGGCTACTATCGCTTCATATTGGTCGTGAAGCCTAGTCAGAGGCCTTAAGGCGGCTTGATAACATCTAACAGTAAGGTTTGGTCACTGGCCTTACAACACCCCTCCACCGCACCGCACCGGGCCCGCGTGGTGGAGTATGGCCCAAACCACCTCATAGTTGAGGTGAGGCCTGTGCCCTGCAGTGGGACGTATAAAGGCATACTTAACTTTATTATTCAATCAATACAACTATATCAAAAGAAACACAAAAGAAAGTCGAAATAGAATTGCTTAATACAAACATATTGGATGAATGGGGATAAGGTATCACGAGAAATAATTAGTACAAAGTAACGAAGAGCTGGAAACACTGTTCTGATTCCTAGATATTGTACGGTCGGAAAATTAACAGATATATTAAATTATTTGAGGGTGAATTTCTGCCTCCGACAGAAATAATTGAGTAAAAATGGCTTTTACGTGGGTTGGGGACGAAATAATAAATAAATAAATTGTTTCCACAATCACACCAATTTTATCCCCAACCTAAGCAAAGCTTGCACTATGGCGACTAGATCACGGATAAACATACTTAAATAAGTTTTATAAACATACATGACTTCTTCTTCTTCTTTCGTGTCGGCAAGAACACGGGCTAAATCTTACTTGCCCGGAAGGCGGCTACCGTGGTAGCCCTCTGGTTCATCATCACCAGCCTATATTAGTCCACTGCTGGACACAGGCCTCTCCAAAAGGAGGATTTTGCCATAATTGCTACGCTTGGAAGGCGGGTTGGCGATCGCAGTTTGGCCAATGGTGGAAAGGAGACGCTGCTGCCCGTCTTCTTGTGGCGGTTCTCCTGTAGTCGCCTCTTACGACACCCATAGGAAGAGAAGGGGTGGTGCTATTCTTTTAACGTGCCGGCACCACACGACACTCTGCCCTCTGGTTACTGACAAGTTAGTCCTCACGTGAGCAGGTGGTCGGGCACGCGGGACAGTTAGTGAGGTGAGCCATGGTTTGCAGGGGTTCTCTACATTCACAGCTGGCGTCTGCGCTGCTTGAGTACCCCCACCGACACAGGTTATCTTTACTTCGACCAACCTGGGTCCGCAGCCTATTTAGACTTCCCCAGGTTGGCCAAGGTTCCCTATAGCCTGGAGGCAGATTCATCGGACATACATGACTTAGTTACAAACTCGTGCTCATCACACTTACATTTGCCCCTTACGGGATTCGAACCCGCAACCGCTAGGCTTTGTAGCCTGGAGCGCGAATCACTACACCAGACGGTCGTCTGAAGATTCTTGACTGACCAACATGAACTGAAAGACGTAGCGTGGGCAAGCCTTCCACCTAATCCTAGGAGACCCAGTCAAGGATGATGGCAGCCGCCAAATACAAACGGCCCAGGAGGTGTATTTTTCAAGCGTTCGAATGCCAATAATTCGCATACGAAATCCTAATTAATTCGCAAACGAAATCCTAATTAATCGCATACAATTCTCTAGGAGTTTGGATGCCATTCTTGTGAACTTGTATGCGAATTGGAATTCGAATACCTTACTTAATAACTATAGTAAAATAGCAGGTTTCAATTCTGTTTAAATTCTCTTCCCTCTTGACAGAAAAAAAACCGACCAAGTGCGAGTCGGACTCGCGCACTAAGTGTTTCGTACCATTACCTATAAAAACGGCAAAAAATCACGTTTGTTGTATGGGAGCCCTCTTAAATATTTATATTTTTCTGCTTTTTGGGGTTCCGTACCCAAAGGGTAAAACGGGACCCTATTACTGAGGCTCTGCTGTCCGTCTGTCTGGCTGTCTGGGTGCGGAACCCTTCGTGCGCGAGTCAGACTCGCACTTGGCCGGTTTTTTGTATTTGTTGATATAGCGGCAAAAAAAATTTCAACTGTCACGGTTCATGAGATACAGCCTGGTGACAGACGGACAGACGGACAGACGGACAGACGGACAGACGGACAGACGGATAGACGGATAGACGGATAGACGGATAGACAGATAGACAGATAGACAGACAGACAGACAGACAGACGGACGGACGGACAGCGGAGCCTTAGTAATAGGGTCCCGTCTTACCCTTTTGAGTACGGAACCCAGAAAAAACAAAACGAAACACGATAAAAATGTTAAAAATATACAGAGAATACAAAAGAAGACCGATCCAGCTATCGGTACACTACTAAACTCTAACAGTTGTTAAAAAAAAGTTCTAATTTATTTGCTGGCCGTATGACTTAATTTTTCCCGCGTGGCTACCTGCCGCGTCCCTAGATCGATAAGCAATTTGGGAGGGAAATAATTTGGGGGACTCCCCGCCAGGAGGATCGCTTTCAGATTCCTAACGTCGGTCCGTAGCTGCCACTGACGGTATTGTCAAGATTGCATGACTTTATTCTTAGCTTGTGACAGTCATCTTGAATAAAATATACACGCTGAAAGGGAAAGGGTTTCTTTAGCGAACAAATTAGTTAATAAAAGAAAGTTTCAAAATCAGTTAATCAGTATTGCAGATCCGTTTTTCACGCGTAAGTTCTGTTCCCGCGAGAATTTCGGGAAATAACATACCCCTTGTCACTCCCACAATTGAGACGAATCTATTGATATATTATACTTTTGTATCCGTTAAACGGTTCAGGCTGTAGGGCGTGCCAAAGAAATAGACATACATACATACATACGCTCGAAAAACATAACCCTCGTTTGGCAGTCGGGTAATACGACGACCTCCGTAGCCGAGAGGCGAGCACGCCGGACTGTAAATGGCGCCGCCATCTCTGAGGTTCCGGGTTCGATCCCCGGTCGGGTCAATGTAGAAAACGAACTTTTCTATATTGTCTCAGGTCTAGGTGTTGTGGTACCGTCGTTGTTTCCGATTTCTATAACACAAGTGCTTTAGCTACTTACCTTAGGATCAGCGGGGTAACCATGAACTCTTAAAACAATCTCAAAGTTGTCAAATCTGTCAATTTTGGTACGTCATTTCATACAAAATTTGACAGAAATGATAATGTTTGACAGATTTGTGATTGTTTTAACAGTTCATGGTTAGGGCCCAGAGCAATGTATGTGATGTTGTCCAATATTTATTTATTTATTTATAATAAAACACAATCGGCATGCTACCTAATAACAATGTACTCCAAGCTCGATTGTGCGAACTTCGAGGTAACATAACCTTTCTTTATCAAGTTGTTTTCTATTGTATTTGTATTTAAAGTGCACGTCGACAAAACAGGTTACCGTAGCACTTGCTTGCGTTGTAGAAAAAAAGCCTTATGCCAATGCACCAAGTTTTCACAGTAAACAGACGTTATTCCGGCTTCACATAATAAAACGGCACATAGCAACCGCTTGTTAGAATAAGAACCCAGTAGTTATTAAATAGAGAACAATATCCGACAAAACTCTGTCTGTCTTATTCAGAGTGCATATTTGCTATTCCGGGACTAAGGTTAAACCACTGTTTTAACGTACAAAAATCAGTGGTTTAATCTTAGTCTGGACTAGTAAATGCACTCTAAATAAGACAGTGTAAGCGTACAGACTTTTGTGACGTTTGTTTTTTTTTTTTTTGCAAAGCAACTCAAAAGAAAACAGTGTTGCAGTTTTGAGGATTTTAATTGAGATATTTTTTTAAAATTTACGACAAATCGAAGCATAACTTTTAACAATATAAATCGAATAATGATGTTAACGACTTACTTGCGACGACGCCCTATATTGCAAAAATTTTTGTTTTAATTCAGAATAACAATCACTTCTCGGAAAAAAGTTTTTTTTTTTTACAAAAATCTTGGCTTTCATTGATTTATCGTTATCATTTAGCTGTGAAAATTTGTGTGTACCAGTCACACTACATTCTAGTGTAGTTTATACTTATATAAGGTCCGATTTTATTAGTGTACATCCTTTTAACCTGTGACTATATAGGTGAAAAGCAATCGTAAAAACCAACTTTCAAATGTCTATCATAAAAACTAAAAAAGTAAAAAATAAATTACAAAATAACAACATCGACTTCATATTGCATAAACTACCTATCTTCAACTGTTTCATGCTCTGTACAAGGGGAAGGAATAAGACGGATAACCAGATAGTTAAACGTAGCAAAGATAGGACGAGTTTATGCAATATGAAGTCAATGTTGTTGATTTTTAACTTTTTTAGTTTTTATGGTACACATTTGAAACTTTGTTTTTACGATTGCTTTTCACCTATATAGTCACAGGTTAACAGGATAAACACTAATAAAATCGGACCTTATATAATAACATACTTTGTAGAATAACGTTGTTTGACGAGCTTTAGCGAATCGGTTTCGACACCCCGTGTTCATACGCTTTCCAAAGGTAGCCTACCAACTACCCAAGATTAGTAAAATATCAACATTACAAAAAAAACTCTTTAAGGTCCCAAAAACAATGTTTTAACTAATTCATGCACAAAAGAGTACATACTTTTGAGTGTATTAAAATCAATCAATTGTGTTTAAACTACTTATTTTATTAAAAGTTGATCTAAGATTCAGATACTTTACGTAAGTTTTTCAATATCTTAAAGTTTAATTAGATTAAAGGACTCTTAATCCTGCTCAAAACTCGCAAGTTTCAAAGTAAATCGCTATTAGACTTCGATTAAATTTATTGGAATCCAGTTCAATTTAATTAAAAGGTAAAAGAACTTTGGGTAACTTTTAATCCTTTTGTACGTATCTAAGGCCTAATTCAATCAAGCTCGAGTAAGTTTTAACTCAAAGGTAAACCACTGCTTAATTTAGAATTAAGCCAATTTTTCATGTTACCAACCACAAATCTATGAATAAGATGATAAACGGGTGATTTTGGCCGTGTAAACATTATTCTGACAATAGATTAAATAATGTCAAGGGTAGCACTTGTAAAACTGACACTGGTCCCATAAAAACTGACAAGCTGTCAATAATTGGCACTGACTTTCTCTAATTCTAGAATATTAAATTGTTGAGGCATTTCAAAACAGCCTTAAAAGAAATAGATTCCATAAATTTTAGTAGGTTTATACATTCGTTCATCATTCACACTTGAACCATATAACAACAATATTATAAACAGTGTATGCCTTGTAAGTTGGAAAAACGTAAACGAAACGAGTTAAGATATTCTCGTAATAGCTATACTGGGATTAATTAATGTTTCGTCGAATCCAGCCAAATTCAAATCACCCGTATAAAAATGATTACCTCTTAGATTTGTGGTTTGTATAATTTAAAAAATTTGCCTATTTCTAGATTAAGCAGTGGTTTACCCTTGAGTTAAACCTACTCCAGCTTGATCGAATCCGGCCTTAGTGATAGTATAGGTAATCCTTCATTACATAACAGTTTGTAAGGATATCAATGGTCGTCTCATTTGGATAGGAATCAGATGGCCCGCCCCTACAGAGATAAAGGGCTTACTCGGGTATCAGCTGTTTGTTTGAGATTTCGAGAGGAGTACACGACTCAAGTAATAGATCGTGGTGGTAGAATCTACTCTTTTGGCAAACAAATGAAAAACAAACTATTTTCTCCTTGTAACATAAGTTCGTACTTCAATTAATACCTATCGTTACTTTTTGTCTCGGTTAATAGGTTATTAATATGTAAGATTTTCTTAAAATTTTTAATTATTAGTATGTGATGGAAAAGCCTCATATTAACCGAGTTTCGGTATTTTTCATAAAATTTATTATGCAAAATATCTATGTAAATTGCCTTTCTGTAATTATTAAGCCTCACTTTAAAGTATTTAGGAAGCTTCAAATTAGCATTTTAATGTTAGAGAAATTTATAAATTCTGTACCTATTCTTAATAATATGCCTCTAAACTAACAAATCATTTGATACAGAATACAGGAAAAGTATCAAATTATTTACACCTCAAAGCATTCTAGAAAGTTGCTCCACTTAAACTGAATAATTTCGCACAGAAGACTTACTTGGAATATTATACCTTACGCCCACACACAACCAAACAATTTAATACACATTTAATAAACAATTTATTGGTTTTTTATTTATTTTATTTTATATGAAATGGAACCACAGAGTCGACAAAGTCTGCGTATTAGTTATAGTTTATCATCTTATTATTTTGACGTCCTAATTAATATTTTAGATTTTCATATTTTAATTTCGACAAATTCGAGTCTAGGCCTTAAAATAAGAAGCCTAATTCTTGTAATTAAAAAAGCTACCATAATTTAAAGATATTTTTAAGAGCTCAGATAAGCTAAGCATGGGAATCGAAATACCTAATACATTTGAACTTAGACAAGTTTTTTATTTATTTTGTTAATCAAGCTAACGTCACCTCTTTCAAATAATATTCCATAAATGAATTCCTATTCAACACGTTTGCGTAAGAAAGTTTACGGTACGGTTGTAACTCGGCTTGCAGTACGAGTTTTTTGTATTTTAACATACAACCTGAGCCCTGTTTAATTATACGTAAGTCAAATCCTACAGTTCATTTTGCAAACATAATGCAAACCCAACAAAGTTAGCTTTATACGCTAAAACAAATTAACGGCTTGCAAACTGCTCGGGTTGCATAAAATATCGTGGATTGTTAGCGCAGTCGGACAGGCGTTACAAGTTCGCTTGTAAAATAGAAACTTTAGGATTATTTCATGGCAAAGAAAATAGCTCCATTTTTTTTAGATTCTGTATCTTTAGTCAGATTTATGTAGGTAAATATCAAACCCTTTAGTTTAATACAAAAGTAAACCATTAACCGCAAAAAATAATCCGTATAATCCGTCCGTAATAAAAAGACATTTGACAGTTCCCTCTAGGCTATGCGTGCTGTTGTATATTATCCTACTACACCTTAAAATTATAACCTCTTTTCACCTGGATTCTTTTTTCAAAATATTATGCTTAATATGACTTCTTCACAATCTACTCAGTGATTAAACCAAAATTGTGACGATTCTATATCAACGAACAAAAAATGAAGTCAAAGTATTTTTAATTGAAGATAAATAACACTTGAAAAAACTTGGTGTTGACGGTAGTATACTACTCAGCTACAACATTGATCAGAATACGCTGGCTTTGACAGCGAGAAAGGACACTTGAGGAATTTCATCTTGTCACGTGACGTCCTCGGTAGCTTAGTGGTCAAAGCACTCGCCCGGTATGCGATGGGACGTGGGTTCGAGTCCCACCTGAGGTCGATGATTTTTTTCAAGTGTTATTTATTTTCAATTAAAAACATTGCATTGAATTGCTAAAAACAAAATTTTACAAGTCAAAGTATAATTAAGGATAAGGCAATATTAAACTCATTACAATAACTTACCCATCTCTATTTCATTCAATGCATATTATCCTTCAAAATTCGTTCTACCTTTCCTGAAAAAAGAAATGTGGCAGCTGATAATGACATTCATGTTCAATTGTCACTGGCATTTCAATTAAGTGGTGTCGATCCTCAAATTCGCAAACGCTCTCAGAATATGCACATAATCACGATATACTAGAAGTAAATGCAGAAGGCACAGTAAATAAAAAAGATGAATAGTCGCCATCCCTATTCAAGTGATATCCTGAAATCCGCTCCTGTTTATAATGCGCTCAGAGAAAAAAGTGGACCTCTCTCCTTCTATCTCATTCCCACACATTTATAATGAGCTGAATTTTTGCAGGCGCAGTCCCATAGAATTTGGTACTGAAAGTTGTAACGTTGAAGTTTTGAGTACGACTCGCAGTTTAGGCCTAACATTTGAATCACTGAAGACGAATAAAATAATAGTGGCAAGGACAACGTGGCGGAGCGCTGCTCAAATTAAATAAAAATGTGTGTAACGAAACACTAACAAGTGGCTTTCCGGGAAACTAACTGTCCATGCGAAGTCAATAGCAAAACAGAAAAATTGACCTCCTTTCATTTAAATCAGCCCTAACCAGCTTTTTTCATGCGCTAAATAACTATAATCCGCAGACCCCTTAAAACGTAAGGCCGCTTTAATTAATGTGCTCTTTTATTATACTTTAAGACCCCCAGGATAGGCCGATGGACCTCAGGCTGAGACAACTTTATTTAAATCATCAGCCCAGCGTCTTTCAATACAGGCTATCATCCTTACTCTTCCAGTATCATCACTTACTTTGTTGGAAAGCCTACTTTATCTACGTGTATTGTGACATAACATAATACCGCAGCCGAATTTCCATAATCGAAATGATTTCACGGGCGCGGCCACTCGGGTCTAGTCTCCTCGACGCATTCCTGTTGAGGTATGTAAGGGTTCTATTGGGTTCTATGCATAACATCGACCGTAGGTGTTAAGGCCTTATCATCACCAAAGTGCCTAAAACTGGGATATGAAAATTAAATTATCAGAATATCTGTTACTTGAATCTAAAAAAACGATATGCTAGAAGAAGATTTAATAAACATCTTGAATTGAATAATTTTAATTATTTGTCAACTCCCTTCATAAATTGCAATTCTTTTCTCAAACGGCGCAAGCTATTTTATTACTGTTTTCACACAAAACAAGGTTGTGGAAATATACATGTAGTGAACGTTTTATATAAAATTAATACAAATAAAAAGAATATTTAAATTCAACTCTCAGAATTTAAATATTCTTTTTATTTGTATTAATTTTATATAAAACGCACGCGCGTAATTTTATGGCCTATTATAGAGCCATATAATTAGATCGATATTGCATGGAAAGTTATTGGAGAACATTATACAGGGTGTACAAGAGAATAGGACACTCCTTAAAACCACGTGATTAGCTGATCATAAACAACAACTTTTCTTATGGGAGCAACATCGAAATCGTATTTTTATTTTCAGATTCTCCATACATTATCATCGAGGTATGCGAGTAAGTTTGAGAAGCTGAAAAAAAATTAACGAATACGATGTTGCTCCCATAGAAAAAGTTGTTGCATATGACCAGCTGATCACGTGGTTTAAAGGAGTGTCCCATTCTCTTGTACACCCTGTATGTATGCATTTCTCTTCTTCTTCTTTGAGTGCCGACTCAGGCTTTCATAAATGTGAGGATATTTATTATTATCGGTATATAAAATGGCAATCTGTATATATAAAAGGCAACCGTTACTGACTGACTGATCTATCAAAGCATAGCTGAACTACTGAACTGATTGCCCTGAAATTTGGCAAACATCTATTATGATGTAGGCGTGCGCTAAGAAAGGATTTTCCAAAACTCAGACCCTAAAGGGATAAAACGGGTTCAAAGTTTGTACGGAGCTTCAATATCGCGTTTAACTAAATAAGCAATTAGTGAAGAACACTGTCTATAAAGAAGTACCTAATTGTGTTTAAATGTTAAAGTTACCATTATAAATAATTCAGGGTGTAATAAAAATAGCTGCGACCATGTTAAAAAGTATGCCAAAGTCGGTAGGACGTGAGAACTCTTAACTCAATGTACCTGCATCCATTATAACCATGTTATGGACAAATAAAGATATAGATCTTATTATTCTGTCTTCAACTTGCAACGTGGCGCGCTGGCACCTTTTTCTAAACCCTTTCGAAAAACTAATTAAAGCTAAATCAAATACGAACAACAATTAACTTCGAAAGACCAGAACCGAACACCTGATTGGAGGAACCTCCTAAGAAGACATCACGATGATATCAGATGAGTGCCTCTAATTTATAAAATTAGAAGTAGGTAATATTTATCGTTTTCCTATACACATTTGAATGCTTTTAGCAATAAGTTCACCATTTGTTCACTTATTGTAAGTTTGTGCAATAAGTTTTAAATAGGTAAATAAAATAAAAAACTTTGGTAAGGTAAGGATAAGAAGGAATAATAAAAAAAGATTTCATTTTATTTCATTTCGAAGTTTTTGTAGTTTACATAAATCAGACCGAAAATCGAACCCGTGGCACCCGTGCTCACTTCTCAGCTACGAGGGTCGTCAGATGACTTGATAATTTGGAACTGTTCTAGTATTCATAGAGGGTCGTCAGATGACTTGATAATTTGGAACTGTTCTAGTATTCATAGAGGGTTGTCAGATGACTTGATAATTTGGAACTGTTCTAGTATTCATAGAGGGTCGTCAAATGACTTGATAATTTGGAACTGTTCTAGTATTCATAGAGAGTCGTCAGATGACTTGATAATTTGGAACTGTTCTAGTATTTATAGAGAGTCGTCAGATGACTTGATAATTTGGAACTATTCTAGTATTCATAGAGGGTCGTCAGATGACTTGATAATTTAGAACTGTTCTAGTATTCATAGAGGGTTGTCAGATGACTTGATAATTTGGAACTGTTCTAGTATTCATACAGGGTCGTCAGATGACTTGATAATTTGGAACTGTTCTAGTATTCATAAAGGGTTGTCAGATGACTTGATAATTTGGAACTGTTCTAGTATTTATAGAGAGTCGTCAGATGACTTGATAATTTGGAACTATTCTAGTATTCATAGAGGGTCGTCAGATGACTTGATAATTTAGAACTGTTCTAGTATTCATAGAGGGTTGTCAGATGACTTGATAATTTGGAACTGTTCTAGTATTCATACAGGGTCGTCAGATGACTTGATAATTTGGAACTGTTCTAGTATTCATAAAGGGTTGTCAGATGACTTGATAATTTGGAACTGTTCTAGTATTCATAAAGGGTTGTCAGATGACTTGATAATTTGGAACTGTTCTAGTTTTCATAGAGGGTCGTCAGATGACTTGATAATTTGGAACTGTTCTAGTATTCATAGAGGGTTGTCAGATGACTTGATAATTTGGAACTGTTCTAGTATTCATACAGGGTCGTCAGATGACTTGATAATTTGGAACTGTTCTAGTATTCATAGTTTAAGTATGCCTCCACATTTAATGGCGTCAGATAACGTTATGGTGTATTTTAATGATTTATTATGAGGCAAGAAGTTAAACAAAATTAGCAGTGAATTAGACAGCTTCTTAGAAATAACTTAAAATTATGATCATTTTCACAGTTTTTAGGGTTCCGTAGCCAAATGGAAAAAACGGAACCCTTATGGATTCGTCATGTCTGTCTGTCTGCCTGTCCGTCCGTATGTCACAGCCACTTTTTTCTGAAACTATAAGAACTATACCGTTGAAACTTGGAAAGTAGATGTATTTTGTGAACCACATTAAGATTTTCACACAGAAATAGAAAAAGAAAACAATAAATTTTGGGGGTTCCCCATACTTAGAACTGAAACACAAATAATTTTTTTCATCAAACCCATACGTGTGGGGTATCTATGAATAGGTCTTCAAAAATGATATTTAGGTTTCTAATATCATGTTTTTCTAGACTGAATAGTTTGCGCGAGAGACACTTCCAAAGTGGTTAAAAAGTGTCCCGTCCCCCCCCCCTGTACTCCTAAAATAAGAGAATTATAAAACAAAAAAAAAAATATGATGTACATTACCGTGCAAACATCCACCGAAAATTGGTTTGAACAAGATCTAGTAAGTAGTTTTGTTTAATACGTCATAAATGGTAAACCGCAGTTAGATAATGGTTCCATAGAGAAATAATTATGGTTCGGAACCCTTCGTGCGCGAGTCCGACTCGCACTTGGCCGATTTTTGTTTTATTAAATCGTCTGTACCAGGGCCTAACCACTAAAAATACATAAGCAGTGTTGTTTTTAACTTTCAACACTAAAGTAAAGAAATAGAACAAATTTAAAGTTATACTGTTTAAGAGATATTTTGTTTGTTGTGTAATATATTTAAAAAAAATCAATTTGTGGAATAAGGAATGTAAGTATTTTATAAATATTTTCTTAAATAGAACAACATAATCTTGAATAAGCTCATCCACGCGACCTCATTTCGGTTCCTTGAAAATAAATACGTAACATATACCCGGAATAATTCCATGAATGTTACTAGATGCTTTACGTAATAACATTTTTCGTATTTTAAACATTTAAAAAGCAGCATTTCCATACGGACTAAACATCACAAATATTAAAGTTGTTTTGAGCCTCATCTATGAGAAAATGTGATATTTTACGTGTTTCAAAGGCAAATATTTTGGTTTAACTTCAACAGAATGCTACTTAGTTTATAAATAAACGAAATCCTCATTTAGCATTCTCATTCAGTGCTTTTTATTTTAACGAAAAACGTTTGTATTATTTAAATCCGTTTTATACTTCGTATATTGTCTGGGGTCTGGGTGTTGTGGTACCGTCGTTGTTTCTGATTTCTATAACACAAGTGCTTTAGCTACTTACCTTAGGATCAGAGCAATGTATGTGATGTTGTCCAATATTTATTTATTTATTTAATGTGTATTACCGAGCCACTGGGCAATCGGGTAATATAATAATAATGGGAATAAAAGTACTTGGACCTACAACACGAGGTTACCGAAATGTGGGAAGGGCGTCAACTGAAATCATACCAATTGTTATATCGGCAAACGGGTTAATCCCAGCTACTTTGGATGTACGGACAACAGCATGTCGACCTACCACAAAATGTCACATTTTCTTATTTGAAAATGATCTCTATATGTCAGGCTTAAAGTTGAAAATCTATTGGAGAATTTTTGACTTTTGGGGTAGGTCGACGTGCTGTTGACTGTACACCATCGGCGGCTCGCTTCCAGCAAAGATGCAGAAGGCAGTGGTGCTTGATACCGCACGCATCGCCGATTTTTAGGGTTCCGTACCCAAAGGGTAAAACGGGACCCTATTACTAAGGCTCCGCTGTCCATCTGTCTGTCCGTCCGTCTGTCTGTCAGTCTGTCAGCAGGCTGTATCTCAAAAACCGTGATAGTTAGAGAATTGAAATTTTCACAGATGATGTATTTCTTTTGCCGCTATAACAACAAATACTAGAAAACAGACTACAATAAATAATTAAGGGGGCTCCCATACAAAAAACGTGTTTTTTTTTTGCCGTTTTATAGCAAAAGGTACGGAACCCTTCGTGCGCGAGTCCGACTCGCACTTGGCCGTGTGTTCTCTTTTGCCCTGACCTCAACATTCCCGGCCAACTTTGCGATTGCCGGTCATTACCACCCAAGAGGTATTTGTCCTATAAATTGAAGAATAATTGTAACTCGTACGTACAAACATAATAATAATAAAATAAATAATAATAAAAACTTTTATTTCCAAAAAGTACACAGCTTACAGATTTCTAGTAGTCCCTAAATTAGGTAGTTCTGTATTTTAGGGACTAGATTAATCATTAATAACAATATGTTGCATATGCCTACATTGTGAACAAGTAGGAACCTCGATAGCACTCATACTTTGTTACAATTTCGTCCTCGAATCAAACATTCCCGCTGGAGAGTAGGTACCTATCTACAACAATGAGCTCCTTTCAAAGGTGAACCGTCTGTTCCAACTTCCAACCCGAACCTTTTGCCCTTTTTATACGGCCCATTTAAAAGCTCCGGCACTTTATTTCCTATAAAATATTTCGGATCAAATAAAGAGCGAGTGCTTTATAACTAAAATTGTAGCCTGACCTCCATTACTAGAAACAACCCTGAATCTATAAGTACGTGTGCCAAAGATAAAAAAGGTCGGGCAAGGTAAGGTAAGGGCTCCCGGAGGGAACGCGTCGGTACTGAAATAAAATCCCAACGTTGCGGGAAATCGGCCCGAGAATACCTCCCTGCGGTACCCTATTGTAATTTAGGTGGAAATGTATGCTAACTATGATTGAGAGTAAGAATTTATACTGGAGACACGTAAATTAGGTTATGATTTTGGGTGGCTGTTTACTTTAAATTTATAATATTTTCAACCGACTTCAAAAAAGCAGAAGGTTCTGAATTCGTTAGAACCTTATTTTCAGTCAATTTGCCGCCCTATATATCTTTATCACCCAGCTAAATGTTCAAATAACCAATTTTTCTTTTTACTGAAATCTTAGTTATATTATGCATTGCAAATAAAAGCTAAGTAGCCAGATTGAGAAGTACTTACTTCTTACATAAATGAAAATAAATTATAAAAGTAAGGCTATTTATACATAATAAAATATGCAAATCAAAAGCAGTCACTTTATTATTCATAATTTGTTTTTCGCCCTCACTCTAATTTCCTTTTTAAACAAAAGGCCATTGAACAAAAGGCCAGATTCATATTGTTGACTTCTTTCAGTCTCAAGAATATAATACTTATTAAATTGCCATTGTGCTAGTGCGTCCACTACAGAAAAAGCTTTGAACAATTATAAAGGAATGAAAATTCTTTCAGAACGCCAACAGGAGCGCGAAACTCTTCAATTTACTTTGACATTAATTCCGTGTAAGGAACAAGAACACCGCTCGTTAGGCTTCACCCCGTAACTCCTGAATACTTAACCTCCCACCCGTAATCAAAGAATGCCGCAATCATTACTGCATTTTTCGCAACCACTCGCCTTACGAAACCGTTTTAAATCCTGCAAATGAGGTGAAATATAGCCTTAAGAAAAATAATGAGTGTGCGAGAATTTCATTTTGAGAGAAATGCGGTGAATGAACTTGGGGTAAAGAAAATAGCCGCAGAAAAAACACTGATTTCATTTTGCACGAATAATTCTGTTACAGTTTGCGTGGTGCTACGTTCTGTTGGAAAATATTTATTGTTGATTCTCGTGGTTTAGTTGGCTTGGCACATTATTTTTTTTAGTTTGGAGCATTGAATTTAAAACGTTATGTTCATATTGACATTTTTTACCCGACTGCCAAGCAATGGTTATGTTTTTCGAGTGTATGTATGTCATGTAACAAATCCATTAACAGCATAATGATGATTGATTGGTATGCACTGCGTTACTACCTAATTAAGTCATTTAAATCTGTATAGAAAAAGTCGAATCAAGTAACATGGATTTGATGCCCCAGACTGCAAATTGATTCTTTAATCTTGTTTTCAGCTTTTAAGTTCATTTTTTACGCAGTCGGGTTTTTTGATTGTTTAAATTAATTACTTTATTTTTGGAAAATATTTCTTAGGGGAAAAAATAGGTGTCTTGCAATTTTAATAACACACTAATACAATTATTGGCGTGAAAACTATAGTCGCAGGAGCCTATATGCATATGCAGCTAACCATTGCATTTGAGGTTGAAATAAAAATATCTTATGCTGTCCGCCGTAGTTAGTGCCTTGCTTATAGAAATTACTTTTGCACTATTTTAGCTCGCGGTTAACCGCGTGGCTAAGGCGTGTACGACAAACCCTGATACACAATAAAAATACCTATCCGTCATACTTCTTCTTCTTCTTCTTTCGTGTCGGCAAGAACACGGGCTAAATCTTACTTGCCCAGAAGGCGGCTACCGTGGTAGCCCTCTGGTTACTGACAATAATAATCCGTCATACTATTTACTAAGTACTTTAACATTTTTGAAATGTTATTTTAATTCAGCCTCATAACAACGGAGACGGAGATACCACCACGATAAATTTGACTCAACACCAACAAAGTCAAATTGGAAAAGAATGGCACGAACAAAAGAGATTAGAGAAAATTAAACCACGTCGTGTTGGCAGCACTGTTATTAATCTAGATAACTTTTTATAGCAAGAACAATGAGGCCCGTAATTGAAACAATCCTCCTTGGGTGCAGTTTATGAGAAAAATAAAGGTAACAATGTACAAGGAATACAAGGGCGCGGGCGGGCGTAGTTATGGGAAGATTGTGTTCGGGAAGGGGCTCTATTAGGAGTAGGCATGGACGATTTCATGAGGAGCAGGTGAAAAATCATATGACTTGAAAATCATTTGTCACACCCGCTATTTTTTATCATATTGACTGCTACAAATCACAGACTGTGAAATCATATGTCATGCGCAAATTTCTTTTCATTCGTTGATGACATGTAGCAGAGCGGGTCTAGCGAGCGCAGGCCTTGAGCGCGCGAGCGAGTAGGAATGATTTGCTACAGATGCGTGTTAGAAAAAGACAAACATGCTGTGCTATTTTTTATGCCATCATAGGTGACGAACGATAACGATACTGAGCATTTTAAGAGCTTTAAACTTATGTACGTAAAGTTTAGATTCGTTTGTCATGATTTTTGTTACGAGTGGCAGGTTGAAACCTTCTTGTTTGTTGAATTTTATGCTGAGCGCCGTAAGGTTTAGATTATCTTGTTATGATTTTGTAGTAGGCCACGTCGAGCTCGTTTTGTTTACAATGAAATTTCGTTATTAGTAAGTATGAATTATGATTTTTTTTATGATGTTTTTAAATTCACTAGTCGCCCGGTGATGACTGCTAGGTGCGTTACGAAATTTGAGTGCTATGTATGTTTATTAAAATTTGTTTTGTTTGTGACGAGTGTAGCATTAATAAATGTTGTAAATAGTGAACGGATATTTAGTTTGTAGACTTTGTAGTTATTTGACTCAGGTCAGGACTTTAATAACAATTTGTTTGAAAAAAATATGCTTAAATAATACACATAGCACATAACGTAGCGCATAAACTATATATACCTATGACATTTCATAAAAAAGTAGCAAAGTAGCAAGGAGCAACAGTTCACAATAAATCATATTTCATTTTAAGTAGCAAATAGCAAAAGTGTTACATTATGACACTGTGAAAAAAAATCATTGCCAATGATTTATCACAGGTGATTTCATATGACAAAAATCATCACTTCGTCATATGACAATGAATGAAAAATAGCAATCATTGCCATGCCTAATTAGGAGTCGCTTTACGTTCCATAAAGTGCATGACGTGACTTAATGATGTATATTTTGTGTATAATTGTGCATCAACATCACTGAATATTTTGTGAAAGTTTATTTTTTATTTAAGTTTTAAAATCTACCAAACATAGGTAACTTTATATGTTAGGTCGTCAAAACAAATGAACGTAACCCGGAAACCGGAAGGTTTTATCCTTTAAAGAGTTCCACTATCTGCCTAGCTCCAGCATCAGATTAGCTCTATGATAGACAACTATTTTATTGTCATCCAGATTAGGAGTACACCTACTTAAAAAGTTTCAAATTGAAACGACAAAATACAGAAGTACTTGACTTTCTAGATTTGATAGTTTATGTACATACTTAATTCGTTACAGGTGAAGCTTAATAAAAGAGTTTTAATAGAACATTGCTAAATGTTGCACTAAGAAATCATTTATTTAATTATCAAGCGATAAAATAACGTACACATTCTTGATTTATATTTGCCAAATAATGAGTTCCCATGAAACAATTATTCTAACGTTTATAACATTATTATGTGAACATGTGCAATTCATACATGTAAAATGAACATGGGACATAAAAAAATATAGCGCGAAATGAACATAAAACCCGTTTCTGAAACCTTACTCCTGACCAATATGGGCCATTAGATTCTTCATTCTCGTAATGCCGCCTCGCATCAACGCGTCCTGGCCACAGAGCAAATAAATAAGCCAGTTTTAAGCCTCGTATCCACTATGTTCGCGAACCTCGTGCGTTTCACGTTTCTGCAACTGCTTCAATGGATAAGGATCGCGCTCCCCTTTGTGTTCGCCCAAGAACCGCCACCGATTGGAGCGCCGAGCGCGCACCGTTGCATGCACCAGCGGGGTAACTATGAACTCTTAAAACAATCTCGAAGCTGTCAAATCTGTCAATTTTGGTACGTCATTACATACAAAATTTGACAGATTTGATCATGTTTGACAGATTTGAGATTGTTTTAAGAGTTCGTGGTTACCGCCCAGGAGCGCGCACGTATCCACTATGCGCAGCAGTTGCATGAGCGCGAAGCGCAAGAGGTTCGCGAACATAGTGAATTCATGGATTTAAACATAAGATGGACTGCGCACCAATATTTAGACACACCTCCACAATTTCGCACCTATTAATGCTTCAAATCCCAAGCGGTAAGTTACCGCACGTCAATTGATATTCAATTTTTATCTATTTTACACACTCGGTCGAGGCGTTGGCTCAAGAATATAATACTTATTAAATTGCCATTGTGCTAGTGCGTCCACTACAGAAAAAGCTTTGAACGATTATAAAGGAATGAAAATTCTTTCAGAACGCCAACAGGAGCGCGAAACTCTTCAATTTACTTTGACATTAATTCCGTGTAATGTTGGGGCTTCACCTGCGTCTAATGTCGTTAATTAGTGCTCTATTTGACGTAATACGCAGGTGTGGCCGGTCTTTGTTCGCTAATTTGCTTCAATAACATTAGACGCTAGGCGATAGCTCGGACGGCGGTAACTTTTGACACATCAAAGGGATTAAGCGGGCGTTTAGTGCGTTGTTGTGGCTACACCTACTACACTAAACATGTTAAAACACGGTCACATTCAAAAACTCTTTGTGAATTAAATGTTAAAGTGCATAGTTATTAAGTAAGGATGGAGTAGACAAAATAAGAAAAGTATTGAGTTCTTGGAAGCGTTTTATTTTATTTTAAAGACACACTCACAGGTCACACTCTAACTAAGTCGCTAGACGCTAGAATCAAACGTCAAATAAGTGTGGCCACGCACTTAGCGCGTAGCTTAATGCTTTAATTTAGTAAACGCTAATCATGCCTTTATTTGAACGTTAGGCGTCACGCAGGTGAAGCCCCAGCATAAGGAACAACAACACCGCTCGTTAGGCTTCACCTCGTAACTCCTGAATACTTAACCTCCCACCCGTAATCAAAGAATGCCGCAATCATTACTGCATTTTTCGCAACCACTCGCCTTACGAAACCGTTTTAAATCCTGCAAATGAGGTGAAATATAGCCTTAAGAAAAATAATGAGTGCGCGAGAATTTCATTTTGAGCGAAATACTGTAAATGAAGTTGGGGTAAAGAAAATAGCCGCAGAAAAAACACTGATTTCATTTTGCACGAATAATTCTGTTACAGTTTGCGTGGTGCTACACGTTCTGTTGGAAAATATTTATTGTTGATTCTCGTGGTTTAGTTGGCTTGGCACATTTTTTTTTTTAGTTTGGAGCATTGAATTTAAAACGTTATGTTCATATTGTCATTTTTTACCCGACTGCCAAACGAGAGATATGTCTTTCGAGCGTATGTATGTATGTCATGTATCAAATCCAGTAACAGCAATGATGATGATTGATTGGTATGCACTGCGTTAGTACCTAATTAAGTAATTTAAATCCGTGTAGAAAAAGTCGAATCAAGTAACATGGATTTGATGCCCCAGACTGCAAATTGATTCTTTAAATCTTGTTTTCATCTTTTAAGTTCACTTTGACGCATTTTTGATAATTTTAATTAATTAATTTTATTTGGAAAATATTTCTTAGGGAAAAAAATAAGTGTCTTGCAATTTTAATAACACACTAATACATTTAAGGCTTGAAAACTATAGTCGCAGGAGCCTATATGCATTTGCAGCTAACCATTGCATTTCGAGGTTGTAAATGAATTTATCTTATGCTGTCCACCGTAGTTAGTGCCTTGCCTATAGAAATTAGTTTTGCACATATTTTAGCTCGCAATTAACCGCACGGCTAAGGTGTGTAAAGCCGGGTATTCATTAGGCAACATTTGTTGATCAACTGTTTATGACGAGTTGCTAAACAAGTTTACCGTAAACGCTGTAAACTCGCGCAACACACGTCCACACCTGTTGACTTTTGTTTATAAACTAGATGTTTCGCCTTGCTCTCCACTCAAAGTGGGAGCACGGCAACATCTTTCATAAACACTGTTTTATCGCCTTTGTATATAAACTGTTTACAGAGATGATGAAACAATGTGAAACACTGTTTATAAACAGTGTTTATTAACAAATGTTGCCTAATGAATACCCGGCTTAAGACATACCCTGATACACAAAAAAAAACCGATCCGTTATACTATTTACAAGTACTTTAACATTTTTGAAATGTTATTTTAATTCAGCCTCATAACAAGAGAGACGGAGATAGCCACCACGATAAATTTGACTCAACACCAACAAAGTCAAATTGGAAAAGAATGGCACGAACAAAAGAGATTAGAGAAAATTAAACCACGTCGTGTTGGCAGCACTGTTCTTAATCTAGACAACTTTTTATAGCAAGAACAATGAGGCCCGTAATTGAAACAATCCTCCTTGGGCGCAGTTTATGAGAAAAATAAAGGTAACAATGTACAAGGAATACAAGGGCGCGGGCGGGCGAAGTTATGGGAAGATTGTGTTCGGGAAGGGGCTCTATTAGGAGTTGCTTTACGTTCCATAAATTGCATGACATGACTTAAGAGCCGATGATAGGCCAAATGGCGTTTCTGGGTCTGCGGAGATTCTGTTTTACAATGACAGTTCTTAATCAGTCATGTTATTAAACATATATAGCAAACTTCAGGATATTTACAAGCGACTATATTTATATTTTGTGTATCATTGTGCATCAACATCACTGAATATTTTGTGAAAGTTTTTTTTATTAAAGTTTATAAATCTACCAAACATAGGTAACTTTATATGTTAGGTCGTCAAAACAAATTAAAGCACGAAGGTTTTACTATGATCCCTTGAAGAGTTCCACTATCTACCTAGCTCCAGCATCAGATTAGCTCTATGATATACAACTATTGCATTGTCATCCAGATTACGAGTACACCTACTTAAAAATTTTCAAATTGAAACGACAAAATACAGAAGTACTTGACTTCCTAGATTTGATAGTTTATGTACATAGTTAGTTCGTTACAGGTGAAGCTTAATAAAAGAGTTTTAATAGAACTTTGCTAAATGTTGCACTAAGAAATCATTTATTTAATTATCAAGCGATAAAATAACGTACACATTCTTGATTTATATTTGCCAAATAATGAGTTCCCATGAAACAATTATATGATGTAATGTACATGTAAAACAAATCATTCATTTTACATGTATGAAACAATTCATACATGTAAAATGACCATGGAACATTAAAAAAACATAACGCGAGACGTACATAAAACCCGTTCCTGAAACCTTCTACTCCTGACCAATATGGGCCATTAGATTCTTCATTCTCGTAATGCCGCCTCGCATCAACGCGTTCTGGCCACAGAGCAAATAAATAAGCCAGTTTTAAGCCTCATATCCACTATGTTCGCGAACCTCGTGCGTTCTACGTTCCTGCAACTGCTTCAAAAGATAAGGATCGCGCTCCCCTTTGTGTTCCTTGGATTGTAGCGCCGAGCGCGCACCGTTGCATGCACCAGCGGGGGAACTATAAAGTATACATGTATACGTCCCACTGCAGGGCACAGGCCTCACCTCAACTATGAGGTGGTTTTGGCCATACTCCACCACGCGGGCCCGGTGCGGATTGGTGGAGGTGTGTTGTAAGGCCAGTGACTAACCTTACTGTCAGATGTTATCAAGCCGCCTTAAGGCCTCTGACTAGGCTTCACGACCAATATCAAGCGATATTGGCCGGGACCAACTTTTAACGTGCCTTCCGAAGCACGGAGATGCTCGTGATAAATGTCACTAAATATGGTCGGAATGGTCACCCATCCACTCACGACCGCGGCGTTGGTTGCTTAACTTTAGTAATCGATACCAAAGCGCTGCCGCCACTGAGCTACGAGCACCGCGAGCGGGGTAACTATGAACTCTTAAAACAATCTCGAAGCTGTCAAATCTGTCAATTTTGGTACGTCATTACATACAAAATTTGACAGATTTGATCATGTTTGACATATTTGAGATTGTTTTAAGACTTCGTGGTTACCGCCCAGGAGCGCGCACGTATCCACTATGCGCAGCAGTTGCATGAGCGCGAAGCGCAAGAGGTTCGCGAACATAGTGAATTCATGGATTTAAACATAAGATGGACTGCGCACCAATATTTGGACACACCTCCACAATTTCGCACCTATTAATGCTTCAAATCCCAAGCGGTAAGTTACCGCACGTCAATTGTTCTTCAATTTTTATCTATTTTACACACTCGGTCGAGGCGTTAAGTTATGTTATAACTGTGCTGGCTTATTAAAGATAAATAACACTTGAAAAAAAACCATCGACCTCAGGTGGGACTCGAACCCACGTCCCATCGCATGCCGGGCGAGTGCTTTAACAACTAAGCTACCGAGGACGTCACGTGACACGATGAATTTTCTCAAGTGTTTCTTTTCGCTGTCGAAGCCAGCGTATCTCTGATCAATGTTGTAGCTATATGTATAGCTGAGAAGTATACTACCCGTCAACACCCGATAGAAATATTTTTACAAATATTTGACTATTGTTTAACATCAGAAAATGCTTAAACATTGTAAATTTTTGTTTTTAGCAATTCCATGCAAGGTTTAATTAAAGATAAATAACACTTGAAAAAAAAACCATCGACCTCAGGTGGGACTCGAACCCACGTCCCATCGCATGCCGGGCGAGCGCTTTTCCAACTAAGCTACCGAGGACGTCACGTGACACGATGAAATTTCTCAAGTGTCTTCTCGCTATCGAAGTGTTGCTGGGTCGTGAGTTCGAGTCCCAACTGAGGTCGATGGTTTTTTTCAAGTGTTATTTATCTTTAATTAAACCTTGCATGGAATTGCTAAAAACAAAAATTTACAATGTGCTGGCTTATGTTTCGTAGCTATCATTTGTCCCATTACGCCGCCGACATTTGTCGCGGAGCGTTTTGTGCGGCAATGACGTTTGTGGGATATTTGTTTTTGAAGGACGACCGCGCGAAATGGGACCCACACCTCGCTCACGGGCCATGAACCAGGCACAATGGTTGGATAAGTAATATTAAATAAACGGGAAGGATAAATAATTTTACGGTGAACGGCTTTTCAATCTATTTGCTACAAAATGACAAATTTCGTCATCATCATCATCTCAGCCACAGGACGTCCACTGCTGAACATAGGCCTCCCCCAGTGACTTCCAGATCGGCCGATTGGAAGCGGCCTGCATCCAGCGTCGTCCTGCAACCTTTACCAGGTCGTCTGCCCACCTTGTGGGTGGGCGTCCTACGCTGCGCTTGCCTATACGCGGCCTCCATTCCAGAACCTTTCTGCCCCATCGGCCGTCAGTTCTACGTGCTATGTGCCCCGCCCACTGCCACTTCAGCCGGCTAATCCGTCGAGCTATGTCAGCGACTTTGGTTCGTTCACGGATCTCCTCATTTCTGATTTGATCTCGCAAAGAAACACCGAGCATAGCCCTTTCCATAGCGCGCTGTGCAACTTTAAGCTTCTTAATAAGGCCCATAGTAAGAGGCCACGTTTCAGTTCCGTATGTCATCACTGGTAACACACACTGGTTGTATACTTTCGTCTTTAGGCACTGAGGTATTTTGGACGAGAAGATGTTGCGTAGTTTCCCGAACGCTGCCCATCCGAGTTGGATTCGTCGATTGACCTCTTTCTCAAAATTGGACCTACCCAACTGGATCACTTGTCCCAGGTAAACATATTTGTCAACAATTTCAAGAATAGAGCTCCCAACTGGTACTGGGTAGGGCGCAACATGGGCATTCGACATAATCTTTGTTTTGTCCATGTTCATCTGAAGACCTACCTGTTGGGAAACTCTATTAAGGCCATCGAGCATTGTACCGAGGTCTTCCAGCGACTCTGCCATGACCACAATATCGTCGGCAAACCGAAGGTGAGTAATGTATTCGCCATTAATGTTGATGCCGAATCCTTTCCATTCCAGGAGTTTAAAAGCATCTTCCAATGCGGCGGTAAACAGTTTCGGAGAAATAACGTCTCCCTGCCTTACGCCTCGCTGCAGAGGAATAGCTTTTGTGCTCTGCTCCTGTACTCGGACCGTCATGGTGGCGTTTTTATATAAACATTTCAGCACCTCGATGTACCGATAGTCAATATGGCACCGCTGTAGAGACTGTAGCACTGCCCAAGTCTCGATTGAATCGAAGGCCTTCTCATAGTCCACAAACGCCAAGCATAGTGGTAAGTTATACTCTTCGGTCTTCTGTATAACTTGTCGCAGCGTATGGATGTGGTCTATGGTACTAAAGCCTTTTCGGAAACCTGCTTGTTCGGGAGGCTGGAAGTCATCGAACCTACGTGCGAGACGATTCGTGATGACCCTCGAAAACAACTTGTAGACATGGCTCAGAAGCGAGATGGGTCTGTAGTTCTTCAGCAAGGTGTTATGTCCTTTCTTGAAGAAGAGCACCACCACACCTCTGTTCCATGCCTCCGGCGTTATTCCCTCGAGCAAGACGGAGTTAAAGAGTTTCTGAAGGACCTTCAGTACCGGTGTTCCACCCGCTTTCAGAATCTCTGAGGTAATCCCGTCATCATCCGGCGCCTTGTTGTTCCTGAGCTGTTTGAGAGCCATCCTAATCTCATATAGGCTGATGTCCGGGATATCTTCGGTATAGTGTCGGGTAAGCTTAGCTCTTGGATCTGCGGCTGAACTACTAACAGGTTTAGTGACCGAGGTGTATAACTGCCCATAGAACTTTTCGATCTCCCTCAAAACTTCGGCTTTTGTCGACATTATACTACCATCCTCCGTCTTCAGCTTCGTCAGCTGGCTCTGCCCAATAGACATGTCTCTTGCAAACACTTTGGAGCCTTGGTTCCGCTCTATCGCCTCTTTAATACTATTCGTATTAAAGTTGCGGATATCATGTCGCAAGGACTTCCATATCTGTCTATTGTGCTGCCGATACAACTTAGCGTCAGCGGAGGACTGCAGTGCCAGTAAACGTCGTTCTGCCATGAGTTTGAGGGTGTGGTCGGTAAGTTTTTGCGGTCTGTCTCTTCGACGGGGCTTGAAAAAATTCGACCCGACCGCCTGGACAGTTTCTACAAACCTGTTGTTAATCTCGTCCACTGACTCGCAGTTTTCTAGGCATTCAAAGCGATTTGACAGCTCAAGCTGAAAGCTTTCGGGGCAGTAAATATGGGCATTAGAGGGTCGGAGCGTAGACTTCATCAAACGGGACCTTTCTAGCTTGACGTTGATGTTCAATGTGCCTCTAACCATTCGGTGATCGCTACCGGTTTTCACCCCGTTGATCACGGAGACATCATTGAACACTCGTCGCTCTGTGGTCATGATGAAGTCAATCTCATTTTTCGTGGACCCATCGGGGCTCATCCAGGTCCACTTCCTCTGAGGCGGCTTCTGGAAAAAGGAATTCATCGCGAAGAGGTCCTCCTTCTCCAGAAATTCGGCCAGCCTTTGTCCCCTAGGGTTCCGTTGCCCATATCCAAATCGCCCCACTCTCACCTCATTATCGCCTCTCATGCCCAGTTTCGCGTTAAAGTCTCCCATAACAACATTGAAGTGGGTTTTAGTAGTATGTATGGCTCTACTAACGTCCTCATACATAGCCTCCACTTCCTCATCGGGGTGTGTAGAGGTCGGTGCATATACCTGTATAACCTTCAGCGAGTATCTATTTGACACTCTGAGTATCAGGTATGCCACCCTACTCGATACACTTCCGATGGTGACGATGTTGTTAATGAGGGACTTGTGGACGAGAAACCCGACACCACCTTGGGACAGTTGTTCGCCCTCCCGGTAATAGAGTAGGTTGCCAGATTTCAGGGTTATCGTGTCCTCGCCCTCTCTTCGGACTTCTGATATTCCCACGATACTCCAATGCATCCTACTCAATTCCTCTTCCAGCTCAACGATCTTCTCATCAGTCCTTAGCGTGCGGACGTTGTGTGTTACCAGGGCCAGTCTTCTTTGGGGCTGGTAGCCGAAGTTCCTCCTCCGGGGATTCTTAGCACCCCCTGACCCGCCGTCACCCTGACCGCTACCGTAGCCAGGAACAGCGGGACCACCGGAGACTGGGGGCCTGGTCTTTGTCGTGTCTGTCATTGGGGGGTGGTTGCCAGACTCGCCACGCTTGGCAGGCGGGTTGGCGAGCGCAGTTTTTTTATATTGTTTCGCACGCAGACGCTGCTCCCCGTCTCGTGCTACAGGATTTAGTCGCCTCTTACGACACGCCTCCTGCACGGCGGTGGGGAAGTGTATTCTTTACGGCCGTCCCCACACGGCACGGCAAATTTCGTCACCAGGGCCATAACCATGAACTCTTAAAACAATCTCAAAGTTGTCAAATCTGTCAATTTTGGTACGTCATTTTATACAAAATTTGACAGAAATGATAATGTTTGACAGATTTGTGATTGTTTTAATAGTTCATGGTTAGGGCCCTTATTACAACTTAAATAGAGGTAAATATTAAATTGTGAAATACGTCGTTGTAACATTAACTTTTCAGATTACAATGTGGTACAAAGGTAAAATGTGAAATGTAAAATTATCAAATAAACGCTTCTTATATTGGACACATATCTGCTATTTAAATTTCTTAGTAGTAAAAACATGATTGAGTCGCAAATTGAAAAGTGGCTATAAATTGTCGAAACAAATTAAGCACACAATTTCAGCTCTATCAATGGTAAGCTGCCACTGGAATAGTTACACCATACTAAAAGTGTTCTCTACGGAACCCTAAAAACAGACCGTAAATGTTAATCAACCAGGCTAGGAAACCCGTGTCTTAAAGAATGATCTACAAGCACCCAAACCAAATAATTTAGAATAGAATAGAATAGAAAAAGATTTATTTGACACACACAGAATACAAAGGAAAAAACATTTACAGGATAATAAAAAGCAATATGTGTCAAAAAGGCCCCCGCTCAGCATTTGTCGTGACAGTCAGGGGCGTATCACGACGCTGGTTTTCAGCCGGGACCCTGACGGTAGGCTCGGACCATACCCGACCGGAAACCCGACTTGGTTAGCGCGGAATCAATCCATCGCTAAGCAAAGGGTTGTTTTTGAACGGACTCTTGCGGATGCTTACGGATTCCGGCAGAGCCTAGACCGAGCCAGAGGTACGCAGCACGGCACGAGAGAGAAGAAGAAAAGAAAAAAAAAGATCATGACAAACAATAACATTAGACAAAATAATAACAGACAGAAAAAGACATTAATACAAGATGACATAAACAAAGCCTCACTTTTGCAAGACAAAAGAAGCATCACTATTTCTTTGAGCCAAAATAATAAAAAAAAACAACATTCAGACGAATTGAGAACCTCCTTTTTTTTTGAAGTCGGTTAATAATTAAAACGGTTTCGCCCAATTCGGAACACGGTCCGAATGACACCGTACTTGTGCGTACCGTAGTTTATTTGATCAGTGGTGCTTACTTAAGAAACCCATGCATGTTGTGTGTCTCGAATGTGTGTTGGATGATATTTATTCATTCTGTCATAACGCTCGACAAATAAACAAAAAGTCACAAAAGCGGGGAAACGAGCGTTCGTAGCGTTGCAATTTCCAACTACGAGAGCTCTCGACTACGAGACTACGCGCTTCGTAGCCCGTAGCAAGGGTTATTGACATTTGAAAACTACTTAATTGACATTATTTTTGCTTCAATTGCATTTTAAAGACTGTTATAGGTATCTTTGCTATACATCTTAATACTGTTTATATGTATTCGTAATTATTTATAGACAAATAAAAGTTTTATAGCTCTCTCCATCGCCCTTTGAGTGACCTTGAGCTTTCTTATGAGGCCCATCGTTAGCGGCCACGTCTCAGATCTGTATGTCATCGCTGATCGAATAAGAAATGAGACGATCCGGAGGCGAACCAAAGTCACCGACGTAGCTCTCAGAATCGCAAACCTTAAGTGGCAGTGGGCGGGGCACATTGCTCGCAGGACTGATGGCCGTTGGGGCAGGAAGGTCCTTGAATGGCGGCCGCGAGCCGGAAGGCGTAGTGTTGGTAGGCCCCCCACAAGGTGGACCGACGATCTGGTGAAGGTCGCGGGAAGCCGCTGGATGCGGGTGGCACAAGACCGATCTTTGTGGAAATCCTTGGGGGAGGCCTATGTCCAGAAGTGGACGTCTTTACGTCTTTCGGCTGATGGATGGATGGATGGATGAAAAAGTTTCATTGCAAATAATAGTTTATCTAAAAATAAATTAACACACCATTGTTAGGTTACGTATCTCAGAAATATACAGGGTGTACAAGAGAATATGACACTCCGTAAAACCACGATCACACAATCAACAACTTTTACTATAGAGGTAAGTACAACGCACTAGTGGCCCGCTAAATCCCTTTGATGTTTCGAAAGTTGCATGCATCTAATAAATAAATAAATAATTGAATAAGTACAAAAATGATGCCTGAGATACAATTATTTTTTACTTAGTTTAGGCATCTAAATAAACAAACCTGACCTACATGCTTATGTCATAATAACTTACTAGGTATTATTATGACATGCTAGCATACACCTTGCACAGTATAGGTATTAATATAATTTTAGCAGCGTAAGCATTGCTATGTTATGTTATTAACACTCTCTTTCTTTTGTAAATAATTATTTATAAGCATGTATTATTATTAATAGGACTGTACGTAACTTAAGTTTTATACCAAATAAACTTTATCTTATCTTATTCTATATGAGCCTATTATTATTATCACTGTACGTACGTAGCTTAAGTTTTATACCAAATAAACTTTATCTTATCTTATTCTATATGAGTCTATACTGGATGACATTTTTTACCGTCAAGAAAATTAACGTGTGAGATAGGTAAACGATAAAGGTGATAATAACATGATAATTTAAAAAAAAAGTTTAATTTTTTTCTTTTATCAACTATTTATCCTCATAACCATCAAATTCTAAGTTAATTTTGACTAACTGAACATTGAAAAAAGAATATTGGTAAAATAATAATAAAAATATGAAACCGACCAAAACTTAAACGCATATTCACTGATGTATTCTATGTTTATGCATTTTTTGGACATTCCAAAATTTATAAATTCAGTTGTATTTTATAAACACACTCACATAATATCACATAGTTTTAGGTACAGAATACACAGTTATTTTTTCCGGACGGTAAAAAAAGTCGTCCAGTATGTTATATATTTATGCTATATCCTGTATATATCCCTTTCTAGCATGATCATTATCTCTCTATTTACTTTAATGGCCATTTAACTGTGATGCGGTGTACGTACGTGCCGCTTCGCTTGCAAAATGGCTGCTTCGGGTAAATACGGATTTGTATCACTTACTATCGCTGGTGAGTTTGCATTTATATCAAAGTGAGCTTTGTTTACATTGAACAGAATAATAGTATAGAATAGAATAGAAAATATTTATTTGACACATAAGCACAATAACAAACAGAATCAAATATATATAATAACATAAAAAGAGTGTCAAAAAGGTCCCCGCTCAGCATTTGTCGTTACAGCCAGAGCCATAACGACATTGGATATGAAACTATTTACTTATCACATCTTCAAAAATAAATAAATATTGGACAACATCACATACATTGCTCTGCTCCAAAGGTAAGATCCTAAGTAGCTTAAGCACTTGTATTTTAGAAATGCGAAACAACGACGGTACCACGACACCCATTAACCGACCCGAGACAATATAGAAAAGTTCGTTTTCTACATTGACCCGACCGGGGATCGAACCCGGAACCTCAGAGATGGCGGAGCCATTTATAGTACGGCGTACTCGCCTCTTGGCTACGGAGGTCGTCATGCAATTCGTACTTGCTGTTGATGCCATGTATTGAATACCTTCTCAGATACGCTGGAAAAAATACAGGGTGTTAGGTCAACGGTATATCATGCCGAAATTAGCCTATGTTAACATATGCATACGTGGTGAAGTCAGATATTTATATATATTTGTTTTGAAAAAAAAACACATACAAATCGGAATCAAAAAAAGTTTGGATTTGTATAATAATAAAAATAATGATACATAATTTTGCTGACGTAAATAATAACACATTTCTAGTACACACAGACAGACAGACACGGCGAAACATTGAAAAATCATCGTCGTTGGTTAGGTACTAGACAACCACGGCTACAAAGAGTTTCCAACCATAGAATGGTATTTCGTTATTTAATAACGCAAATATTATAGAATCCTATTACCTGAACTCCGTTAAGCGGATTTAAGGTTGGGGTATTTTAGGGTTCCGTTCCGTACCACAAAAGGAAAAACTGAACCCTTATAGGATCACTTTTGTGTACGTCCGTCCGTTTGTCCGTAGACCATTTAGCTCGGAAAGCGGGAAGGTATCGAGTTGAAATTAAAATGGTATACCTAAGTCTACTGTCTCTTGAAGCTGGAAAAAATCAAACTTCTAAGTTAACTTTTAAAAAGATACGACCGTTTATTCCACAAAAAACGTATATTTCGACACTCCCGAGGGAATCAAAATGTAAAGGGTATTTCCCGTTTACTTAAAACTATGAAATTTGGCAAGGAATACCGTCTTATACTACAAGTATAGGAAAAAATCTGAAAACTATACATTTGTAACAAAATCATAAAAAACAGGGTATTTATGCAAGGAACGGCGGTCCAATTTTTGCATTGAGTTAACCGTGTCATGTATGAAATGGCTTCATCTACTTTGTACGGAACCCTCGGTGGGCGAGTCCGACTCGCACTTGTCCGGTTTTTTTTAATATAAAGTCTAAGTATACGTAGTTACTTAATGAAGCTATACACATCTTAAACTGGTTCTAATGAACAGCAGTAAGGAGGGTACATTGCAATTTGCAATATCCGGTCATTCAACGCCTTCCCACGCCACTCATTTCCGGAGGCGGTAAAAGCGTTGTTAACAACCTTAATTATAGGTTTCATTTTGCTCCAACTTCAGTTTTTATCATGAGAATAGAACACTGTCTTCTCAATATAACGTGATCAAGTGCTTATAAGATAAGATATGATAAAAATTCTTTATTTGCATAAAACATGGTAAATCAATTAGTTATTAAAATCTTGTTAGTACAGCACATTCATGTTTAGTCAATTTAAAAGACATGCAAATGTAAAAACATATTGGACATTATACAATTCAGATTCATTCAGGTATTTTTAGAACACCTAGTGCTTTTTGTCGAAGGATTCTTTTAGGTTGTAAAAGCACTCTTCTAGGAGCCATTCATGTAAGGCGGACTTAAACTTATTCAACTGTAACATTTTATATTTGTTTTGTCTTAGGAGTATCGTGTAATACTAGCCTATTAGGATTTCTGCTATTTCTTGGGTAGATATGAAATGCTTGTTTGAACAAGTGACAATTTTTTGCACAACTACACAAATTTCAAATAAAAATTAAGTATACCAAGCTTATTAAACCAAGCTCGACATGTTGTGCGTGGATGAAGACCACATATCGCTCTTAAGCATTTTTTTTGTGCAATAAATGCTCGATTGATAATTATTTTATCAACTTTTTCTATGGACACAACATCAAAATAATAGCTTAGATGCTTCGAGTAATTAATGAGCTACCTCAATATAATGGATTCATCTTTTAAAAAAAACATTTTGATGTTGCACTCTGGTATAACACCAGCTGAAAACATAGATTAAGGAGTATCCTATCCTCTTGTACATCCTGTATACAGAGGCTCCATCGATCGCCTGACACAGTTATATTTATGTCTCGTCTTTGATCTCGTTCGATACGCAATCCGGTATCAATTTGTACGATCTCGAGTCCCGCTCACAATAGGACCCTTGAATGAAAAGCGTGAGCTCACTGCGATAAAACGGGCACGTTTTTGCTAGACCTTCGAAATTGAAAGTGACTTTGAAAGGACGACAAGATATGTTGGAAGTTTCAAGAAGGCATGTATTCACCTACATTTTCGAAAACATGTTTGACATGTGTTCTAAATAAAATTCACATTTCGAACGAATTTTTGAATCCGAAGGGGAGTCAGCAATTAGTAACTCATGGATGTTAAATATACTATATACTTGAGTAAGATATCCTGTATTTTCAAAATAATTGTATTTGTATTTGCATGCTATTATTAATAGCTGGATAGGCGATCATAACATTCATCATTGTAAATCTAGTGTACACCCTGTTCAAAAGCAAATAAACATTTCATTTCAACGAATCTGACGGTAAGCAGTAGTAACAATATTTTAGTCAATTAAGTCTAAAGCTTGATAATTTATACTTAGGAAAATCATCAGCCTCAAACTAACGTCTTTTTGCAATCCGGGCCGCTCTTCACACTAATAAAAGACATATTTAAACACGTTTATTAATCTCTATGACTTAGGTAAAAATGCTCGTGCTCATCACACTGACGTTGCGAGATTCGAACTCGCAACCTTCTTCTCTTCCTCGGTCCCTCACTGATGAGGATCGCGACCAAATATAGTGTTCCTCCCCAGTCCCACCCATCGTCTTTCTCACCGCGACCGACCATCTCAAGTCAAAGTCAAAGTCATTCTGCATATTCGTTTCTCCAGACAATGCTTTGAAGACCTCCGTAGCCGAGAGGCGAGCACGCCGGACTTTAAATGGCGCCGCCATCTCTGTGGTTCCGGGTTCGATCCCCGGTCGGGTCGATGTAGAAAACGAACTTTTCTATATTGACTCGGGTCTGGGTGTTGTGGTACCGTCGTTGTTTCTGTATTCTATAACACAAGTGCTTTAGCAACTTACCTTAGGATCAGAGCAATGTATGTGATGTTGTCCAATTATTTATAATGTATCCGAAGAAACTAAGGGTACGTTTTCTACATATACCTAGTGGGGAGCCGCGTGGTAATGTGGAGTTCTTGTAATATGGACTCGTTAGGCCGCATGGCAGTCCAGGGTACGTTGATTAATTCCCGCTAACACCACATTTCAAACGCCTCGATTTTACTGCTATCGCAGCTTCTCAACCTCGCAACCAGACGTTCGTTAATAAATGAGTTGTAGTACTAAGGCTCTGCTGTCCGTCCGTCTGTCTGTCCGTCTGTCTGTCCGTCTGTCACCAGGCTGAATCTCATGAACCGTTATAGCTAGAGAGTTGAGATTTTCACAGATGACGTATTTCTGTTGCTGCTAAATAACAAATACTAAAAAATAGAATACAATACATATTTAAGGGGGCTCCCATACAACAAACGTGTTTTTTTTTGCCTGTTTTTATAGAAAATGGTACGGAACCCTTTGTGCGCGAGTCCGACTCGCACTTGGCCGGTTTTATTCACACATGAGCATCATATTAGAATACACGCTTTCATAAGCACACCCTCATCAACAATACAGAAAAATGTATGAGTACGGATTTCGGACCTATTGTAGTCCTACGCCTGTCCACATTCAGGCTCGATTTCGTTTCTATTGACAAGCTGCGCGTCGCGTTCTTAACAACGGCAGGCCGATAAAACGGACGGACTTAATACTCACCTCGGGATAGGTAGGGTGACCATACATCCGATGTTAGAGGTAAACTTAAAAAAGATAAGAGAAATAATTCAAACGACCCGATTTGTGTCGTGGCACGGTAATGAACAAAAAAGGTTCAATTGCCGTTCTTCGATTCAGAAAGCTGTTTTTTTTTTTAATTCAGCTCGGTGTGTGTCCCAACAAGACACCCCTGCCGAATCATTGTCTGGTACCACGTAATACAATTTTAAGTCCTCACTTCTTGACAAAGACAGTGGGTGTGGTATGAGTATTTTATAAAGATCGCAGCATTAGTCGTGCTAGCTAGCATGCGGCATGCCACGACAGCTAAAGTTTTGCGGGAGTCGATAATCAAAGCGCCTCTTGCACGGTTCATCTTGGTATACCTACGTCCAAGACGATGTACGATAGACGAAAATAAACAACTAATGACAAATACGACCACGAAAGTAGTTGCAAGTTCGTGGTCGTTAGTGGTCCCAATTACAGTAATATTTCGCATCGTGGTCACCCCACTGCCTTCACATTCCAGGCAGCTCGTTTCCACTTTTTCGGCATTCAAAAGTCTATTATTCCTCCGAGTATTTCTAGGTAGTCACATTTTACGAGTGATCGAAGGTTTATGCAACCTTTGGGGATTTACTTAACTTTTGGAAAGAAGTGCAAAAAATAAAATAAGGATCGTATTTTTAGTTTGTAAGTTCAGGTAGCATTTGAAAATATCGTTATTTTGTCGATTAGTTTAAAAAACCTTTTTTTTTGGTAAATGTCTAAAAAAAATGTATAAAAAATTTGCAAAATGTTTGGTGGTGTACAATTACATAGGGTGGTGTATCTAGATGCAGGTCTTAGTGTTCGACAATAAGTGAAATAAAAAATATTATACACGTCGACTGAAGAACCTCCTCCGTTTTTTCGTCAGTTAAAAAGTAACGGCGACTCATGCCTTAGAGCTGGTTGAATGCTCTAAGACTCATGCATATGAGTACACTCACTAATAATACCTACTTAGTGAGAATCGTATACGAACTTGACAAGCTATAGAAGATTAGCCATTGTCTTACTTAATTGTATAATATTATCTTTGTACCTAGATTTTTCTACTTATTGCTTTTTAGCAGTTTATATTTATGGAAGGGAGTTTGATTTTTTAATTTACCAACGACGTGGGTCACATATAACTATAACCTAATTAATGTTATATTGGTTGTACGCATTTCCTCGCACCACAAGACGCGAATTAATTCAGGGCAAATCCTGTTAGTGTTAATTTGATCAAGCATATTTGTTCCCTTAAGGGTCCCTCGTCTGGCCCACAAGTCATATGCCTGTAGGCGGAAACCGAGGTTTCCGCACAAATGTCACAGCCACATGTGACTAGACAACATGTGTTCAAAGATCCCAAGCAAAGAGTTAAATGTAAGTAAATTTAACAAGCAATGATCATAACAGCCTTAAATTGTCACCTTGAATCTAATAGGCGAAAGCGATTTTTTTCTTGCTTTCGTAGAAGCTAGATGAGATTGTTTCCTAGAATGACATTGATCTTTTACCGATACTATATGACGAGAGATTGTACGACAAGCTTTACCTTGACACATCATGACTGGTAGAGAAAGCTTTGGCTTTAAGTCCGCCATTTGTACCACTTATTTTTTGTCTCTGCAATAAAGTATAAATAAATAAATAAAAACGCCCGTAACCAATAGGTAGTAGTGCCGTTTACATTAGCAGAAGAAAGGTCTTATTTAATTGGAGTGGTGTATTAATAACATTATTACTTTAAAATAATAACAAGTTTGCATAGTATCGTACATTATGATACAAGTGTGCAAAGTTGATTATTATACACCAGGCATTGTAAGCGCGAGCCGTAGGCGAGCGCGGTAAGGAAGCCGAGTGTATAATAATCAATGCACACGAATTCCATTCGACGTTTTTCAACACAATTGCGAGGAAAAAACCAAACTAAAATCTAAAATACCTTTTCCGTTTTTGCTGTTTTTCTCTGGATTTTGGCTGCAACAGGCTATTACTTGCGTTTCGTGCCTCAATAATTATTTCCGACGAGGTTGAATAACATTTTACTCGTCTTCACTATTTAAAGTAGACATTTTTGATACTAATTAACCACACAGCAACAACTTTACCAAATATTTAGGGAAAATGGAAAGTAAGTTTTGTTTTTTTCGCGCGCCGCAATTTCGATGCGCGCGCAGGTTCAATAGTGGCATAGGAAAAACTGGCTGTTCAGCCGCAGTAGCAGCAATTTAAAAAATAAAATAAACTATAAATTATTGTTTCTAAAAATGATTGTTAAGTTAATTTGTGTTTATTAATATTCAATTTGATAAAATGAAATATTTATTTGTCATCTTAACCCTAAAATAATTTAATATTGGTAAATTATTCAATGTTCTTAGACATAAACTTTTGCTGGTTTTTTTTTTTTTTAAGTTTACATTACCGCACTAGTGCGATAATGTTATTACAGCACAAGTGCGTAATATGATGAATTATGAAACTAAAAACGGTGTTATAAGAGTCAATTTACGAGCAACTGTGTTGAAAACGATGTTATAACAGTCAATTTACGAGCAACTGTGTTGAAAAATATCTTAAATTTCATTATGTTGTAGATCGATCTTTGAACTTATAAGGTTTTAATAATAGACACTGTACTATATAAGACTATATCCTTCGAGTGCGTCGTACCCTTAACTAAATCACAACGGTTACCAAAGCAATGATTTATATCGTAGAAAAGAAAGTATAATAAATTATAGTTCCAGTTCTATGGGTCGAAGTTAACCTTTATGACGGAAGGTTAATTAATATCACTTTGTCTATTTTCTAATTACTTTAGCTGACCGCTTGATAATTATATTACGTTACGTTAATATACAAAGATTTCAGGTGCTCAGCAAACAGTGTTAATTACAAAGGCTTCAGTTGACAAGCAAAAGCCAGGTAGATATATTGAACTTTCGATATTCAAGACCTTAAAGCTATTGTCTAGCAGTGGCGGGCATTAGTTTTATTTCGAGATAGATAATTACTAATGTGTTTTATTGATGAAAATCAGTGGTTTTCATCAATAACACACATTTGGAAGTACCTCTGCCTACCTCATTTCATTTTTCAGGTAGGCACTGCCTAATTGCCTATATGCACCGCACGCCCCCGTGTTTATGCCTCTTGTGTTGTCGAGGTTAGGTCAATTTGAAATAATATTTCACCAGCAAATGTAAAAATGAACGAAAGGAAAAAAATGTTGTTATTTATTTCATCAATTTCGTTATTTTTGACTTGAAACTGACAACTGAAATGCTCAACGGGTAAAGATTAAAAGTTTAATTTACGAGCTTGTGTACGATTAATTTATTTGTGGTAGGGCAAGAGGGCCTAATTTCTATGTTATAACTATGATTACCTACTAATACAATTTTTAACGTTTTTTCTAAGTTAATCAGGTAATCAGTTTAAAAGTAGTAAATGACTCAATTATGACGATTGTTAATGATTGACTCCAAAAAGAATTGATTAGGTATATTTTAGTCAATATTATTTTTCGCTTTTTAGTTAAATTTTGAGGTCGTTGCTTATTCTTTTACAAATCAAAGGAGATGTTCGGAGTGAGGGGAGCGCGATCTGTATCCATTGAAGCAGTTGCAAAAGCGCGAAGCGCAAGAGGTTCGCGAACGTAGTAGATACATGGCTTAAAAAGAATTTAAATTATACAATCCAATATTGATTGTGTGCAACAATTCAAACAAAACAAATGTAGCCTGAGGTACTGAGGTACTTATGCACATATAGTTCAGAAGTATAACTTTTACTTAGGTCTTGTACTGTAAACACCAAACTATCAAGACTCGAGGGATGGCGTCAGAACTTTGGGCTCTCGACTTTCTAAATGTTGATGTTCACTTGATTGACGAAATACTATCAAGGGAGTCTCTGACTCTTGGTATAAACAGACGAAACGCTATGCAATTACACTTATAAGTGCAGGTTGGGTAAAGGTCAGTCCCAGCTGGCAAGTCGCCGAGCGCAAGTAATATCCAGTTTCGTGATGGAATGCTCCAATATGTTGGCACTCAAACATTTAGAAATACCATCCAGGTATATATGCAAAAGAACCATCAGCTAGGTAAAAAGTATGTTACCAATATGATAGATTAATAGTAATAGTGGGCATTATTTAACACTAGCTGTTGCCCGTGAGTTTGCTCGTGTGGTGTTTAGTTTATTCAATATATCCCACAAGAACATTTTACCAGGATAAAAATCCTATATTTTAATCCAGATCATATTGTTGAGCAAAATTTCATCCAAATCTGTTCAGTAGTTTTTGTGTAAAAGAGTAACAAACATCCATACATCCATACTTCGTGTCGTGTGGTTTCGGCACGGTAAAAGAATAGCACCACCCCTTCTCTTCCTATGGGTGTCGTAAGAGGCGACTACAGGAGAACCGCCACAAGAAGTCGGGCAGCAGCGTCGCCTCTCCACCATTGGCCAAACTGCAATCGCCAACTCGCCTGCCAAGCGTGGCGATTATGGCAAAATCCTCCTTTCGGAGAGGCCTGTGTCCAGCAGTGGACTGATATAGGCTGGTGATGATGATGATACATCCATACTTACAAACTTTCGGACTTATTATATTAGTAGGATAGATATTGATGTTTTTTGATATGCAACAGAATCACAACCTAAAAGGAAGTTATTTGAATGCTAAAAGATTCCTTTTTTGTTCTCAAGCGTCAATAATCTATTTATTTATTTTTTCACTTGCCAAGCCCAACAATAAACAATTTAAACGTATCGGCACCGTATAATTTGGCAAGGATGAATTGACGCCCGCCTGGGTTTGAATCTGTTCAGGTTGGGCACTCAGTCAGGTTTGAATCTGTCAGGTTTGAATTCTGCAAGGGGCAAATATCTCTTTGTTCTCTCGATCTTCTTTAAGCAACGAACGGACCCAATACAATGAAGAAAAGCTTGTTTTCTGAATAGACCCAAACCGGAAATTAAATTCGGGATACTGCGTTTAAGGCTAATCGCCGTGTCATTCGTGTTGTCAATTGGTATTTCGCCAAAAAGATGTTAAAATTATTTCTTTATATTCGAAGTCGAATCCAAATCTAGGAAAGCACTATTCATACAAATAAGCGTGACAGTTTAAGAACCACCGCTCAATCTGCTTTGGGTAGTTGAATGACGTCACGTCTGCTCCTCGAAAATGCAGACTGAAGCGCCAAACCACAAATGTTAGTCAGATTAAAGAATTTCTCGAGACATATTTGCAGTGGGTTTTTTAATTTGTAAAAATACATTCACTTTTTTTTTGAGATGTACTTTTTTTCATCAAACCCATACGTGTGGGTTATCTATGGATAGGTCTTTAAAAATGATAGTAAGGTTTCTAATATCATTTTATTTCTAAACTGAAAAGTTTACGCGAGAGTGCAAAGTGGTAAAATGTGCCCCCCCCCCCTGTAACTTCTAAAATAAGAGAATGATAAAACTAAAAAAAATATGTGATGTAGGTACATTACCATGCAAACTTCCACCGCAAATAACATTGAGATCTAGTAAGTAGTTTTATTTTTAATACGTCATAAATCGTAAACCGCAATAAGATAATGGTACGGAACCCTTCGTGCGCGTGTCCGACTCGCACTTGGCCGGTTTTTTTTTTATTTGTGTGTGTTAGATCAGACTGATTGACTGGAATTGCTGAAGAAATACCAAGACGGGTGTGCTTCACCGCCCGTGCGTCAAGGCGTACTCATTAAATGGCTTAACGAACTTAACGATTAATTACTAGCTCTAGTGCAGTCAACAGAATACAGCCCACATAGGTCGTCAGTGTTCAGACTCAGGCCAGCAAATTATTCCCCGCGTAAGAATACTTACATATTGGCACACAGTGCCTAGGTTTACGTATTTTTATCGTACCAAATAGAGGCAAGATACGAGAGAGACTCGTACTTGCATGGACCGCCGGCCATAGGGCATACAGCCAGTATCGATAGCAGAGCCGGCGGTTCGATAATATTGGCTGGCTAGCTAATAGCTGTGTAGCCGATAGGCAAAAACCCGGCGGCTCCCGCCGGCTTGTCGGTGCTGGGAGTCTAAAGAGCTCGGAATTTTAGATCTAAGTTAGCTGCAAATTTTAACCTACAAGTAGGTATGTTGCAAGCAATTCTTGCATGTAGGTTTCAAAATCATTTAACGTGCGTTCCGAAGCACGGAGATGCTCGTGATAAATTTCACTAAATATCGTCGGAATGGTCACCCATCCACTCACGACCGCGGCGTTGGTTGCTTAACTTTAGTAATCGATATCAAAGCGCTGTCGCCACTGAGCTACGAGCACCTCGTAATGTTATCATTAAAAATTAAAAAAATATTTTTACAATTCAAAAAGTTTAGGATGGAGTGTAAGTTGTCAAGTAATTGTACCAGCCGGGCATTTGTGTGCATGTTTTAGGGAGAGGACTTCTGTGTTTAATTGGTGTCATGTAAGCATTACCCGCTATTAGCGTATCAGAATGGCCTGCAGTAAAATTAACGGGCGGCGCCGAGGTCGGAGGCGAGCAACGCTTAATAAACCGGGAATAATGACAGCATATCGCCGGCTTAGCACTCACAAAAAAATATTTTTAAGGATATTTATTTTTAAGATAAAAAGCTTTATGATTTATATTATGTTAACCATACAAACTTATATCGATAAGATAAAAAAACTTACCGATTTTAATCGATAACGATGAAAAACTCGAAAATGTCGATAAATAAAATACACCATCAGGAAAGCCGCTGCATGTAGACCGCTCTAAACCGTCCTGTCACTGTCACTGTCACATTGACGTTGAACAGTGGACGTATGACTGTATAATGATGATGAATAAAAATCATTGCTGAGGGATTTCCTTGTTTTATTTTATTTCATAGTCAGCCAGGACTTACCAAGACCGTGAGCCACTCACACTAGAGGTTGACACGCAATTTTGCTCATGCATATTTTAAATAATACTGTGATTAAAAATAATTAATGATAATATTGTAAATAAAACAATCATATAAGATGATGTCGTGTTTTTATTTTCATATACCTTTTACCTTACAAAAATACACTACTATCGACAACTATCGATAAAGTTACGAAAAGTGGACCGAACACCCCTAGTTGTTTTTTTGCTTGGTCGGTTGGGTGTGGGTCGGGTTTCAAGTAGTGTTTTTATAACAATCGTCGAGTCTTTTATTACACTGTTTACACATTCTGAAAGATAAGGTTCTTTGTTTAGATTATTTCTTTGAGTACTCATTCATTTCTTGTAATTGGGCCCTCAGCATAGTCGGCAAGTTTTTAATCTTGTAGAACAAGTAGGTTTTTATGATGATCGTATTTATTTTGATAACTGATAGGAAGAAAATATCATAATTAGTATATTATCGTTTACAGAATGATAAAATATGCTGTCTCTGTGTAATAATTAATTTTTTTGTGAAGGGTAGTATTACGTCATCATGTTTGAGATGACGTATGTGCGAACTTTTTTTTTTGAACATTTTTTATCTGGGTGGAAGGGTTAATTAAATTGAGTTTATATAACTGGCTTTTAAAAAAATCTTTATTCTTTAGAAGCCAGTTTATAAAAGATGACTATAAAAAATATATATTTAAAAGATGATGATGAAATGAATTTAAAGGCACTAAAATAAAATAAAACATAGGTAATATTAGAGTATAGACTTTGTGACTGAGACAACAATAATTCATTTACTTTGACAGTATAAAAATACTAAAATGATTCTTAATAATTTATTAAGTCTATTAATAAATACAAAAATAATTAAATTGAAATTGTTATAATTAATTACTCGTGTTATTTGTATTTCAACGCTAAAAGTAGCCGAATATTATGTAGCTTTAAGACTTTAATATTATATCCATATTCTTCGAAATAATTGATTTTGATTTGATTTGATTTAAAAATACGTGTCCTTTGACTCCTCAGCCGAGCAAAACGAGACACAACACAAAAAGTACTTACGCGGCCCTATGAGACCGCATCCAATAAATTAATAAGAAAGCTACCACGTTCATTACTGTAGAACGTCGGACAAAAATCAACCACTCTTGCACCCTTTTACCGAAACATTAGTCATTGTTATCGCTGCAAAATCTACGCTACTCAAGCCATAGCTCCGCTTGGGCGTAAATCAGCGTAAGTGGCCGTAGTCGGAATAGATTTATGCGCTCCCGATAAAGCACGTGCTGATATTGTGGAAGGGAAACCGTGAATGTGATAACGGGGAGAAGTGGTGTGCCTATCAAAATTATTTATTTACCCCTTTTTAAAAGAAAGATAAGATTATATATAGGAAAGCCGTGACGCAATGTTAATTAATTCTACATTAAAGCCTTAATATTTTTAAGACTTCTTTAAGAATGTTATCCTTAGTTTATTATATTTTATAATATTTAATGCAGGGAAACAAATACTTACAATTAAGTGCAATTCAAAGTCAAACGTGTAGTTTAGGGTCTTACCATGAGCTCATTAGTTACTTTTTTTGGTTTTGTTTTTTTCTATTTAGAGTGTGACGTGTTAGCAACACTAATAATACCACAAAAAACCATTAGTTAGTACTTACTGACAAAATGCCATAAAAATAGAAATAATCTTTCTTTGCTTTAAAACTGTGTTCAAGATTAGATGTTGGCATGTCATAAAATTTTAAAAGTATCAACAGTCTTATACCTTAAAACTAAGCTGATCAATAAATAAACACAAAATCGATAAGTCCCTTTTAAAAAATTTGCTGCTTGCTATCTCTTTTATACGATAAAAAAGATAGCAAGCGGCTAATTTTAAAAAAAAGGTCACAAATACATTAAAATATAAAAGAAACTGTGTTAAAATACCAACGAAACTTAGATTGAACAACAACACAACCGCCATTTTCCAGCCCCTTTGTAATATTTATAACTTTAGCAAAAAGCGTTATATGAAACAATGTAAAGATAATGTATTCTTAGCTCTTCGAAAGTAGCAAAAGTGAACAGTAAAATCGTTTAAGCATATTTTGCAAAGATAAATCAAACCACGGACTATAAGAAAGGTTCGTCAAATCAGTACAATGTTATCGTATTAGTAGTATCCAGGTTTAACCTAATCCTAACACTAGGACATAAATAAGTCACTTTTTTTTTTAAACTTTCGACAATCACACTAAACATCTAACCCCAAACGAAGCAAAACTTGTACTATGGCGACAAGATAACGGATAAACATACGTAAATACGTTTCTAAACATCCATGGCCGAAGTACAAATACTCGTGCTCAACAAAATCATTTTCCCTTTGGCGGGATTCGAACCCGATCTGCCTAGCTTTGTATGACGAACGAGCTTCACTACGATCGTCAAACCCTTTGCAATCGATATCTCTCCGATACGTTTAAAGCGCTAGCTTCTACTAGTACGTTCATGTGCAATGCTTGTCTGGAATATCAATGAAATACTCTTCTATGTGTCGGTGTAACCTGAGTCCCTTCAAGATACAAGTTTAAAGGTATTGTTTAAAACGGGGCCCTATTACTAAGACTCCGCTGTCCGTCTGTCTGTCTGCCCATCTGTCACCAGGCTGTATCTCATGAACTCATGAATTTTCACAGATGATGTATTTCTTTTGGCGCTATAACAACATATACTAAAAAAATATAGATTAAATAAATATTTAAGGGGGTTCCTATACAACAATCGTGATTTTTTTGCCGTTTTTATATATAATGATACGGAACCCTTCGTGCGCGAGTACGACTCGCACTTGGTTAATTTATGTAAGATGGGTGGACCATGAAAGGCTTTACTTCCTTCGAAGGTCAATTATTAAATAAACGTAGTTATTGCCATGTGAGGTCTAATTCCTTCTACTTTCTACTTCAGACGCGGCGGCGGATCTTTTTGTTTCATTTATTCAGTAAATAACTGTTGTAGTTTGAAGTGGCCATCCATGGTCCACCCCAAATTAAGCATGTCGCAGTAATGAAAGGTGAAGTAAACGGGTTCTCAAGTGGAGACCACGCCTAGGCAAACGTAGAGTAGGACGCCCCCCAGCCCGATGAACCGACGACCTTAGGAAGATGGCTGGCAGTGAATGGATGAACAAGCGGGAGATCGTGGTCTTTGGCGCTCTTTGGGGTAGGGTTACGTCCAACAGTGGACTGCAATAGGCTGAGATGATGATTCTTAGCAAAGACTGTACAAATGCGAATACATGTTACTATGAACGTCTGAACTCTTCTTCTTATAGTGCCTCTCCACTACTGGAGGTTGGCCGTCAACTCCGCAAACTTCTCCCTATCACTCGCTAGCCGAAACAGTTCTTCCACGCTGGCAATTCCAGTCCACCCTCTGATATTTCTCAGATCCGACTTTTTTCTTCTTCCTACGCGTCTTATCCCCTCAATCTTTCCCATCATTATTGTCTGAAGAAGATGAAAGCGTCTTAACACATGTCCGAGATATGCTACCTTTCTTCTTTTGATGTTCTTCATGAGTTCTCGGGATTTCTTGACCCGGCGAAGTACCTCGTTATTCGTGACTCTTTGGACTCATTATTACTATATTATTCTGAACTCAGACGAAATCAATTTTCACTTGATTTCTTTGGTCTTTAGATTATTAGAATTACCGTAAATTGGCCTTTAGGGTTATTCAATAACTTCATTCAGATTAATTATATCCCGCAAATGACAGTCATCTGCACAAAGGCTCCCGTGGGTCACGCAGTACGTGCGCGTAATACGTGACCGCTGCTACGTGACGTAGGTACTCACTCATCTATACGTGTAGCGGTTCAATAACTTGGATATTATCATAGTTAATAACCGGTGACATTTATTTATTAAATTAATGAGAACTAGCGACCCGCCCCGGCTTCGCATGAGTGGCCCGACCGGTAACGCCGCAACCGCTTGTCCCTGCATTTTAAATCTGTAATATCTTTGAAAATATTCATTTAAATTACATGCTGTACAGGACCATATTGATTTATATTAAATGAACAATGTACTTAAGGTACTTAATTGGATAAGCATTAACGCTGTATTGCTTAAAATTGCTTCGTAAATAAGCCATTATTTCTCGTAAAAGTAAAGGTTGAAAAATGGTTATTGTGGGTTAGGTGTCTCTAAGAGATAGACATATACCATCGTGGACTTTTTGTAGACTTTTTAAGGTAACGCAAAAAAAACACCTTCCCATACGAAATCGCCGATCGGTTGACACCAGTTTGTATGGAGAAGTCAGTTTTTTTTTGCGATTTCTTCTTATACTTATCGAGATCTTATACTTATCTAAGTACCTATACTAAATTAATTCAACACAGGTACGACTGCGATATAATTGTTAAATTTCCTACATTTAGTCAAGTGTCGCTTCAAAAACAATTACCAACATTTAATTGCCACGTGTGAGGCGCGTTTACTGATACACTCTTGTACTGAGGATTTTAAAACAATTTATATAAATCAGATATATACAGAATACTCAGGGAAGTGTGCATAGAGAAAATTAGGCAGGGCCTAGCGGGTAAATGAAATGAGGTACGTTACATTTGTAACGTACCTCATTTGATAAAAAACCGACCAAGTGCGAGTCGGACTCGCGCATGAAGGGTTCCTACATGATCTATAAAAACGAGTACAAAATCACGTTTATTGTTTGGGAGCCCCTTTAATTATTTATTAGAAATACATCAACTGTGAAAATTTCAACTGTCTAATCACTGTACAATCACGGTTCCTGAGATACAGCGGCTGCTCGGCAAACATGTAAGACGCCATGTTTATTTATATTGTCACATACCACGGCAAGTTACTTATATACCGTGGGAGATTTGGTTGCTATCCTCTAGATTATGTAATGTTAGAACAGTGACTACAAACTCAACTTTATAGGACAAAAAACTATAGATAAAATATCTGATTGAGCTCACTCTCTTGGGGAAAGGTGCCCAAAAGGCTGGCCACATTGCCACGCTGTATAGCTAAGCTAATACGTTGGGCCAAATATAAGCCAGCCGTATTGTGCGATGTCTCAGCTAATCGCTTAGACAACTCACGATAGAGTTTATGGGCACTTGGTCCCCACGGGCCCAGAGTTTTGTTTCAAGTTCCTACTGTCCCGAATTGTATTATAATTATAAGGTTCGAACGAGCCCAAATTACCCGCCCCTACGAGCACAGGGCAATTTATTTCGCAATTTGCGAATTGAGATCACTCAGGGCACATACAGGTGATACAGGCTTAAGTAATTCCTGTTTAGACCGAAATGTAGGCCACTTTGTTTGTGTATGAATAAATTTATTTTGCTAGTAGAATAATTTACTTTGCTAGTAGAATAGTTTGAATATAGGCTAAAAGGTACATAACAGAGGACATATTATCCTTATTTTTAAGGTACTGTTGTATCTCAAAAGAAAAAACGAAATCATTTAGCTGTACTTGCGCAGCTTAGGATCAGCGAAAAATCCAAAACTATAACTTAAGTCAGTATTAAACTTGATAGATACACATTTAAACAATTTCATAAATGCAATTTGTTTCTAACCCTACACGGTAGATACAACTGGCCTTACTACAAAAAAGATAGACAAGCGTTGAACACTTGTCTAAAATTAATCAACCTATTAGAAATGTTGACACATCTGACATTCGAGACATATTACTAACAAACATTTCAAAATGGTTGACTTATCTGTAAACAGGTGTTCAACACGTGTCCATCTTTTTGTAGTAAGGCCGAATATCTTTAACAAATTCCAAACGTATAATTTTCTTCAGTTATTGGCATAATTTAACGATCAACATCCTTCGCTTTCTCCACGAATTTAGGAGACAGAAAAATGGGGAAATTTGAATAATGAAAATGTTTACCTACATTAAGACGAAATAAAGAAATAAAAATACCCAGAGACTCGTCCGCGCGTAATCTTTTAGGAGCGAATATTTTTACTCGCTCTTTTCCAAAAAAGCATCGACATTTCTAAGAAATACATGTTTTAGTATTCACTTTGGTTTATCAAAAAATGGTAGAATATTTATAAACATAAAACTTTTTCATCGAAAAATATGGCCGTGCAAAAAAGGTGGTTTTACCCAAAAGTATTCCCAGTTATTAAACAATGTAGCCGGACTAGCCAGTATTAAAAACCCTGAAGAATATTAATACAAAATGCGAGCGAAGTTTAGAAATATTTTTAGAAAAAAATCCTTTTTTTTCTAAAAAGAATTCTAAAGCCCCTCGAAGTTCGTAAGTCTGCTGTGGTGTTGAAAATGAATTTTTCGTTTATTACGCCAAGTTACAACGTCATGTCTCACTAAGTTCTCAATTCGAATTTTTTGTCTTGACATTTAAGGCTGGGTTGTACCATCTTACTTTAACTTAACCAACGACAAAAGTCTGTCAAACTGCATACAGAAAAACACCGTTTATAGTTACAGTTATGGTTAAAGTTAAGGTGGTGCAACTCAGTCTAAAAGAACGGTTTATACCACAAGATCCCTCCTGTATTTAGGCCTTCACATGTTAACAATGAAAAAACTGAAATGTAATAGTGTAAAAACCGGTCAAGTGCTAGTTGGAATCGCGCACGAAGAGTTCCGTGCCATTAACTATAAAAACGAGCAAAAAAAAAACATGTATCTCGCATACATGTTTTTTTTTTACTCCCAAATATATTTATTTTATTCTGGTTTTTAGTATTTGTTGTTATAGTTTACATCATCTGTAAAAATTTCAACTGTCTAAGTATCATGTGATGCCTGGTGGAAGACGGACAGCGGAGTCTATGTAATAGGGTCCCGTTTTACCCTTTGGTTACGGAACCGTAAAAAGGAAACAGAGATTCAAGGGACCTAAACATGCAGCTTTAGTCAGTTGGTATTCTTTTATAAAAAAAATCCTATTTGTAATGGTAATTCCTTCACAAGATGAAACATATAATGAAAAATATATTTTAACTTTGATGTTAACTCAATTTTTTTTAAAGAATCATCAAGATCGGTTCACATTTGAAAGTCACTTACGAACAAAAATATGTTTAATCTAATAAAGAACCTCCTCTTTTTTGAAGTCAGTTTAAAACATACACGAACTTCGAGATTTTACTTTAACAACTGCTAGTTAAGCCCGCAGCTCTACATATTAAATGAAGTTAACTACGTATAACGTACGTAGCTTAATACCTAAAAGAGATTTGCATTAAACCATACAAATTAGTTGCAACCGATACTCGACTCAACATCTAATGCACATTGCACCGTTTTGTGAAAAAAAAAGGCACTAATATTATAAATGCGAAAGTTTGTAAGTATGGATGTATGTATGTTTGTTACTCTTTCACGCAAAAACTACTGAACAAATTTGGATGAAATTTTGCACACATATAGAATAAGATCTGGATTAACATTTACAGGTTGTCCCGTAAATCAAGGTCAACCCTGTAACCACATATTCTATACATCATATTGAACAACTTTTGTTCAATCACTTTTTGAATTATGCATATGTTTTTCTTTACTGTCTTTACAAATCTAATTGACTAATTTGTTAACTTTGTATGGGAAGTCGATAAATTTTCATGCAAATTTGCAAAAGTGATAAAACAAAACTTGTTCACCATGATGTATAGAATATGTGGTTACAAGGTTGACCTTGATTTACGGGACACCCTGTATGATACTTTTTATTCCGGTTATATGTTCCAGTAGGATGTATTGAATAAACTAAAGACAACGAACAGTTAGTTAAAATATATTTATCGTTCTTTACGTATTGTCACACTAATATTACACAGGCAAAAGTAACACTGTTTGTCTATCTGTCTGTTACGCTGTAAGTGCGAAAGCAAAGCACCGATTTTGATGAAGTTTGGTACGAAGAAACCTTGAACCGTAAATAAGGGTATGAGCTATGTTTTAATTACTTTCCTAAGAGAGTTAAATTGGGCTTGACAAGACGTATTCTATCGGGGTCAAGTCGTAGGCATGACTAGTATAAAGTAAAGTAAAGTAAAGATAGCTATTTTGACTGAGCAGTGTAACAACAATAAGCATAAAAAGGAAAGGCAATATACGTACTTGGGTACGGTACCCGTTTGTCAAAAATACCTAAGTTGGTTGTTCCTAGAGTTAAGAATTATTACGGCAAACGTGAGACGAGGTGGCTAACACCTGTGTATATTAATGAGCTCCCCCATGGCTTAATTAGGAATGCATCCAGAAAAAAACATTTAAAGACCTTGTTTACAAAACATTACCTATCATTATGTCCATGAAGTCATTGCCTACGAGAACATACCCATGTTCTCGTAGGCAATGATTTTATGTTCAGTCCATTTGCAATAAATCCGAGTCACAACCTCTTTTGCAATACGTCCGACAGTATTCTTTAGACAGAGCCTCCTCTTTTATCTTTTAAGTGGGTTAATAAAGATAAAAACGCTAAATGTTTCAATGTGTAATTTTTTAGTTTATTGTAGATTTATCCTAAGAAACATATACATATAGGACTTCTTTTTTTGTATTTGCTAAGTGTTTATCATTGTTGGTAGTATTTTAGTTCACGAGAGCTACTGCCGAAAAACTGTTCCACAGTTTGGCAGAATAACAATCATGTAATTTATCTTTGGTGTTTGAATAAATGAATTAAATTAAAAAATATATATATTCTCAAAGAAAATTAGGTATGCGCAAACCCACAGAGGGCAAATTCCTTTCAAGGTCAGGGAAGGGAATGTCAAAAAAATTCATTAATGAGATGAAACATCGCTTTTGTTAGTTATCATTAGGCACCTGGACAGATTTAGAAGGACAAATGAAAACGCGGAAGGGGTTGGACAGATTTAGGTCCGTTTCACATTCGCTAAGTAAGTCTCGGTTAGTTTAATCTGCCAGATACTTCATACAAAATGTGTTCTTAAAAAAATTTTTTTTTATTATTTGAGATGGGCTTGCTCTTGACCCTAATCTTGCTCTAGAGCATAGATGGGATCTACGATGGAGCGAGCTTGCCCAGAAGATGCCTGTTCACTCTGGACTTAAAGATATTTCTTGAGTAGTGCTTACTTTTCGATTGTGAAACAGGCCCATAGTATGGTAGGACTAAGCCATAAAACTAAACACTTAAACGCAATTTAAGGTTTACGAACTCATTTGTTATTCCTCATCAAAAAAAATATTTTTTTTTCATTTATTTTGGCAACAAACAGTCATATACATTTAGGTAGGTAAAAATTAATTACAATAAAAGACCTAATAGTGCCTAAAAGTAGCATGCTATTAATACATATTTCTTACATGATCGGACATGATAAAGTTAGTTATAATAATTTAACTTACTGACATTAATAACATATATATTTTTAATCTCGTTTGGTGGTTCACATAATGTACTATGACGGACAGATAAATTATATTAATTTTGAAATCTTAATTATTCATTCATACATACCCACTGAAAGTAAAACGTTCATTCTTATTTCGTTCCATAAAATAAATAAAAGAAATATAGGAAATCCAAGTTTCCGATGGCAATTTTAAGAACGGCAGACAGACAAATGCGGAAAATGCTGAAGAAAATTGCGGGGATTTTACAATTGAATAAGACATACGCTGTGAACGCCTCTGGTACGAGTACAAGAATAGAAGTTGGATTAAAACTTTTCATTTTTACGATTTTATTTTTGTGTTACCTTACATTTTATATCGTCGTCGATATAAAGAAAGAACAGAACCAATACAATGGCGCTTTTAGTAGAATACTGAACCAATTTAATAATAAAAGTTTTCTGTTGTTACAAATATTGCAAAGAAACTAGCGCAACGTCTACAAAAACTCAAATTTCCACTTAAACAAAGCCATGTGGCTTGTTTGAGTAAGTAGTTTCATAATAGAAGTGGCATTACAAGTTAGCCGTAATTAGACCTTGAAATGAATAATTACTAGGTGGCCTGAATGAATATTTTATTTGCTTTAGACCAGTGGTTCCCAACCTTGCTTAGGGACTTGATGTAGGCGGCCAGGATGCGAAAACGGGGCTCGAGGAAAATTTATTTCTGACTTGCTACATCAAGTCCCTTAAAGTGAAACATTTGAAAAATAGTTGTAGTGTTATAATTTTTGGGCCATTCAACATTACTTCTGTCTTACAACTCACCTATAAATATAACTTACTATAACATTAGGTCAACAATTTAACAACGGTAACAATAATGATTGTATTACATGGTGAAAAGGTACGGTAACTTTGTTTAAAAAATATTTAAAATTAGCAGAGTGACTATCTTTGTAATATGATATTCCGATTTTGGTTCTATAATTAAAGTTTTATACAGTATTCGATAAGATCTATAATCAACTGGAAAGAAGTACACAACAATTTCCTTTCAATTATTTAATGAAAAATTACCTCATATCTAACAAAAAGGTTGGGAACCTGTGCTCTCTCTAAAAGTCGAGTTACGGAACAAAGTGAAGGAACAAAATAAAATATGCTTGATGGGTGTTTAATTTGGCCCGCCTCAGGTTTAAATGTAAAATGTGGGGGTTCTGTTGCCTATTTACTAACTGTAACTGTCCGAGGTGCAATGTGGAGTAAAACGCCGAGATTCAATATGAAACCGTTTATAAAAATCACACGGAATTATAGACACCGATTGCGACGTGCGGTGTCGCTCGTGGATCGATTTGAACTGACACAGGGGCCCAGCCGTGACGGGCAAAAAAGCGGGTATTAATATACCCTCAAAATGTGATATTTACAATCCGATAATTTGACGTATAAAACGAATACAGTGGGTAGGTAATCAATTTAGTACACAATGATGACACACTTACAACTAAAAGAATCTGATACAAAACATATGAAAAATATTATAAATACGGTTGGTGAGCGCGTCGCTAACACTAACATTATCTATGAATGTATGCCTGACTGAAATAAGACCCCTCTCAAACGCCTCACTTAATACCCAGACAACTAGGCGAGACTTAGGTTAAAAGTATTTTCGTAATTAGTAACGGTTTGGAATAGAGCCTTCATAAAACACATCTTTGTCATAAATTGGCTAGTTCGTTGCATGTAGCGTGTGAACCGACTCAGTATTGCAAAAAACCAGACAATAAATATACAGCTTTGCCACCTCTCCTATTAAAAATACTTTAAATATCCTGAAATAAATATTTTGAGTGTAATAAATCAGTTCAAACTGTAACTGGCAATTTATACTAATTATATTTTTAAAATATGCCAAATATAATCATTATAATGATAGTGGTTAAAACAAATACCAACTTTAAATCATTTTCAAAAACCTCTAATCTATAAATTATAGTCTAGAATCACTTAATTGGACTATTGTATGGAAAAACCTTTTTTTTTTTGTAGACTTCATAATTGGTTCCATAGTTCCATATAAATAAATAAATAAATATTGGACAACATCACATACATTGCTCTGATCCTAAGGTAAGTAGCTAAAGCACTTGCGTTATAGAAATCAGAAACAACGACGGTACCACAACACTCAGACCCGAGACAATATAGAAAAGTTCGTTTTCCACATTGACCCGACCGGGGATCGAACCCGGAACCTCAGAGATGGCGACGCCATATATGTATAGTCCGGCGTGCTCGCCTCTCGGCTACGGAGGTCGTCGTTATAAATAAATGTTATATTAAAGCGGTTGCAAACATGTCACATGATCACCCACTCTGTATAGGTCGATAAACTTTTATAAAAACTACTGAAACATGTTAAACTTATCATCAACTTTTGCTATAAAGATATTGTATTTTGTTAGTTTCTTAGATTACATTCCGACAACATAATTCCGAGTTTTACCGCAACGAATGAAGTATTAAAACCGACTACAGCAAACTAATAAGCTAACTTCAAAGAAGAGTTGGATTACTCTGCAGTCTTTTATCGATAACGATATTGACAGACATATTTTCGATTAAAGGGCAAAATGGCTTCCCAGAATCGATGTTCGCTTCAAAATAATTACAATTCAATGACGGTACGTATAGAATCGACGAGAAAAATAACTTTAATAATATAAGGTCCGATTTTATTAGTGTACATCGTGTTAACCTGTGACTATATAGGTGAGAAGCAATCGTTAAAACCAACTTTCAAATGTCTATCATAAAAACTAAAAAAGTTAAAAATAAAAAATACAAAATAACAACATCGACTTTATATTGCATAAACTCGTCCTATCTTCAACTCTTTCTCGCTCTGTACAAGGGGAAGGAATAAGACAATAATCAGATGGTTAAACGTACCAAACATAGGACGAGTTTATGCACTATGACGTAAATGTTGTTGATTTTGATTTTGATTTTTAACTTTTTTAGTTTTATGATACACATTTGAAAATTGGTTTTTACGATTGCTTTTCACCTATACATATAGTCACAGATTAACAGGATGTACACACTAGACAAGTTAAACTCCATATTTCAGGCAGAATGCATTGGTATAACCACAGAACAAGTAAGACTCGCTACGCTGTATACCCAAAGCGGCACAGGCGGTTGCAGCCAGAGACGTCCGAGATCTTGGCATAAAAATTGTCTCGGATAGTGCATCCGTACTCCAAGCCCTACAAAACAATGTCGTAACCTCCGCACTCATACTAGAGTGTCACAATGCACTTCAATCCATTGCAAACACGAACAGAGTAGTTCTCCAATGGATCAAGGGACACAGCAACTCACTGGGAAATGACACTGCAGACGAATTGGCCAAAAGAGGATCAAAGGTAGTCCATGGACCGGAACCACTACTGCCTATACCTCAGGCCCAAATTAAAACGTGGCTGCGTGAAAGAACCAGAGAAACACACCATACCGAATGGATGAACAGTGTAGGATGCAGGCAAACAAAAGATGCAATTCCGGTAGCATCAAAAAAGCTTGCCCGCAGCCTCATCAGACTAAAGCGGGACGAACTTCGGAAGGTTGTAGGTATTATAACCGGTCATTGCTCTCTAAACAGGCACCTATTCAACATAGGAGTAACAGACAGCCCCTCGTGCAGAGGATACATGGAGGCAGAGGAAACGCCCCAGCACGTGCTCATGGAGTGCGAGATTGTGGCAGAACAACGGGCACGAATTCTCCAATCACCTGGAGCACTCTCGGAAGCCTTCAAGGGCCTGAAAGGTCTGCTGACCTTCTGGGATGACTTGAGTTGGTTGGAGTAGGGGAAGGACACAGCACGCACAATGGCCCAATCAAGAGGCTAAGTGCGGATACCTCCCAGCTAAACTAAACTAAACTAAACAGGATGTACACTAATAAAATCGGACCTTATATAAATGTGAAAGACTAAGTTAGGTTGTTTGTTCTACAATCACACTATAACGGCTGAATACATATAACCGAGAGTGTGCATACATTATCATTATCCTCATTTTGGAAAGCGGCCTGCATCCAGCTGCTGCAACCTTGACCAGATTGTCTACCACTTTGTTGGTGGACATCCTACGCCTATATCTAATCAGAAGTTGACCGCAAACGCAAACGAACAAAAGTCAAAGTCATATCCCGACAGATTAACAAACTAAACTGGCAGTGGGCGGGCCACATAGCACGCCGGACTATAATGGCATCGCCATTTCGGAGGTTCCAGGTTCGGTTCCCGAGTTTCCAGACGATAACACCATTGGTTTAGCTACTTAACTAAGGATCTTCAAAAAAAAATATACTAAAAATAGATGAAATTAATGAATTTAAATCTGAATATAATAATATTTTGCTTAAGATATAGGGCAATTTTATCCCTTCGTGGCTTAGAGCAATCAACCAACGTGGCTTTAAGCATTGAATGCTCTAAGCTTCGTGGCTTAGAGCATTGGTTGAATGCTCTAAGCTTCGTGGGCAGAAACTGTGCTCAATAATACTAATTTATTCAGTAAGAGCTTAATTATGGCTACTTTCCGGGCACATTAATATAGAAATTCAAAGTAAACAACTAAAATATAGCAAACAGTATTAAGAAGATGTAAATATTTCTCGATTTCTAGGTATACCAACGGATTCCTAAAAAAGCAATCTAGAAAAGCTCTCGGCGAGGGAGAGAGCTTCAAGCGTTTTTTAAACAAGTCCTTTGTGTTCTCTGCCAAATCACAATATACATAATATATATTTAAAATGTTAATGAAATCTGGTTTTCACTTTGGGCTTTTATGTTTTTCTATAACTACTTTTTCTCAGTAAAAACATTGGAAACCTATTAGAATTAACCTAAAACAATTACATTAAGCTACTTTGTTATAGTGTTGTTTTCAGTACGAGTAATGTCAATTCAAAATTACTAAAGAAAAATGTGCCTACGTAAAATAATTAAACATTTTATGATTCTTTATAGTATATTTAATTAGAATTATTACTAAATTGAGTGAGAGATATTTCGAAAGCAAGATATGATTGTAATTGATTTACTGAATATAACAATCATTCTTATTGTGACTTTAATCAAACGTAGTATAAACTTATTCTTAATTGACTATAACATTGTTCGTTATACTTTTTTAATCAAGTTAATATATATTTTTTTTAACCTATGTCATCCCACTGCTGGGCAAAGTTCTCCCCCAAACTCCTCCACCTATCTCTATCCATGGCCAACGACTCCCAATCCTTAGCAAAACTAACCAAATCGTCACACCAGCGCTTTCTGGGTCTGCCCCTGCGGCGATAGCTATCTGCTGGTATCCACTGCGTGACGATTTGGGCCCATCTATCCGGGTGCATCCTACATATGTGTCCCGCCCACTCCCACTTTAGCCTTGCTGTTTTCTTGCCTACATCCGCTATACCAGTTCTGGAGCGTATTGTGGTATTACGGACCTTATCCATCCTTTTAATACCCAACACGCTCCTTTCCATGGCTCTTTGGCAAACCTTGAGTTTGGATTTTTGACTTTCGGTTAGTGACCACGTCTGCGCTCCATATGTAAGAACGGGCGTTAATAAATAACTACAATACGTAAGAACGGGAGTTAATAAATAACATGCATAAAATCTCTTGTATCTCCCATTTAAGTTTAAGTACAAATGAAGTTTTAATGCTACTACTAACATCAAACTATTTATTCAAGTCAAGAAATAGGTCAAATATACTAACCTAACTTCAAGCAGATGTAGGAACTGATAAGTGAAAACACACACAATAAGACAAAAATCTATAGCTGGCGTCTAGATATAACAGTAATTAAAAGTTATAATTGCTGAATCCAACTAGCCAGACTCATTGCCTTACATAGCTACTAGTAACATTTTATGTGAACAGAAGTTTACCTCTCCACGGAGTTTGAAACTCCTACAACCCTCTAGAGGACTTTTGAAGAAGGGGATTTTGCTAACCAGTTTTTATGTGGCATATCCACAAGCATAATGTGTATGGGATGGACTTAGCGTTATTTGCGAGACGGCCGTTGTGTTTGTTTGTATATTTTAACATTTACCTCTTTTAAGTGAGATAGCTAGCAATTATAATATTAAGAAATAGACTGTCCTCTGGTTCATTATAATTTGTAAATTCTTTGCTTTGAGTCCATGACAGTTGGTGTGTCTGCTTTACAGTCATCATCAGTTCCAGCCTTTTCCAAAGTATAACTTTGAAAACGATCAAAATTTGAAAATTATGAAAAATAAAGTTTTGTATTTTTACTTATTTTTATTATTTTTGTTTTCTTTAACAATACGTAATCATTTGAATCCAATTGAGAATCTATTATTATAGAAGTCATTTAAATAAATATTAATTACAACAGAAGCCAGTACCCTTATTCCGTATCTTGCAACAAAGCAATCTACTGTCAGTGCTGCCCATAGATTTTGACACTAACTATCAATCGGGTGATGAATGCGCGATTATTGCTGATAGGGAATAAGGGAACCGGTCTAGTTAAAATTAGGCCTAAGTACTCTGGTGTCTGAACTTGTGAAAATTTTTTCGTCTCTGGAAGTGGTGGTTTACGCTCCCAGTAATTAAAAAAGCTGTCTGGTACCGAAGTACCGTGACGAATCACGCCACGTCTGCCCGAAACACTATGAAATACGTTCTTGCGACGCAGTATTATCTTCTACTCCTAACCTTTTTAAGGAGTTCTGTGGCTTTCGTCATTAATTCAGCAACATGAAATGATAATTACCAGACCCAAATATCAGCGTTGCGGTAGAAAATATATGAAAAATAAAGTGTGCCTCTATATATTTAAAATTTGAGGGTTGCCCTCGATTTCCTGGGATCCCGTCACCAGAATCTGACTTGGTGGTATTGGGACTAGCTTGAAAGTAGTAATAAGCTTTCTAATTAAAAAAAAAAGAGATTTAGAGTCCAAAATTGGCGGAGATACCGAATAATATACAAAAAAATATACCGTCGAACATATAAACTCCTCCTTTTTGAAGTAGGTTAAGAAGTGGTTCGCGTGGCAATTCATTAAGTATTTTTTTGTAAAAGAATAATAATAAATAATAATAATAATAATCTATGAAATTGACAAATGCGGTCTTGAAATTACGTAGTAAATTTTAATCGTAATCATATATCGGGTGTAAAAAAAGGCTTAACCAAGCTGAATACCACATATTCTACGTATTATTACGATCATTTTTTTCTTTTACACTATACCTGGGAAATGACGGGTTACAGAGTTATTGACAGTCAAAGTTACAATTTTTTTTTCAAGGATTTTTACAAAACTGACTTCTGTTTGATAATTCTAAACTTTTTTACAAAGAAACATGATAAAAATGTTCAGTGCTTCTTTCATAAAAGGCCTTTAAAGGGCACAGCCGGCAATGAATCGTGCGCAGTGCTCTCGCGCCACCCGCTCGCCCGCCGACCGCTTACACACACAGGCATAGTCTGTGGCGTGCGCGCTATACATTGCGGGTTAGAAATAAGTAATGTTTTTTGATATCCAAAAATAAAAGTAATTTCCCAGCAATTATTATATTATTGCATTCTACTTTGTTTTATGTATAGAATTCGTGGTTTAAGGCTTCGTTAAGCCTTTTTTTACACCCTGTATACCTGTCAGGCAAGGACGACTTTCGATATCGTTTCGCTATGGAGCGATTGCCACTTGTCTATCTTTTCTAAACTTACTTGAGTCGGGGTGTGGTGGGATATAGCCATGGCAAAATACATTGTCCGTACCTCGTGACACACTCATGTGTTATCTAGCGCATATTATTTTATACAGGAAAATACTTGCAGTTTGCTACTTGTAAACCCGGACTTGGACTTGGATGAATTTCATATCAAAGTTCTTGCCGAGTTCGCATAATCCTATGAATTCTCAGAACTCTTCAGACTAAAGAGCCCCGAAAGGAGCAAAGTTGTGAATAGCTTTAAAACCACTAATTGTCAAGGAAGAAACTTCTCTATAGCGGTTTGTTAGAAGTTGCTCACAACATTGGTCCAACTATTTTCAATTTTAATGCTTAACATAAGTAAAATGCACGCACTCATTTCGATCAGACGAAGCGTGGTGTAGCTTTCTGAAAATATTAATACGAATCTCGTATCCGACCCAATTAAGGAGCAGTCCTGTTTCGACTTGGACCGTATATCCTAGACTCAACTGAACGGATTTCGTCAACCACGGGAAATCTAATCGCCACCTCCATATACAGGTTGACTTTTTTATCACCATCCAAACCTTCTGAGAAGACTCCCGTGATACAAACGAACAACCCTTCCTATTGGAGACATCTCTAAAACTGCAAAAAAAATCAGCTGTTCCATACATTTTAGTCGAATGAATATTGATATTTTGTATAGAACAGCTGATTTTTTTTGCAGTTAGAGAGTTGGTCCAATAGTAAGAGTTGTTCGTTTGTATTACGGGAGTCTTCTCACACGTTTTGGATGGTGATAGAAAAGTCAACCTGTATATGGTTTAGGAGTCACCACGATGCAAATGCGGAAAGCACCTGACCAGACCCTTTTCCTTCCCCTTCGCTTTTCTTTGCCCATTTTTTCCGGGTGGAATGTTGCAAGTCCATATATAAACACAGCAAGCTGGCTGAAAAATCTGGATTTCTACTTTTGATGGACGCAGGATAAACGTCATACGCAATGATGATGATTAAGTTTCCTTTAAGCTGCTGAAAAATAAGAGCAAGTTTTTTATCTTACACGACTACACACGTTGATTCAAAGGATGCCACTGTTCGCTTTTGGTTCTTTCCAATTCGATTTTTAGAGGACTTATTTTGTTGACCGATTCGAAATACAATCTATTCGTTCAAATGAACGTTCGGTTGGTCAAAAAAAAGCTAAACGAAGTCATGTGAAACAAACATGTTTGAATATATGAGATCTGGATATGAGATTTGTTTCTTGAAATAAAGACTATTTATTATTTATATTATTGGTAGCCTTGGATTTCTATTTTAATGCTACTAAGATACAATAACAAAGTCTGGTCTAGCCAACTAACAACTTGGTAACCAATTTCTCATCCCAGCCTAACATAAATTCGAAATCAACTTGCAAAATAATAACCAGACATTACACACTGATACGCTGTAAATATATAGTCTAGACAAGATTATTATTCCGTACCCTAATATAAGCTCTGTCAATACAGTAAAAAAAGTTACGATTTTGTAGAGTATGATGAATTATTCAATTGTCGGTCGTTTCATCAAGTAATTTGACGACTGTCGAATCCCGGATGAAGCCGTGTTTTCTAAAGATGATCATTAATTATGTGCCTGCCTGAGAGTTTGTGTACCCCAATGTTGACTGTTGGCTTGAGAAGAAGAGTAGGGAGGTAACAATGAACTCTTAAAACAATCTCAAATCTTAAGTCTGTCAAATTTAGTACGTAATGACGTACGTACGACTTAGTGTCAAATGTGAGTAAAATAACAATTTCTTTATAGCTTTTGAGTTTGGTTCTATGAACGGTGTTCGTGTTTTTTTTTATTTCCTCCTTTTTTTTATCAATTCGTCATCACAAAGTACATGTAAAAAATTATGTATCTGTAATTCCTATTTAAAACCTTTCTGATATAACGTCAGACTAGACTACTTCACCCAAGATAACGTAAGTTACAACACTTCATACATCAAAATCTGATAATGTTTAGTTTACACACACACACACATACACAATGAACCCTAAAAACGTTACACTTCTTTGGCCAGTCGTGTAATACAAATAAAGCTGTTATCAGCTTCAATAGCTCATAATCCAGTATTAATTGATTTAACTTACATAATAGGTCAAACTGTTCACTGTAACATTAACCTCGGAAAGCCGGAGTTACGTGTAACGGCAGAAGTCCCGAAGGTAACATGTACCGACGGGCCAATTAGGCCGTACGGCTTGCCTTCCCGAAAGCATGTCAGAACAACCCGCTTTCAGCTAGTAATGATCCCCTAGAGCGACTATTCAGCCGATTCTGTTGGTTAATAAAAGTTTGACAGTGTACATCGGTATTATGAGGCCATCCTAGGCACAGATTAGACAGAGTAAGTCTAAATATAAATTGGCAACGGTTATATGACTAGTTTGAAGATAGTGAAGTGTCATAATGAGTTCCAGAACAAGGAGATTCAGAGTGGCGCTGTTAAAAAAGCAATGTTTATTGTATTGACATGCTAGTGTTGCTTAGCGACTCAATCGAAGATGCATGTGTTTTATGTAATAAATTTCCATTACAGAGAACTGATGGCCGATGGGGCAGAAAGGTTCTGGAATGGAGGCTGAGTACCGGCAAGCGCAGCGTGAGACTCAAACCCACAAGGTGGGCAGAACACCTGATAAAGGTTGCAGAACGACGCTGGATGACGCAGGCCGCTTCCAACCGGCCGATCTGGAAGACACTGGGCATCCCCCAGTGTTCCCCCTCTATGTTCAGCAGTGGACGTCCTGTGGCTGAAATGATGATGATGATGATGACAGTAAACCTTTGTAGTTTTCTTGTGTTATTCTTATGTTTGCATAAGATATTTCATCGGTTGCAATTTCATTTAAATAGTTTATTACTATACTATTATTACCGAAGTGTATAAAAAAAACAGATATGTACTTTGAGCGTAGGTATGTCCCTTTTACCGATGATAAAAATCTGCCTAAACAGCATTTTTTTAATTTAAATTAAATATAACATCAAAGCCTAAGGCTGTAGACATTATAATTATAATAGGTACAAATATTAATTAGGCAATTAGCAAAGGCGCTTAATAAATAATTGCTCGGACCAAGTCTTTGTAGGTGTAATTAACGTTTTTTACAAAAACTTATTAAGTTTTAATCACGTTCTTCCGAGAAACAACCAATTATGCGTTCCTTTATAACATCACAAAACTGACATAATATCACTTTAAAATAAAATAAGTGGAGGCGTAAAACTAAATAGCAAAAGTGGCAATTTGTTACACTAATTACTTCTATCAGATTCTTTTCAAAAGCCTTTATAAAGTTCTCATTTCATCATCACCATCACCAGCCTATATCAGTCCACTGCTGGACACAGGCCTCTCCAAAAGGAGGATTGTGCCATGGCAGTTCTCCTGTAGTCGCCTCTTACGACACCCATAGGAAGAGAAGGGGTGGTGCAATTCTTTTTACGTGCCAGCACCTCACGACACTAGAAAATGGCATATGACGGTAGGCAATAGTTTCGGTGGCAGTCTTTTTCGCACATCAAAGACGATTACCGCGGTAATTTTTGCGTGAAATGGCCACACTACCGTTTGTTCAGTGTGCGACATGACCTCGACTGAAAAGCATATGCTGACCGATATGGAATGGTCAAATGAAAGGATTTTAAGGAATGCTTAAGTATTGGTTTAGTTTTGAAATCATGTAAAAGATTTATGTTATTGTAATTGACAACCATAAAGTACAATACCGCCGCAACTTAAGCCGCAATCTTGAAAAATGACATATTTATTGCCTAGTTCATTGCCATATCTCGGTAATCTCTAGTGTAACCACACCACTTATGGCGTTAATTTGGTCAGTAATTTAATGGCAAAATTAATGCGGTAAACGGTAAGGTAGTGTGGCCGTAGCATTACAGAGAGGTAGAAGCAGCAAGCTCATCCTGCGTAGCTTATGAACTTCGATGGATTCTACAGTGATATAATGTTCTACAGTGAACGATTTATATAAACTAGGTAACCCCTTGTAGTTAGTTCTCTTATGAAAATTATTTTTCATTCTCGTATATATTATTTTATTGACATTCTATAACTGACGAACTGTGAATAATGAAATATATGTATCATACATCAAAGAAAATTGATAATTCTTGTAAAATGTATTAAATATTTTGTCGTTTTACTATAAGGCCTAGAACCCTATGTCATATGAACTTACCTAAAGACATACTAAAAGGATACAAAATCGTTTGCCATAAAAATAAAGTTAAACAAAACTAGAAAGCGACTTCAAAAATGAGCTAAAAGGTAAAAAAATATTCCCACTAAGAAAAATAGCAATCATGTTCCTAAAATCAAATAATACGTTATCAAATACAGATACCTATTAAATTCTGTTTGTCCTGAAACAGAATCTATTAGATTCCAAGATATTAATCGCTAAATGCTTTTCGCGAATATTTGAGGCTTATCAAAGGCGCTGAATTCGGACTCTATATTAATAAGGCAGAATATTTGCAGGGCGTTTTATTGAAATTTCCACCATTGCTTTAAGGATGTCGATGTTTCTAGAAAAAAATATCGATGCCTCATCCTTACAGGGCTGAAATAAACACAGCCAAGTGAGAGTCGGACTCCAAACGAAGGGTTCCGTACCATTATCTATAAAACCGGCCAAGTGCGAGTCGGACTTGCGCACGAAGGGTTCCGTACTTTTATCTATAAAAACGTAAAAAAAATCATGTTTGTTGTATGTGAGCCCCCTTAAATATTAATTGTATTCTGTTTTTTAGTAGCTATTGGTATAGCGGCAATAGAAATACATAATCTGTGAAAATTTCAACCGTAAAACTATTTTAACTATAGTTCATGAGATACAGCCTGGTGACAGACGGACAGACAGACAGATAGAGGGACAGCGGAGTCTTAGTAATAGGGTTCCGTTTTACCCCTTGGGTACGGAACCCAAAAAAGGTGACAAGTAAATAATAGTCTTCTCGATGTTTATCCTTTCTTATTTTTATAAGCACTCAAAACTTTTGATTCTGATTTCGAGTAACCGTTTTGAATCGCAGGCAAATGGACCGTTGGAATCGTCTTCGGAAGCATCAATATAAGTAAATAATATGTGAAATTAATGTGTATTAATTTAAATATTATTAACACATACCATAATCTATGTTTAAAGACTTATGTACAGCGTTTTTGTCATATAAATAAATAATTAACGAAATTTGAACTAACAAAATATTAGTTTATTTACTAAACCTTTTTGAAAGGTGACCTTTGGTGAGAGGTTTTCTTCTGTCTTTGATAAAATTAATAATAAAACATTCCATCAACACTAATTGATGAGCGTCAACTTTTCACGTAAAATCTGAACTACATCCACAGTAATGACAACTAGTATTTATTTATATACCTTCACGCAATCGATATGATAGTGAGTTCAAGGCTATCAAATCGAATCCGTGTTGCTAGATAGCTAAAATCGTAATTTTAATCCTAAAGAATCGATTTCCCATTCCAAATACACATCCCTACTCAGGCTTCGATCCTTGTGATCATCGAGGAAATTGGAGGGAATAAATTCAGTAAAGTAGGATATGAACCGATCCCACTTCGGGATTCCCGCGCACCAGGAAAGGAGATTAGAATGTTTAATTAAGGTTTGGGAAACGCGTTTTATGTCCAGAGCTGAAGATTGTGTCGCAAATAATAAGGCTGTAAAAATTAATTCCTTTGCTTACATTTTTTTCTAATAAACGCACTGTGGCAATTTAAAATTTCATTTCATTATTATGACAATCAATTTGATCCCGAATTTTAAATTGTATCTTAAGTTGTTTTGTCAATTGAATATTGTATGATAAATATATTTAGAAAATAATATTAGTTGTTCGTTTTTCTGCTATACAGCTAGCGACAATTGCGTTCGGTACAAGTATTAGCTGAAACTAGACAAACGAAACAGACATCAATACATTCAGGTATAATGTACTAGCGTACTAGAGAACACATTTCGAACTAAATGTTTCAGCCAAGCATTGTAGCCCGGTGGACTACAAAGCTTCAGTCAGTGTCAATAATTGAAGTTGTCAAAATTGCTTCTTGATTGTTCAATCAATGAATTTGTAGTCCACCGGGATATAATGCTTGGCTGAATCATTTAGTTCGAGATGTGTTCTCTAGTACACTAGTACATTATACCTCAATGCATCAATACGATTATTCGCGTCCTTCACAAATGCCGCCGTATCGTTCTCGCAGTTATTAATATGATTGATAGCCTTGCTTATTTCTTCAAAATGGTAATCCATTGTGCAAAAATTGCTATTCGTTAAAAATAACATGTATTTGAAAAAAGCCGGCCAAGTGCGAATCGGACTCGCGCACGAAGGGTTCCGTTCCGTCCATTTTCTATAAAAATGCCAAAAAAATCACGTTTCTTGTATGGGAGCTTCCTTAAAAATTTATTGTATTCTGTTTTTTACCCGACTGCCAAACGAGGGTTAATAGTACTTGTTGTTATAGTGGCAACTAACTATCACGGTTCATTGGATACAGCTTGGTGACAGACGGACAGACAGACAGACGGACAGCGGAGCCTTAGTTATAGGGTCCCGTTTTACCCTTTGGGTACGGAACCCTAAAAACTAATTTGAATAAATAGTCTCTTTCATATATTTTTGCCAAGCGATTGCGCATTCTGTGATGAGCACCAGCATGGATGATTTCAAAAGTATATAAGTATGTATGTCAATCTGTTACTTAGTCATAGTATAAGTATTGTTTTTGGGGCTTATTTTGAAGTAGTATTGCAAATAAATTCGGCCTTACTACAAAAAGATAGACACGTATTGAACACCTGTTTACAGATAAGTCAACCATTTTAAATTAATGTTTGTTAGTAATAAAATATGTCTCGAATGTCAGATGTGTCAAAATTTCAAATTGGTTGATTAATTTTAGACAAGTGTTCAACGCTTGTCTATCTTGTTTGTAGTAAGGCCAATTATTGTGTTTAGTGATTTCGTAGCATTATAGAATCGTAGCAACTGTCTTTTGTAGCACAATTGCTACGAAGCTACGACGTAGTAGTAATCCGTAGCATTATATTATAATGTCGCGTAATGTAAGCACATTTAATGTATGTATGTATTTGAATAATGTTATGCGTACACGTCTCCTTTGAAAAATGTGTAGCATTAAAACTGCTCTACTTGCACTAGTACATAGTTTCTTATAAACTAAGTTGTAGTGACTGCAGTGTGACCGAGTTTCTTGGTTCTTTTCTTTTGGCACTACCCCACAATATCGGCTAAAAGCAGTTAGTTGGGTAGAAAAAAAAACAAGTTGGGGCTTGTAAAAGAACTAGATGCCTATGAGATCTTTTTAAAGGTTTAAACACTCATTAAAAACCGACTTTAACCATTGATGATGATGAAGTCATGAAAAATTATGAATGTAATTTTTATGTATGTTTATTCGTCGCAGGGTGTATAAATATTTAATGCTGTATCTATAATTTTAAGATAAGTTACTCTGACATTTAATTAAATTCATCAATTTATTAGACTATTTTTTTATTTAGACTGATTCATCCCACACAAGTTATTCCTGAAATTAATTTCTTCCTGGAATTCGCTATTTCAGTAAGTAAAGTTTATTCAGAATCAATTACTGCTCCTTAATATACAACAAATTCTAAATAAATCAAATCAACGTTGGTCCAAGCCGTGGAAGGTTTCTGAATAAAATCTAAACGAAGTCGCGGCCAACATCAAGTTTAAAAAATAGTAAACCAAGCATACTATATTAAAATACATTCTGTCTACTAGCGGAGGCAAAATCATATAAAAACAATATCTATTTTGTTAATTTTTGTTGGTTGGACCTCAGGTGGGTCCCATCTGAGGTCGATGATTTTTTTCAAGTGTTATTTATCTTCAATTAAACCTAATGCTAGAATGCTAAAAATTGCTAAAAACAAAAATTTACAATGTTTAAGCATTTCTGATCTTAACCAATAGCCAAATATTTGTAAAAATATTTCTATAGGGTGTTGACGGGTAGTATACTACTCAGCTATACATACATATAGCTACAACATTGATCAGAGATACGCTGGCTTTGACAGCAAGAAAAAACACTTGAAGAATTTCATCTTGTCACGTGACGTCTTCGGTAGCTTAGTTGGTAAAGCACTCGCCCGGCATGCGATGGGACGTGGGTTCGTGTCCCACCTGAGGTCGACGATTTTTTTCAAGTGTTATTTATCTTCAATATCTATTTTGTTTCTTCACAATCAATTTACAGGTTTTTTTTCAATACCTTTAACTAGAATCGATTACACGGCTGTTGATTAAATTTACTTCAAAACTATTTCGCGTGAGGCGAAAGCAAACCAATAGGTATGTCTTCTAAGAAATTCATTTAGGGTTAAAAAAGAGGTTATAAAAGTGTGCTCGTTTTAACTGACTTTAGAAAAGATAAGTTGGCTTTTCATTGTTTCGGATCTTGAGTTGTTTTCATCATCATCATTTCAGCCAAAGGACGACCACTGCTGAACATAGTCCTCCCCCAGTGATTCCAGAAGACCGATTTGAAATTGCTAAGTGAGCTATGGTCAGAATTCCTCTTACGGAAAAATCAAAAGAGTTTATTTGACAGAGAACTAAAGTCCGATCAGTCAGAGTGTAGGCAAGCTGAAGTAGCAGTGTGGTGCAGGTACAGTCGTAGAACCGAAAACCATTAGGGTAGACTTATTTTTTAAATAAAACGCGTGTTTTAGCAAACACAGGGTATGATACAATGGATATTGATCTTGTATAATGAGCACAGCTAAAGAGTGAAATTCCCTGCCTGGGTCTGTATTTCCGAGTGCATATAAGCTGACTCTCTTTAAGACCAGAGTGAATAGGCATCTTCTGGGCAAGCTATCGTAGATTCCATCTATGCTCTAGAGCAAGATTGGGGTCAAGAGCAAGCCCATCTCAAAAAAAAAATATATATATATATATATATATATATATATATATAACGGATGGAAAATAATAACCGAAGCTCGAGTCAGTGGCGTGCATTAAGAAAGGTCTACGACTAACATGACTGAGGTTCTTGGTTCGTGAGTCTCACACTTTTCAGGTTTTTATAATAATTTACGTTACACTAAAATATTATAGTAGAACATTTTAATACACCATGGTCAGTCTACGTTACTTCTTATTCTGTAGCTTCAACAAAGCATTATTTCTCATTTTGTAGCTTCAACAAACACAGCTTCTGCACTTTTGGTTGGCTGAACACTGCCTATACGAGTTGCCAAGACCGGCGTCACATAGGCAGAATGTTCTTGAATTGAACGGAGAATATACGGGCAAGCTATCGTACATTCAACTGTAATTTTACGCTTACGTTTACGACCTACTTTCGGGGCGAAACTTAGTAACAATTTTATTATTTTTAACATTAAATCAGTACGTCAACAACCGTCCTACTAAACACTTACTATTCAAGGAAAGATTTGCCACAATAACTTTGTAACAACATTACGTTTTAATAAACTCTTAAACTTTGGTGATCTTTTCTATTCGACGAGCTCATCGACTAACTTCAACTCAACTACAATTAAGGTGGCCCTACAAACCATACAGAGAATAAATTGTGTCATTCCGTTCATGACACAAGTGAAAATACTATTCGCGTCTCCAGTCTTCCAAGTTAGTAGGCCTAAGGAGATTTCTGGGTCCAAATGTAACAAGTTGAAGTATGGATTTAAAAAATAACCATGTTTCCTTTCTTTAATTCAACAAATCTGCCTAAATATCATTACTTACCATGGATGTTATATTATTATCGCTAAACAAAACTATTTTATCAGACTTATCGTCAAGGTAATATTATGTATAGAATCGGATTTCTTTTACGCATTCGATGTTACTCCTATTGCTTTAATATGTGTATTTTGCAGTCCAAAAATATCAAAAGTCAACACCTAATCACTACTTACGTTACAAAGCTGTCTTATACGTTTATTGGATAAACTTTTTTGTCGTAACTGATTAACTAAGTCATTGTTTCGAATGTAGTCTATGGGAAAGAGGATTCGAAAAGGCTCTACGAGTATTATACATGCAGCGACATCTTTTAATAGTTCTGATTCTGGACAGCTAGATACAAGTAATTAATTACAGAAATTTTAACCTAAACATTCGTATTCATATTAATTTATTTACTTTAAAGTAATAGCAGTCAAATTAACACAACGGACACAAATAATTGCACGATGCAACTTCAATATAAAACCTATTGCAATAATTAAATTGGGTGTTGACCATAAAGTAAGATAACTTTATGATATTGACATAAGGAGTTTAAGTTCCTTTCTATATTAATTTCGTATCTTTTTCTATCACTTACCTGTCTTTGCATTGTTGTTGTTGGTTGTGCCCGAAGCCTGGCTGAAGAGAGAGGCGCCGGTGAGGCGAGCACGACGCAGGATCCACCACATTTTTAGCAAATATCTCTTCTTTCGCCCAAAAAAATTACAAGTCAAGCACTTGTCAGTTACTAAATACAAACAAAGTAATACAAACTCTTCGAACGTAAACAAACACGCGTTCGAAATTCAAAAATAATTCGCACCTTTTTCAAATATCTGTAACCAGTTCGGAACGACCATAGACACAACAATACACTTTAATATCCTCAAAACTTTGGCTGATAAGAAAGTAATTTCCGAAGTGGATACTACGATAAAATCGCGCGAAAGTGGAGGGTTCTGTAGGGGTGAGAACGACCCCTCGCGACCGCCTCTTGAGCGACACTAGCCGGCGAACGGTTGGAATTTGGACACAAACACAACATGCGCACTGGGCCGGTTGAACAGGTGTATTTGGGTGCGTGAGGGTTAATTGTTAACCCGTACCATCAACTAGGGGCGGTAGACTAAATAGTTTTGTATAAACAGAGCTCTTTGCGGAGATTAGGATAGGTATTTTATAACCTACCCACTTAAGATAACATTTACCGCCTGATACTTTCGTCGAAACTGTTTTTTTTGCCACGAAGACGAGACACAATCTAGTTCTGTTGATACGCGGGCGCACATGTAGGAGGTTTGACTGGGCAGATTAATAATGACTACTTTTGATTATAATGCAAGTCATGTGTTATTGGGAGATTCTCAGCGCAGTCCCGACTGAAACTTGACCGATAGGTATTATCTGTTATTTAACTTTAATATATATCGGATAATTACACCGAGTTCAAGGCTACTGATTATTACCAATGTATATTTTTTTGTAAATACTTGATATTTTCGTTATATAAATAAATATAAATATTGTATAACATCACATACATTGCTCTGATCCTAAGGTAAGTAGCTAAAGCACTTGTGTTATAAAAATCAGAAACAACGACGGTACCACAATACTCAGACCCGAGCCATTATAGAAAAGTTCGTTTTCTACAGTGACTACATCGGGGATCGAATCCGGAACCTCAGAGATGGTGGCGCCTTTTTTTATTAGTCCGGCGTACTCGCCTCTCGGCTACGGAGGTCCTCAAATTACCAAGATATACCAAGATGTTGTTGCTAGTAAGAGCAGTTACATCTTAATGCGTTTAGTATAAACATTAAATTGCACAATATTTGAAATAGATGAGGCAATTCTAATGAAATTGAATATGCATAGAATATTCATCACCAGCCTATATCAGTCCACTGCTGAACAAAGGCCTCTCCAAAAGGAGGATTTTGCCATAATCGCCACGCTTGGCAGGCGGGTTGGCGATCGCAGTTTGGCCAATGGTGGAGAGGAGACGCTGCTGCCCGTCTTCTTGTGGCGGTTCTCCTGTAGTCGCCTCTTACGACACCCATAGGAAGAAAAGGGGTGGTGCAATTCACAGGTGGTACAAAATATTAAATTATATTTATTTCTCTCTCACATATTTACAGTGTTACTATGTAATTAGGTCTAACTGTAAATTTATCTCAAAAAAAATATATATATATATATATATATCACTAAGTAGAGATATTTTCAGTTTACTATTTTAACAGAAAATTACAATTATTTATGATTTTAAGTTTGTATTAAAGGCCCAAAAATGTATGTCCTTCTTCTTTGCGTGTCGACTCAGGGTTTCATATATAAGATGTAAACGTGTCAGCTAATTATTTTCTAGGACGTGGTTCTACTGCTCAAATACAACAACTTTTTGTATGAGACCAACTTTAAAATCGTAAAAAAATATTTCATATCTCCATAGAAACAAACTGACTGATATCAGCTGGTCTGCCGTTTTGTATGGGGAAATGGTTTTTTGTTTTGCGATTTTGAAGTTGGTCCCATAGAAAAAAATATTCTAATTGAGCAGATGAATCATCCCCTAGAAAAGAGTTAACTGATAAGTTTACACCTTATATAGGACCAAACCTCAGCCAATGAAATAGCATTATGGCAAATACTCGATGTAGATTTAAAACGTTCATACCGTGCAAAAAATAAAATGACTAAGGTCTATGATTCGTTCCTTTAGGTAAGGAACCCGTATGGAGTTAATTTTAGCAAGAATAAACAAAATCACAACACCGCGACAAACACCTTATTTCTCAAGCAAAACCAACAAAAAAGCAAATCTAAGAGCCGGGATGACAAATATTTACAATGGCTGTTTGCTGATGGGGATTACGAGTAATCCGCCGCGGCGTGAGTAACTCTGCGGGAAATCTGTTTTGATAACAAACAAAACGTATCTAACCAACGGTCTAGTTTTGAACAAACTGAAATTTAATATAAGTTCATTTAAAAAATAAATAAAAATTCATTTATTTCTATAACCTGTGTTACATAGTGTGACCGAGACTACCCAGTAAGTTGTCAAAGACACTTGTATTGGGTATGACTCGCTACTTCTCTTAGGGCTATCTAAGACTATAGATACCAGTACCAGTTAATTGAACAAAATTTGTGATAATAAAGATATTAGTACCAGCACGAGGAGATTAGCGCAAGATTTACATGCATGATTATAAAGAAAAAATAAAATAAGATAGCAAGGAATCACCATAAACGCATGGTATTTTGCTCGTCTGTATGTGTGTGTGTGTGTGTGTGTGTTCATTGGTTCCTGCATCATTTGTTTTCAATGTTTAAAGCCTCGATTATATTATGTACACGGAAAATCTCTCCTGTTTTATCATGAGTAAAAACAACAACTTAGGTAACATGAAAAGTATTTTCATGCTGTGTGGTTAGATAGTGGTGCAATAACAGCTATTTTAAGGGAGCAAGTGGGTAAAATATATTTTTATATGGTTTTAGTAGTCAAGAGATGAGTTTGTCGATTTTATCTTAAGGCTTCAAGTACGTCGTACGTAGCGTCGGTGCGGTTCCGGCGTCATTTACTTGAAGCCTAACCCCTCATCGGCAGTCTCATCATTACCATGTTTTTTAAACTAAGAAATAATGATAGTTTTTGTTTCGTATAAATATTTTAATGTTTTGGATGCAGGCCGCTTCTAACCGGCCAATCTGGAAGTTACTGGGTGAGGCCTATGTTCAGCAGTGAAGTCCTGTGGCCTAAATGATGTTGATGATGAATATAAAACTATAAATAATAATTACATGTCCAGTTTTCACTTTGAGCATGACCTACAGACACTTTAACTTTTAACCCTGTCTGCTGACAAAAATATGTATCAGACTAGACTAATGGCTAAAATTAATCAGTCAAAATGCCAAATGCAGGTTTTGAATGTCTTTTTCAATATTTAAATAGTTCATCGACAAAAAAACTCAAAGAAACCCTCGGCCGAGTTGGACCAATCACTGTCACTCTGTACGAAAAGACAATTATTCGGGTTTATATCATAATTTAAATACGTACCAGTTTTAGGGTTTGAAATGGTAAAGAGCAATCGATTGAAAGTAAGGGGATGAAAAGTTTTGTGGAATAGAAAATGAATTTTGGGTTACAGAATATTTGCACAAAGTTGGTATTAATTATGAATTTAATTAAATATAAGCTTTGAAAACTTAGACTTTTAAAATAAAATTAAGGCAGATAGTCACGTTGGAAACGCATTCACTCACTCAATATTATGTCATCTTAAAAACTCACTCTCTAAAAATTATGCCCTTTGGACCATAGTTATAACACATTATAAGGACATGTAAGAATGAAATTTTCTTCGTACCAGTGCGTAGTATACGTACTGTCTTTTGGTTCAATTTTTTTTTATCGTCTTTAAAAATAAATCTACTTAGTAGAAGTTTAGGTAACTCCGATCGTAAATTCATTTAAGCAAAAAAGAAGTATCCTTTCTACATATAGGTAAATAATTTCATTTAACATTTCTTCATTTGCCCATGAATGGTTTTTTTAATTTTAAAATAAAATTAATTAATTTTAAATAACGTTTATCACACAAAATGTTTAAAAACTCGCTTTAGTTCATTATTTGACTAACTCGTGTAGGTTTTTTTCCGTCTGAACACCCTGAACCAAATTCAAATGTATTTTTGCAAATAAACGTTTTTTTTTTCAATTTAACATTACAAACTAACTTGAAATAACTATAACCTACCTAGTACCTGTACACCTCGTAAATATAAGTACCGTGTTGTGGGACTGTGCTATTGGCTAAGTGTATGCATGATTGCTATGAAAAAGCTGTTGAGTTTCCAAACATTTTTTTTTAAATACATTTTATTCTTTTGTATAAATAAATGACAACCGTTACTGTCTGACTGATCTTTCAAAGCACAGCTCAAACCACTGAACGGATTGCGCTGAAAGGCACAGATTAGCTATTATCACAAATTACGTGTATCGCCGGCATTCTATTTTGTGCTATTATGATGCATATGTGAGTATTTTTCAACTTTCCAACTCACCCCCTAAAGGGGTAAAACCCGTTTGAAATTTGTATGGAGCACCAAGATCGCGAGGTTAATCTTATAACTAGATACACAATTAGTAAAGAATATTGGCAGTAAAGAAGTTTTGTTGAGTTTTTTTTTAATTTACTGAGTTTGACAATCATTCATTCACTCAAAAACAAATCTAACGCGAGCAAAGCTGCAGTCAGGAGCTAGTATATTTACAAAATTGAACACGACATTTAAGTCCTTCGTTCTGAATTGAATGAGAAAGCTCCGAGCAATGTCATGCGAGCTAAGCGAGCTTACGAAAAGCGCTCTAAACGTAGTTGATAGCGGAATTAGACTGGCTTTAGTTGGGTTCGGTCAGCCAGCTTCGCTTTGCAGATAGCTCTGTGAATAGGCAAGTCCTTGCAGCAAACAAAACAAAGACTAGTTTTGTCCTTAGGCGAGAATCATTTAAAACACCTATCAGCAAACAAAAATCACGCTTGTGAGAGCTGCCGTTTTTCAGCTGGCATTTGATATTTAAGGCTTTGATTATATACAAATCTAGATTCCCTGTTCGAGTGTCATAAACGTCAAAAAATATATAAGCCAACTGTTGGCGCCAAAGTTTGTTTCGCCCGCTGAGTGGCGCGCTTGTTACTATAGCAACGCATAATTGTAACCATCGTAATCATGGTTGTTACTCACTCCAATCTGGCCTATTCTTTTGGGTGACAATTGCAGCACCACCGTTAATATGGACATGTTTATAGTCAAAAATTTAAGGTTTCTATATGTCAATTGACGGTTAGTACACTTTTTTACGGTATAACACCTTTTTGTTGCTATACGATAAATGGTAGATAAATAATTATCAAAACAGCACTTTTAATTATGATTTCGTGACTCCGGTTTCATTTTTACGTAATAATTTGTCAGATACCAGTAAAATTACAATATGTTTTTAGGTATTACTACTAGGTATAAATGAACGCAACCGTTTGCTGTGAGCCCCAGAAAAATGATCTTCTTTATGAAATAAATAAGTACCTACTGTAGTGCTGAATAAAACGACGATCTCCATAGCCGAGAGGCCAGTACGCCGCTACTTAGCGTCGCTAATTCACCATCTCTGAGCTTCCGGGTTCGATTCCCGTTCGGGTCAGTGTAGAAAACGAACTTTTCTATATTAGCCCGCGTCTGGGTGTTGTGGTACCGTCTTTGTTTCTGATTTCTATAACGCAAGTGCTTTAGATCTTACCTTAGAATTAGTCGAGCAATGTATGTGATGTTGTCCAATATACATATATATTAAAAAAACAAAACAAGAGCTCAAAAACATCAATTGGGTCACGTGTACCAATTTCTGTTACTGAACAAACTACATTATTGCTTGATGTTTACATAACGTCACGTGCTAGGTAGGACAACAATAATCTATTTACAAGTGACAGGGCCAAAACAACGTTATTCGAAGTCCTATTCGAGAACCATTCGAACGATTTTATGCAAACAGTTAACTTTTTCGAATAACAACACTAAGCTTAGTTTGTTTGATCAATCAAGCACTTCCAAAATAATGTAGGTAGGTAAATAATAATTATGTAATGGTTTTGAAGTTTTTATTTATTTACGATAAATCATCTTCTACATCATATTTTTCATTATGAGTCTACCTGCTATACTGCAGTCCCTGAAACATAATTCTCGTTAAGACAGAGTTAGTAAATAACATAACTAAATGGCTAATAAAAAATTAAAATGTCTGAGAACATGAAAAACTTAAAAACGCCTGATTTAGGTAACTTTCACGCGCTTTTTCGATAAATGGCTCTGCAATTTAAACACAATTCAAAGTTATCTTACTTATAAATACTTCAATTATTAATTCCAACCCCACGACACATTAAAAAAGTTGATTTTCTACATTGAGTAGAAAATTAACTTTTCTATTGTGTGTAAATTTTTGTTTTTAGCAATTCCATGCAAGGTTCAATTGAAGATAAATAACACTTGAAAAAAATCATCGACCTCAGGTGGGACTCGAACCCACGTCCCATCGCATACCGGGCGAGTGCTTTGACCACTAAGCTACCGAGGACGTCACGTGACAGGATGAAATTCCTCAAGTGTTTTTTCTCGCTGTCAAAGCCAGCGTATTCTGATCAATGTTGTAGCTATATGTATAGCTGAGTAGTATACTACCGTCAACACCCTATAGAAATATTTTTACAAATATTTGACTATTGGTTAAGATCAGAACTGCTTAAACATACTGCTGCGTAAATTTTTGTTTTTAGCAATTCCATGCAAGGTTCAATTGAAGATAAATAACACTTGAAAAAAATCATCGACCTCAGGTGGGACTCGAACCCACGTCCCATCGCATACCGGGCGCGTGCTTTGACCACTAACGTCAAACGGACGTGGGTTCGAGTCCCACCTGAGGTCGATGATTTTTTTCAAGTGTTATTTATCTCAATTTTCTATTGTGTCTCGGGTATGGGTCAATACCCATACCCGAGACACAATAGAAAAGTTGATATTCTACGACAAACAACGACGGTACCACAATTGGTACCGTCGTTGTTTCTAATTTCACTAAGACAAGTGCTTTAGCAACTTACCTAGTTGATATGATTATTATTCATTTAAACCTCTATACGTGTACATGTACGTGTATAAGAGCCCGGAGGAGAGCTTACAGAATAAATAATTTCACTTCATTTGATATTCTTTTTATCCCCGAGAATCCTTAAAAGAACTGTTTAAAGAAATTAATATACTAACAGTAGCATCCCAATCTATTTATGAAAATATAATGTATATCTGCAAAAACCTGTCCTTATTCCTTAAGAAAAGTGATATTCATAATCTTAACACCCGAAATAAGAATAAACTTGCCGTTCCCAATTTCAGACTGCATAAAGTGAGTAATTCGTTTATGGGAAAATGTATTCACTTTTTTAATAAATTACCAGCGTCTATTGTAGAACTGCCCCTGTTAAAATTAAAATCGCATATTAAAACAACTTTAATGAAAAAAGGATATTATACTGTAAATGATTATATAAATGATAACAATATTTGGAAATAAATACTGCCCTGCTCGCACAGGTACATTTATCTTGTAATGTAAACTATATACTATTTAAAAAGAGGCTGACAATAGTGACCGAGTTTCTTGCGCTACTTCTTCTCGGCGCTAGCCCAAAATTGTCCCGAAGTAGTGGTAGGGAAAAAAATATTGGGACGTGTAAAAGCGCTTAGTTTAAGCCTATTTACAGAAATAAATTGGTTTTATTGGTTTTTATTGGTTTTATGAATAGTTACACAACGTGTCGTTTTCCTTGCGAATTAAGGATATAAATTATTTTTTGAAATTTCCACATCTTAAAAGTTCTTATTCAAATATAAAATAGCTTGTCGATACTTTGTACGTGTAATGTAAAGCAATATTAATAATAACAGCAAAAAATCTTAACAATAAAATTTAAACCAAATCGATAACCTTTCTTACATTAAGTTTGACATAAAACAACACTGTTTGCGTACTTTTTAGCGTTAAAATGTTTCTCAATGTAATGCAAAGTTGTTTTAAATATATCAGTCATATCGTTACTCGCTATGAACTAAGTAAGTAAGTATAAAAAATAACTACTTAGTTATAAACTTCACTCTCGAGGAATTCCATAATCGCATCTCTTCCAATGGTGTCTTCTCAAACTTGAGTATCAACTGATCCTGAGAACGAAGTCCTATTTTATGAGTGGGATGAAAACAATATACTCTAATATCAATAATTAGTGCAGGAGAAATGTAGTATAGACAAATGCTGTCATATAAAGTAAACTTACGACACGTTTTAATATGCCTAGCATTGTTCAACCAATCCCAAAAAATACATAATAATATTACGCCACATAACACAGAATTCTCATGATCTTGAAGAAAAAATAACATACGAAGTCAATGAACTTTTGGCAGCGGCATCTCGCAGCAGTCCCCCGGGCTTAACCTACAATTTAAAAAAACTTTTCTGAATTGACCCGAAAATTTAAGTCTGTTTTTTTAATTAGTTTGAAAACAAAGAAAGAAGGTAAGTTACGTTAACAGACTCTGGGGGCCTTAAATAGTAAGGGCTAAACATAGCATAGCATAGCATAGACGTAAAAGCAACACTGCCTCCTACAGTGTTGCTTTTACGTCAAACTCTGTATAGATAAAAAACAAAACAAGGTAGAAATTTTTGAGTTGACCTCCACCCTAGACCGGCTGACCTTTTCCATTAAAAGGCAAGAAACTGTATGATCCCCAAAATACTTGATAAAACTTTATTTATTTAGATTAGATAGTTCAATCGCAAACAATGACTAAGTAACAATCGAAAGTAACTAAATTGAAACTCTTCTAAAAATGGGAGAGTTCATCAATCAGTTAAGAAAATGTTTTTGATGAAATTTTACGAATTCTTATTTATTTGGCCTTTGTTAACATTATCTGTCCTTGACATTAGTCTTTAGTTTGCCTTTTGAACGTTATCAATTTGTACCTACAACAGGCCAGCTGAATGAAGTTTCTTTAATAATGACATATTTACAAATACCTACATTTTTTTATTAAAGCAAATTAAATCTAAGAGAACTAATAATATAATATAAAAAGAGAAAACATATAACACCCAATATACCACATATTTAAGGAAGTAAGATATGTGGACAGAGATAGGTACTTATAGTTAATTTTACAAAATGTGTGTATCACGATGGCCTTGCCGGTACAGACCGATCACGACACACTGGGTCAGAACCCTGAGGAGGCTCTGCCAACCAAATATAACGAGTCAAGGTTCGCCCGCCCTTCACCAATAAAGCAACAACACTCACCAGTGGGAGCAGGCTTTACCACGTACGAGTGGACAGGATGGTCCTGATATGACTTCTTCTTGGGATTGCACGAGGAGTCTGCCACGCGGTTCTCCGCGAGGGCAGGTAAAAGCTGGTATTTATGGGAATACTGTCTTCACAAATCACAGACGTTCAAGACGACACTTGTTGAGCGCACCGATGATAACACAGAGCACAAAAGTTAGGATAAAATGAAGATTTGCAGCCTTCGAGTTAAAACTTGCAGCTCGCGACGGGGACGGCCATCACACTCTAAGTGGCGGCCAATCAAAATTAACTCCCACCGATATGCCCTTAGGATTGGGCGTTGCTATTGGCTGAGCGAACAAACGAAGTTTAACTACAAGCCTTTTGGTGTCATATTTTGAATATAGAACGAATACATTACAATGTGTTTTTTTTTCTTTTATCATTTAACCTTAGATTACTATAAGTTATAGCACGCAACTTTGTCCGCGTGATCTTTATTTCAAACTAGCTGAACCAGCGGACTTCATACCTCCACTTCTTTTTGTATTTTTTGTTGCTGGTTGCTTTATACATTGGAGCCGAGCGAAATCCAACACACTAAATATTATAAAAATCGGTTCATATCATTCTTGTGTTATAAATGATGAAACTATACCGACTTTGTTGTTTGTTGATATTTACAGGATGTACAAGAAAATAGGACACTCCTTGAAATTACGAAATCAACTGGTCATATACAACAACTTTTTCTATTGGAGCAACATCGAAATCGGGATTTTTTATAGCATAAAAACTTACTTGCATACCTCGATGATAATGTATGGAGCATCTGAAAATAAAATCATGATTTAGATGTTGCTCCCATAGGAAAAGTTGTTGTATATCACCAGCTGATCACGTGGTTTTAAGGTGTGTCCCATTCTTTTGTACACTCTGTATAGACGATGAGAAACCTTCTTCAGCATGTGAACAACAACTCACTAAAGTTTCATCACAATCTAATTAATGTATTAGGAAAGCAAAGAGGACATTCTTATTTTTAACATAAAATGGAAGAAATATAATACCACTTCACAAGAATTAAGGCTACGTATAAATAAATAAATAAATAAAATAAATATTGGACAACATCACATACATTGCTCTGATCTTAAGGTAAGTAGCTAAAGCACTTATGTTATATATGAAACAACGACGGTACCGCAACACCCAGACCCGTGACAATATAGAATCGAACCCGGAACCTCAGAGATGGCGACGGCATATAGTCCGGCGTACTCGCTTCTCGGCTTCGGAGGTCGTCGTATACAACATAACTTTGCTCTCTCTAGCTGTGTCCCTAGCATAAGCTTGCGATGGACACTGAACTATGTCAGTGTGACGTTTTCAATCAGCACGAAAACCTCAATGGCATAATTAGAAACTGAGTTTCGGAAATGGATAATCCAAATGCGTGCATAGTTTCCGAGATAATAGGTGATATTCATTTCGATACCGGACATTGGTGAGCATAAACAATGTGGGTATTTTTAATGTATATGTTGCAGTCGGATTGTATAAGCCGCCGTATTACAAACCAACTAGCTGTTTTACAAAACGGAGGCGTTTTGCAATACGGCGGATCGACGATACGGCGGATTGCATAACGCCGTGATGAAAGTCCGCCGCATTGAATAAAAGCCTTCACGTTATTCAATGGGCACATTGAATTTTATTTTATTTTATTTATTAGGAAAACAAAGTCCGTATTTTTTAGCAAAATTCAATGTGCGTACAGGTACCGTGTTTGAAAACCATTGTACAACAAGGTAAACTTGTTCATTTACAACGTTATGTGAATTACAAAGTTTCAATCATTGTAATATTATATACACTCACTTAAGTCCATAGGTTTTGCACAAAAGAGCAATTCCAAAAACGTGGGCAACTATCCGGAAGTCACCCTAATAGAACACCATCTTCATCATCATCATCATATCAGCCTGTTGCAGTCCACTGCTGGACATCGGCCTCCCCCAAGGAGCGCCACAGCGCACGATCTCCTGCCTTTTGCATCCAGTCGCTGCCAGCTGCCTTCTTCAGGTCATCGGTCCATCTAGCCGGGGGGCGTCCTACACTACGTTTGCCTAAGCGTGGTCGCCATTCACCATCTTAGTGAACTCATTTTAAGGGTTAAATATGTTTTAAATTATTTATGAATGAATTTGTCTTTTATTTATGATATTTTACTATATGGAATTGTGACATTTGCATGCTAATTTTGTGTATCTTACCTAATATGTGTTTTTTTTTTGTTTGTAATCAAGACCTTTTAAATAATATGTAACTTGGCTCAATTTAAAAGCTAATAATTTAATCTGCCGCTTTTTTAAATAATAAATATTACACATGAAAACTAAACAATTCGTAAGTTCAGTTGTTATTACATCAAATGCTATTACACAAAAAATAAAACATAGTTGTGGACAGGGTCTTAAAACCTCGGCTTAGGTTTTTTAGATCTTGAATACTTTGTTGCCAAATAAATACTGCATCCAGCGTCGTCCTGCAACCTTTACCAGGTCGTCTGCCCACCTTGCCGGTACGTGGCCTCCATCCCAGAACCTTCTAATCGGCCGATCTGGAAGTCACTGGGGGAGGCCTATGTTCAGCAGTGGACGTCCTGTGGCTGAAATTATGATGATGATGAAAAAAATACTATCTCAATACACAAATCGTCTCAACAAACAAAGCTACCGTCAACTAGAACCAAAGCCAGTTTTAAGTTGAATATTACGGATTCCCGCCAAGGGAGGCAATTTATCAAACCTGTCAAGACTCTCACTCCCTCACTATAATGAAAGTATTTTTTTTGCTTCACTGAAAGTTATTTTCCTGGAGAAATCCATCAAGAAACTATCCAAAAACAAGATTTACGGTTAAAAGTGGGTTCTAAATTGAAATGTCGAGTAAAAGTTAATTAATTATTATTTGATGACCGTCTGGTGTAGTGGTTCGCGCTCCGGACTACAATGCGTAGCGGTTGCGGGTTCGAATCCCGCGAGGGACAAATGTTAGTGTGATGAGCACGAGCATTTGCACCTAAGTCATGGATGTTTATAAACGTATTTAAGTATGTTTATCCGTTATCTAGTCGCCATAGCACAAGCTTTGCTTAGTTTGGGGCTAGCTAATTGGTGTGATTGTGGAAACAATTTATTTAATTTAATTATAGTTATATCTTTCGAATGTATAAACAATCTGTGTTTCGTATAATTTTGTGTCAACCCTAACTTCTCCTTATTTTCTTGATGAATTTTGAACAAACCACTTCACTAAGCACTCTACGTTCCATACTATTAAAAGAAAGAAAATGATACAAGCAATGTCTTTTCTCCTAAAATGTTAAGCTTGGCGATTCCCTATAAAACCGGCCAGGTGCGAGTCGGACTCGCGCACAAAGGGTTCCGTACAATTATCTATAAAAACAGCAAAAAAAACACGTTTGTTGTATGAGAGCCCCTTAAATATTTAATAAATACTATTTTTTTGTATTTGTGGATATTGCGGCAATGGAAATACATCATCTGTGAAAAGTTCAACTCTCTTACTATCACGGTTCATGAGATACAGCCTGGTGACAGACAGACAGACAGACAGGTGGACAGACAGACAGACAGACAGCGGAGCCTTAGTAATAGGGTCCCGTTTTACCCTTTGGGTACGGAACCCTAAAAACACGTAGTAAACTCACATAAGCGCTACAAACAAACTTAACTTCTGCTTTGTTATGAAGTAGGAGTATATTACTTTATCGTCTAAAAGCGAGTCAGTGTCGAAGTAAGTGCGGTTTTGTTTTCAGAATTGCACCGCACAGCAGAAAAGCCTAACCACATCGGTTTTTTACCTACCAGGGTATAGGGCTGGCAATTCGGAAAAAACCGGCCAAGTGCGAGTCGGACTCGCGCACGAAGGGTTCCGCACCATTCGGATCTATAATAACGAGCAAAAAAAATCACGTTTGTTGTATGGGAGCCCCCTTAAATATTTATTTTATTGTGGTTTTTAGTATTTGTTTTTATAGCGGCTACAGAAATACATCATCTGTGAAAATTTTCGGCCGGACAGCGGAGCCTCAGTAATAGGGTCCTGTTCCCGTTTTACCCTTTGGGTACGGAACCCTAAAAAGACGAAACCAGTTTCGTTTCCACCAGAGATGGAGAATGCGTAGTAGTAGTGAGGGATGTGTTTGTTAAGAACCAATAAATTTGATTCGCTAAGCGAGGCTAGTAGTGATTCTATTGGTTCCTCGCTACGCTTCCTCGCTCATCTCTGGTGGAAACGCAGCCTAATGTATGTGATGTTGTCTGATATTTGTATGTAAATGTAAGGTTATGTGTGTGTCCAATGTATAAAAATTTTCAACAAAGTACGGACAACAGCTCGTCGACCTACCACAAAATGTCAAATCATTTGAAAATGATCTCTATATGCCAGGCTTAAAGTTGAAAATCTATTGGAGAATTTTTGACTTTTTGGGTAGGTCGACGTGCTGTTGACTGTACCACAAACTTGTTAACCTGCTGTTTATGAGCTAAAAAACACGTTAAAAATCCTTATGAAAATCTATATTTAAAAGTTGAAGTTTACTTGAACTACGAGAGTGCATGGTCTTAATAACCTGCCTAGTTCGCACTTAACATGTTTTATAATTGTATTTCCTGTAATAAAATCAGGCTGACAAAGTTCATTTCGTTTGATTCTCAATAACTTCGACGGCAAGTACTTTACATTTCAAACTTTTTATATATTGATATATTACATTATTGAAGATAAATAACACTTGAAAAAAATCATCGACCTCAGGTGGGACTCGAACCCACGTCCCATCGCATACCGGGCGAGTGCTTTGACCACTAAGCTACCGAGGACGTCACGTGACAAGATGAAATTCCTCAAGTGTTTTTTCTCGCTGTCAAAGCCAGCGTATTCTGATCAATGTTGTAGCTATATGTATAGCTGAGTAGTATACTACCGTCAACACCCTATAGAAATATTTTTACAAATATTTGACTATTGGTTAAGATCAGAAATGCTTAAACATTGTAAATTTTTGTTTTTAGCAATTCCATGCAAGGTTTAATTGAAGATAAATAATAACACTTGAAAAAAATTACAGTATACTACTCAGCTATACATATAGCTACAACATTGATCAGAATACGTGACGTCCTCGGTAGCTTACTGGTCAAAGCACTCGCCCGGTATGCGATGGGACGTGGGTTCGAGTCCCACCTGAGGTCGATGATTTTTTTCAAGTGTTATTTATCTTCAATTAAACCTTGCATGGAATTGCTAAAAACAAAAATTTACAATATTACATTATTGTTCTGTTTCCCAAATGTCGCACGATTTATTAAGTTCATATATTGTATCTGTGGGCAACGGTGCTGGTTACATTATTAGTAAATTTTATACTATAATATTTATGGTTAAACCATTAATGTACTTGTTTTTTGTCCTAAATATATAAAAAAAAGATCACATAAGTACAGACTTTACATACTTTAACATAATGTTACATACGTAGCGCAAGGAAAACCAAAAATTTTATGCAGCAGGCAACGTTGGTTTCTAAACCTTTTACCCGAGATTGGCCTAACTTATAAGTGTTTTCGAAAATAATTTTCAGTTACTTTAACATATTATCAGTGATGTTATTCTGATTTTTCTATTAACTATGTTAATACTAATTAGTTAAGGAAGAGTGACTACCTCTGACACATGTACTTGTGTACTTAATAGAGGAAGTCCCTACTAAAATTGTTGTCAAAAATTTTTAAACCGAATAAACATTTTATTATTAAACATTTATTATATTTTCAGTTTTCGATACTACCATATTACTTGTGTTTCTGAACATTGGTAAATAGCATACTTTAATATCCCTTATGTGGAATCAATTTACATTTTTCACTTTAACTTTGTATTCAGTGAGCTAGACTCATTTAAAAGAAATACCTATCTCTTACCTACAGCATTCAGCGGATTTTTCTAATCTTTTGAAAAAAGCATATAATAAGGCTTCTGCATTCACTCACCAAAATCCAGTTACTTTAAGATTGTCAAAGATCAAAAATGTCTGGCTACAATGAGTTTGTTGCGCCGCTTCTCATCACCAGCCGAATGTAGTCCCGAAGCGGTGGTACGGCTAAGTTATATTTTGGGACGTGTATAAGTCCCCGGAGGAGGGTCTATTAGAAACTGACTCAATGACTGATTTATATTTATTTATTTAGTAACCGTACTGTCTGTACTTTGTTTTGTGCAATATACAATCAAGAGTATCTTTGTTATATATGTAGAAGACCGGAAACATACTTACTGAATTGCTCCACACTTGACCAAACCACTCTTTGGCACGACCTTGACGTCTACATTTAGGCGGTGGAATAATTACATCCTTACCTTATACCCGGTACTGTAATTACCGCAAGTGTTAATTGGATAAGTGCCCTGGGATTCGTTTTTATACAAAGTTGGCCAACAGACTTTAGGTAAACCTACCGCTGAAAAAGTAATGGCTGCGAACGGGGTTTTCCGTAAAATGGAAGGATACTACCCTCCAGAGGCCACTGTGTGAATGACCTCTGAAGAATTAATAAAAATTACAATGCCAGGCTTTTATAAGTTAACTAGCTGTGATCGCAACTTCGTTTGCGTGAACTACAGGATGTTTGGTATATCACATTTTCACATATACAGGGTGTAAAAAAAAGCTTAACGAAGCCACTTAAACCACGAAATCTAGACATAAAACAAAGCAGAATGCAAGAAAAATAATTGCTGGGAAATGACTTTTATTTTTGGGTATCAAAAAAAATAACTTATTTCTAACCCGCAATGTATAGCGCGCACGCCACAGACTATGCCTGTGTGTGTAAGCGGTCGGTGGGCGAGCGGGTGGCGCGAGAGCACTGCGCACGATTCATTGCCGGCTGTGCCCTTTAAAGGACTTTTATGAAAGAAGCACTGAAAAATGTTACCATGTTTCTTTGTAAAAAAGTTTTGTATTATCAAACAGAAGTCAATTTTGTAAAAATCTTTGAAAAAAAAATGTAACTTTGACTGTCAATAACTCGGTAACCCGTCATTTCCCAGGTATAGTGTTAAAGAAAAAAATGATCCTAATAATACGTAGAATATGTGGTATTCGGCTTGGTTAAGCCTTTTTTTACACCGGATATAAGGTCCGATTTTATTAGTGTACATCCTGTTAACCTGTGACTATATAGGTGAAAACCAATCGTAAAAACCAACTTTCAAATGTCTATCATAAAAACTAAAAAAGTTAAAAATAAAAAATAACAACATCGACTTCATATTGCAAAAACTCGTCCTTTTCACCTAGCTTTTCACCTATATAGTCACAGGTTAACAGGATGTACACTAATAAAATCGGACCTTATATATCCCATAGGAACATTGAACCGGAAATAAGTATCCCGGATGTTAATCCAGATCTTATTTTATATGTGTGCAAAATTTTATTCAAATCCGTTAAGCCATTTACGCGTAATTGAGTCACAAACATCTTAACATCCAAACATCCTCACAAACTTTCGCATTTATAATGTGGGATGCTCACTCGGTCATAACCATTGCGATTATTTGGTATAGTGATCCTCGCTATAAACTCCAAAGCCAAAGGTTACAGTTTTGAATCCCGCAAGGGTCAAGTTTTATCACGAAACACCGAGCAACAGAACTTAAGTTACATACAATGTCCGCTACTCTCGGACACGCACGACCACGTGTTGCGAGATTTTATATCCGTAAGCGATGTCTGATGTGTGTGTTGCTCAGACTTAACCTTCTGCCCCGAAAGTAGTAGATGCCAGATCTTCTATACTATACAGGGTTATTTGTAAAACATCAACAACCTCGCAAGACTAGGTACACTTGGCGTCACGTAAAAAAAGCGGTGGCCAAAATAGGAACTAACATTTTCAGTACTGCTATAAGTGTTCGGTGGAGACAAGTAGCGCTACCTTCCAGCGTTCTTTTTATTTGACGAAAATTATAGCTAACATCATAAAGAACATTTGTTCAGCGACTTTTGATAATTTGACTCATTTTACTTTCATAACATAATTATTATCAATTTAAATTTACGTCTGAATGTTCTTATGTCTCTGGGCATCGCATCACGCGCGTCGCACTCGTCGCCTTTTCTTGCCTTGGAAAATCATTTTTAATTATTGTATTGAGATAAGGTAAAACTCGTAGAACAAATGTTGTTGCTTATGATGTTGTTGTTGTTGTTGTTGATGATTTTTAAATGACCCTGTTTAGGTAATATCAATGTCAAGTGACGTTTGCCGAAACTTTGTGCGTTCTAGGTTTTAGAACTTTATTTCTCTTAAAGAATTACATTAATTCACTTACGCGTTCTGAACAAGAGACTAAAGCTTATTCAGGAATGAAAAGTATTGGTAACATTTTCACTCTGCTTTTAGAAAAGACAGCCATCAAAATTAGAAATAAACTTGCTTATAACTGGAGTGTTCGGTCCGCTGACCGCGCGCGACTCGAGAGCCGTCTGGCGGCGTCGAGTACCTCTCTATAAAGAAACACTAAGTAGGGATGAGAATGATTAAAATCAATCAATAAATTCAATCTATGGTTTCGCTGCGGTACAAAATTGTTTCTTTAGAAATTTTGCGACTGAGTTAGCGTCTGAATAAATTCATCTGATAAATCGACCTTTTACACTTAACTGTATCAACTGTAAGTAAGCAATTTTTACGCCAAAATCTAGATTAACAATATAAAAGGTTCAAAAAAATTATACTGGTATACTGACGACCTTTGGCTGAAATTAAGACAGCGATAGGCCGCCATAATCAAACACGTAAATGACGAATGTGTTTTATATTGTCAATTTTATCATCAAAATCAAAAAAGTCAAAAAGTTTATTTCTTTAACAATAATTTACAGTATAACAAAAATGAAGGTAGTCTCTTTCTTTTAAGTGATATGATCACCTGTGCCAGAAGGAGACACTCTTCCATGGCAAATAGGGTTTACATTAAATTATATGGAGTGTGTGTGTGTGTGTGTGTGTGTGTGTGTGTGTGTGTGTGTGTGTGTGTGTGTGTGTGTGTGTGTGTGTGTGTGTGTGTGTGTGTGTGTGTGTGTGTGTGTGTGTGTGTGTGTGTGTGTGTGTGTGTGTGTATAAAGTTTAGCTTTCATAGTCTAATGTAGGTAAGAAGCTGTTCGGTTTCTTCATAATCTAATAGCTTTAACCACTTAGTAAGTTTTATTTTCACTTCACACATTCACGATAGGTCAATGGGTATATGTCTAATATATTATTTAAGCGATTGTATAAATGAGATGATAAGTGTGCGAATTGATTACGAGCAAATTTGGTGTATGTTCTTTGGGTTGGTTCAATAACTTTGTGTTTTCTTCTTTTTTGCGTTGTGATTGGTTTATATACTAGAGATTTGTGTTTTTTAAGAGTTGCGTGTAGTATGAACAGTTTTATAATTGTTAATAAGTCTGCCAGAGAATAAAGTGTATTGGTTGAGAATATACGCTTTTTAAAAAGAATAACCTTAATTAGAGCCCGTTGTGCTCTCTCTACTTCCAGAAATTTAGTTTTTAATGCTCCTCCCCAGATGGTAATACAATAAATTATAATGGATTGTGCTAATGCAATATAGATTACGTTAAGTATTTTTTTTGTAGCAACAGCCGTAGTGTTTTAAAAATCCACATAAATTTTTTTAGTCTATTTCCGACTAGGTCTATATGTGATTGCCACGACAGATGCTGATCTATCATGACACCAAGATATTTTGCATTATTTACTTTATCAATGATAGGACAGTTACAAATATCTCGAAAACGATTGCAGTATATAGAACATGTACATGTAGAAGCTAAAGACGGATGAGAGTTAGTAGATACTATATTTTATAGTATAGTAGCTATGCCAACTAAGACGCGAGTTTAATTAAAAAATTAATTATTTGCAGAGATGAAAGAAAAATGTTTTCTTGGCGAACAGTTCACAAATTCATTCAACTCCGCTCCAAAGGAAATGGAACTAAGCTAAAAGCGTTATTTAAAACAAATTACCTAGTCAAAGACACTTAATTATTTTTTTTCTGTTTATCAAATTTCAAGGAAATCAATTAAAAGAAATTAAAACAAAAATTTAGAGTTGGTTTATGTTTTAATTAATTCGTATTGATGTAGATTCAATTTGAAAATTCGAATTAACTGGCTTTTCAACCGACTTTAAAAAGGCGGAGTTTTTATGTTCAACGGTAGGTATATTATATTTTTTGTATGTTATAGATATCTCCGCCGATTCGAAATCGAATTTCACATTCTTTTTTAATTCGTAAGAGTATACTTACTTCCAAGTTGGTCCCATTATCACCAAGTCAGAATCTGATAAAGGGATCCCTGGCAAATCGAGGGCAACCCTAAAATTTTATAGGCACACATTATGTTTTTCATATATTTTTAACGCAATGCAGATATTTGTATCTGGTAATCATCATCTTAATATGTTGCCACAGAACTCCTTAACGGTTAGGAGCTAGCAAGAAGATAATACTGCGGTTTATCGACAGAACGTATTTTGTAGTGGGCTGCCCTATTGGGCAGACCCGGCGCTTACGAGGTACTAGACCGCAATTTTATTACTAGGTGCATACCTATACCAGCATTCCCAGAAACGGGATAAATTACAAAAGATCTTTTATCAAATTAACTTAATTAACCGCATGGTTACGACACCAGAATAAAGAAGGCTCAATTTTAACTGGTTCTTATTAAGCTTCTGTTTATAATTTAACTTTTTAAATGACTTTTTTAATAATCGATTCTTAATTGGATGCAAATGATTACGTATTGTTACTGACTTAACACAAAAAAATGAAAAAAGTTTAAATAAAACTATCAACCGACTTCAGTTATAAAAAAAAGAAAAATAATATTTACTACAAACATACCTAATCAGTTATTTTTTTGAGACGGTGCGAATTAACTCATGTTAACTCTCCATGGCTGGCACCTATTCAAAAGAATATACCAGAGTATATCTTAACCACAAAACTATACTCGTTTGACACTAGGTATCATATCGGTACAATGTGCTTCTCCCAACACATTGTTTTATTTAAGCTAAAATCATAAAACGGTATTCTACTACTAAATTAACCAAGTTTATCATATTACCCTAAAAATACGATTTATACCTCGTTACTCGATAAAAAACAAAATATTCCAGCAAAAGTCGGTAATGGCGCAATTAAAGTCTAAAATATCACAAAAAGACCGCAAAAAGAATCGTCAGCAGTATCTTCAGGAATAAAGTTTCATAGGAAGTCAAGCGCGAACGTACCCAAGAGCCGGTTCCGTCCGCACCCGGATAGGACTTCAAACAACCTTTTAACCCGACAGTCTACCGGGATTTCGACTAAAAAGTAAAGAGGATTCCGCATTTTTGAAAATAATGAGGGAACTATTTGGAGCGTAGAGTTTCTTATTACAACCGTCCGAGCATTGAGGTTCGTTTCAGATTCAGACTAAACCCATGTGGTTGCGGGGTCAAATTCCGCAAAGGCCATAATAAGTATATGTGTAATAAGCATGAGCACTAATAAGTACCTAAGTCATGGGTGTTTTAAATGAATTCAAGTTATATGTTTATCCATTATTTAGTCACCATGGATTTTTTTAATTATTACTTATTTATTTCAAAAGGTAATTTATTTTAATGTCACTCATAAATGTCCAGACCTCAGCGCAAAGGTGTTTCTTTTCTAAATACGTGAATATAAATTTCTACATACCTAAATGCACATATTCAATTCAACATCCCTTTAGTGACTATTTTCTTTCAAAATTTTATGATCAAACGATACATCCACAAGACAGATTTTGCACAAAATCAAATAAAAACAATTTCTGCCGTACCCGGAGAAATATGAATGCCACATTTATGGAGAGTAGATATTTTCGTGGAAATCTTAAAAAGGGCGCTTCGGTGCGGGCTAGGGTTGCCGACTTAGGAGATAAACTATTACGAAACAAAGTAAGTAAGTAAGGAAACATTAAAACTATAACTGGTTGTGCAGAATTTGCGTATTATAATAATTCTGGTATTTCTTTTCGTGTCTTTTTCGTATATTAATTCGTATTAATAATTAAATTCCAAATAATTTCGCTTTTTTCAGTGATATATTTTCGTCTATTTATTTTGTTTTTTTTATTTGCATGTAAAAGAGTATACAATAATTTTATATTTTTTAAAACGTTCTAAATTTAAATTCGATTCGTAGAGGTTATATTCGCGTGCTCGTTTAAGGTTTTAGCTAGGCGCTAACATGGTAATTACACACTAGAAATAGAATTAACGAAATAATAATCTAGCTACATGTTTCCTTTGTGTGTAATTATTATGTAAAGTTTAAAAGAAACTATCAAAGTAAAATTCTGTACATAGAAGTTTTTTTTTTAATATTTGGAAAGCTTAATCGGTACTAAAACCAAAACTGTATTTTTATCATTTTTGTATGTCTGTCTGTATCTTGGTCGCGCATGAAGCCGCACTACTAAATGAATTCAAATGCTTGATTTGAGTTCGTACTATACGAGCCTACGAGGTCGGACATTGAATAGTTTTTACTCGAAAGTCAACACGGTTTCTTGGGAGAGGGGATGAAAGTTAAACCTTGTACGGAGTTGTAAATCATTAACGCTTAGTAAATTAATTCAGCAAAAAACAAAACACACTAAAACTAAGATAGATAGAGAGAGTAGTGTTTGTGTCATTTGCCGTTGGAATTCTTGTTCGATTACAATATTTAAAAAAAAAAACGTTAACATAATTTTTTACTTAATAAACAAAACCGCAATTTTAACAAACACGGCTCGAGATTATGTAACAAAACTAAAAGTGTAATAAAGTGTAATTTCCGTTTAGTGTCGCTAAAGAAATTTGTCGGAGTTGACACCCCTGGTTTGGATGGATTCGTGAGGATACTTACTCATATCCATAACATACGGAATAATCTGCCCTCGGCCAAAAGGATTGATTATTTTTTTGCATATCTCCAAGTATAATTGAATAAAAAAAATTGGCTGAGACGATAAAAAAGTAAGGGATTAGGTGACAATTATTTTCTAATCTTATTTTAATTTGCTTTTGGGTTAAACTGTAATACCGCCCGGTATATCCCGCTAATATTATAAATGCCAAAGTTTGTGAAGATGTTTGGATGTTAAGATGTTTGTGACTAATCACGCGTAAAGGGCTGAACGGATAGATGATATTTTGCACACATATAGAATAAGATCTGGATACTTTTTATCCCGGTTCAATGTTCCTATGGAATATATCATCATCATCATATCTGCCTGTTGCAGTCCACTGCTGGACATAGGCCTCCCCCAAGGAGCGCCACAGCGCACGATCTTCCGCCCTTTGCATCCAGTCGCTGCCAGCTGCCTTCTTCAGTTCATAATATATATATATATATATATGGAATATATGTTATACACCAAACCAAACATCCTGTGTATTTGTAACAAAACACCTCCGAAACGTCTTGACCAATTCTAGTGAAATTTTGTGTGTATATTCACTTAGTTTGGGGCTAGCAAATTGGTGTGATTGTGGAAACAAATAACTTTTTATTATTATTTATTTGGAAAATTTCGTTGTATAGACTTTGAGAGATCGCCTCCAAATCCTGTAGACGTAACTCTTCATTAACATAAATCACGAAGCCGAGACGTGGACAATTAGGAATCAGCTAGTACAGTCAACAGCACGTCGACCTACCCCAAAAGTCAAAAAATCTCCAATAGATTTTCAACTTTAAGCCTGACATATAAAGTTCATTTTCAAATGAGAAAATTTGACATTTTGTGGTAGGTCGACGTGCTGTTGTCCGTACACCAAAATAAATCTTAGCGAACTATACAGGATGTTTGGTAAAGGGTAGGTATATAAATATATTTGACGATCTCCGTGGCCGAGAGGCGAGCATGCCGGACTTTAAATGGCGCTGCCTTCTCTGAGGTTCCGGGTTCGATCCCCGGTCGGGTCAATGTAGAAAACGATATTTTCTATATTGGCTCGGGTCTGGGTGTTGTGGTACCGTCGTTGTTTCTGATTTCTATAACACAAGTGCTTTAGCTACTACATTAGGATCAGAGCAATGTATGTTATGTTGTCTAATATTTATTTATTTATCAAGCCGAAACTAGCATATATGCATATAAAAGTGTGGTGAAGTCAGTTTGATAACATCATTATAATTTTTTGGATTTTCATTTAAATATAATTTTTAGTATCAGATTCGTATGAAAATATTTTTTTCAAAAACGATGTTATCAAATTTCTTACTTCACCATAGTATTTATAGGCATTTAACATAGTCTAGTTCGCTTTGATATACCATTTACTTACGTAACACCCTGTGGAGAGGCATAAGCTATACGTTAAAATCGTAAATAACATCCAAATAATGTGTATTGTCGTGCAATAAAGATTTATAATAAACTGCCTATTGAAGTTAGAGCATTGCCAATGTGTAAGTTTAATTATACACTAACGAACTGGCTCTTGAAAAAATGTTTCTACTCGACCAAAGATTTTTTAGATAATGTAATGGGGGACATGACATGATGGATGATTTGTACTTTTTAATTTTATTAATAAACTTGACATGTTAATATTATAGTTGACATTGTGATAAATATTTTTTCTTATTTTAATCAATTTAATGTATTACAATTTCATGAAATAATGTGATATTTCTACGCCAAACCTGGCAGAATATGCAAAACAAACCTAGATTTAAGACCTTAATATGTTACCATATTCTTAGAAATAAATGAATTTAATTTGATTTGATTTGAAAAAGATGAAGTAACTTTAACACGTCCCCATTTTTAACCAACCATTGCTTCGGGACTATTTGTGCTCGTGTCAAGAAGAACTAGGTATACTTTGGCATTATAAATAGGTTTCTATTATTAAGAGGCCGATGTACAGGCCCTTTAAAACAGCAACATAGCAATCTCTACCGCCAGTAAACTACATTAATCAAACAGCGACAGAGTTCTTAGTTCTTACATTAATTGGATTGGTACAACTTTTACACGACTGGGTTGGCCCACGTGGCAATTAACAAAGGCAAGCATGCCCGTAACCCGGACGGCGAAAGTTGAAGGTTGGCATGAAGAACAAAAACAAAAGAAACAAGAAAATCGCAGGTCGAATGGCGCCGGCGAAATATTCGCCGGCGCTGGCCATTTGGCCATTTTGGTTTTAACTCTCAGTAAACGATGGAAATGCCACAGAGTTGCAATTGATTCGTTTAATATTGCATACGTACAACAAAGTTCGTGACTAGATTGTAAAGTTCCTTTTAAACTTTCACATTGCATGATTAACATGGAATGATTGACAGCCACACACACAGATCGGGCTGTGATCACAGTCGGTGTAACCGGGTCGAAACGTCGGGCAACTAAAATGTTAAAAAGTATACCTAGAATAATGAATGATCGCTTTAATTTGCGTTTTAATTTAACGACATTCTAAATCATGTCTTATTCTAAAAACGTTTCTTGTCTCTCTCTGTTACACAGCACTACCATCGACTTAGTTAGTACATCCCTGGCTACTTACTGAAATAAGACACTTTCATAATCATAATATATTTATTGTTTTCATTTGGTACATAAGGTCTTAAAATAAATAATAACATGTCCTCAAAATGAGCCCTGTAAGGGCATTACAATTTCAATTTTGTTGAATTCTATTATCAACTACAAAAATTATTTAATTACAATATCAATACACGTTAATAAATTAATAAAGATTAGGTATGAGAGACAAAAATTCGTAAATTAAAATTTATACAATACCCAAAAACTCATTAAGGCTATAGAAACTTTTTTTGCGTCAAGTACTCTTTCAATGTAATATGTTATATAATGTTTCACTTTTACGTAATAAATGGAAAACTGAATAGCTCTTATAGCGTCTATCGTTTGGTAGTCCAGTCACCTTAAGAACCACGTATGAGATACGTTAGGAAGGTCAAAAGTCGCAAGTATCCGTTTTTTTTTTAATATTTATCTTTCTTTGCTTTATAAAAGTTGTAGAGTATAAAATGATTTACAAATGTAGATATTCTACAACTGCAAAAATGGTTAAATTATGCCTGAGTAAGTAAATTTTCTTGGATAATTAAGGGTCACGGAGACTAAAAATAAATTATCACCCGTGTGTTATATCATGCTTTATGCAATTAATGATAATTTTTATTTTATAACCCATCACAGCGATTATGTCGCACTTGCATCTCTGTGGCATCATCGTCAAATTAAACTCTAATTATAGGTCTGCGGAAAATATTTAGTTCTGCTCATAACCCGCGGGAGTGCACCAGGTGCCTGTTACGTAACTCTTAGTCCTTGAAAAAACAAGCTCCTGTACTAACTGTATGAAATAACAGAGGAAATAATGAAAACACAAAGCACCTACTTTTCCTCCCTTTGACCTAGAAAAACAGAAGGTTGGAGCATATTTTTTGCAGGGCAGTGTTGCTAGTAAATTAAATATTTTATGGAAAAAGGTAATTTCAGTTTGTGTGTTTCGGATCCTTTTGAACAATCGTAAGTTTTTCTCCTGTAAGATTATTCTGGAACGTATAACACAATTAAGGAGTATACTGCCTTTAAAAATAGTTTGGGGCGCAGCTTCTAATAGTTTTGTATATCATATTATTACAGGGCAATGCCTGTCTTAACCTGCATGTTAAAAAAAAACAATTGACAACAATGGCCTCGTCACAAATTTTTGCGCGAACTGATCGTGAGGATTAAAAAGCGCTTAAGAGCACGATCTTCTTTCTTCACCCAGCTACTACCAGTCATCTTCCTAAGGTCGTCGGTCCAAGCTGGAAGGGGGGGGGGGGATAAACAAACTACTTTTGCCAAGACGTGGTTTCTACTTAAAATTTTATACGCGCGTCGTGCTCAAAAACAATCAATACTTAGTGTTAATAATTTTCGTTGGACAAGTTTATCTAGTAAACTTACAAGAAGTACCTAAGCATAATCGACGTCTTGATTTGCGGTTACAATTTCAAAATCTCAACAATAGGTTGGCTTGCATGGCCATTTTGAAAAAATCTAATGAGTTGTTGAATTACCCGTCAGTAAGTTGCCATTGTCGCTACTACACAATAAATTGTCTTTTTATCGGATATTATTATCTACGTCTGCGAATATAACTGATATTACGTTATCAAAGGAAGCCTATGAAGCTCATAGACCGTTACAAATCAAATAACAGAACCTTGAGACAAAGCACGTCACCCGAGGCGACGTGATCTCTTGATTTACATAGTAGCAAATAGCTGGATTTATAATCAACTGAACTGTATATTAAACGGTATTTAGACGCTCAAATGCATAGATTAGTTCAGTCAAAACAGAATCACTTTTAGGAGTAGGTACTAATAACTATTCCATAGTAAATCCATCGTGCAACTAATAATACGTAAAACCCTGGTATGTTTGTGGTGCTCAAATATAACTTTTTTTTGACGTGATAACGTCTTATAAATCGATAAACGCCGGCTGCACGCACGAAAAAGTATCACGTTCCGCGTGCGAGCAAGAGCGCGTAACAAGCGATAGAGAGGCACTATAGGCCTAAGCGTTCGGCTTGTGACGCATCTATCTCTCTTCCACTCCATCGGCCGATGCGTCCGAGTAGCATCAATGTTTTCTTATGACGTTATCACGTAAAATTATCGTCCGTAAACTGACTTTACAGACAATCAATTTTTATGGGATTATTAAGTTAAAGAAGAATGAAGAAAGATGTCCCATTTAATTTCTTGGTCACGTGATATATTCTATATGGGGATCTTTTTAGGGCTCCGTACCCAAAGGATAAAACGGGACTCTATTACTAAGACTCCGCAATCTGTCTGTCATCAGGCTGTATCTCATGAGCCGTGGTAGTTAGACGGTTGAAATTTTCACAGATGATGTATTTCTGTTGCCGCTATAACAACAAATACTAAAAACAGAATAAAATAAATATTTAAGGGGCTCCCATACAATAAACGTGTTTTTATTTATTGATAATGGACCCTTCTTGCGCCAGTCCGACTCGCACTTGGCCGGTTTTTTAAATTTAGACAATGATTTCTGCGTATTTTAAATACTTTGGAGTAACATGTTGTAGAGTTAACCAATTGACTTGTGCTTGGACGTGCGTGGGATCGATTTAGCGGCTTTTTTTCAACCGGGACCGTTCAAGTATTACGTAAGCACTATAGGGGGGCGGGGGGGTCTCTGCTTTGCTTATTTTTGATGACATGGGGGGTGGGGGAGTCTAGATGGTGATTACGTCAGCATCAGTCGCGTAAAAAGAAATTAACTATACTTTTTAACCGACTGCCAAACGAGGAGTATTTACTCATATATGGCATTTTCGGGGATTCCCACAAATAAATGAACACGTTACTCGCTTAGAAGCGAGTAGGGGAATTACTGCGCGCTGCTGACTTGTATATTTTTTTTCCGTCAATTTATTGTTTCGTTTCGGTACAATTGATGATTTGACGTGTTTATTTATTTTTTAAACTTTATTGCACGGACAAACAATATAAGGCGTAATTACAACTTACGCTGCTACCTGATGCAGGCTTAGTGGTTTAAAAGGGCGCTACGGTCACTAATATAAAAATATAATTTTATAAAATATTATTATTTAAAAAAAAAGCAACAATTATAATATTTGTACCTTACTCTTATATTGAATACCGTGTTAGCCCTTTTTTCTCATTTCTAGAATTATATCTGCTGCTCATGAATCAATTTAAAAAAATACATTAAAAGAAGAAAAATGCATAATAATGTTTACGTTACCATGGGGGGGGGGTAAGAGCTTTGATTACTTTTGCTGACAAGGGGGAAGGGGGGGTAAATAATTGTAGTAGTAAATCTGCTTACGTAATACTTGAACGGCCCCATCATGGAGTCTTGCTTCTTCATATTGATATGAGTATGCCTATTTTGTTGATTTGGTTTTTTGTAATTTAATAGTATATTGTTAACTATTAACTTGAATAATTATGAAACCTAGATAACTATATAAATTTTCATTTCGTACACCTAAAAATTAACTGAAATAAATATTTACCTACTATTAAGTATCTAACTCTAATCTAAATAAAAAAAAACTTTGGCGGAATTCAACGATGTGAACCAAGATTACCAAGATGATATGGCCATTAAAAAAAGAAGAAGAATATTTCAAAGACAGTAGATGCTTGTATTCAGAAGTTTGCTTGTTATTTAGATGAGTGGAGCAATTGAGCAGAGATCAATAAATAAATAAGCGCTAGACGTCGCGCTTATTATCAAAGACACATCAATCAACCAACCCGCCAACCCGCCTGCCAACCCCCCAGATGATAGACGGATGCAGGCCGCTTCCAACCGGCCGATCTGGATGTCACTGGGGGAGGAATATATTCAGCAGAAGACGTCCTGTAGCTGAAATAAATAAATGAATGAATGACATCAATCAAAAGATTTAACATCCACAAGGATGTTAAATCTTTTAAATCTTTTAAAAATCAAGAAAATTATGCTTGGTGCCACAAGGCACCAAGCATAATTTTCTTGATTTTTTAATTTAATAGATATTTGGATGGTCGCACCACAAAGCTAATCGGGTCGTTTATTTATTTGCTTGGCAGATTGATAAAGCATTTTTTCAACTTCTAAGTCTATCATTGTATTTTTAAGAGGCCATTTCGGAATACCTACATGTCGTATTTTTTGTATTTAGGCATGAAAGGGATTAAATAAGATATGAAATACGGAACAAGATGAAATCAGTCGAAATCCCAGCGGGCTCAGATTCAGAGCCAGATAATGCAGACTTCATCCACCAAATTGAATGGGAAAATATATCTTATGTACCATTTTCGTAATTAAATACAATAATATAAATATTTTTGCTTTGATGTTATAATAATAATTAATTATTACACAATCACATCAATTATCTAGCATCAAACTAAGCAAAGCTTGTTCACTATGGCGACTAGATAACGAATATACATACTTAAATACCTTTATTAACATCCATGACTTGGCAAATACTCGTGTGCATCACACAAACATTCGTCCCGCGGGATTCAAACCCGCAACCGCCAAGCTTTGTAGTCCGGAGCACCAGACTGTCGTCAAATTCTCTAAGAGTTATTCTTGCAGATTTTGTTTTTTTATTTATCCTACAATTTTCTGCTGCAATGGCAAAGCCCCAAAATCCGTTTCACTGTATTTTTCTTCAGTCAAATCCCAGCAACCCAGCAGGCAATACTTTTCCAGACGAATGTCCCTGACTAAATTAAAGATAAGTTGCATAATATTTAACTTATGTATAGACCAAAAAGTCAACCAATTACATAAATTAATAGCTTAGATTAAAAAGAACATTTTCTTAACCTACACGCTGGTTTAGCTAGAGCCTAATAATATGGCACACAACTTAAAGACGTTTCAAAATATGTAATATGTCTGAACTAACAATTTTTACAAATAATTTTGTAGCTGAATGTCCAAAATTAAGAATGTCGGCTTAAAAGGACTTTTCGGAAGGTATTTTGCGAATGTAGGAATTGCGGGATACGGATCGTAACTCGTTTAGGATATGAACTGCGAATTGAATATTCAAAGTGCTAATAAAATATTCTGCAAGATGATATCAACCTTCGTACGTACCAAAATGTTTTACATAAAATAAATTCATAATACCTACTAACATTTCAAACATGTGAGAACCTTTGAAATGTACAATCGAGCGCAATGCGAAAGTTTGTGAGAATGTTTAGATGTTTGTGACTCAATCACGCGTAAACGGCTAAACGGATTTAGATGAAATTTTGCACACATATAAAATAAGATCAGGATTAACATATAAGATACTTTATATGCCGGTTCAATGTTCCTGTGGGGTATATGTAATATACTTAACGTCCTGTAGTTCACGCAAACGAAGTTGCGGGCACAGCTAGATTATCAATAAATATTTTCGGTTGAACGACGATATTTTTCATAGGATCGTGCCAAAAACCGTTTAGGGCGTATTCTGCGGCAACTATGAGGGGGGGAGGGGGGAGGATTCTGGAGTTAATGAGCCGTGCGAGACGTGAGATAAGGGCCGCGGCTGCTGCGGCGGGGTACAGCTGGGGGAATACAGTCATACCATGGACGAATTGCGAACAAAAGGTACGGTCTAAATACTATCCCCACTATTTTTTGCGTAGGTATCTATTATTTGGTAGAAATAGAAGTTTGTTAAAACAGATTATAGTAAACAAATTAATAAATATTGGACAACATCACATTCATTGCTCTAATAGGGTAAGTAGCGAGAACACTTGTGTTATAGAAATCAGAAACAACGACGACGGTACCACAATACTCAGACCCGAGACAATATAGAAAAGTTCGTTTTCTACATTGACCCGACCGGGAATCGAACCCGGAACCTTAGTGATGGCGACGCCAAGCCCTCGCCTCTCGACTACGGAGGTCGTCGAAGTAGAGCATCGACTTGGCTATCAGTGCTAAATTATTACACGAAAAGTGTTAAGTAATTACAAATGGTGACCACGACCAGGAAAAACGCCCAGGAAAAAGAGCCGCTCTCGGTCTACCTATGTCCATTTATACACCGTGAATTTTTAATTACCCGAGAAAATTAACTAACATACTCAGATATCGATATAGGTACATCGAATTTGGCGAATAAAAAAACGGAACGGCGTACGGCGTTGGCGTACGGAAGGAATAACTATGAATGAAAAAAAATCATTCATAGTTATTCCTTCCGTACGCCAATATTACGCGACCAAATTAGGTGGACTTTGGTTCCGTTAATGTTGGAATGATAATGATTACTATTTGAATTAGCAGGACTTTTATGATGCATATTTTTTAAGGAATGTTAGGGATCTTTTAAATAAATTTCTTATAATTTTTTTTTTATTCGCCAAATTCGATGTATATCGATATCTGAGTATGTTAGTTAATTTTCTCGGGTAATTAAAAATTCACGGTATATTGTACAGTGTACTGGCGGTTGTCTTTAAGCTACAAAATGTAAGGCGTGCCCTTTAAAAGCTCTACGCAAAAGCTTAGCTTAAAGTCACGTTTTCAAATGTGTTTATATAATTATGTACAACTCAATTCAAACGGATTATGTTCGTATGGAGAATCAAATAATTTCGTAACCAATATAAGTCTTGGCGACCTCTAAGAAGGTTAAATATAATTGCCAATCAAATAAGTCTGAGTCAAAGTACATTTGTAAATTATAACAATTAACGAGAAATTAATTTACGTACAATTACTTATTTATGTACTACTTCTTACTTAATAAAGGGAACCTAATATTAAGTGTTTTGCTCTACTAGGTGGTAGAACTACAATTACCTACAGTAAGAATGTTAATACTAAGGAACTTATAAAATCGCCGGGAAAAATCTCGTGTAGTTTCTAAATTGATACCTTGAGGATAATACTTAAAGTATCCAATTCCTATTTTCAGTGTAATTTTTTGAAACGTTTTGATACTTTCTAAGCCGTCTAATGTTATAAAGCTTTGCAAATTATTAAAAAACAGAAAATTATATTATGAAAATAAATTTTATCACATTCGCAGCGCTCTTAAAATCGGTTCATAAAAGTTTATAGTCCCTATGTAATGAGGCACACAAAAGATTACAGAGATAACCCATAAGACTACATGCGCCCTTCTGAAACGTGAACATGGTTATGAAAGGTAGCTAAGATGTAGGAATTCTTTTTCAGAACATCAAAAAAATATTTATTTTTGTAAAAAGTAAGTATTTTTATTTTTTATCAATTGGGCAACCTGGGGCTCCAGCTGAAAATCAGCGCTGCAATTTTTCTGCAGCACACGCTGAGCTGTTGCCCATTAGACACTAAATCGATGCACTATATTAGTTGTACAATGTTTTTGTCCGTCTGTCACCAGGCTTTATCTCATAAACCGTGATAGATAAGATAGTTGAAATTTTCACACATGATGTATTTTTGTTGTAACAATAAATACTAAAAAACAGAAAATAAATATTTAAGGGGGCTCCCATACAACAAACATATTTTTTTGCCGTTTTTATAGATAGATAATGGTACGGAACCTTTCATGCGCGAGTCCGACTCGCACTTGGCTGATTTTTTTTGTATTTATTATGTTTTTGTTCTGTGTGTGTCTAATAAAATATTTATCTAATTCTCTCTCTCTCTCTTTCTCTCTCTAATGAATATATCTTACAGTGTCATTGAAGATAAATAACACTTGAAAAAAATCATCGACCTCAGGTGGGACAGTGTCATATGAAATATTGTTAACAAGGTGACTTACCACTTACCACTAGTACTAGCAATCAATGGACTCTCTTTTAAATTGTAATAATTGCTTATTTGGAGTAGGAAAAACAGTGCTCTCATTAGACGATCAAATGAAAGTACATTTGATCGTCTTCAATGCGAAATTTTGTAAGTATGGATGTATGGATATTTGTTACTCTTTCACGGAACAACTACTAAACGGATTTGGATAAAATTTTACACACATATAGAACATGATTGAGATTAACACATTGGATACTTTTTATCCTGGTCAAATGTTCCTGCGGGATAAATTGAAAACTAAGTACCACGCAAGCGAAGTCGCGGGCAACTGCTAGTTTTCAATAATATAGAACTTAACAACCAAATTAGTTTCAGCAGTTTACTCGTAATAGTAACCCTCATCTTAAGGCACACGTTAGACTATGTATGTTTGCAGTAAAACAGTCGGTGAACTTTTGAACTCACTGAAACGTGAAAGACATTCATCTCTCTAGCTGTTGCCCGCGACTTCGCTCGCGTGATCTTTAGTTTATTTAATGTATCTCACAGGATCATTTATCGGACGTAAAAAGTATCCTATATGTTAATCCAGAACATATTCTTTATGTATGCAAAGTTTTATCTAAATCCGTTCAGTAGTTTTTGCGTGAAAGAGTAACAAACATCCATCCATACTTACAAACTTTCGCATTTATAATATTAGTAGGATAACCGTAACTCTTACGAAGATTATCAGAATACAAACTCAATATTTTGTAGGAAATACTTATAATATAACTCGGTTTCTTAAGAGTAATCCTAGCCATAATATTAAAGACAGGAGTTTTATCTGACTGCATGGTTGATGAATATCTAGAGGGCCAAATAGGCAATAAACGAATGTTTTCATTCATGCATTTAAGTATTTTGAAACTGTTGCGCCTTCTACTTCAATATACATACACACCCCACAGTAGCACAACCTACCCTTGACGATTCTTAGATGTTTAGCTGGACACCTCTTATAGAGAGTGTCAATTTAATAAACAACACGAATTTTGATATTTTACAATCATTGTTTTGTAGCTTGAATTTATGCAAAGTAATTACTTATTTTAAAGGTAACCTTTTTGTTCGTTTTGCAAAACATTTCCGACCTTATTTATGAGAAGGGTAAAGAGATTTCATTCGTACAGCGTTAATTACACGCTCGTAAACCGTCGTCTTTGTGAACTAAGCGCTTTCGAGCTTCCAAGCAAAACGTTTGAAACAGAGAGTCTGCTAGACACACGTGATACCTTTGATCTCGCTGTCACAAATCACAACCTGTCCCAAGTTCCAAAAGCAAAGCCACACGTACACGAACAGACAGTTAGAATTATCTTAAAATTATTAAGTTTAATTTTAGTGCCCATAATTTCAGTCTCAGAATTTGTTTCTTGAATCCTAGCACGTAAGTAACACTATGTGTAAACCACGGTTGAGTAGCGTCACCGTTGAGAATGTTGATTACACTGAAAAGGCTACAAATCAAGTCAAGTATCACATGTATGTATACGTTGTCAGCTAAAGTAAAATATGTCGAGCGTGCTCGTACACTATGACTACCTAAAGCTGATATAATGTTTCTAGATCACCGTCTTTCCCTGCCTCAACTCGCTTAAACTTTCAGGTACAAGTATCTCGGCCTGACTTTGCGGGTTTTGTTCCTTATTCTCTACTTTAAGTTTGAAGTACATTAAAATTTACCACCATCTCCTCCTGGCGTTCCCCAGCCACTACAGAGTAATGTAATATCGATGCAAGTTGCGCTAATCGGATCAGAACTGCGTCTCAGCGCGCTACAAGTTATAGTGGGTAACTTGAGAGGTAAAGTGGGTTCTTACTCTCTGCTCAAGCAACCGAAATTTTATAACTGACTTAGACGTAAGAGCAGGTATGCCAGAGACTACAAGATGACGTCATCACCTCAAGTTTCGCAATAATCGGGTCAGAACTGATTCTTAGCGCGCAGCAACTTAGTGGGTTATTGAATGAGTAAAGTAATTTGCTCTTTTATAGTCTTTAAAATATACAAAATAGCTTAAATAGCTATGCCAGCCAGATTAGGGCTAGTTGGTTTGAGCACTGAACTACTTATCTTAGTACAAAGTTGGCGGTCGCGCGTTCGACTCCCATGAAAGGGAAATTGTGTGATGAGCACGATCATTTGTACATGAGTCATAGTTATCATATAATGTATACTCCGTCTATCCGTTAACCAATCGCCATAGTACAAGCCTCAGATCAGAGAAAGGATTTTCTATGGTACAAGCCATGCTTATCGACTTTCAGGCCAAAGAAGTTGTATGAAGGTTGAAAGAATTTATTTGAAAAAATCTGGTGTCTATAAATATTTTATGGCCTTACTACAAAAAGATAGACTAGTGATAAACTCTTGTCTAAAGATAAGACAATCAATTTGAAATGTTGACACCAGTCATTCAGACATCAGACCACAGAACAAGTAAGACTTTTCTGTGCATCAGACATTCGAGACATATTACTAACAAACATTTCAAATTGGTTGGTTAATCTTTAGACAAGATTTTAACACTAGTCTATCTTTTTGTAGTAAGGCCATAAGTATTTGAAATAAAAGACGTTAAAGATTTAAAATGCAAACACCATGTTGTGTATTACACAGCACTCAAACCTTCTAATTTGAGTTTTCAACTCTTCCACAGCAGCAGTTGGCGGAAACTCAACTTGACACTTATGCAGGCATTATCCGGAGTTGCCCGAAGTTTCCCTATGTTGCAGCAACTTCGGCAACTCTACGCGACTATCGCAATTAGCGCTTCTTCAAACTTTCCACTTAGGCGCTGAACAGTCTTTGCTGTAGCTAAAGAAGTATCGTAATCGGTTGTAGCGTGTTTTATTGTTTTATGTTAAGTTATAAGAATTGATAATGCGGAGGAAAAGGATTAGCAAGCTAAAGTGGCAGTGGGAAGGGCACATAGCCGTAGAACTGATTGCCATGGGGCAGGTTCAAGAATGGAGGCCACGTACCGGCAAGCGCATCGTGGAATGTCCACCCACAAAGTGGACAGACGACCTGCAGGGCTAGCATGCGCGCATCGGTTATTTTATCGATAGACAAGACAAATTTTGTCTTCGACGATAATTTTGTCGTTTTCCCTAACCTAACGGAGATAGACGTCTCGAATCCTTTTTCTTAATATACTCAGGGTCTCCCGTTATTCGTAGCCAATTATTTTTACGTTATAACACGGCATTGCCATGATATTTTGTTTGTTTCTTTGACGTTATCAAAGACAAAACGACATATTTACGTCAAAATTCGATAAAATGCAACGATAAAATTTTATCGTGTTGCGCATGCTAGCCCTGCTGGTAAACCGCCGCTACCGCCGACCGCTTCCAACCGGCCAATCTGGAAGTCATTGGGAGACGCCTATGTCACAAATTACGTATAGCGGCGGCGCGCCCTATGTTCAGCAGTGGACGTCCTGCGGCTGAAATGATGATGAAGAAAAGGTCATGACTTCGGACGGAGTAAGGAATAAACGTCCTTGTGTTATGAGGTACACAGTAAATTCTACTAAAGGATTCTTTTAGCAAACCTAAACCTCGAGTTAATTTACACACTTACTGTGGTTATCGGGTCGTTAACATATTTTGAAGCCCTAATTGTCATTAAAAATAAGTGTTTGGCTATTCTTATTTTTTTAATAAAGTAATTACGGTCTAAAATGACCTTTGTGAAGCCATTTTCTTGGTTTATACGATGGCGGTACGACTAGCGACACGAAAGTTGAGCGTTGGGCGAAAATGCACAGAAGGAAGACCACACAAAGACTACGATTACTCGATTGGCTAGTAGTGCGACGCGCCCGCCATGTCGGCTGGGATTGGTTGTTAGATCCCCGCATTCCCCGCACAGGCGTCTCTGATCGTCTCGTAAGATGCGCAAAGCGATCCCCAATCTTAGCCTCTACCCCTCTAGCACGATCAACAAAACACGATATGATACGATATGATATAGCGATTTATCGCCTATTTACTTTCAAAATATGATAACATAACCGCCATCTTGAACTTTTATTGAAACAGTAAGCATGTCCGTGCCGGCGAGACGTCACGGTTATGCTCGCTTTTTTAATAAAAGTTCATATTTTGACAAAAAATATGCGATAAATTGATATATATCATATAGTGTTTTGTTGCACATGCTAGAGGGGCAGGGCTCAATATCGGTGCCGCGTACATTATAAACGTATAAAATACAATGATTATATTCTGCTGCGTAATAAATTCTATTAAATTAAGCCAATTCTGCTACCTACACAAAAACATAATAAAAAGAAATTAAATAAAAATAATGGTTTTCATTCAAGACGTTTTTCATAAAACTTTGCAACATTTTTTAAGAACATATTTACTTTGAAGATTGGTTTAACAACCCTTAAACTACAACAACACAGACACACCCAATAGCTAACTTTACCTAGAAATCGCTGCAACTCGAGTACCAAAGTACCTACGAAGTTTCAAGTAGATAGTGCATATACTGTAATCTGTATAATGACTATGTACTTAGTATCTTGCTCGTTGGACCCAGATGCCGCTGAGCTGGAAACTGAGCCAGTAACTCGGAGTTTTAATAAAACAAAGACAAGACAGGTAGGGGAGACAAGCTCAAAACGGCTATTCCTCTCAAAACAAAAAATAATACATTTTGTGTCTTTTGCCACACATTTCATTTCATTTATAACTAACATTTAAAAAAATTCCTAACGAAAACATTTGAAAGTCTCGGCTCACCGATGTTTTTGAGAACAGTATTTTGAACTCGAAATTCAATCGAAACTTTAAGGCAACATGCTTAAAATAGGATCTCATTTTCTACAAATCTTCGTATGAATAAACATGGTTACATACATGACTTGTCTCCGAATGAGAAACACACTGGAGTGGAAAGGTAAGGCAAAGACAACTCACCCTTTTACTATTGATTGCTACGAGAAGGCCTGGATAACGCAGAAAGCATAAAAATAAAAATGACCTAATAAAACCTTTCTACTACACTAACAGTTAGGATACAGGGTGTACAAACGAACGGGACACTCCTTAAAACCACGTGAGCTGGTCATATAAAACAACTTAAGTTAGTTGATGTATTTGTTGTACACTAAAAGAGGCCTATCCTATGTCCAGCAATTGGCTGACGTGGGATGTTTATGATGATGATGACGCTAGTTTTTTCAAAACAGACAAATAGTTTGCCTAGCGTGTAGTTCAGAGTTTTAATACTTCTGCGGATAACATTGTTTTATGAACAATATTTGATAATCATAAATTTTAAATTTTAGAGTTCAATTTGCCCAGCCTGAACATTCTCGGAGCTGTAAAAGTTATAAAGGACTCCTAACTTTCTGCAGGGAATTGATCCGTCACAGCTGTACACAAACACTTTGTTTAGGTTCATTGACAGTCTGTTTCTATGTTTGCCTGCAGTAATCTGGCTTATCCACGACACCCAGGCCCTTTATTTCGCTAAGCTCTTTCCCAGAGGTGACAGAATCGAATAATGATTGCCGAGCGAGCAAGTAATGTGATTATCGCGCGCGTCCCAACACGCCTCGCGTTTCAGGCACGTTTGAGAGTAATACAATTAGAAAGTCTTCTTTGAGAGTGTTATACGTGAGTAATTTATTGTTAAATGGGGTATTTATCTTTGTTTTTCTTAATGGGGTGTATTTAAGTTCTTCCAAGGCATACTGTTTTTAACGCAATTTTACTAGCTTCATTTTTAACTTACGATTATGTTACGATTGAATCTTGAAAGTCAATTCATTTCTTCATTGCATTAAACCATTATAAACCATAATATACAGTAGGTCTTATTTGTTAGTTACAGGTGTTATGTGGACTTTGTTGGGCAAGGCAAAGCAATTAGATTTCAAAAGCCTACTTTTGATAATCGTATCGATTTCAGCTAATAAAATTCTGATGGCAACGCAATAAGATTGTCGAGCTCATTTGATGATGGCACCAGGAGGTACTTGTGAAACTTTAGACGACCCTCAGGTGTACAGTAGTGGTTCGCGCTCCAGACTAGAAACCCTCGCGGTTGCGGGTTCGAATCCCGCGAGGAGCAAAAGTTTGTGTGATGAGCACGATCATTTGTACCTAAATCATGGACGTTTATAAACGTATTTAAGTATGTTTATCCGTTATCTAGTTGCCATAGTACAAGCTATGCTTAGTTTTGAGGCTAGCTTATTGGTGTGATTGTGAAAACAGTTTATTTATGATTATTTAAGTCTTTATTGGCTATACTTGTACCTAAAACATTCGTGTCTCGCTCTTTTAAATCATTTCGACTCCAAAAAAGTGTGTTGTAGTAGTCTTTTTAAGTATTTTATTAAAATTATTATTTTAAATGTACGGTCTTATAGAAGTAATTACTGTAGCACAAAATAATTTGACGAAAATACAGCTCTTGTCTCGGCTCCTGCCTCCAATTATACTTGGATTCCAACTTGGAGGAAACGTCACTCATTGAGAAACAATTTAACTTTCCGCGGACCTAACTTGAATAAGTGCTTTTTATTTGCCACAAGATAACCGCAGCCCGCATTTTGACCGCGACATAGTCTCATCCATACTCATAAATTTACATTTTGAGTTTTCGCAGTTGAGATGATTTAAAAAGTTCCTTTGGTTGATTCCGAACTTACTTCAGAAAGATATACTTTTTTCTAAATTGAATCACATCATCATCAGTTAAATTATTTTAATATACAGGGTGTAAAAAAAGGCTTAACGAAGCCTTAAACCACGAATTCTATACATAAAACCAAGTAGAATGCAAAAAAAATAATTGCTGGGAAATGCCTTTTGTTTTTGGGTATCAATAAAAATAACTTATTTCTAACCCGCAATGTGTAGCGCGCACGCCACAGACTATGCCTGTGTGTGTAAGCGGATCATGTTTCTTTGTAAAAAAGTTTAGTATTATCAAACAGAGTCAATTTTGTAAAATATCTTTGAAAAAAATTGTAACTTTGACTGTCAATAACTCGGTAACCCGTCATTTCCCAGGTATAGTGTAAAAGAAAAAAATAATCGTAATAATACGTAGAATATGTGGTGTTCGGCTTCGTTAAGCCTTTTTTTACACCCGATAGATATAAAACAAAGTCGTTTTTTTTTATAAATAATAAATAAATATTGGACAACATCACATCCATTGCTCTGATCCTAAGGTAAGTAGCTAAAGCACTTGTGTTATAGAAAACAGAAACAACGACGGTACCACAACACCCAGACCCGAGACAATATAGAAAAGTTCGTTTTCTACATTGACCCGACCGGGGATCGAACCCGGAACCTCAGAGATGGCGGCGCCATTCAAAGTCCAGCATACTCGCCTCTCGGCCACGGAGGTCGTCATTAAAGGAGGGTTTGTTACAACACTTATAACTCGAGAACGGCTGGACCGATTTTCATGGTTTATAATTATGATTTGTATTTTTCTCCGCTCGAATAGCAGAATAAATAACAAAAAACATTGGACGGCTGACGAAAAAAAATAATAACTGTTAGGCGGTACTTACGAATTTCGCCGGGTCCGCTAGTTTGTAATAGGATAGGATCGACGCATTTAGCCGTTGGACATCTGACGTAAGTATAATATGTTTTTATTTTTAATTTTCAAGACATCCTCGATATTTTCAATCATGCGGTTTTTCTACTTTCTCATGTAGTCAGATGGATGTTTTTAGTATACAGGGTAAAGGTTGGAGGACGCCGCTGCAGGCCACACAATTTGCAATAAACGCATCTGAATTTTGAACCTTCCAGCTGGCCAATCTGGAAGTCATTGGAGATATCAGCAGTGGACTTTTTACGGCTCAAATGATGATGATTTCAGGTTTCAATTAGAAAATGTATAAAATCTTTTTTCACAACAACTACTAAATCCGTTGTGTAATGTAATAGCGGAATAATTTGCAGAAGATTTCCGATGGGAACTTAATACTTACCTAACAAATGAACGAAGGCCGTAAATTAACTAAGTTCTACGGACATGGCTCGCAGTAGCAAGGTCATTGATATAGACCAGGGGCGCGGACGTGCGAAACTACATTATTTTCAAAACCAGTACCTATGTCTTTTGCGGTATTACTTGTTAAAAGATCATGTTGCATTACCGTAAACCGTTTATTTGCGGAACTCCGCGTTTTTCGCAAAAAATCGTCGACATTTATAGGTACCCTTTACACAAAAGGGTAAATATAAATATAAATGTTACGCACTTAACAGCTAAGAGTAACGAAAAAATTTTGAGTAAAATATTGTGTCTTACGCTGTATTATAATAGTCAAAATGAAACAACTTGATTTTTTACTTTCTTACACAGTCAGTTACTATATTATATTATTCTTCTTCCTTGTGACTTAACTTTTCAGATATCTCTAATTCACTTTTCTTATCCTGCTTTTTAATATATGAAGATTTCATATTGCGAGTCTTGAGTTAAAGGGTGTATCACCATCACTATTAAGCTACCACATAAATACATGTGTCATTTTTAACCAACTTCAAAAAAGAGGAGGATCTATGTTCGGCGGTACTAATATATTTTTTGGTTGTTATCCTTGTGTTTTTACAGGTGAAGTATAACAAACAAAATACAAGTACAAAAATCGGTGAAGGAAAATTATACGTACTAATGAACTGTTAATCAAAGCACACCAGGGCCATAACCATGAACTCTTAATCAATCTCAAAGTTGTCAAATCTGTCAATTTTGGTACGTCATTTCATACAAAATTTGACAGAAATGATAATGTTTTTTTGACAGATTTGTGATTGTTTTAACAGTTCATGGTTAGGGCCCAGCACGTAAAAGTGCCGGTGGCTTGTCTGTTGGCAGTGCGGAATCCTTACAATAACAAAAACATTTTTAACTTTTTAAAACACACACCAGCTAAAACAAAATGGTTGCAACGACCCGCCCAGCTAATGGGACGCGAAGATTAGCAACGTTCTGGTCTGAGGACAGCTATGAAAACTTTGTTGGAGCACTTTTATTGTCAGCAATAAGCACTACTCTCATTCCCAGGGTTGCCAAAAAGTTTAACAAAATCCTCAGTATTGCTACGATTCTAAGAAATCTGAATGACATATTTAACACACAAACCTAGATTAAAGAAGTCATACAAGGTGTAATTGAAATAACACAAAACCATTTAGGGGGTAATTCTACTTTTTAATATAGAAACTTTCTTAAAGGGATTTTTTTTTTAATAATTAGTAAATATTGGACATCATCACATACATTGCTCTGATCCTAAGGTAAGTAGCTAAAGAACTTGTGTTATAGAAATCAGAAACAACGACGCTACCACCAACATTGAAACCGCGAAAAAATCAGACGGTTAGGTCAATCAGTTTCTAAGGAAAAGTCTTTTTCATTAGTATCAGAATCAGCACCTGTGAAGTTTTGGGTTCTTTCAATTATACTTTGTAGATGAAAGATAATTTACAAACAAATCAACTTAATAACTATTCTGTGGGAATGGGTGATTTTGGGTTTTTATAAACTTTTTATTTAAGTGATTTTTTGTAAATATTATTTTGTATACTTAGCATTAGTTTTTATTTTAAAATGTATATAGATTCTTATTTGCAAATAAGTACCTACATGAAGTGTGTCGGATAAAATGAGTGCTGTGTAGGCAATGAAGGTTATGTGGGACTCCTTCCACTAAGTAAACCTTAACTCTTCTAATCAGAGTGCATTTTCTATACCGGGACTAAGGTTAAACCACTGTTTTAACGTACAAAAATCAGTGGTGTAACCTTAGTCTGGACTAGTAAATGCACTCTGAATAAGACAGTAAGGGATTTGATGATGCAAGATTTTATAAGGTAGTAAAACCTAACATACTAGCTTAGGAAGGAAATGAGAATAAAACCATAGAGAAAGAATAAAAACTTAAAGTACTAGTCAAATATACTTACAATCTGTGCACTTATAATGCACCAGCATAGAAAGGACAATTTGTTGATAAAATGTTAGAAATCTTCAAGTATAGGTAAAATCCAGCTTTTGGATTTTAAATTCAGCAACCCTAACCTTATATTATTATTATGCAGGTGAGCTAGGTTCACAGCCATCGTTTCCTTTTAAAGATGGCGGAGTGTAGTCGGTGTAGTTACAAAAAGAAAATAGTTTTATTTAGCTGTGTTATGAGTTCTATAATGAATGAATGAATGAATATTTATTTATTTATTTAAGTAACAAGGACTCAAATTTTGTTAGTAATTACTTACAACTAGGTTAGTTTAATATTAAAATAAGTTATTTTCATTATTATTATTTTTAAAGTTATTTTACAAAAGTCATTTTTAATAATGAAATCATGAAAAAATAATGAAAGAATGTAAAGGCTAAGGTAATATCTAGCAACAATACTTATTTAGTTTACTTTATTATTAGCAAGATTCAAATAATTAAGTAGGTATGGTCCTGCCCAGTCAGTAGGTAGTACAACTGAATCAGTAACCCAAATATGTCAATTTGAGTCAGAAACAGGTTGTAAAAGTATGTTTGACAATTTATTTACCGTAGTAGTTTGTGTAAAAGATATAGATACGTATATAAAAAAAATCGATCTGAAAAAAAAACATGAAGGTCAACTTCAGCTCAATTTTACTTCAGGCCCTTTTAAGCCTTGGTTGCCTTGGTTCAATAAGCTCTCATAAATCTAAATTCCTCAATAAATCTTGTAAATCTCCAAATAGCTCAGCAACAGTGACTAGACGAGATAACACAATTACCAAACTCCCGGTCTAGGGCCGGTCCGAATTACTTAAACATAAATCAAGCAGCGGCATCTCGGCCCTTAATTACTACTACAAACTTCTTGGTAGTCCATTCCTTAGGGACAGAAGTGACTTTCAAAGTGCTCGCTTCCATATGCCTTGTTTTAGCCTTGATGTGTAATTCTGAGGACATGTTTGTTGACTCTATGTCGGAAACGTTTTATGTAGTATCATAAAAAGTCCAGTAAAATTTTATCATATATGGGTAAGTCCATGCATTAGTAGTTCAATAACGGGTAAATCCAGCCATGTTATAAGGCAAATCCAAACTAAAAACGCATTTTTTCATTTTATTCGGCGTATCATTATTCTTTTTAATGTTTAATTTAACTGTTTAGTGTCAATTTTAGACGATTAACCATAGCTTTTAAAATGAAACTATGTATTTTGGTCAGAATCTGTTTTTCTTAAATAACTCAAAATCACTTTCGCTGGAGTTACCTTTATTTGAAGTTAGGCGACACAAATATTAAATAATTATAGGCTACAATTTTAAAATTAAGCAATGTATAATTTCTATGGAAATATCAATCTCGTATAAACGCACTGTCTATAATTTCATTGCACTTCTGCGATAATCAGTCAGAAAAAAAATTGGTCCAAAAAAAAGACGTTTTTTTTTCAAAAAACATATTTCTTCTATTTGTCAACTCGACGAGGAGTTGTGCTTTGTGGTTTTAATATTGTTTTATGGATTTTGAAAGAGGCGAACCCTTAGGAACTCTGTGTCTGTGTCACTAGCTGTGAAGGAAGCTAGGTAAAGCACTATGCTCTGGATTCCTTTAAAATGTGAACATGGTCCAGGCACTAACTCAATGACAATTTAAGACGGGTGATGCTTTGTTGATCATGTAGTTGAACCGCTGCGAAATAAATGTATCCAAAACTTAGAGGTAATTATTATGTACGTCTTATTTGTTAACAGCTTACACAATTTAAAAACACGTTAGCAAATCATCTTGTGTTTTTACTCGTTCGCGTGGCCCAAAATGACATACGCCGTTTCATCCCACACCATTAATCACACGACGCACGAAATTAATATTACCGAGGACAATACGCGCCGTGAAGTGTCAAACGGAACGCGTTATCACGCAATAAATAGCCTTTGCAAAATGGCGCCCGCGCAAAATGGGAGGCTCACGGTGAGAATGCACATTCTTAATTCGGAACTGGAAAGTAAACAAGATTTTAAAATTCTTAAGTATATGAAATTCCTAAAAGGATTTTGGCTGTTTGCCATTGTAGTTATAAATACACTTTGTTTTTCAAAGACATGTCTAAATTATATTATTTGTAAAAACTTTATTAGATAATTAAAATTGTTAAATAAAATACACTACAAAACTCAATACAAAAGTAAAAGTCATCGTATCTTCGTCGCATAAAATTCTTTGGTCAACATTTTGACGTTGATATTTTATGTTCGGATTTGTTTGAAACAGTCTTTTGTTCGCCTTCTCACTGCGCAGCAGAAGTCGTCGTAGTACTTGCGGGGGTGATGGAAGCTTTGAGCCTTTCGTTCTCGGCAACGAGAGCTTGGACCCTTTGCTCGTATTTCTCCCTCAGTTCCTGAAACAATCGTTGCGCCTCGTCATTTAACTGTAGAATTTGCTTTCAGTAATAAAACATCGTTTAACCTTGCTGTAATCTGTGTCGTCACAATGATACTTTGAAGAACCCTACAAAGTTTCGAAACAAAATTTTAACCTATGATATTCCTGTAATTAATGGTGTTATCGATCTAAAGTGCCTCGATGATAAGTAAAGGTCGGAAATACATTAAACATTTACATTTTTATAAAAAAAATAACTATCCAGTAATTTTGACTATTATCATCCGTATACCCAAAAAGTTTACCTTAAATATTGCTAGCTGGGTCTCATACTCCTTCTTGAGGTCATCATTAATGTTGGAGCTGGTCTGCGCGCGCTGCAGTACCAGCCCGTAGCGCTCCTTCTCCGTTTTAAACCTCGTCTCCATAACGGCTAAGCGATCCTGTAAAAACGCAATTTGGTAGAACTCGTTTACGATATCCATAAGAAGAATAAGGGGGATATTCACATTTTGCCATAACGTCATGACATAATGTCAATTTTATACATTATGGTTTCTTATTTTGTCATCAAAGTCTTACTCGTTAAAACTTACCTCCATAGCCTTGATTTCTGAATTTCTAATCTCCAGAAGGTCTTTTGTGATTTGGTTAATGTCCTTTAGTGACTGAACTTGCGTCGTCAAAGCTTCGATCTGCAGCTCCTGATTCTTAACCATTTTTGTTTTATCAAAAATCATCCCACGGGCTTTACTAATCAGCTGAAAACCCATAAAAAAGTAAATTTTGATCATTTTACTTTCAAGTCAACAAATTTAACTAAAAACAAAACAAACCTCTTCATGTTGTTGCTTAATGTTCTCAATCATTTCTTGATTCTTGCCAACGGGTTTCGACAAGGCAGCCTGAAGTTCTGTTTCAAGATTCTTAACCCTAGCTTTCAATAGATCAATCTCTTCTTCGCGAACCTAAACAAACGAAATGTACCGATAATCTTAATACTATTTTTAGTATAATGTAACAATTTTTTATTCGTTGTAATAATTAATCTTTTGCGTGTCTTACCTTCAATTCCAATTTAAATCCATCTTCAGTTCTAGCATTTTTTACTTTTTCTAATTCTTCTATCTTCTTCAGAAGTTCTAACTCTCTCTGTTGCCAGTCCTGTAATGAGAATAATCAATATATGATTTTTTCAATCATATTAAAATAATGTAATGTTATGTTGCTAGTCGTTAACATAAATTGATTTCAGGCTACTTGTCTGTTTGATCAGTTCAAAAACTAACAGTATCTTTGGTGTCAGTGCTGTTTTGTCCCACATCGTTCCCATTCTGATCTATAACAGGCTCCGCTGGAGGTGTAGCTTCTTGCTGTTTAGCTTCTTCTACAGGTTTTATTTCTTCTTGTTCTGGTTCCTTCTTCACTTCATTCAGTACAGCAGTTTGTTGCGATTCAACCTGAAATTTTGTAATGTTTATTAAAATGTTATTTTAATAATAAAAACCAACTTATCAAGTTAAGCCCTACACCAAATTTGTTAACACCTTTGTTAAAACCTTTGAAATTGTAGACGATTTTTGCAATTTCATAATAAAATGGAGCCGAGAATATGCTTGCTTTCATTACGCGTGCGAGCATGTGTTTTTCACAAAAAAAATCATGCAAGTAAGAAGTTTTACTTATTTACTCAAAAGCCTTCGCTTTCAAAACCAAATACTTACAGGAGCAGGGTTAGTGTCTTGGGCGTCTAGAATAACAGGCTTCGGTTCCTGGGCGGGACTCACTGGCGTCGACCCCTCCCCACCACCAGTCTCCTGAGTTTGAAGTGCGTCAGACTAGAACAAAACAGTTTTTCTTCTGAATTTCATAGGAGGAGCGTCAAAGATACAGCTCATTTTGTTGTTAATAATAATTGGCACGAAAATTCCCTTCATCGCTAAACTAAACTTGAAAGGTATGAAACACTCCTATAACTGTTTTGACGACCTCCGTAGCCGAGAGGCGAGCACGCCGGACTGTATATGGCGCCGCCATCTCTGAGGTTCCGGGTTCGATCCCCGGTCGGGTCAATGTGAAAAACGAACTTTTCTATATTGTCTCGGGTCTGGTTGTTGTGGTACCGTCGTTGTTTCTGATTTCTGAGCTGATCAGAGCAATGTATGTGATTTTGTCCAATATTTATTTATTATTATTTATTATTTATCCTATACCTAACCTCTTAAACATGACTACATACATGTCACGTATTCACGAACTGAATATTGACGTTTGGAATCTATCGAGAACAAATTTCAAATCCTATGTAATAAACTGCCACCATAATCTGTCCTTAATTTCGTTCGACATTCATTAATGTTTAACGCAATATCGACACCCATGTCAAAATCTTTGAAGTAGGCCTGACGTTTGGCCCTCAAAGGACACATTCCGAGGCCCTTCTATTTTGGCTTCGAACAAACGCGATCAATCTACAGAAACAGCGGTGGTCCCGATCACTATCAGGTACTGCAATAGACAGATAAATAGATACTCTTTATTGCACATCAAAAGAAGTTACGTTTCAACAGTGATTCTTATGCAACGTGTTCGAAGAACTAGATCGAGCGTGGCGATTTGCGATCGTTGGAGCAGGCGCTATTTTACATAATTTCTTTGACACTCTATACAAATTAATTAAAAATTCTCGTTACTTTTTAGGGTTCCGTAGTCCTGACAAGGAACCCTTATAGTTTCGTCATGTCCGTCTGTCTGTCTGTCCGTCCGTCCGAGGTTTTGCTTGGATACTGTTGACCCTGGAGAGTTGTTATTTTGTGGAGATTTGAAGATCAATCTCGCCGACATAATGGTAGAATAAAATTTTGAAAAATATAATTTTTCAGGGTAGCTGCTATACATGTAACGTGGGGATGATTTATTTTTTCATCGTCTACCCCATCGTGTGAAGTATCGTTGAATAAGTCCTTTAAAATGAGTCAGGGGTTGCTAAGACAATTGTTCGATTTAGGAATCCGTTTGCGATATATTAAATTTAAAACTGCCAATTTTTCGTCCCAATCTAAAAGCTAAACTATTGACTTGAACAATCTGGAAAAATTCATGGTACTTTTCATGAACTTTTAAGGAAAATTAGAACGGTTAAGATAGATTAGTCAGTTTAAGAGTAATAGTCGTTCAACTTAGTCGTTCAAAAATTCCTTACAGGAAAACATTAAAAGGTACTTAAATGAAGTAATTGCTGAAATATATTGTGGTACCGACGGGCACCTACGAAATCCTATACTGCGCGTGGCACGACGACACGCACTTGGCTGGTTTTTTTAATAATTTGGGACTACTTTGCTTAAACCTTTACCACAAGCCTTATAGAAAAGATGTCACCCTTTCCGAGAGAGCCGCGCCGCGCTCGTAAATGCCGAAATATTATTCAAATATCCTATGAAATATGACTCGCCAAGTCCCACTGGATTCAGGCAGCCACAGTTATAGATGTTCAGCATATCATATTGATTCCTGATTTTACTACTTACCTAAACTACACAGTGCACGTGGAAGCCACAATAAATTTATATAAATATAAATATTGGACAACATCACATATATTGCTCTGATCCTAAGGTAATCCTGATTTTGACGACGGTACCACAACACCTAGACCCGAGACAATATAGAACAGTTCATTTTCTACATTGAACCAACAGGGGATCGAACCCGGAACCTCAGAGATGGCGAGTAATGGCGACGCAATATATAGTCTGACTCGCTCGTCCCTCGGCTACGAAGGTCGTCATGATTTAGATGATAAGTGGAAGTTTATTAAAGATCTCAAATGAATTTATTTTCTGTTGTATATTTGTTTTTATGTAAAACAAACACAGAATTAAGGTTGAAATACATAACACTGATATAAGAGGTAAGATTAAGGTCCAATTTCACAATGTACGGATAAGTTCTCCATTAGTTCTGAATGAGCTATACTTAGTTTACTTATCTGAAGGATAAACACGATTTCAGACTCATTTTTGACACGATTTTCAAACACTTTTATCTTCTACATAACTTTATCCGTACATTGGGAAACCGGCCCTAATAGGCCTTAATCCACTATAATAATATCACATTCATAACTTATAATGAATTAAGGGGTAGAAATCACCATAATTCTCTCAAAGTTTCCCACAAATTTAAACGGCAAACAATATGGCGTCACACGAGGACCGCGTGCCGGCGAATTAATTTTATTGGTCAAACCAGTTAAGGCTCTGGGGAAATTTCATAATGTAGCATCCGCATTTACTGTATAAAATAAAACAGAACTTACCTTGTTTAAAGGCGTTAGTAGAAACGCGAAACAAATTAAAACAAAAACAACTTAAATCTACGTATAATACCTAATCTACCTAAGTACCTACTTAGGTTAAAGGCTACCAATTTTGGAACCCTCTTTTTAAGGTTCCGTACCCAAAGGGTAAAACGGGATGCTATTACTAAGGCTCCGCTGTCCGTCTGTCTGTCTGTCTGTCTGTCACCAGGCTGTATCTCATGAACCGTGATAGAGAGTTGAAATTTTCACAGATGATGTATTTCTGTTGCTGCTATAACAACAAATACTAAAAAAACAGAATACAATAAATATTTAAGAGGGCTTCTATACAAAATACGTGTTTTTGGCCGTTTTTGTAGATAATGGTACGGAACCCTTTGTGCGCGAGTCCGACTCGCACTTGGCCGGTTTTATTGATAGCTATTGAGTTTCAAAGACAAAAAAGTGTGTACCAGCTTAATTAAACTAATATGAATAATGCAAAACTGTCTTGAGATTTAGAGCTGTTAAAAAGGGGTTTTGCGAGTTTAACTGCAAACATAATGCGCTCTCGTGCCTTCGTACTCACCTGATACAGTATCAGATACGTTACATGCTACACGGCTAGGTGAGTACCCTGCTTTAGGGTTGATACGATGACAACATTTTGGTGACAGTTAAAATGTTTATTCCTTGAAAAGACTAAACCGATTTCAATGTAATTCACCTTAAAAATATCTTTGATATCTTCGCTTCGAGATGGATTATTTTATTGTTGCACATTTAAATTTTTTTAAAAACTAAAACTAACATCGCTTGGTGTTTCTACCTTATAAAATGTACATCTTACCATTTCACTGTGTACACTAGTTCAACGCAATTATTTCGAATAACTTTTAAAACAACAAAGATGAGCAAACACAACCTTACCCACAAACTATGATAATCATCAAACCCGTGGACTCTCGTCCAAATCGATCTCATAACAAAACCTTCGGAGCTGTCTAAATTCAAAAATCTATTATCACCCTCATTTTGTTCAAAATCCCCCATTTCTTCACTGACTAATCTGTGCATTTCTTAGCATATAAAATCGTATAATTTTCACACGTGTTGTGACGAACCGATGACATTTCAAAAACGATGAAATCTTTTTTTAAGAAACGAGGTTGCTCTCACCATATCAAAACTCCTTGGTGTATTAATTTAACTTTTTTCTCACTAATGTTCACTACACAAGCACGACTGCACTGCACAAGGAAACAAGCTCAGTCATATTCAAAAACTTCAAGATCTATTTTTGGAGTCCAGACGTGAGACGTGGTAAGTAAAAATAGAGCGCGGTAGTGCGCGTCGGGAATACACAACTTTCCCGCCTGATTTTCAATCGACGAGGAATTACGATCTGATTTAGAATATTTACAAATATCAACGTTGTTGTTCGCGTTTGTATTTGCGGGTGTGGTATTTTTATTTATTTATTTATTATAAAACAGATAACATGCTGTCTTACAGTTTGTCCAAAACGCCAGCATGCTAGTTTACAATTATTAATTTACCAGTAAAAAATACAATGTCAAAAGGTAATAATACTAAAGTAGGAATCAAATAAAAATTAACAGAACATGTCGAGAAACTATTAAAAATTTATTTATTTGTTTGTTCTTGCTAATTAGGTAGTATTAACAATTTTGTGAATGTAAAATGATCTTCACTATCAGTGAGGTGGGTGACTGGTTGAGGCATAGTAACTTGCCTAAAGCTTAACGTCATTAAACTGTACTAATAACACCCAGACTTTGAACGATGCAGGTACATATTCGTCTATTCGAAGCGCGTGACGTCACAAAGATCTTATCGAACATAATCTAAGTTATAAATATTGCAAATAGCATCATTATCAATCTAGGTGTTAAAAGAAAGAATTAAGGGAATACACAACGCACACACTGACACGCAAATTATTTAACGAAGACTTAACGTTGGACGATGGTCATCAGCCATTCATTTGATCCATCATCACCATCATCATCATCTCAGCCACAGGACGTCCACTGCTGAACATAGGCCTCCCCCAGTGACTTCAAGATCGGCCGGTTGAAAGCGGCCTGCATCCAGCGTCGTCCTGTGACTTTTACCATGTCGTCTGCCCACCTTGTGGGTGGACGTACCACGCTGCGCTTACCGGTACGTGGCCTCCATTCCAGAACCTTTCTGCCCCATCGGCCGTTAGTTCTACGTGCTATGTGCCCCGCCCATTGCCACTTTAGCTGGCTAATCCGTCGGGCTATGTCAGCGACTTTTGTTCGTTCACGGATATCTTCATTTTTGATTTGATCTCGCAGAGAAACACCGAGCATAGCCCTTTCCATAGCGCGCTGTGTTACTTTGAGCTTTCTTATGAGGCCCATAGTAAAAGGCCACTTTTCTGTTCCGTATGTCATCACTGGTAACACACACTGGTTGTAGACTTTCGACTTTAGTTCAAGTGTGAACTAAAGTGGATCAAATGATCCACTTAAAAAAAACCCACCAATAAGCTAATGTCCTCTGTGGCTCAGTTGAAAGGGCAGTAGCCAGTTCGATTCCCACCTATTATAAGCTGGTATTAAGATTAAAGGTAAAACGTAAAAGTAATATGCTTATATAAGTATTATACGTCCCACTGCGGGCACAGGCCTCACCTCGACTAAAAGGTGGTTTGGGCCTTAGGCCACCACGCAGGCCCAGAGCGGTGCGGCGGTGGAGGGGCGTTATATTACCAGTGACTAAACCTCTGACTAGGTATTACGACCAGTATCAAGCGGTATCAGCCGAGACCAACTTTTAACGTGCCTTCCGAAGCACAAAGGTGCTCCTGATAAATGTCACTAAATATGTACTATGTTTGCAATGGTCACCAATCCTCTCACAACCGCGGCGTTGGAAAAAACATATTCAATTCAATTCAATTCAAAATATTTATTTCAGGCTCGGCCCATATAGTGTTAGTAACAATTTAACTTAAGACTATTGTTAGTAAGCAATACATCATGATAAAATTAAATAAATTAATAAAATTAAATTAAATTACACATTACAAATTACAAATATTATTTCATTATTTATAATAAATATTTTAATTAACTTTTTAAGAATTAATTGGTAATAAAACATTTACATTTTTGTGTGAATTAACACCCATCTCTGAAGGAGCGGTGAATTCCATCGGTCTACAAAAACCTTCAGGATTTTGTTGGTACTGCCTCGGAGACGAACCAGTGCAGAGGTGCACCGTTTTCTCATTATTGTGGCAAATCCATCAGTTCGCTCCTCCTATATTATCACCTAATACGTAACAATTTTACCTAAATTACTTACTTTGAATGAACCTACCTACCGTATGAATGAACATATTACCACACGCCGCCGCTTATACGTAATTTGTGATATTACGCATATTAAGAAAAAAACACCATATAAGGTAAGAATCAGATCTGTTTTCACTCAAATAATTTTCAGCGGCCCTGTATTTACAGATAAGTTCTTATTTTTTTATAGATACAGGTACTTTTTAAATTCTGCGTCGAAGATAAAAACGCCGGCTTCTGATTAGTCAAAGATGAGCAAAGTATTCATATCGTAAGTTTAGTATTATTATTTTTATTATCGTAAGTTTAAAAGCCTGTAAAATCAAAACTAATATTTATTTTTGACTACAACAAGAACTATTTAGAAATAGAAATAGATATTTGTATACATACAAGCTTTACTGTAGGTAAAAAACTTTCAACCGATTTGGCATACCTATTAACATTCTCCATTAACCTCCTTGTGTTACGAGTACGAGGTAACCTGATACCAGGAAGCGTAATTTTGAAACCCCAAGAATCTTGAAACTACAATTTTCTGGGAGTTCGTACGATTCTTGCTTGAAAAATACGCCTCCAGACCTTCCAGCCAGACAGTGTATTTTCAACTGGGCCTCGCCGCAGTTCCGCACATACTGACTTGAGCCACTGAGCCACCTAAAAATATTGTTTTCTGTTTCTAGAGTGCCACTAAGTAAGTTCCACCACAAAACAATCGCATTATGAAGTAAATGTGAAAGTATGAAGTACCTATCTATTACTTTTGCTCGATTTATGCGATATGGAATCAAACCCGGGACCTTTTGCGTTCACGGCAGTTCACGGCGAATTAAAGCGCCACTATAACAATCGGAGAGGTGCGACAGCGCCATCCATCAACCACAGCACAGAATATTATTTTTATTACTAGTGGTGGTAAGCCAGAATAAGGTTGTTATAGTGGCGCTTTAATTCGCCGTGAACGCAAAAGGTTCCGGGTTCGATTCAACATCGAATAAATCGAACGAAAAGTAATAGTAACCAAATACTTTCACATTCACTTCATAATGCGATTGTTTTGTGGTAGAACTCACTTAGTGGCACTTTAGAAACAGTAAACAATATTTTTGCTCGGGAAAAAAAGATAACAATTAAATAACAATGGACCCGCGCAAACATTTGTGCGCGACCCGAGCTTAGTGCTTAACTAGTGTCACTGTGTACATGTCTTTGCTCTCTGATGATAAGTTTTATGCTTTTTTTAAACTTTTTATCGTTTGCATAATAACGTTATTAATAAGACTCGTGCGTGTGTGTAATAATTAAGAGTAGATTCCCTAGCCCATGCTTCTAGCCTAAAAAAATAAGACAAAATGTCAAATTTTATTGCTGTCATTAAATGACATTGACAAAACCACTATAAAAAATTGTTTGTCTGAAAACGAACGACGATTTTAGTTCTGTCTTCTGTTGTTTTAAAATTAACCAGTAGAGGAATTTGATTGTCTTTATTACTGGTTTTATTACAATAAAGTAAGTACTTATAGCAGTTGCTTGTGTTAATGTTTTTTTGTATACGTATAACCTAAAACGTTGATTAAAAAAGATGTTTACTTTCAGGAACGCAATGACTTCAGAGAAGAATGCCCAGCTGGGCCAAGCCCGTGAAGCGTTCCAACTTATGTACCAAATATCTCAGCTCCTGTGTACCGGACTAGACCCCGAAACTCTTACTATCTGTATACGCCTATGTGAACTGGGTGTAGACCCTGAGGTCTTGGCCCATGTCATCAAGGAAATTAGGAAAATGGGTGACAATACTGTTCTTAATAAACCCGTCAATTTGCAGCCCTAGTCGAAGGCCCGAGGTTAGTAGCCTCAGGCCTTTCCAGAGACTTGGCCTATAAGGAGTGATAAACTGGGCAGACAGCGCAAGTGAAAAGAGTTCTTATCAGATTCCTTTAATGTCCAGATTATAATCTGTTTATCATGTCTCAAGCCCCTTTAAAGTAAGTCTAACATAATGTAAGTTTATGAAAATGCCATACTCATTAGTATTACTAAATCTTAGAATTTACCTAAAATTGTCTTAAAAAAACTAAGTGAAAGGTAGGTAACGTTCCTTTTCATTACTTATTTGAGATTGTAACTATGTTAACTAAATAACATTTATTAAATTAGATATTAAAATAATTACTAATGTTTTTAAACTTTGTAAATAAGTGTGTATCGAAAATAATAAAAAGCGAATATAATGTTTTTAAAAACCTTTTATTTTAAATTAGTTCTATTTTTATGTAATCATCATTTTATCCATAAAATATTATGTGCACAACCCTTAAACTAACAGTGAGAACAAGAACATGATGTCGTAGAAGGGAAGTCATAATAGAAGATGGGATAAATAAGCTTCTTAGACAAAACACCTTCAGAACATGCTGTTCCATACACTTGCCACTTTTGACCATACAGGAACAAATAATCAAGTCAAAAGTGACCACTGCACACAATATTCTATGAAAAGTACATTATAATTTAATTAATTAACAATAATAGTCAAGTTTGGACCTTTGGATCATACAGAGAACAAAATGTTGGTGACACCTTTTACGAGCAAAATATAAGCAATCAGCACAGAACTGAAAATATCACAGATGCTATTAACTCACTCGATACAATGTGCAAAGAAAGGCCTTGATACAAAACATAGTTCAGGTATTTTTGGCAATACAGTCTTAAGTACGGGCCTAGTGTGTGCTACAGATAATATTATTTAATATTGATAATAACAAAACATGATTACGCCAACATCAGATAATCAGTGACCAACTTTTGTAAGAGAAAATAGAATGTACTGATTGCAATAGTGCAACGCACACATCCTGCAAAAAGTAGGTCAGAAATATTGACCTTGGAAAAAACAGTCCTACAGAAATCAGATGAGGGTGAGGCAGTCTAAGCGATTTAACAGTTAAATTTGACACTTGCATGTTAACATTGGATTAGTTTTTGTTGAATATATAATTAGTTCTTGAACTAATCAGGTAACTGAAAAAATAACTAAAACCTATGTTCGATTATGACTAACACTGCATTATTACTAAGTTGAGCAAAACAACTTAAGACTGTATGAGTTTGAACTTAGATCTTCATTTGTTATTGGAATGACTGGCCTTGTGCCTGTGTCTGCCCCAGTACTGAAGGGTCTTCGAATATAGGCTGCTGAGGATGGAACTGCTCCGCTGTAAGTCTGGTGAACATGATACCGATGCCTTCAATCAGAGCGAGGAGGATACCCCCGACTAGAGCACTGCCTGCCATTGCTGGGACACCTACAAACCAAGTTCAGATAATTAAGATCACTTTACAAACACCTAAATAGAAGTTTATGAGCTGTAAGTAAAATTAATAATAAGGTAATGATAGCAAATTAACAAATTACACTGGTTACTGTTAAAGTAAATACCTAACTTTGGATGCACTTTATAATTATTATACAAAAATTTATAAGCCCATTAACAAAATTGAATTAAAGTGGCCAAAGACAGTTATCCTTAAGTCAACTTAGAATATAATAAAAAATGATAGATTGTTAACAAATTAGTTATCTTTAGTAGTTGACTTGATATAATAATGGCATGATTGTTTATTTGAAACAAACTTGTATTAAAAAATAAAATAAACCAAACACTTAACAGCATGTTGATCAAAGGTAAAAAAATCATAAAGCCTTGTTATATGTTACAGCTAGAATGTAGATGTTGTTTCTAATATGTATATCCAATATGTTAAGTCTTTTCTTATAGTAAGTACTAGTTAAGTTTTGGAAATTACCATTTCGTGCCGCAAGAATGCCTCCTGTTAGGGCACCACTCATGATGGAATTCCAGGGGTCTTCCTTCTGCCGCAGGTACACTAAGGAACAGTCGATTGTAGAGAACATGCCTCCCCAAACTGCAAAATTGCCTGCTACGATGGGGGACCTCTCTTTTATTGCCGCTAAACTGCCAAGCTGCAAGTATCACAATCATTAGCATCTCTTGTAAACAATTACAAATTTTGGTATGTATGTATCTATTTTTTGGTTTTAAAAAGGGTTAATTACCATTTTTCTATTGAATCCTATAGGCGCATTCCTGAAACCCTTGATCGAGTGGAAGATGCCACCTCCGATAGCTCCCATGATGAAAGCGCCGCCAGAGTCGTCAAGAATACGCCACGGACACGGTTCTCTTGTATATTCATCCATATTTTATCGATTAATTTATCTGTAAGGCCAAATTGTGCGTTAGGTAAGACTATAACCTATAAGATATTATAATTATAAATAGACAAAGTAGTAACACCTCTTTTTTTACTATTATGATGTTATTACTAACCTGCGCAGTAATAATGATTGCTTTACAGATTTATTTTTATTTTACGTAGTTATTGCACCATGTTCATTTCACCAACATTTTTCTTTGAGAGAACGAACGAACGAACCACTGATCAAATAATACTACGTAGAGAACGAACCACTAGCTAGACGTACCTAATCTGTGAAAAGTGCGAACCACAGATTAATCTATAGGTATAGAATCTACGTAGTATTATTTGATCAGTGGTATAGAAATAAGCTCCAGCGCACTGTAATAGTTTACTTGCCTGTCTTTATTTTCGACAACCGGTCCAGTGGTTATCATAAGTTATTGGGTTTTTGCGAGTAGTTTTTATTCACAGATAATCGAGTTGTTTTCTCAAGATTTGGCTGTATGGCTCTGTACATTGCTAGTGGCATTGCCTTTCGTGGAAAATATTAAATAATACTGGCAATGATTACTTGATCAGTGCTACTAAACGTATAGTGATTACCTGTTAATGGCATGAGTTGTCAATGATGTCATGTCACTGTCAGTGTCAAACTAATTTTTTGTTCTAAAATTGTTTGTGAGAAATTATTTTGTTCTGGATAAAATTGAAATTGGATGAAATGACGATTTATAACATGTACATATTTGATCGTTACGGCACCCTGCTGTATTATGGAGAGTGGAATAGGGTGAAAAATACCGAAATGTCCAGAGAGGAGGCAAGTCCTATTATGTTTTTAGTACAGCAGACAGTCACAGTATTCTGTGGGTTGATCGAATATTAATCACTTTAATCACATTGCATTTCAGGAGGGAAAGCTAATGTACGGTATGCTATTCTCTATAAAGTCGTTTGTGGCCAAAATATCGCCCTTGGACCCAAAAGAAGGGTTTTTACATTACAAAACTTCGAAGTACACTTTGCACTGTTTGGAAACACCCTCTGGATTGAAATTTGTTATGAATACTGACAACCAAGCTCAAGGAGTCAGGGATTTATTGAAAAAGATATACGCAGAAGTGTATGTTAAATACGCCATCAGAAATCCACTGTGTGTCATCGGCGAACCAATTGCTAGTGAACTATTTAAGTGTAAATTGGACGCTTTTATTAAACAAACGCCTAATTATGCCGCAAGGGCATCTTGATAGATTATATCATCGTAAAATAAGTGTTACTCTGCTTTTTAATTATTAGCTGCAACCAGCTAGTTCTATACATTGATGTAAATATTATAATTGAGTTTTAGTTCTAAGCATTTGTTAAGTTATAAAGCTAGTATAGTATAACATAAAGTACTGTACAAATATTTCAGTGCTAAAATTTCCATAAAGTAAAAATTATTGAAATAAGCATTTGATAATTTCAAACATTAGAAAATTTGAAGGTTTCGTTTCTGTATTGTTTTTAGAACTTATTTTTTAATATCACCCAATAATATATATATATATATATATATATATTTTATGCCTTTCATCTCCATCATTCCACTTACATTCTGAAGTCATTTGCTTTTGATTCTATTTTGCAAAGGATAATAAATTAATAGGGCACCTTTAGAATTTTTGATAAAAGTACCTTCATAGTTTGCCTATCAGTGTCTCATTTTAAGTCTGTAGAAAAAGAAATGATGATTTCTTTTTTTTCTAGCCAATGAGAATTGACTCGATCATTTGTCTTTTTAATCAAGAACACAATTTATTCTTAATGACAAATGCAAATAAAATATGTACTTGCTAACTAAATTGACCAATAACATCATCTAAGGTGATAACGAGTTATGGAATTAGACCAATGATTTGTATTATTTGTTATATGTATAGGTACTATGTTATAGCAGCCACAAATACAGAATTGACAAAATAGCCGATTAGGCCTCCTGGAGTTCCCTTGTCCTATTCCTGATTCTTCTTCCTTTTCTTGTTTCCATTCTTTAGACCAGTGTTTCTTAGTATGGAGCGGAAACACGAGAGGTCAAGAGAATTGTTCGATGTTTTTGTCCATTATGAAATTCGCAATACACACTAGATATGGTATAACTAAAAACAATACTGTATTTAATCTAATTATCAGATGTAACTCAAACTCTGCGCCAAAATGGAATACAGTTAAGCCAATCTAACAACAACAAAAAAAAATTAATTTTTAATTTGGAACCATAAACAAATCAGAAACTTTTTTGACAGAATGTATAAATGATACAGTATGTTACATGCATAGGTTGATAGTTGTGTGCCGTCGGTGTAGAGTGCCGACGGTGCAGCAGACAAATGTACGAATGTAGCTCGTACAATAGGCTTATCTTTAATTTAGTAAGTTTTAGTCTATTAAAATTTATCGTCAAACATCGATACCGTCGATAGACGTTTATACTGCTTTTCCTTTACACATATATTCATCAATCGAATCATACATATCAACATTACAAACGTCAATCGACACGTTCTCGTTAGTAACTCGGACGAATTCGAGCGAGTAGAATCAAAGAAGTACGCCAACTTCATACATATACGTAGCGAGCGTGGTTTGTTTGTGAGCGCGCCCGTCCGTATGCGTCGTCGCACGCACACATGGACAAAATTTATAGGTGATAAAGGTGCGCCAGTCATGCGTGGCTACGCGCACAGATTAGTCAGAGTATGTCTAAAGTCGGCTACGCACCGCGCCCACTCCACCGCTGCGCTGGCGTTCGTAATAATCTGAACGTGTTTGTTTAACTTCATAATTTAACGTTAAAAAATCGCAAAATTGCTACAAAAAATACCTATTTTTATTATTTGAGGTTATTATAATAATATTCCATTTACGGATTTAAAGATTATAATTTAGAAAAGTAAGGTAACGAAAAAGTAAAAAATAGTTATTTGTAAATAATACAATTTCATACTTAACTATTTTATTTGAATCAGTACATTATTTTGTCTAGCCGCGATTTAATTAATCCTATATCGACCGTATTTTATAGAATAAAAAGATTTCTTTGACTTTTGTATTTTATAGAATAAAAAGACAGTCAGGGACGTATCACGACGCTGGTTTTCAGCAGGGACCTTGACGGTAGGCTCGGACCATACCCGACCGGAAACCCGACTTGATCAAATCACTAAACATATACATGATGACGTAGGTAAGTAAAAGTAACCCTACTCGGGAACATTGATTTGTTTAAAGATTGACTATGCATTTTTCACAATTGATTAAACCTTAAGCGGTAGCCCTACAGGCTACGTGTTTTTTAGGCTATTATCTTTCGTTCGAGGCTCGAGTTGGCCTTCTTCTTTGATTCTACTATGGAATAAGGCTCGGTCTTTACGCTGCCGGAATCCGTAAGCATCCGCAAGAATCCGTTCAAAAAACAACCTTATTGCAAGCGGTAGATTAAATCCACGTTAACCCGATCCAGTTTCCGGCTGGGTATAGACCGAGCCTAAAGTGGAGGAAAGAGGACTTAGAATTTTCCTATTTTTCCAAGGTTTTAATTGGTTTTAGTGGTATTATGACTAGTTTTGAATCAGTAGGATGAAAAGGTAAACACATAATAAAACACAGTAGGCGCAACGAATGAAGGATTGGTGATTTAGATATTATAGTTTTTAATAATTAATACTGAGAAAAAATTACATGATGACAAAGAATTCATTTTTTAATAAACTATTTTCATCTTAAATATTTATACATTACATGTGTACCGTATTTTTTGGGTTGGATCGTGGCTTAGAGATCGTGGTTTAATTCTAAATAACGTCATGTATTTCGTTTTCGTTTTCCCACAATAATTCTTAACGGTATCAACGAAAACTATCCAATTTCTGACCTATAAAAACCGTTGGACAAGCCTTATTTTTGTGTTCTCATTTGAAACACCATCAGAAGTCATCTCATCACCCATGTATGACCATGAGCATGCCAGTTAGTCTCACTCTCATATCTTCTGCTCTAAGGCAGTAGCAAAGACAGTGCTAAATTATTATTAAATATTTAAAATACAATTTGACAGCAGCCTGTCCAGAGTGTTGCAAGTCAGTGTAGCCAATGAAAAAAAATACTTAAAAAAAAAACTATTAGAAAAAATAATAACAACAAAAAGCGCGAAAAAAGCGCGGGAAACGTCGATCTTGCTAGGCGTCATTTTTCTTGCTCTTTGCAAATTATTTTTGAAAAAGTATCAGATTGGTGGTGAATTGCGTTATTATCTTATATTCATAGTCGTATGTAGTTTATTTAATTGTGTTATATAGTTTTCTTCAGTTCTGGGTAAGTTTTAAAACTTTTTTGTCGCCGACATGAACGAGCCAGAGGATCCTGGAGGGACGGCCCACCAGGATTGGAACACAGTGCCGTCTCCGGAGGTAAACCCGGTGCCCCAGGCGTCTCATTTTATTACTATCACGCAAAGTCAGTCAGGTATGGATACTGAGGGTTCTTTTCTGGACACGGACGGTGAGAAAAATGTAACTAATAGTCTGCCTAAAAGAAAAAGAACACAGGCGCGCAAAGTGTGCAAGCATTGTAACAAAAAGCGTAGAAGTCGTCATAGTAATAAGTCTTCATTGAATGACGTTGTTAATGATTCTGATTGTCGTTGTGAAAATTATATTTATACTGAACAAGTAAATACTGTTACTGGTACTGGACAAGTATGTGATTCAAATTTAACATCTGCGACTCCTACCACTTTACACACAGCATCAGATAAAAACTCAGAACCTAACCCATTTAGTAGACCCCTATATCAGGCTACTGATGTCTCACCCTTCGTAGTTCATATTCAAAAAGAACAGACTACTCCTAATCAAAACTGTTCTTTGCACCCAGTAACAGTTGGCCATTTCTTAAAAAAAAAGTCTGTGAGAGGAATTGTAGAAGGAAGTCTAAAAAAAATTGGTAGAAATCGAGTGTCAGTATCATTCTCTACTTATGAATATGCCAATGGCTTCTTGAAAAATGACATGCTCAATTTAAATAATTACAAGGCCTTCATACCTATCATCAATGTTACCCGGATGGGAGTAATCAGAGGAGTCCCTATTGAATGGAGTGATGAAGATATTTTGAACAATATATCTGTACCAGTAGGGTGTGGTAAAATTCTTAAAGTCAGGCGCTTAAAAAAAAAGAACACAGTTAATGGAAAATTAGATTTTGTTCCCATTGAAACGGTTGTTGTAACTTTCGATGGTCAGATATTACCAAAACGAATATTTATGTGCTACAATTCATTGCCAGTAGATCTTTACATTTATCCAACCATTCAATGTTTTCAATGCTGTCGATATGGACATGTAAAAAGCCAGTGTAGGTCCCTACCCCGATGTTATAAGTGTGGGCTTGGTCACACTGGTGACACATGTAATGTTGAGGAAGATCAAATTATATGTTTTTTGTGTTCAGGTTCCCATCAAGCTACTAATAGAAAATGTCCTGAGTTTTCTCGGCAAAAAAATATTAAAGAGACTATGGCAAAAAATTGTATTACTTATGCTGAAGCACTTAAATTACATCCCCCTATTAGTAAGTCTTTTGCAGATGTTCTAATGTCTGGAGGGTCTCAACAACAGCAGTTTTCCAGCCCTAATTCTTCAAGCTCTAAATTAAACTATGTCCATAATAATAATCCAGGTTGGAATTCATACAAAAAAACTGTTCTGTTAAATCCTAGGTCTCCATTCAAACCAGGAAAAAGTTATGACCGCAGCCAACATCAAGCTATGACTAATGAATATAATACTCCTTTTGCTCCAAGCAAAAGTATTTTGACTACTAATGATTCTACCAAAACCTTATCAAATATGTCTATTAAAGAATTAATTATAACATTAATTTCCTCATTGAATCAATCAAATTTAATATCACCGTCCAACGCTGCCTTAAAAAATAATGACCTCATAGTTGACCTTAGTTCTGTTGTTAATGAAGAAGTTCTCCGTAGCAGTTCAATGGAACTGTCAAAGCATCAATAATAAAAAAAGTGAATTGTTACATATTATTAATAAATTTGATCCATTTTTAATTGCCTTGCAAGAAACCTGGCTTCGTCCAGATTCTTTATTTAAAATTTCTGGTTTCTCTTGTGCCAGAGAAGATAGAAGTGATAGTTATGGTGGAGTTGCTTTGCTTATCCATCATTCTATTCCATTTACTCATATTACCCTTCCTTTACATAGTAATGCTTTCTCTGTAATAGCTGCTTCTGTACATGGTATCTCCTTTGTTTCTGTTTATATACCTCACCCATCCACAGCCGTATATGATGAAATTGAACAGATCCTTAGTAATATATCCAAGCCTATTATAGTCATGGGCGATTTTAACGCTCAACATCAGTCGTGGGGTAGCGCCAGTTCAAATCACTATGGTAACAGAATTTTAGACTTTTTAGACAATAATAACTTATGCATTCTGAATACTGGAAGTCCTACCCGCCGTACTAAGCCCCAAGAGGGGGCTAGTGCTCCTGACTTAACTATCTGTACTCCAAATCTTGCTTCTTCTTTAACTTGGTCTACTTTCCCCTCCACACACGGTAGTGATCATTTTCCAATTTCTATTTATTTTCCAATTATAGCTAAACCGAAATATAATCGCCCTCCCCGACTTAAATATAAAATCCAAAACGCTGACTGGAATTTATATAAACAAAAAGTAGATCAAAAAATGACATTAATGCCAGAGGTCCGAAATGACGATCTTTCAAACTGTGCCGAAGCTTTAGCGACTATTTTGTTAGAAGCCGCAGATGAAGTATTTCCCGCCAAAAATAGCAGGACTAATAATTTACCTCCCCCACCTTGGTGGGATATGGAATGCTTGCAAGCTGTTAAAAAAAGAAAAGAGGCTGAAAAACTTTATACGGCACATTCGACGACGGAAAACTATGATAAACTCTGCAATATTATAAATAGTACCAAGAAATTGTTTAAACAAAAGAAATGGGAAGGTTGGAAAACATTCTGCCATTCCATTTCTCCTGAAACCTCACCGTCAGCAGTTTGGGCTAATATAAGACGTTTTAGATCTGTTTATAAAGACTCGGGACCAAACTATCTTCATGAGCCAATAGTAGATAAATTCTTAGATAAATTAGCACCTTCTTCAGTCCCTGAAGAAATGAACATCTACGATGAACAGACTCTTTCCTCAGATGTTGTAAATAACTCTGAATTAAGCTCTCCTTTCAATCTATCTGAACTCAAAGGTATTCTCAGTTATGTAAAGGATTCTGCGCCTGGTAGTGATGGAATAACTTATTCTTTCTTAGCTCATCTGAATGATTCAACACTGTGTTATTATCTCTCCCTTATAAATTCCATCATGATAACTGGAAATATCCCCCAATCATGGAAAGTACAGGAAGTGATCCCGATATTAAAACCAAATAAAAATCCATCAAGCCCTGAATCATATCGACCCATTGCACTTTCTTCAGTCTTAATTAAAATTACTGAACATCTCATAAAAAATAGGCTTGAATGGTTTATAGAAAACAAAAATTTATTAAGCAACTACCAGTTTGGCTTCCGAAAGGGTAGGAGCACCTCTGATAGTATTGCCATTTTTACCACTGATATTAGATTAGCCTTTTCTGGAAATCACCACCTTCTAGCAGCTTTTTTAGATATTTCTTCCGCATATGACAATGTTGTATTATCTGTTCTTCGAGACAAGCTAATAACGCTAAATGTTCCAGTTTTGTTAGTAAATTTAATTGTAAATATTTTAGTAGAACGCAGTATTCACGTCGTAACTGAAAATTCTATTAAGTCGAGAATTTTATTCAATGGACTTCCACAGGGTTCGGTATTGAGCCCTCTACTGTTTAATATTTACTCTTACGATTTAGAATCTTCTCTTACTAATAATGTCAGTGTGTTGCAATATGCAGATGATCTTCTCCTGTACTTTTCTCATAAAAGCGTTGCAATACTTTGCTCATCTCTTACCAATTCTCTTGGAATGCTTAAGTCCTGGCTAGATAGAAATGGATTAGCGCTTTCTGTTGCAAAAAGCTCAGTTGTCCTTTTTTCCAGAATGCGATGCCCTCCCCCCATATCAGTTCAATATGACAATTTAAATATTCCTGCGAATAAAGAGGCCAAATTTCTGGGGGTTACCTTGGATTCAAAATTAACTGGGTTCTCACACTTTTATAATATCAGCACTAAATGTGAACGTCTTCTCAACATATTAAGATGCTTGGCTGGAGTCTGGTGGGGGGCCCACCCTTTTAACTTAAAACTTGTCTATAATGCCCTTATTAGAAGCTCTCTAGATTATGGCACCCAATTTTTAGAACCCTGTAGTGTTGTAGGTATTAGAAAACTTGATATTATCCAGACTAAAGCCCTCCGAATAGTTGTAGGGGCAATGAAATCTAGCCCTAATAACGCTCTCCAAATCGAATGTGTGGAACCACCATTAAAGCTTCGGCGTCAATACCTGTGTGATAAATTTTTATTCCGCGCTCTACAGTTATCAAATCATCCACTTTTTCCTAAATTAAAAGCTTTGTCTGACCTTATAGATAATTCTGCTTATTGGTCACACAAATCACCACCTTGTCTTATTATTAGTTTTCGTAAAATCCTCTCTTTACAAGCTCCTACGCACAAATCCATGAACCTCCCTATTTTCTGTTCCAATTTTGAATCATTGATTATTTCCCCCAATGTTATTTTTGATGTCGATATTTCCAAATCTGATATTCATGCTGGTATCAAGTTTAATTTTATTTTAGAAAGTGATTGGAACGATTGGCATCATTTATATTGTGATGCCTCCAAACATTACAGCGATGGCAATGTCGGTGTGGGTGTTTACCACTCCCAGTACAAAATAAGTCAGATGGTTAAATTGCCACCGGAATCGTCTGTGTATACCGGTGAATGCTTTGGAATTTTCAAATCATTAGAGTACATTCTACTTATGAAATTACGTAAAGCCGTTATCTTTACAGACTCTAAAAGTGCCATAGAATCTTTAGCTAAATTTCCATTTAAATCAAAGACCTCTTTTCCTATCACTATCCAGTGTAGAAAATTATTACACACTTGCTCACTTAAAGGCATTTCTGTAGCTTTTGTTTGGATTCCAGGTCATAGCAACATAGCTGGTAATGAAAAAGCAGATTTGTTGGCCAATAATGCTATAAGCTCTGGCGATCTTTTCCCGTATAAAAATTATAGTCACGACTTGGTTGCTTTACCTAAAGTTAATTTGTTTAAAAAATGGGAGGAAGAATGGGACATCAGTAGTCAGACTAAAGGTAGATTGTATAAGCAAATTCAACCATTTATTCCGGCTAAGCCTTGGTTTTTTAAAACAAATTTAGATAAATTTTCCACTACAAGTATCATCCGGATGAGGCTGGGGCATACTTGTACCCCAGCCCATCTAGCAAGGCTTAATATAATAGAAAGCAAAGCATGCGAGTGCGGTGTTGAGGTGGGTGATTTAAATCACATCTTTTTTACTTGCCAAAAACATAATCGTTCTGTTTTTATTTCAACATTGCTATCCCTCCGTGTCCCATTCCCTACATCCATATCCTGTCTTCTCTATCTAAATGATTATAATATATATAAGTGTATATCTAAATTTTTAATTTTAAATAATATTAAACTGTAAATAATACATGTACCTATTCTAAGTTATTTATTATACTCATATTATATTTTATTCCAATTCCCTTAACCGTTCCCCATTCACCTACTGCCCTGATCCTTTCTTTACTTTCCTAATTTCCCGGTAATTTGTTAACACAAAACGTTTCCTTACCTTTTATCCTCATCGTTATGGCTAAACGCAAGCCGCGCAAGCCAAAAACATTATAAAAAAAAAAAAAAAAAAACAAAAAGCGCTTGTTTGTTTGAGTTTGTTTTTGGTGATTTTAATTAAGTAATTTAATCACAGAACGATTTGCAATGATTAATTAATACAATTTGTGAACAAGTATAATGGCTTCAGTGATAAATCGTCAAATAGTGAATTGTTGTGATGAGTGAGACGGACGACACCGATGTTCTGTTGCTGATACCTCCGAATTTCTTCCTTGTCAACAGTTCCGGCTCGGAAGACTCGCTGCTGGAGTCGTCTAGGACCGTTGTACACAAACCGGTTTCTTGTACCGCGCAGGTACTCGGGAAATTGGTCAATCAAGTGCATACACTCGAGTCGAGGTTAGAAAGTTTAGAACTTAACTCTACCAGTGACACGGTATCGACTACAGGCCCGCTCTCAAGAAGCAAACGGTGGGATACGACCGACAGCCTCGACAGCCGCACTTTAGATAACAAATACTTCACTTTCCCTCGAAGACGACGCAGAAAAAGCGTACGAAAGGAAAAGAAACGCGACCTATCCCTCACTAGCCTAGATTCGTCGAGCGTCCGTAGTAAAACTATTCCGTCACTCAACCTTAAAGACGATTATCAAATACCGTCAGTGAAATATTCAGATATAAATGACGCAAGGAGTATGGATGGAGATTTAAGCAGTATTGTATCAACACCCAGTAAAAAGAATGATAAATTGTTGCTTCATGAAATTGATGAATTCTTGACTAAAGTAGAATCTTATGAGAGCCCTGATTGTAAATATAAGGATCAAGGGACAAGCCTGAGTCCCGAAAACGTCATAAAAGCAACTGGAGACTACCTAGCTCATAAGTTGGACTCGAAAAATTCAGAAGATGTTAGACTGCCCAGTGGTAGAATAGTTTCCAGTAATATCCTAGATAAGTATATTTATTTGGTGAAAAACCAGTCTGGGGCATCATCACAGGCAGAAAAAACTATTCCACATTCAATTTTGCACAAACCCCCTGAAGAGATGTCTAGTATTAGCCACCCTGATAACACTCCAAAAGAATCTCATATGTCTAAGACTGAAACAAGGTCCCCAAGCATGAGAAAGTTAAATTTTTCTGACAGTAAAGATGTGCAGCCTACTTCTACACCTAAGAGAGCGCCACCAACTAATATGAGCCATCTGGATTCATTCCGGCCATCTTCCAACAAGATATATGACCGGGCTACAAGGGTCTTGGAGCAGTATAAGGCTCACAGTTTGAGTCGTCCCGGTCAGAGTTCTGTAACTGACACAAGTTACTTGATGTCACCAAAAAAGGATGAATTCAAGATGCCTCAGATGAGACCATATGGTATGGACAACAAGGAGACTTTAAAGTATGCAGCATTGCAGAATAAGTTGATTGAATCAATTGACACAGACTTGTTGAGTCTGAGTGACTTGTGGGGGGAGAAAGCTGATGCAAGGGGAGACAGAGGGGACAGCCTGAAGCTAGAAGAAGAAAGACTTAAAAGGGAGGTAAGTGTATTTTAATATTTTTCATTTTTAGTTAGTAAATGCATGGAATACTATAATTCTGGGCTTGCATGCACATGAAACTCACCAATTTCACAATCTTTGCCCTCAGCACTGTGAAGCTATGATACAGCAGCTCCAAAAGAAGATACTAGACCAGCAAGAGAAACTGGCTGTAGCATTAAAAGTTGACCGGGCGAAGGATGCTGCGATTGCAAAGTTGAGAGAAGCCTGGCTCAAGATAACTGGCAGCCTGGACAAGGTGGAAGAGAGACACCGGTCCGCACTGGAGAAAATGGTCAGAGAGGTGGAGAACTTTAAGATGGGTGCTGATGATGCTCAGAAGGTAACAAACAATACAATTCATTAGGGTATCTGTCCTTCTATCATTTTTACAGGTAGCATCTGTTGTTAATCTTAATTAATTTTTAAGATTCGTATTTTTATCTAGTATATTCTTTTCTCGGCATAAATACTGTTGGATGTATTCCTATAGAGAAAAGTAGAAAAAAAATATTATTTTGTAGCAAAAAGCAGACTAAATAATAGTTGTGTTATTATTTCACTAACTTATAAAACAAGCCTTTTCTTATCAATTTTAAAGGGGTTCTAAATAAAATATGAGGGAGTATTATAAAAGCAACAATATTTTTTTTATTACCTAATAAAGGTATATTTGTATATTATATTTAATTCTTTAATCTATTAACTTTCTAAAAAAGTTAATATCTTTTTTTAGAAAACCAATCACTTTGAAGTTGAGCTCTACAAAGCACTGGACCTGGCTCACGACTACCAAGAGAAGTGCAAGCAGATGGCACTCGAGAAGAAGAATCTGGAAGAAAAATTGGAGAAGATGGCCTCATGCCACCAGGACATTGTCAGCCACAAAGACAATGAGATTGCATTGTTGAAAGAGAATTATGACACGGTGATGAAGCTGAACAAACAGTCTACGGATTGCGTCAAGAATTTGGAAGACTCATTAGAAAGGGTTTGTAAAAATAAAATTATTTATGGGAGCAGATTCACCAGCAACACATCAATAAAAAATACAGTTCAGAGTAATATGGGTATGTGTAAAAATTATATATATAGATATGAGCTTACTTAGAAAATCAATCGGGGCTGAGCGTGCACAAATGAGACATTACGGTGACATGTGTCATTCGGGGGACGTTCCGAACTGGACCGAAATCGTTTTTTGCTCAACAGGGCTGATACTTCGTTCGACTAGCAAGGAAAGGAGAATAAAATTGTATTTGTGTCATCTAATTAGATATGTATATTGTGTCTTTTTTTTGTCTGTTACTAATATTATAATTCTTCTTTTACTGTCAATATTATTATTTGCTTGTTAAGCTGTTAGTTTTTAGTTTTTTCTTTTCCTGTCTCTAGTGCCGTGCTTTTGTACCCCTAACGTCAGGGTCCCTGCTGAAAATCAGCGTCGTGATATGTCCCTGGCTATCACGACAAATGCTGAGCGGGGGCCTTTTTGACACATTTTTTTTTCTAATCTTAATTCTTTTGTATTCTATGTATGATGTGTATGTCAAATAAATATTTTTTTATTCTATTCTATTCTAAAATATGCAGCTTCCTGGTATCTGGTATCTTGCAAAGCTCTTCGTCGGTAGAAATAAGCAGGACAATAGCACGCATAATGGTCTTTTATTTTGGACAACATTACATGTGTCTAGCACATTTCCCCTACCTATCCTTCGTAGCACAGGTACCCGCCACTTATAAGCTTGGAGCTTTGTTTGGGCCATCCCCAGCTGAGGTCCGAGCCTACAGAGGCGACTTTAAGGCCGAAGCCGATCCCCTCCCAGATTGGAAACGCTAAAATAGAGTCCTGCGGTCCGGTCCGGTCCGGTCTGTTAGTCCCGCCCCCTTATTCCCTAAAAATTAGCAATCAGTAATAATCGCGCAGTCATCGCCCGATTGATAGTTAGTGTCAAAATCTATGGGCAGCACTGACAGTAGATTGCTTTGTTTTTGTATTTTTGCTGTCAATTGCGATTTTAAAGCCAGAATTGGACAATTTTTGCTATCGCATTGCTTTTGCAAGATACGGAATCAGGGTAATCAGGTAGAGTAGGGATCACCTTTGTATTCCATACTGGCTAGATGAAGCCGTGTCGCAGTCACTGCGAATTGCACGAATCTAGTCTGAGGAAGGAGCATGAAATTTCGTTACAATCATAATCTATACAAGTAATGGATGAAAATCCATAGCAGCCACGGCAGATATTTTTATAACACCCCGAGACATTTTAGTGGTTGTTTTCCCGCAGTACAATGATTCTATCTTAGTAGTACAATAGATTATTGATGTTTTTATTTTTATTCAAATCACCTGTAGGCATTTAAATACAAATCGCCTGCAGCGCGTGCGATGCAGCTTATGCTGTATTACTTTGTGCGGGAGCTTCTTTTACTTTAAACATTTATTTTGTGCGGAAGGCAGTAACCCAAATACGTCACATCTCGTAAAAGAAACTATCGTTTCTCACGCTTTCGAGTTGATGATAATATTTTTGACTAGTTGAGAACAAAAGTATTTTTATTTAAAAAATAAAATAACTCGCATTGTTCGATTGTACAGTCAACAGCACGTCGACCTACCCCAAAAGTCAAAAATTCTCCAATAGATTTTCAACTTTAAGCCTAACATATAGAGTTCATTTTCAAATGAGAAAATTTGACATTTTGTGGTAGGTCGACGTGCTGTTGTCCGTACTACTAAACGCAAATCGTTCTGCCGCGGTTAAACAACCACTAAAATGTCTCTGGTATATATTTTTAGGAAAAATCCGAACATGAGCTAACAAAAAGCAAAGTAAACGAGTTAGGTCGGCGAATACAGTCGTTCAACGAGGAGACGTCACTAGTGCTGCAAGAGCGAGACATACTGAAAGAGAAGGTGAACGAGGAGCGAGCGAGAGGGAACATGCTGGAGCGGCAGCTCAGCGAGAAGCAGAACCAGACTAGTGACCTTTTGAAGAAATGCGTAAGTAATTTGTCTTAAATTAAGTTTTTTAGTAATTACATGATAGGTTAATTCAAGATGATATAATACTTGAAAAAAATGACCACCTGAGGTGGGAACCGAACCCATAACCATCCGTAACGGGCGAGTGCTTTTGAAACTAAGCTACCGTGTTTTTAGCTGACCTGACGATATCTTTCAAGCACTCGCCCGATATTCGATGGTCGTGGGTTCGGGTCCCATCTGAGGCGGTCGATTTGTTTTTCAAGTATTATATCATTTTTGTTTGTCATAATACATGTAGATCAAAACTCTTAATCAAAACCTTGGATGTGTAAAAAAATCTACTAAGTCACGTTTTGATACTCATCAACACTTAGTTTCATCATCATTCGCCTGTCCTGTTACCAGGTTATCTGGGCTCGGCGCAGTATGTTTTCCTCTTCCATGCAATACGGTTACTCGTCATCAAGTCATTCACTCCCTTTTCAGTCATATCGGCCCTCACACAATCCAAGCATCTCTTCTTAGGTCGTCCTCTTCCCCTCCATCCATCAATACCGATACCCATCACTCTCCTCGTTACGTGCCCCTCTTCCCATCTCATCACATGTCCGTACCAAGTCAAACGGTTTCCCTTTATATTTTCTGTTACAGGTGCCACTTCCAAACTTCCTCTAATATATTCATTCCTTATCTTGTCCATTCTCGTCACCCCACACATCCACCTTACCATACTCATTTCTGCTACATGCAATCGTCAACACATCTTCAAGACTTAGTTTACTGACCTAGAATTGTGAAGTTAAGCAAGAGGCTCTCCTCTTGATGTAAGTAGGTACTATAAAAAACCAACATATCTCTTTTTATAGACTTACATCAAGTAAAAAAAAGGAACTCCGATTTGTCATATTTAAATTGTCTAGGCTGATTAAGGCTTTGAGGGCTGATCCCAGATAGATAAAATAGGAAGCAAAAAAAAAAAGATTTAAATTATAATATCTTTCATTCGTCATTAAAAAAACTCGCTACACACTATTTCTGAATTTAAGTAAAAACATTCCACAAAACTCTTCACATCAGGATACTCTAGACAACGAAGTGAAAAACCTCCGCAAACACCTGGAACTCCAGAAGAACGAGCTAAAAGTGCACTATCAGAAACAGCTGGAAGACGCTGTGCTGGGGAAACTGCAGGAGTTCCAGAGGCAGCTGGAACGCGCCGAGAGAGACCTGGAACATGCTGCTAGGGAGAAAGAGGCTACTATTGTCGATGGATTCAATAAACAGATCACAAGGATTGAGGAGCAGTGAGTATTTTTGATACAGCTTAGCAAAGGCAGCGTAGAACGACCTCTGAAGTTTGACAAGATTTAGCGATGATATTTAATGATGACTAGAGGCGAGCACGTCGGGTTTGGCGACACTATCTCTGAAGTCCCAGGTTCGATTGCCTGTAGGGTCAGTGTAAGTAAAGAACTTTTCTACAGGGTGACACTCCTGAAAACCACGTGATCAGCTGGTCATAAACAACAACTTTTACTATGGGAGCAACATCGAAATCGTGATTTTATTTTCATATGCTCCATACATTATCATTGAGGTATGCGAACAACTTTGTATGGAGAAAGTTGTTGTGTATGACCAGCTGATCACGTGGTTTTAAGGAGTGTCTTATTCTCTTGTACACCCTGTATATTATCGTAGGTCTGGGTGGTGTGGTACTGCTGTTTTTCTGAGTTTAGCATTGGTTACTTACTTTGGGATTAGAGCAATGTACGTGATTTTGTCCAATATTGGTTTATGATAAATGTTTCTGCTGCTGTTAGTGGACGGAAAAGAATAGCTAAGAAATAAGAATCTGGTTCGAACAGCGGTGGCTTGCTTTAGGAAAGGGTTACCTATGTTTAGCAGTGGACTTACGTGGGCACGTGGCAATTTTGTTATAATGATGAGTTTTTAGAAATTTAAATTCACGCTTAAGATATTTTTTATTTATTATTATTTTACTCCAACCACTTATCTCTAACATATAAAATTCCCCATGACACAGTGTTTGTAACAAAACTCCTCCGCTTGACCGATTTTTATGAAATTTTGTGTGTATATTCAGTAGGTCTAAGAATAACTATTTTTCATACCCCTAAATGATAAGGATGGTCCACCCCAACTGAGACGGTACGAAGTTCGCCGGGTCAGCTAGATTACCTATTTTTATTTTATTTTTTAAATTATATTTATTTATTTATTGGAAAAAAATACTAGAAACACATCATCAGAAAACATTACACTTATTGAGCTAACAACCGAGCGTCCATAACTGGCGATGGTTCAACGACGCATACAGTTGCTTACCTATACTAATTTTATTACAGGCACAAACTAGAAGTTAATGTCTTAGAAGAGAAGCAGAGGGAAGAAATAAATCTTTATAGATTACAACTCGCTCAGTCTAGTGAGAAAATTGGTTTGCTCGAGGTAAGTGTGTTTTAATACTTACTTTTAGAGTGCATATTAGTGTTGTTGAGAAGCGCCACAGACGTGCCACAAACGTGCCACAGTCGCGCTAGTGTAGTGCTGCAGAGATGCCACTACCAACTGTCATTCGGTATCAATGTATTTATTTGTTTATGTAAAGTATTGTCGCAGTGACTGATGCGCTTATCACGCTATCAATGTGATTATTTGAATGTATTATGTATTTTGTGACACCTCATTAAGGTGAGATGGTGCGCCTACGCATGATATGGATTAATCTAGTCACATCGTGCATCGGCACGTGGCTGAGCCCGCTGCATGTAGTAATGATATTGCATGAGCGGAGTGTTTGTGTGTCAGCTAATTAGCTTCCATACCTGCGCCCGATGACATGGACTGGTTTAGTCACAGCTGCCCGTGGCAGAGTCTCTCTGGGCTAGTAACGGCAATGCATGAGTAAGTGTGTGTGTGTGTGTGTCAGCTTCCATACCTGCGCCCACGTATGACATATCCCGGTCTAACCATCAGGCAGGGCCCCGCTGCGTTAGTCACGGCAGAACTTCACTGTTCTCGCTTACAGAGCAAGCTGGAGTCGTACCGGCGTCGTCGGTCGCAGATCGCGTCGCAGCTGCACGGCGTCATGGAGGCGCAGTGGCGCCAGGCGCTGCGCATCCTCACTGCGCACCCCGGCCTGCCGCCACACCACGCCTCCGCGCTAGACCTCACCCGGCCGGATAGCGGTGAGTCTGAGAGCCCCCCTCCACACCAACAGAGCATAGTCGTAAGCAAGCTGGTGTCGTACTTCTAAAGTATTACTTGCGGCCTGCCCGGACACCACGCCTCAGCGCTAGACCTCACCCGCTCGGATAGCGGTGAGACTGATAGATATTTTGTTGCCCGCCGCCCCTTTAGCCTAAAGAACAAGCTGGATCGTACTTCTGGGGTATTACTTGCGGCCTGCCGGGACACAAAAGCTTTTGCGCTAGACCTCACCCGGCCTGATAGTGGTGAGACTTGTGTCCTAGCTGGACCAGTCCTACAGAGCAAGCTAGAATAACTTGCAGCCTGCCCGGACACTACGCCTCCGCGTTAGACTACGACGATAGCGGTGAGTCTGATAGTAGATATACACGGTGTTACTTTGCATCCTTGCCATATTTACAGAGGTAACTATATCACTGACAATGATAACAAATCAGTAAAAAAAGAAAGACCTTTTTTTTTTTTAATCTTGAGTATTTTATTTTATCGACAATCTATTAAACACAACACCAATTATCGAAACGCATGCACATCACTGTTCTTATTCATCGGCACAAAAGACTTTGTAGCATTACTTGATTAGTGATCGCGTACCGTTCGAGACAAAATCGGTTTATTCCTATGTGTACTGCAAAACCAAATATACTAAAAACTTAGTTTGCTTTATTTATGGGAGTCTCTAGTTTATCGAAACAATAGGTATTGTTCCCTACTTTTATCACTGTGAATATGGCAAGGATGCAAAGTAACACCGTGTATATAGGAGGACAGATGGTTGTTACTGAGGCACACAATTCTGTTTTAAAATGTCAGATTCGGGCCACTGAAGTTTATGTTACAAAGCGTTTTTTCAACTTGTAATTAATCTTCAAGTACGTAAAATGGCAGCGTGGCACGGATCTTGAGCGCCAAACGAACGAAAATGCGCAGAAGACCATTACAATCACGTGATTGGCTAGTAGTGCGCCGCGCCTGCACCGCCGGCCGGTATTTGTCGTTTGTTCCGCGAATACGCGTCTCAGATACGACGATCGTCTTGTGACATGAGCAAAGCGATCCCGACTCTATGTCTGAGAGCTTAAGATCCATGTCGGACAAGCACGATTGACGATTAACTTAAACTGTACAGTGTCGACTGCGCCCGCGCAAGACTACCCGCCGGCGCCCGCGCAGGCCCCGCGCGCGTTCGCGTTCGACGGGCTGAGCGACAGCGAGCTGCAGCAGTATGTCAAACTGGTAACTTGAACGTTTTTTTGTGTTTTTTTGCGTCTTTAATGCGTGATAAGGATCTCTACAGAGTTTAGTTTTGCAACTGAAAATAAAGCTGATCAAATGATATGACTTTAGTTGTGTAAGAAATACCAGTTTTTTTTTGATAAAAAGAAACTTTAATTAAACGAGGACCTACATAGAGTTTAGTTATGCAGACAGAAGTACCAGCTAATTAAATTTGACTTTGGTTGTTTGAGAAACACCAGTTTTTTCCTGATAAAAAGGGGTTCAATTCCTGATTATGAAACTAGCTTTTTTTTCGCGACTTTGATTTTTTTGTCTAGATTTAAATTTAAAAATTCAACAGTTTCATCAAAATCAAATTTAACTTCAAAAGAACAATCTCGAACAGCGAAAGGTTGTGGATTCGATTGAATTACACCAGAGGAAAAAAAATGTATTGCCCATCTTTTACCGTGAATCTAAAGAGAATATAAGACTACAAGTTGTAAATATTTAAATTATTTTTAACAATCCCTAGACTCGAAATATGTCCCTCGTATTAACTGTCTAGATTTTTAATAACGCAAATGTTAAAAACAATGGAACTTGTAACATTCGCAAATCATAATGAAATAAAAAAAAAATTGCGGAAAGATTATAGAAATTTACTTTTTTTTTCAAAATAAATACTAAACTTAGTTTTTTATATTGTTTTGTCAAATAAACATAATACTTTCAGCTTCTAACCAAACCGCCGAACATAGACGGCAGCGGCGACTGCTTGCAGGACCACGAGGAACCAACCAGCGACCGCGCCCTCGCACGCGACAAGCCCAAGCGCAGCCTCGGGAGTAGCAAGCCGCCTTGGAAGGCCTAGCAAACGATTATATTTACCTACAGGAAGACAGCTGAAATTACCAGCTCTCTAAACAAGACTCCGCCAGAGATATTACCAGCTCTCTAAACAAGATTCCGCCAGAGAAATTACCAGCTCTCTAAACAGGACTCCACCAGAGAAATTACCAGCTCTCTAAATAAAACTCCGACTCACAGAGTTGAAAGTACCAGCTCTAAACAACATGCCGCCTTGGAAGGCAGCAAACGATCATATTCACATACAGGAAGACAGCTGAAATTACCAGCTCTCTAAACAAGACTCCGCCAGAGAAATTACCAGCTCTCTAAACAAGACTCCGCCCGAGAAATTACCAGCTCTCTAAACAACGACGACTAGCGACGCGCTAACCATTAAAAAAAACATTAAAAACCAATTTGTTTTTGTAAATAGGCTTAAACTAAGCTCTTTTACACGTCCCGATATATTTTTTTTCCTACCACTGCTTCAGGATAAATTTGGACTAGCGCCGAGAAGAAGCAGTTAATAACGTGAATATTATAGTGATAAGAGTTTCAAACAATTATGCTTACCTACAGAACGTTGACTTCGACAAAGTCGGAAGTCGAAAGCTGGTCTTAGTCTGGGTGTTTACTACATTGTAAAGGTGCTGCATTTTTTAATGACCCCATAGAAAATGTATTAAATGGTATATTAGCCACCCTTATTTTGGCTATTGTTCAAAACCACTCCCTGTATATGCCAATGTAATAGGACATTTGAGTCAGAGATAAAAGTGGTTACCTTACCACATGTTCTATTTAGATCAAATACTAAAATCTTATAATATGACAATAATGTTGAACATTTTGCAGAAGATATCTATCTTGTACTAAACCAAGCAGAGCTTGTACGACGGAGACTAGATAAATGTAAAACATAAATAACATTGGCCCTGTTTCACAATGTACGGATAAAGTTATGTGGAAGATAAAAATATGTAGAGGATAAAAGTGTTTGGAAATCGTGTCAAAAATATGTCAATTATCCTTCAGTTAAGTGAAATATGTATAAAGTAAAAAAAAGTAAAGTATGCCTATATACGTCCCACTGCAGGGCACAGGCCTCACCTCAACTATGAGGTGGTTTGGGCCATACTCCACCGCGCGGGCCCGGTGCGGTGCGGTGGAGGGGTGTTGTAAGGCCAGTGACTAAACCTTACTGTCAGATGTTATGAAGCCGCCTTAAGGCCTCTGACTAGGCTTTACGACCAATATCAAGCCATATTGGCCGGGACCAACTATTAACGTGCCTTCCGAAGCACAGAGATGCTCGTGATAAATGTCACAAAATATGGTCGGAATGGTCACCCATCCACTCACGACCGCGGCGTTGGTTGCTTAACTTTAGTAATCGATACCAAAGCGCTGCCGCCACTGAGCTACGAGCACCTCGAAACGAGCGAAATATGTATAGCTTATTCGCAACTAATGCCGAACTTATTCGTATATTGTGAAACAGGTACTAAATGTCATTTATGACTCGGGTTCAAAACTCATCTTGTCCGATTTTACTCTCGTTCTCGGGTTAATATTATAAATTAAATACTCGATAGACTGATTTTGTACCCCACGATAAGTATACTTTTATTAGCATTAAAAGACAAAATAGTAAGAGACCCCGCACTCTGCTTACTTTAATCGACCGATAGTTTGTTCAGTCTTCAGATTATTAAGAATAGACAATTGAAAGCTATTTATGATTGATTAAAATGATCGGTAGTATAAGCTGGCTTTTATAGTGACCCACCCACAAAAAAATGACATAAATTAGCGAAGTACAAAAAAGATTTACAAATGTTTTTAATATTACGATGATACTCTTATGATAATGTCTTTAGGTGCTCGTTTGCCTAGCTGTAGTTTTTATAAATGTTTGTAATAATATATTGTATTGTTGTTTAAATAACTACACATTCCCGAAGATCGCACTTCCTATTGATGTTGATTAAATAAATAATAATGTGATTTACTTGTCTCGTTTTATTTAAGGGCCTGTCCGCACAGCGATATTTAACCGCGAGTTTTTTATTCTCGCGTATAATATTCCGTGATCGGAATGACACCTAGTACACACTGCGAATAAAATATCGTACAATTTTTGTCAGCTAATTGCAGTTACCGGCTGAGACGCACGTCTAAAAATGGACCACCGAACTAATATTTTGGCCTTACTACAAAAAGATATAGTCCGGTATGGATAAGCAATATCGGTGTTTTAACCTACAAGAATTCTAAAGTTTCTAATTTTTTTTCTGTGGATACATTTTGTGACGAGGATCCGGCGGATCGACATCCCTAGCACGCGAGTCATCGTATCGACTACCGACATCACTAGCACGCGAGTCATCGTATCGACTACCGACATCCCTACGCCCGACGCACCGCGGCGCCCGCGCCCCGCCCGCGACGACGCTATATCAAGCGCGGCGGGAGGGAGCTCAGCAGCAGTCGTCCGTACTCTGCAACCGTGGCAAGACGTTCTCGCGCGCGCATACGTCACCCGTTCACCATTGCCTCGGAACATCAGAGTACTGGCGATCAGCTGTCCCGTCTTCCCTACTAACCTAGTTAAGCAACCGACCCGCATCCTAATCCGAGGTTTCGCTGTCGTGCGGCGTGTTCGTTGATGCGAAACCTCACTCCTAAACCTTGACCGCACTCCTGCGGTGAACCCATCCCCGGCCCGGACGCTCTCGCGGCGTGATCGTGACGACACCGCATGCCAGCCTTCATCTCCCGTAGAAATATACTAGATTTACTAACTAAAACCCGCCACGCACCGCGCCGAAGTATAGTCCGCGACGCCGTCCCGTGGAAATTGCGCCGATCCCCGTCGCCCTGCCTCCCGCGATACAAAGAGTATCGATAGTAAGACAGTAGTCACAGATCTAGATAGTTTAAGTAGTGTATTAGCTTTAAGGAACAGTGTGTGTTGTTAAATACAGAGTGTGCAAACGTCCCGTTGGTTTCCTTGATTGATTCCCTGTAGGATCCTAAAATTAGGTACGCATCCCCTCACCGCACGCACCGCGGGCTGGGGCCAGTACATATGCTGACGAGGAACTCAGGCCTGAGCTAGCCGAAAGGGTTCTTCGTCACAATTTATCCCTAAAAAGCTTAATTTAACTTTTTGTGTCAGATCTTGCTATCTTTTTTTGTTTTGTTTTTTTCTTATTTAATTCGGTTTAAAACCGACAAAATTGATTTAAAGTTTAAAATTATAATTGTATTGTTTCTAATATAGCATGTTTAGAATACATACAAGCCTAGTTTTTATCACTTACGTCCGGTAAAAATGACATCGAATAACTTGGCCAAAAAAAAACTTACAATTAAAAAGTTTACATCTCAGTTCATATAAATACAGAAAAAATGATCTAAACTTATTCATCCGATAATGGCCGAAAAGACAAATACCTAAATTTCTACCAAAATAACACCAAAAATGACCCAAATTAATATGTTAGGTTGGGAAACTAGTCCGGGAACTATATGCAAAAAAAAACACACACTTTAGATTTTTTGAAACCTCAAACCTCAGCCATACCGGACTAATAGACACTTATAAGTCAACCCATTTTAAATGTTGACACATCAGTCATTCGATTCATATTATTTACAAACATTTCAAATTCGTTGACTAATCTTTAGACAAGTGCTCAACACTAGTCTATCTTTTTGTAGTAAAACCACTATTTTTGCTAATACTAAGACGGCGGCGTAATCTAAGACGTATCAAAAGAAGTCATGAACATTGGATTCACCCACCTACGGCATTGAGACCAATGAAAGGGTTTTTCTACATAAAACATCAAGAGCTGCGAAAATACAGCAAACTGTTTTTAGGATGTCGTTGGTCTAGATGTGACACCTCGTAACTGCAATTTTGAGAATACTTACTGAATACTGTACAAAACATTCACGCGAAAATAAATCTCAACGCATGGCGTTCAACTTTCATCAAATCACAGATTAATATTTAGAAACGCCAATGATCTGTTAGCTTCGGTTTGTCGTCGTGTTGTGCTTCGATATCTTTTCAATTACCGTAAAATGGCAAAGACGATGCTCTACAAAAGCAAAGCTTGCCAAATCAATCAGCTTTAGAAAGTACGATGGGTACAGTCGACCGGATTTCTTTGGAACTCCCAACCAATTGTCATTTCAACGATTCCTATTGGTCAACAGGTTTTAATTACAATAAAATCCGTTAGAAAATTTAACGAATCACACGCAAGAATCGAAATAAAAGGTTTGTGTCAAATATAACGATTTATTGACAGATGTAAATGCGAGTTAAAAATATACATAAATCTTTATATGATAGTACAATGGCATCGCGATTTCTATACAACACTAAATAATAAATTTACACTTACTACGTACTACATAAATCTAATCACAATATGGTTTTATTATTAAGGCAAGAACTTATTCGAAATAATTTTGTGAAAAAAAGAAGATTTAACACAGCCCAAGAAAGAGATAGACGAATGCACTTAATTATTGGTGAAAGATGTTGACCAAAGTGCAAAATAATCAGTAGGTACAGGAAATTGTAGAATCTATTTTTAACAAAACTATAAGTAAATTCTCACAATTAGTGACTCTATTATAAAAAATAATAATCTAATTTTGATATAATTTGATATCTGTTACTCGTTTTGACTTCAAATACATGCAATATAATTTTATAATTTATTTTCAAACAATATAATCTCATTGCATCACATACTTCACACATTTAGGTTGATCATATCGACAATTTTTAAATAACTTTATGGATCAGCTATGTATAAATTCACATAACATTCTTCAGTCCGTGATGACATTAGTGAAAAACTAATTTCACCGTGGCACATTCATACACATTTAAAATCAGGAAGGGTTTATTTCTGATAAAAGTGGTGCTGTTCTCTAGGGGCTTGCAACATAAGGGGTTTTTAAGATACTCATTTCTTTTTAAGTTATTGCGCTTTTTATAGTGCGCACTTAACTACCCGGAGAGGATTTAAGAAAGTAGCTATTTCAAGCTTTCTCCGTACCGTTTCCGTAGGTACAAGCGTAATAGATACACAGACCCATTTTTGTAAAGGGTAATATGATTTAGGTAATAACTATTTTCATTGACCCCTTCATCTTGTTAGCCAAAGTAGCCAGTCTTACGCTTTCTAAGCTACCTGACAATTGGTTTAATTCTGTAAGGAGTTTGTTAATTCAGAATTGCAAAACAAGTACAGCAATCACATTGCTGATTCAACGTAATCAACCCCTCCCCCACTCAAAATAAGCAAAATCAAAACCCCTCACGTAACAACCTGAACGGCTCTAGTCATAAAGAAAGCAAACATCTTGTTGTAGTTCAGTCGGTGCCTCTGGGCTTAAGGCATTGGGCATCAGGCTCTACTCTATGCCAAAGCAGAGGCAGGCAGCGAGCTGTGCTTGGGCTTGGCTTTGTGCACGAACACCTTGATGCAGCCGCTGAAGTCCGCGCTCACTAACACGTGGCCTGTCTGAGAGGACGCCACCATGCCGCTTTCTACACCCTTCTGCGGAAAATATAAACATTTCACTCTTCAATGCCTGTTAATTTAACTCGTTGGTGAGTGAATGACTCGATGCCAAATGATCTAATTGCATGGAAGAATAAATAAAACCCCAGATAACCTGGGAACAGTTCGGGCGAATGATGATGAATGCCCGTTAAATCATCAAGTAAATCGACGAATCATCTACATAAGTGAAACCACTTTTTTACCTGAACTGGTAGCATTTTAAGGTAAGCACCGATTTTCTTAGTTTTCTTGCCATGAGTCTTACTTATGTTGGTATTGATTGACATAAGCAATACTTATTGCACTATGATACTGGTTTCCAACACAAAATAGTTCTAATAAGTACATTATATTTTATTTGAATATAAGTAATAACACTGGTCCAAATATACATCCTTGTGGCAATTCATGAATAAATAGCAAATACTCATTGAACAAACAGACAACATTAAAATACCATGTCTGTCATATTTCACAAAAATAGTTACAATTACTTTGGCAACATTGTCAACTGAATCATTACACTCTAACGGGATTTCATGCAACTACATACCTAAAACGATTTGTTTTTTGTCCCGACGTGGTCGCAATTGTTTGTGGGGGAAGACTGTTGTGTAGATAGATTATAGTATCTTGGACAAAGACGAGTTGGTTATATTATCTATGGTAATGGATTGGGATTGGCGCTCTCTGGTCGGATATCGCTACAATGGAGGATGTGTGCAAAACTGTATTTCATAATTTACTTTAATAAATGGACAGTGATTCTATGAAGACTGGTATTATTCAATTACTTATAACACCTACAAGAGTATCTAACAGTTGGGTTGAATGATTATGTTTAAAAATGCAACAAGATAGTTTAAAAAGTTATATTATTGTCAACTGAATTATCCAAAACACTTACCACTTCATCCTTTTCCTCCGCATCCTTATTCGCCAGCTTTGCCTCCTCCTCCCTCTCCGTGATCATCCGGATCATATAATCCGGGTTCGGCGCGAACACGGCGCACGTCACAACTGCGTTATGCGCTTTGATGCCCTCCCAAAAATCATTCCTATCTCTTCTCACCGACGTGAATTTCGAATAGTCGTGATACGTCTTCCAGATGTAGATACACTGGTTTTCTGAACCGCTCACTATGTATTTCCCGTCGTGTGAGAACGACGCTTTGATTTGGCTTGATATGTTTACGTAGCCCTTGTATTTGCAGGAGAGATTTAGGTCTCTCAGATCGTATAGCCTTATTCTGCTGTCGTTTGACGTGACGAGTATTTTGTCATCGTTCGGCATGGGTTCGATTCCGCTTATTTTACGGCCGGTTGAATTCTTTCCCCTGGTGGATCGCACGTCGATCTGTGTGTGGTATTTGAGCTGGTCGGTGGTGTAGAAGATGCAGCGGCCGTCGTAAGTGCCGACGACGGCGAATTTGCCGTTTTGACAGAAGTTTGCGGCGGTTATGAGTTTCGTTTTGCCGTCGACTTCGTTCCAGACGGCGACCTGGAGAGAAAACATCAGACTTTACTATCTAAGGAGTCGGGTAATTTATTTATTTTCAATAACAAGTAATTGATTTATTCGCTACAGCAGTTGTGTACATTATATTTTGCGACTCAACAAACTGAGCACTCAATATTTGACGTTGTTGTAACTATAGATAACAAAGAGCGTTGTTAAATAATCTAAGCAACTTGTCCGCGCGTAATTAGACAATGAAAGTCGCGCTAAGGATTGAATCAGTAAATTGAAATTTGGTGTCATAGCGGCCTATGTTCAGCACTGACGTCGTGTGGCTAATAAAAGTAAAGTATGCCTGTATTCGTCCTACTGCAGGGCATAGGCCTCACCTCAACTATGAGGTTCTCAAAAATGATGGTTGATGATGAAAGTAAAATTTGTCAAATTTGGACAACTAACAATCCAAATGTCAAATTACTAAAACGAAATAGCCAAATTTCACTTAGAACGATTTTCATTAGGCATTACATTAATCTAGTGGCGCCACTATCGGCAACTTACTCGTAACTCTTAAATGTATAGCTGCAAGAACATCAATTTAGTTGTAAAGTAATTCATCAAAGGTACCTTCTTATCGGGAATGTTCCACAGCCTCAGCTTCCCGTCCAAGCTGCCCGACAGGAAATACCTATCGTCCCGCGGATGGAACACTATGGCCGTCACGAAGTCGATGTGTTGGAAGCAGCAGAGGCACTCGCCGCGTGATATGTGCCATAGACGCACGGTTTTGTCCATGGAACTTGAGAGGATGAAGTAATTCTGAAAATTGAAGTAAAATAGCCTAGTTGACTCTACCATTCAATTGACATACTTTTTATTAGCTGTCAAAACGCATATTTTCCAATGAGAACATACTATTTAGTTCGTAAATTTGTTAACAGTCTCAAAATAGTTTTATATGTTACGGATTCTCCGTATGTACGGTGTAGCGCTGGGCGAAAGTTGCGCATTTGACCATTACGATTACGTGATTGGCTTAGTCGTGCGCCGCGTCTGCACCGCCGGCCGTGATTGGTTGTTAGCTCCGCGCATACGCCTCTGATACGGTGAGCGTCACGTAAGATGCGCAAAGCGATACCTCAATCCACTTGGCCCAGCACTCAACATCGATGCTGCGTACTTGTTATGTACCCGATATCGGGCATAAAATAGGGTGTTAGTATTAATTAATGACGTTGTACGGGACACCTTTAAATGATAGTCCAATGTGGAGGGACGAAAGGGAGTTTATTGTCTGATAACTACTCACCTTAGACCATGACACGTCGAGCAGGTCGGAGGTGTGCCCCGAGTAGACGCAGAAGGGCGCGGGGCAGAAGGGCGCGGCGGGCCCCCACTACACTCACCTTAGACCATGACACGTCGAGCAGGTCGGAGGTGTGCCCCGAGTAGACGCAGAAGGGCGCGGGGCAGAAGGGCGCGGCGGGCCCCCACTACACTCACCTTAGACCATGACACGTCGAGCAGGTCGGAGGTGTGCCCCGAGTAGACGCAGAAGGGCGCGGGGCAGAAGGGCGCGGCGGGCCCCCACTACACTCACCTTAGACCATGACACGTCGAGCAGGTCGGAGGTGTGCCCCGAGTAGACGCAGAAGGGCGCGGGGCAGAAGGGCGCGGCGGGCCCCCACTACACTCACCTTAGACCATGACACGTCGAGCAGGTCGGAGGTGTGCCCCGAGTAGACGCAGAAGGGCGCGGGGCAGAAGGGCGCGGCGGGCCCCCACTACACTCACCTTAGACCATGACACGTCGAGCAGGTCGGAGGTGTGCCCCGAGTAGACGCAGAAGGGCGCGGGGCAGAAGGGCGCGGCGGGCCCCCACTACACTCACCTTAGACCATGACACGTCGAGCAGGTCGGAGGTGTGCCCCGAGTAGACGCAGAAGGGCGCGGGGCAGAAGGGCGCGGCGGGCCCCCACTACACTCACCTTAGACCATGACACGTCGAGCAGGTCGGAGGTGTGCCCCGAGTAGACGCAGAAGGGCGCGGGGCAGAAGGGCGCGGCGGGCCCCCACTACACTCACCTTAGACCATGACACGTCGAGCAGGTCGGAGGTGTGCCCCGAGTAGACGCAGAAGGGCGCGGGGCAGAAGGGCGCGGCGGGCCCCCACTACACTCACCTTAGACCATGACACGTCGAGCAGGTCGGAGGTGTGCCCCGAGTAGACGCAGAAGGGCGCGGGGCAGAAGGGCGCGGCGGGCCCCCACTACACTCACCTTAGACCATGACACGTCGAGCAGGTCGGAGGTGTGCCCCGAGTAGACGCAGAAGGGCGCGGGGCAGAAGGGCGCGGCGGGCCCCCACTACACTCACCTTAGACCATGACACGTCGAGCAGGTCGGAGGTGTGCCCCGAGTAGACGCAGAAGGGCGCGGGGCAGAAGGGCGCGGCGGGCCCCCACTACACTCACCTTAGACCATGACACGTCGAGCAGGTCGGAGGTGTGCCCCGAGTAGACGCAGAAGGGCGCGGGGCAGAAGGGCGCGGCGGGCCCCCACTACACTCACCTTAGACCATGACACGTCGAGCAGGTCGGAGGTGTGCCCCGAGTAGACGCAGAAGGGCGCGGGGCAGAAGGGCGCGGCGGGCCCCCACTACACTCACCTTAGACCATGACACGTCGAGCAGGTCGGAGGTGTGCCCCGAGTAGACGCAGAAGGGCGCGGGGCAGAAGGGCGCGGCGGGCCCCCACTACACTCACCTTAGACCATGACACGTCGAGCAGGTCGGAGGTGTGCCCCGAGTAGACGCAGAAGGGCGCGGGGCAGAAGGGCGCGGCGGGCCCCCACTACACTCACCTTAGACCATGACACGTCGAGCAGGTCGGAGGTGTGCCCCGAGTAGACGCAGAAGGGCGCGGGGCAGAAGGGCGCGGCGGGCCCCCACTACACTCACCTTAGACCATGACACGTCGAGCAGGTCGGAGGTGTGCCCCGAGTAGACGCAGAAGGGCGCGGGGCAGAAGGGCGCGGCGGGCCCCCACTACACTCACCTTAGACCATGACACGTCGAGCAGGTCGGAGGTGTGCCCCGAGTAGACGCAGAAGGGCGCGGGGCAGAAGGGCGCGGCGGGCCCCCACTACACTCACCTTAGACCATGACACGTCGAGCAGGTCGGAGGTGTGCCCCGAGTAGACGCAGAAGGGCGCGGGGCAGAAGGGCGCGGCGGGCCCCCACTACACTCACCTTAGACCATGACACGTCGAGCAGGTCGGAGGTGTGCCCCGAGTAGACGCAGAAGGGCGCGGGGCAGAAGGGCGCGGCGGGCCCCCACTACACTCACCTTAGACCATGACACGTCGAGCAGGTCGGAGGTGTGCCCCGAGTAGACGCAGAAGGGCGCGGGGCAGAAGGGCGCGGCGGGCCCCCACTACACTCACCTTAGACCATGACACGTCGAGCAGGTCGGAGGTGTGCCCCGAGTAGACGCAGAAGGGCGCGGGGCAGAAGGGCGCGGCGGGCCCCCACTACACTCACCTTAGACCATGACACGTCGAGCAGGTCGGAGGTGTGCCCCGAGTAGACGCAGAAGGGCGCGGGGCAGAAGGGCGCGGCGGGCCCCCACTACACTCACCTAAGACCATGACACGTCGAGCAGGTCGGAGGTGTGCCCCGAGTAGACGCAGAAGGGCGCGGGGCAGAAGGGCGCGGCGGGCCCCCACTACACTCACCTTAGACCATGACACGTCGAGCAGGTCGGAGGTGTGCCCCGAGTAGACGCAGAAGGGCGCGGGGCAGAAGGGCGCGGCGGGCCCCCACTACACTCACCTTAGACCATGACACGTCGAGCAGGTCGGAGGTGTGCCCCGAGTAGACGCAGAAGGGCGCGGGGCAGAAGGGCGCGGCGGGCCCCCACTACACTCACCTTAGACCATGACACGTCGAGCAGGTCGGAGGTGTGCCCCGAGTAGACGCAGAAGGGCGCGGGGCAGAAGGGCGCGGCGGGCCCCCACTACACTCACCTTAGACCATGACACGTCGAGCAGGTCGGAGGTGTGCCCCGAGTAGACGCAGAAGGGCGCGGGGCAGAAGGGCGCGGCGGGCCCCCACTACACTCACCTTAGACCATGACACGTCGAGCAGGTCGGAGGTGTGCCCCGAGTAGACGCAGAAGGGCGCGGGGCAGAAGGGCGCGGCGGGCCCCCACTACACTCACCTTAGACCATGACACGTCGAGCAGGTCGGAGGTGTGCCCCGAGTAGACGCAGAAGGGCGCGGGGCAGAAGGGCGCGGCGGGCCCGGGCGGCGGCTGCTCAGGGCTGGGCGCGGGCGCGAGTGACGCGAGGGACTCTTGCGAAGGTGTAGGGGATGATTTTTGCTCGGCGTTGTATTTTGTTCTCATGTCCTGAGGGAGATACGCAGTTAAAGGTTATCTCTAGGTAATCCCGATCGTTGTAATTACAATTAAATGTCATCGGATCACCAGGTGAGGGTCCTGCCCACGCTGCGTCTTCCTGTAGAACCTTCTCGAGAACCATCTTTAATAGTTGTCAGTTCTGCGAACTTGTTACGCATATTACCACTTCAGCTTTGCAATTCGAATAGCGACTGGTTTTTCGAAGGATATCCTCGTTTAAAACATATGCGAAAATACAGGGAACTTATTTGAATTACCTGAAACATGTGGTAGGCGTCCCTGGTCACCCAGACGCGCAGCAGCCGGTCCTGGCCGGCCGTGGCGAGCAGGCGACCGCATACACTGAACTTGCAGCACCAAACCGCGCCAGAATGAGCTGAACCCATTTCCTAATCGCGACAAAAATTAAAATTAAATCAAAATCATTTGTTTTGCATTTAGTTAATGGCACTTTTACACGTCCCGATTATGATTTCTTATCCTAAAATTGCTTTGGGAGAATTAGGGGGCCAGCGCCGTAAGAAAGTGGCACCTGTAACAGAAAAGATCAAACTGTTTGTCTTGGTACGGTCATGTTACGAAGACAGTGATGGGTATCGGTATGGATGGACGGCCTAAAAAGAGATGGATGGATTGTTTGAGGGTCGATATGTCTGAGAAGGGAGTGAATGACTCGATGACAAGTGACCGAATTGCATGGAAGAAGAAAACTGGAAACAGGGCAGGCGAATGATGATAGATGATGAGTGGGCTAGCGCCGAGTGCACCGCATGAATATCGGTCACCATTGTCGGATTCTTTTCAAATACAAATTGTATAATATCTAAAACAAAATAAATAGTTTTTCTGTTCGGTTTCTGTTATTTTCTAGTATTTCATGACTCAATTGACTATAATTTCATTATAGGCTTGTGACGTCAGTTACCATGGCCGAAGGCATTGAGTTACTGCTGTCATTTTACTCATTCAGAGACCTTTCGATATCAGTTACAAGTTTTCAGTACCTTTCTCTTCTAATCTCGGAAAAATTGCCAAGAAAAATACACTTACAGTCTTATTCAGAGGGCTTTAGCTAGTTCGGGACTAAGATGAACCCACTGTTCTATACCCATACCTTAGCCCCGGACTAGCAAATGCACTCTGAATAAGACAGCCAACGAATACAACATTACACTCTGTATCCAAATGACTAACCTGTACATGTCTAACACATCCATCGAAGTCGTACGGCCCTTTATGTGAATTAGAAGCCTTTAGTTTGATATTGTGTTCGCCTCTGACGTCATCTGCTATATCCGCCACGTCTTCTTTGTGTCGGGCGTGCGACACTTCCTGGGCTAGAGACTTGGCCGCGTCCACTGTTTTCTTGACTGTGCTTCCGAAGAAGCGTTTTAACCTGTTTGGTGAAGTTAAGGCTATTTATACTTTTAAATTGTAGTCGAGGTATGGTTTATTAGTCTGTTCGGTATCTCGAGATAAGTTAAAAAAAAAACAACTCTTGATTGTAATTTTTATAATACTTGAAAAAATCGGCCACCTTAGATGGGACCCGAACCCACGACCATCGCATACCGGGCGAGTGCTTTCCCAACTAAGCTACCGAGACGTTAGCTGACCTGACGAAATCTTTCAAGTGTTTCTCGCTGTCGAAGCGAACGTTTTTTTCTGATCAATGTTGCGGTATAATACCGTCAACATCCGATATTTTTTCTTTCAAGTATTATAAAATTTTTAAATAAACCTAGCATGGTAATTGCTAAAAAAACAAATTTTAAACTCTTGATTGGTCAATCAATAGCCAATAATAGGAAACTTTAAGGGCATGGCGTTAAGTGTTATGTCTCACTTGCACATGAGTGAGTGAGTATGGGTGCGGCGTTTGTAAGTACGCTAGGCTGTACTTGTAAAAAAAAACTAGTTTTATAAAATCGCATTAGCAGATTGCTTTTATTTTTATCTGGTTTTAAAAACGGTTTTTTTAAGTTAATAATTCACGCTCAAACCATAAAGCAGAAGTAAGCAGAAAACCTTCTTTTAATTATTTTTTAAGTTTATTATTTCAGAAGCATTAAATATTGGACAACATCACATACATTGCTCTGATCCTAAGGTAAGTAGCGAAAGCACTTGTGTTATAGAAATCAGAAACAACGACGGTACCGCAACACCCAGACCCGAGCCAATATAGAAAAGTTCGTTTTCTACATTGACCCGACCGGGGATCGAACCCGGAACCTCAGAGATGGCGGCGCCATTTAAAGTCCGGCGTACTCGCCTCTCGGCTACGGAGGTCGTCAAGCATTATTTGGCAAAAAACTCAATCAAACAAGAGTAAACAGCATTTATAAAGCTAAATCTGCATACAGTTAGTCTCATATTCTCAATCCTTTTGTCACCTGAAATTGATTTCGTTCGACATTTTCTTGTTTATGTTGTCCTGGGAGTGACTTTTTACTAAATTTCTTATTGGACTCCTAAATGAAAAAATAATTACATTCTAATCACATGGAATCAAATCGTCAGTCGCTTATTTATTTGTTTACATTTTTTCTCAACGATAATATAGCATGGATATGCCTTTGTAAATAAAAAATAATACGTTATTTGGTAAATTTTAGGTTCTCAGGATTAACCAGTTTATCTTGTTATTTAAAATAACTACAAAACATTTTGATCATTTATAAGAAAAAATACATTTATCCTGTAAGGCATGTCCATATAATTACTTCACGGGCGGTAAATATTAAGTAGTTAAGATAGGTAAGCGCTCCAATAATTGTTATTCAACTTTATTCAGCTTCTATCTTTAAATAAAATTACTTCAGTTGTTTCTTAACTAAGTAATGTTTATCAAGGTAATAAGCAGCTTCTAATTAATACTCTGTAATTTTAATGTATTGTGTGTAGTTTTGTGTGTGGCTACAGGCTACTAAGTACCTAGTGAATACTAGGTACTGGATACTACAAACTAAGTAGTTGATACTAGGTACTGAAAACAAGGTAAAGGTACTAAGTACTAAGTAGTGGATACTAGGTACCGGCTACTGGCTACTGGGTACCGGCTACTGGCTACTGGGTACCTGCTACTGGCTACTGGCTTCTGGCTACTGGGTACCGGCTACTGGCTACTGGGTACCGGCTACTGGCTGCTGGGTACCGACTACTGGGTACCGGCTACTGGCTGCTGGGTACCGGTTACTGGCTACTGGGTATCGGCTACAAGGTACTGGGTACTGGCTACTGGGTACCGGCTTCTGGCTACTGGGTACCGGCTACTGGGTACTGGGTACCGGCTTCTGGCTACGGCTACTGGCTACTGGGTACCGGCTACTGGCTACAGTACTCACTTGTCGGTGCGCCGCTTGAGGCCGGCGGCGCGGTCGGCGGGCGGCTTGAGCTCCTTCGCGTCGTCCTCCGCGCCGCCCGCCGCCACGCACTCAGACTCCTCGTCCGTTTCCCTGATACAACATTTACGACTTCATATCTGACTATCGGTGGGGGCCACCCATAAATGACTGCACACGAATTCCATAATATTTTGATCCTTCTCTTGTAATAGATGGTCACATTTGTTCCTCCACAGTGTCACGTGACATGGCATATTTTGCAAGTTAACATGAAAAGAAATGGTTTTCTTTTTAACTTTATGTTTAAATACTAGAATTTGTGATTATGAAATGTAATGTCACAAAATTTATCCCATCCCTTGTAAAGTAAGGTCACAATTTCTCGACCCTGTTTCGTGTAATTCCAAATCCTAATGTGTCATATTTATTCACAACACTCAAAAGCAAAGTATTAAAGTAGTACATAAAAGTAAGTTACTTGAAACTAAAATGTGTATGAATAAAGATCCAACAATAAACTTATTGTTTAGAAAATAAAACGACCGACAAATCCCACAATTCCATGATATCCAACGAGAATTGAGTCATAAAAAAGAAACATCTACCTTGACCACTTAAAACAAAACCACAAAAGTAGCACAACGGTTACCCAACGAAGAACAATAAAACTTATTCATTTAGTGTTCACTTCCCGGGAACCAGTTTCTTAAACCACAAATACCTACACCAGTTTTGCAAAAGCGCCCTCCTCAATAACTCGCAGAACATAAAGCGAAACACACACCACGCAATGTCGGAAAACAACACTAAATAAATTACATCCCTTTTATCTAAAACCGTGGAATTTTGCAAGAAGCAAAGTCTTATCATAGGAAAATGACCGGAAATTGTAGACAATGAAATTTTATGACGGCATCAAAAATCGGTTCACAATTTGTCAAAATTGGCAAATTAAATTTGAATTTATACGTTATGTTTTTATTGTCACTCACTAATAATAGGTTTATTCTCAAAAGTTAATTTGCTTTCTTTAGCTGATCAGACTATCGCCAAAAATCACAACAAAACCAACCAGCAACAACGCCCAAAGACTTCAAAATATCTGTTACTATAGTCAAAGCAATTTAACCGATGACGCGATGGTGTGAAGTCAACAGCTTTCACTTGTATTAACAAAATACAGGGATTTGATTGTTATTAATAATAACATATGTAAATATATAAAATAAAATAGTTGCTATACAGTAGCTGCTACACGGTCGTTCGGACTCGACCTTTACGAGGTCATCTTGTTTGACATTAAGGCCCGTTCAGAAACATATACCACAGAAAAGACAAGTTCCCTATGATTTAGATACTTTTATGGTGTATTCCGAAAACAAACTCACCCGACTCAAAAGGTGCACATTTTTGAGGACACTGTGAAGCCCAAGGTTTATCAAAGTCACCACTTTTGGGACAAGTCCGTTTTTAGGGTTCGGTACCCAAAGGGTAAAACGGGACCCTATTACTAAAGCTCCGCTGTCCGTCTGTCTGTCTGTCTGTCTGTCCGTCTGTCTGTCCGTCTGTCACCAGGCTGTATTTCATGAACCGTGATAGTTAGAGAGTTGAAATTTTCACAGATGATGTATTTCTGTTGCCGCTATAACAACAAATACTAAAAAGTATAAAAAAGAATAAAATAAATATTTAAGGGGGCTCCCATACAACAAAAGTGGTTTTTTATTGCCGTTTTTATAGATAATGGTACGGAACCCTTCATGAGCGAGGCCGACTCGCACTTGGCCGGTTTTTGACCGTAATAAATACCAACTAGCAACCGTAATCCATAATACCAAATCAGAGGCACATAGTGGACGCGACGTTACGCAGTTGTCAGTATAAAATGCTTTGACTATAGTATAGACTATAGAGGACTATAGACAACAAATAAGCCCCTAACTCAACACACAGGTAGGTAACACTAGGCACCTAGTCGTCACACTGGGGTAGGAGACCGCATGGCTGACGGACGGCGTCTTACGCCACAACAAGTATGTGGACGCAATATTCCGACGCCAGAGGCTCACCCGCTTCACTTTTTCAGCCGGTCTGCAACCAGTTAGGTTATCTTTCAAACATACCCTAGAAAGCCAAAGGAACGTACCCTATTTTCTATTTAAATAACTCGGAAACTGCTTAACGAGGACAGCCAATGTGACTTGGCAACATGATAGTCAAGTGTAAATCGTCACTTGGTATAGGATAAAATCTACAAATCTGTTGATCATGTCGAGCACGCAAACGATAATCAGATCAGTTGCGAATTCCTAAGAAAGTGTTTATTTCCATAAACCCGCCATTATTTGACATTGTTACCATTGGAAGGAGTAGGATTGACATAGATTGAGTGTCTACGATATCAATATTATGAGGGTAGATGAAGAATTTGCCTCTCATACGGAGTGAAGACATCGCTGTTCCAGTCAGCCTGTGACCACGGTCGGTGTAACCCGATCGAAACGTCAGGCAAAAACGGTAACATTTTGTACCTAAATTCTGTTCGCGTCAATTCCTGTTTCATTGAGTTTTAAATTATGCAACGCGAAAGTTTTGAAGTAATTATTGTATCCTGGTTAGTCTTATAAACTTTCTGCTTCCTACTTTTCCATCCATAATCATTTCTTCTCTGAACTATAATACAGTGAAAAGTTTTGATAACTACGTGTCGTAGTGTAATTACCTGGTGTTTTCATCGTCGTTTGGTCGCGCGATGTACTCGGAGGTGAGGCGCATGATGTGCAGGCTGAGCGGGTTGATGCACTGAGGCAGTTTGTGCTCGGCTACGCTGAGGGGGACGCGCTCGCCTGACGGATACAGATAAATAAGTTACTATGTGCCGATTTAGCCTCTAACTTGCGCACTCGGACACGTCACTTACTTTAGAGTTATTAAAGAAAAACCTATACAACTATATATTTTTACTGACCGGTGTCGAGGTTGAGCACGGTGACCTGCTTGAGTATCTCTATGTCGGTGAGGCGCAGCCCTAGTGCTGCTTCTAGGTACTGTGCAGTGTAGTACACTGTGGGCACTGACCGGTGTCGAGGTTGAGCACGGTGACCTGCTTGAGTATCTCTATGTCGGTGAGGCGCAGCCCTAGTGCTGCTTCTAGGTACTGTGCAGTGTAGTACACTGCGGGCACTGACCGGTGTCGAGGTTGAGCACGGTGACCTGCTCGAGTATCTCTATGTCGGTGAGGCGCAGCCCTAGTGCTGCTTCTAGGTACTGTGCAGTGTAGTACACTGCGGGCACTGACCGGTGTCGAGGTTGAGCACGGTGACCTGCTCGAGTATCTCTATGTCGGTGAGGCGCAGCCCTAGTGCTGCTTCTAGGTACTGTGCAGTGTAGTACACTGCGGGCACTGACCGGTGTCGAGGTTGAGCACGGTGACCTGCTCGAGTATCTCTATGTCGGTGAGGCGCAGCCCTAGTGCTGCTTCTAGGTACTGTGCAGTGTAGTACACTGCGGGCACTGACCGGTGTCGAGGTTGAGCACGGTGACGTGCTCGAGTATCTCTATGTCGGTGAGGCGCAGCCCTAGTGCTGCTTCTAGGTACTGTGCAGTGTAGTACACTGCGGGCACTGACCGGTGTCGAGGTTGAGCACGGTGACGTGCTCGAGTATCTCTATGTCGGTGAGGCGCAGCCCTAGTGCTGCTTCTAGGTACTGTGCAGTGTAGTACACTGCGGGCACTGACCGGTGTCGAGGTTGAGCACGGTGACCTGCTCGAGTATCTCTATGTCGGTGAGGCGCAGCCCTAGTGCTGCTTCTAGGTACTGTGCAGTGTAGTACACTGCGGGCACTGACCGGTGTCGAGGTTGAGCACGGTGACCTGCTCGAGTATCTCTATGTCGGTGAGGCGCAGCCCTAGTGCTGCTTCTAGGTACTGTGCAGTGTAGTACACTGCGGGCACTGACCGGTGTCGAGGTTGAGCACGGTGACCTGCTCGAGTATCTCTATGTCGGTGAGGCGCAGCCCTAGTGCTGCTTCTAGGTACTGTGCAGTGTAGTACACTGCGGGCACTGACCGGTGTCGAGGTTGAGCACGGTGACCTGCTCAAGTATCTCTATGTCGGTGAGGCGCAGCCCTAGTGCTGCTTCTAGGTACTGTGCAGTGTAGTACACTGCGGGCACTGACCGGTGTCGAGGTTGAGCACGGTGACCTGCTCGAGTATCTCTATGTCGGTGAGGCGCAGCCCTAGTGCTGCTTCTAGGTACTGTGCAGTGTAGTACACTGCGGGCACTGACCGTTGTCGAGGTTGAGCACGGTGACCTGCTCGAGTATCTCTATGTCGGTGAGGCGCAGCCCTAGTGCTGCTTCTAGGTACTGTGCAGTGTAGTACACTGCGGGCACTGACCGGTGTCGAGGTTGAGCACGGTGACCTGCTCGAGTATCTCTATGTCGGTGAGGCGCAGCCCTAGTGCTGCTTCTAGGTACTGTGCAGTGTAGTACACTGCGGGCACTGACCGGTGTCGAGGTTGAGCACGGTGACCTGCTCGAGTATCTCTATGTCGGTGAGGCGCAGCCCTAGTGCTGCTTCTAGGTACTGTGCAGTGTAGTACACTGCGGGCACTGACCGGTGTCGAGGTTGAGCACGGTGACCTGCTCGAGTATCTCTATGTCGGTGAGGCGCAGCCCTAGTGCTGCTTCTAGGTACTGTGCAGTGTAGTACACTGCGGGCACTGACCGGTGTCGAGGTTGAGCACGGTGACCTGCTCGAGTATCTCTATGTCGGTGAGGCGCAGCCCTAGTGCTGCTTCTAGGTACTGTGCAGTGTAGTACACTGCGGGCACTGACCGGTGTCGAGGTTGAGCACGGTGACCTGCTCGAGTATCTCTATGTCGGTGAGGCGCAGCCCTAGTGCTGCTTCTAGGTACTGTGCAGTGTAGTACACTGCGGGCACTGACCGGTGTCGAGGTTGAGCACGGTGACCTGCTCGAGTATCTCTATGTCGGTGAGGCGCAGCCCTAGTGCTGCTTCTAGGTACTGTGCAGTGTAGTACACTGCGGGCACTGACCGGTGTCGAGGTTGAGCACGGTGACCTGCTCGAGTATCTCTATGTCGGTGAGGCGCAGCCCTAGTGCTGCTTCTAGGTACTGTGCAGTGTAGTACACTGCGGGCACTGACCGGTGTCGAGGTTGAGCACGGTGACCTGCTCGAGTATCTCTATGTCGGTGAGGCGCAGCCCTAGTGCTGCTTCTAGGTACTGTGCAGTGTAGTACACTGCGGGCACTGACCGGTGTCGAGGTTGAGCACGGTGACCTGCTCGAGTATCTCTATGTCGGTGAGGCGCAGCCCTAGTGCTGCTTCTAGGTACTGTGCAGTGTAGTACACTGCGGGCACTGACCGGTGTCGAGGTTGAGCACGGTGACCTGCTCGAGTATCTCTATGTCGGTGAGGCGCAGCCCTAGTGCTGCTTCTAGGTACTGTGCAGTGTAGTACACTGCGGGCACTGACCGGTGTCGAGGTTGAGCACGGTGACCTGCTCGAGTATCTCTATGTCGGTGAGGCGCAGCCCTAGTGCTGCTTCTAGGTACTGTGCAGTGTAGTACACTGCGGGCACTGACCGGTGTCGAGGTTGAGCACGGTGACCTGCTCGAGTATCTCTATGTCGGTGAGGCGCAGCCCTAGTGCTGCTTCTAGGTACTGTGCAGTGTAGTACACTGCGGGCACTGACCGGTGTCGAGGTTGAGCACGGTGACCTGCTCGAGTATCTCTATGTCGGTGAGGCGCAGCCCTAGTGCTGCTTCTAGGTACTGTGCAGTGTAGTACACTGCGGGCACTGACCGGTGTCGAGGTTGAGCACGGTGACCTGCTCGAGTATCTCTATGTCGGTGAGGCGCAGCCCTAGTGCTGCTTCTAGGTACTGTGCAGTGTAGTACACTGCGGGCACTGACCGGTGTCGAGGTTGAGCACGGTGACCTGCTCGAGTATCTCTATGTCGGTGAGGCGCAGCCCTAGTGCTGCTTCTAGGTACTGTGCAGTGTAGTACACTGCGGGCACTGACCGGTGTCGAGGTTGAGCACGGTGACCTGCTCGAGTATCTCTATGTCGGTGAGGCGCAGCCCTAGTGCTGCTTCTAGGTACTGTGCAGTGTAGTACACTGCGGGCACTGACCGGTGTCGAGGTTGAGCACGGTGACCTGCTCGAGTATCTCTATGTCGGTGAGGCGCAGCCCTAGTGCTGCTTCTAGGTACTGTGCAGTGTAGTACACTGCGGGCACTGACCGGTGTCGAGGTTGAGCACGGTGACCTGCTCGAGTATCTCTATGTCGGTGAGGCGCAGCCCTAGTGCTGCTTCTAGGTACTGTGCAGTGTAGTACACTGCGGGCACTGACCGGTGTCGAGGTTGAGCACGGTGACCTGCTCGAGTATCTCTATGTCGGTGAGGCGCAGCCCTAGTGCTGCTTCTAGGTACTGTGCAGTGTAGTACACTGCGGGCACTGACCGGTGTCGAGGTTGAGCACGGTGACCTGCTCGAGTATCTCTATGTCGGTGAGGCGCAGCCCTAGTGCTGCTTCTAGGTACTGTGCAGTGTAGTACACTGCGGGCACTGACCGGTGTCGAGGTTGAGCACGGTGACCTGCTCGAGTATCTCTATGTCGGTGAGGCGCAGCCCTAGTGCTGCTTCTAGGTACTGTGCAGTGTAGTACACTGCGGGCACTGACCGGTGTCGAGGTTGAGCACGGTGACCTGCTCGAGTATCTCTATGTCGGTGAGGCGCAGCCCTAGTGCTGCTTCTAGGTACTGTGCAGTGTAGTACACTGCGGGCACTGACCGGTGTCGAGGTTGAGCACGGTGACCTGCTCGAGTATCTCTATGTCGGTGAGGCGCAGCCCTAGTGCTGCTTCTAGGTACTGTGCAGTGTAGTACACTGCGGGCACTGACCGGTGTCGAGGTTGAGCACGGTGACCTGCTCGAGTATCTCTATGTCGGTGAGGCGCAGCCCTAGTGCTGCTTCTAGGTACTGTGCAGTGTAGTACACTGCGGGCACTGACCGGTGTCGAGGTTGAGCACGGTGACCTGCTCGAGTATCTCTATGTCGGTGAGGCGCAGCCCTAGTGCTGCTTCTAGGTACTGTGCAGTGTAGTACACTGCGGGCACTGACCGGTGTCGAGGTTGAGCACGGTGACCTGCTCGAGTATCTCTATGTCGGTGAGGCGCAGCCCTAGTGCTGCTTCTAGGTACTGTGCAGTGTAGTACACTGCGGGCACTGACCGGTGTCGAGGTTGAGCACGGTGACCTGCTCGAGTATCTCTATGTCGGTGAGGCGCAGCCCTAGTGCTGCTTCTAGGTACTGTGCAGTGTAGTACACTGCGGGCACTGACCGGTGTCGAGGTTGAGCACGGTGACCTGCTCGAGTATCTCTATGTCGGTGAGGCGCAGCCCTAGTGCTGCTTCTAGGTACTGTGCAGTGTAGTACACTGCGGGCACTGACCGGTGTCGAGGTTGAGCACGGTGACCTGCTCGAGTATCTCTATGTCGGTGAGGCGCAGCCCTAGTGCTGCTTCTAGGTACTGTGCAGTGTAGTACACTGCGGGCACTGACCGGTGTCGAGGTTGAGCACGGTGACCTGCTCGAGTATCTCTATGTCGGTGAGGCGCAGCCCTAGTGCTGCTTCTAGGTACTGTGCAGTGTAGTACACTGCGGGCACTGACCGGTGTCGAGGTTGAGCACGGTGACCTGCTCGAGTATCTCTATGTCGGTGAGGCGCAGCCCTAGTGCTGCTTCTAGGTACTGTGCAGTGTAGTACACTGCGGGCACTGACCGGTGTCGAGGTTGAGCACGGTGACCTGCTCGAGTATCTCTATGTCGGTGAGGCGCAGCCCTAGTGCTGCTTCTAGGTACTGTGCAGTGTAGTACACTGCGGGCACTGACCGGTGTCGAGGTTGAGCACGGTGACCTGCTCGAGTATCTCTATGTCGGTGAGGCGCAGCCCTAGTGCTGCTTCTAGGTACTGTGCAGTGTAGTACACTGCGGGCACTGACCGGTGTCGAGGTTGAGCACGGTGACCTGCTCGAGTATCTCTATGTCGGTGAGGCGCAGCCCTAGTGCTGCTTCTAGGTACTGTGCAGTGTAGTACACTGCGGGCACTGACCGGTGTCGAGGTTGAGCACGGTGACCTGCTCGAGTATCTCTATGTCGGTGAGGCGCAGCCCTAGTGCTGCTTCTAGGTACTGTGCAGTGTAGTACACTGCGGGCACTGACCGGTGTCGAGGTTGAGCACGGTGACCTGCTCGAGTATCTCTATGTCGGTGAGGCGCAGCCCTAGTGCTGCTTCTAGGTACTGTGCAGTGTAGTACACTGCGGGCACTGACCGGTGTCGAGGTTGAGCACGGTGACCTGCTCGAGTATCTCTATGTCGGTGAGGCGCAGCCCTAGTGCTGCTTCTAGGTACTGTGCAGTGTAGTACACTGCGGGCACTGACCGGTGTCGAGGTTGAGCACGGTGACCTGCTCGAGTATCTCTATGTCGGTGAGGCGCAGCCCTAGTGCTGCTTCTAGGTACTGTGCAGTGTAGTACACTGCGGGCACTGACCGGTGTCGAGGTTGAGCACGGTGACCTGCTCGAGTATCTCTATGTCGGTGAGGCGCAGCCCTAGTGCTGCTTCTAGGTACTGTGCAGTGTAGTACACTGCGGGCACTGACCGGTGTCGAGGTTGAGCACGGTGACCTGCTCGAGTATCTCTATGTCGGTGAGGCGCAGCCCTAGTGCTGCTTCTAGGTACTGTGCAGTGTAGTACACTGCGGGCACTGACCGGTGTCGAGGTTGAGCACGGTGACCTGCTCGAGTATCTCTATGTCGGTGAGGCGCAGCCCTAGTGCTGCTTCTAGGTACTGTGCAGTGTAGTACACTGCGGGCACTGACCGGTGTCGAGGTTGAGCACGGTGACCTGCTCGAGTATCTCTATGTCGGTGAGGCGCAGCCCTAGTGCTGCTTCTAGGTACTGTGCAGTGTAGTACACTGCGGGCACTGACCGGTGTCGAGGTTGAGCACGGTGACCTGCTCGAGTATCTCTATGTCGGTGAGGCGCAGCCCTAGTGCTGCTTCTAGGTACTGTGCAGTGTAGTACACTGCGGGCACTGACCGGTGTCGAGGTTGAGCACGGTGACCTGCTCGAGTATCTCTATGTCGGTGAGGCGCAGCCCTAGTGCTGCTTCTAGGTACTGTGCAGTGTAGTACACTGCGGGCACTGACCGGTGTCGAGGTTGAGCACGGTGACCTGCTCGAGTATCTCTATGTCGGTGAGGCGCAGCCCTAGTGCTGCTTCTAGGTACTGTGCAGTGTAGTACACTGCGGGCACTGACCGGTGTCGAGGTTGAGCACGGTGACCTGCTCGAGTATCTCTATGTCGGTGAGGCGCAGCCCTAGTGCTGCTTCTAGGTACTGTGCAGTGTAGTACACTGCGGGCACTGACCGGTGTCGAGGTTGAGCACGGTGACCTGCTCGAGTATCTCTATGTCGGTGAGGCGCAGCCCTAGTGCTGCTTCTAGGTACTGTGCAGTGTAGTACACTGCGGGCACTGACCGGTGTCGAGGTTGAGCACGGTGACCTGCTCGAGTATCTCTATGTCGGTGAGGCGCAGCCCTAGTGCTGCTTCTAGGTACTGTGCAGTGTAGTACACTGCGGGCACTGACCGGTGTCGAGGTTGAGCACGGTGACCTGCTCGAGTATCTCTATGTCGGTGAGGCGCAGCCCTAGTGCTGCTTCTAGGTACTGTGCAGTGTAGTACACTGCGGGCACTGACCGGTGTCGAGGTTGAGCACGGTGACCTGCTCGAGTATCTCTATGTCGGTGAGGCGCAGCCCTAGTGCTGCTTCTAGGTACTGTGCAGTGTAGTACACTGCGGGCACTGACCGGTGTCGAGGTTGAGCACGGTGACCTGCTCGAGTATCTCTATGTCGGTGAGGCGCAGCCCTAGTGCTGCTTCTAGGTACTGTGCAGTGTAGTACACTGCGGGCACTGACCGGTGTCGAGGTTGAGCACGGTGACCTGCTCGAGTATCTCTATGTCGGTGAGGCGCAGCCCTAGTGCTGCTTCTAGGTACTGTGCAGTGTAGTACACTGCGGGCACTGACCGGTGTCGAGGTTGAGCACGGTGACCTGCTCGAGTATCTCTATGTCGGTGAGGCGCAGCCCTAGTGCTGCTTCTAGGTACTGTGCAGTGTAGTACACTGCGGGCACTGACCGGTGTCGAGGTTGAGCACGGTGACCTGCTCGAGTATCTCTATGTCGGTGAGGCGCAGCCCTAGTGCTGCTTCTAGGTACTGTGCAGTGTAGTACACTGCGGGCACTGACCGGTGTCGAGGTTGAGCACGGTGACCTGCTCGAGTATCTCTATGTCGGTGAGGCGCAGCCCTAGTGCTGCTTCTAGGTACTGTGCAGTGTAGTACACTGCGGGCACTGACCGGTGTCGAGGTTGAGCACGGTGACCTGCTCGAGTATCTCTATGTCGGTGAGGCGCAGCCCTAGTGCTGCTTCTAGGTACTGTGCAGTGTAGTACACTGCGGGCACTGACCGGTGTCGAGGTTGAGCACGGTGACCTGCTCGAGTATCTCTATGTCGGTGAGGCGCAGCCCTAGTGCTGCTTCTAGGTACTGTGCAGTGTAGTACACTGCGGGCACTGACCGGTGTCGAGGTTGAGCACGGTGACCTGCTCGAGTATCTCTATGTCGGTGAGGCGCAGCCCTAGTGCTGCTTCTAGGTACTGTGCAGTGTAGTACACTGCGGGCACTGACCGGTGTCGAGGTTGAGCACGGTGACCTGCTCGAGTATCTCTATGTCGGTGAGGCGCAGCCCTAGTGCTGCTTCTAGGTACTGTGCAGTGTAGTACACTGCGGGCACTGACCGGTGTCGAGGTTGAGCACGGTGACCTGCTCGAGTATCTCTATGTCGGTGAGGCGCAGCCCTAGTGCTGCTTCTAGGTACTGTGCAGTGTAGTACACTGCGGGCACTGACCGGTGTCGAGGTTGAGCACGGTGACCTGCTCGAGTATCTCTATGTCGGTGAGGCGCAGCCCTAGTGCTGCTTCTAGGTACTGTGCAGTGTAGTACACTGCGGGCACTGACCGGTGTCGAGGTTGAGCACGGTGACCTGCTCGAGTATCTCTATGTCGGTGAGGCGCAGCCCTAGTGCTGCTTCTAGGTACTGTGCAGTGTAGTACACTGCGGGCACTGACCGGTGTCGAGGTTGAGCACGGTGACCTGCTCGAGTATCTCTATGTCGGTGAGGCGCAGCCCTAGTGCTGCTTCTAGGTACTGTGCAGTGTAGTACACTGCGGGCACTGACCGGTGTCGAGGTTGAGCACGGTGACCTGCTCGAGTATCTCTATGTCGGTGAGGCGCAGCCCTAGTGCTGCTTCTAGGTACTGTGCAGTGTAGTACACTGCGGGCACTGACCGGTGTCGAGGTTGAGCACGGTGACCTGCTCGAGTATCTCTATGTCGGTGAGGCGCAGCCCTAGTGCTGCTTCTAGGTACTGTGCAGTGTAGTACACTGCGGGCACTGACCGGTGTCGAGGTTGAGCACGGTGACCTGCTCGAGTATCTCTATGTCGGTGAGGCGCAGCCCTAGTGCTGCTTCTAGGTACTGTGCAGTGTAGTACACTGCGGGCACTGACCGGTGTCGAGGTTGAGCACGGTGACCTGCTCGAGTATCTCTATGTCGGTGAGGCGCAGCCCTAGTGCTGCTTCTAGGTACTGTGCAGTGTAGTACACTGCGGGCACTGACCGGTGTCGAGGTTGAGCACGGTGACCTGCTCGAGTATCTCTATGTCGGTGAGGCGCAGCCCTAGTGCTGCTTCTAGGTACTGTGCAGTGTAGTACACTGCGGGCACTGACCGGTGTCGAGGTTGAGCACGGTGACCTGCTCGAGTATCTCTATGTCGGTGAGGCGCAGCCCTAGTGCTGCTTCTAGGTACTGTGCAGTGTAGTACACTGCGGGCACTGACCGGTGTCGAGGTTGAGCACGGTGACCTGCTCGAGTATCTCTATGTCGGTGAGGCGCAGCCCTAGTGCTGCTTCTAGGTACTGTGCAGTGTAGTACACTGCGGGCACTGACCGGTGTCGAGGTTGAGCACGGTGACCTGCTCGAGTATCTCTATGTCGGTGAGGCGCAGCCCTAGTGCTGCTTCTAGGTACTGTGCAGTGTAGTACACTGCGGGCACTGACCGGTGTCGAGGTTGAGCACGGTGACCTGCTCGAGTATCTCTATGTCGGTGAGGCGCAGCCCTAGTGCTGCTTCTAGGTACTGTGCAGTGTAGTACACTGCGGGCACTGACCGGTGTCGAGGTTGAGCACGGTGACCTGCTCGAGTATCTCTATGTCGGTGAGGCGCAGCCCTAGTGCTGCTTCTAGGTACTGTGCAGTGTAGTACACTGCGGGCACTGACCGGTGTCGAGGTTGAGCACGGTGACCTGCTCGAGTATCTCTATGTCGGTGAGGCGCAGCCCTAGTGCTGCTTCTAGGTACTGTGCAGTGTAGTACACTGCGGGCACTGACCGGTGTCGAGGTTGAGCACGGTGACCTGCTCGAGTATCTCTATGTCGGTGAGGCGCAGCCCTAGTGCTGCTTCTAGGTACTGTGCAGTGTAGTACACTGCGGGCACTGACCGGTGTCGAGGTTGAGCACGGTGACCTGCTCGAGTATCTCTATGTCGGTGAGGCGCAGCCCTAGTGCTGCTTCTAGGTACTGTGCAGTGTAGTACACTGCGGGCACTGACCGGTGTCGAGGTTGAGCACGGTGACCTGCTCGAGTATCTCTATGTCGGTGAGGCGCAGCCCTAGTGCTGCTTCTAGGTACTGTGCAGTGTAGTACACTGCGGGCACTGACCGGTGTCGAGGTTGAGCACGGTGACCTGCTCGAGTATCTCTATGTCGGTGAGGCGCAGCCCTAGTGCTGCTTCTAGGTACTGTGCAGTGTAGTACACTGCGGGCACTGACCGGTGTCGAGGTTGAGCACGGTGACCTGCTCGAGTATCTCTATGTCGGTGAGGCGCAGCCCTAGTGCTGCTTCTAGGTACTGTGCAGTGTAGTACACTGCGGGCACTGACCGGTGTCGAGGTTGAGCACGGTGACCTGCTCGAGTATCTCTATGTCGGTGAGGCGCAGCCCTAGTGCTGCTTCTAGGTACTGTGCAGTGTAGTACACTGCGGGCACTGACCGGTGTCGAGGTTGAGCACGGTGACCTGCTCGAGTATCTCTATGTCGGTGAGGCGCAGCCCTAGTGCTGCTTCTAGGTACTGTGCAGTGTAGTACACTGCGGGCACTGACCGGTGTCGAGGTTGAGCACGGTGACCTGCTCGAGTATCTCTATGTCGGTGAGGCGCAGCCCTAGTGCTGCTTCTAGGTACTGTGCAGTGTAGTACACTGCGGGCACTGACCGGTGTCGAGGTTGAGCACGGTGACCTGCTCGAGTATCTCTATGTCGGTGAGGCGCAGCCCTAGTGCTGCTTCTAGGTACTGTGCAGTGTAGTACACTGCGGGCACTGACCGGTGTCGAGGTTGAGCACGGTGACCTGCTCGAGTATCTCTATGTCGGTGAGGCGCAGCCCTAGTGCTGCTTCTAGGTACTGTGCAGTGTAGTACACTGCGGGCACTGACCGGTGTCGAGGTTGAGCACGGTGACCTGCTCGAGTATCTCTATGTCGGTGAGGCGCAGCCCTAGTGCTGCTTCTAGGTACTGTGCAGTGTAGTACACTGCGGGCACTGACCGGTGTCGAGGTTGAGCACGGTGACCTGCTCGAGTATCTCTATGTCGGTGAGGCGCAGCCCTAGTGCTGCTTCTAGGTACTGTGCAGTGTAGTACACTGCGGGCACTGACCGGTGTCGAGGTTGAGCACGGTGACCTGCTCGAGTATCTCTATGTCGGTGAGGCGCAGCCCTAGTGCTGCTTCTAGGTACTGTGCAGTGTAGTACACTGCGGGCACTGACCGGTGTCGAGGTTGAGCACGGTGACCTGCTCGAGTATCTCTATGTCGGTGAGGCGCAGCCCTAGTGCTGCTTCTAGGTACTGTGCAGTGTAGTACACTGCGGGCACTGACCGGTGTCGAGGTTGAGCACGGTGACCTGCTCGAGTATCTCTATGTCGGTGAGGCGCAGCCCTAGTGCTGCTTCTAGGTACTGTGCAGTGTAGTACACTGCGGGCACTGACCGGTGTCGAGGTTGAGCACGGTGACCTGCTCGAGTATCTCTATGTCGGTGAGGCGCAGCCCTAGTGCTGCTTCTAGGTACTGTGCAGTGTAGTACACTGCGGGCACTGACCGGTGTCGAGGTTGAGCACGGTGACCTGCTCGAGTATCTCTATGTCGGTGAGGCGCAGCCCTAGTGCTGCTTCTAGGTACTGTGCAGTGTAGTACACTGCGGGCACTGACCGGTGTCGAGGTTGAGCACGGTGACCTGCTCGAGTATCTCTATGTCGGTGAGGCGCAGCCCTAGTGCTGCTTCTAGGTACTGTGCAGTGTAGTACACTGCGGGCACTGACCGGTGTCGAGGTTGAGCACGGTGACCTGCTCGAGTATCTCTATGTCGGTGAGGCGCAGCCCTAGTGCTGCTTCTAGGTACTGTGCAGTGTAGTACACTGCGGGCACTGACCGGTGTCGAGGTTGAGCACGGTGACCTGCTCGAGTATCTCTATGTCGGTGAGGCGCTGGCCGGACGTGGTGCGCGTGCGCAGCGCCAGCCCTAGTTGTTGCTCGTCGCCGGCCGAGCGCCGACGCGATGCGCTTAGCGAACCGGAGTTGCTTCTTCTGGGTTAAATGGACAATATTATATATTTTTGGTTCAATTATTACTTTACTATGATAAGATTATTACGGGGGCTAGGGGACACTAAGACTGAGTTGCACCACCTTAACTTTAACCTTGACTGTAACTATAACCGGTGTTTTTGTATGGAGTTTGACAGACTTTTGACGTTTGTTAAAGTTAAAGTAAGATGGTGCAACCCAGCCTAAGTGTGCCTGTTACAATGGAACTTTTCTACAAAAGACTGGCATTAAGAGTAGGCGCGCAAACTGCGACTTTTAACATCAGCGATCGGCGATTTAGTTACCGCATCCACTCGAGAAAACTACCCTACTGGTTATCGGTTATAAAGCAAATGTAATCAGCTTACTGCTGTTTCAAATTCCTCATCATTTGATGGGCATGAAGTGACTACAGCGCTTCTGAAATGTATAGGCACTAACACTGGCTGATAAACAGGCCTAGTTTCCATACGGTATTTATGTATAATGTACTATGGTATAACGCTGTACATGATTAGAAGAACAATTTTAGCGTAATATAGGTGAGCGTAGTACGTACCTGGTGGAATGGCCGAGGCTAGCGTGTCCTGAAGCGTTGGAGGCTCGGCCTTCACTGTGCGTCCGCGCACCCCCCACCGCGCGACTCCTGTCTGCCTCGCCGGTACTTGCACGTACCGCGCACTCGACTGGATCAAATACAATTTGGTATGTAGACTGATTTTAAGGCGCTTTGCTGACAGCGGGGTTGGCCGGGCCGGTCTAACCGCGAAGCAATAAAGACCGCGTCTGCCCGTCGATGCCCGCGGCTGCCCTCGCCGCGAACACAAAGCACGCCGCCGCGCCGTCAGTGCCAGTGAGCGGTCTTTTTATCCTCCGTGTGCGTTGTTAGTATAGGATTCCCTTTGCGCTAAAATTGACCGGCCCGACCCACCCCGACGTCTGTAAAACGCCTAAGAGTCTTTTTTTTATAAAAGAATCAACCAATTAAGGAAACTCATATAAATTTAAAAAAAATAAGCACTAGTTTTAATTTTTTTGAATTTTTTGACTTGATGACGCAGTTTGTAAGCCTGTAAAAGGTGATTAAGTTAAAAACTTGATCAGTGAACGTATCTTGGTAGATGTTATGTGTCGATTTGGCAAGTGCCACCTTTGACTTCAATCTATTGTCAGAATAATCTTAAGTCGGCCAAAATAACTCGTTTAAAAATTATTCTAAAAGTTGTGGCTAGTAAAATGAAAAATTGGCTTAAGCAGTGCAGCAACTTAAAACATACCCTAGCTTAATCGAATCGATCCTAAGTAATTCGGCACATAATCTCCGTTTAGAGTTATGTCTGATCCAAGTCCCTTACAATTAGCTCCAAAAAAAAAGAGTATTCATTTATCGCCAAGCACGGGGAATGGCGAAAATTAAATTTATTACTAATTGTTGGTGTGTAACTTATGGCTGCACTGAACTCGCGCGTGGACCATAGTTCTACTTTGTTATCTACAGGGTGCTGATGTCAATCCTCGCAATATTAAGGGAGTTGATCTTAATCAACAGAATCAGAATAAGATACTTATATCTTATTCTGATCACGAATCAGTAAAAAATTTGACTTCGAATTTTTTTTTATAAATTTTTAAATATCTACGTTTTATAATCGACCACTTTCTATACAAATTAGTCCCTCAACGCAAACGGCTGCTATCCGCGTGTTAACCGAGCGATCCGCGTAGCTCGATGGTGCCGCAGTGTAAACTTATTGCAGTATTGCGAGCCACAGTACAGTTGATGTCATACGAAAAATATTCGCTATAAATTCCATTTTTTTTCTGTATTCTTTTTGGTGGTAGTTCGTTTATACACCGTGAATTTTTAATTACCCGAGAAAATTAACTAACATACTCAGATATCGATCTACATCGAATTTGGCGAATAAAAAAAAATTAACGGCGATCGGCGTTGGCGTTCGGAAGGAATAACTATGAATGAAAAAAAAAATCATTCATAGTTATTCCTTCCGTACGCCAATATTACGCGACCAAATTTTGGATGAGATTGAGAATGGATTTTGGTTCCGTTAATGTTGGAATGATAATGATTACTATTTGAATTAGCAGGACTTTAATGGTGCATATTTTATAAGGAATGTTAGGGACCTTTTAAATAAATTTCTCATAAAAAAAAAATATTCGCCAAATTCGATTTATATCGATATCTGAGTATGTTAGTAAATTTTCTCTGGTAATTAAAAATACACGGTGTATAAGTCAAAATAGGTCACCTCAATAAATATGGCGAGGATTGAAATCAGCACCCTGTATAATATACACTCTCACTGCCGCGGCTGGCTGTCTCCTTGTATAGTAGAACATTCTACACTACTGAAAACTATCTAGAAGTTTCCTTGCAACCACTGAATGTTAGAAACAACGCTTGATCCGAATTTGCGGCCACATGTACACGTCCCGAAAAACAACGAGTTAAACAGACGAGTTACGCCTCGACAGACGAACAAATGAATTCTTCTCACAATAGGAATGTTGACACGATTCATTAATAATAATAATAATTTTAAAACACAAAAAAATATCAATTGTTCAGTTGTTTGAATACGTAAAACTGTAACGTTATAAATTTTTGTTTTTAGCGATTCCATGCAAGGTTTAATTAAAGATAAATAACACTTGAAAAAATCATCGACGTCAGGTGGGACTCGAACCATGGTGCGATTGGACGTGGGTTCGAGTCCCACCTGAGGTCGATGATTTTTGCAAGTGTTATTTATCTTTACCTGTAACGTTATAGTTGGCAAATGCTTGAAATCTAGGTTGGTGGTTTGAAAAATTTTATTTTTATAAAAACTTGGGACTATATTGGTGGCGATTCGGTTGTACCACAATGTATACTAATTAAAAAATAAATATCTCCTGTTCTCTTAAATATAAAAAAATAGCTTATGGCAGCTTACACACTTTATTTTGCGCATTTTTTTTTAAATATTTTGCAGGCTATCTACTCCCGGCAAATATCAGATAATGCTTATTTTATGTAATAAATAACCTCTTTACTACTTAAGCTTCCTAATCCATAAAGCTTTGTCAGTGATTTTAGGTCATTTCATTTTTCAATTACCATGTATTTATATTGTTTTATTAGTATAAACAAGTCAAAAACCAAGTGATTTTAATAGCTTACCTTTCCCAGCCTCCTTTATGTCTATCGCAGAGTCGGGTGCGGTTCGGTGTCTTCCGGAAGCGTTCGTGCTACTCCGGGACGATTCGCTCGCTCGCTCACTCGACCGAGACTCGTGGATACTGTTCGACGATCTGTCACTGGCTGTAGTTAGACCATAGATATAGAATGTACAAGATAGACAAAGGCTCATTGCAAATGATACAAAAAAATGTGACACGTATGTGTGTGTGTAGTAGTGTTGTTCAAGCCACAATTTTTTTATCGATAAATTGCAACCGGCTTCAAATCGATTTGGCACAAGTCACAATCGCCGCGGACCTTGAAGCACCTAAAGTTAAACTTAATCTTTAAACAAAAAAGAGGTGAAAATCAGTATCACGGAAAGGATACGGGGCTTTCTGGGCTTGTATGTGTAAAGTTAAGATATGGTCGAAAAAAGGTCATATTTTAGTTATGCAAACTTCAGTCTGGAAACTGAGAAATCTGAAAAACAAGTTTACTCGCATTAAATCGAAAAATGAGTAATTGAATATTGTGAACAAGTTTATATAATGGAAAATAAGAAAACGGTCGTTTTAAATATGTCATCATCATCATCATCATTTCAGCCACAGGACGTCCACTGCTGAACATAGGCCTCCCCCAGTGACTCCCAGATCGGCCGGTTGGAAGCAACCTGCATCCAGCGTCGTCCTGCAACCTTTACCAGGTTGTCTGCTCAAATATCAAAAAGTAATCCACATAAGCACTTCCTAAGCAAGCGAGTAGTCAGAGCGTGGAATAAACTCCCAGAAGACGTAGTCTCAGCTAAAAGTATAAATCAATTTAAAAATAGACTTGACAAACATCTGTCTAACTGCAAAAAAGATTAACCAGTGGGGACCAGCACATTACAGGCAACCACCAGTTGTCTCAACTGCCTGCCTGATAAATAAATAATAATAATAAATATTAAGATGTAACCTATTTAAAACAATTTCATATCATAATTTCATTTCAACATATTCCTTATAATCACAGAGTTAATATTATACCACTTACAGTAGGTGGTTCTGTGTTCATTGAGTTGGGCATCAAACACAGGTGTCAATCGAATGAAATAAATGCACTTCAATAATCGTGACATAAAGGATGTTTTTTTTAAAGTAGGTATTCTGATTAATTGATTAATTTTGTTTTTGTTTATTTGTAATATTTTTTTTTAAATATATCTTTATTAATTTTGTTTTTGACGAGAAAATATTGTTACTTGTCTGTTTTTTTTAATTTTGCTCCTTATTTTCTTACCATAATATGATGTCAAAATTATTTAATATCCTCTAAATAAATTAAAACATACTTGATGTCACAATTCTTGAAATGATTTTATTTTATTTAACTGACACCTGTGTTTCAATTCTAACTCGAAAATAATAATAATAATATACGTCGAAAATTTCTTTTAACGAAACATCTGTCCTCAAAATGTTTACTGCAAACTGTTGACTGTTTCCGCGGAGTCCAATCTGGTCTGTTTATAACTCTTATCCACTTTTCGCGAATTTCAGGTTTAGATGGTATTCTTAATTTTTTTTTGTATATTATACTAAATATTTGACTAAACTAGGTATACAGAATTCTTTTAGTCGTTTATAAACAAGTTATATTTTAGATGCCCAAAAATAAAACTAAAATCTCATAATGTAATCACAAAAAAACAGTATTGGACTGTTTTTTTTGTAAACAAACATGATAAATATTTTTTTAGTAATTGCTACTTATATTCTATACTCACAAATGGCTGTCGATATTTTATCGATACTTATGACGTCACCGCTAGTTCAATCCCTAGTGTAGATATACAATTTACTATTTTACCTAATATTTATTGTAATTATGTCTTTAACTACGAAATACACAAACACACACCAAACAAAGTTCATATTCTTCTGTAAAATCCAAGTTCTTTGTCGATTATAATTACGAATTAGACACAAATTTGTTTTAAAATATTTTCATCAATAAATGTATTTACCTGTGAAATGTGTATTTATTTGGGTTATATGTTCTTGTCACATCACAATTTATAATTGAACAGCACCCCATGTCTACAGAAATATTTAAATAAGTTTTCCGTTAGTAATTTTGTATATTTTAATAAAATTAATTTTGACGTTTGAAATTGAAGTCATTTATAGTCAGTTAAATATTTTTTTTGTGTCACATAGGTACATTGACATCTGTCTTTTTCTATCTTGTAGGGTGCCCGCAAGGATATGATGTCTCTTTTCCACGCTTTGTCAGTCTTTAAGAGCGTAGCGAATCCTAAGTCTATGAGTTAGACAGATAAATAATTAGTCACAATTATAAACTTTGAGCAAGGTGAGAAATAAACCTGTGCCAGTAACCTACAGAACTATAAATACCTACTGGTTATTGTACATACTTCCACACTTCAATTACAAAAGTTACAGATTTACGATTTCAATGTTGCTACCATAGAAAACGTTGTTGTATATCGGCAACTGATCACGTGGTTTCAAATTTGTGTCCTATTATTTTACACCCTGTATATTAACTTACACTACATGCGACCCACAGATACCCTGAAGACTAAAGGGCAAAATTTACAAAACTATTATAAGACCTGTCCTGCTGTTATATGAATCGAATGCTGGGCCGTTAAGAAGGTGGATGAAAAACGATTACATGTAGCAAAAATGTTTTTTTAAGGTGGATGTGTGGAGTGACGAGTATGGACAAGATAAGGAATGAATATATTAGAGGAAGTTTGAAAGTGGCACCTGTAACAGAAAAGATAAAGGGGAACCGTTTGTCTTGGTACGGACATGTTATGAGAAGGGAAGAGGGGCACGTAACGAGGGGAGTAATGGGTATGAGTATTGATCGATGGAGGGAAAGAGGACGACCTTAGAAGAGATGGATGGATTGTGTGAGGGCCGATATGTCTGAGAAGGGAGTGAATGACTCGATGACAAGTGACCGAATTGCATGGAAGAGGAAAACATACTGCGCCGACCCCTGATAACCTGGGAACGGGATAGGCGAATGATGATGATATTACCATAAACTAAACTTATCTAAACTCACTTGCTTAGTAAATTTTTGTTTTTAGCAATTCCATGCAAGGTTTAATTAAAGATAAATAACACTTAAAAAAAAATCATCGACCTCAGGTGGGACTCGAACCCACGTCCCATCGCATGCCAGGCGAGTGCTCTACCAACTAAGCTACCGAGGACGTCACGTGACACGATGAAATTTCTCAAGTGTTTCTTCTCGCTGTCGAAGCCAGCGTATCTCTGATCAATGTTGTAGCTATATGTTTAGCTGAGTAGTATACTACCCGTCAACACCCAATAGAAATATTGTTACAAATATTTGACTATTGGTTAAGATCAGAAATGCTTAAACATTGTAAATTTTTGTTTTTAGCAATTCCATGCAAGCAATGTATTTAGCAATTTCACTTACTTATACTAATAAACATAGCTATATGAAACAGTGTTTACGTACCATATTTGGAGTGTGATAATTCCAGCGAGTCTTGAAACTCTCTGGTTAGAGACTCTATGGTGCTGGCGGGGCTCGGCAGCGCCATGGATTGGTTGGCCGAGCTGGGAGGCGGCGCCTACGGGAATATTCACTAGTCAACTGTTAAACTAGAATGAGTTTCTTTTTTTAAACTAGGATAACTTTATTTTTCCTCCTACAGCTCTATATCGAGTAGTTAATCTAATATCAATCAAGACAGGAAAACTACATTATTTAGGACCATTGCTATACACGTTTTTAGCGATGATCTGAATTGTAATAAGTCCTTCACGATGTTTTTATTTACTGTGGGTCAAGTTACCACTTGATCCACAGTACCATAGAACATAGGTTTCGAAATATCAGATTTGCTAAACATCCATAGCAAGAATCCGTCCACTACACACACATACACAAACACACGCGCGCAAACACACACACACACACACACACACACACACACACACACACACACACACACACACACACACACACACACAAAAGCATAATCTATCTAAAGATGAAATACTAGTATGTTCATATAAAAAGGTCATTGACAAAGTTTTATTGTGATGATAGGAAATAGCAAAAGAAGTTTTATAGCAACTTCTTCTGACCCTTGTTTAAAGTCTATTCGAGTTATTCATCTAAATTCAGCACACTAAAGATACTGAACTAGCTAAATACATAGGAAAATGTGATTCTTATTCCGTTATTGTTTCATCGTAGAATATTTATATATTCCACTTTGGCTTAATTCTGGAGTCAACACAGACAAAGTAGCAGCAGAAACTAGGGTTTCATAAACTCAATCCAAAGTACTTACGCGCATTACACCTAATTCATTCTAACTTTCGAGATAAACATAACACTACTCACTGCACATAACAGACAAGTTTAACAATATGTTTATGCATTAATCGTCAAGATCATTAACCACAAACGAAAATTAATATGAACAGTTGTAAATTACTAATAAGTGTCACTATACGGTTAAGAAACCGACTGAACTATGGACAAACGTCGCTATAATAAACAATTAGGAGTGATTCACACCGATGAGTAATAAAATAACTTGTGTTTTCCTCCGCTGCACCTATAAACATGACTTTTAAACATTAGCGGTAATTTCCTTGGCGTGTTTCGTAAGAATTACTATGTTGTATAAATTACACAATCTTTAGTTTTTTCGTTTATACTGTTTAAGTTTTTTTGTTCCTTTTTGAACTCTTTTTAAATAGGCTTGGGTTTGGGTGAGGTAGTTTAAACTTTAATGGATATTTTATTTGTATGTCTTACGTCCTAACTTGTTGTTGGAAACATTTTCAAATAATTCTAATACATCATTTATTAAAACTAGCACACTAATTTTTAGGCTTGATAAAATTATATTTTTATGGTTCCGTACCCAAAGGGTAAAACGGGACCCTATTACTAAGGCTCCGCTGTCCGTCTGTCTGTCTGTCCGTCTGTCACCAGGCTGCATCTCATGAACCGTGATAGTTAGGCAGTTGAAATTTCCACAGATGATGTATTTCTGTTGTTGCCGCTATAACAACAAAGACTAAAATCTAGAATAAAATAAATATTTAAGGGGGCTCTCTCCCATACAACAAACGTGATTTTTTGCTCGTTTTTATAATAGTGCGTACGCGAGTCCGACTTCGCCGGTTTTTTTTTTAGAAAAATCTTACTTGATTCCTTCAAAATCAATCAAAAGTTAATTTAGGTCAACAGTAACGTTGTCGTTCGCTATCGTCATAATAATTGATAATATTATAAGGTTCACTTGCGCATCTCAGGATTAGCTTTAATCCCGAACTATCCACTAACATGGTATTAAAAACATTCTATTGCTATCAGTTTGTATGACAATGACAGAGACAGAAAGATGACTTAATCTCGTACTAAACTAATCGGATGGTGCGCAACTTCACTTAGGGAAGAGATACGTTTTGACAGCTCATAAAAAGTATGTCAATAGGCTCGTTGACACCACCAATCAATAGACAAACTTGAAACTTTTTATGAGTTGTCAAAACGCACCTCTTCCTTAAAATTTGTATGGCGATATCGGATTATGACGTCACTGTCCACCTAACTCAACTAATTTACTTTTCATCGATTTTAAAGCAATCAAAAATCAGTTTTTCTAATAAATGATATTGTACCGGTTTTTTAGAGCCTAAAATAGAGTGTTAGTTTTAATAAATGATGCCTTAGAATTATTTAAGAATGGTGTCAAAACCCTATTGATCGGTGGTGTCAACTAGCCTATCTCTCACCTCAACTAACAGCGATTCCAGTTGCGGTTTGTCGCCGGCCGCCGTCAGAGGGCGCCGCGCGACGTACCGGTAGTCGTCCGTGTCGGTCGTGCAAACGCTGATGTTGTCGCCGTCGTTCGTCGAGAGAGACTGCGAGCCGTGCAGTTTGTCTGGATCAAGAGATTAGCTTTAATTGGCCGGACGGTTTTGCTCGGACGACGGTAAGCGAAAAGTTGCGACGCGGCGCGACGCGATGCGAATTTTATGTCAGCCTATTTCAGTCCCTTAGTCCTAATCTTCCTAAGCTCGTTGGTTCATCGAGCTGGAAGGCGTCTTAAACTACGTTTGCAATAACATTTATACAAAAAAAATACACCCACACATTCCCTTTATTTACTACTTTATATCGCTGACTATGCTGTAATGTTAACATTTGAAGGTACTTATTTCTTTGACTTTATTCTCTATAGACTGTTTGCGAAATGTATTTTATGATAAAAAGATAGATTCTTTATTGTCTGTAAGGTAAGCATAATATTATTCAAACTTTGTTAATTAAGAGCTGTGGGTTTTGTTTCATAAATCCTTACTTAATAGTATAATCCTTACTTAATATTATAAATGCGAAAGTAACTCTGTCTGTCTGTTTGTTACGCTTTCACGCCGAAACTACTGAACCGATTATTGTGAAATTTTGTATAGAGATAGACTAGAGCTTGAGAAAGGATATAGGCTACCTTTTATTGCGAAAAATAGGCTTGAAGGAATGGAAATACTCTGTTCGGGTCCCACCTGTAGGATCGATTTTTTTCAAGTATTATATCTTGAAAAACATGTCTGTTTTCGATTGGTCATAAATTGCCAAAGGTTCACAAGTAGACGATACGTGGAAAGTTGCACAGCGCGCTATAAAAAAGGCTATGCTCGGTGTTTCTTTGCGAGATCAAATCAGAAATGAGATCCTTGAACGAACAAACATAGCCCGACGGATAAGCAAGCTGTAGTGGCAGTTGGCAGGGCACATAGCACGTAAAACTGACTGCCGATGGGGCAGAAAAGTTCTGGAATGGAGGCCGCGTACCGGCAAGCGCAGCGTGGGACGTCCACCCACAATGTGGACAGATGACCTGGTAAAAGTTGCAGGAAGCCGCTGGATACAGGTCACTTCCGACCAGCCCATCTGGAAGTCACTGGGGGAGGCCTATGTTCAGCACTGGACGTCCTGTGGCTGAAATAATGATGATGATGATGATGATGATAGCGACTTACTTCGTTTCTTCTTCCTGGGCGGCGCGACGGGCCCGGCCACACTGGCGGGCCTGGCGCCCGACACGGCCACGGCGGCGGGCGAGCTGCGGTTGTGTTTCAAACTGTTCGCCTTCGTACTCGCGATCACGTCCGGCTCGGCCATCGCTAGCACTGGACACCAATTCAAACATTATCACTACATAGTATAAAACAAAGTCGCTTTCTCTGTCCCTATATCCCTATGTATGCTTAAATCTTTAAAACTACGCAACAGATTTTGATGCGGTTTTTTTTAATAGTTAGAGTGATTGAAGAGCCGTGTGGTGCCGGCACGTTAAAAGAATTGCACCACCCCTTCTCTTCCTATGGGTGTCGTAAGAGGCGACTACAGGAGAACCGCCATAAGAAGACGGGCAGCAGCGTCTTCTCTCCACCATTGGCCAAACTGCGATCGCCAACCCGCCTGCCAAGCGTGGCGATTATGGCAAAATCCTCCTTTTGGAGAGGCCTGTGTCCAGCAGTGGACTGATATAGGCTGGTGATGATGATGATGTGATTGAAGAGGAAAGTTTATATGTATAATGTTGTGTATTTAGTATCAGCATTGCACCCGTGCGAAGCCGGGGCGGGTCGCTAGTTATAATAATAATAATAAACAAAATAGATATTGGACACTCTCATAAAAAAACAAAGTATACCTTGAGCTTTAATTATATACATGTCTGGATTCTCTGTTCAAGTGTCATAAACGTTAAAAAAATATATAACTGTTGGCGCCAGTTTGTTTTGCCCGCTCAGTGGCGCGCTTGTTACCATAGCAACCCATAATTGTTACCATAGTAACCATAGTTGTTACTCACTCAAATCTGGCCTGTTCTTTTGGTGACAATTGCAGCACCATACTCTATCTAGAAATGTTTATAATCAAAGACCTTGAGTTGCTCAAGGCGTCGTTCAATATAACCTAGCCATTTATTGTTATTTAATGTAGTTTACTGAGCACGCAGTAATTACGAACTGGGCCACCTAGGGCTCCAGCTGAAAATCAGCGCTGCAATTTTCTGCGGCACATGCTGAGCTGGTGCCCATTAGACACCACATCGATGCGGATCATGGTATGCAATCTTTTGTGCTTGTTCTTGTTGTTTATTGTTGTTATTTGTCTGCCTTTTCTTTTCTATGTTTTTTGTATTTTTTATGTATTCTACTTTTGTATTGTTGTGTGTGTCTAATAAAATATTTCTCTCTCTCTCTCTCTCTCTCTCTCTCTCTCTCCCATTGAGACCGTACCTATGAGCCCAAACATGCTGTATCTGCTGGATCTAGGCAGCCTATATACGTCCCACTGGAGGGCACAGGCCTCACCTCAACTATAAGTAGGTTTGGATGGAGGGGTGCTGTAAGGCCAGTGCTGCAGTGAATAAACCTTACTGTCAGATGTTATCAAGCCGCCTAAAGGCCTCTGACTAGGCTTTACGACTAGCGTCATGCAATATCAGGAGGAAATTTGACATTTTGTGGTTGGTTGATTATGATGAGCTGTTTATCTAAAAATCAAATATCTACTGGCTGGCATGACCCATACCATAAGGTAATCGTTAGCACTACCCGCTGAGTCCTGCAATACAAATAATTGGAATAATATTGGTCTTTTGTTTAGAAAGCGAATAATAATCACTATAAAGTTAATTTACAGGCACTTATAAACGTCCAATTATCATAGCATATTGTCCTGAAATGAATTTTAATTTAAGAAAATAACCCATTTAGTTATAAGATAAAGCACTCATAACAACATTTACGAGTATGAATTATTACATAATGGTGGGTGATGAACATTTAACTCACAGTAAAAAGATAGCTGTATAATAATAAATGTATAGAATCTCGTCACAATACGAATTTCAATTGCTGAAATCACCGAACAGCTGTCGACCTTCATGAAAGCGGAATTTTGGCCGAAAGGTGTTGTGTATCGTCGGTTTCGTGGCCGGCTACCTGACACCAAGTTGCGCTACGCCGTCGAAATAGTGTGTCATTTATAGTGTATTTTTAAATTTATTATTTTATGTATGTTAGATAATAAGGCTTTTATAATATGGGCCTGTATTTTTATAATGTGTTAAATAAATAAATAAATAAAAAAATAATTTACCTAAGAAACATTATGTAGACATTGACGCTAGGTAGGTAAATAATAGCTTCAACTGGTGATAGCTGGACGAACGTAGCTTAGTTACTTTACTATAATCAAATCAACACATAATACCTTCCCAGTCAGCCAAAGTCAGGTTTATAGTAGTTATAATAACTGCACAAAATAAAATAAAAAAACATTATTCACCTATAATTTCTACATTCTGTATTACAGCCACGAACCTGAGATTACACCACTTATAATAACTTTCACCAATTTTTAGGCAAATTTAAAGCAAAAAAATTAAACAACTAACGCATTCATATGACTGTTAATCCTTTACGAATAATTTTAACTGAGATATGATCTTGTTATGGCGTTAACGACATTGACAGACACAAAAGGGCGTTCAAGGCCCGTACTAACGCAACCGTTTGAATGTATAATTTGATACGCCTATTTATATTACGATTTTGCTGTCAGATTTTGTCATTCAGGATAGCGCGTGACACACAGACACACGCACATTTATTATCTCTATCGCATCCGTTCATTTTCTGCTTTATTTGTATAAAATGTTATGTACTCTTGTATTTTATTAGATATCGGTTGCTGGTTCGAATCTCGCAAGGGGCAAATGTTAGTGTGATAAACACGGGCATTTTTACTAAGTCATGGATGTTTGTGAAAGTGTTTAAGTATGTTAATCCGTTATCTAGCCGCCATTTTACAAGCTTTGCTTGCTTAGTTTGGGGCTAGATAATTGGTGTTGATGTGTAAATTGTTTATATAAGTACTAGCTGTTGCCCGGGACTTCGTTCGCGTTGTCTTTAGTTTCATCAATGTATCCCACAATAATATTTTAATGATGAAAAGTATCCTATATTTTAATCCAGATCATATTCTATGTGTGCAAAATTTCATCCAAATCCGTTTAGTAGTTTTTGCGTGAAAGAGTTACAAACATTCATACTTGCAAACTTTCGCATTTATAATATTAGTAGAATTTTAACTTCTACACTTTTTCACAATTTTCTCTATCTATAGGAGTTGCATTGAAATCGAGCGAGACTTGTCCTTTAACAGACTAGTAAATTAATTAGTTCTATAAACAAATAGAGTCTTTACCGTGTCGTCTATAAAGTCTTTTTGACGACCTCCGTAGGCTAGCCGAGAGGCGAGCACGCCGGTCTATATTGCGTCGCCATCTCTGAGGTTCCGGGTTCAATCCCCGGTCGGGTCAATGTAGAAATCTAACCTTTCTATATTGTCTCGGGTCCGAGTGTATTCGTACCGTCGTTGTTTCTGCTTTCCATAACACAAGTGCTTTAGCTACTTACCTTAGGATTAGAGCTGTATGTGATGTTGTTCAATATTTATTTATTTATATTATTTACCGTTTTGATTCCTGTTGTCACACGCGAGAGGGTCGTCTGAGGTCGTGGACGGCTCGCGGGACGACGCAGACGGCGCCGGAGCCATGTCTCGGATGTTAGCTGAAAGTTGTTACAGTTTTCATCTCGATTAACAGTAGGCTGTCCAAAAGATCTCGGAGGCTTTTGGCCGTTTAGCCTGTCTGGGTCCGACCTTAATGTGTAAAAACCCAAAAAATCCTTTACGAAAATGATAAGGAGTACCCATACCCCTGAGTGACTGGGAGAAGAGGCAGCAAATAGCTGGCACTATCATAACTGTTCATCAAAAGCACGTTTTTGTTCTGTTCTTAAAAACAGAGAATTTACTGCGGTATTGACCAAGGTTAAATAATAATAATAACTGTTTATTAAATACTTTAAAGGCAATTTGATTATTTATATTTTATATTTAAGCCCGCTTTCTCTCTCTCTTAAATATAAATAATCAATATTTAAGTCATCTAAGATTCGCCGACGATATTATCTTACTGTCCGAAAACATAACCACATTACAGTCAATGATAAACGCTCTCCACGCAGAAAGTCTACAAGCTGGTCTGGAAATTAACCGCAGTAAAACTAATATTATGACAAATCACATTAAAAGTACAGTATACATTGAAAATGAAGCGCTAGAGTACGTTGATACTTATATTTATCTGGGTAAGCAAATTTCATTTGATAAGCAAAAAAACGAGCAAGAAATTTAAAGAAGAACCTCAATTGCCTGGAAGAAGTTCTGGAATCTTAAAGAAATTGTAAAGAGCGACATGCCGGTCCAAATGAAACAGAAAGTTATGGACATTTGCATCCTCCCATCACTAAGCTACGCCAGCCAAACATGGAAATTCACATATCGAATGAAAAATAAAATTAGATCATGTCAAAGAAGTATGGAGAGAAGCCTACTAAAAGTTAAAAAGATACACAAAATATCACACAAGATTATTAGAAATAAAACAAAAATAACAGATGCTCTCTATCATTGTAGAAAACTAAAATGGCGATGGGCTGGTCATGTGGCAAGGTTAACAGACAATCGATGGACTCACAGACTGACAACCTGGACCGGGCCATCAGGAAGTAGGAAAAAAGGTCGACCAATTGCCAGGTGGGAAGACGACATAGTACAAGTGGCTGGCAAACAGTGGATAAATAGCGCGAAGGACAGAGAGAAATGGAAATCTCTAGAGGAGGCCTTCACCTTCAAATGAGGGGTTCTTACTGGGCGCAAAATTCAAAGTTATTTTAGATTAGTTTTTCATTAAATTCTAAGAAAATGTATAAAGAATCTGTTTCAGTTAATCTTTGTAAATTGTTTTTTGAGTAAGAAATATAAGGCTTTTTTATTTTTTATTTTATTTTTATTTTATTTAAAGGCAATTTACATTTTTGTTTTTAGCAATTACCATGCTAGGTTTTATCTAAAATTTTTAATAGTTGGATTCGGATCCCACCTGAGGCGGACGATTTTTTTTCAAGTATTAAAATTTTTAGATAAAACCTAGCATGGTAATTGCTAAAAACAAAAATGCTAATTGTTTAAGCTTTTCTGATCTTTACCAATAGTTAAATATTTGTAAAAATATTTCTATCGGGTGTTGACGGTAGTAGTATATACCGCAACATTGATTAGAAAATACGCTGGCTTTGACAGCGAGAACCACTTGAAAGATTTCGTTGAGTTGACTAACGTCTCGGTAGCTTAGTGGTCAAAGCACTCGCCCGGTATGCGATGGAAGTGGGTTCGGATCCCACCTGAGGCGGACGATTTTTTTCAAATATTAAAAAAAAATTTAGACTTTACAGGCAGTTACATTTGGATATGGCTATCCTGCAACTTATCTGTTGATCATGTGGACCACCCCTGAATAATAATATTAAACTATCCTTAAAATGTTTTGTAGTCTTACATCCAAAAGATTTCTTCTTGACTCCATCTTTTAAAGGAAAGTTATTTAAAAATATTTTAAAAAGCTTACGATGTGATTCCGACGCTCCACTGAGTATTCTTCCAATCCTGCCCAGTGACGTCATACTTTGCAGGCTCATAGTGTCGTGCGCTACGATCCTAAAACAAATTAAAATACAGTTTTGTTTATGTACAGTCAACTACTTACAGAAGTACTAAAAATTACAAAATTTCTTTACCGATTTTCGACTTAAAGTCCAAAGTTGAGAGAGTTAAAAAAAAATTTTTCAGTAAAAAAACACCATTAGACATAAAATGTATGTGTGATTTTTTCCGTTTCTATTCTGTTTAAGCTAATTCAATCCCTAAAAGGCAGTTAACGAATAAAATAATGTAGATATTGTTGTATTACATAACTTGTATTTTGGTAACGAACGCATTTATTATTTGTTTAGTTTTACGAACAAAATAAATTTCAGTTGTGTTCCGTTGCTTCCGATGGAAACAATAGCCCTTATTGTTAGTATCAAGTATCAACTTTCGGTTATGATTTTCTTTATTAAAATTTGTTAGGTAAACACGCTGGCAGAAAAAGTACCTAACGGCGAGTGGTGAACGGAAATTGACTTAGGATTAAGATACACTTCCTTGACTTAAAGAGGACTATGCAACATTTAAAAAAAAACACATTATAATTATAGCATTCTTTTAATAACTTTTTGTTTTTTTAGCATCGAATGTTCGATTTGAGGTTCGATTCTCTGAGGTCCCGACCCGACAGGGGTCGGCTCAATGTAGAAAACGAACTTTTCTATATTGTCTCGGGTCTAGGTGTTGTGGTTACGTCATTGTTTCTGATTTTTATAACACAAGTGCTTTAGCTACTTACCTTAGAATCAGAGCAATATATGTGATGTTGTTCAATATTTATTTATGTACTTGTTATTATTTTGATTAACCTTGTGCATGGATTTTTAGATTTTCCGGCGGAGAGAGATATGTACTTAACTCTCTTTTTAGCAGTTGACGAAAATGAGTCGATTGATTGATTGTTACTGTGCCTTTGCAATAAAACTTTTTTTTGTGCCTAAATAATTCCACCGCAGAGTTAACATGCCTGAATCACTCAATGGTTCGCTACCGATGTTCGTCCTCAATGACTACTTGCAATGGAATGAATAGTGTAATTGGTTAGGTATCCATTCTATTCAATATATAAATTGACTTTGCAGGACAAGTGTTGGGTGCCAGTGATTGCGGTGTAAAATAGGCACCGGAATCACTGACTTTGCTGCCTAGAGCTTATCTATCCAAACATTTTGGTAAAAATATTAAAATTTTGGTAAAACCACGCTGTACTTTCATCTTAATATTGTGAGGTGTGGTTTTGCTACTGATCAAACAATCACTACGTTATAGGTTCTACCAAATTTGCAAACGTGTGTCTATTCAAAACGATGCCTCTGTGTACTAGTTAGTTTATGCTGAGTGTCTACCACACACCGCCTGGCAAAGCTGTTGTGATCTTCTACTCATTCTCATAGGTCCAGGTCAACTCCTTAGGCATGTCATCTTCTTTCTCTGTCTGCATGCAGCGTCACAGCTTCAGGAAGCTACTTCGCATCTAAAATTCTGATATCTCTTACTTAAAAAGGTGTCCCAGTGTGAAGGTCTGGTGGTCAAGGTCAGCCGCATCTGGCGCCTCGACTTCTTCCTCCATCTGCATGCAGCGTCACAGCTTTTGCCAGCTACCTTAGAAGCTACCTTGCCTCTGCTGTTCTACTGCGACATCTTACTTGAAAGGGTGTTCCAGCGTGAAAGTCTGGTGGTCGAGGTCAGCCGCATCTGGCGCCTCGACTTCTTCCTCCATCTGCATGCAGCGTCACAGCTTTTGCCAGCTACCTTGCCTCTGCTGTACTACTGCGACATCTTACTTGAAAGAGTGTCCAGGGTGCTAGTCTGGTGGTCAAGGACGGCCGCGTCAGGCGCCTCGACTTCTTTCTCCATCTGCATGCAGCGTCACAGATTTTGAAAGCTATCTTGCCCCTGAACTACTCTGACATCTTACTTGAAAGGGTGTTCCAGCGTGAAGGTCTGGTGGTCCAGGTCAGCCGCATCTGGCGCCTCGTCTTCTTCTTCCGTCTGCATACATCGCCGCAGCTCCTGGAAGCGGCGCCTCCCTTGCACCACCTGCGATGAGAATACAACGATGTCAAAATGACCAAGACCTACAGACTCCTAAGTGTTGCGATACACCTACTGAACTTGTGCCCGCCCCTCTCTACTTTTTAGGGTACCGTACCTAAAGGGTAATACAGGACCCTATTACTAAGGCTCCGCTGTCCGTCTGTCTGTCCGTCTGTCACCAGGCTGTATCTCATGAACCGTGATAGCTAGAGACTTGAAATTTTCACTGATGATGTATTTTTGCCGCTATAACACAAATGACTAAAAAAGAGGATACAATAAATATTTAAGGGGGCTCCCATACAAACAAACGTGATTTTTTTGCCCTTTTTATAGAAAATGGTACGGAACCCTTCGTGCGCGAGTCCGACTCGCACTTGGCCGGTTTTTTTAAACTGTCCTCTACCTGAAGGTTGTGTGGTTGAGATCGATTCCCGCGCTAGATACACGTATTTCTACCTCAACTAAATATATTTATCCTTAAAAAAACTTAATATTGGAAACAAAAGTGTGTCAATTGCAAAACCACAGAAACACTTTCACTCACTTTAATTAATATGGACTAAACTTTATTATAACACTTAAATATGTAATAATTATTAGTATTATAGCCTTGTTATACTATATTTATACATTTAAACACACTCTCTTACGCAATGCTAAGCCCAGCTGTCCACTACAAACTATTGATAATAAATGTAAACACTAACAAAACGTTGCTAAACCATTATAGAGAAGTATGGAGAAGGCTCACTGGATGACCCAATAAATGCAGTAGCTTAAAGGGTAATCTCTCAAATCAGGTAATCTTAAAGGTCCCGAGTTCAAATCCCGGGTAGTTAAGGAATTCAGTATCAAGATTTTGACCTTACTTTTGTCGCAAATATTAGTGGCAAGAGAAAGGTGAGCCGACGTCGTAGTCTGTGTGGGAGAAAGAGACTGGATGAAGAAGGGCAAGGACAAAAGGTGATTGTCAATAGATTGAATTAAATTAAATCATATTTGTAAATGCTATTGCAAAGTCGCTTGAACAGTGAGACCGCGCAATTGACGAGATTCGGCGTTTTGTTGGCATAGGCGTCTTGGTTTAAGTTGGCCTACCACATTATTGTCCATTGTGGCTAAACAGACTGCCACATAACATAATAATATGCACATGCATAATCCAACTAGTTAAATTAGCTTTTTTATTGCCTCCATTTCTATTTTTCCAATGAAGCAGAAAATAGTATGTTCATTGGAGTGTGAAAGGCAAAAAATGGACACACCTATTCTGTCCTTATACAAGCCCTATACTGTGTTCTAATTATTAAAGTTTAAATTTAATAGTGTATGTAAATTTTAGTCTTTAGGTACTACCCATTGGTGTCACCTACTGGAAGATCAGTGGCGAGCATTGGTTTTATTTCGAGGTAGGCAGTAGATTCTTATAATGTGTTTTATTGATGAAAATAAGTGGTTTTCATCAATAATTCACATTTGTAAGTACCTTTTGTCTACCTCGTTTCAATTATCAGGTAGGCACTGCCTAATTGCCTATATGCACCGCACGCTCCTGTGGAAGATACATATCGCTGAAGAGGTAGACGCGAAAACAGAAGTGTTGATTTGACCAGCCTTAAAGGGGATTTCCGTAGCATGAAAAACATTGGTGCTAGACAGAGATTGGTGGAAGGTTTTAAGGAAAACCTTTGCCCAGCTGAAGCATAACATAAGTTAAAAAAACCTTAGTGTTGCTATTTCTTTTTTTAAGCCTTACAGATAGATTCTCATGTTGTATTGCGAAGGAAAAGGGGAATATATAACATCTAAAGAGCAAATTTCCATAAAAGCATTTATATGTGAGATAAGTAATTAAGAAAATGTGAACAGTGATGGTGTTAAAAATATTTTTTTTGTGTCTGGTAAATCTTTTTGTTTAAAGGATTGTAACTTGTTACATAAATTAATAATCTTAAATGCTGAGGTGTATCTACCCATGCAAAGTTAGTCAACAATAATTCCAATTTTACCTTTTTATTAAAATAGGTGATATATATTTTATGAAAACTTGCAGTATATGCAGAAAAAAGTAAAGTATCCAAGTTATCCAATTCACTAAAGAGTGTACCACTCACCTCAAATAAAAGTTGAGTTCATATAATGCAATTCAAGGAAATGACTTTTGATACTTATGACAGCAGGGTTTTCCTTTTCGCTGCAATGATCATCAAAGTCAATGGCCAATGCCTTGGATTGTATGACATTCTATAGACAAGAAAACATTAAATTTTTGTTAAATAAGATGTTTCCAGCATCTTTTTTCCTCCGTAGACGACCTCCATAACCGAGAGGCCAGCACGCCAGACTATATGGCGTCGCCATCTCTGAGGTTATGGGTTCAATTCCCAGTCGGGTCAATGTGGAAAATGAACTTTTCTACATTGCCTCGGATCTGGGTATTGTGGTACTGCCGTTGTTTCTGATTTCTATAACACAAGTGCTTCAGCTACTTACTTTAGGATCAGAACAATGTATGTGATGTTGTCTGATATTTATTTTTAACAAATATTTATGGAATCATACGCACACTCTTAACTGTAGTCTTGTCATCTTCAGCCGGCGTGACTTCGGTAATCAACGAACTGCCGCTGATCTGAGCTCCAGAGTCTTGGGACTTGGAGCTTAAGCCTTTGTCTACTTTGGCTAGGCTTTTGTCCTTGTCGGCAACATCCGATTCTGTCACATTCACACTTTTGCATATTGATGATCTCCTGAAAAAACAAAAACAGGTGATCAATGAAAATGAAAAATAATATTTAATCATCTATTATTATTTATAATATTTATATTTATTTATACAAAAATATCAGCGTATAAAATCAACAAATGTGTTTAATTATTAGTTACAAACAATAGTAACTGTTTTCGTCTAATTGTTTCTTATTTTGAAATGAATTATTTAGAAAATTTATTTGTATAAGAATGTCAAGATTGTTTACAATATTGACAAGGAAAGACAAAAATACTATAACTCATTACATTTTCTTATTGGTACATATGCTATTGGTTCTACAAACAAAAATGGACAAGCCTTAACTCTCAAGGGTTATCGTTAAGTCGTTAACGTTTACGATACGCAACAAAATAATAATATCGGCACTCCCATCGCAACCATGATGCCAAGACCTAACAGTAGCCAAACTTATCAACCCATATTGAACGCTAATTGTCTCGCATGGTTGCTGACGAATGTTTTTGTTTGCGGCGACCTGTCGCGACCGCCAAGGACGGCCATAAATCACGTATCGAACATTCCAAAACCATAATCAGCAGTACTTTCTTAAGAGGAACTTTAACTAATTTTAAAGCACTCTAAGGACTAAAAAACACTTAAGTATTAGAAGATTTAGAAGAGTGTATTTTACGACCGATTTAGCAGAATAATGTACAAAACAAGGCGTAAAAGTAAACATTATTACTCACTTTGAACCCTTAACGGGAGTGAATTCTTCGGCGTCGTAAAATTCCTCAGAATCGCTACTGTCGCCCATTGTTTAGCAATAAACGTATAGCAATAACACAAAATTATATCTTTCGCTAAAATTTCACATAATTCTATCATCACAGATGTTTATTTCAGCAAAATAAGAAAGTTGTCTCCAATTCGAACAACCATTGATTTTGACATTTGAACAGCTGTGACAGTTTTTTTTTTTAATTAAAAATAGTAGCTTCGACATTGAAGACTATTCTTTTAATGCACTAACGCTTCAAAACCACTGGACTGGTTGCGGCGCGCCTATTTCCAAGGAATTTATACTATTTAACAAAAGTGACATCTAATTTTGTGAGCAGTTTTTAGACGACAGCCAAAGAAACATTTACGCTAGTAATTTATTTAGGCTCGGTCTACACCCAGCCGGAAACAGGACCGGGTTAACGTGTATTCAATCCATCGCGTAAGGCTCGGTCTATATGCTGCCCGAATCCGTAAGCATTCGCAAGAATCCGTTCAAAAAACGACCTTATTGCTTAAGCGATGGATTGAATCCGCGTTAACCCGGTCTGGTTTCCAGGTGGGTGTAGACCGAGCTTAAGCATTATGGTGGTTTTTTGAACGAATTCTTGCGTTTGCTGCTTATTAGACAGCAGTCTGTCCAGTCCAAGTCCAGGTTATTACATGCCAGTAGTTAGATGAAAATAACAATGCAACGTTACCGGTTCGGTTAATCGGTATAAAATAATTATCGCACAAATAAACGGGTGATTGTGAGTCCAGGGACTCTACCTGTTCGTAACTTATAACTACCTAGCTAGTAACTACCTGATTTGCACTCTTGGCTTATAAAACTGTGACTCTACCTTTAGAGCTAAGGTAATAAAACCCATGTGGGTATCCATGTGACAGCCAACCCAACTCGAGATTCGGGAGACTCGGTAGTATGCTCGATCAAGACTCGGGAGGGGAGGGAACCCTGGGATAATGCTGTATATAAGTAGGGGCTAGCTAGAAGGCTAGGAGTACAAGCTCTAGAGTCTAGATAGATAGATAGATACTCTTTATTGCACACCAAACAAAGAAGTTACAGTTGATATTTATATAGATATATTTTGACGTAAAAAACTACCTCTGAGTCGGAATTTTAAAAAAACCGGCTAACCGTAAAAACTACATCATTGTGAGTACAAAAACACAAAAAGCTAAGATTTATAATTGTTAAGTAAGCCACCCCACCAGACTTGTAGTATTTTAGGGGCTCGTTAAATTAACTTACTACTTTTTTAACTTTATTGCACAAACTTAAAAAGAAATGTACAATAGGTAGACTGCTCTGCCAGTCACTACTTCTTATTAAAGTAACTGAGCGCAGGGGAGTGTCTTCTCCTGATAGGAACAGAGGAATTAATAGACATGTACATAACATCACAAGATTATTTTTAGTTGCGTCTAATGAAAATTATTGCAAGTCACTTTATTTAAATAAATATGTAATACCTACTACCCTACCAAAAAAACCCGTCAAGACGAGTAGGCTATTCTCCTAGTAGAATCATTATAGCAATGTTGTCTGTCATACACTTGATTAGTTAGTCTCACATCGTAAGTAGGTACAATAATCCTTTTAGTGAAATGGTTCGTATCGATAAAAAGGTTTTTTCCTTAAGAAAGCGTTCAGTACCACTTAGTACTTATTTAGTTTTTTGAATAGGCTACGGAAACTCTTATCGTATCGTATCGTAGGCTACGCAGACCTAAATCCTAATATTGACTAAATGTCCGAGTACCTACTACTAACACCAAGAAACACTTAGTAAGTATTTTTCGTCTTATTTTTCCTAAGTTAAGTTATATAATTTCATTAAAGAAAGCAGATTGCTGGCCAATAATATCAGTTAATAACATCTCCCAGAAAGTGAATCATCGTCATAAAATCGTCATCAATTTCTTTTTGCTGTGTAAGTATGACGTAATTACGTGATATGGTAAAACCCAAAAAAAGATTACAAAAACTTACGGTCTACGGAATCAGCGTTAATGACTGTGCACTTTATATCGGTGACTTATTTATAAACGGAATATGTTCATCATGAATCATGATCATTGAGTTCCAAGTTCTCAAACCGTCAATAATGAAATCATTAACTACAAACAACTCATGTTTGAACAGGCACTTAGTCAGTTTTTGGCAGTTCAGCAGTTAGGCCTACTGCCGCTCTCAGAGACGTCACTTAACTTTAATGGGTACTAAAGAAACCTGTATACTTTCTTAGGTATTATACGAACGAATTCCATTATTGAACGAAAAACATCTGAGTTGCGGTAGTTACTTAAGTAGTGTTGTTTATTTAGGTACCAATATCGACTAAGTTAAGCTATCATGTTAAAATTATTAATTAATATGACGAATAGGTAGGAATGGTGATGAAATTAGGAACAATTTCAGAACCCTGCTTTGACTTTTTTGTGTCAGTTTTTTAATGATAATTTAGCAGTAGTGTTACCCATACTCATTTAATATCATTTATAAAAAGAAATAAAACGAGTTCAAAAGAAAGTGCAACATATTCAAAGATACAGGTCAAAGATAAAAAAAAACTGACCAAGTGCGAGTCGGAACCGCGCACGACCATTATCTATAAAAACGACAAAAAAAACATGTTTGTTGTATGGGAGCCCCCTTAAATATTTATTTTATTCTGGTTTTAAGTATTTGTTGTTATAGCGGCAATAGATATACCTACATCATCAGTGAAAATTTCAACTGTAGCTACCACGGTTCATGAGATACAGCCTGGTGACAGACGGACAGACAGACGGACAGCGGAGCCTCAGTGATAGGGTCCTGTTTTACCCTTTGGGTACGGAACCCTAAAAACTAAGTATAGCTCGGCGTACATTTCAAAACCATTCTTAATAAGACTTTAAAGGTTGCCTGAAAGAGATCGATTATACCTAATATCTTCGAGGCAAGCTTTCTTATTAGTAGAAATGAAAAACCTCGAAATTGAATACCTAGGTATCCTAACAAGAACACTTCAGCCATAGGACCCCACTGTTGAACATAAGCCTCCGCCAATAATTTGGTATGTAAAGTTATGGTAAAATTCTTTAACTATTTTCGTTTCACGCAGAAAATATTTAAAAACGGAATGCAAAAACTTATTGATTTTAAAAACCGGCAATGAATCGCATGGAACGGAACGAAAAAAAAAGTTTTTAATCTGTGAACCATATGTTTACTTGTCAAAGTCATACTTCTAAACTTTCTACTAGTAGAATCGAAATACGAGTGGGTCGGACCACTCGTTGCAGAATTCACAGAATGAATTTTCAAAAATAGCGATTTTAGTCATTCGCATGCGAATCTTGCCATTTCGTATTCGAATTGGAATTCGCATGATTCAAAAATACGTCTCCATGTCGTCTGTTCACCTTGTGGGTGTGAGTCCCACGCCGCGCATGGCCGATACGTTGCCTCCATTCAAGAACCTTTCAGCCCCATCGGCCGTTAGTTCTACGTGCAATGTGCTCTGCCTACTGCCACCTTAGCACCCGCTATGACTGCGACTTTTTTCTGACTCATCCATCATTCATTGCCATAGTTTATCTTCTCATAACTATGTATATTTTATCGTCTTTAAAATATTGCATTAGTATTTTTCTTTTACTTAACTGTGCTGCGGTTACACTTCACTAAGTTATGTTCACATCCTTAGTCGCCCTCATGCCTCACGGTTTGGAGATTTCGTTTATTTATGTATTCGTCGACCGTCTGGTGTAGTGGTTCGCGCTCAGGACTACAATGCCTGGCGGTTGCGGGTTCGAATCCCGCGAGGGGCAAATGTTAGTGCATTTGCACCTAAGTCATGGATGGTTACGCTTGCGCAGCGGCATTTACTTAACACTGATTGGACACTGCCACGACGTCGACACTCGAAAGCCGTAGTGTGGGGGAGGCCTTAATTTCCCCGGTGGCCTCTTGATATGTAGTTTCCCGTTTGTAGTTCACGGTACAGGGTTCCTGACCCGTCCATCAGGTGTTCTGTCCTCGCACGTCACGGGCGGCCGCCGACGACCGGTCGTCCTCGCGACACCCGACACTGTCAGCCATTGACCACGGGAAGGACAATGTCTGGAGGCCGGGTAGGTGACTGGAGCCATGCAGTGCCGTAACTAGAAAATATCCAGAATTCTACACTAGAGGAAATATACTGGGTGTACAATAGAACGGCGACACTCCTTAAAACCACGTGATCATCTGGTTATAATATACAACAACTATTTCTATGGGAGCAACATCGACATCGTGATTTTATTTTCAGATGCTACATACAATATCATCGAGGTATGCGAGTAAGTTTGTATGGAGCAGAGCAATTTAAATGATGCCATAGAAAAAGTTGTTGTATATGACAAGCTGATCACGTGGTTTTAAGAAGTGTCCCATTCTTTTGTACACCCTATACAATCGAATTATCTACTAAGCGATAAAATTGATTAAATTTATCTATTTCTCGACTAGTAATGAGGTATTCTTCCTTTAGTCATGTGCATAAAAATAAACTTAAGTATAAGTTACTGAACAAATAAAACCGGCCAAATGCGTGTCGTGCCTCGCGCAGTATAGGGTTCCGTAGTTGTCCGTCGGTAGGTGCCACAAATATTTCAGCAATTACTTTATAAAGTCACTTTTAATGTTTTCCTCGAAGTCGTTTTTGAACGATTAAAGTTCAACGACTATTACTCTTACTAATCTATCTTAACCGTTATGATTTTCCTTGAAAGTTCATGAAAAGCAATATTATCATGAATTATTCCAGATTTTTCAAGCCAATTGTCTAGACTCTACATCTCAAAATCATTACTTCTGCAACTTGACAATGATGGCACTTTTACACGTCCCAAATTATAAACTAAACCTGACGTTTTAGTCCATGCATGGTAAAGAATTTGACCTTAGTAACTTTACATGTTAGGTCTTGTTAGTAGCAGTTATTTGATTAACTAAAACAATGTTCAGTGATGAACAAATAGCATTGGACAATGGCTAAGTTGATTGATTGATTTCCTTGTATAAAACAATATAATTTTTGTATTAACGGATGGCCCATGCTAAAGTTCAAATCTTTTATTATTATTTTTGTATGACCATGTATGTAACCAGGAATATTATAATTGTGACATTTGTACCCTGTTATTGAAATTTCTATTAATTAGTAATCAATGTTAAATATTTTTATTTTTATACAAGATATTTTTATTTTTATAGATTTATACGAGAGCTGTTCATAATAAATAATATTTCATTTCAAAAAATAATATTTCATTTCATTTTAAAGTGTGAATATTTGCATTACTAAATAGACGAATATGAGGACTTCAATAAAACTAACATCTTTGTATCACTATGTTTATAGCAAATAAATAATTTTCATTTTCATTTGATAGACCTAATTTCAGTTTTTAGGTAACTAAGTATTAGAGTCTTAAGATACTAGGCAACTTTGGCATCTGACTATTGATTACGTGATTGCGACAAAAGTGCAAAACGCACATGGTGCACTCAATGGAAACGCATTTCCACCGCCACCGCGAGAAAACGAACTCCGTGGCCGAGAGGCGAGCACGCCGGACTTAAAATGGCGCCGCCATCTCTGAGGTTCCGGGTTCTATCCCCGGTCGGGTCAATGTAGAAAACGAACTTTTCTATATTGACTCGGGTCTGGGTGTTGTGGTACCGTCGTTGTTTCTGATTTCTATAACACAAGTGCTTTAGCTACTTACCTTAGGACCAGAGCAATGTATGTGATGTTGTCCAATATTTATTTATTTATAAAAAAAAGGTTGCATATAAGTTATTATTACTGTCTTTGAATACGATTTGGCTGTATTTAAAAATACATTTTTAAAGTGTGTTGTTGTGAACGGTAGGTAACACTCGTTAGCTCGTTGCCGTAGCTTCCTGCACTATTTAAAGTGTCCAAAACATATTTTCTAATATCTTTAAAGGACCAATAGGTTTGATGGGACAATTCCTATACAAATGTAATTACTAGATTTTCCACATGACTGAACATGTTCAATTGTACCCCGGTCAGGAACGGGATAAAACGCTAGGAGGAAGGATAATTTGTTACATTAATACCTAATTAATGTTACTAACAGTCTCTTGTTTGTGATGACAATAACTTACTAGGTAGCGTTTGGATATTATGGAACAGATAGTTTTTATCCTGTTTAAAACAATGCTTTATCGAAATAGAAACTACAAACGGAAAAATCAAATTTACCAGTTAGGAACTTATAATTGGATTAAATTTTATCTTTGAACTTTTCCCCATTCCAAATTTAGTTTTCCTATATCATTTAAGTACGATACCTAGGCGTGGTCAGGAAAAATTGTTTCTAAGAGACCGTTGTTCCTGAACATTTAAACAGCAATACAGGGTAGCATAGTTTAGCTGGTGATCTAAACACATCTGTTTACAAGCCGCGTGAGTGAAGCCGGTATAAAAGCGTTCCCTCCACCTCCGCGCGGCAGTTACTCTGTGGTCAGTGACCAGTGCGCTTCTCTGTTTCCTAACTTTTTAAAACAACCTTCAAGGTGAGTTGAGTTTTTTTTTTCTATTAGGAAGTAAACGGCCAGTGTTTTAAGCTAACTATAACTAAAATACAATTTATCTTTTTAACCTATGACAAGAGGCAATGTTTAATAATAACAAAATGTACCATCAATTTAGTAACATTAAGTTGCAAAGTAATACTTAACTGTTTCTTTAATTAACTGTTAGGTAGCCAAGTTCCACATCATACATCAACATTGAAGATATAGGAACCGTATACAAATACCATTAAAAAAATTTACAAGATTTTATCTTTTTCTATTTGTACTAAGTGTTCTGTTCTACGTGTAGTGATTTTAATTTTCGTAGCGTAGTACCTAGGTAGTAGTAGCCTAGTGGGTGTATATTCGCTTTAAATATCATTATCTCCACATATTTCTCAACTAACTCTTTAAATCCTAAAGATAAGTAAGTAGATAAATGTACACACTTTGATAAATTGTGTTTTATGAATGGTTATTTATTAGGTATTTATGCAAAATTGATAATTTACTCGATTGGCGGGCGTAAAGATAGGGAACAATAGATTTAGCTGTAGATATATTAGATACTACTTACACTTTAGAAGTAGCTTTATAAAGTACTTACACTTTCCCGAAAGTAACCAACAATGTAGAGTATAGTGAAAGGTGTTTGTCCAGTGCTCTAGTTCACTTTCCAAAAAGATTGGCATCAATCCCACTTTACCAATCATTTGTCCCACGCAAATCACGCAATACCATTTTAAGTCGATATATAATTTATTAAATTTGTATGAGTCATCATTGCACCGTAACTCGCGAATTTGCGATGTTCAGTTGTTGGAATCTCGCCTCACGTCCGAGAGTTTTGAGTTTGAATCCCAGCTCGTATAAATCTGGATTTTTCGAAATTTAAGTAGGATTTATACCACCTGATCATCAGTGAGGAAATAACCGTGAGTGAGTGACCTTCTCTTTCAAAAGGTATGTGCTGGATGTGTAGCTATTGTCCAAAATTGTCTCTTACCACTGTCAAAGTGCCGCAGTAACAAAATGGTCATGTGACTAGCTAACTTCATACCAGTACGGTAACCACGAACCATTAAAACAATCTCAAATCTGTCAAACAATATCATTTCTGTCAAATTTTGTATGAAATGACGCACCAAAATTGACAGATTTGACAACTTTGAGATTGTTTTTAGAGTTCATGGTTACCCCGCAGTACTTATAAAGAAATCTTTAGGCTGCTGTAAAGAAAGTTCTAAAACAGCATAATTTCATTTACTTACATTAATGACGTAAAAACGCAGAAATACTCCGTAAGGGCGTAATAAGTATAGGCGTAGGTACTTACTTACTATAGACTACACAATATCAAATGCTATTTACCTTATTGTTTTTCCACAACATCTGCTCTTACATACATAAGTGTATACAATATCCGTATATGTAATTGTCATAATAGCTGGGTTTTTCCAGATACGCCGGCCGGCTTTTTTGTTTGTTGGCACGCTAAACCGCGATAGACGCCCGACTGTCTGCTTTTAAACATAGAGACGGATTTTCGAAAATAAACGCGTACGTTTTTATTTTAAAATTTGAACAAAAAGAACTGGCGTGGTGCCTTGTGGAGTCTGACCTTAGTAAGACTAGGATTACTTAGTTATTACGTTGCGACATTATTATTTAAATATTATTAGTAGCAGCGAGCAATAGCTTTCGACTCTACAATGATGTTTATCTTAAATTCACACAAGTAAAAAAAAAAATGTTCATAGATATTGACATATTATTGTGATTGCAAAGGTTATCAAGATCACCTTGAGACGATTTGAGCTTGTTTACTTATAAAAACCTGTGACTTATATTACTAACATCATTTTTATCGGTAGAAAAGATAATTAACGACAGTATTTAATTTATATTAACGGTCGTTTGAGGTATACCTAGAGGCGCAGTAATTAAAGGCATTTTAACCTAATGGGTATCAGGCCAGGTTATTGGGCCTGAGTGTGATGGGACTATACGACACGCCTCTGACAAATGTTTATTATTTGGTGTCCCACGTACGGCGTATGTAGCAAAATAATGGTAATTTATTAATTAATTTTGTAGATTAAATCATTCGTCGCAAATAAATATTATGTCAAACATGAGCCAATGCTCGAACGTACACTCAAGTTAAGCCGGCTAAACGATTAGTGAGAAATGAATAATATTGTTTTCATACTTATCTTTAGCCGTAACATTTATAGCCTAAAGATCACGGTTCAACCGTTACCGGTCAACACGCAGCAGTTCTTTGTGCAAACACACGACGTATGTTTCCGAGTTATTTGCTAATAAATTCAATCCCATGCGTGGCCAAGGTCAGTGAGTGAGGTAATATTAATCGTGTAAAACGTTTGTTGTCGTTCGTTTTTAGTGAAAGACACTAGATACAATCGCAAAACATAGTTAATTATTAAGTAGGTAACTTTTAAAAGACGATTAATAATAGTAGTTTTGTGTAAATATAGAAAAAAATATGAAAACTTACCTACAATTGCTGTAAAGCTGAAATTAATTAGTTTACTTACGAAATTTGTCATCAAAACTCCGTTAGTTGATTGAAATATTTTACTCTATGGCGTAAAACAAAATAAGTGCCAAAAACTATTTATATTTTCAAACTCTTTTCTGCTTAAGTATCAGTAGATAGAGGTTTATTGGTTTCAAAGATTCCCACTAGCTAGTTTGTATAAAAGAAACATGGTCTTTACGAGATTAAATACTTACAATGGAATCTAATAGACATTTCCTAGTTTTTCACATAGTTTTTGTGAGACCAACTAACTAATCGGTTCGGCCTTGGTCACACTGACCCCCACCTCACTGACTCACAACTGTACAATCTCTGTTACTATGTTCTATGACCATGCGTATAAATCCGCAATAGATACGTTTGTAGTTTCTACCCCTACTTGTTAATAAAGCAATTCATTAATTCCGCATTGTTGAAACTTAAGAGTATTTCGTATATTTAGGCTCGATCAGGTTTATTTTAGTTTCCACTTTCCACGTTAGACTTGCCGTGCTTGCCGTGTGGGGACGGCCGTAAAGAATACACTTCCCCACCGCCAACAGGAGGCGTGTCGTAAGAAGCGACTAAATACTGTAGCACGAGACGGGGAGCAGCGTCTGCGTGCGAAATAATATAAAAAACTGCGCTCGCCAACCCGCCTGCCAAGCGTGGCGAGTATGGCAACAAAACCCCCCAGATGATAGAAGTCACTGGGGGAGGCCTATGTTCAGCAGTGGACGTCCTGTTGCTGAAATGATGATGATGATGACGTTAGACTTAATTAATTCCGCAATGTTAAAAGCAATCCATTAGGTTTAATTTTCTCTCGTACAAACCGTTCAGACGCGGATAGGGGGTTCTCTTCAATGACAATTAGATACTTGTAATTCATAGCGCGGATAGAGTACCTATACAGTACATAATACGAAGTATTTCAGTAAATTTTTTAAAGCACATGATAATAAGACGCACTTCCGATACTCCCCTAAACCATTATTAAAACAAAACGATAATACCATTGTCCTAACCTGTGGTTATACAGGAGACGTATTTTTGAAGCATTCGAAATGAATCTTGAATTCAAACACGAATACGATTCGTGTGCGAATTCTATTTCTATCACTCCCGATTTTACGCATTATTGAATCACTCGAATTCTGTGTTGCTATTATGGTAAAATTCTTTAACTATTTTCGTTTCACGCAGAAAATATTTAAAACAGGAATGCAAAAACTTATTGATTTTAAAAACCGGCAATGAATCGCATGGAACGGAACGAAAAAAAAAGTTTTAATCTGTTGACCATATGTTTACTTGTCAAGGTCATACTTCTAAACTTTCTTTCTACTAGTAAAATCGAAATACGAGTGGGTCGGACCACTCGTTGCAGAATTCACCAAATGAATTTTCAAAAATAGCGATTTTAGTCATTCGCATGCGAATCTTGCCATTTCGTATTCTAATTGGAATTCGCATGATTCAAAAATACGTCTCCTGGTACTGGTACTAAATAATAGCTTTTTACTTTTCTGGCCCTGTAATAACACTATCAAAATGAACAACTTTGAGCCCACCCCATACATCACTAAGCCTTAACCTTGATATGACATTACCATGTTTGATATTGGACCTAACCTTTGTTTGGTGAATGAAAGAAATTGCCTTCTAATTGTTGGCGTTCTATGTAGGTACAAGTGCGAAGGCTTTTACGTGACCTTTGCAAGAATTCGATTCGATTATCAATTACTTCCGCACAATTCGATCTAATGACATTTCAATTGCATTGTGCTGTGTTAACTTTTCAATTGTATTTACAGCCAATGTTATGATACTCGTTTTAGTATTTAGTTCGGCGCGGTTTTGAAGCTCTTAGGCTCAGTATAACACATTGCTGAACTAGCTATTGGCACAGTAGAGCGGTTTAGGTTTGATTCCCCAATAAAGTCAATTTACAAAATTATATTTTTAATATCTGAGTCGTGCATAAATGAGGTACGCTAGGAAGAAAACAGTTCTCTGATACTTCATTATCGAATGTTGATACTTCAAGACAGTGAAAGTTAGTTCATTTCATTTCAATATCAAATAAGTTTTCAAGTTTATTCTTAGCCCGAAAAGGAAGGATCCCGCACTCAAATTCTTGTAGCACAAAATAGATACTAGCTCGTAATTAGATCTTGTACCATTACCATACAATTAGACAATGCCTAACTGATAAATTAAATGAGGTAGATAGGCAGTAGGTACTTACAAATGTGTGACATTGAGGAAAACCACACATTTTTATCAATAAAACACTAAAATAAGTATCTATTGCCTACCTCGAAATACAACTATTGCCCGCCAAAGTCTCGTACATAGCCTCTGTTTACCAACACACAGATATACGTAGCCCGTAGCCAATACTTGAAGCCTTGATTAGGAAAAGATTCACACACAACAACACTTAAACATAAGAAGGAATCACAATTACAGCGATAAGTGGCCAATTATCAACAAATCTTAGCTTAGCACACTGTGTGTCTATAAAATCCAACTTTTGTATAAATTAAATGAATGGCATATTTTTGTAATTGCCTACTCATTTGTATTTCTAATGTACTTAAAACGATGTTTTAAAAACCTAGTAAGATAAAGGAATGAATATTCTATTATTTAAAATTCTTAATTCTAGCATCGCCGGCTTACACTGTTGTCGATACTCCGTTTTATTGTAAATTTTTGTTTTTAGCAATTTCGTGCAAGGTTTAATTGAAGATAAATAACACTTGAAAAAAATCATCGACCTCAGGTGGGACTCGAACCTGAGGTGGGTTCGAGTCCCACCTGAGGTCGATGATTTTTTTTCAAGTGTTACTCTGTTTTAGTAAAATTGTTTTCCATTCCCCTAACGTCTCTCCGAAGGCAGGAAAAATCAAAATTACAAAAAAAGTTTATTTTTGAGTAGGTAGGTAAAGTTTGTAATTTTAGGTTAGTTCATTTTATTTTTATTTTGTAGGACCATGTGCTTTAAATTATCCACTCAAATTCCAGTCAGTTCAGTGTCTGTGCAGCTTTCAGTTAGCTCAATTCGGTTAGCAGCACAGACACTGAACTGCCTGGAATTTGAGTGGATAGTTTAAAGCTCATGGTAACACTCCTCTTAGCTATATTATATGTATCTAACCTGTCTCGTTTCCAGCAGAATGCCAGACCTATACTACGTGCCCGGCTCCTCGCCATGCCGCGCGGTGCTGCTGACCGCCCGTGCACTCAACATCAACCTCAACCTCAAGCTGGTCGATCTGCACCACGGGGAACACCTCAAGCCAGAGTACCTGAAGGTAGGTCAATCATCACCAACATTTCAGCCATAGACTTTTGACGACCTCCGTAGCCGAGAGGCGAGACGCAGATAAATGGCGCTGCCATTTCTGGGGTTCCGGATTCGCTCCTCTGTCCCCTGTAGAAAACGAAGTTTTCTATTGTCTCGGGTCTGGGTGTTGTGGTACCGTCGTTGTTTCTGATTTCTATAACACAAGTGCTTTAGTTACTTACCTTGGGATCAGAACAATGTATGTGATGTTGTTCAATATTTATTTATTTATAGACGTTGACTGGTGGACTGAACATAACCTCTGCCAATGACCATCAAATTGGTACCTCACAGGATGAGGCTCTGACTCTCCGTTACTCAATCGCCCCGTTGAGCCGTGCGTGTCGTCACTTCGACAACTATTGCGATCTAATTAGAACAAGCATAGTGAATTCTCTTAAAAAAATATATGAAAGTAAGCCTTTTTCAGAAGAAATTTTTTTTAAATATAAACTGTGACTTTAGTACAACTTACTTACTTGAGAAACCAATGAAAAGGTGCGGAAATCCGATACATATCTTGTAGGTACCTACTTAAATTTGATAGTTTAATTGAAGTTATCCAGGTGTAAGAAACAGTGATAAGACTATCAATATTATCGAAATAGCGGCTGTCAAAAATATCAATGACATTTCGCAACTCATGGTGTTAAAATAAACAAATACTTATGTAATACTTAAATTAAGTAGGTAGGCTTAAGTACCTACTTTAATAACAAAATACGACATCACGTCCATGATAAGATAAGGTATATGAGTAGGGTACTAATGATACCATATAACATAGATATTAGGTACTGTGCCTATAAAAGCTATCTTAGGTAGAAATCGGTAGAAGTGTTTTCTAGCAAAAAGTACATAATACCAAAAATAATAAAAACGTTTTTTACGATTTAAAAAAGTAGTTCAAAACAATATTGTAGGTAACATCCGAATGCAACGCTATGCCCTTCAGACAAAAACAAATCTGGTAAAACCGGCAATTAATATCCGTTGGGATGACTAAAGTGAACTGACCTTGAAATAAATACATTAGTCAATCGAAAGTGTAGAATTAGAACGAAAAAACGTATATTTTACAATAATTTCTTTAACAATTATTGAATGAGGTAGTATAGTATGTATGTACTTCCTACTTCAAATTACAAAACTTTGAGTCATTTGATATCGATAATAATTAGGTAGCCACGTCAGTATAGGACGTGGGGCCATTTATTTTAGTCACGACGTTTGTTATTACTCTTATTAATTATCTACAGTGACTTGTAACTTTTTGTTTCCACATATCAGAAAATCGGTACTACACGAAGCCAAATAATAATGAATTATAAATAATAGGAACTTACATAAAAAGTGTTTGTTATCTTTGACAGATTATGTACATAAATGAGATATATAATGAGATATCTTTTATGGTTATTAAATACATAGATACATGTGTCGTGTGGTGCCGGCACGTTAAAAGAATTGTACCAACCCTTCTCTTCCTATGGGTGCCGTAAGAGGCGACTACAGGAGACCCGCCATAAGAAGACAGGCAGCAGCGTCTCCTCTCCACCATTGGCCAAACTGCGATCGCCAACCCGCCTGCCAAGCGTGGCGATTATAGCAAAATCCTCCTTTTGGAGAGGCCTGTGTCCAGCAGTGGACTGATATAGGCTTCTGATGTGAAATACATAGAGGCACTTAGTAGTTATATTAAATTAGGTATTACTTAGGAAAACATCGAAAGGAAAATAGACCATCCAGTTAACCAGGTCTGGTGCCATTGTACAAGCCACGACACGAGTCTTTGAGTTCTAATTTTGGAGACTCACGTTGGATTTGCAGGGCTCTGTAAGCTCCTCGAGGCTAGTTGAGCGCAAGCTCTGAACAAAAACTGGAGCCTTCAAAAGAGCTAAAGTCTTTAAATGAAAGTAAAATGAACTTTAACGAAAGGCACGAGTTTGAAAAATGTAGTTACCTACTTGAAGCTCGACGCTTAACAAGAGCTCGAGGCGAGATTGGTATACTATTTAGGAAAACATCGTAAGTAAACTAGAACTTTCAGCTAACACTGGACATGTTGCCAGCATGGTCCAAACCAAAATGGCATGGTTATACCTTGTACAAGCCATGACACGGATCTTTGAGTTCTAATTTTGGACACTCAAGTTGGATTTGCAGGGCTCTATGAGCTCCTAGAGTCTAGTTGAGCGAAAACTCCGAACAAGATTTCAAGCCTTCAAAAGAGCTCGAGTCTTAAAATGAAAGTAAAATGAACTTTCACGAAAGGCACGAGTTTGAAAAATGTAGTTACCTACTTGAAGCTCGACGCTTAACAAGAGCTCGAGGCGAGATTTTAGATTATTTTTAATCATGCTAGGTATGCAAGAAACATTTTTTTTAACTACTATTGTAATGAATCATATAAGCTACCAACAAAGAATTCCCAAATTCAATAAAAACTACTTACTTCTACAGTTAGGTCCAAAATGTAATAATGAGACTTGCCGTACTTATCTCGGATCATAGTCTAATGTTTATACCCCGAGTAGGAACAGGAAAAGCGCTGAAAGAAAGCACTTTAATTTAGGCAAACAAGTATAACGAGCAAAGTTAAACCACAGTTAACTTTATTGAGATGTTATTTTAAGTTTTCCTGTAGGAAGGAAGCTATACATAACAATAACAGGGAAGGATAGAAATCAACGAAGGGAAGGCATTAATTGATAACTTAACTAATGTTTATTTTTTCCTGTACTTTGATTGTTTTCAATGTGTGTTTTTAATATCTGTTAAAAACAACACAATACAGATTTGTGGTTATTACAAAATTTGGTTAGATTTTAAGTATAGGTCTATAGTAATTGTAGGTACACAGATGAGATGACTGGACATGTATTTAATTAACTTAGAACACACGGTTAATTTTGGATTTTTGTAATTATTTAAACCTGGAATATCTTAAAAAACTACGAAATTTCAAATTGGGAAGTTTTTTTTTTTAATATTTTTGCGCAGTGGTAAGACATCAACGCACATTTAACGACAACCCATTTATTTTATCGTGATTTTCTTCCACATACAGCTTGGCTAATAGCCAGCATTTCCTATCCAAATACCATTAAAAGCTAGCAACCGAATATGAACTTTGGTAATTTGCTATTTAGGTATAAAATTGCAGAATGGGCAACCAAGGACAAGCAAGCGCGATGATGTAACTGCAGTCGGAATTTTCAGGGCAACGAACCTTTATGGGAGCAAAGTTGCATGGTACTCAGTTGATTACCACAATGGAATGTTGATTCAATAGGCTCTCTACTAACCACAAATAATAAGCTAGTGTACCTCTTAAATATGTATTCAAGGTGTATTATTAGTCGGTTATTTTCTTTCTAGCTAGAGGGTTATTGTATTGCTGAAATACAGGAAACTTTTTTATGGGACCAAAAAAAGATATAATTCCATGAGGAAGGTTTGTATGGACAAAACCACAGGCCAGCTGACATCAGTTTCAAGTATGGAGTTTTTTTTTGCGATTTCGAACTTGGTCCCAGAAAAGTTGTTGCATTTGAGCAGTAGAATCACCTCCTAAAAAATAGTTAACTAATCAATTTACACCTTGTTTAAGATAAAAGGAAAGTAATTTTTTTTTAATAAATATTGGACAACATCACGTACATTGCTCTGATCCTAAGGTAAGTAGCTAAAGCACTTGTGTTATAGAAATCAGAAATAACGACGGCACCACAACACCCAGACCCGAGACAATATAGAAAAGTTCGTTGTCTACATTATCTCGACCGGGGATCGAGCCCGGAACCTCGGAGATGGCGGCGCGATTTAAAGTCCGGCGTGCTCGCCCCACGGCTACGGAGGTATTAGGTATTTGATAAATGATAAATTGCATCCTTGTCACAATTTGACTTGCCCAAGCCACTACTGGACATCGGTCTGTCCCAATGCGCACCACTACAACCACATTAGTTTTGCGTAGGATTCACCGTTCCTACCTACCTTACCAGGCACACTACATTGCATTTGCCAAGTCACGGTCTCCACTCAAGAACATGTCTTCCCCATCAGGATAGGCGTTGCCACTGCTACTTCAAATATCATGGCTCTTTTTGAGAGACACTTCTAAAGCTTAATGTTGCTGCTAATGAAATTTTAACATTAGTATTATATTGCGATTTTATAATTAGATTATCTTTTAAACTTTCGCGTTGCATTATAACCAAAACTTATAATAACGGAACTAAACGCGACTTACTATAATATGTAGTTAGTATTGATACTACTTACATTCCTCGACGTTTCGACGGTGATGCTACGGTCGTGGTCTGAGGGTCTAGACCCGTTATTATAAGTTTTAGTTATAATAAGATTTTTCGCGTAAAGTGAAACGCCTAGTGACTGGACTAGTAGACCTACTACCTCTAACTGTGTTGTGGCTCGTGTTCACTGTAGCCTAGACTGAGTTACAAACAATCGTAGTGGAACATTAATAATATTTGCCTTATGATAAAGTAACGCAAATATGACATTTATTTACCTACTGATAGAGGTAATTTTATGTAATTATTTTCCATTTTCCCGTTTTAACAATCGCAAAATATGCCTGAGAGGCAATGGTTTAGAATTATTAATTTAATAAGCACAACTAATTCTTATTATTTTTACTTTTTAGTCTCGAAAAATATCACACTGTTCTTTAAGTTCTTTGTCTGTTAAGGGCTACGGCCGCGGCACAGGCATATTTCACATTCCTCCTCCACTACCAATTTCAGGTAGCTTCCTAATAGCATTGCATCAGTTATTTTTGATGTTTATTCCTGATAACTTAATCAAATCACTACTTCACCCGTTAATCCTTTAGTTGCAAGTCATCATGAGACCGTTCGTTTCGTGCTCCGCCGGGCACCGAAAGTCCCATAGACAGGTTTTTGTTTCGTAATAATTAAGGCCACAGCAGCCACGGCCCATGATTTAACATAATGCCGCTTCGTAACAGTATCTCAACTTCATTGAGAAAACTATAGCGTACCTATTTGTATGAATAGACCGTCATTTAATTTTAAAAAACTGCTTAAAACTAGAAAAAAAGTATTATTGTAAGTACCTACTAACTTCTAGTTTCGGATCTAGGTAACTCCATTACACTCAGGAACAATAAAATTTCCATTGTGTTTCGTATGCATGAGGATGAGGTTACAATTTAACACACAGGACAATTTTTATATCCCCTTTTTTTGTTTCCCTTGTTGTGATGACAAAATTGTAGACCAATACTTATCAAAATTAAATGTCTAGTTTTGTACTGGTCCTACTGAAAATATTTACTGGGCTGTGGCAGCAGTTCAACTCGATGGAACGTGCGCAAAAAACTCATTTACGATTTCACTCACAAAAACGTAGCGTGTATTATTAACCTATCGTATTATGTATGTCGCTGTGGGGGTTAAATATTTAAAGAAAAATGTTATTCTTGTGCAGATTAAAAATTCAGAATCATAATCAAAAATAATTATTTGTTTGTATTCGTTTTCCATACCTAAGTACATGAGTAATCTAGTACTCTCGTCTTATCATTAAAAAATCGGATCTGTTCTAGGAGACGTAGCTTAGTGACAAATTGGCATTATCTTGTATTACGTCGGAATACAAATATGTATCTATTTTAACATTTTAACTTGTAGGTAGAGCCTAAAAGTAACCGTTAGGTAGTTTTCGCATCTACCTACGTAACAACAAAATTTTTATAGTTATATAATTTTTATTTTTACGATTACATTAATGTCTTATGTAATCGTAAATCAAAATAACTATATTATTTAGATGTATCTGTCTAAGCAATAAGGTTGCCAAAGCTAACAAAATAAAGCCTCTAGAGCTAAATAGCTGAATCATTGCCACAGAGTACAACCAAGGAATGTTTGTATGTTGGTAGTTAAGGTAACAAATTGATTTATAGAAGGAAAGGGCGCTCGGTCGATTACAGGGCTAATAATAATATTGTTGTTGACATACATTACAAGCAACAAGGTCACATTGTACGAATATAACAAGTGTGTCTTACTTGAATGGGACTCTATCTCCTAAAAATAAGCCGGGTATCGTGCTTTGTGACATGCATTGGCAAGGGTTTCCTACTTCAAATCGAATGCCCTTTGCTCGAACATTAACTGCTCGAACACTTTTCCTCGAAAAATCATAAAATCTACAAATCATGAGCTCGAATTTTCGCTACATTTTGCATCAAAATCTCGAATGACATAAGCTCGACGGATCGAATGCGTGAAGTAATCTTATCTCGAAGCATCCTTAATAGAAAGATCATAAGAACTAATATAGAAAAAAGTTTTAAAAATGAAACAATGATATAATTGAAAAAGATTTTACTTCAAATCAAATATTGATTTATAATTTTGTATGATTTTCAACACCTTTTTTAATGCTAGCGATGGATATAAATAAATATGCACAAGACAACACATTTAACATTTTTCATGGTTTCAAAGTAGGGAATTCGGATGCCAGAACATGCAAACACCAGAATATGTTTTTCACACCCTGTCCCAAGGTCTAAAACCTACGAATGTTACAAACAAAGTACAACTAAGAACAAACAAAGGCAGTCTTTTTCTTAAAAGATACGTGCCTGCCTGGTAACGCCGTAGGTCCTTTTTGCTAGATAGATACTCTTTATTGCATACCAAACAAAGAAGTTACAGTTTATATTTACAGAAAGATGTAAATATCAACAAATGACAATTTAGGCGGTCTTATTGCTAAAAACCTATTCCAGACAACCTTATATAAAAAAAAGTCAACAAACCCGTTACGACTTTGTTTATTAACAACACTTATAACTCGAAAACGGCTAAACCGATTTTCATGGTTTATAATTTGTTGGATTTGTCTCCGCCTCGAATAGCAGAATAAATAATAAAAACTTTAAAAAGCTGACGAAAATAAAATACTGTTAGCCGGTACGAAGTTCGCCGGGTCAGCTAGTTTATAATATACCACGTTGTGTAAATGCTTCAGAGGGCCTAACTGTGTAAAAAACGAACCCTTCACATAATAATATCGATCGAAAAATAATATATGTCATTTTCATTCGAAGTAAGCATTACTGCTAATAATTATAAGTACATCATACTTAGATTGAGCGTTTTTAAAAAATATTTTTGTTTTTGTCATGTCATTCTGTTTCGTATTCTCAAAACGTCTGTAATAAAATTAGGTACGTGTGCGATGGTGTCATCACCGTCAAGGTATTTTATGAAAACTAATTTTATTCTACGAAGCCTTTTGTTCTGGTTCTGGGTGTTAACTTATGTTTCCCGCATTTATCATATTATTTACGGTTGGTGCTAAACAATGCTTTTGACACGCCTGCCTTTAGCGCCATACACACACGATATCTAATTATAAATAAAAGTCAATCAATCAATCAAGGACTTTCGAAATCGCTGTATAAAGATTTTGACAGATTTTGGGAGGGTTTTAATATTATATGGATTACCCAGGATTTACGTTTGTGTATAGAGCCTTAAGTTAGCACGGCACCCTACCGCAGTGGGATGAGATGTCTATTTGGTTGCTGATATTTGATATTCCTGTATATTCTTCAACCAACTCAACATCTGAAAGGCAGGGAGTCTCCTCCAGGAGATATTCTGGAGGTAAGATTTACCCCAGCAGTTTCGACATAGATAACGATGACTCACATTGCGATAGCTATCACCTATCGATCGATGGTAACCGAACTACCTCATCGGGCACAATACACCGAAAGAGTACTTTACCGTAAAGTCTGAACAAAAAGATAAATATCGGACAACATCACATACAGTGATCTGATCCTAAAGTAAGTAGCTAAAGCATTTGTGTTCAAGAAATCAGAAATAACACCCAGACGCTAGACAATAAAGTTCGTTTTCCACATTGATCTGACCGGGAATCGAACCCGAAAACTCAGAGATGGCGATGCGAAGTCAAATGTTAGGTATTCTGCCATTGGGGCTCACAAATTATGAAATCATCATGTCTGCATAATAATATTGCAGTCCACTGCTTCCCCAAAGAGCGTCAAAATGCACGATCCGCCGCTTTTTTATCTATAATAATCGTCGGTCCATCGAGCGGGAGGGCGTCCAACACTACATTTGCCAAGACGTGATCTCCACATAAGAAATGTTGTGTAACAATTCATAATTAACTAAAGAATCAATTTCTTCTGCCCACAGCTGAACCCCCAACACACAGTGCCTACACTGGTCGACGACGGCTTCTCAATCTGGGAGTCGCGCGCCATCATCACCTACCTGGTGAACAAGTACGCGAAGGGCAACTCACTGTACCCTGAGGAGCCAAAGGCGCGCGCCCTGGTCGACCAGCGCTTGTATTTCGACATCGGGACCCTTTACCAAAAGTTCTCTGATTACTTTGTAAGTATTAAACTGTTAACAAGTCTGTTAGGCAGAAGAAAAAACTAGAACATACCTCTTCTCCTCAGGCCCGGCGTAATGTGAGTTCCGTAATCTTCCACCAGACGTTGTTTCACAATAGAAATATCCGATAGGGCCGCTGCTTAATCCCTTAATTTTCATTAGATGACACTAATTAGAGACACTGGCAGACGCTGTATTCGCTGCCAAATTTTTATCACCGTTGTTGCGGGCGGTTTCTTTACGACTCCATTATACATGTGTGACAAACCTCACACGAGTGAAATGCACTCGCAAGCGCAGGCAGCTTCAGATTAGAAGGCATTGTTTCTAGTTTCCAATAATTTGATTTAAGAAAAAGACAAATTAATCTCTTCCAAATTGTGTTGTTCTATCCTACATGAAAATTAAATAATCTATTTCTGTACGAAACAATAACTTATATCACTAACGTAAACAAATTATGCTCATTTGTTTCGTTTTAACGAGCTCCATACATTTAAAACTGTTTTCTATTGTTTGCACAAACAACTATCTATTATTTAATTAACCAGACATTATTTAAAATAATGGCTAAAACGTAAGACTGACCCAAGTCATTGGTGATCCAAAGGCTGGCAGCTACTACCTCGGCCAATGGATTAGCCTCGCTATATATGTTTTATTCCAGACCATAATCTTTCTGTATCTTTCATCCAGATCAGGTCAGCTATTGTGGCATAATTGAGCTACAAATCCATCCAGACTATCGTATTTATGATATTAGTAAAATAAATAAAATTTGAAATATTTTCTAACTCGTTTCCAGTACCCACAAGTGTTCGGAGGCGCCCCAGCCGACAAAGAGAAGCTGACCGCCGTGGAGAACGCCCTGAAACTGTTCGACACCTTCCTGGAGGGACAGAAGTACGCCGCCGGCAATACCCTCACCGTTGCCGACCTCAGTCTGGTGGCCTCCGTCTCAAGCTTCGAAGCCTCCGACATCAACTTCCTCAAATACCCCAACGTTAAGAGGTAAGAGTATAGATAAACTTCAGATGATGTACTAAAGTTACTCCTGACCTGGACGTAGCTAAATTACCCCAACGTTAAGCGGTAATAGTACATAACGATTGAACTCCCTTGTTGCATTTTTCAACTAATACGTACTATACACTACCTTCACGGGTATAATGCAAACACATACAATTTTTATTACGAATTGATTTTCTATATAAATAGTAGGTAGTCTAGGTAAACTATCCTAATGATATGTTTGGAAAATGAATGTTTTGAATTTTGGAGTAAGTATAACTGATCTGATCGAGAATTCTGGTTTTGGGTGCAGCGTTAGGTTAGTAGGTTATGGCATAAGGGCAGTAAGATTAGTGTAGGACGCCAAGATGGAGCGATGACATAACGATGAAAGAATAGCTGATGTAATCATCAGCTATTATGATTGTCTAACAGAACTGCTGCTAATTACGTACTTATGCACGTATGGGTCTATGAGTGGACACCAACTGGGGACACTCTATTTTAAAACATTGCGTTGTTAAAGGTGTTCCCTTTAACTTCTGTTTTTTATTATCAAATAGCTCCCAAAAGTAGTACCTACAAAATTATAAAACCCGCACCATTATTATCTTGCAAATGCAATGCGATGGCAAAAAATGAGCAATTTTGGCTTTAAAATTGAGAGCAAAAAAGATCTACTGACAGTGCTACCAATAGATTTTGACACTAAGCATCAATCGGGCGATGGCTGCGCGATTATTGCTGATTGCAAATTTTTAGGTAATAAAAGTGACATCCGCTAATAGGGCAAATGCATTAATTGATTAAATACTTAAATCCTAAACCATTTCTTTCCCACAGATGGTACGAGACAGTAAAGAGCACGGCGCCAGGATATGAAGAGGCGAACGGCAAAGGTCTTCTCGCGTTCAAGGAGCTCGTCAACAACATGCTGAAGAAGTAACCGACCACCAACTGCCCCTCTCGAAAATAATTTAGGGTCGACACACACTGACAGCCACAATAAACACTTTCACTTAATAAGGACAGGTGTCTGCTGGTCAATGTACGTGCACTCTTTACCACCGTCGTGTTTTCCATTCCAAATTATCTCACTGCTCGATTTGTACAGATGTTTGTACTGTTTGTAAAGTTAGGATATAAGTGTAAGGCACAAATGAAATAAATTATATATGAAAACACATTCTGCTTGTTCATTGTTTTTTCTTACCTAGTCTACGAGTATTATAGGTAATTATAGGTATCTAGTAAAGTCTAACAAATGAAGACCAGGAGTGTTTTTCTTTAAGTGCCTATATTATTTAAGAAAAATTCTAAAAGGAGTAGATTTGGTTCAGTCAGCAATATGTGGAAATGGGTTCTTGGTAAATCTGACTGAACCAAATCTTTATTGGTAGTTAGATACTCACAAAGTCACCGTAAACTTCTAGTAAGGATTGGGATACGGATGGCTGTCCTAACAATTTGACCCTGGCGACCTTTAATGGACTTGTCTACGGCTGGACGAAAGCGTGGTGAAACTCAAGGTAGAATTAGATAAGATGAAGTGTCACATTCTATGTTTGTCCGAAGACAGGGGGAAAGCACGGTAATCTTAGAATATAGATACCTGTTCTACTTTCGAGAAGGCGACCAAACATCTCAGGGTAGCGTAGGTTTTCTTGTCAATAAAGATCTCCGTGACAACGTTTTGGAGATATCCAGTGTGAAAACCCGGGTGGCATACCTCGTAATGAAGCTGGCACGAGATACACTTTTAATGTCATACTCTTACAGTTGTACGCACCGACTTCAGCACACTCGTAAAATGCGTTGAGGCCATGTATGTATGAGGATATTACAAAGGCCATACAAAATAATGACCATCAAGACTCACTTCACAGTTGTCATCGGAGACTTCAATGAAGGCAAATGCTGTTCAACTTTCTCTACACGATATTTTTTTGCATGAAACCATTCTATCAAAAAAAGCCCCATAGAAAGTGGACCTGGCGGAATCCCGATGGTCCTTAGAGCATGTTGATTGAATGCTCTAACTAAGCGATGGTAAGACGAAGAATGAGATAGACTTCATCATGATGAATACACGGCACATATTTAGAAATGTCCTTGTGATCAATAGGTTTTACAAAGGTCTAAGTATAGATAGGTATATTATTATAAAAGTCTTGAGCCAAGTGTAATTGGGGAAAAGCTTTTTCGCATTAATAAGGACGAAAAACATAAACGAAATTGAACAGCATAGTAATGGGAAGGCGCCCTGCGAAGATAGAGTCACTTCAGAACATCTCAAGACAGGTGCTACCCGTTCTTGGGAACTGAAGAGACTGTTCAACTCCGTAGTCAATGGACTACCCCGAGGGCGTGGAGCAATGGGGTGGTGGCTTTGTTTTTCAAAAAAGGAGATAAAACTCTTTTGATGAACTACAGACCGATCACGCTCCTGAGCCAGGTCTATTAAGCTGTTCTCAAGAGTCGTCACAAATCGTCTAGCCGCAAGATTTGACGACGCCTTCCAACCACCGGAGCAGGGTGGGTTTCGTAAAGCCTATACAGTATACCATATATCCACCACTAAGGCTATACAGAAGTCAAAAGAGTATAATCAACCTCTGTGCCTAGCCTAGCCTTTGTGGACTACGAGGCCTGTGCTGTTCTGGAATCCTTACAGCGATGCCAAGTCGATTGGCGATATGTAGATCATCCAAAGGGATACATCCAAGGGACCATTTAGATACATAGCTACTTGGACCGCAAATCATTTAACCTCTACTAGGTACAATATAAATAATTTGATACCTTTACCAGTTCCTAAGAACATAGAGATATTATTATACTACGTACAACTAAGAAAAAGGGTTCTGAGTCTTGAAGTCAGACAGATATCTTATGTTTTCCTTTTCAAGTACTTAGGTACCTACAGCACATAAAATAAGATAATAATTTGATAAAGCACATTTTATTGCACAAGCCACACAACATTATCAATATAATAAAGGACTTAACGATAAAAATTAAGATTTCGCCTTGAGCTGTGCCGCCATGGATCTGAACATTTCCACACCCTTCCCGTTCGCTTCGTCGTATTTAGGGGCAGTGCTTTTGACTAACTCGAACCACCTGTTGAATGAATGAAAAACATTGTGTAAAACCCAGAGAAAGAAATAAAGTTGTAATGACTAATATTAAACACAAGTTTAAAATACGCGCCCAACAGTGTGCTGCCCCCCTAGCATGACCAACAAAACAAGATATGATATAGCGATTTATCGACACCCAACTGTCAAAATATGAAATTTTTTGTCGTTACCGGCACAGACATTGTCGCTGTTTCGATAAAAGTTCAAGATGGCGGCGGCTATGTATATCATATTTTGACAGTATTGTGTTGATAAATCGTAATATCATATCGTATCATCGTGTTTTGCTTACATAACTTATATAACTGACTTATATAACTTAGGTGCTGGTCAGAGATCGGTGGAGAAGTTTAAGGAAGACCTTTAAAAAATTACATTTATTTAGAATTTAAACTAAAATGATTCAATTTTAACTGCCCCGCTCCCTATATTAAAGGAGAGCATACCGCGCTGTGGCCCATGTGGACCAATTACTTACTTAAGTATATGCTCATTGCTCAAGCAGATCAATGCCCTGCTTGATTGCTCAAAGCCAGATACTAACTCATTTTAAATTCGGAAGACAATTTGTAACTCTTGGTGTTTAAACTGTAACTCCACGCTTTCGCTAAAAGTAAAATTAGTAGTGTGCATTTGATTGAATATAAAATAAATAAGGCCCATGGCTATAAACCTTCCTGGTGATTGAATAAATACTCACTTGTTGACATTGGAGTAGGGTGTTAAGGAGATGCCAGCGGCGTCTAAAGTGGACACGGTGGCCACGAGTGAGAGGTCAGCCAAGGTCAGCTCGGACCCTGCAGCGTACTTCTGACCCTCGAGGAAGTGGTCCAAGATAGTTAGCGCCTCCTCCACTTTCTTCAGTAGAGCCTCGTCTGCAGGCGCTCCGGCAAATGCTTGGGGGTACTAGAAATTGACATGGAACTGATAGAGTACACAGTAGTGTGTTCTTTTAGTTAGCTCAAAACATTTACCCAAAAAGTACCTACTTACAATCGTGGCCCTTTTGTGCTAAGACCTTTGTTTTTTAGTCTAAATGTCATAGGTACTTACTTATCAGTAAAATTTCGTGTCTTCTCCCTTTCACAACTGATTCTGTGTATGTACGCATAAATGTGATGTTTACCAACAAATTTTTAGTTCTGTGCGTCTCAACGGGGGGATCCTGGTGACCTGTGTCTCAGGTTTCTCTGAAACCTACTTCAGGCACCAGTCTCTCACATAGGATAGGAACTATTTCATTGCTATAATTAGCCTACGAGTAATTAGATGTACTGTCTGTAATCCGAATTTCTGTAAAATCTGTAGGTGCGCCAGCGAATGCATGGGGATACTAGAGTTTATCATGGAACTCAGAACTGCTCTAAGTAGGTATAGTAGGTTCTATCAATAAGCACAAAAGTTTTGGATATTGGCCTGCCAGACACTTCTGCAAATAGGACAAGCACAAACGGCCACAAGAACTAACTTACAATAAGCAAAAAATTTATATGAGTGACGTTTTCGAGGATACTGCTTACAAAAATAACAACATTTTGGTGAAACTTTATAACATTGATTAGCAAAACCTCGCAAGTGGTTCAAAGCTAGTGTTTTTCCCGCAAACACGATGGTTAATTCAAATGAGAGCTACATTTCAGAATATGGGTGTGTTTGGAAAAATACATCTCCCGCAAATGTTGGGGTCCTAGCTCAGGTATTGAAATGAAAAACGGAATGGACTGTAAAATATAGGTTTACTAATCTACGACTTGTAACAACGTGGATGAACAAATAAATTAAAAAGGAGCGCGCGCGATGTCATCGGTGGCGTGATCTGAAGTAGCGGCCGCAGGCCGCGCGCTCGCGAGCGCTGGCCGAGCACGGCCGATGGTGCGCGAACAAGTGTTCTTGCTTGTGAGCGGACCTTAAGCCATCTATCCACTATGTTTGCGAACCTACGCGCTCCTGGAACTGCTTCAATGGATACAGACCGCGCTCTCCTTTATGTCCGCTCAAAAACCGCCACCGATTGGAGCGCAGAGCGCAGACCGCGCACTAGTTGCACGCTCCAAGAGCGCGAACGTATCCACTAATGGAGCATGGAGAGCAAGCAAGCAAGAGGTTCACGAACATAGTGGATACGGCTTTAGAGATGGCTAAGCCGAATCCGATCTAAGAAGGTTGTCAAGTGTAGAGGATCGTATTAAAAATAACTTACAAAGAACTGTCCAAATCTTGAATATAAGGTCCCCGAGTCGAAATCTAGTCTCTGGTCCACTACAGCCCTTGCCTTTGGGTCCTCAGGGTAGAGAGAGGTGTCTCCTTCGTACTTGTTGATGAGGTATCGGCTGATGGCGTGGGATTCCCAAAGGGTGAAGTCACCGTCCACCATTGTTGGTACTGTGTGTTGAGGGTTGAGCTGGAATTATAGGCAGGATCCTTCTTTATTTGAAAATAAATAACTATTGCAATCTTGAAGTAAGGAATCAAATAATATCCTTGTTCATAAATCATTATTTGGTACCTATACCAGACAAGGACTTTTTCCTCAGGCGTCTACCAGCAAAGGTGCGATAGGTGCTTATCTGATGCATCTTATTTGAGCAAAATGAAGCCTATGTCTTTTCCCTAGGGTCCAAGCTTTCTTCGTACAAAAATTCATCAAAATCAGTTCCGTAGTTTTGACGAAGCGCAACAGATAGACCGATCGAGTTACCTTAGCATTAATAAATTATTATATCCTTAGCCTACCTTCAAAAACTCCGGAGTTAGTTGTTCCCCCGCCGTCAAGTCTATCGGGTGAAGGTTGAGCTCTACGTTAAGAGCAGCTGCCACCATCAGCACCAGCCGGCAGGGCGCCGATACCGCCGTGTAGTATAAGTCGATCGACATTTTGGTTTGCTCTGGGAACGAAACTAGGTATTATACTTAACAAAAGCTGGCTAAATGTTAACGTAGACTGGTGATGCCTTATAAATTTTTCAGGCAATTCCCTCACCACTTAGTGCATCTCACTCAATTCACAAACCGACCCGATAAGTTTATTTCTCGCATAAACATACACACATACTTACACATAAATTTAATGAAAACATACACACACATAATACTTCAAAACTGACTCAATTCTTAGGTAAACTTAAAGGTACTTCTTACTACGTAGTTATTTAAGTAATTATTAATGAGTATTGCTCGTCAATATTTGAAGTTGCTACAATCACTCACTGTCTTATTCAGAGTGCAATTACTAGTCCAGACTGATTGTTGTACGTTAAAACAGTGGTTTAACCTTAGTCCCGGAATAGCAAATGCACTCTGAATAATACAGAAACAGTTTAGGTACACTCAACTCACTTATCTATATATATATCGTTAAAGGAGCAGTATAATATTTACAATACTATTTTTAGGGGGAACGTGTTGTGTACCTAGAGACAGTTTTTTAGGTGTAAACTTTGTATAATTTTTTAATATAAGTACTACTAGCTACTACCAGTACTATAAACAAACCGTATTTGCATATTTTAGGTCAATTATTTGGGTACCCCAACAAAATTAAAAACTCACTATTTCAAACTTACATATTTTAAAAATCGGCCAATTGTGCGCAGTTATAGAGTTCCGTAGTTGCCCGTCGTTACCACAATATATTTCAGCAATTATTTCATTTATGTCACTATTATTTTTTTTCTCCAAGAAATTGTTGAACACAAACTGGTGAACGACTATTGTTCAAGCCAATAGTTTAGCTTTTGGAGGAAGGAACCCTACTCGAACAAAAATTGGCACTTTAAAGTTTAATACCTACATATTTCGCAAGCGGATCCCTTAATCGAAAAAAAGTCTTAGCAACCCCTTAGTCATTTTAAAGGACCTATTCAACGATACCCCACACGATGGGGTAGACGATGAAAAAAAACAGCCCCACGTTACATGTATGGGAGCTACCCTAAAAAATAATTCCAAATGTTATTCTACCACTTTTTCGGCGTGATTGATATACCTACATATCTCTACAAAATTGCAGCCCTCTAGGGTCAACAGTCTCCAAACAAAACCTCGGATGGACAGATAGACCGTCAAACGGACATGATGAAATAAGGGTTCCTTTTCAGGACTACGGAACCCTAAAAAGGGATATAATGCCTTGGCCTTAAGGACATAGGGTGTGTTGTACTTACTCGGCCTGTACAAATATGTCCCTAAGAAACGACACATATTTAACTAAAATTGTAGTAAAGTTTTAAAAACAAAATATAGGACCAATTACATTGAGGTACATTGAGACCTAATTAAGGTTCAACACTACTTCATTGTTGTAGAAAAATGTGCATTAAAAATATTTCGAGGTGACGTAGGTATCTCGTACATTTATTTATCTTCTAACACTTGATAAAATCTAGGAACTGTTCGCAGCCGATTGGGCAATTTGCCTAGGGGAACCTTAAACCTTCGAGTCCGGGGAGGAAAGGTTGCAGTCGCCTAAAAGGAAAATCTATCGACATACAGGGTTACATTGCAAAGGGGTGCCAAATTTTGTAAATAAGATCTCGAGGTGCACTGCTTATGGTATTTGTTGTCAATTTGAACCTCTGGTATGCGCGGAAGCTCCTGCTGTTAGAAATGTAGGTATCTTACATCGAAAAGGCTAAGGTTTGTTTTCACGCGCCATTGTGACTATTATTGCATTGAACTTTGAAGTTCTAGGTTGCACAGAGATAGAGCATGCGTATTTTTTACGAATGAGGCAAGATTATCCACGCGTACCATCCTTGAACAGCGTATAGTATATAAAAAAATGATAAAAAATAAGTTGGTTTTTTAGATCGCTTATATCGTAGATCGATTTAAAATTTGGCACCCCTTTGCAATGTCACCCTGTATACTATAAAATAAATGTAACGGGTCGAATTCTGTACATTGTAGATATTATAAAAATTGTGTGATCGATACTAAAGTCAAATCCGTAATTATTTTTATTTTTAAATAAAAATAAAAAAAATTATTTCAGACCAATTATGTCAAAATATTTTTGTCTGTCTGTCTGTATCTTGGCCGCGCATCACGACAAAACTACTGGATGGATTCAAAATATTTAAATTAAAATTTGGCATGATTTGAGTTCATACTCCGAGGTAGGACGTAGGGTACTTTTTATCCCAATGAAATGCAAAATATTAACTTATTTGTTTTAACGCGTGGTCCGATTTCGTTCATTCTTTTTTTGTTAGAAAGTACTTAGGTTTTAAATAAAACATTGTCATAAAAATATTTTAGCGAGCGAAATTATTTTTAAGATGGCAAAGTGGATTTTAGGGAAAGCACTGCCCACCCTTACCCTAGGGGGGCCAATACGCCAATGGGGAGGCGACACCTCACATTAAATTTATTAGTCAACAGTAACGTACCAAATTCCATGGACAGTAGTATTTTAAATGCTCGGGAATATTTTAAACGAGCGCATTGTTGACCTAGGTAACACATAGTGCCAAGGTACAAAAGGTTCCCATACACTTGCTCAAATGATAGAATAATAAAATTTAAATCTAGGTACTCATATTTATTTAAGAATTTGCAGTTACAAGTAGTTAAATAGTGGCTTGGCTTTACCTTTTTATCGCAAAAATGGATATAAAAGCAGGCCGTTAAAACATACCTTGGATATATCCCTTAAAACTCCGCAATACGACTAAATATCTGAATAACAGATCAGGGTATTTAACTATACTGTACACAAAGCAGGCGGCCTTGGGTGCAGTGCGGTCACAGTGTGACCCACATGCAGAAGGCACAATCCCACTTATCCCATCAATTTATCTGTTAACTGACGCGCCTAGCATGATAATAAAAGTTGTGAGTTGTCAAAATGTTTATTTGATGGTGTGGTGTCACGTAGTATTCTGCTGACTGAGAAAAGTTGTCCAAAAAGTCTGTCAAAAAACCTAACATTACAGGGGCGTAGCCAGGAGTGTTGGGTGTTCAAACCCCCCAAAAGTTAAACATTAAATAATTGTAATAAAATAAGAAGAGGCAAGCAAGTCATCAAAGCAGAACTTGAAGATCACTCCTGTGTAGTGGAACCTTCCAATTTTTTTTACATAATTAGTCTTTCATATGAATATTACGGTTAATTCATGCGACTTTAGTAATTTATTTTTTCAAACTCCCTCTGTTATTAAAACCTGGCTACGCCCGAGACACAGTGACCTTCTTATTTCATACAAAATGTCGATACATATAAAATACGAAAGATGCGGCGTGCTCGAGCCGCTCAGTCGCCGATCCCGCGCCGCCGCACCTGCCCGCGCCTAAAAACCATAAAAAACGCAAACACACAGAAAGTTTTTTTTTTCATGAAAACATTAAAAGCTGTGATTAAACTGCTTCAAGTATGAAATATCTTTTACTGTGATCAACGCCGAAAGGTTAATTTTCCTAGGTACCCTAGCTATTCTTTCAGGGCCGGGTCTACTGTCTATTTTTTTGCAAGTCACGAAATAAAGCCAGTGCGTTGACAGCCGTCTAACGTTTTACTTACTTGTGATCTCGCGTGCCTCCTGTATAACAGTCATTAGCCAACCAAATACAATAGAAATTAAAAGTCATCATGTAACATTGAAGTTAATCTGTCAGTGTTAAGAGCTGTACCAAATTGTGGTAAACAGGTTTGTTTTCTATGAATCTATGATAACCAATGATATAACCCCCTGTCCGACACACAACTGATAAGGTAGGTAGCTAAAGCTACAGTTTTAAAGGTAAGGGAGGAATCATTTTTAAATTTAATTAAATTTAAGAAAAATAGGCCGGGGAAAAGGTACTTATTGGAGCCAATATGTACCTTTCCCCCGGCCTATTTTTCTTCTATGTGAGCACATAAAATTATTTTTCCTATTTTTTGTTTCACTACCGTCTAGTGTTCATTCATAATATTCAGTCTTCATAAAAATGTTTTCATAATACTTTTTTGTTCATATATTTTTATTCATCATCATCATTTCAGCCACAGGACGTCCACTGCTGAACATAGGCCTCTCCCAGTGACTTCCAGATCGGCCGGTTGGAAGCGGCCTGCATATAAATTATTATTATTTATAATTTTTATTACTAACAACGGAACTCATAACATATAGTTATCATATTTTTTTATTAATATTGTCATTACTAAGATTTTTTTTGAACTCATATTATTTCTTCTTGTTACAGTTTTCTTCATAACAGTCAGTAGTCATAATTTTATTATTAATAATGGCATTTCAATTTACTAAGAAAATATTTAAACTCATAATAATTTAATCATTTTTTTTATTAGAAAGAGTATACCCCGAAGTTGGTCCCATATAAATTAAAAAAAAAAAACAACCCTAAGGGTAGGAAACCAATAATGATTGATTGTTTACTCACTGATTGCAATGTATGGCCACGCATAACTTTTTACAGAGTATTTGATATTTCTTTTTTTATTAGATTGGGTATAATTATATAAAATATCCGTATAAATTTGGTGGGAAAATGGGGTTGATTTGTAATTGATCACTCTCAGATTTTAATTCTGATTTTATATCCACAGAAAATCTTAAAATAAAAACTTTTTAACAAAAAAAAACCGCTGAAAATTATCGGAAGTCCAAAAATATTTGTCATACATACCTAATATTTTACATCGTACATTATTATCACTCTTTATAAAAAAAAATTACAATAAAAACCGCCGAAAAACTAAAAAGAATAATAAACTTTTTTCTTTCTCTTAGTTAGTTAGTCTACTTAGTAATTAAACTTTGTTTAATAACTAAGTTATTAAACTTTGTTCCATTACTAATGTTAGTATACCTAATCAGCTCTTTTTGGAATCGGTGCCAGCCATTAAGAGTAATGTGTTCATTCGCAGTGACTCCAAAAAGAACTGATTAGATATACTAGCATTAGATAGGGAACTAAAAAAACTAAACATTAGATAGTTAGTAATAAGGTAAAATGAAAAAAAGTTTATTATTTTTTACATTTCAGTTTTTCGGCGGTATTTTTTTTTTCGTTAAAAAGTTTTTTTTTATGAAGAGTGATCATAATGTATGATGTAAAATGGCTCATCACCATAGTGGTATGACACGCGTGATATGACAAATATTTTCGGACTTCCGGATACGACGGATAGGGTCTTATTACAAAGTTATGTGAAAAAAGGCTCACCCAAACTTTAATGTATGTATTTTTGTTTGTATAGGTAATTATACCTTGATGTAAATTAAATTAGGTATCATAAGATGTAATTTGTAAATAAACGGCACTATTTTTCGACCTTGGGTCGAGTTTTCTGTCACGTGCATTTTATTGTGCAAAATATGAATTTAAAAATTTAATCTGCGTCTTCCTGTCAAAACTTCTGATGTTTTGATGTGCCTCAAACATTGCGTTAAATATATCATTGGCCTCAAAGTGGAAATTCGGCTGAATATTACATTTTATATCACAAAACATGTGACAGGAAACTCGGCTGAAGGTCTCACCATTAAGCGGTTGCGCCAACCCTAGCGTATCGCGTCGAGTACTTGTTTGCCTGAAATAGGCTAGTTGACACCACCAATCAACGATATTAAAAACCCCACCAATCAATCAATTGACATACTTTCTATGAGGTCAAAACGGGCACCTCTCCGTAGTTTATTTGATCAGTGTGGGCACCTCTGAATTATAATTTATTTGACGACCTCCGTAGCCGAGAGGCGACCGCGCCGGACTGCAAATGGCGCCGCCATCTCTGAGGTTCCGGGTTCGATCCCCGGTCGGGTCAATGTAGAAAACGAACTTTTCTATATTGGCTCGGGTCTGGGTGTTGTGGTACCGTCGTTGTTTCTGATTTCTATAACACAAGTGCTTTAGCTACTTACCTTAGGATCAGAGCAATGTATGTGATGTTGTCCAATATTTATTATTATTATTATTATTTATTATAATTTGTATGGCGATAGCAACTATGACGTCATTGTTTACCAGCCTCAACTGCCTAACTATTTATTGATTTTGAAGCTAACAAAAAATTGATTCTTTTAATGAATGATAATGTACCGGGTTGTCGGGCCTAAAATAAGGTGTCCGATTTAATAAATGATGTCTCAGATTTATGATTGGTGCCCAACTGTCCACATCCCATTAGTAAAATATTGTGCAACCATAACTTAGAGGAAGCATACCAATTTATTTATGAAAATATAATGTACATCCGCAAAAACCTGTCCTTATTCCTTAAGAAAAGTGACATTAATAATCTTAACACCCGGAATAAGAACAAGCTTGCCGTTCCCAATTTCAGACTGCATAAAGTGGGTAATTCGTTTATGGGAAAATGTATTCGCTTTTTTAATAAATTACCAGCGTCTATCGTAGAACTGCCCCTGTTAAAATTAAAATCGCATATTAAAACAAATTTAATGAAAAAAGGATATTATACTGTAAATGATTATATAACTGATAAAAATATTTGGAAATAAATACTGCCCTGCTCGCACAGGTACATTTATCTTGTAATGTAAAATATATACTATTTAAAAAGAGGCTGACCATAGTGACCGAGTTTCTTGCGCTACTTCTTCTCGGCGCTAGCCCAAAATTGTCCCGAAGTAGTGGTGGGGAAAAAAATATTGGGACGTGTAAAAGCGCTTAGTTTAAGCCTATTTACCGAAATAAATTGGTTTTAATGGTTTTTAATGATGATACGTGGAAACAATGAAAACTAATTGTGCATTTACGCACAGCCCCTAATGGCTAAGCCGTCTACAACCAGTGTGTGTTACCAGTGATGACATACGGAACAGAAAGGTGGCCTCCATGGGCCTAAGGAATCTTAAAGTTGCACAGCACGCTATGGAAAGGGCTGTGCTCGGTGTTTCTTTGCGAGAAGAAATGAGGAGATCCGTGAACGAACAAAAGTCGCTGACATAACTCGACGGATTAGCAAGCTGAAGTGGCAGTGGGCGGGGCACATTACACCTATCACGTAGAACTGACGGCCGATGGATGGGGCAGAAAGGTTCTGGAATGGAGGCCCCAGCGCAGCGTGGGACTCACACACACAAGGTGGACAGACGACCTGGAAAAGGTTGCAGGAAGCCGCTGGATGCAGGCTTCCAACCCGCCGATCTGGAAGTCACTGGGGGAGGCCTATGTTCAGCAGTGGCATCCTGTGGCTGAAATGATGATGATGAGCTAAGCCGCGGACAGACAGATAGACAGACTGACCAACATGGTAGGTATAGGAGGCGTGTTTCAAATCCCAATTTACAAGATTCGTATACGAACTCCTAGGATTTAACACGACAAATGGTACACGATTTTTGCGATTTCGTATGCGTATTAGAATTCGAATGCTTTAAAACCTCAGTTCAAAACACAAAATTCAGTCGAATTAAGAACCTTCTTTTTTTTGAAGTTGTTTAAAAATACACCTCAGTGCGAGTTACTTATATGACGTAAAAAAATACTTTTAATGTTAAAGTATGTTGATAACAAACACATAATAAAAATAAGAACGAATAAATATTGGACAACATCACATACATTGATCTGATCCTTAAGGTAAGTAGCTAAAGCAATAGAATAAAAATCAGATTACCACGGCGGTACCACAACACCCAGACCCGAGACAATGTAGAAAAGTTCGTATCTACATTAACCGACCGGGAATCGAACCCGGAACCTCAGAGATAGCCACTTAAACCACAGACAGAGTCACTTGTATGGAAACTCGCAACTTCCCTTACGGATAGCTAAGAAATAGATAATCTAATTTGTTATCATGTACTATTGCAGTCCAGAACAAGTTGTGCAACTCGAACATTACTTACAAAAAATATTTGTCGGTAAAGTCTGTTTACGGACGTAAATTTTACATGATAACGTCAACAACATTGATGCTACTCGGACGCATCGGCCGATGGAGTGGAAGGGAGATAGATGCGTCACAAGCCGAGCGCTAAGGCCGATCGTGCCTCTCTATCGGTTGTTCCGCACTTTCGCTCGCACGCGGAACGTGACAGTTTTGTCACCTATTTATAAGACGTTATCACGTTAAAAATCCTGTTCCCGTAACGCTCCCGGTACCGCCTCTGTGGGTTTTTCACCTAAGGTGAGTAGTGTAGTAGAGTAGAGTAAGGAGGTTCACAGGCTGAGGCTGCAATGGTATAGTAAATATCATCATCATCAGCCCTTGGTATTCCACTGCTGAAGATAGGCCTCTTTTATAGAACTCCACAGCCAGCGGCTTTGGGCTGTTTGCATCCAGCGGCAGCCTACGACCCTGACTAGGTCATCCGCAGTCTACCACTTGGAGGGCCCATGTTCACCCTTCGGACTACGGCCCAAGCCGAGGTCCGAGCCTACAGAGGCGCCCTAGAGGCCCGAGTCCGGTTCACCCCCGGATCAGGCCCGCTAGAAAGGAGCCCGACAGCGCTGCAGCGGTCCGGCCTGCCTTGACAGTTCCGGTCGCGTCGGCGCCACCACTGGCGGGTTCACCGCTTGGTAGGGTGTCTTTTGCGCTCGACACTAGCCCGATCACGCCCGCTAGTATGGGGCCCGATACGTATGAGCCTGAGGCTTCACAGTCGGCCGGATCGCGGAGACCGCTTAGTGGGGCGGACCTAATTTAAGCTGAGCGCCTTCAGCGCTCGCTAAAACTGCCCAATTGTAGCTGACGGAAGCCTTTTCATTAGGCTCTTAGCGATAGGTCCGTTCGAAAAAAATAACACCACATTGGAAGCCTGCCTACGCTGCACTGCACGCTGTGCGGCGACTGATATACAGAACAAACTAATATGAGATTCTTTCTGTGCCGTATTGCGAATCGCAATATCGCACTTGCGATGTTTTAGTCAATTTTACGTAAGTATACAATGCTGAGTTTATTATAATAAAGTTTTTGAATAGTAGTTAGTTAATGTAGTAATGTTACTAGGAGTACCGGGACCGGCTCAAAACCGAGTTTTAACCACTTTTAGGCCTCCCCCACACTAGCGACATTCGAATGTCGACGTGCCGACGCCCGAAAGAGTTACGCTAGTGTGGGGAGGCCACTTATAGTTAATATATTAACTTTAAGTTGCCACTGGATCATAATGAACACTGAAATTACAGGATATTTCTACCCGTTCCTAAGGAAAAGGGTTTGTCTTGAAAGTTGGAAAGATATGTCTTGTTTTAGTTGTTTTCCTTTTCAAGAACTACAGAATAAAATAAGATAAAAAATACTTTATTAAAGTTACATTTTATTACACAAACCATACAAAATTTACAATATCATCAGCTTGTAAAGGACTTGACGACTAGAGTTCAGATTTCGCCTTAAGCTGTGCCACCATAGACCTGAACATTTCCACACCTTTCCCGTTCGCTTCGTCGTATTTAGGGGCAGTGCGTTTGACTAGCTGGAACCACCTATTGAATAAAAAAATTGGTTGTCAGTAAAGTCGGTTTACAGCAGTTTACAGACGTTAATTTTACGTGACAATAAACATTGATGCTACTTTGACGCATCGACTGATGGAGTGGATGAGAGATAGATGCGTCATCACACACAAGCCGAACGCTTAGGCCAATCGTGCCTCTCTATCGCTTCAATCGCTTGTTGCGCGCTCACGCTCGCACGCGGAACGTGACATTTTTGCGTGCAGCCGGTCATCGATTTAAGACGTTATCACGTCATTTTTTTTGTTAAACCCATAGAGAAAGGAACGCTATGACAACTCCGGTAAGAGGAATTGCTAATAAACTCACAAAACTATAAAACACCTTTTAAATGATGAGATAAGATCCTTGACATTAAAATAACCTAGAACCAAACTAAAGCTTCACAAAGTGATCATTCATAGTCCTTAGAGATATAAGGTCGTACTGACTTATTTACACAGGCTAGGCATTCATAGACAATAACTCTTTGTATTATATATTACATAAAGCATGCCTATATACCCACTTCCCACTGCAGGGCACAGGCCTCCTCAACAATGAGGTAGTTTGGGCCATACTCCACAAGTGCGGTGCGGTGGAGTGGTGTTGTAAGGCCAGTCACTAAACCTTACTGTCAGATGTAATAAAGCCGCCATCAAGCGATACTAGCCGGGACCAACTTTTAACGTGCCTTCCGAAGCACGGAGATGCTCGTGATATCACTAAATATGGTCGGAATGGTCACCCACCCACTAACAACCGCGGCGTTGGTTGCTTAATATTACACCTAATAATTACTTCATAAATTAAGCCTGTAATGAAGTATACCTTCTTGGTCATTAAGCGAATACTCACTTGTTGACATTAGAGTAGGGCGTTATAGAAATACCAGCAGCCTCTATAGTGGACACGGTGGCCACGAGCGAGAGGTCAGCCAAGGTCAGCTCGGACCCTGCAGCGTACTTCTGACCCTCGAGGAACGTGTCCAAGAAAGTTAGCGCCTCCTCCACTTTCTTCAGTAGAGCTTCGTCTGCAGTCGCGCCGGCGAACACTTGGGGGTACTAGAAATTAAATAATAATAAATAAATAAATATTGGACAACATCACATACATTGCTCTGATCCTAAGGTAAGTAGCTAAAGCACTTGTGTTATAGAAATCAGAAACAACAGCTGTAACACAACACTCAGACCCGAGACAATATAGAAAAGATCGTTTTCCACATTGACCCGACCGGGGATCGAACCCTCAGAGATAGCGGCGCCATAGCCAGTCCGGTGTGCTCGCCTCTCGGCTACGGAGGTCGTCAAATTGACATGGAACTGCTATTTATTGCATTTATATTATAGCTGCTATATATAGGCAGTGGGTTCTTTCAATTAACACAAAAGTTATGGACATTGGCCTGAAAGACACTTCTGCAAATAGGACATTTGCACAAATGGTCACTAAAACCATTAAAACCAATTTATTTCTGTAAATAGGCTTAAACTAAGCGCTTTTACACGTCCCAATATTTTTTTCCCTACCACTACTTCGGGACAATTTTGGGCTAGCGCCGAGAAGAAGTAGCGCAAGAAACTCGGTCAGTATTACTAAGAACTACTTCTAGAACACTAGAACTAACTAAGGCCTCACCCACACTAGCGGCTTTCGAGCGTCAGCATGGCAGTGTCCAATCAGCGTTAAGTAAGTAAATGCGGCTGCGCAAGCGTTGCTTCAACACTAATTTAACTCAAATTCCCCCCTAGAGACGTATTTTTGAGTCATGCGAATTCCAATTCGATGCGAATGCGAATGACTAAAATCGCTATTTTTGGAAATTAATTTCGTGAATTCTCACTTCACTCTCACTCGTATTTCGATTCTACTAGTAGAAAGTTCGGAAGTATGACTTTGACAAGTAAACATATGGTTCACAGATTAAAAAATTTTTTTCGTTCCGTTCCATGCGATTCATTGCTGGTTTTTAAAATCAATTAGTTTTTGCATTCCGGTTTTTAATGTTTTCTGCGTGAAACGAAAATAGTTACAAGAATTTTACTATAATAGCAAAACAGAATTCGAGTGATTCAAAAATTCGTAAAATCGGGAGTGATAGAAATAGAATTCGCACACGAATCGTATTCGTGTTCGAATTCAAGATTCATTTCTAATGCTTCAAAAATACGTCTCCTGGATATGATCTACCGGGCAACCTGGAAGTCCCTTATAAATAGGCTACGGACCCAAGTAGGCTAAAGCAGGGAACATACACAGGTGGGGGGTTACAGTTAGGAGGGTGCATGTTTACGTAGTATTCCCCCCAGACAATGGCTCATCTTCTATCATGGCTTATGTGTCCCACACTTGCACACGCGAGGATCTTTACAAGGCCACTGATAGACACTGATAGTGCTATATCTGGCTGAGTTTTGGTCCTCACTTATATAAACGTCTGAGTCGACACGCAAAGAAGAAGAAGACTCAAATGTTTAGCTATATTTTAGAATAAGTACTTATGGTTTTGCTTATTAAAAAAACACCTTTTTCTGCGAAAGTGTCCGTGCTTAAAAGGGATCTCATCCCTAGATGGCGACGCCGAATTCGGCTCAAGGAAGTCGTCAAATTAAGTAATTATTATTAGTGTAACTATACAAAAGATAACTCACAAAGTACTGTCAAATCTTGGGTATAAAGTCCCCAAATCAAAATCCAGTCTCTGGTCCACTACAGCCCTTGCCTTCGGGTCCTCAGGGTAAAGAGAGGTCTCTCCTCTGTACTTGTTGATGAGGTATCGGCTGATGGCGCGAGATTCCCAAAGGGAGAAGTCACCGTCCACGATCGTGGGGACTGTGTGTTGAGGGTTGAGCTAAAAATTGCAGTAAATCATTATTTATTAATAAATAAATAACTATCACAGTTTTGAAGTAAGGAATCAAGCAATAACCTTGTGTATAGATCCTTTCTTGCTTGGTACCACCAGACACAGGCTTTACCCACGAGCATCTCCCAGCAAAGGTGCGCTAGTTACCAATCTAATGCATACCTACTTTTTTTTTGAGGATTACTTAGCAAAAAGTAGCATAATTTATGATGTCTTTTCCTAGGGTTCTAGCACTTCTAGCTTTCTCCTTACAAAATTTAGGTATTTAATCGGTACCGTACCACGGTAACTTTGGTTTTGACGTGATAGGCAACCGACAGACAGAACTTCGCATTTATAAATGACTTAGTAAAGAAAGATTATTTATTCAACCTACCTTTAGAAACTCCGGAGTGAGGTGTTCCCCAGCCCGCAAGTCTATCGGGTTAAGGTTAAGCTCTACGTTAAGAGCAGCTGCAACCAGCAGGACCAGCCGGCAAGGCGCCGACCCCGCCGTGTAGTATAAGGCGATCGACATTGTAGTTTGCTCTGGGAACGAAACTAGTTGTTTAAAAAGCTGGCTAAGAGCTAACAAAACGCCCCGACGTCAGTGACGATGACACTCGTTGTATAGTTTGCCTTATAATTCCTTCAGGCACTTTCCGCACCAAGTATCGAATCTTTCGTGAGACCCATACAAATCGAACCGAGAACTTTAATTCTTGGAAGCATACATAACTACTCATACATTTTATAAACACACACATACACTTCAAAACTAACGTAATACCATCGCACGCAGTACTTATGCAAACGATTTTTTTTATATTTTCCAAAGGGTAAAGGAAAGGTTCTTTCTTACCTTATTAAATTATTAATAAGTATTGCTTTGCCAATATTAAGCGAAGACTTAAAGTTACTACAATCACAAACAATTTACACTTAACTGACCTCAATTAGAGGTCGATCACACAGCAGTATCTAATGTTGCTACTTGCTCAAATGATAAAAATTAAAATATATTTTAATAACAACTGGCATTTATTTATCTACTAGCAGTTAAATCATGACTACTACTTTTTTTTAATCGCAAAAATGAATAAAATAAGGCCGGCCGGCAAAACGTACCTCGGTATACCCTTCAAAACTCCGCAATACAACTAAATATCTAAAAAAAGCTTGTAAAAACAGATAAGGTATTAAAGCCGGCGGCCTTGGGCGCAGTGCGGTCACAATGCGACTCACACACAGAAGGTACAGTCCCACCAATTTATCTGTTAGCTGAATAATAAAATTTGTGAGTTGTCATATTTTTATAGTTGATGGTGTGGTGTCGTGGTATTCCGCTGGCTATTTGGGTCTTGAAATCGTCACCGCATCTTTTATATAGGTTTAATAAAATGCTGGAGTTTTTTTTTTTAAATTGCAACACGATATTATTTAGTTCTTCTTTTCTTTATGCCTTTTTACATTTTAGTTGCGCTGAACGCACAACATAGTGCAAGGTACGGGACATACACAAGAGGCGCGTCGCCGCGGACGAAGCGTGGGCGGGGCAGCACGTAGCTTATGAAAGCTCCATTCGAATTTCATCTCCATACATATGAAATACAAAATCTCCATACATATGAAATACAAAAGAAGTGACGTGACCGTGCCCGCGCCGCCCTTTCGTCCGCTTGTGTATATCCCGCGCCTAAAAAAGAAGCACGAAAATAACTGAATGATTATTCAGCTAGAACATTAACTGTTCTACAAACTGTTCAGAATCTTGGTGGAAAACTGTTTTTAATATTAGACACGATGACATTCAATTTAATTCAGTTTATGCAATTTTGCCCACCGATAGTTCGGTAAAACACGCTTGTACACTATGTTTTATTATATGACTATCATTGTATGTAATACCGTGTTTTATGCAAATAAATTTTCATTAAAAACGGTGATTATACTGCTACGAATAGAATGTAATAACTTTAATTATGATCGAAAGGTAAATTTTCCTGTATGGGGTATACAGGAAAATTTACCTTTCGATGTTCTGCGTGGGCCGGGCCTACTGTCTATTTTTTAGACATTAACCGACCAAATTCAATAGAGAAGTCATCATGAACATTGAAGTTAATCGAAGAGCAGTTGTTTATGATAAACCCCCCGCCCGGGCAAAACTGATTAGGTAGGCCTATATGTACCCCGATTTTGTAGTTTTCACACTGAATTGGTGAGTTACTACTAGGTTCTATAATCCTACCAAATATTATAAATGCGAAAGTTTATAAGTATGGAGGTTTGTTACTCTTTCACGCAAAAACTACTGAACGAATTTAGATGCAATTTTGTACACATATAATATGATCTGGATTAAAGTATAGTTTACTTTTAACCCCGGTTAAATATGTTCCCGTGGGATATATTGAATAAACCAAAGACCACGCGAGCGAAGTCTCTGGCAACAGCTAATTTCCTATAATCCTCATAATCAGACCGCCATTACACGCTGAGGTCGATTCATACGACAATGAATGAAACATAGTTTTTTTTTACTTTATCACAATTTTAACTAACAACATTATCTTTTGAGTAGCGGTAGCTGTGTTTAATTTATTGTCGCAGGACTGTTTCCTGTTACCTGTAAGTGCGATATCAATTGCAATTTTTTATAATTTAACTTTGACATAGACATCGTTAGGAAAGTCAATAAAAACACAAAGAAATTTACATTATATTTTATTATCTTTGTCTTTAATAAAGTAATTACAGATAGGCACTAAAAAAATAACCATGCATATGACCATAATACAATAATATATTACTTAGATACAACGAACACCGCATCTCACATAGTCTCGTTAGAAAACAACAAAGGGTGAAGCGGCGGCCTTGGGCCGGGCCCTAGGCCTCTGGCCTAACACTCAGGCCGCGGACTGTACGAGCGAAACACGTTTAGGCCAGCGCCAATATATAGGCTAGTACACATTAGACCATTAAAAAAAATCGAGCAAAACAAGACACAATCGTCTCTTTTCGCAATTTTTATTTTTCTACTTTAATTATAACGGTAATCAACTACAATAATTAAAGTTTGAAATCCATTATGAAAACGGAAGTCATTTTATCAAATGCGTGAAAACAGATCTCACTTTGGCCTATGCCCAGCAGTGGCCAATTTTATTGACTTCTCGCAGGTATTGCAATATTGCTGCTACACGTTCGTAGCCACGACCCAGGCCAGGTCACCTTGTCTGCCCTTGAGCGTTGGTGCTACACGGACGTAAAACCAATTCTTTGTAAAATTCTATTTGCGGTTATTTGTTATTGGATTGCGGTTTAAGACTACATTGACAAGGTGACATGGTCTTCGGACGTTATGGCACCTCATCTAGCCGTAGGCGTTCTATCCTTTCGACCCTTTGACCTTCAGGGTGTTGCCACGTTTCGTTCGTGCAGTCCGCGGCGGCCGCGCGCCGTATCGAGCGGAAACGAAGCTCAAATGTCCATGACTCGCATGTCCGAAGGCACATAATATCCGTAAATAAAATAACGTTGTTTAAAAAAGCTATCTCGTTTCTTACCACGAACTACCGGCTAGTGTAATACAAAAACGATGAGTTCAAATGAAGCTATGATTTGTGTGATATATAACAGTTTATAAACTTTCGTCCGCCGGTCCCTATTAATCCGATCGCGAATCTAAAATGAAACGGTACCTAGCGACGTTTTAAATTCACTAAATAAATAGATATTTAATATGAATTATCTACTAAGTCGAAATAAAATGTTTTTTTCCCCTAAATAAAAAATAAATCAGGAATAAATTACACAGTGTTGTGTATATCTAGGAGCGCCAAAATTAATGTAAAAAATACCGGGTGCTTTCTATAAACCGAAGCTTGGACTCGTAGTAACGTGTTACAATTCACTTTACGCTAATATCATCGATCCCATATAAACAACTAGATTCACAATCACTATTTTATTTCAAAGCGGGTCCGCGCGGCTTTATTTATTGCTTATAAATTCGTACAACAGGGATGACTTATGTTATTAAATCTGTCAGTTAGATTATCAAAAAATTATGACTCATTTCTTCTTAAAATTACAAAGATAAAACTCGTTTAAGTCCGGGAGAGGGGGGGGGGGCTCATGCCGTCACTTCAAAGTAAAAATTGTAACAGGCGTGACGTCACGCGACATTTCAAATCAATAATTCTGTTATATTTTGATTTTGTGAAAAAAGAAAAAACACGTGTCCAATACTTTTTGACAATCTACCTGATAGACGAAGAGAAAAAAAGTTATTCATCATCCCTATTGTAGAAAGATAATTTATTATGACACGTTTCTAGAACGATAAAGAAGAATCCAAGCGTAACATTGCTATCATTTGTTAATGGCTATGTATCTAGTTATGTAAATGAAACCGACGGTTAATATAGAAGTTCATTCGTTCGGACACTAAATATCAATAATTACACGAAGCTATCTACATGAGCCACTCTCGAGGTTAGTCGGCGTGTAGCCGGGCGCCGGGTGGAGACCGTTGCTTGGGAATGATTCGTAATGATTGTGATTAGTTTCCAGCAATATGCTTCTCTTGACTTCGGCTCCGATATTAACTGGACTTTCTGTGGAAGGAGAAAAATATTATTAGTGATGTACTAGACAGTAAGGAGAGACCTTATAACTTAGCATTATTTATTTTAAATGTTTAGCTAATCTTTAGTCATAAATCATTTTAATTGTCCTATGCATAAGATCGGGGACTTTAATTACCTAATTCAGTTAAAAAACTAATAAGATCTTTTTAAAGTGTGACCCCAGACGGAAGCTATCCTGTCACTGACAGCAAGCACCTGCCACTGACAGCACGCACCTGCCACTGACAGCAAGCACCTGCCACTGACAGCACGCACCTGTCACTGACAGCAAGCACCTGTCACTGACAGCACGCACCTGCCATTGACAGCAAGGACACGTCACTGACAGCAAGCACACCTCACTGACAGCACGCACCTGCCACTGACAGCACACACCTGCCACTGACAGCACGCACCTGCCACTGACAGCAAGCACCTGCCACTGACAGCACGCACCTGTCACTGACAGCAAGCACCCGTCACTGACAGCACACACCTGACACTGACAGCACGCACCTGCCACTGACAGCACGCACCTGCCACTGACAGCACGCACCTGCCATTGACAGCAAGGACACGTCACTGACAGCAAGCACTCCTCACTGACAGCACGCACCTGCCACTGACAGCACGCACCTGCCACTGACAGCAAGCACCTGCCACTGACAGCAAGCACCTGCCACTGACAGCACGCACCTGTCACTGACAGTAAACACCCGTCACTGACAGCACACACCTGCCACTGACAGCACGCACCTGCCACTGACAGCACGCACCTGCCATTGACAGCAAGGACACGTCACTGTCAGCAAGCACACCTCACTGACAGCACGCACCTGCCACTGACAGCACGCACCTGCCACTGACAGTATGCAGCGGCGTATACTTGGTGCTTATAGGCAATTAGGCAGTGCCTACCTGGTAATTGAAATAAGGTATGCAGAAGGTACTTACAAACGTGTTTCACTGAGAGCAAGCACCTGCCACCGGCAGCACGTACCTATATCCTGCACCTGTTTCTTACTGGTAGCAAAATACCTGTAACTTATTATCAACACGTACCTGTTACTGTCAGCACGTACCTGTTACTGGCAGCACGTACCTGTTACTGGCAGCACTGCTTGCGCACGCTGTCGGCCTGCGAGGGCCGCTGGTCGGCGCGTACCTGTTACTGGCAGCACGTACCTGTTACTGGCAGCACTGCTTGCGCACGCTGTCGGCCTGCGAGGGCCGCTGGTCGGCGCGTACCTGTTACTGGCAGCACGTACCTGTTACTGGCAGCACGTACCTGTTACTGGCAGCACGTACCTGTTACTGGCAGCACTGCTTGCGCACGCTGTCGGCCTGCGAGGGCCGCTGGTCGGCGCGTACCTGTTACTGGCAGCACGTACCTGTTACTGGCAGCACTGCTTGCGCACGCTGTCGGCCTGCGAGGGCCGCTGGTCGGCGCGTACCTGTTACTGGCAGCACGTACCTGTTACTGGCAGCACTGCTTGCGCACGCTGTCGGCCTGCGAGGGCCGCTGGTCGGCGCGTACCTGTTACTGGCAGCACGTACCTGTTACTGGCAGCACGTACCTGTTACTGGCAGCACGTACCTGTTACTGGCAGCACGTACCTGTTACTGGCAGCACTGCTTGCGCACGCTGTCGGCCTGCGAGGGCCGCTGGTCGGCGCGTACCTGTTACTGGCAGCACGTACCTGTTACTGGCAGCACGTACCTGTTACTGGCAGCACTGCTTGCGCACGCTGTCGGCCTGCGAGGGCCGCTGGTCGGCGCGTACCTGTTACTGGCAGCACGTACCTGTTACTGGCAGCACGTACCTGTTACTGGCAGCACGTACCTGTTACTGGCAGCACTGCTTGCGCACGCTGTCGGCCTGCGAGGGCCGCTGGTCGGCGCGTACCTGTTACTGGCAGCACGTACCTGTTACTGGCAGCACGTACCTGTTACTGGCAGCACGTACCTGTTACTGGCAGCACTGCTTGCGCACGCTGTCGGCCTGCGAGGGCCGCTGGTCGGCGGGCTCAGCGTCGGGCCGGATCACGTCGCCCTCGGGCGGGTCACGCATCTGCTTCTGCGACACGATCCTGTAGATCTCTGTAATACAATTCATACATTTACACTATTACTATCTTCAATAATAATAGTTGCAATCATGACACGGCGAGTCAATTGACGTACATTTTTTAAACTGTTAATATGAACTCCCAGATCTGGCGAATGCGCAGGTGCTAAACGCGTGTTCTTATCTTATGTTCGCGCGCCGCGACCTGTGAGCCACACCTACTTCCTGGAACGTGAAATGGAACTGCACGCGCGCAGATTGCACTGTACAACCCTTGCACGAGTTGCGCTAAAGAGCCGCACCAAACGATTGCAGGAACGGAACGGGGGCAGCTCGCAAACGGCGCATTCGCCAGACCTTAATTGACTTTTTTGTTTTTTAGATGACAACTTGTATTTAAACTAGCCTTTTGTAAGCCTTTTCAGTTACAATTTTTTTCTTCTATTCTATGGTAAATGCTGTTTGCAACTTTTACCAGCATTTAACGTAACCCGAGCTATAAAACCTGTTTTCAGTTTACAATTTTGTTAAAATGTATCGCATCGAAATATATTTTGAGTCGTGCCTATAAATACAATCTAAGCATTTCCATAACCGAATCCTTACAACTGACAACCCATTCAACAGTGATCGAACAACAGTACACAAGTTGCCTAAATGAGTCTCAATACGATCGAAACGGCGCGTACCGTTAGCCCATAACTTGAATAATAAACAGGTAAGCTAATAACCCGCCTTGAACTCATGGTAAATGGTGGTCTGGTACTGTATGTAGGTGACGTAAAGTCTCGACTATGTTTGATGAGATTATTTTAGGGTTGCGTTACAAAAAGAAACCCTTTTGGAATCACTTCGTTGTGCCTTTCTGTCAAAACACTTTTAAGCGCTTGAAGGTATCAAGTTAAAAAATTTAAAATACTCAGGATTAAAATCCCTTGAAGCTATGAATAACTGACTCATTTTTTAGACTTACAATGAAATCAAAACTTCCCAAACAAAAGGGTACTTCCTGTTGACATGATGATTTTTGCAAGAAGCGCAATTATTATCTTACAAAGCACAAGTAAAGGAAAAAGTCAAAGTTAATTTACAAACTCTAGCGACAAAATCGTCAAGACTCCATTCTTATGATTTCGGACGAATTATTTGCATGTCTGTAGATACGGAACTGTTTGTACGGAACCCTTGGTATACAAGTCTGACTCGTGCGAGTTTGGATGTTTTTAGAGTTCCGTAGGGTCCTATTTTACCAAACAAACATACAAATATTAGACTACATCGCATATTGCTTTGTAATTCAAAGGTAAGTATCGAAAGCATTGTGTTATAGAAATAAGAAACAAAGACGGTACCACACTACCCAGACCCGAGACAATATTAGAAAAGTTCATTTTCTATATTGACCCGACCGGGAATCAAATCGGTACCCTCATTTCCTAAAAATTTGCAATCAGCAATAATCGCGCAGTCATCGCCCGATCGATGGTTAGTGTCAAAATCTATGGGCAGCACTGACAGTAGATTGCTTTGTTTTTTGCTGTCAATTTGCGATTTTAAAGCCAGAATTGGTCAATTTATGTTATTATAGCATTGCTTTTGCAAGATACGATATCAGGGTACCGGAACCTCGGGAATACCTTGGGAACGACGCCGTGCTAGCTTCTTCGCTACGGAGGTCGCCTAAATATGACTCGAACTATATTAATTTTTCAAATTAGTACAGCTTTTCACCTGGACACATCTTAGCCCTAGTTGCACCATCTTACTTTAACTTAAACAAACGTCAAAAGTCTGTCAAACTCCATACAAAATAAAACGATTATATTAATAAATAAATATCGGACGACATCACATACATTGCTCTGATCCTAAGGTAAGTAGCTAAAGCACTTGTGTTATAGAAATCAGAAACAACACCCAGACCCGAGCCAATATAGAAAAGTTCGTTTCCTACATTGACCCGACCGGGGATCGAACCCGAAACCTCAGAGATTGTGGCGTCATTCAAAGTCCGGCGTGCTCGGCTCTCGGCTAAGGTCGTCAAATTAATAGTTATGGTTAAAGTGAAGATGGTTCAACCCAGCCTTAGTAGTGGTAAGTGGTAACGACCCGCCTTGAACTTTGCAGCGGATTAACCGTGATGCGCAGGGCCGGACATCCACACGCGTGTTTGAGGACACTGGCCTTAAGGCCTTAACACGCTTGAATGACCTTGACGCGTCACGCCCATACAATTTCGCGCGTGCGGATGACCTCTAAAAATCGGAAAAACATGTTTTTTATGAAATTAATTCCTTTAACGAGAATTTTCAAATAAAACTCTCAATTCAAAACATGTATATTTCCATAATCTTGTTTTGTGTGAAAACAGTAATGAAATAGCTTGTGCCGTTTAAGAGAGCATTTGCAATTTATGAAAAATAGACACTTTTTTGTGCATGTTTGAATCTAAGAGACTTAACGGAAAATCAAAATCATTCAATTCAAGATGTTTATTAAATCCTCTTCTAGCATATCGTATTTTAAATTTTTAGATTCAAGTAACAGGTATTCTGATAATTTGATTTTCATATTCGAGATTTTAGGCACTTGGGTGGTGTTAAGCCCTAAATATAACAGTCTATATTTAGTTTTACTTTAAACCCACGGAAGGCAAGACCTTTCGACAGTGAATGGGCGTTAAATAATAAAATAGTGTAGGTTTATTTGCAATTTATGAAAAATAGACACTTTTTTGTGCATGTTTGAATCTAAGAGACTTAACGGAAAATTAAAATCATTCAATTCAAGATGTTTATTAAATCCTCTTCTAGCATATCGTATTTTAAATTTTTAGATTTAAGTAACAGGTATTCTGATAATTTGGTTTTCATATTCGAGATTTTAGGCACTTGGGTGGTGTTAAGGCCTAAAATATAACAGTCTATATTTAGTTTTACTTTAAACCCACGGAAGGGTAGACCTTTCGACAGTGAATGGGCGTTAAATAATAAAATAGTGTAGGTTTATTTTCGAATTTTTATTTGGAAGTTCTCTTGTTGTTTTCCTAGTAATGAGTATAGAATGGATAATAGACTTTAATTGGTCATTTATCGACAAAATCTTCTGCCATTTTTATATGTATCGGTGCTGTATTGACATGGACGAGAGTGAACAGTGTTTTTATACTAAATAATATAAATAAATAATAATAAATTGTTTTCACAATTACACCAATTATCTAGCCCCAAACTAAGCAGAGCTTGTATTATGGCGACTAGGATAACGAATAAACATACTTAAATACGTTTATAAACATCCATGACTTAGGTTCAAATGCTCGTGTTCATCACACTAACATTTGCCCGTCGCGGGATTCGAACCCGCAACCGCCAGGCATTGTGGTCCGGAGCGCGAACCACTACACCAGATGGTCAAATGTAAGTGATATATCACAGTTTTAGTGAAGATAGGCAAGAAAATGATTTATTTGGTAAGAGCAGATATTGACAGACAAGATTCTCGATGTTTCATATCGACCACATTAATTACATATATGGAAGTATTTGAAGTCAACAGCTAATTAAATCAAACGTAAGGATTCACACACTATATTCTTGAGTAATACTAATAATATTTACGTCAAGATGCTTAATCTTATCTTATTAGATCAGTGATAAGTTCATTGGTTGCTATACAAACGGAGTTATCAATTTTAGATTTTTTATAAGAGCGATGGCCTATTTGAGTTATCAATCATTGACGTACGATGCTGTAATACAGATGCGGGTTGCCTTATAATGAGAATGTATTTATTATTATCGGTTTCTAACGTGTTTTAAACAACTGTTATTTAGGTTAAACTGTTACAAATTGGTCTCGAAATAATGAATTAAAATCCTTGTATTACGGTGAATTTTTGCCAGGGGGCCTACATTCGTTCGTGCCTCCGTATCAACGTATCAAATTAAAATAAACATTAACTTGTAACAAGCCTTTAACAATTTATGAACAATTAAAAACGGTCGTGTTTTTAACGGTCAGTTTGAGTTGGTCATATTTTGTAAAAGGATTGATACGAGTGAATGGTTATATAATTTGTTAGGTTTATACGTCCGAACGAACGATACATTTTCGCAGTAGATCTTTAGGTGCGTATCCCAGCACCTCAGACTCGAGCTAATTTGGAAAATATATATTTCAAGGCGTTTCAAATACCGCTGCTACACCAGTGGGGTCAAGAATACGACATTAAACAAGTTTATAATATTTTGGGTATAGAGGACTAACGTAACAGACATAGTCCAAAAATGTAGCAAGGTTAAGTGGCAGTGAGCTGGCCACATTTGTCGCATAACCGATGAAAGGGGGAGTAAACGTATACTTGAGTGGAGACCACGCTTTGGCAAACGTAGTGTAGGACGCCCCAGCTCGGATGGACCGACGACCTTAGGGCGATGGCCGGCAATAGATGGATGAAAAAAGCGAGAGATCCTGGGGGTCTAGCGCGAAGTGACAAATCCGATATATCGGCCGATTGTTCGGGCATTTCCTAATATGAAATGCAATCGGTCGGTCGGTTTGATCGGGCATTTCAGTCGATTCGACCGATCATCATTTGACAGTAGTGGCATCGTAAACCCTACTCTGAAGTGTATCGGTCCGACCCATAGATATAGAATGTACAAGATAGACAAAGGCTCATTGCAAATGATACAAAAAATGTGACACGTATGTGTGTGTGTAGTAGTGTTGTTCAAGTCACAATTTTTTTATCGATAAATTGCAACCGGCATCAAATTGATTTGTCACAAGTCACAATCGCCGAAATGATGGACCTTGAAGCACCTAAAGTTAAACTTAATCTTTAAACAAAAAAAACCGGCCAAGTGCGAGTCGGACTCGCGCACCGAGGGTTCCGTACAAACCTTAGATCTAAGTATTTGATATGAATTTCAACTTGATAGCTCTACGCGTTCATGAGGAAAAAAGTAATAAGTTTATATTTATTAAAAAATATATATTTTGTAATGTAACTAAAAATTTAAGGTTTTCGGAATTTTTCCTTTATGTGTGCTATAAAACGTTGCTTCATGCCAAATTTCAAGATTCTAGGTCGACTGGAAGTACCCTTTAGGTTTTGATTCCCTTGCGAGTACTTGCGAGTTTCAAAATATGCAGCTTAAATTGCTGTTTCTTTTAATTGCGTTGACATAGAAGTTTGATTTTGTTACAGCTTAAAGGTATTATAGACCTGAGTATTTGGTATGAATTTCAATTTAATACCTCTACGCGTTTATGAGGAAATGGGTAGTAAGTTTAAAATTATTAAAAAAAAATATATTATGTGATGTAACTAAAAATTTATGGTTTTCGTAATTTTTCCTTTATCTATGCTATAAGACGTTGCTTCGTACCAAATTTCAAGATTCTGAGTTCACGGGAAGCACCCTGTAGGTTTTGATTCCCTTGCAAGTGTCGAAAATTTGCGGCATAAACTGCTGTATCTTTTGATTGCGTTGGCTTAGAAGTTTGATTTTTTCACAGCTTCAAGGGACAGTAGACCTGAGTAATTGATATAAATTTCAGCTTCATACCTCCACGCGTTCCTGAGAAAAAGGGTCTTGACAGACGGACGGACGGACGGACAGACGGACAACAAAGTGATCCTATAAGGGTTCCGTTTTTTCCTTTTGAGGTACGGAACCCTAAAAAGAGGTGAAAATCAGTATCACGGAAAGGATACGGGGCTTTCTGGGCTTGTATGTGTAAAGTTAAGATATGGTCGAAAAAAGGTCATATTTTTGTTATGCAAACTTCACAGTCTGGAAACTGAGAAATCTGAAAAACAAGTTTACTCGCATTAAATCGAAAAATGAGTAATTGAATATTGTGAACAAGTTTATATAATGGAAAATAAGAAAACGGTCGTTTTAAATATGTCATCATCATCATCATCATTTCAGCCACAGGACGTCCACTGCTGAACATAGGCCTCCCCCAGTGACTCCCAGATCGGCCGGTTGGAAGCAACCTGCATCCAGCGTCGTCCTGCAACCTTTACCAGGTTGTCTGCTCAAATATTAAAATGTAACCTATTTAAAACAATTTCATATCATAATTTCATTTCAACATATTCCTTATAATCACAGAGTTAATATTATACCACTTACAGTAGGTGGTTCTGTGTTCATTGAGTTGGGCATCAAACACAGGTGTCAATCGAATGAAATAAATGCACTTCAATAATCGTGACATAAAGTATGTTTTTTTTTTAAGTAGGTCTGATTAATTGATTAATTTTGTTTTTGTTTATTTGTAATATTTTTTTTAAATATATCTTTATTAATTTTGTTTTTGACGAGAAAATATTGTTACTTGTCTGTTTTTTTTTAATTTTGTTCCTTATTTTCTTTTGTACTTGTCTGTTTTTTTTTAATTTTGTTCCTTATTTTCTTACCATAATATGATGTCAAAATTATTTAATATCCTCTTTATAAATTAAATCATACTTGATGTCACAATTCTTGAAATGCTTTTATTTTATTTAACTGACACCTGTGTTTCATTCCTAACTCGAAAATAATAATAATAATATACGTCGAAAATTTCTTTTAACGAAACATCTGTCCTCAAAATGTTTACTGCAAACTGTTGACTGTTTCCGTCGAGTCCAATCTGGTCTGTTTATAACTCTTATCCACTTTTCGCGAATTTCAGGTTTAGATGGTATTCTTAAAAAAATATTTTATATTATACTAAATATTTGACTAAACTATACAGAATTCTTTTAGTCGTTTATAAACAAGTTATATTTTAGATGCCCAAAAATAAAACTAAAATCTCATAATGTAATCACAAAAAAACAGTATTGGAATGTTTTTTTTGTAAACAAACATGAAAACTATTTTTTTAGTAATTGCTACTAATCTTCTATACCCAAAAATGGCTGTCGATATTTTATCGATACTCATGACGTCACCGCTAGTTCAATCCCTAGTGTAGACATACAATTTACTATTTTACCTAATATTTATTGTAATTATGTCTTTAACTACGAAATACACAAACACACACCAAACAAAGTTCATATTCTTCTGTAAAATCCAAGTTCTTTGTCGATTATAATTACGAATTAGACACAAATTTGTTTCAAAATATTTTCATCAAAAAATGTATTTACCTGTGAAATGTGTATTTATTTGGGTTATATGTTCTTGTCACATCACAATTTATAATTGAACAGCACCCCATGTCTACAGAAATATTTAAATAAGTTTTCCGTTAGTAATTTTGTATATTTTAATAAAATTAATTTTGACGTTTGAAATTGAAGTCATTTATAGTCAGTTATTTTTTTTTTTTGTGTCACATAGGTACATTGACATCTGTCTTTTTCTGTCTTGTAGGGTGCCCGCAAGGATATGATGTCTCTTTTCCACGCTTTGTCAGTCTTTAAGAGCGTAGCGAATCCTAAGTCTATGGTCCGACCGAACATTTGAGTTTGACAAGAGTTTTATCGGAGATCTAATGTCAAATTTTACGACATCTAAATAGCTATCGTCTGACCATCGTAAATGGACATATTTTTTAACATGCTTAGAAATCTTGTATTTTATACATACCTAATCATTGTTTACAACAAGTTTCACACCTCCAAGTTAAAACTTCATAACCACCGCATAGCACAAGTACAATTTTACGACACAAATTATTGTAAACGTTATAAAATCTATCAAATATAATAGTTTGGTATGCCGGCTTGACAAAACAATTCATTTCGACTTATTTTGCTTTAATGATGAAACTATTAGAAATGCACTATTAGCACTAAGCCACGAATCCCTAAAAATGCAATAGGTAGGCAACACAACCATATTTTGTCCAATCTTAGAGACCATTATATTTGGTCGGATTCGCGCTGACAGTGTGACAGACAGCTGATCAGACCAGAATAACAAACACAAACTTTTTTTATGGTTTCAAACTGTAACACGTCGTTATAATATTATTTTTATTTTTCTTAATTTAAAAAGCATTATTTAATAAATATGACTCATTTTCTACAAAAAACTTATTATTATGCCACATAACGCCATCTATCGAATTATTTTCAAACTACTTTGCGATCGAGTATCTCAGGACAATTTTTAAAATCAATAAGCAAGCAATGACATTTCATGTGTTCAGCATTTATTTTTCTAAATGTCATAAACAATTGGAATGGTGCAATTTTCTTAGTTTAGTAGTTAAAATTGATTGAAATAAACATTTTTCTGTTAATAGAAACCATGTTTACGCATTAGTTTACTAATATTTTGAATCGGCAAGAGACTTTTACAAAACCGGTAAAATAAAAGTTAATACGTAGTCATAACACTAGCACTCAGTATCATTCATTCCGATACTCTTCTACAATTGTCTGTGGCCACGATGGAACTTCGCGATTTCGATGTTGTTTCGCGCTAAGGTTCCAATCGAAACTTCGGTCGAGGATCGGTCGGATGCGAACATTCGGATGGTACATTTCGCGCTAGACCCCCTGCTCTTTGGGAAAGGCTTACGTCCAGCAGTGTACTGCAATATGCTGAGATGTTGAATATTTTAAACCGAAATGTAAGATTCAACAAAATCTTAAAAAGCACTAGAGTCGCAATATAGTCGTATGAATTCTTATGTAACCTATATGGCGCACAAAGCCTTTTGACTTTTAAGTTCCGGGTTCAATTCCAAGTACTTACGTTACTATGAGTGAAAGCGGGATAATGAACTAAGACCCAGAACGAACGTTCGTGAAATAGATAAAGCTATCTTCAAACCATACCCACTCGAATCTCAGCGAATTGACTGAAATCAGTATAGCGTGTGCACGTCACAAATTTGTTTATCTGACCTGACCTACTCTGAAAGCCACTAAGATCCACCTATAAATAAATGCGCTATCCGTGAGATTCATATCTCACGATTAACTCATTTATACTCTTACGTAGAAATAAGCATCGTTCTCTAAGTTTCTATGATGTTATCAGAGATAGGATGACGTCATAGGAGCGCCATCACTACGCGCTAAAATTAAAAACTTTAAACATACACACACAACTTTCCTTTAAGACTTAAGATGTATTGACAGAAGGCAGCCAAACGACAGCGCTCTCAATCCCATGCTAAACTAATTCGGTGGTGCGCAAGTCTATCAACTCTAAGAAGGTTAAAGAAGGTAAGCCATTTACCTAGTTACCTAGGAAGGTTAAAGAAGATAGGCAAGTTACCTAGTCACCTAAGAAGTTTAAATAAGGTAGGCAAGTTACCTAGTCACCTAAAAAGTTTAAAGAAGGTAGCCAAGTTACCTAGTCACCTAAGAAGTTTAAAGAAGGTAGGCAAGTTACCTAGTCACCTAAGAAGTTTAAAGAAGGTAGGCAAGTTACCTAGTCACCTAAGAAGTTTAAAGAAGGTAGGCAAGTTACGTAGTCACCTAAGAAGTTTAAAGAAGGTAGACAAGTTACGTAGTCACCTAAGAAGTTTAAAGAAGGTAAGCAAGATACCTAGTCACCTATGAAGTTTAAAGAAGGTTGGCAAGTTACCTAGTCACCTAAGAAGTTTAAAGAAGGTTGGCAAGTTACCTAGCCACCTAAGAAGTTTAAAGAAGGTAGGCAAGTTACCTAGTCACCTAAGAAGTTTAAAGAAGGTAGGCAAGTTACCTAGTCACCTAAGAAGTTTAAAAAAGGTTGGCAAGTTACCTAGTCACCTAAGAAGTTTAAAGAAGGTTGGCAAGTTACCTAGCCACCTAAGAAGTTTAAATAAGGTAGGCAAGTTACCTAGTCACCTAAGAAGTTTAAAGAAGGTTGGCAAGTTACCTAGTCACCTAAGAAGTTTTAAGAAGGTAGGCAAGTTACCTAGCCACCTAAGAAGTTTAAATAAGGTAGGCAATTTACCTAGTCACCTAAGAAGTTTAAAGAAGGTTGGCAAGTTACCTAGTCACCTAAGAAGTTTAAAGAAGGTAGGCAAGTTACCTAGTCACCTAAGAAGTTTAAAGAAGGTTGGCAAGTTACCTAGCCACCTAAGAAGTTTAAAGAAGGTAGGCAAGTTACCTAGTCACCTAGGAAGGTTAAAGAAGGTAAGTACATACCAGTCAGAATATTCTGGAATGCGGGCTCCACGTTAGTAGAGTCCAGAGCGGACGTCTCAATAAAACTAAGGCCGTTTCTTTCCGCGAACGCCTTCGCTTCTTCTGTTGGGATGGATCTGGAAAAAAAGAAAACACGATTCAAAAACCAATAATCTTATATGATCTAAATGTCCTCCGTGATTTAACCTTAGTAAATCTACGCTATTTAACTGATGACTGGTATGTGTTTTCCTGTGTTCTTTCTGTATTAACTTAATAGCTGCTGAAATCGCTTATAAAACCACGCAACAATACATTTTCAGTTAAAATTGTTGAAATAAAAAGTATAGAGTTCAATCTTTTGGTGGCGTTTTGCCGCCACCGACCAAAAGCGTTAATTTGTTACCACATGCCACTAAGGTTAAAAGCTAACAACTTATGTTACTACCCCTAGGTTCATTCATGTCACGATTTGATCTGTCAGAAAGGTGCCCCGATTGAGGCAGAGGCAATTTAAAACTATTCACAATCTAGTTTCGATCTAGTCAAAAAAGGATTAAAGACGGGACCTATACTTGTAAACTCAAAAAATACAACTTTTGAAATGCTACTGAAAATGTAACAAACCAAAATAAGATTTGATTTTGTACTATTTTCAGTCAGATTACCAATTTATTTATTCGACGTCGACAAGAATATTATTTTTTGATGGTAATGTAAGAATGTAACTGAAACGAGAACGAAGCTGTTTTTTAATATAAATATTGGACAACATCACATACATTGCTCTGATCCGAAGGTAAGTAGCACTTGTGTTATAGAAACGGGGATCGAACCCAGAACCTCGAGAGATGGTGGCGCCACATATTGTGTGGCGCCACAATTTAAATGCGTGCAAAATGAGACTAACACTATTAGGAACCACACTATATAAAACAAAATGTTACTTAGGCCCTTTGGTAAATAATAGAATTGGTAAAATTATATTTAATATAATTCGTCGAACCTTGTCATTGAAACAAGGTCGCTGGTAGACGTATAAGAATAGTTGAATACCTAATCAAAATGACAGTCAATAAAGCCAAAATAGAACAAAGACAAATTAAACACCGTTATTGGCAAGGTTACAATATGGATATAACAATTACCTATTTCTTAAATGTTAAATTCTAGTTCAAAAGTATGCAAAATAAAATAGAATTAATATTTAGAAATAAGTATCGAAAGAAGTTACAAATAAAAGAAATTAAACTAATTTCTTTCAGAATATGATAAAGATTGGCTCCACACAATAACATTTTCTAAGGCAGCAACATCTAACTCGCAACAAAAGAATCATTTGCCATAATAACTATAAGGTCACCCACCCTATATGTATTATGCCTGTATAAAAACATCTGATACAACAACTTGTGACCTTAATAAGAAATAGGTTAAATTGAAAACATTTATCATGTACGCAGTTATAAACTAACCGAGACGCACTTTAGACGCGATTTGTATGGATTTGAGTCATGCGTAAATGTAGGAACGATCAGGAGACGTATTTTTGAATCATGCAAATTCCAATTTGAATACACAATAGCTAGATTCGCATGCGAATGACTAAAATCCCTATTTTTTTTAAATTTATTCCGTGAATTCTGCAACGAGTGGTTCGACCCACTCGTATTTCGATTCTACTAGTAGAAAGTTCGGATGTTCGGAAGTATGAATTTAACAAGTAAACATATGGTTCACAGATTTATTTTTTTGTTCCGTTCCATGCGATTCATTGCCGGTTTTTAAAATCAATAAGTTTTTGCATTCCGGTTTTAAATATTTTCTGCGTGAAACGAAAATAGTTACAAGAATTTTACTATTATATAAACACATAATTCGAGTGATTCAAAAATGCGTAAAATCGAGAGCAATAGAAATAGAGTTCGCACACGAATCGTATTAGTGTTCGACATAATTTCATTCGTCGTTATTTCGATACAAGATTCATTTCGAATGCTTCAAAAATACGTCTCGAGGCCCATACTATGAGCTCTTAGAACAGCCCTGCTTTAATCTGTTCCGCTCTTTCTTACTAATATTGTATAAATAAGCAAGGCGGATTAAAAGCAAGCCAGATTTAAGAACACTTAGTACGGAGACAGACTCCTCCCAATGAATAAGGGAGCCCGCATACTCGCTACGTGTACAAATTGCAGAATTGTTTTTACACGTTTCGCATTTATATGAAAACATACTTAAAAGTGTTAATTTTTGACGATTGTCCAGCCTATTGGTTCGCGCTCCGGACTAAAGCGAAATGGTTACGGGTGAGAATTCCGGAAGGAAGAAATTTTCGTGTTATGCGGTGCGGTCTGTCTCTAGTACAGTCAACAGCACCGACCTACCCCAAAAGTCGAAAATTCTCCAATAGATTTTCTACTTTAAGCCTGACATATAGAGATCATTTTCAAATGAGAAAACTTGACATTTTGTGGTAGGTCGACGAGCTGTTGTCCGTACCTCGTCATAATACAAGGATGTTGATGACAGTACGCGGCATCGATGTTGAGTGTTGGGGCAAAGAGTAGGGGTCACTTTGCGCATCTTACGAGACGTTCATCGTATCAGGACGTCTACTACGAAAAACGAAATCCGTCAATACGATAATCGTTTTGCGGATTGCTTACTATGAAACGTTTCGGATCCGATATCGGCGACGACGTTCGTTGTTTGACGAAGACATTTGTTTTATTTTAACATTAAAAGATCACAATAAATATCATAGAATCTTAAAAATTTGATATATTGATCGTTTTAAGCAGTAAAATAAAAAAGCACGTTTATTGTTTCTTTTTTTTTAAATGATTTCCGTTTTTTTTTATATATAGCAACTTAGTCATTCGTTTCACGAAGTCATTCCGAAATGTGTCTATGGATCCGATCGAAGCATTGAAATCCGATAGTGTTTCGTAGTAGGCTTATCGTTTGCGTATCGGTCGTGTTTCGTTTCGTCCGAAACATCGTATATCGTTTTTCGTAGTAGACGTCCAGAGACGCGTGTGCGCGGAGCTAACAACCAATCACGGCCGGCGGTGCAGGCGCGGCTCGCGACTAGCTAATCACGTAATCGTAATGATCTTCTGAGCATCTTTCGCCTAGCGCTCTACTTCCGTGCTGCTAGTTTTACTTCGAGTTTTATTTTAGTAAAGTTATAATACTTCTCGAGAACATCACAAGCTCCCTGAATATCTAAAGATGTGTATTTTGAATTTCATATAACACCTTTTGCAAGAATAATCGGAATTTAAAGTTGCGAAACTGAATTTGATTTCATTATACTCTTGTGAGTATACACGATACACTATCGGACGGTATTTACATGGAGTTTTATCTGTTTTTACCAACAGACTCACAAATCTGTACACAAACATGTGGGATGGCAATGATGACAGATCATTGTCATCATTTAAACAAAAATATTATCTCCTTGATTAAAAGTACTATTTTAAAATTTAAACACTTAGTTACGTATTTTAAAATTTAAACATTTACTGCACTACATGTATTTGTGTGACCACTAGTTGATTGGTAGAAAATGCTTGTTGGCATTAGTCCACCATTTGATATTGGTATCATTTTAATGAACGTTCAATAAATTATTAATAATTAAAATTCTAATAAACAATTAATTACCTAACTAAGGTTAATTTAAAAAAAAAGGAAAATAACTTTGTTCCACCAGCCCTTGTGTGAAAGGGGTATGTGATATTGATGACAAATGCTCAGGATGTGTGCGATTTCTTTTGATGACTCGAAACAACAGTCAACACTAGTTAGCTCTTTCGTTTCTCAGGTATCGACGGCATATTTTAAAGAAAAAAATATTTGAAGATAAATAACACTTGAAAAAATCATCGACCCCAGGCGGGACTCGAACCCACGTCCCATCGCATACCGGGCGAACAAACACTTGAGGAATTTCATCTTGTCACGTGACGTCCTCGGTAGCTTAGTGGTCAAAGCACTCGCCCGGTATGCGATGGGACGTGGCTTCGAGTCCCGCCTGGGGTCGATGATTTTTTCAAGTGTTATTTATCTTCAATTGGACCTTGCATGGAATTGCTAAAAACAAAAATTTACAAAAAAATATTTATGCCTTTCGATTGGCTAACTGGATATGATCCAAAAGTATAATGTTTCGATGCACTGGTCGACTCGGTTTTATGAGGAACTCAGACGGACGCGATAGCCGGAGATGAACTATTAAATCTATCGAGAACAGACATAGTCATGACTCACGACCCTAAGGAGAAAAATCTCGGATATGGTTCTTAAAGGCCCAAATACAGACAGACCCCAATTTGTGATGTGTCACAAGTCCCAAACAACACAGCCACAAATTATAGGCGTTTATGTGTGACCGCCTCCAAGTGACTAAGTTGCCACAAAAAAAACAAACAATCTTTGTTTATTTTTTTGATGTTTTGTTTGTTACAGTTGATGTTTACAGGAACAAAGACACATAATCTAGGCTGTCTTATCTGTGGAAGCGATCTCTTTCAGACAATTTTTAGGTTAATTAAGACTATGGAAAAGGGGGACAAATAAATAAAAATAGTATTATGCACCAGACAACACCAGACATTAAGCCTGGGACTCCTGGACTTGTTTGAAACCGGGTCGTCAGATACTTGTTTTGAGTCTAAGATTACCCATATAGAATAGAATATTATTTATTTAGAATAGAATATTATTTATATCATACCTGAGGTGCCTGAGATCGCTCTTATTGCCAACGAGCATGATGAGTATGTTCTGGTCGGCGTGGTCGCGCAGCTCGCGCAGCCACCGCTCCACGTTCTCGTACGACAAGTGCTTCGCGATGTCGTACACGAGAAGCGCGCCCACCGCGCCGCGGTAGTAAGCCGACGTGATTGCGCGGTACCGCTCTTGCCCGGCCGTGTCCCATATTTGGGCCTTTATGGTTTTGCCGTCCACCTGAAAAGATTCAGTAGGTATTATTTCAGATTCAGTAGGAATCATCATCATTATTCAGCCATAGGATATCCACTTCTGAATATTTTCCCTATGACTTCCAAATTGGCTGGTTAACAGTGGCGGGCATTGGTTTTATTTCGAGGTAGGCAGTGGATACCCACTTAGGTGTTTAATTGACGAAATTAAGTGGTTTTCACTAATGACATACGTTTGTATGTACCTACTGTTTACTTTATTTCATATACCAGGTAGGCAGTGCCTAATTGCCTATATGTGCCGCACGCCCCTGCTGGTTAATCCTTTCACTCACTTTGCGCACACATTTGTGACGCAGCCATTGTTATTCAATTGCTATCTTTTTTTCCAAGCATACAGGTTAAAAGCCGCCTACATTCAGCGGCTTCCTGCAACCTTCACAAGGTTGTCTATCCACCTTGTGGGTGTGTCACGAATCACAAATGTTATAAGATAATCTAACACTTGAAAAAAAGTCTTTGGTAGCTCAGTTTGGAAGAGGAATCTTCTGGATTTCATAGAGATGTGGGTATGATTCCCATCTGAAGCAGTACAGTTTTTCAAGTGTTTCATTATCTTAAGACAGCTTTGTAAGTAGAACATAATTGAAAAAAACTAAATTTTGATGGTCTCCTAATATTCATGTATTTAGGTCATCATCGAATTAGGATAATTCAATAATAGAAAATAAGGCATAACTTGTTCAATTATTGTAGTAACAAATTCAGGTCCTTGCTATGAACTATTCACACAATGACAACACCTTTTATTGCTAAGAATTTTCACATTTATTAGTTGTTGTGTAAACTATGAGATTATCTTTTAAATTTTAATAATGTAGTAAATAAACACACACCCATTAATTATTGTACAATAAACAGAATGGTCTCCTGAACCATTAATAACTATGATAAGCAGTAGTAATTTGTGTTAAAACAATAAGTAATCTTGCAAATTGCTAATTTAATGGTAAGCTTATTATCAGATTAACACACAATAAATCACATTTATTAAGATAAATGTATAAATTTCTCAATAAAAGCAAATGGTGGGTGGTGGGATATAATAATAAATTTATATTGTTTAACCCAGTAGGCCACAGAAACAAGACACAATGGACATTTGTTTCACGGTCACATGTGGGTGGGTTCAACTTGTCAGATTAAGTCTATTTTGTCTGCTGTCATAAATTAATTACTGATCTGGATGAAGCTCTTGACAAAATTGTCTTGTAACTCACAATAGCACAAGGGTGATAATTTACTCGCAGACGGTGACAAACTGTAAATTTGTAAAAAAAATAATCTTTATTTACAAAAAATATTTATCCACCTGCTATAAGAATTTTACTCCTCGGGGGCAAAATCACTTTATATTTATATGGTTTAAAGGAATACTCATACTAATGATATGAGATCATCATACCTATATTTATTTTTAAACATAAGAAATTATCACTCAGTGCTTTTTGATGACTCAATAATTTGAGGTAGGAAGTACCTATACTGGTAACAAAAATATACTGGTCTACAGGAAATATGAAATGGTGTCCTCTTTAACACTGGTATGTGGCTCTATGCTAAAATACATTCAATTGACCCTAATTGATATGGCATATTGTCTGAGCCAATGAAAAGATTAATTCAATTGTCATAAGAATTTCTTCTTACAAGTTCAGTGACAGGCAAAATTGGTTTTACATTACAAAATAAGATTTTATTTACTAGGAAAAAATATCATTTTGTGCCAAAAACATGTATAGTAAAACTAAAAAGATATGTGGCTCAAATACTTCTTGGCTAATTTTCAACTATCTACCTAAACTGTTAATAATAGCTAACATTATTCTAATTTAAATGTGTTTATAGGAGAAAGGTGTGTTCTCGTCTCAATTTTTAATGATTCAAAACAACATTTAGTGAAAGTGTATCTCACAGCTGGTTACAACTCATGAGTCTGAATTACATTGTAATGTAAATTAATTAAAAATGCAATGTTACACATTGTGTGCATATTTCATAATAAATTACCTAACTGTAACAAAACTATTCCAATGATACCAGCTTTTATGAAAAACTAGGTAAATCAACACAAAGCAATTCTAAACAAAGCCCAGGGATAAAATTAACACAAGTTGTTATCAGTAGCTATTTTTGAAAACAAAGAAACATACCTCTATACTTCTTGTAGCAAATTCCACACCTATTGTGGATTTTGACTCTAAGTTAAATTCATTTCTAGTGAACCGAGATAGGAGACTACTTTTACCGACTCCCGAGTCACCTATTAGCACAACTGAAACAAAGAATAACACATTCAAAGAAACATTGTAAAATGTATTTTTACAAATTGGAAATTAGTTTTTCCATAAACTACTGGATAGTTTCCGGAAGGGTAGTCATCATTGATGATTATATCACGCAGACCAATTGGATGGTGACTCATGAACTACAAAATTTACGCGAAATCGATAGCTACTTCACCAATCAGCTGATGGAACAACAAAGCTTAAAACACATAAAAACAGCCTTTGCAATACACTGACTGGTAACTCAAATTATTCTCGACATGTTTACGACTAATTCTAATACAAAACAAAGGAGAAAATCGTAACACAGTTTTTTCTACGTCATTGAAAGCCGAAACAATGGGTCAAAAGAAAGTTGTAATGAATCAACTTCTAACTGAATATCAAGTGAAAACAAAGAAAACGCTTTTAGGCGAATTACCTTTGAACAAATAATCGTATTCGTCCTCTCTTGTGCCCATTTTGATTATCTAGAGTACTCTAATCGACGTCAAATTCGTTCAGCTAAAAACGTCAAGACGAACGTAAACAAAAATAAACGTAGACACAAATATCACAGGCTAATAAAACACTGCACAGCTTCACCAAAGTCACTTTTGTAGTGGGATTTTTTAGATATCTACGGGTAACAAACTAATAAAATCCTATTTTCATAAAATGTCATAGGGACAAAATGGCGGATTGTTTTACGCCCCTCTTTCTACGTTCGGATATCTGAAATCGCACTGTGGGCCTTCTTAAAATTTTAAATTTTCCGATTTCAAAATTAGTTACTGCTATGTTGTTGTTCTTATTGTTTAGCTAGATTGTGAATAAATAAAAGTTTTTTGCAGCAAAGAGGTAGTAAATGAAAAAAATAATTGTTTTTAGGCATTACTTTTCCGCAGAATATTTAAATTAGATTTGCATTGCGTATTCGAACACTAAAGATTGACAGATGTCGTTAGCACAAATGACGTTTAATTTTTTATGATGCGTTCACCAAAATAAAAATAAAGCTTTGCTACATACATTTAAAAATATATTTTTTAATAACTAACGCTGATCAGGTAATCATCACTCACTACCTACGTATAATAACTAATATTATATTGATGAATAAAACAGAATTTATTCCTAAATGTTTTTACCTCTTATTCACTGTAAAGAAAGAGACATTCTCAACTGCACTCGCAGACCTCACAGTCATAGCACAGTAACAGGTCGCAATTACTTGATGGGTTTTGAACTTATAAATAAAAAGGCAATAATGTCTAAAACTTTATAATATACTCTAACTATACACAATCATTTATTCTAGATTAGGCTTTCGCAGCGATGGCTTCGTCTTCGTCATCGCTTTCCTCTTGCACCTCTTTGGATAGTGTCTGATCGACGTACACGAACGGATCGATCTTGAGCTTTTGAGTAGCGGGTGGGCTTACGATCATGCACCTAATAAACAGAATAAATAATTAATACAAGGTACACTACCTGTATAATTAAAAGCTAAAAACTAAAAGTCAGTGCATCTCTCTCTCTCCTTCATAAATTAAGAGAGACAGCATACCACCGTCAAACTAAAAACTGTCAAACCTAGCAACCATAGACAATTTTAGACATATGCACAGTAACGGCGATTTATATTAAAGCCAGTATAAAATCAAGCTGTAAATTAAACGGAGTTATATGTAGGCATATAAATATTCGAGTTTTATTACTTGATGTTTAAAGTATCGTCAAAAGACAGTTTTTTTTTTTGACATTACTGTATTAGGAGTCGATGACAATGAATATAGGACGTCTTCAAATGGGTGGCGTGAAAAAGGGCTACAGCCACAATACTTTTTAAACACAATATCTAGAGCAAGTGTGTGACTGCAACTGCAATTTTAAATATTGTATAATAATAAAAAATATATATAATAATAATAATAATCCATAAAGGATCCATCTTCCAATACCTTGACATGCCAGGATACTCAAAGAACTAGAAATCAAAACAGCCAAACGTCTTTTCCTGACAATAATAGAAAAAATTAGAAAATACACAGAACTGCAAGACCAAATCAAAAGAGTTTGGAAAATGGAACATGTGACAATAGTACCAATAGTTGTCTCTACCACTGGAGTAATTCCTAAGTAGTTAATAAAAAGCCTCGACATTTTAAATCTGCCTAAGTACACATACATAACTCTTCAAAAAGCTGCTATACTAAATACACTTAGAATAGTCCGTAAATTTCTTTAATTAAGTTCAGATTCCGATATTACACTGCCTATTTAAATTCAAAATCCTCATCTTTGCTTGGCCAAAAGCCCGCAAAGATGAAAATTTGCCCCTGTAAAATGGGAGAGTTAAAATAATAAACAAAACATAATAATAAATATTGTATTGTATTTTATAATATTTACCCTAAAGTTTTTGCCCGCAAAACTATGAACAAGTTAATCTGTCAAGCTCAAACCACCTGTGGCCGAGCAACAATAAAATGTCCATTAAAGCCCGGTTCCTATATCCGAGAAACGGTTGGTTTTGCTAACGGATGGTGGGAATTGTCAACTTGGTACACTCAAAAGCGTTCCTATAAATGACGCTTCGTCAAATTTTATAGGAACGACTATAACGGCTCGTTATTTTTGATACCAGTATGATCAGTTGCTGATGTACACTTGCGCATAGTACAATATAGGAACCCAGTGTAGGTCTCGTTCTGTTAGTTTTTAGTTTTCGTAGTATGAAGGGTTTTGCCCCATCGGTCCGGGTAGCATACTAGTAAGTGGTACGTAACTACGTAGATATTACCTTGTGATGAAAAGTCCGTCTCGTTTTGGTCGCCCCGCCTGCATGTCTTTCAGTAGGGCGGCTACATTTTCCTCTACTTGTTTTGGGTCCATGTTTAACTGTGAAAATAAGAAAAAAATATAATATACTATACTAGAGATATTTGTTTTTACCGGCAATGCTGTAATTAGCCTTTTATAAGCTCGATGTGAGCTTCTACAAGGTGTAACAAAAACCCAGGAATTGTTTAATGACCTACTTATATTTCTCAACTTAATACAATATCAAGTGCAAATGAGAAGATCTTTCTTTCTGGTCGTTCCCTCAATGCTGAGGATCGTGACTGTATGTCAATCTTCTCCACTCGGTCCGGTTCTGCGCCATATGTACCGCTCCCTGTATCTGGCCTCCAGTCACCTCCTTGATTTGGTCTACCCATCTAGCTGGCGCTCTTCCTCTAGCGCGCTTCCCCTCCATTTGTCCGAGAATGATGAGTTTTTCCAGGCTGTGCAATGGGGATCGCATTATGTGCCCAAAGAAACTCCGGATCCTTTGAGAGAAATGAGAAGATAACCTTTCACAATTTCACTAACCAGAAAGAAAGTTTATAATCAGAACGTACCCTTCCAACCGGCACTTCAACAGATCCAAAGTTCTCCTGCTGTTCGTCCTTCACCACCCTGTACTGGACTCCTGCCGCAAACTTCTTCACCAAGTCTTTAAGGTTTGGGTCTAGAGTACCAGTCCGAACGTTGGGGAACCGCCTTTTCATCAGCCCGCGAATAGGTACCAGGTCCGTGATGATGTTCGGATGGGCGATCACGTAATCGTAGTCGCTCAGTTTGATTTGACCTTCCTGGAAATGTTGGCAAATTATTTAAAAAATATCCAGATATAAACAGTCGACATACACGACGTAATTGAAATAGCGCTAAGCCTCTTAATTCTGGCCTTCAAACACAAAAAAAAAAATAGGAACCAATATCGAATTTTAAAAAAAACTTAAGAGGCTGTTGAAAGAGTTGTTGTATTTGTGTAGTACAATAGCCCCCCTAAAAGGTTTCGCGTTATTTCAATTAAGTACAATAAAATAAAAAGGTCGACAAAATCAGGGCGTAGTACGCTCCTTGGTGCGATGAGTTCAAAGAAAACAGGCTGAGGCGCGAATTATATCGATGTAACTTGCGTGCCTTAGTTGGTTGTCTAGGCTAAGGGGTGCTCTTATACCCTGTAACTTAGTTCTTTTTAACCAGTTATCTACTTCCAAAGTTAGTGGCTCCAGCCAGCATTACTAGGCTAGGGCAGTACGATATCTCGTCACTTGCAGAACGCCAAGATTATGCGCTGTTCGTCGCGAGTGAATGAGTAAAGTAATAAGCCCAAACGCGTGAAGCTGTTTATTGATTCAGTGATACCGAGAACAAAGTTTCACCGTAATCAATTATAATTTGCGCGCTAGCGTGCCTCGGAGTGTTATTGTACCCCACAGGGTTTAACGATACACTTACCTGGATCTTTTTAACCAACTCCGTGCTCCCAGCAGTGGTGGCTCCAGCCTCCATAGCTTCTTTGATGATGTCCTGTCCCTTGCAGAACGCCAATATGGTGCGTTCTTCATCGCGAGGGAACGCGTGAGGCAATAAGCTGAGCCGTGTGAAACTGTCCAAGTAGCGGTTCTGTTGAAAGTTTTAAAGATTTTTTTTAAAACTGCAAAGGGCTACCTTTTTCCAGTTATTTTGGTCTAAGCCTAAGTTTTAACTAAATTAATAAACAGATTTCAATATTTTCACTATTGTTAAAATATTTTTTATAAAAAGGTTTTGATTATGTAAAGGTCATTTTAATTCAAAGTCTCACACAGGGAATTGCTAGTTTATTTAATAATGTCATTAATTTTTACCTTTTTCACTGCTTCCATATTGAATTCGACCTGAGCGAACACAAATGCATCGGGCTGGTTGTACATCGTAGGGTGGTGCGTCTCCTGGTGTGCTCTAATGGCCTCCTCAACTGTGTACACCACCCACCGGTAATACTTCATTGGGTATACATCATCCGTGGACGCAAACTTACAGGTGTCATCTAAATGCTTGTTCACTTTTTGTTGAACTTGCCTGTAAACAGACAGTAAAAATAGAGAAACATTACAAATAATGTAAAATTTAGGTACAAGGCAGGCTCACAGAGGGGCCAAAGAGAAAATATGCCTATGGTATGGCTGCCAATGCAAATTATATTAAACATATATTAAATGATGTGTATTCACAATATAATGACAGGTTGCAGGAGGAAGCCAATGCAAGTAAACAACCAAGAGCATAGACTATTGCTAAAACATAGGACATTGGTCTAGCAGTAGATTTCTAAAGATTGATTATTATAATGATGTATTATGAACAGAGGTTTGCTTTGGAATGGCAAGTTAAACAATAAATTAAGAATGGTTTAAAGAAAATTAATCCAAGTTATGGTTTATGTGTAATTATATTCACTTTTTCATTTAAATTATAGAAGTACCTATGTCACTCACTTATCTTTTCCACGCTGATTATGTGGGATGAATCCAACTTTGGTCACCTCCACTTTGACCTTCTTAGCGCGGGCCTTAGCCCTGGTACCTTTGCGGGCTGCATAGAACACAGGTGCAGTGTGTATGGTCCTCTAAACAACAATAATTGTTTTGTTCTTATTAGAATACATAACAATGGACTAAGCTATTTAAGTGATAGAATAAGCATTAAAGTAAAATTAAATAAAACTTACCAAATTAACAGTATTTGTTGATTTATAAACAGAAATAGCATTGGAAAGGACCGACCCTAAAAGAAAGTAATTTCATTAGCAAAAACTTGTCTTTTTTTTTCTAATTACAGACAGTATAAAAGAAGACTTACGGAAAAGTGTTCCAGCCATATTTAGCTGGTTTTAATGGATAAAACAGTGAAAATTTAAGTTTGTCTGGAAAACCAACTAAAGTACATTTTTTTTCAGGTTAAGAATAGACAAACATCTATTGACATTTTTTATTTGTTGACTTGAGTGTAGGCTCGGCTTATACGTCACCGGAATCCGTAAGCATCCGCAAGAATAATCTTTCGACGAGATTCGAGGAAAAAATGGATAAAGTATCCGCAGATAACTGCTACATTACTCACCTGGATGACCTGTAACTGCCAGACGACTCGATGTCCCACCACCCGGACGTAAAACAGATAAACATTTTTAAAAAAAGACCTTATTGCAAATGTGTTTGATTGAATCCGCGTTAACCCGGTCCGGTTTCCGCCTGGGTATAGACCGAGCCTTACAAAATAAATCTCAGCATTACAATCGAATCACTTCTCCTAAGGAAAATAGGAAGAGCCCTGGGAAGAACACTAGGAAGAACACCAGGAAGAAATATTAGGAAGAAAAATACAGCCACCTCACCGCACACAATACAGTCCACTTTCGAATATTGGGTTGGCTGTTACTCCGTGACCTGACATAGGCGTTTTTATTTCACCCCCCTCACACCGAGTTACTACGGGGCATCCGACCGTCTGGCTTCTACTTCACACCAAGTCCAGCTACGTGTCATCCGGCACATTGTTGGTGTGTTGTGTATTTTTTGATCGTGTAATCGCTTGTCAAGGTTGGACAACACCAATCTCTTGTCAAAAACGCACCCGCGTGGCTTGTGTTGCCAAACTATCGATAGTTTGGCTATCGATAGTTGACCTCGGAAATCATCTATAATATTGATAGGCGTATCGATAGTATCGATACAGTCGATACTATCGATAGTATCAATAGCTGCGTTTGGCATAATAGTATCGGTATATAGCAATACTATCGATAGTATCGATAGTACTTGAACTTGAACTACAATCGAAGCTCAATATCGGATGCACTATCGATAGTATCGATACTATCGTTAGTATCGGCTTTGACTATTGCAATAACAATCGATACTATCGCTATTTTTGCGCTATTGATAGTAGGCTGTGATTTGATAGTATTGATTTATTGATTCGATAATACTAGTAAATATTCTGAGGCTGTACTCTTGATATAACTATTTGATTGATGTGACCTGAACGGTAATAATGTTAAATAGTGCAATAATATTTAATGTGGATTTATCCGCCAGAAAAATATTGTATATAGCAATACTATCGAGAAAAAGGTCACTATCGATGGTGCAAAACTATCAATAGTAACGATACTATCGATAGTATCGATTGTTATTACAATAGTCAAAGCCAATACTATCAATAGTATCGATACTATCGATAGTGCATCCGATATTGAGCTCCAATAGTATAAATACTATCAATAGTATTGCTTTATACCGATACTATTACGCCAAACTGAGCTTTCGATACTATTGTTTTTGGCCAACTATCGATAGTCTATCGATAGTCAACTATCGAGCGGCTACACTACGCACAGCGGTTTATTTGATCAGTGCCGCGCGGCTTGCGTTTTTTTAATCATTCATTCATTCAAGTGTCAAAAACTCAAAACAAAGTTTCGGATTTACGTTATTTTTATTTAATAAGGATAATCGTAGAAATAATTAACAGTTTGACTATGAAGTGCTAGATAATTGTGCATTTATTATTTGAATAAAAAATGGAGAGAATTAACAGTAGTTTGTTACTAATATCGCTGTGCGCATTGCTATGGGGTGTGGCCGGGCAGTACGAGTGGCAAATACGAGATGCTTTCGACGAGATTCGAGGGAAAATGGATAAAGTATCCGCAGATAACTGCTACATTACTCACCTGGATGACCTGTACCTGCCAGACGACTCGGTGTCCCACCACCCCGACGTGAAAGAGATAAACATTAACCCTATATTCCCGAACAGAACGGCTTTGTTGCACTTACACAACATGGCATTGACTCGAGCTTTCTTCTGGAGTTACATCCTTCAGTCCAGGTTTATCCGTCCAGCTATTAACGACACTTATGACCCCGGTATGATGTATTATTTCCTTTCTTCCGTCGCCGACGTATCGGCTAACCCTTACATAAACGCTAGTTCGATATATTTTTCTCCGAATATGTCGTACACCTCGTCTTATAGAGGATTCTTCAATAAAACTATGTCCCGATTTGCTCCAAGAGCGTTCAGGGCTGACGATTTCAATGACCCCGTCCATCTCCAAAAGATATCTACTCTAAATACTTTCCATGTTGAAGATTTGGGAGCATTTGACCCAGAGAGCTTGTCCAAGGATTACACTTCTGATTTTTACCGAACAAATGAATGGTATCAGAAGTTGTTGCCTGACAAAGTAGAAAAACGACACGACACAAAAACTACATATCAAGTTGAAATCAGATATGCTAATAACACTAATGAGACTTTTACGTTTCACGGCCCTCCAGGGAGTGATGAAGTAAGTAGTTTCTAGATTATTGTATACTATCTACGAAAATGTATATTATCAAGCAGGCATGGGGAAAACTAATATTGCCTGTGTCTTTTTTATTTCCACTAAGTAGTTATAACTTTTGTTTGTTTCTCAAAGTTCTTGGAGACAAAAAAATTATATCAATAAAAAATTTTTTTTGACTCCGAATAAAAAAAAGTTTACATTATTATTTCTAGACTCCAGGCCCTGTAAACTGGACCCGCCCCTACTATGACTGTGGAAGACTTAACAAGTGGCTAGTGGCAGCTCTGTCGCCGGTCGCCGATATCTACCCTCGCCACACGCAGTTCAGACACATTGAATACCCCACGTAAGTGCCAGTGTACAATTGAATTATTGGAAGCTAAAAGGTTTGGGGCCTGTTTCACAATCGAAAAGTAAGCACTACTCAACAAATAAATTCAAATAAAGAACACATTTTGTATGAATTAACTGGCAGAATAAATTGACCGAGAATTACTTAGCGATTTTGAAACAGGCCCTTAGTAAAATTTAAATTTTCTAATTTCGATTTTCTAAATTAAAATTTTCTTAATTCAATTTACAAGCAATAATTAAAAATTATGTAAAATTTATAATCATGAATTGCAAAATAAAATAATACATTAGCTCATGTATTTCCTTTTAACTTTAAGATTCTTCTATAATGTTATAAAAGTAGTAATTTTCTTTAAGCCTTTTTAATCTATGATTTTAAATTAAGACTTTGTTTAATAATTATTATTTTTCTTAACAGTTACACAGCAGTTGTCGTCATGGAGATAGATTATGACCGGATCGATATAAATCAATGTCCGCCAAGTCAAGGAAATGATAGACCAAATAGATTTGCTTCTACAGCGCGATGTAAAGTGGATACGACAGAAGTGAGTACTTCCTAAAAATTATTAAAGGAGATATTTTCATATGCATAAATTTTTATGTCAATTTTTTACCAAATAAAAAAAATCAAAGGAAAAACCTGCATATAAACAATATTGCAAAGACTGCCATGCACGTATGCCAGTGTCGTTGATGCGCCGTCACCTCTAGGCCTCCACTTCAACACCTTGTCTGTACTTACACAAATATGGCTCATCATTGCGTTAGTTAGTTAGTTAGTTAGTTTAGCTGGGAGGTGTCCGCACTTAGCCTCTCGATTGGGCCATTGTGCGTGTTGTGTCCTTCCCCTACTCCAACCAGCCCAAGTCATCCCAGAAGGCCAGCAGACCCTTCAGGCTCCTGAATGCCTCCGGGAGTGATCCTGGTGATTGGAGAATCCGTGCCCGTTGTTCTGCCACGCTCTCGCACTCCATGAGCACGTGCCGCGGCGTTTCCTCTGCCTCCATGCATCCTCTGCATGTGGGGCTGTCTGTTACTCCTATGTGGAATAGGTGCCTGTTTAGTGAACAATGACCGGTTATAGTACCTACAACCTTCCGAAGTTCGTTCCGTTTTAGTCTGATGAGGCTGCGGGCAAGCTTTTTTGATGCTGCCGGAATTGCATCTTTTGTTTGCCTGCATCCTGCACTGTTCATCCATTCGGTATGGTGGGTTCCTGTGGTTCTTTCACGCAGCCACGTTTTAATTTGGGCCTGAGGTATAGGCAGTAGTGGTTCCGGTCCATGGACTACTACCTTCGATCCTCTTTTGGCCAATTCGTCTGCGGTGTCATTTCCCAGTGAGTTGCTGTGTCCTTTGATCCATTGCAGAACTACTCTGTTCGTGTTTGCAATGGATTGGAGTGCATTGTGACACTCTAGTATGAGTGCGGAGGTTACGACATTGTTTTGTAGGGCTTGGAGTACGGATGCACTATCCGAGACAATTTTTATACCAAGATCTCGGACGTCTCTGGCTGCAACCGCCTGTGCCGCTTTGGTTATACCAATGCATTCTGCCTGGAAGATGGAGTTTAACTTGTCTAGTGTGGTCGATATGTTTATGTTTAAATCATTCGAGAAGACGCCGGCTCCGGTACCATGTGCCGTTTTTGAGCCGTCTGTATATATCCTAACTTCATCGACGCCAGAGTTGTCTTTTGGTTCTTCTGTGAGTTGGATATTGTATCTTCGATCGAAGATGTGTTGACACGGAGTTCTGTCCATGGGCGCCTCGAGGAGTGGTAATTCCTTTAGGACCTCCTGCAGAACTTTTGAGTGTGTTGTTTCTATGTTTTGTTTCCATAGTCCGTTTGCTCTTAGTCTCAGGGCGGCTGACTGTGCTTCCTCCTGTATGATGAGATCTAGCGGTCTCAAGTTTAGGAGGAACTCGAGCGCGGCTGATGGGGTGGTTCTCATGCATCCAGTAGTTGCTACGCTCGCTAGTCGCTGTAGACTCTGGAGTTTTGTTTTCACTGTGGTCAGTTGTGTTCTGGGCCACCATACAACTGATCCATAAGTTATAGAAGGTCTGATAACTGATGTGTAGAGCCAAAGTGTGATTTTTGGATTTAGACCCCAACTTTTACCAACTAGTCTTCTACATTGACAAAATGCTATACAGGCCTTCTTTATTTTTGTATCGATATGACTCGCCCAATTCAGTTTGTTATCAAGGATAACGCCCAGGTATTTCACCTGAGTTGATAGCGAGAGTTCTGTGTTAAATAGTTTTGGTAATTGTAGTGAAGGTAACTTCCTTTTGTTGGTGAAAAGGATAAGTTCTGTCTTTTTCGGGTTTACTGATAGTTGATGCTCGTCACACCATTTTTCTACTATCTGAAGTGCTGAGCGCATAATTCCGCAGAGCAGATTTTCAGCGTTTCCGTTTATCAGTATTGTTAGGTCGTCTGCATAACCAATAGTAGTGTATCCTCTTTCGTTTAGTCTGTACAGTAGGCTATCCACTACTATGTTCCATAGGAGTGGTGAAAGGACACCACCCTGGGGGCATCCTCTTACTACCTTTGCTCTTGTGGTAGTGTTCACCACTATTTGAACCGCCCTTTTACTTATTAGTTGCGTTATCCAGTTTTTTATGACTGGATCGACGTTGTATTTCTGTAGGGCGTGGTTAATGCTGTTGTGCATGGTTTTGTCGAAAGCCCCTTCTATGTCTATGAAGGCAGCTAGGGTTGAAGCTTTATTTGTGATAGCCGTTTCTATTTTATGCACCACCATGTGCAGCGCTGACTCTGTTGATCTGCCTGTTCTGTATGCATGTTGTTGGGGATGTAGTTGCTTACGTTTTAGCGCTCCGTCCCTTAGGTATCGGTCTACTAGTCTTTCCAGTGTTTTTAGTAGGAATGATGTTAGACTAATGGGCCTGAAAGCTTTGGCGTGCGTATAGTCTTCCTTGCCTGGTTTTGGCAGGAAGACTACTTTCGCCTCTCTCCATGTTTTTGGTATGTATTTGAATGCAATGCAGGCCCTGTAGATTGGTAGTAGATGTTTTGTTACTTGGTTGGTCTGCCATTGTAGTAGTGCTGGGAAGATTCCGTCCAGCCCTGCCGACTTGAAGGGCTTAAAGCTCTTTAGAGCCCATTCTATTTTATTTGTCGTTACTACCTTGTCTGCAATTTCCCATTCTTGGGTTGTTGGTTTGCTGTATTGCTCGTCAGACCATCCGTAGTCTGACGTTATTTGACAGCCTGGGAAGTGAGTTTCCAGTAGTACTGTACTGGTTTCCTCATCTGTGTTTGTATAAGTGCCGTCTTCTTTCTTCAGGGAGCCCAGGAGTTTGAGATCGCCTTTTGAAAGGATTTTCTTTATTCTTGCGGCTTGGTTGGTTGAGTTAATGGTATTACAGAAATCATGCCAGCCTTCCGTTCTCCGGAATCTGATTCTTTTCTTGTAGTGTTTTTGTGCTGTTTTGTATTTTTCCCAGTCTTCAGTGGATCTGGTGTTTTTTGCTCGGTTAAAGAGTGTCCTGAGTCCCTTGCGTAGTCGGTCGAGTTCTGGCCCCCACCAGGTACTTTTACCCGAGGTTTTGGGTGTTACTTCAGGACAAGCCAGTTCATAACTGTCTCTAAGGGATTCAGTTAGGAGCTGAACGTTTGATTCTATGTTATCAGTACTAAGTGTTACGTCTGTTAGTTGTACATCACCTAGCGACTTGGTTAGTAGATTTGTGTACCTTGTTATATCTGTTTTGCGGGGGTTGCGATATGGAACAGGGTGTGTTTGTGTGTACTGTATTTGGAAACAGACGCGGCGATGGTCTGCGAAGGAGGGTTCATTTGATACATGCCAACCCTCAATGAGGTCTGCCGCCGCGTGTGTTGCCAAAGTAACGTCTATGATAGATTGATACCTTGAGCTTACGAAAGTGGGTTCTATACCTCTGTTCATAATGTTCAGGTTTGCTTGGTGTAAATATTCGGCTAAAGACTCACCCCTTTTGTTTGTGTCCTTACTTCCCCACAGCGGGTGATGTGCGTTGCAGTCTGCGGAGATGATCAGGTCCCATTCGTGTGCTTCGCAGTGTTGTACCAGTTGGGCTAGTTCCCTTGCAGGAATTTCGCCCTCACTTGGCATATACACCGAAGCTAACACTAGGACGGTTTGTTGTACTGTAGATATCTTCACTGCTGTGAGGTCTCTAGAACAGAATTGGTTAAGCAAGGTTCTTGTTACGTTATTAGGCATGTAGATGCAGGTTCTCGGTTTTTCAACTGAGGTGTCCAGCAGTAACTTACCACCGATGTTGTTTAGACCGCAGATTCTATTATTCCTGATCCAGGGCTCCTGGATCAGAGCGACGGTCTTGTTGTTGACCTCCAGCACTCTGCGTAAAGTTGCCGCCGCTATCTGCTTGTGCTGGAGGTTTGTCTGTATGACATTGAGGGAGCTAAGGGCTACGCAGGACGTCATCTTCGTCGCTGTAGCTCCCCTCAATGTGCAGCGCCGAGTTTACTTCCATCTCGCTCATACCCGGTTGGGGAGCTGAGGTGGATGCCGCTGGGTTGGATGTTATCCCTGCGGCCTCACTCGTCGCTGTCGGTTCCGGTCCGGTTGTTGCGGGCTCGTCCGGAGAGAAGAAGCGGATGTAGCCACTGCCGGACATATGGGCTACTCGGCGATCTCTCTCCAGGATGGTCTGCTTCTGGTCTTCGGGGATTCCTAGGATAAGGTGAATCACCTTTTCCTTGGAATCCTCCTCTCGAGGCTTGTTGTCCACCGTCATATCGTAACACTGCCATGAATCAACTTTGTACCATGGGTTCTGGGCGCAAAGGACTCGGTGCAGTGTGGCAGCGTCAGTGATACGGGAGTGGACAAGCAGCCCCGCCTTCAGCTTTTTCTTCATCTCTGACTGTTTAATAACAGTCAGAGTGGTGCCCGGTATTGGTGATGGTAGGGTTTTGACCCTGTCGACCAGCCAGCCGAGAGCGTTCGCATCCTCGCACCACATCGCTAGTGCCCCATCCAAAAGGAAGGGGCGTCCGCGGAAGGAAGGAGCTTGCGCGCTCGGAGAGGGTGGAGACAGAACAGCCTGCAGGATACTATCGTCGATAGTCTCCTTGAGCTGATCTGCCTGGGCGGACGAGAGGTCCCTCGGCGGAACGGTGGTAACCGCTACTCTCAGATGCGATTTATTCGCATCTGCGTAGCTCATCGTCCGCTTTGGTCTCGTGTCGGTTTTTGCGCGTTTGGCTTCTCCCCTGGGTGACTGAGTCTCGTCCAGGCGAGCTCGCTTCGATGAAGTCCGCTCACCCGGGCGATCCCCAGGCCCAGACTGCTCCTTTTCAGGAGCAGGGGAAGCATTCGCAGCATGTATCCGGCTACGATGACCTCTCGGCTTTCTTCTCCTTTTCGACTGTGCTGGTGGTGGTGGTGGTGGTGGTAGTGTTGGTGGTGGTAGTGGCGGCGGAGCCGGTATAGTCTGTGCCGCTGCCACCTCCGTGGAGGTGGGCGGCGCAGATACGCGCTGCGTTTCCGCTGCTACGTCGTCGGCTGCCGCTTTGGTAATAGGCTTCCGGGCTTTCCTTTCCGCGCGCCGGTTGTGGCGACTACGTTCCGGTTGTCCCGTTGGCCCTTGGTTTGGTGTGTTGATTGGTTTGTGTGGTGGAGCCGCTGAGCCAGCCTTCCCCTTTTTCAAGGGGCGCTTGTGGGCGACTACGGTCCACTGGTGTTGTGGTGGCACAGATTCTGTGCCAGTAGGTATGGCCTCTGCGAGGCCTGACAGGTCCAGGCTGGAGCCTGGTCCTGTTTGTGGTATGGCGCCAGTAACATTCGCCGACGCGGGGGCCTGGTCGTCCACCCCTGTGTGGCCTTCGGTAACAAATTTCACACTCGCAGGCCCGGGTACCTGCGAGCGCCGGGCGTTAGCCGGATCGCATGACAAAAACTCATTATTATTAACGCTCATGTCATAAACGGGGGGGTTGGGAAATAAACACACAGCACTTTCCCGAGGTGCTGTGGCCGTGCTTTCAGAAGGGATTTAATCCTTCTGGGCTTACGGATGCCTGTGTGTGGTTTTGCGCCGCCACGGTTCGGCTATGCCGGTTTGGAGAGGGAGTTAGGATGGGACTGGGGGTAAGGATATATTGGGGTTCGGCCAGAGGTTTCTGTTATACCAGTAGCTTAAGGCAATTGGCCAAGAACGGGCAGCAACCTCGGGAAGGATAGTCCACTGGCCTTGTCTACGGGATCTCTGCGACCTGCGCTCCTCCTTAGACCATTCACCAAACCCAGCATCGGACAGATGCTGGGAGTAGGGGAATTACCAATCAAAGTATTTATTAAAATACAGATGTTGATTGATCTTGCCCCCGCCCTTCATCATTGCGTTATTTCTAGGCCTAAGTATGTCAACTTTTTTATAATATTAATGAAAAACGATCCAAATCCCTATAGTTCTCTTCAGTTCTTTAAGAAGAGGTTCCGGGTTAGAAACCCGCTCGTGTTAATGTAGAAAACGAACTTTTCTATATTGTCCAGGGTCTGGTGTTGTGGTAACGTTGTTGTTTCTGATTTCTATAACACAAGTGCTTTAGCTACTTACCTTAGAATCAGAGCAATATATGTGATGTTGTCCAATATAATTACTTTTTAAAAATAATCACGAAAAGAGATCCAAATCCCCATTGTCCTTAGTTCTCTAAGAATGTTAGCGATAAATATGTATTCCAGTTAGTGACAGGTGTTGGTGTTTTTCGAGGTAGGCAGAAGGCGAGATACTTACTAATGTGTTTTATTGATGAAAAACAGTGGTTTTCATCAATAAACCTCATTTGTAAGTATCAACTGCCTACCTTATTTCAATTATCAGGTAGGCACTGCCTAATTGCCAGTATGCATTCCAGTGTGAACCGATCCACGGGTGGGGTTTCCGTCGCGGCGGGTATCAGTGTCGCTGCCGGCCTGGGTTCCGTCTACCTAGCGTCGTTCGCCGACCCTACCTCGGCGAAGTGTTAGAACGAGCTACGTCCGATCAGTACTATAACAACTTCGACTGCCTAGAGATTGGCTGTAAGTTATGCTTTTTTAATTAACCGGCTGATCTGGAAGTCAATTGGGAGGCCTATGTTCAGCAGTGGATGTCCTGTGGCTGAAGTGATGATAAGATAGTTATAAAAAAAAAACCGCATAAAAACAGTATAAATATCTGCACGAATTTTAATAAAGCAGTTTAATCTAATAATAAATTAATTTTGTACCTAACTTAAGCAAAAGTTGTACTTATATTTTGGTATCGATTAATACACTTAAAAGTTGGATGTCCTGCCCCCCTAGCATGACCAACAAAACACGATATGATATGATATAGCGATTTATCGACACCCAACTGTCAAAATATGATATACATAGCCGCCTTCTTGAACTTTGGTGCCAACGAGTGCAAATGTAAAAATGATTCACTTTGTTAATATGTACTCAAGTAAGTGACATTATGTATTCATTGAGAAATAAAGAATCTTTCAACCTAACGACATGATCTGCCCGACAAGGTTACCTGGTTCTCCTCGCCCTCGATTTATTCTTTGTCGTTTATCGCCGTAGGGGTGCAACGCTTGCCCGTGCAGTGGGAGCGCGCGCACCCGTTCATCCGCGCGCTGTACCGGGACCAGTACTACGAGTACGTCAACGCGACGCCCGGCCCCGCCGCGCTGCACGCCGAACGGGTTAACGTCTACGAAGTGCTTAACTTCATCAGGGGCGTGCAACCGAGCAACTGCTCCAAGTAAGTTATTTCTAGCGTTTAACCATGTGACTGTCCCATTTACGTAAGTTAATATGAGTGCCCCCCCCCCCTGCTTCGCTGCACGCCGAACAGGTTAACGTCTACGAAGTGTTTAACTTTATCAGGGGCGTGCAACCGAGTAACTGCTCCAAGTAAGTTCATTTACAAGCGTTTAATAGGTAACTGTTTCAAGTGACGTTCATTTAGGTAAGTGAACGTGAATACCGGCCCCGCCGCGCTGCAAGCCGAGCGGGTTAACGTCTACGAAGTGCTCAACTTTATCAGGGGCGTGCAACTGCTCCAAGTAAGTTTATAACAAAGGTTAACCATGTGACTGTTCCATTTACGTAAGTGAATATGAATGGCGCCCCCCCCCCCTCGCTTCGCTGCACGACACGTCTATGAAGTGCTCAACTTTATGAGGGGCGTGCAACCAAGTAACTGCTCTAAGTAAGTTCATTAGATTTCTTCAATAGAGTTACTGCTGGAAGTAAGTTTAGAAGTGGTTACGAGGGGTGATCCAAAAGTAAAAATTATCAATAATAAACACAACGAATATAATAAAAAAATAAATTTATTTCTCAACATAGTCTCCTAGCAAGTTTATACATTTAGTCCATCTTTTTTCTAAACCTAAAATTCCCTTAGAAAAAAAAAAATTATCTTGACTCTCAAAAAAGTCCTCAACTGCGGCCATCACGTCACTATCATCGTCAAATTTCTTGACTCGGAGGTGTTCCTTGAGTCGTGGAAAGAGATAGAAGTCACTGGATGCTAGATCTGGTGAATAGGGGGGATGTTCCACCAGCTCAAAGCCCGCTTCCTGAATGACAGCCACGGCAACTGCAGCTTTGTGAACCGGTGCGTTGTCTTGATGGAACAGCACTCCAGCCCGCAGTTTGCCTCGCCTTTTCTCCTTAATAGCCTCCCGCAATCTTCGTATTTGTTCTGCATAGTAGGAGCCTGTAATAGTGGCCCCCTTCTCCAAGTAGTCCACCATGATGATTCCTTTAGCATCCCAAAAAACAGACGCCATAACCTTCCCTGCTGAGCTTGACACTTTGAATTTCTTCGGCGTCGGTTCATCGGCTCGTTTACATGTCATCGATTGTTGTTTTGTTTCAGGGTCAAAGTGGTGGATCCAGGTCTCGTCCATGGTCACAAAACGTGACAAAAAATGCTCGTTGTCTGCCTGGAACTTTTCGAGATTTGCTCTTGACATGTCGACTCGTTTCTTCTTTTCTCGTCGTTTAACATTTTCGGTACCCAACGCGCGGAGACCTTTCTCATATGCAATTCGTTCGCAAGGATTCTTTGAATGCTGCCATATGAGATCCCTGTGATCTCAGCTACATGCCTGATAGTCACTCTTCGATCTGCCAGTACAATTTCTTCAACTTTTTTCACATTTTCTTCAGTGAGGGACGTCGATGGGCGTCCTTCACGGTGTTCGTCTTCCGTCGATGTTCTGTCCAGCTTAAACTCCTTAGCCCAGCGTGCAACTGTGGAATATGGAGGAGAAGAGTCCCCTAATGTTTCCACCAGGTCGCTGTGTATGTCTTTGGTAGACATTTTTTTCAAGCAGAGGTATTTAATGACAGCTCCGATTTCGTTTTTTTCCATTTTGATGTTCACTCCTTGACAGTTCGTATTCAAATGAATGTAGCTCCCGGGAATGGTGACCTATTTATATGTTTTTTTTTTCCTGAACTAGTGGGTAACTGAGCAAGTGGCTGGCATATTTTTTTTATTTCTGTGTGCACTAGAAATAACTCATTATCATTACTTTTGGATCAACCCTAGTAAATGAGAAACAGCTACAAGAAAGCCCATTAGATGAAGTAACTGCTGGATGGGAGGTGGTTAACTGAGAAACTGCTCCAAGTAAGTTAGTTTGGGGTCTCTGGCCGAGCAACTGCTTCAAGTAAGTTCATCAGGGGCGTTCAGTCGAGTTACTGCCCTAAGTATGTTTTCATCAGGGGTGATCAACCGAGTAACTGCTCAAAGCGAATTAGGTATATTTAAAGTAGTAATAATATATTGTTGTCTTTTATTAACGCGAACACGATACATTTAAATGAAACTACTTTTACGGATTATTTCGCGATTTATTAACATTTTATTTAACCTGACGTTTCGAACACTTTACAGCGTTCGTGGTCACAGGTAGACTAAGATTTTATTCGTCTTTACAATATTTTGTAATAAAACAATGAAAATATACAGTCAATCAGTTAATATTAAATTGTGTTCCTATCTACGCAAAAGGAGCTAACTGTATCTAGAGGCTGTAGTTATAATATGTAACTGAACGCAACTATTTTATATTGATTATTTTCTATTGATGAACATTCGCCTCCCTAAAATTGCCTACAGTTCCAAACCACAACCCGTATTGATAGTAACTGTTTGTTTTTATGGCATCACTATAGTTCCAATGTTTTTGCCAAAGGTACAACCCAACGGATTTAATTCTAAACGGAGACATCGCGTTCGGAGCAGAGGAACAGTTTGAGAACCAGGCCAAGATGGCGGTGCGGCTGGCCAACTTCATCAGTGCCTTCTTACAGGTAACCTTTAACCATAGCACATACCCCGTACGGTAGGAATAGCATTTATTTTGTTCGACAAAATTTCCTCTACTATTTAATATGTGACTTTTTTTGTATGAGCGAGAGTTGACAGGAGATGTCATTTCATACTAAATGTAAGACAGACGGTTTAAGTACCGGGCCCCAATTCTACTTATTTAAAAGTGGCATAATTGAATACTTTTTTTAGAATTGAGTAATTTTTTGACGCATTTGGTATTCTGCTACTAACTTAATTCTTTTTACCAGCTCTTAGTAAAATATTTGAAAAGTTAATCTTCAATCAACTCTTATCACACTTCAGAATAAACAAACTATTGGATGAGAATCAGTTTGGTTTCACAAAGGGGAGAAACACAACTGATGCGGGAGTTGCACTCATTAAGCATATCTTTGATGCATTTGAAAGTAAGCCGGATGCTTTAGGGGTTTTTTGCGATTTGTCTAAGGCTTTCGATTGTGTAGATCACAAAACGTTATTAATGAAATTACGGCATTATGGTGTCTCAAATGAGTCAGGAAAATTGTTAGATTCATACCTCACAGATAGAACGCAAACAGTTAATGTCAATGGAACTGACTCATCCGGGGCTCCATTACGCATAGGTGTGCCCCAGGGCTCTATATTGGGACCTTTATTATTCCTGATATATATAAATGACCTTCCTTACTTTTCTAAAGATCTGTGTGAGATAGTATTGTTTGCAGATGATACGTCATTGATTTTTAAAACTGACAGAGGTGAAGCAACCTTTGACGATGTAAATAATGCTCTCTCTCAAGTACTACGATGGTTTACTGCTAACAATCTTTTACTTAATGCAAAAAAAACCAAGCTCATCAAATTCACTATGCCCAATGTGAGGCAGGTCAGTACGCATATTAATATGTCAGACGATCACATAGACGCAGTCGATTCAACAACCTTTTTGGGAATTACTATAGACTCCCGACTGCAATGGGGTCCCCATATAATTGCCTTGTCAGGAAGGCTCAGTTCAGCGGCTTATGCTGTGAGGAAAATAAGGCTTTTAACTGATGTCGAAACGGCAAGACTAGTATATTTTAGTTATTTTCATAGTTTATTGTCGTATGGTCTATTGCTATGGGGCTCAGCTGCTGACATCGAATCAATCTTCGTGTTGCAGAAAAGAGCTGTACGTGCAATATATTGTCTTGGGCCTCGCGACTCTCTGAGGGAGGTCTTTAAAGATATTAAAATATTAACAGTAGCGTCACAATACATTTTTGATAATATTATGTATGTTAGAAAAAACATTAGTTCGTTTAGCCTTAAATGTGATTCACATCATTATAATACTAGAAATAAAAATAAACTTGCCGTTCCGAGCTTCAGATTAAAGAAAGTAGGTAATTCTTTTTTGGGGAAATGTATAAAAATATTTAATAAAGTACCACAAACTCTTGTTGACTTGCCTGTTTATAAGTTCAAAAACCACATTAAAAAAATCCTTATGGAAAAAGGATATTACAAAGTTGAAGATTACTTGAACGACAAGAGTGCATGGACTTAATAACCTGCCTAGCTCGCACTTCATCATCATCTCAGCCACAGGACGTCCACTGTTGAACATAGGCCTCCCCCAGTGACTTCCAGATCGGCCGATTGGAAGCGGCCTGCATCCAGCGTCGTCCTGCAACCTTTACCAGGTCGTCTGCCCACCTTGTGGGTGCGCACTTGTGGGTGTAAGCTCGCACTTACACTATCTTGTAATTGTATTTCCTGTAATAAAATCAGGCTGACAAAGGTGACTGAGTTTGTTGCGCCGCTTCTTTTCATCACCAGCCGATATGTAGTCCCGAAGCGGTGGTAGGAAAAAAAAATTGGGACATGTAAAAGTGCCATTGATGGCCAATTTGCAAAAATAAATGACTTTGACTTTGACTTAAATTAGTAGCAGAATACCAAATGTGTAATTGTTTGATACATTTGGTATTTTGCAACTAATTTTAGTCTTAAATTTAAGTCAGTTAATTAGTAGCAGAATATTAAGGGCGGCTTGCACAACGATCCTTAAATGAAATTAAGAGCTTCTTAAACGCATTTATCTAACTAACTACGTTTAGCGTCTTGCACAACAAAAATTAGGCTCTCAAATACGTTTAGTGAACTGTCAAATTTAAACGCTCCAAAACGGCTATTTAGCGAAGCTAAACGCGTTTAGCAGACGCCATCTTTTATTGCCAGCTGTTTTGACGTCGTGGGCAATGTGGCCATGTTGCATTATTTTGTTTGTATTTCGTTACTCAAGTTACTTTGTGAGATAATGCAGAAATATATAGAAATAGAAAAGGATATTTTTCTATTAACACCCAATGTGTTGCATCATCAAACTTACAATTTCTAGATGTTGTGGCAAGATGGCATGGTTCTGCACATGACTCAAATATATGGGATAACTGTGCTTTGAAGCGTATTTTTTTACAAGGGAACTACAACAATAAATTTCTTTTGGGTGATAGTAGCTATGCTCAAACGAATTTTATGATGACACCATTAGCAGCTGGTAGTGCAATTACGAGAGGAGAAACTCTTTATCAAGAATCACAAATAAAGACAAGAAATGTTGTGGAAAGAGCCTTTGGTATATGGAAAAGGAGGTTTCCTATTTTATCCCGTGGTATAAATATCCACTTGCATAAAATACCAGGAATAATTATAGCTACCGCTGTATTACATAATATGGCTATTTCTCAAAATGAGGAGATACCTCCTGAAGATCAAGAGTACCCACTAATGGAAGAATTATCAATTAGGAATACTGTCTCTTCTGGCCATGAAGGAAGAGGCAGTCGTAATTTAGAAAGAAGGGTCTTAATTGAAAATTATTTTGCAGCATTATAATTGAGGAGATACAGGTAGAATAATATTATACACAAATAAAATGTACAGTAAAAAATGTGTTTATTTTTAAAATAATAAATCCCATTAAATAAAAATTAATTGAAAAAATGAGAATTTCATTTTGACATTTCTTTTTTTAATTTCCTGTCTAACAATAACAGCTCCTTTTGACGCATTTCTTCTGAATGTTTTGTTTTTTTCAGTAGCTCTGATATCTCTATTTCTTGAATTTTCTGCTTATGAGTGATTTCTATTTCAATGGATTTCTTTTGAAGTTCAACCAATTCCAGTTTTGCTTCAGATAGCTGTAGAAAACTATCGTTTAATGATGTCTTCTTGCTTTTTTCTCTCTGACCTGAAAACGAAAGAGATAATAACAGTATTTAATATAAAAAAAACAATTGAATTCTAGTAAAGGATAAATATACGTTTATTTGCGTTATGGTTTATGGTATGGTTATGGTCCTACAAATAGAACCAATAGTTTACTTTTAATTTTTTATCGGCTAACAGTTCCACAAACACTATTCGCCTTACTACAAAAAGATAGACTAGTGTTAAACACTTCTCTAAAATTAGTCAACCAATTTGAAATGTTGACACACTAGACATTCGAGACATATTATTAACAACCATTTTAAATTTGTTGACTAATCTTTAGGCAAGTGTTTAACACTAGTCCATCTTTTTGTAGTAAGGCCATACGTATGTGTATGGTTCAATATAATAGATTTTAATTGCTATATTTTTGGATAAAAACCTGCTAAGTAGACCAATAGGGACCAACATTATATATATTCTAGTACTCATCAAGAATAGCTTTACCTACTCCGGTTTTATTATTTGTTTGGTACTTACTTGAAAGAGCAGGTTCTTTTTTTTCCGTAAAATTTCTACTCTTGAGTGTGAAGGTGTGTTCTCCAAGGCCAGGTCAATAGCAGCTTTACCTAATGATTCCTTAGGTACATCTGTAACATGTGACATATAATACATTTTAAAAGCAATAATTTATGACAAAAAATGAACTCATTTTTAAGTTTTACCTTACCTAGTATATTCTCAATCAGCTTTTCATGTTCTATGGGTTCAATCCTATCTTCTTCTGGGACACTTAATTGGTACTGTGACATCAAAAGTGCATCACTGTCGTAAATGGTATAGAGACCATCAATTTGTGGTTCTATTAACTTTTTAATAGAATTTAATGGGTCATCTGGCTTCACAGGTTTAGGAGGGCCACCACCTAGTTGAAAAAATAATAGAATACCTTAAGTTATTATGTTTAGTTAGATTATTCTAATTTTTAGTCTTATACCACTTATCAAAACGAATAAATATGAATATGAGGATACCTGTTCCCATTATGGCTTTTTTTGTCTTAATTTCCTCTCTCTTGCATTCTTTAGTTAACTCTTCAAAACCTTTTTGACAAACTTCAATAGGCTGATTGATTGTCAACGCCACTTCCTCCCATTTTTTTCCATTTTCTTCAATAGCATTTAATAATGCTACTTTTTGAACGGGATCTAATAAAATAAAATACAATGTTAATAAAATCAACTTTTTAAATGATATATTTAGAGATTATACAATGACTTTATACTAGTAAAGTATTAACTTACTTGATAGCAACATCTTTGCCTCAGAATGTTGCTTTTTTACTTTGCTTTTTAAGTTTCTATAACAACTTATCAAATTGTCTGTTGTTCGATGAAGATTTTTTGTATTTGAGTTAAATATTTCTGCAATTTTTGCCCAAGCAATTTGTTTGTCGCTCTGTTTAACTGCGTCAGTTTGTTTGCACTCAATAATATGAGTGTAAGCCTTGATGGCATCAAACAACAACATTTGATCCTCCTTTGTAAAATTGGGAGCACGAGTCCTCACAGATTTGTTGCATTTCTCAGCCATGTCAACGCACCAGATAGAGCTCCTATCACCACAATAATTGATAATAGCACTAATAGTCTACCACAGTCGGTATTAGTTAACTAAAATTTAAACTTTTCTCGTTACTATAATATAATAATACCACGCACGACTAGCACACACACAGCACTGTAGGTAACAAACAATATTCAAACGTCTTATTGTAATAATACCACGAACGGACTATCACCACAGCACAGTAGGATCCAAAATTCCAAATAAAATTGAAACTCTTCTTTTTTATTGATACAACGGAAACTCTAAAGTTAAAATTTAAACACGAACAGTCTGAATGAATAACAGTCCATTTGACATCTTACTTTTTTTTTACCAAAAAAACGTTTCAATTTACCGTAGTTGACCATTATTTCGTGATAAACGTCACCCAACATGAACTTTACGATAAACGGAACGCATGATACTGTTTTACCGATGCGCTAATAGCGTTTAGTTAAATTGTCATAAAAACCATCTCGTGCAAGACAAGCGTTAATTGTGTTTTAGCTAAATGCATTTAGCAGCTAATCATGTTTAACTAAATGCATTTAACTTCTATTTAAACATATTCTTGTGCAAGCCGCCCTAAATGTGTCAAGCAATGACAATGAGATCCAATTGATATTCAATTATGCCACTTTAAATGAGCAGTCTTGGGGCCCTGATGCTCTATGGGGTATGTTCTTGTTGAGGCCCATGGTGCCTATGTGATTTGTAGTGGCAATCGATTGCGATTACTTATTAGAAACAAATTTCAAGGCATTGGCCTTGAAATGTGTTTCTAATAAACAATTGTAAACCTTATGGTGGTTTGGCATTCTCTGACGGAACGAAACAGAAATTACTCGTAATGAAAATAAATGTTCTATGAATTACGGGCAAGTTATCTATCATTGCGCAGATAGCGCCATCTAGTCAGAGAAGGAAACAAACGATGGCGTAGGTAAGTTTTAGTTCCATTTACTCCCCACCTTCGCTATCTTCGCGCGAGTTAGGGTGGAAATTTTCAAAGTATCGAGGCTGACTCTCTGTTTTACGTAGTATAATTTTTTCTCTATGATAGTACCGAAACTCGTTCCTGGTCTTATCCAGAGTCACAGATTATAAGCAGCAAATGTCAGTTTATCATTCACTTATTCGTTCAGCATTCGTTGCGCCGTTCCTTTTTACAACATGTTGTGACTTATTTATAGAAAAAATAATTATGATTAATCGCTTTTTTAATGAAATTCGTACTATTTTTCTAATTACAGTTGTTTCAATAGTGTAACAACTGAATTTTGGTCCTATGATCAAGTTTTTTTAAAGGTACATATTATTAACTATCGAGCTAAAGTAAAACGGAAACGAGTAAGCGGCGCGCGAAATTCGAGTACTTCTGTCATAATAAACGATTCCAGTGAAATCATAAAATAAAGACGCTTTGTTCATTATTTATTAAATATTTGTTCTATATTTTTTACTTCTCAAATTACCTATATTTGTAGCGAAAAACTTCGTCATCTAAATCAAAAAGATTCAAACGAATACGGTATCTATAAAGATAATTTATTTGCTAGAAACAGGTTACTATTGGAACGCCGCTGCGTTCCCAGGTCCTCCAAATCATCGAAATCTATTAAATCAATTAGGTTAGTACAAGTTTTTTAGTTTGAGGTTAGTACAAGAGTTAAACTAGGGGTCATGGCGGTTTAACATTGATACTATAGACAATTCCCGAACCATTAATAAACTTCATTTTGTAATAGCGATTATTTTAGTTCATGGTTTTATACCAGTACTAAACTGAGTACTAAGTTTAAACTTTGTTTTGGAATAAGAGGGTAAAGGTTTTCTGATTCAAATATATCGTTTATCTGAAGATACTTGGATTTTATTCACCACCATTGTGTAACTAAATACAGTTCTTGATACCTGAAACTAAACTACCCTAATAATAAGCATCTCTGTCTGGCCCCATGGTTGGCTGGTAGAGAATGCTTTTGGCATTTAGTCCGCCATTAGTACCATTTATTGTCTGTGCAATAAATAAATGAATGATAAGTAGCAAAAAGCTGAGCTTTATGAGGGCCCGCATAGTTTTTTTTATCTTTATCCATCAAAGTAATATCTGTCACACAAGGTTTTAAAAGTATAAAAAAAAACGAAAACCATACCAATAATCAAACTACCTTTGTTTGCGCTTTCCGTGACAACAACCTGTATAGGCTAGTTGACACCACCAATCAATTGACATACTTTTTATGAACTGTCAAAACAGATATCTTCCTAATAATTTGTATGGCGATATCGGATTATGACGTCACTATCCGATAAACTCAACTGCCTTACTTTTTTACGATTTTAAAGCGACCAAAAATCAGTTTGCCTCTTAAATGAAATTGTACTGAGTTATTAGGCCTAACATAAAGTGTCTGTTTTAATAAATGATGCCTTAGAATTATTTATAAATGGGGTCAACATCCCTATTAAGGTCACACCATCTCTTGTATCGCCCATCTTGTAACATTTAGCTTTTAAGGTATTGGTTATCCAAATAAATAAAATAAAACACTCAAAAGTTTTTACAAGTAGTATGAAAAAAAAAAAACTGACACTCGAAGCTAGGCAAACAGCAAAATGGTCGACGCCAATGGAGAATGTTAATAGGTATGCCAAATCGGTTGAGAGTTTGTTACAGTAAAGCTTGTATGTACGAGTACCTATACAAATACACTAGTTTTTGTTGTAGTCAAAAATACCTATTAGTTTTGATTTTACAGGCATTTAAACTTACGATAAATATCGAGTCCCGCTAACAGTCACGTGACCGCATGTGACGTCAATTTACAACGCTCCGCTTAGTAGCAAGTCGCCAGACACCGTGCTGAGAGCGCGTGTTGTGAGATGACGTCACGCGTTTACTTCTATAAATCGGAAACTAATTGACGTAATTCTTCCACTTTAATTTTTATTTTTGAAAGAATATGGAGAGCTAATATTCAAAATTAGTTACATTCTTCATTGCGCTTTGTTATCAGCAACTATATATTTTTTTAATCGAGTAAGTTTAATTTATTATATTAATTGAATACAAATGTTTGGAGTAGTAGTGCATAATTTAATTATCTTTATGATCATTGGTATTATAAACCAAACATTCTGTTAACTCGGTTTTCTAACAGATGGCGTTAGTAGTACAATTATATAAAGGCAATGAATACAAAATTGATAATCTTAAATTTTTTAAATGGTTAAATATATATTTTTGACAGATAACACATCTGGATATGAATTTAAATTACTGTGTTAAAGCACTAATCTATAGGCGTGATAGTGTTTCCGTAAAGTGTACCACAAAAATGCTCAGATTGTGGGATAGTGTAAGTCTCGCTTCGCTTGCCCTGATAATGATTTCTAGATCAGTTTTCTTAGTAAAATATAAACGGCCTTACTACAAAAGATAGACTAGTGTTAAACACTTGTCTAAAGATTAGTCAACCAATTAAAAATGTTTGTTGATAACATGTCTCAAATGTCTGATGTGTCAACATTTTAAATTGGTTGACTAATTATAAACAAGTGTTTAACACTAGTCTATTTTTTTTTGTTGTAAGGCCAAAAATTTCTATTTAAAACTATTAAGTTTTGGTTCAGGTATCAGATCCTGGAGAAGTGTTCAGTGGCACAAGAGTAGCTGATAAGGCGCTGACGGAAGATCAGATGATTGGCGAGACCCTGGCCATCGTACTCGGGGATTCTAAAGTATGGTCTGCAGGTATGAATATTGTGTACTCAAATAGGATAAATAAATATAATATACAGGGTGTATAAGAGAATGGGACACTCCTTAAAACCACGTGATCAGCTGGTCATATACAACATCTTTTTCTATGGGAGCAACATCGAAATCAGCAACATCGGAATCAGCCTTTTTTTTCAGCTTCTCCATACAAACTTACTCTTATACCTCGATGAAAATGTATGGAGCATCTGAAAATAAAATCACGATTTCGATGTTGGTCCCGTATGAAAAGTTATTGTATATGACCAGCTGATCACGTGGTTTTAAGGAGTGTCCCATTCTTTTGTACATCCTGTATAATATAAATGTGGCATTTGTGGCAATAGATAAACGGTTACCTATATCATGTCTGGTCAACGCCATATATCGTAGGATTAGTACATATTAAAAACGAATAGGTGTCACTACAAGGCTCATTAGGATTGGGCTTGATATCAATGAACTATAACTCTTGATAAAAACGTTATCAAAACACTTTTTTAACACTTTTGTTTTTTAAAAATGAAATTTTAATAGAATTTTTATATTTATTTCAAAACAAATCATTTTAACTAAAATTTAAAACAATTACGGTATAATGCCATCTACCGGTTTTAACTTAAACTATCTTTTATGTAAACGCAACGTCAGCTATTGGATTGAAAAAAACTAAACACGGCATTTATGTTGATTATAGAGGTAATATGCATTTCGTATTATTTTATCAAATAATTTGAAAAAATAAATAAAGGAAAACCAAATTTTAAAATGTAAGTATATTTTTTAAATGAGTAATTATATACTCTCTGGTAATTAACGGTCAAAAGCAAGAAGCTTCAAAATAATGTAGCTTTTCGACAATTGTCAAATATTTGTTTATAGGGCTACCAGTGTGATTATTGTAGTTTTATAATATGGGGATTTGTTTTAATATTTGGGAAGTGATTTTAAAAATCAATTTATAGGATAAAAATATGGATTACTAATGTTTAGCCAAAAACGTTTCCCAAAATATCACAACCCAACTATTTTACACAAATTTTCATTTGGCAAAAAAACATTTGTCAAAACTCTCATTGCAATTTTTTAGTTAGCAAATCTTTTTTTGGGATATTATTGTTTAACAAATAATTGTTTGTCATGTTTCATTTAATCAAATGTTTCATTTGGCATAACATTCTCGTTGCAAAATATTGCATGGCATACGATTTACAAGCTTACTCTCTAACTTAGAAAATATCATGCTGCATCGACGTTTGTTTTACATAAGGTAAAAAAATAGTTAAATGGCTAAAATGGCTTTAAGCGATTTTTCTTTGATCCCAAAGCAATAATTTTTGGAATAAATTCTTAAGGTTAATCTAAAAAAAGACAAATTTGGTAACCCTGTTCCAATTTTTTATCAACTTTGATAAACAATGAATTTTATTTAAAAGCATTTGTGTGTCACGCACGTCCAAAGGTCACGTCTAAATGACGTAAATATGTCATAAACGGTCGTTTCAAGCTATAACCTAATTGGTAATTTCGTTATGTATTGTCAAGTATCGATGCCCAAAGTGCTAAGAATTCGGGCTAATATTCCATGGGCGCGACTTCAAATCTTAGTCGGCGACAATATTTTATCGAAATCCAGACTTGTATTAAAATAGTTTGATGAAAAATGTTTATTCACATTTAAAACCATTTTTAATAACTAAACTCAGTACTGAACTTTTGATTATTTTTTTTACATAATATTCACAAAATAAATAACAAATAGAAAATGGGTCCCAGCTCGCCGTCATCAGTTTTCATAAAAATTAGGATCATACTCTAGTGAAATCAGCAACCGACTAAAATGAAGATAAAATATAGTACTTAATATCTTAAAAAAGTTATGGATGCGCACAAAAAGTTATTCAAGATAATATAACAACTTGAAAAAAAAGACCGCATCATGTGGGATCCGAACCCATACCTCATAGAAACTACGAGCGAGTGCCTTTTCAACTAAGCTACGAGGACGTTAGAACGATTTTCGAAATTTGTCAAGTGTTAGTTTATATTTTTTGACAGAGTGTGCAAACAATTGTAAGCCTTATGGTGGTTTGGCATTCTCTGACGGACCAAAACAAAAATTAATGTAAATTAATGTTCTATTTTGACGTAGTATAATTCTTTCTCTATGGTTCTATGAATTATGGGCATGGTTATCCATCATTGCGCATTTAGTGCCATCTAGTCAGAGAGGGAAACAAACGATGGCGTAGTTATATTTTAGTTCCATTTACTCACCACCTTCGCTGTCTTTCCCGCGAGTTAAGGTGGAAATTTTCAAAGTACCGGGACTGTCCCTCTGTTTTACGTAGTATTATTCTTTCTCTATGCCTATATGTTACGGTTGATTGATTACTAAAGAGTAATCAATGTTGACATTGTATTGTATGTTATTAATCACTAATAATATTTTAAATTTTGAATTTTAAATGTAATATTTTTTTTTATAAAGTAATTGTTATGTTTTAATTAACTTGATAGTATTTCTACGCCTAACAACGGCAGAATATGTTGAACCTGTACCTAATTATAAGATCAGTTACTATATTCTTGGAAATAAATATTATCTTATCTTATGTATGAACTAAACTTCTACCCATAGACAAATCTTGAGAGAAGTTTTGAGCTCGTACATTTATGTTTTGCATTACAAAACTCAATTAAAACTATTTTGTTCAATTCGAATGGCGCATTAAATCGTGAACGTCCGGCACCCTGATAACGTATCTTGATTACCGATTGCTTTCCTTTCAAAAACTTATAGGGAATACCAAAATGACGCAAAGACAACGAAATTGGACCGATAGAATATACAGGGTTTTTCGATTTTATGATTTTTATTAGGTTTTGTGATCATTGCCTTAGTTTATGTTCCGGGAAACATTTTTATTTAGATAGAATTGATCTATAGTCAAGGCAACACCGCCAAAAAAGGAAAATGTCACATCGACCAGAAAAAAACGATTTGAGGTTATGTCAGTTCAGTTCAAATTTTGTGTTTGTTTATTTATATTTAGGATAAAGGATGAGCGTTGGTAGGAAAAAAAGACACTATTTGGAACAGTTACCACGAAATATCGAATGTTTGATTGAAATCAGTGATTTTATTTTAAAAAATCATGCAATGAAAATCGTAAATTATGATTTAAATCATGCAACCCTGGTGTTGAGTTAGCTCAATTCAAAAACTTACAATGACATTTTTTTTATTTAATTTTTTTTTATTGTCATTCGTTTGGAATATTTGCAGGCACCTATTGGGATAGGAACAAGTTCACAAACCGCACGTTCTTCGCGCCGTTCGCTTACAAGACTGAACTGAACACTAGGAAATTCAAGCTCGAAGACTTGGCCAGATTGAATAAGACAGGTAATTTGTGATCATTATCTTATCCTATTGCAGTCCACTGCTGGACGAAAGCTTCCCCTAAAGAGAGCCAAATAGCACGATCTTCCGACTTTTTCATCCAGCCACTGCCAGCCATCCTTCTAAGGTCGCCGGTCCATTGAGCTGAGGTCCTTTTGAGGAACACTTAACAATCAAAAGACAAGGTGAATCGTCTCTTTTATTTGAATGTCGAATTTCATATGACGAAGGAGAAAAAAACCATTTCGGTTTAGCTTACTGGTCGACTGGTAGAAAATGCCTCATGGCATTAAGTTAAGCCCATCTATTTCATGATTTTCTTAAATCTGTGCAATCAAGTTTAAATAAATAAATAAACGGTGCAACTTTACGTCTATTTACTGACACTTAACTATTGGAAAAATATATGTGGATAATGTTTTGTTATAAATAATGCTACAGATCACTTTTATTGCCAATCGTTTCAAATCTTACAGTTAGACGCCTCCCTTTCCTTACATTTATTTAACTTTTATCGTCTTTGTCTGGAACACATCGCGTCTAGCGAAAGAAAAAGTGCAGTTCCAAATATTATTTTCCACTCCTTGTTTTTACAATAATAATAATAGTCATTTATTTCAGATTTTTAACATCCATAATTTGTTAGTTTGAGTGTTTGTAACATTTTTTCTTATAAACTATGTTATGTGTGCTCAGTAATAAAGACTATTCCATAAATCTACCTATTTTTCAGAGGAAGTCTACACCAACAAACCCTGGTTCCAATTCCTGAAACAGCGTTGGTCGACCAACTTTGATAGTCTAGAGCAGTTCTTCCTAAAAATGAAGATCCGTGATGACGAGCTCGGAAAATACTTGAAGAAGTACGAGAGGTTCCCTACTTACTACCGAGCGGCAAACTTGAAACATGGCCATTGGACTCGACCGTACTTCGATTGTGATGGACACTTAAAGCAGTGGGTGATTACGTATGCTGCACCTTTCTTCGGGTGGGACAGTGTTAAAGTCAAATTGGAGTTCAAGTAAGTGGAATCTAACAGTACTTAATCATTTTAAAAAGCCGTTGCACAAGGGGCTTGTCTCGCGTGCATTCTATTCTCTTCAAGATTTCTTATAACAAGGAGAATCAGCTACGGAACCCTTCGTGCGCGAGTCCAACTCGCACTTGGCCGGTTTTCTTTTTCTTTGTAACTCCAGAAATTAACCTACAATTCGTATCTGTATTTGCATGATATTTTTAATGGCTGGATAGGTAATCATATTTTATCATTGTCGATCTTCTGTACATCCTGTCACGGTAATACTAATATTACCGAGACCCTGTTCAAAGGCAAATAAATGTTTTCTTTATATAAATTCCGGCTTTTGGATCATAACTAACCTAATTTATTCATGTGTTTTTGTTTAGATATCATAAAAAGCATAATATATTGGATGTCTAATTAAATAAAAAATATTAGAATTTTCCTTTAACAAATCTGTTACGGTAGTAAAAGTAGTGATATAAGTTTTGTTTATCTTTAATATTTCTGCTTTAAAAACCATTCAGGTGTAAGCTTTAATTTCAATAAATGTTGTTTCCAGAGGAGTAGTGGCCGTGACGATGTCTCTGATGTCCCTGGACATCAACCAGTGTCCCGACAAGTACTACGTGCCGAACGCCTTCAAGAGCACGGACAAATGCGACAGGAGGTCGTCTTATGTGAGTACTGTTTGCTTTCGCGTTGCATTATTAAAGATCGCGTTTATCCCCGTTATAGTGAGTTTTAAATTATATTGTTTGGGGAATTATAAGTAGTCATCGTTTTCAGCCATAGGAAATCCACTGGTGAGCATAGACCTCTCCCAGTGACTTTCAGATTGTTAGGTTGGAAGCGGCCTGCATCCAACAGCTTCCTGCAACTATCACCGGTCGTCTGTCCACCTTGTGGTGGTGGTGGTTATAAAAAAATACTTTAATTACTTGATTTTTTACATTACACGTTGACGTAGTTTTGATCACATGATGCTCATGTCAGGACAGACTGTCAAAAATAGGATGAAAGGAAGGTAAATTTTCAATAAGTCTTATCATATGATATCACGACGTAGAAATAAAAAATATTTCTAAATTGTCCTAGAAAGGTGACCCCACAGAACAAGTAAGACAAACTGGGCTGATGCCTTTTCTGTAGGTGACGCCTGTATTATAAATATCATTTATAAATGTCACTTCCTTTTTTGGGTAATAAAAACGCATGTGTGTGCAAAATCAAATTTCACTTTGATTAGTCCAGTAGATTAAGAATAAGGGTGTGACAGACAGACACAAGTTATCCTATATAAGGGACCATCCATAATTTACGTCAATCATTTTTATGATATTTTGACCCCCTTGTCACATTTGTGAGACTCATCCGTACCTAGTAGTGTGACGTCACATATGTTTCAATTTACACCTAGAACTGGATTTTATCTATACTAATATTATAAAGAGGAAAGATTTGTACCTATTTTTGTATGTTTGTAATGAATAGGCTCAAAAAGTACTGGGCCGATTTAAAAAAATCTTTCACCAATAGAATGCTACATTCTTCCAATTTGACATAGACTACATTTCATTTTGAAAAAAAAATAGGGATCCTTGGTAAAATTTGAACAATGTAACCGAAGGTGTAGAAAAATGAGTCTTAAAATGTCTTTCGTCGAATGCGCTGCCGAAACTATTAGCGATAATTGTCTACCCCGTGCGAAGCCGTGACGGGCTGCTAGTCGTTTATAAGTTCAAATTTTGTGTTTCAATACTAGGCATATAAGATTTCGAAATGTGACGTTACGGAATTTAGGAATTCCTCCAACCCTTTCGTCATAATGTCACACTTCATTAACGTGTGACGTTATTTGTCATTGGTCCCTAAGGCTCACTTGCGCATCTCAAGATTAGCGAATTTAATCCCGAACTATCCACTGACACGGTATTAAACGTCATTCTTTAGCTGTCAGTTTGTATGACGATGACAGAGACATAATGATGTCTTAATCTCGTACTAAACTAATCCGGTTGTGCGCAAGTCCACCTTAGGGTTCCGTTTTATTTAGGCGTACGGATCCTTAATAATTATTTATAAAAATCTAATGCTCGTCCCCAGTGCGTTCCTATCCTGGGTCGCGGGTTCGAAGCCGGCGGTTACAAGTGCGAGTGCCTGCAGGGCTACGAGTATCCCTTCGAAGACCCCATCACGTACTACGACGGACAGATAGTAGAGGCAGAGTTCCAGAACATTATCGCGGACAAACAGACGCGTATCGACATGTTCAAGTGTAGGCTGGCCGGCGCTGCGGGGTTGCAGAGTAGTTTCATTGTGATGGTAGGCGTTTTGCTAGTGCTGATGAGGGTTCGGTAAGAGATGTATTACCAATACCAGCAAATCTTGTAATACACCGGCCAATTATCTCTCACAAATACTATTTAATAATAATTGGCAGAATCTCTGCTTTATATATAAGGTCGCTTTTTATAAACTGGTAAAACTTTAACAGAACTTTATTTCAATTTCCCTCATTTCATTCAGCAAGCAGCACAGAGAGTTATATTTTACGTTGAAATCAAAATAGTTTTTGGCGTTTTTCTCGAAAACTAGCGTATACAATTTTACTTTTTTTTTAAACAAAAATGATTTATTTGTGTTTTTTATAATTGCCCTTTAAATTTCACCAGTTTATAAAAAGCGACCTTGTATAGAGCAGCATTTAATTACATTAAAAAGAGATTAGAGCAGCAAACGTAATAGTTATGGCCACTACCTGTTGTGACTTCGTTATTTTTAATTAAAATTTAGTGAAATACCAATTTGGCCGCCCAATTTCGAGAGCTCGCAAGTTCGCATTCGCTGACGTAGTTTAGTGTCTCGCGGTGTGAACACAAGTATGAAATGCACCAGTGTAATGATTGTCTCTACTCGGAGACGTTGAGTCGACGAAAGCAAAGACAGAATAGATTTATTTACTTAATTGTTTAATACAATATGATTTATGAGATGAAAAGAGCGGCGTTAGTTGCAAATAGATGCTCTTCTTATATAGTAATTTTTATAAACTGTCATGTTCGAAAAATAAAAACTAGGCTTTAAAAAAACCATCAATTCGGAATTAATGTCAGTCACTATTATTGACGCATTCTTAATATGTTCTACATTTCAAATACTTTCGCAATTCCATAGTTCTGATTAAAACAGTATATTTTTCGGGTTATTTAAGTATGAGTTGAATGGTTGATATTAGTACACACTTTTTGATCTTAGTTTATCTAAGGAATTCTAAGGACTTTGAACAATGGACTGCAAAGGCTTTTATAAAATGGCAACTAAATTCAGCTGAACATTTTAGTTATATATATATTTTTATAGTTATATGTACGAGTAGTGAACATTCCGTACATATTTATTTTCTTATATTATTGATATTTAGTTTAATCAAATATTATGGTTGTATAACTTTATATTCTTGTAGCTTTCTTTTTGAACTTTATTGTCTATTTTTTCTAGAAAATTTTTGTAATTATATTTTATGTTTAGTTATGTAAGGCCCACTTGCGCATCGCGGTATAAGCGAATTTAATTACGAACTACGGTATTAAACATCATTTTATTGCTGTATGTTTATATGACGATAACAGAGACAGAACGATTTTTAAGGCTCGGTCTATACCCAGCCGGAAACCGGACCGGTTTAACGCGGATTCAATCCATTGCTGAAGCAATAAGGTCGTTTTTTGAACGGATTCTTACGGATGCTTACGGATTCCGGCAGCATACAGGGTTACATTACAAAGGGGTGCCAAATTTTTTAAATAAGATCCAGAGGTGCACTGCCTATGGTTTTTGTTGTCAATTTTAACTTTATCCTTTGGTATGCGCGGACGCTCCTGCTGTTAGAAATATACCTTACATCGAAAAGGCTAAGGTTTGTTTTCGCGCGCCATTGTGACTATTATTGCATTGAACTTTGCAGTTCTAGGTTACACACAGATATTCATAGTCATATTCATTTAATCACGTCATAATGTACATTATAGATGGTCAATAGTGCGTGTGTAATTTTTATGAACGAGACAAGATTATCCGCGCGTACAATCTTTAAACACCGGATAGTAATAAAAAAAAAGTTTTTCAGATCGTTTATATTGTCGATCGATTTAGTTACTGATTCTGAGTGATCCCTGAAAATTTGGCACCCCTTTGCAATGTTACCCTATATAGACCGAGCCTTAATCTCGCTCGAACTAATCTAATCCGGTTGTGCGCAAGGCCACCTTTAATGTACTGTTATCGTAAGCTTATGTTTTATAGAATTAAGAATCTCTATAACGTATAATACATTGAATAGTAAGTATGCTGGACATATCTCTAAATAAAGAAAAAAAACTTCACTGCATATTGTAACGAAACTCAAAAGTTGAGGCTCTGTTATTTCGCTGTCACTGTGATTTTTCACATGGTATCAATTTAAATTATTGTGAGTTATCTCTGTCCATCATGCTACGTTAAACATACTAACGGACATTTTAGGAACTAACATTGGAGACCTCCGTAGCCGAGAGTTGAGCACGCCGGACTTCAAATGGCGCCGCCATCTCTGAGGTTCCGGGTTCGATCCCCGGTCGGGTCAATGTAGAAAACGAACTTTTCTATATTGGCTCGGGTCTGGGTGTTGTGGTACCGTCGTTGTTTCTGATTTCTATAACACAAGTGCCTTAGCTACTTACCTTAGAATCAGAGCAATGTATGTGATGTTGTCCAATATTTATAAAAAAAAACACCAAATGTTACTTACGTCAATGCGTTATGTCAAAATGACAGCCGATAACGAAGTCGTAACTTATTTTCAATACCTATTGTTTCAGTTTATATAAGTTGTATAATATTTATGAGTTGTAGCTTAAGAGTGATTTGTTTTTTTAAACTCGTCTACTACTACTGCATTTACCTACTTATTCGTAAATCTACCCTATTTTAATTATATTAAGTAAAATCTTTGTCACCTTTTTATCATAGAATATGTTATTTTGGTTATTTAAATAGAAAAACTTATGAAATGTTGGCAATTTAATGTATGTTTTTCTATTTTTACAAGAAGTTAGCAATACAAATAATTGTTACATGCAAAGTTCACATTACAAAAATGACGTCTTGTCCTGGCAACTTTAGATTTATGTAACAAATCTATTTTCTTAGTTTATAAGTTTATACACCTGTACTTTAAGTAAAGAATCTCTTAAATTTTTCTCGAGACTTGCACAAACTGTAGTTGACTGAAAAATGCCGTCCATATTGTGCCTTTACAAGTTTTGTAAGTTTAATTTTGTAATTAAATATTTTACGATGATATAAGCTGTATTATTTTGTTCCTTAGTCTTCAGTGTACAGATCTGTCAGGCTGTAAAAAAAAATTAAATCATAGTGAAACAGAAGAAGAGTTTAAAATAATAATTATCTGAAAAATTAATATCACGCTTTCGTCTGGTTCCTGTGGCAGTGTAAGTTCTCAAACACCTAAACACAATACGAAGTCGCGTCGTGCATCGTGTCACGACGTTTCGTGACAATCCACATAGTAAAAAACCACGAAACGAACGTCGCAACGTGTCACGGCACGGATCGCAAACCTTCGGAAGACTGTCTAGAGTAGATTTTCGAAAAACCGCTCAGAAAAAAAAATATGATACAGGCTGTCCCTAAAAGTATGGATCAAATCAAACAGTTCAATAACGGGGGTCATTTCCGAACTTTTTAGCTCTTTTCGTAATATCAGATAGAACTTAAACAAACAATCAAAGATAACATTCCTATTTAGTGGGCAATGAATTTATATGTCCTGTGGGATACAGAAATGTTTTTTATTTCACAACTAAGTAGGTATTTATACGTCGGTAAAAAATAAAACCTTCATTTATAGAGCCAAAAATTTCGGGAATGATCCTCCTTTGGATGTTTTCTGCCTGTTTCATTTGATTCATACTTTTAGGGACACCCTGTATATTAAAAAATATATTTGCTACTGGACATGCCTGCAGTTATGTACTGCTAATAATTTTATTAGACTACGTGGGATTTAAAAAAAATACTTACCCATACTCCCGCAAGATATTGTTTCGTACGTACACCAATGCGCTCACCAAGCCGATGTAAATAGCGATGTATGTCAGAATGTAAATAATCAGGAACATACGGAAAAAACCCATCTCCCTCCTTCATTTGAAGGTTTTTACGTGTTTTCTATTCGTCTGGCAGTCATGTTTACCTGCATATTCGTTATCAGTTCGTATTATTTTGAGGTTTGTTGTAGTGAACTTATCATAAATAAATGACGTTTGGTGACATTTTGAATTTTCGTTTCTCAGCAAAGACATTTCGTTATAGTGAAATGTCTTTGTTTCTCAGTTATCAAGTGTATTACTTGTTCAGGGCGTGTTACTGACTGCGTCGCCACTATGGTCGCCACACGGCCAGCCTTCATCAGGGTGCTCTCGGACAAATAACTTACATTCACGATGCGGTCATGGAAATGTTCAAGGTTCATGGCACGGATGTTAAATTTTTGTTTTTAGCAATTACCATGCTAGGTTTATCTAAGATTTTTTAATACTTGAAAAAAAAATCGTCAGCCTCAGGTGGGATCCGAACCCACGTCCATCGCATACCGGGCGCGTGCTTTACCACTAAGCTACCAATACGTTCGCCGACTCGACGAAATCTTTCAAGTGGTTCTCACTGTCAAAGCCAGCATATTTTCTGATCAATGTTGCGGTATATACTACTACCGTCAACACCCGATAGAAATATTTTTACAAATATTTAACTATTGGTAAAGATCAGAAAAGCTTAAACAATTTAAAATTTTGTTTTTAGCAATTACCATGCTAGGTTTATCTAAGATTTTTTTTTGGGTTCGGATCCCACCTGAGGCGGTCGATTTATTTCAAGTATTAAAAATTCCTAAACATACTACATCCATAGACATCCATAGATGAGGTCTTAGGATGAGTGAGAGAAAGAATTTTGAGCGAGGAAGGTAAATAGAACCCATTTTAAGAGTGTATTGCGCGAAATTGTGAAAATTAAGGTATTTTTATTTCACTTTTTCTAGACGCTGAATTGATTAAATACATTAAAACCACCTTTGTAGGCTAGCCTGATCCTGGATCTAGGTCGCCGCCTTGTTGAAATTTTAAAAAATACATTTAAAATATAAAAAAATACACATGAAAGGTAATAACTTCTAAAATCATTTTTTTTCGATTACTTTATCAATTTTACGCATTAAACAATGATTCTCACATGAAAATGTTTGTATTGCAATTCCGCAGACCGCCCCCTTCTTAAAATTTAGTATAAATATAAAAAATATGAATATTTTAAGATTTCTTAATTTAAAACACAAACGCCTGATATATTTTAAAAGGAAACATTGCTCTTATTAATTTACTAGGCGCACCTAATTGAATGGTGTGATGCGTATTTTCTATAGATTCCTTGGTGAGGTCATGCACATGAAGCACAGATATTATTTCAAACCAGCCTGCCAGCTGATGATCATCCCCGAATTCTTCCCCGATGTCCCCAACTAAAGGCAGTCGTGTTACAAATCTATACTTTGCAGTACATTTTAGTGTTTTTGCTGTCTTTCAACTCAAATGTCAAGTCTTATCCCGTACAGAGTAGTGCAAACGCAGTTCATGCAAACCAATAGGTATCTAGCTAAAACATAAAAGAGTCTATGATAATTATGGATGTCATCAATAATGTATAAATAATAATAAAAATTGTAAATTCAATGTTTCGTTCACTTTTTCGTCAGCTGTGAGATTTATTATAAGCAAACGGTGCATATTTTTATTTCGGGCTAATTTAAAATGTTATAATACCTACTTGGAAAATAGAAAGAAAGAAAGAAAGAAAGAAAAAATATTTATTTGGCACCAAATTTACATAAAGCACAATCTATAGTAACTTAAATTAAAACTAAAACTAGTGGTACCAAAATAGATTTTTCTCAAGTAGGTATTATAAAATTATGGTGGTCCCGATCAGATGGAACCCGAACCCTGGACCATTGCATACCGGGTGAGTGCTTTTCCAACTAAGCTACTGAGACGTTAGCAGAGTTGACAAATTTTTCAAGAGCCAAAAGAATATAATTTTTTTAAAGATTTTCTGATCTTAATCAATAGTTAAATTTTATTTTTACTTAATTTTTGTTACAACCAACCCAAGGGCTCAGTCATTCTCATCTAACATTCACTTATAATCACCATTCACAAGAGCCCAAAAACGCTGTATCGGCTGCCTAGGTGTTGATTACCTTACCATATACTTTCAATATCATTGAAATAACACGGTACCAAATTTCTATCTTTAAAATAAATATAATCTTTAGCCTGCCGCTAACACTCTTGCGCCTCACACAGACATACAATATACATGACCTGCACCCCTCGCGTGAAATGTACAGACAGTAGTCGGTGATCCGCCGGGAAAACAATTTTTGTGGAAATTAGTGTTGTTTTTGTACAAATTACGTCGAAGCACGACAATCTGTGTGATCTTTGAGCCAGCAGTCATTTTAATGTCATCCTCATCAAAATGACTGCTGGCCCAAGGTGGAGGCGAGTAACCCAGGATAGACCTCAGTGGAAACTATTAGAGGAGGCCTATGTCAAGAGGCACACTGAGATTAGAGATATTTTATAAGCTAAGTTACCAACAATGTGTATGTTATCTCTACCAGAATAAAGGGCTTTATTATTATTATTATGTGATCTTTAATCTGACTGAATTTATTATTATTTGTAGCCCAATATGTTTGCGAATAATAATCTTAAAATATGTAATGGCAGTACATTATATTGTATATTTATAAATAAATTATCTTTAACTTTATACCTATAAACGTAGCCATTTCGTTGTTATCACACCATAACCTTTAATGTCTGATTATCCTGCCACTCTATACCCTGTTCTGAAAGCAGGTTAATGAGATTGAACCTCCACAGCTGAACATAGGACTCCCACAGTGAATTCCAGATCGGCTGGTTGGAACCAACCTATATGGACCACTAGGAATAGCTTTTGTGCTCTGCTCCTCCACTCGGACCGACATGGTGGCGTTTTTATATAAACACTTCAGCACCTCGATGTACCTATAGTTAATATTGCGCAGTTGGAGAGACTGTAGTACTGCCCAAGTCTCGATCGAAGCGAAGGGCTTGTCATAGTCCACAAACGCTAAGCATTGTTGCAAGTTATACTTTTCTGTCTTCTGCATAACTTGTCGCAGCGTATGGATGGGGTCTAAAGCCTTTTTGGACTACTAAAACTACGTGCGAGACGATTTGTGATGATCCTCGAAAACAATTTGTAGATATTGCTCATAAGCGAGATTGGTCTGCTATTTTTCAGCAAGGTGTTATTCCCTTTCTTGAAGAAGAGCACCACCGTACGTCTGTTTCATGCCTCCGGCGTTATCTCCTCGAGCAAGACGGAGCTGAAGAGTTTCTAATGAACTTTCAGTATCTGTGTTGTATTGAATCACAGAGGTAATTTCACCGTCACCCGGCGTCTTTTTGTTCCTACGCTGTTTGTGCATGTCAGGTTGGTAATAAAAAGCTGATTTTGCATGGTTAACTGTTTTTTTTCTACTTACCAGTTCAATTTTCTTTAACTTAGTACCGTTTCTCATTAACCTGTACAAAAGCTCTTTAAACTGTAAGGCAAAAATTTTAAAAGGCTGTATTTTCCATATTTATGTCTAAACTCCGTTCCCTTCAACTAATTATGAACACAAAGTATACATTGATTCGATTTACATTTACAAAATTCCATATTTAACACATTTTTAAAAATCGTTAAAATAATACAAGCTGTGCCACGTTTTTGAGAACGATCCTTATCTATGACACAAAAACTAAACGAGAATCGGTTCATCCGTTTGAGAGCTACGATACCACAGACAGATACACAAACAGACACGTTAAAGTTATAACACCCCTCTCTCCTGACAAACACTGGCTCCGACAGCTTCTCGCTGTCAGAGCCAGCGTTTTTGACACTTGAAAGATTACGTCTGCTCTGCAAACGTTTCGGTAGCTTAGTTGGAAAAGCACTCGCCCGGTATGCGATGATCGTGGGTTCGGGTCCCAAGTCCCAACCCTTACACACACACTTACACACCCCAATTCTCAATTTGGTTGCAATTTAAGTGATTCAAATATTACTGGAGAAAATAAAAATGGTTTTCATTACTACTTTTACATGGTGTGCAAAATTAAAATTGGAGATATATTCTTTTAAACTTTCATGGTCACTAACATTAGAATAGTTTGTTACGGGATTGCTACCATGTACCTTATCTTATATGTTACTCCGTGATCATGGCGCTTGCAACAGTGCCGAAATATCGGGAACTCAAAAATAAGGTACATGGTAGCAATCCCGTAACAAACTATTCTAAAATTGGAGAGTTGTAGAAATCCTCAAAGCAGCAAAAAACTGACACACAATCACGAGTAACATTATGTCTATCTATAGGTATGGGAGTAGGTGCCCTCGAGTATGTCAAAAATCCTCTTGATATACCCTACATATCGGAAAATCTTTAATGCTAAATGTCATGCTAAAGTATGTGAACTCTGGGAGCTGGCCAAAGAGAAAGTCATATAGGAAATAGCAAAAAAGGGAGCCGAGAAGAATTTGAGTGGCTATTAAAAATGATGACGTGAATGCATGTGGCGTACCGATGATAACAGTTGTAGCCTCTTACTCCATCATGCATTGTTGGAGTAAGAGGTCGTATAGAAAAACATAAATAACTTTATCAGGAGCTGCAATTATCATTGGCTACAGAAAAAGCTCTCTACATTTGCTGATAAAAATGAATAGTGTATGGTATGCGCGTGAGCTTAGAATTGCAATCTTGAAGTACCTGAGCATGTGTGCTATAAAAAATACTCTGGATCATCTAGCGGTACGGAGTCAACTGCCATAGTAGAAGGCTTTAAAAGTACATTAAAAACTAATTACATACTCATGGCTGATGGTATTCCGCAAATTTTGTACCGCGGCACACTGGTGTGCTGTGGTCATTAGTTAGTATGCCTCGGAATAATAAGGTTATCCCTGTCAATGATTAGGTACTCAAAATTAATTGCGAACAATAAAAATAGTGTACTCTATTATTTAGATCGCCTATGTTCAATTAAACTGGCCTGTGTTTCACATTCCTTACCTAAATACTTTTTCTGCAATTTAAAGCTTAGGTTTGATTTTCAATAAAAACAATGTTTCGTTAATTAATAATAAAGTTTGTAAAAATTATTTAGAACAAAAGTTTACGTAGGTATTTATAAACTAAATATTATGTATGATCTTAAATAGTATTTACTTCTTTACATTATTTTTTTCTTTAAGAAAAAATAGCAGGTAATGTTTACTCTGTCGTTCAGCCTACTCTGTAAAGCTATTTTTCTATGTGTGAGTGTTCACGTACGGGCCCGATCGGCTCTCTCCGAAGTTTTTCGTTCGAATGGCACCCCCTTAATGAATAGAAATATTTATAAACGTTTTGAGTTGTCACGAAATCTTAAAAAATCGAACTTGGCTAAAGATTTTAATAGAGAACAAAAGAACGCATCGCATTCGCTACGTTCGTTCGCATTGACGTTCGCTTATCAGTTTATCAGTGACACCTGTCAACCAACAGTGACAGTGACATTCAGTGACATTGTGTAGAAAATAAGAAAGGTCTATCTTTGGCCAATTATTAATTAATTTTATAATTTTAAGTATAAACTTCTTCAAATAAGTAAGTGCAAAATGGTTTTTAGACAATTTCTATTTATGGTTTCAATGTTTTTAGGTTACGTGATTCTAACCTTGACATCTAATAAAATGGATAAGGAGGACACGTAATTTATGCAAAAGATTAACATAGGTATATCACAGTGTTACGTACAAGAGCCTGTTCCCAGTTTAAATAAAAGATCTAGTTAGCCTACCGCCTAGTTTGCCTTCAATAATTCACAATATTAAGTTTATACATACATACTGTATCCATGTTCTCTTACTGGCTGTTAAATTAATAAATTTAATTTCAGGCAAAATGAGCGCTATCGTGAAGAAACTTTTTGATTCGCTGAGAAGCAAAGAATTTAGGGAATATTTAATGAGGTAAAAATATTTTCTATTATATTATTTTTATTTTTGAAATACCATTTAGGTGCTTACTTTTTTAAAGTTTAATAATTCGAAGTAACACAGACATGCTATGTTTCTTTTAGACCTCACTCATTCATACTTATAATTTATTTAATCCCATTCTATCAGGAAGTAGAAGAAAATTCATCACATCACATTCACATACAATCGTAACAGCTGGGTCATTCTAGAGGTCACACAAATATTATCACATGAATCCGTACATTGATAGTAATTAAATCAGTCATTGAAATACCTACTTGATAGTTTTTTTAAAAGTAATTTTAACACTTCCAAAAGTTTTAAATTATAATGAAAATGTAAAAATCAAGTACAAATAGGCAGCTTCATTCAAAGGATGCATTCACTATGCTTAGTGTAAAGCAATGTTTTGCTACATGATGGCTTTAAAACCCTAATGGCCTTATTACAAAAAAGATAGACTAGTGTTAGATACTTGTTTATAATTAGTCAACCAATTTGAAATGTTGACACATCAGATTTTCGAGACATGTTATCAACAAACATTTTTAATTGGTTGACTAATCTTTAGACAAGTGTTCAAACCTATCTTTTTGTAGTAAAACCATAATAATGTACGTACTAAGTACTAGGTAATACTTTGAATATTGTAGCTACTGTATGCTGTACTACTGTATGCTGTAGTACTGTATGCTGTAGTACTGGACTATTTAGTATTATGTTTGTTGTCTCTAGAAACAAATGGAAGTATTGCTCTACCAAAATGCTTGCTTGCTTTCTTACCCTTTTCTGGCACATTTACAGATTTCTTAAATTTAACAGACACATTATGTATTTGTTCATTTAAAAGCAAATTAATTTAAAGCTAATTTTTTTTTAGCACACATTTCTGGGGTCCTATAGCAAATTGGGGAATTCCTCTTGCTGCGATTGCCGATACAAGGAAGGACCCTAGCTTCATCAGTGGCAAAATGACATTTGGTAACATATATTCCTTGTTTACTTAATAAGAGCATTTTAGGGTTTTAGGGTCGACTTTACAACTAACACTAAGGCTGGGTTGCACCATCTTACTTCAACTTTAACAAACGTCAAAAGTCTGTCAAACTCCATACAGAAACAACGGTTATAGTAATAGTTATGGTTAAAGTTGAGATGGTGCAACCCAGCCTAAGGATTTTTTAAATAATTTTCAATAGTCATCTATCATACACTTACAAACATCTCTGTAGCTGAAAGGCGAGCGTGCCGTACTTAGTGTTGCCATCTCTGAGAGGTTCGAATCCTGGTCGGGTCAATGTAGAAAACGATCTTGTCTATATTATCTTGTCTGAGTGTTGTGCTGGGTGGTGCAGTTATTGTTTCTGATTTCTATAACTCAAGCGCTTTAGCTACTTACCTTAGGATCGGAGCAATGTACGTGATGTAGTCCAATATGTATTAACTATATACAACTGTTTATTCTATTTCATTTATTTAACTAATAAATGTTTATCAAATGCTACCAACCAATATTAAACTGAGGTAATACAATATAGTCATTTACCCACTATCAAGATAATGTAATTGTGCTATAAATCTTAGTTCCATAAATTTTATCTTTTATCTTATCAAGACAGATTTTTTGTGCCTAATATTATTGAGTGATATCTGAGTCGGGAGTTTTAATGATTATGAAAAATCACTGTGTAAAAACGAGAAATAGCATTGATAGTACCGAGCAGAGAATAGATCCTTGAGGTGTCCCAACAGAAACATTCAGGATGAAAAAATACAATTTAGTTAGACTTAGGCGACTAAATAGGTATTATTATCTATCGATTATGTACAATAACGTAACAATATAGCATATCGTAGTGTTAGTTTAAAGTGACCGCGCATCTATGAACACTGCAAGACACGCAACCACCGCAGTCATTGCAGTTTAGAAGTCTGTAGCCGCGCTCAGCGCGCGCAGTGAGTGCATCGGTCGCCTAATAGTCTCAGGAGGCCTAAATACAAAAGCGTATCGTTCGTTTGGTCGTATTTTCGGTCAAATTAAAATATCCATTCACTTGTATCAAAGGTAAACCAACCATACTTAACTTATGAACAATTGAAAACGGTCGGGTTTTTTACACAGCTAGAATGAGTTGGTTATATTTTATCAAAGGATTGACTCACACATGAGACTAGTTATTTCAATTTGTGAGGTTTATACGTCCGAACGAAAGATACATTTTCGTGCTAGGCCTCCTGGTCTTGCAGTGTTCATAGATGCGCGATAACCTTACAGGCTTGACGGTCGTTGAACTCAATATTTTTATTAAATAGCCTGTGATCGCGTATCGTGTTCACGAGTCCTGTAATTTTGAAGAGATTTGCTGTTATAATATTTTAAGCAATAGGAATTATGAAAAAACAACTTAAGAAATACTAATTTTTTTGCTAATTCAAATTATAATAACAATCAGTATTATTATTACATTTACATTTCGACGAACTCCGTAGCCGAGAGGCGAGCACGCCAGACTATTTGAGGCGTCGCCATCTCGGAGGTTCCGGGTTCGATCCGCGGTCGGGTCAATGTAGAAAACGGATCTTTTCTATATTGTCTCGGGTCTGGGTGTTGTGGTGCCGTCGTTGTTTCTGATTTCTATAGTGCTTTAGCTAACCTTAGGATCAGAGCAATGTATGTGATGTTGTCCAATATTTATTTTTATTATTATTATTTATTCTTCCAGCTCTGTCTCTATACTCGCTATGCTTCATGCGATTCGCCTGGCGAGTTCAACCTCGGAATATGCTGCTATTCGCTTGCCACTTCACAAACGAATGCGCGCAACTCACGCAGGGCGCGCGATTCATCAACCACCACTACTTACAAGGGGACAAGAAGGAAGTCGTTATGGAAGCGACAAAAGAGGTTAAAAACTAAGAAGTTTAAGGGTAGGGGTAGTCAATCGGTTTATAGAATAGACGTGTCAATGAATGATTCAAATATAAGAGATGAATAATACCCCAAGATTCAGAACCGTTTAATAGCAAATTGACAACCGATAAACCACTAGTGACTAGACACCATGTTTTAGAGTCACGTGATTTTTCGGTCGACCAATAATCTTGATCGAACGGCTTTGAATCGGGGGTCTGAATACGCATGTATGAAGAAATAGAATTCGAATTCTTGTCGAATTATGTATTCGAGTTGCATATGAAGTCGTAAAAATCGTTTACAAATTTCAGATTTCTTATGCGAATCGGAATTTAAGTTTTCAGACGACTTTTTTCTACTGGACAGTGATTTTTACTCATTGTGTGAGTGCGATGCAGCAGGTGCCCTGTTTTTATGAACAATAAGTGTAGAAAATAATGCTTTTGTATAGACAAAGTTGTTATGTCTGTCTGGGTGTCTGATTTACACCACAAAAGGCCAGACAAACAATGCTTTAACAATACGTAACGCCTTTCCTTATACGCTAAATATAATTATTGTAAATAAAAAACTGTTGTCACTGTCTCTACAGCTAATTGATGAATCACAACAGTTATTTTCATAAGAAAAAACATTTTTATCTATGTTTATTTTAGGAGGATTTTTTTTCTTGATTCAATCTAATCATAACCTTTATACAGTAATTGTGAAATATTTGATCTAAGTATTTAAATTTTGGTTTGAAAAGGACACGTCTATCTTATAAATTGATTTTGGTAACTGCCAATCAAACACCTAAAGAGTCTTTAGTACATTCAGGAGCATTGTGCATTGTAAATTTTTAATACTTGACTTATCCTAAGATAAGACCGGTAAGTTCAAAAATGTGCACTCGTTTTTGTTTTTGAGTGTACATGAAAGTGAATGCAAGGAAATAGGCTACATCCCTCAGCTTATGTTATGCGTTGTACAGTAGGACCTTATCTGAAAAGCTATTTTTTAATTAAATTACTACTATTAGGCAGACTAAAATGTGGTATTGTCAGATTGAAAATACTGTCTAAAATTCTTCAATCTTTTAGGAGTTTAACAAATTTTTCTATGGATGCTAGGTTTGACAGCTGTCAAGTTTAACAGCTGTATGCTCATATGCTGTCTTCTTAAATACCTATGCTCGGACTATTTAAAGCAGCTGTTTCCGGAAGGAATTTTTTAGAACCCGTTCAAAAAATTACCTTATTGCTTGAGCGATGGATTGAATCCGGGCTTACCCGGACCTGTTTCCGACTGCTTATAGTCCGAGCGTTGTTTATAAGATAGTAAAAAACTCGGAATTAGTCCCACCAATTCTATTAATGAAGATTGCTTCACTAACATTGGTTAAACGTACAAAACGGACTATTGTTGATAGATGTGGCCTATAAAATATTTACAGGGGTTAACGTATCAAATAAAGGTGTAGGTACTAATATCATAAACTGTGATATGAATAGCTATATGTTTACGTTATTTTCCTTGCATTTACGCATAAAAAGAGTCTTTTATTATAGGTACAGTAGTCGAGAATATTTAACGCTCTTTATGAAGATGTAAGGACAGTGATCGGTTGGCTTCGGTTTTGTAAAGCGTCATGTTATTCCCTAGTTTTAACCTACTTTAAAAAAGAAGTTTATGTGGTTGGCTGTATGTATTTCTTAAATACATGTTCATCGATATTTTCGTCAATTTTGGACCGATTACAAATTTTTTTTTTTTAACATTCAATCGCGTTGGACCTTTATGTGTGATGGATAGGGATTTTATATCAATTAAGAAAAAAATTGAAGGTTTGAGATAACATACCTCAAAACTTAATTTTTTTTTCAAATTATCAAAATTGTTGTTGACTGTACATTTACAATTAAAATAAGCCGTGTAAAAATACTTTGACATTCTTCCCAAATCTGTTTTAGTTCTAACGAAAAAGCAAATAACATCGTGAACAGATAGAGACAATACAAAAGACAGAGACAGCTATACAAAACCGAGTTAGCCGATTTTCAGCGGATACAGTAAAAATATATTTCTGTTATACAATTTGTTATCTGAACAATAGAACTATTTAAATATTTGTCATGTACGTACATTGAAGCCAAGAGTAGCGCAATTATAATAGTCATAAGTAGATAATTATATCTTCCGTGTCAACGTAATTTTAACCCAATGTGTTACCCTAAATGCTGTTATGTACAAATGTAGGTTTATTAAATAAGCGATGCCTATTGGTTGTAAAGAATCTTATTTTATTATGTTATAGTTCATGTGAAGGGTATATTTTTTGAATATTTATTGCAATTATACTCTGTTATTGATCTGTTTTGGTGTGTTTTATTATGAACCTATTTGTCTTCGCTGACATATGGAGCCAAATAAAACTTAGTTTAAATGCGATAAGATTGTTACTGAAAAATAGTATTACAATAATGTGCGTCCCGTGACGATCGGAAGGTAAGTGACATACTAAAAAATACTAAGTATGGATTTAAGAAACGCCTGCGAGAGTTACACAGCAAATTATTATATCTATTACTAATTGATCTTAAGAAGTGAAAGTAAAACAATATAAACAAACAATAACTAGGTCAATCTACGGATTAGGCCGTAACACTATTTCTTATACGTAGGCATCAATCTACAACTTAGTCATGCGACTCAAGTTCCAGTGAAGGAGTCTTATTTATAGAAGCAGGTCAATAATTTAGGTTTTGGTTACAATCATCCTTCAGTTGTAAAATATTTGTAGCCATATTTTGCCCCTAAGGGTCTGTATCCTTATTTTCGACGAGTGACTCGAGTCGAGAGTGATTAGCGAATGGCTTTGCAGTGATAAGCGAGTAACTCCGAGCCAGTCGATTTTTATACTCGAACAGCTTTTTTTGCCTTTTTACTCGAACTCAAGTAAACTAGACAACAGTAACTTTATACTACTAACGACACCGTCGCGTCGCATCATTTTTAGATTTTTGATAGGAACAATTACATCGTTAATTTACCATTCCACATAAAATCATCATGTATTTATGCACCCTTTTTTATTTATGATCTGACAACAGGTCCATAATCCTGATGAAGACTAGCAGTCTGTTAGTTTTGAAGGTTAAGCGAAATAAACTCGCTTGCACAGACTATACCGAGGCAGACAATGTCGCGTGAAACAATACAGCGCGCGCATTGTGGCCGCTACGCTGTTGTGGCATACTAAAGTACTTACTAAATGAGAACGTTCTACTTACGTCGAGTTCATTACGTTATTTGAGTAAGTATGAGTTTAGGTTACTTTTTTGAAAGGCAGTTTTTTAGCCCTAGGGGATTATTTTGGCTCAGCTCAAATCAGCTCAATCATAATGTATCACTAGGTATTCTATACTACCATGTAAAAATAATGGATTTCAGTTAATTGTATCAAACTCAATGTTTTTGGCACGTTACCCTCTAAAAGGCAAAGAAATCCGCATTTATCGTTATTTAAGTAATCGTACACAACCTTATAGTTACAAGGTCTTTTCCTATTGCGTCAACGGTTGGCGTAGTGAGGCAGTGCACCGGTCCCTGGTTCGATTCCCAGACCGAGTTAATTTCGATTAAAAAGAATCTGAATTGGCTCTGGGATCAGTGTGCTGGTAGACGGCCCTGACAAATTTCATTATTTAGTCCCATGTAAAACGAGAGTGTTAATCCCTAACTTCGAGAACACTATGCATAATTAATTTTAAGACATCATTTATTCAAACTAATACCTATTTTAGGCCCGGTAACATGGTACATTATAATTTATTAGAAAAATCTGATTTTTGATGTCGTTTAAATCAATAAAAAGTAGGTAAGGCAGTTGAGTTAGATAAATAGTGACGTCATAGCTTGCCATCGCCATACAAATTATATAAGGAATAGCTGCATTTACATAGCTCATAAAAAAGATGTCAATTGTTTGGTGACTATTGGTGACAACAACACTGTTGGGGAACTTAATTTTGAATAAGGAATAGCTGCATTTACATAGCTCATAAAAAAGATGTCAATTGTTTGGTGACTATTGGTGACAACAACACTGTTGGGGAACTTAATTTTGAAGCCGGAAATACATCGAATTTGAGGAATAAAAAAAACGGAACGGCGTACGGCGTTGGCGTACGAAAGGAATAACTATGAATGAAAAAAAATTCATTCATAGTTATTCCTTCCGTACGACAATATTACTCGACCAAATTAGGTGGATTTTGGTTCCGTTAATGTTGGAATGATAATGATTACTATTTGAATTAGCAGGACTTTTATGGTGCATATTTTTTAAGGAATGTTAGGGACCTTTTAAATAAATATCTCATAAAAAAAATTTTTTTTATTCGCCAAACTCGATGTATATCGATATCTGAGTATGTTAGTTAATTTTCTCGGGTAATTAAAAATTCACGGTGTATAGTGTGTGGCCGGGGAAAATATTAAAAACCGAGACTCTCTATAGAGTATTAGTATTTTTTCTGAAAAGGTTCTAGTCAACCGAAACCCATGCCAATTGCACACAATAAGAAAATAAAGTTACGATTTAAAATCAGTGTACTTATTATTGCAAAACGATAATTATTAGCGTTATTAACGCTATTTTTAACGTTGTAAATGTCGATTGTCAAAGAGACGTTCCGAGTAGCCACAGGAGTAAAGAAACGGAACATAATGAACTCAATCGATCGAGTTGAGCGGAACTATTATATTAGATTGAATTTAAGATTAAGTTTGTTAAAAAAAATCAAAAAGTAAAGTTTTGATTTAATTTAGTTGAGAGCATTCAATTGCTAGTAGCCTATAGAGCCTCTGTTTTCAACATTATCCCCGGTTCTAGGCCACACACTGTATAAAGTACCTTACGTAATTTACTTTGAGCGTTAAATTACTTGCCTTTGCGAATATTACATAAATCTAGTTCGTTTATCGATGCAGCCTAAACGTGCAGGCAAGACACGTCGATATGCAAATGTAGTCAGCATGTGCGAGGTGACAAGGGCAGCTTCACAAAAGGCGGAATAATGGAACTGACGCGCGCTTCCACTATGTTACACTAGGTAGGTAAGTAATCTATGTATAGATCATCACCAGCCTATATCAGTCCACTGCTGGACACAGGCCTCTCCAAAAGGAGGATTTTGCCATAATCGCCACGCTTGGCAGGTGGGTTGGCGATCGCAGTTTGGCCAATGGTGGAGAGGAGACGCTGCTGCCCGTCTTCTTGTGGCGGTTCTCCTGTAGTCGCCTCTTACGACACCCATAGGAAGAGAAGGGGTGGGGCAATTCTTTTAGCGTGCCGGCACCACACGTCACACGCGCTTCCACTATGTTACACTAGGTAGGTTAGTAATCTATGTATAGATAAACGAAGTTTCACATCTCTTGCTTATGTCCTTTATTAATTTTAATAATTTAATTTAATTAATATTTTCTAAAACTTTTAATACCTATCATATTAATTAGCAAACAATCTATTTTAGGTACCTAAATAAATCTGAACACTGTACCCTTAACCTTAACAGTTTAAATTATAGCAGACATCAATGCTAGGTACCCAAATTGTTTCTATACATATGCAGCTGTTACTAAATAAATGAAATGACATTAATGCTTCGTTAGATAATACGAGTAGTACTTACATAATAATAAAAAGAATTTAATCCTACAAATTTTATTGAAGAAACCTTAATTGATATCTGTTTACCGTCAGACTGCCTTTATATTTAGTCACTAAATATACTCCGATAAAAGGATGACAGTAATATTATCGTGTACGACCAGATTTGGCGATTTAAATAAGGCCAATTAAAAGTTACAGAATCAAAATGAGTTTAGGTTTAGCGTAGATACTTATTTAATGGTCAACTGGCTAAAAATGGCACATTTGTAAGATATTAAGCAATAAAATAAATTCCTAAATATAGGTATATTGCGTTAAAACCACACATCGTCTTGAAGTTAAGGAATAAAGTTAATTTAACTAACATTCTTGTATAACGTGGTTACGAGATAGTTAATTTTGTTAGGGCTACTATCACCCCATTAAGAACCGCTAAGGAAAGAAGTTGCCGCTTAATACGTTTATGTAATTAGTCTTTTCTCAAGAATCGAATCCCTGACTTTCAAGGCAAACCACGCCATGCGCCAATCAGTCTAAAATTGTAATGTTAGTTAAATTCACTTTTATTCTAATTCCATAAAGCTGAAAATCTCGTAAAATACAACATAAAACCAATTATGATCAATTACGTTGTGCAGAAAATCAAATTTTGCAGTCGCCACTCAATTACGTCGATTTCCCAGGCGGTTCAATTTTGATCAAGACGCGGAATTGTCGATACATCATTCGGTGGCGAACCATAATTGGGCTGACTGGCAGTTTTCTGAAACGCCCAACCACAGTAGAAACAAATAAGTAGGCCAATTCGAGCTTAAAACGAGCGATAATAGCCTAAACTCGTAGGGCTGCCGCTTATAGTTTATTCAATCGTCTAAATGCACAGTTAATCTTAAACAGGGATAGATACAAAGTTTTCAGGAGCTGAAAATTTTATTTCATTACCTACGTCATGTTTAGTTGTTTGAAAAATTACGGTCGAAATAGGATTAATTAAATCGTGGCTTGACAGAATCATGTATTTATTCAAATAAAATAAAATTATTATGCATAATCTTTAAATTCGTAAATTGAATATTTTCACAATAACCTCAAATAACAGGCATTAAAAGTACTTTTTTTTCTTTAGCAAATTTATGAATTTTTTACATTTATGTTAAGGAACACGTACAAATATTAAGAGTGGCGGTATTATTACGTACGGCTGGTACTGGCGCACATTTAGCAACGATAAATGTTGTCAGTGTGTCCGTGCGACGACGCATATGTACGGGCGCGCTCACATAGAAACCGCGTTCGATGCGTATATTACAGTGTGTTCCGTAAATTAAGGTCAACCTTGTAACCACATATTCTATACATCATATTGAACAACTTTTGTTCTATCACTTTTTAAATTATGCATATGTTTTTCTTTACTGTCTTTACAAATCTAACTGATTAATTTGTTAATTTTGTATGGGAAGTCGATACATCTTCATGCAAATTTGCAAAAGTGATAAAACAAAATTTGTTCACCATGATGTACCTATAGAATATGTGGTTACAAGGTTCACCTTGATTTACGGGACATCCTGTATATTATGAAGATGACCTACTTATTAAAATTTGTTTCTACTATGGTCCAACTATAAAATAAAGCTGAAACAGCTAACAATTGCTTTACGACTTAGAATTTGCTACGTAACATTGCAGCGATTGATTTTCAGAGGTCTGCTATGAACGCTTAAAGTATCAACAAGCAGTAGGTATGTAATAAATTATAATGGCCATAATGTCGTCCTTACTGTCACACAAGTTAACTGAAGAGCTGGCTTAAGCTTAAGCTTTAAAAGGAGGAATACTTACTTACGTCAATATTCTCCTGAGTGATAACTTCGTTGGATTGATATTATCTATAGATTCATGGTAGATGACCTCCGTAGCCGAGAGGCGAGCACGCCGGACTTTAAAAGGCGCCGCCATCTCTGAGGTTCCGGGTTCGATTCCCGGTCGGGTCAATGTAGAAAACGAACTTCTCTATATTGGCTCGGGTCTGGGTGTTGTGGTACCGTCGTTGTTTCTGATTTCTATAACACAAGTGCTTTAGCTACTTACCTTAGGATCAGAGCAATGTATGTGATGTTGTCCAATATTTATTATTATTATTATATATTATGGTACAAGTCGCTGTTACAATATATTTAACTAATAAACGAACATTATTTGTACCTTACAAAAGTCATGAATGTTTATAAACTTAATAAAGTAAGTACCTAAGTGTGTTTGTTTTCTAGTCACTACCTACCTACAAGCTTTGCTTAGTTCAAGATAATTAGTGAGATTGTAGATTTTTTTTTTGAATTCTTCACAGCATTTCCTCTAATTCAATAGCTTCTCTAACTGAATATCGACTGGAAGAGTTCGCTCGTAGCGATAAGACTGCCTAAATAATGCGATTTACTTTTCGACGTGTACTCACAAGACGTATTCATTTAATATCAAATAGTGTTTTTCCACTATATTTCTGTAACATTAAGACCAATATTTATCCAACTCGCTTCAAAGAAAAATACATTTTCTTTGAACTAGCTTCTTTATACGTCTTACAAATGACTATTACCTCGAATAGCCGAAGAGTTTCCAGTCCATGAATGGCGTAATAGCTTCGTCTGGCATTTTGCCGTCGGTTAAGAGCCGGTTCCGGTCCTGTCCGGACTTGTTTGTTTCAACTTATGCGCGAATAATATTCGTATTTATTTTCTACGGCTTACTGAATATTTTTAGAGACTTCTTTCGGGGTAGTAAGTTTTATTAGGTATTTTATAAAACTTGACTGATTTAAGTAACGCCAAAAGTGTTTGTAAGTAAAAAAATAACTTTTGTTTAAATTAGAACTGGAAATTCACTGGAATTATCCATACCTTCAAATTTAATCTAATTTCATATTTACCTATACCACTCGAACAGTGCTTGAGTAAAATTGTCGCATTGCCTGGAGTTATACTAATTTCTCTGTCAGTGGACACGGTAGGGCATTGCAGACTACGGCGCGCGCTACGGACTACGGCCTTTGCAATCCCGTAGCAAATCGTAGCAAAATTCTTGAAAACGTCGTAGCAATTGAAGACCCTTTCATTTAAAAAACCCCCTCAAGCACTTCTTCAACAACAGAGTGATCGCCTGCAGAAGTAGTGTCAGCACAAACTACTAACTAGTTTAAGAACAGACTAGACAAGTATCGAACGACCTCCGTAGCCTAGAGGCGAGCACGCCGGACTTTATGGCGCCGCCAGCTCCGAGGTTCCGGGTTCGATTCCCGGTCGGGTCAATGTGGAAACGAACTTTTCTATATTGTCTCGGGTCTGGGTGTTGTGGTACCGTCGTTGTTTCTGATTTCTATAACACAAGTGCTTTAGCTACTTACCTTAGGATCAGAGCAATGTATGTGATGTTGTTTGATATTTATTTATTTATTATTTATTATCTGGAGGAATAGAAAACGTAAACTATGATAATTAGATGCAGGCTATCATTAGTTGTTTCAATTGCCTGCCTGCTAATAATAAATAATAATAAAAATTTAATAATAATAAAGTGCATTGTTGATTTTATCAGGCGCCAGGCATAACTCATAACTTTTTTTGTGAACCTTTTGCATCTCTGTCTAATATCTGTTAGAACTAATTGCAACAACATTGCAGTGCAGACTACGGCGCTACGGACTATGGCTTTTTGCAATCCCGTAGCAAATCGTAAAGAGTCCTGAAAACGGCGTAGCAATTTTATGAGATTATATTTTTTATGTGCATTGGCGATTTTATCAGGCGTAACTCATAACTGTTTTGGTGAACCTCTGGCGGTGAAACATCACTGTCTAATATGTAACTGCAGCATCTTTAAGGCGAGTAGTGTCACCAGATCTAAACTGGTAAACCTATGTAGTTTAAACTTACTAGTTAAGCCCAAATTGTCTATATAAAAGAAAAGACACAAAAAAATATATATATGGAGGCAGCAAATATATATACATTACATGGAATATGTAATGTAAGTACTATTGCCATATAACTCTACTCTCAAATTACCAATATTTTTGTTTTGTAATAACGTTCCCATCCATCAATCTATTAATGTTTTGGAGCGTTTTATATAGACAATAACAAATGAATTGTTACATATAGGCTTTAATTAGGCCTAACAAGTGTGTTTTTTTTTAAGATTAGGTAAATAAGATTTTTTTAAGTTAGAAAACTACCAATATAACTCGATAAGTATAGTCCAGAAAAAATATTTCCAGATCTCGTTATCCAGTGAAGATGAATGATAATATTTTTTTCGAAATAAGACAGAAATAGTTTACGGTAACTATTATTAATCGACAAGGCAGGTAACACCGATTGAAACACCTGAGGCTCATTAGAAAATATTTTATCCGATACCTACGTAGAAATTGTCCATAAAACATTTCACTTTTGTTTTTCAATTAAATAGAAGACACAACATGGATAATCTTGTACTCTGCCTCTTCGAACCCGACATTGGCGAAATTATCGGACCGTTCCCAAGACGACGGGCACGATATTATATTACGTTTAAATAAAAACTTATTCTAGCGATCCCACTTTTGTTTTTCAGCTTTAGGAGAGAGAGAGAGAGAGAGAGAGAGAGAGAGAGAGAGAGAGAGAGAGAGAGAGAGAGAGAGAGAGAGAGAGAGAGAGAGAGATCTAATAATTAACTTTTAAAAATAAATAAATACATAAACTTTCATAAGCAATATAATAACCAATTTATTTATATATACATATTTATATCTAAAATAATAATACAAAAATATATATATACAGGATGTAAAAAAAAAGAGTTCTCCATAACAGGTTAATGAGCAGGAATTGGATCCGGAATTCGTCTTTCTAGTAAAGTGGAGCGACGGCGACTACACTACTCGTAATTAAATGCGATAAGGACTTGTAAATATTAGGATTATTTATGAGTTTTTACTCATAAACTACACAGTTAAAGCTTTTTTTTTTACTGTATTTATTCAAGTAACAATAAGTATCTAGGCAATCATCGGAACTGGCAACGGGAAAAAAATTATGCTTGTTTTACAAAATATTTTTTTTAAAGCACAAACAATAACGAAAACCAATGTATCGTTGCCAAAGCGATATCCAGGTTTAAATATAAATTCTCAATGATAATGATAAAATTTTGTAATACTTAGTCTTCGAGTTGACTTAACAACAAACAACATCTTATTGATTACTTTAAATAGAGAATCTAAAGATTCAGAGAAATGTATGTGATGTTGTTTGATATTTATTTATTTATTATTTATTATCTGGAGGAATAGAAAACGTAAACTATGATAATTAGATGCAGGCTATCATTAGTTGTTTCAATTGCCTGCCTGCTAATAATAAATAATAATAAAAATTTACGAGATTGTATTTATTTTAAGTGCATTGTTGATTTTATCAGGCGCCGGGCATAACTCATAACTTTTTTTGTGAACCTTTTGCATCTCTGTCTAATCTCTGTTAGAACTAAGAACAGTACAGTGCAGACTACGGCGCTACGGACTATGGCTTTTTGCAATCCCGTAGCAAATCGTAAAGAGTCCTGAAAACGGCGTAGCAATTTTATGAGGTTATTTTTTTTATGTGCATTGGCGATTTTATCAGGCGTAACTCATAACTGTTTTGGTGAACCTCTGGTGGTGAACCATCTCTGTCTGATATTCAAATTCAAATCTAATGATATGTGTTAGAACATTGCAAATACGGCGCTACGAACTAAGACATAGCTGCAGCATCTTTAAGGCGAGTTGTGTCGCCAGATCTAAACTGGTATGTAGTTTTAAACTTTCTAGTTAAGCCCAAATTGTCTATATAAAAGAAAAGACACAAAAAAAATATATGTATGGAGGCAGCAATATGTAATCTAAGTACTATGGCCATATAACTCTACTCTCAAATTACTAATATTTTTGTTTTGTAATAACGTTCCCATCCATCAATCTATTAATGTTTTGGAGCGTTTTTTATAGACAATAGCAAATGAATTGTTACATTAATTAGGCTTTAATTAGGCCTAACACGTGTGTTTTATTTAAAAGATTAGGTAAATAAGATTTTTTTAAGTTAGAAAACTACCAATATAGCTCGATAAGTATAGTCCAGAAATATTATTTCCAGATCTCGTTATCAAGTGAAGATGAATGATAATATTTTTCTCGAAATAAGACAGAAATTGTTTACGGTAACTATTATTAATCGACAAGGCAGGTAACACCGATTGAAACACCTGAGGCTCATTAAAAATGTTTTATCCGATACCTATGTAGAAATTGTCCATAAAACATTTCACCTTTGTTTTTACCCGACTACGGCAAAGCCAAAAGGAAGGGTAATGATTTTGGCAGTCTATGTATGTATGTATGTATGTTTGTATGTTCCACCGTAGCACCTAAACTACTGAACCGATTTTAATGAACGAGGTGTCAATAGATTCGTATTAATGGCCCGGGTAAAATAGGCTGTATAATTTTTATCAAAATTGTCTCAGACGGAATTAAAACGTCAGTTTTTAACCTAAAAAAAACTTAAATTGTGATAATCATCACGTGTTTGGTATCAAAAGAAAGTTCTTGGCTAGCACATTATGAATATGTATATATATCATATTGTTTCAGTCATAATCTATACATTTAAATGCTTTGTCCTGAATGACTGCCTGACGGATCAACGCACAGCCTAAGCCGCTGATCGTAGAGACCTGAAACTTGGAGTGTGTGTTTTTTGTATGACGTAGGCATTCGATAAGAAAGGAGTTTGCGAAATTCAACCCCAAAGTGGGTGAAACCGGGGGGCAAAGTTTGTATGGGACAACGTGATTCCATGGTCCAATCTACTTCAAATTTTGTATAAACATTCTTTAACAGCATTGACGGAAGACATGTTTTGTATTTTATTGAAATGCATCCCCTAGCGGGGTTAAATAGGGGTAGAAAGTTATTTTGGGGGTGATTTGCTTCGAAGTTGATAACAACACTCCTTAGCGAAGCTATAAATGAAGAATTAAAAATAATTTATTTTAATGACGGTTGTCATATAGTGTCAAACACAAAGACATTGCAAATACATTATTTTGATGTGAAAAAAATGTGTTCGTAAGCTTCCTTAAACTTAGGATTCGCTACATATCTATGTAATCTTCTTTATATATAAAACAAAGTCGTATATCTTACAACACTTATAACTCGAGAACGGCTGGACCGAGTTTCATGGTTTGTAATTTGTTGGATTTGTCTCCGCCCCGAATAGTAGAATAAATAATTAAAAAATGGAAAAGCTGACGAAAAAAAAGCTGTTAGGCGTTACAAAGTTCGCCGGGTCAGCTAGTTATTAATAAAAGTAAACTAACTGATCTGAAGACTGGAACTACAAGATTTCTATATTACAATGAAGTTCTGACGGTACGATGGAGGTAGTAAAAGGCAGTCTAGACACCATTTTTTGAAGCAGGACAGGTGACGCAACCATTGAGGATAATGTACTTGGACGCAATTATCATTTGGGGCTACCCAAGTAAAATAAGGCGGACTGCAGCCACGGACGTAAACTGCAGCCTTTCTCTGTTAATTCTGACCATGAACATGACAGAAGAGACGTTACTAAAACGAATGAGATTTGATATAGCATACCAGCAAGCCTACTATACTATACATATATATATATATAGGTATATATATATATATATATATATATATATATACTATATACTATACCTACTGTACCTACAGACAATGATGGTGTGATAATGATGTGATGACGTCAGTCTACTGATGGACAGAGGCCTCTCCAAATGCACGAAAGTGATATCAATCCTTGGCTATTCTTTTCCATCCATTTCCAGGTTTAAGTAGAACATCGCATTTTGACAGCAGATATTAAGGTTTAAGTTAGGCCAAAAATTGTAATGAGAATAAAGATGTATTAATTGTAATTTTAAGTATTGAGTAAGGACCTAGGTATAATGTTTTTATGTTTAGTTTATGAACATAATTAAAAATAAATTTCTTTTCTTTAATTTTGTCTTAGCTCTTTACTTAACTTAGTTTACTTTTGTTATTTACAAATACTACCGTTACAGGAAATAACCCCAATAATACTGATAGGTAGCGCCGCGCGCGATCCGCTCGTGAGCTGTACGCACGCAGCACGCGTTCCGTTACTCAATCGTTTGGTGCGCCTCCTTACCGCAACTCAAGCTAGGCTTGTACAGAGCGCGCGATCTGCGCGCGTGCATTTCCAGTTCACTTTCCAGGTAGCTCATAGGTCGCGCGGCGCATTCGCCAGACTTGAACGCGGCCTTAGGTTAAGACCAGATCTGGCGAACGCGCCGCGAATGCGCAGGTCGCGCGCAGCACGGCCTGTGAGCTACCTGAAAAGTGAACTAATATAAATAATAAATACACGCGTGCAGATCAAAGCCTTGCATGAGTTGCGCTATGGAGGCGCACCAAACGATTGCAGTTAAGCTTCAACCAAACCAACACGTTCAGCCTGCATGCGCGTTGGCGACTTTTCGCGTGCAAGGCTTAGAGCATTCAACCAACTAAATGCTCTAAGGTGCAAGGCCAGTGTACATCTACCTTCCGTTCCGAACATACTCCTACCTAATGAATTTGGTGATAATAATAAATAATAAATTAATAAATATAAATATTGCACAACATCACATACATTGCTCTGATCCTAAGGTAAGTTGCTAAAGCACTTGTGTTATAGAGATCAGAAACAACGACGGTACCACAACAGCTAGACCCGAGCCAATATAGAAAAGTTCGTTTTCTACATTGACCCGACCGGGGATCGAACCCGGAACTTCAGAGATGGCGGCGCCATTTGCTTGCCTCTTGGCTACGGGGTCGTCATAATGGAAGATAGCGAAACTAAAATCAAAACTGAAATGCTTCTATAAGCAGCAGTTATTGAAGATGAAAAAAAATGAGTATCATTTGAAATAAATTAATTTATAATCAATCTGGTAATCATTATTGACGCGGGTTCCTTTTAAACAATTCGTAAAAAGTCAAACATTACAACAGAAGTAATATGAAGATAAATAACACTTGAAAAAAAATCATCGACCTCAGGTGGGACTCGAACCCACGTCCCATCGCATACCGGGCGAGTGCTTTGACCACTAAGCTACCGAGGACGTCACGTGACAAGATGAAATTTCTCAAGTGTTTTTTTTCGCTGTCAAAGCCAGCGTATTCTGATCAATGTTGTAGCTTTATGTATAGCTGAGTAGTAATACTACCGTCAACACCCTATAGAAATATTTTTACAAATATTTGACTATTGGTTAAGATCAGAAATGCTTAAACATTGTACATTTTTGTTTTTAGCAATTCCATGCAAGGTTTAATTGAAGATAAATAACACTTGAAAAAAAATCATCGACCTCAGGTGGTGGTTTCAGCTTAGTGGTCAAAGCACTCGCCCGGTATGCGATGGGACGTGGGTTCGAGTCCCACCTGAGGTAGATGATTTTTTTTCAAGTGTTATTTATCTTCAATTAAACCTTGCATGGAATTGCTAAAAACAAAAATTTACAAAAGTAATATGGATATTATCATACTATCATATCTGTCCATGACATCAAATGAACGCGGCCGCCCGATCGCGCGTGCGAACGCTGTATTTCAAGCCGCAGCTGCGCAGGACGCACCGGTTTGAACTCGTCGCTACAAATGGTATTGAACTATCTGAACGCCACCGTGCACGCCATCGCGCACGCAGGATGAACGCGTTGGTTTGGTCAAGGCTTAACGGATCGCGTGCTGCGCGCGTGCAGCTCAACTGTTCTTAGAATGCTACTATGTAGATAGTAAATGGCTAGTGTATTATGTCGATCGGGAAACGGAAAAATATTAAATAAAAAAATAAGTTTAAAAGACTATAACCCGACTACGTAAGAAAGTGGTCTAAAAAGGAAGAAACAAGTAAATAATTAAGATAGAAATCCAGAAATGCACAGGTACAAAAATGGTCAAGGTAGAGCCGTGGTCGTACCCACTGTATACCTACTATGATATTGTGGGTGCCAGGAACACTTCCATTTAACAGAAATTGTACTGTGATGGTAGGTTACATACAGTGGGTACGACCACGGCTCTACCTTGACCATTTTTGTACCTGTGCATTTCTGGATTTCTATCTTAATTATTTACTTGTTTCTTCCTTTTTAGACCACTTTCTTACGTAGTCGGGTTATAGTTTTTTAAACTTATTTTTTTATTCAATTAAATAGAAGACACAACATGGATAATTGGATAATCTTGTACTCTGCCTCTTCGAACCCGACATTGGCGAAATTATCGGACCGTTCCCAAGACGACGGGCACGATATTATATTACGTTTAAAAAAAAAAACTTATTTGAGCGATCCCACTTTTGTTTTTCGGGTTTAGGAGTTCTCCATAATAGGTTAATGAGCAAAGAATTGGATCCGGAATTCGTCTTTCTAGTAAAGTCTAGTAAGGAATTGTAAATATTAGGATTTTTTATGAGATTTTACTCATAAACTACGCAGTTTAAGCTTTTTTTTACTGTATCTATTCAGGTAACAACAAGTATCTAAGCAATCATCGGAACTGGCAACGAGAAATAAATTGTATGTATGCTTGTTTTACAACATATTTTTTTCAAAGCACAAACAATAACGAAAACCAATGTATCGTTGCCAAAGCGATATCCAGGTTTAAATATAAATTCTCAATGATTATAATAAAATTTAGTAATACTTAGTCTTCGAGTTGACTTAGCAACAAACAACATCTTATTGATTACTTTAAATAGAAAATCTAAAGACTGCAATTAATTTATTCTGTATTGTTTAGTACATACACGTAGCAATAAAAAGGTTCCTAGATTTCAACCTGGAGTGGCGAAATCTCGTAAATTCTGCAGTACCCATTCATTACAAGTATCCCGTCTAAGTACTACAGCTGAAATTGAGCAAACTATCAGAAGTCGTATATAGTCAGGATCAAGCGAACCTAGCATTGTAATAGGCTGTCCATTTGGCAGCGCGGCACCCTTCACGGCCGGTAATGGCGGCGTTTGTCCGCGCCGTCCGGCGTCGCGCCGGCGCCGGCCCGGACGCCGGCCACTCGTCCGGTCGAGCGTGAACACTTTGTTTGTAAGTCTCGAGTAATACTCAATGTTGCTGTTTTCCTTCCTATTCCTTTCAAAGCTTTAAAAGCTGATCATAAAATGTGTAGGTAGATATGTAAGTATTATAGAGTTTTTGTCCCGGAAGTCTCGCCTGGTAGTCACGACCAGGGTCGTGAGTTAAAAATTTAAAATCAACGCAACGTAACGAAATGAATCAATAATGATCTTTTTACTATAGCAACTTTCTTTATGCTTAGCGTAGAAAATGATCGATCAATAAGAAGCAACATTGGTGGAACAATCTTGAGCCATTGCTCCTTAAGTATTGAATTGTACTCCTCCAGTGATTGTGCTATTAATTTAAATTATGGCTTATAAAATTAAGGCGGCGGCGTAAGAACCATAAGGATTATGAAGGTCTGATACCTACTGGCAATGGCTCCAAATAAAATAACTAGATTTGCCGGCCTTAATTGCCACATCTAGGATCATGATCAAGTAATGCTTGGCCCCCTATTTGCCTATTTGGAAAGGACCCTATTTGGAAAGCAAAGCGCTAGGATGATAGATAATAACTTGACCTGTTGCAAAATTGCACAAAACTGATATAAGTTAAGCAACAAACTACCTTAGAATAGTTTGTTACGGGATTGCTACCATGTACCTTATTTTTGAGTTCCCGATATTTCGGCACTGTTGCAAGCGCCATGATCACGGAGTAACTGAAGATCTTGCGGGTAAGTTGTTAAGGGCAAACATATCGGTCTACCCTCTTTCGCTGTCTTTTATTGCACGCGTCGGTACCATTGTCTACAAACTCACTATTTTCACGCACCTGTTCTCGACACACAACACTAACACTAACTATTCTAATGTTAGTGACCATGAAAGTTTAAAACAATATAACAAACTACCTCTTAGTCTATTCCGTATGACAAAAGAAATGTAGCTACTGAAGATGTTGGCAGCAGCCGGTAACTTCCCGGCCGGTAATAGCGGCGATTGTCCGGCCGTCCGGCGTCGTACCGGCGCCGGTCCGGAGCGGAGTACCTACCTCTTGCCGATCGAGCGTGAAGAAATTGAACAACTGTCAACGTAGCGAGTGAAGCACTGCGGAAACACTCGACTTCGAACTTCGATGCTCTGGATAATTTTAAAAGACGCGTTTTAGGAAGGTATCATAGTAAGGGCCATTTCAAAGGCTGGCCCCTGTGCTGACGTTGTAATTATGCCTTTAAATAAATATAAAATCCGTAGTAAACCTGTCATCTACTGTTTTACCATGTCTGTAAAAGAGCTTATTTTAAGCCTATTTACAGAAATAATTTGGTTTTATAAGTTTTCTTGTTTTATAGGTATGTCTGTCTGTCTGTTTGTATATCATAGTATTTTGTCAAATTCGGCATGATTATGCAGGGTGTTATAGTTAAATGGTATTCAAGTCGAAACTAGCCTATGGTAACACATGCATATTAATACTATCTATGGTGAAGTCAGGAATTGGGAATCATCATTATTGAAAAAAATATTTTTATACAAATCGGATTCATAAATGATGTTTTGCATGAAAATTTAAAATTTAAAATGATGATATCAAATTTCTGACTTCACCATACTATTTATATGCATATGTTAACAAAGACTAGTTTCGGCTTGATATTTTATCAAACACCATGTAGGTTTAAATCGTAAACACAGCTTTAAAAGTAAAGCAAATTCTTGGGCAGCTTCCTGTGGAATACCAACTGTTTAATTTTATTTTGTTTATAGACAGTTTACTACAGAAAATCAATCGACAAATCTTCACGAAATCGTTAACTAGATTCCACATTAAAATCAAATTCCGGTAAATGCTGCAGAGCAAGTGTATATGAAACAAAACTTTTTATTTTATGTTAACCTTACATAAAATAAAAAGTTTTGTTTCATATACACTTAGATATGCTAAGATTTCTAACCTTATTTGGAAAACACTTTTTTTTGTCAGAATTATTATGATTATTTTATTTCATTAATTTTCTGTATGAAAAGTCCAGTGTTAAACAACTATTTTTAACCAGAATATATGACTTAATTAAATAACCTGCTAAAGTTATTATCATACCATGTTTGCGTTACGATAAAAAGAATTTAGTCTTTCGATCAATAAAATGGTGTTGTTTTTCCTATTTTACGAACAAACGACATTTGATAGGCGGGAAAAGCCTCGTCCGGCTGATGTATGGGCCCGGTAATAGCCGCTAATATCTCAAAGAGGTGCTCAGTAGGCTCACATACAAGTTTAAATTGTTCACTAACAACGGATTCCGCGCTAAAAGTAAAAAAAAACATCAACCGTGGTCACAGGTGGTAACCCGATCGAAACGTCAGACAAAAGAGGTAGCATTTTGTAGCTAAATTATGATCGCGTTAATTCCCGTTTCATTCAGTTTTAAATTATGCAACGCGAAAAGATTTGATTTGTAGAACTCCAGCACGCAGGCTCTGTGCGAGTTGCCGGAGAGATGTTGTTATAGGCAGTAACATACCCCTAACATCAGGGTCCCTGCTGAAAATCAGCGTCGTGATATGTCCCTGGCTATCACGACAAATGCTGAGCGGGGGCCATTTTTAACACCCTTTTTTAAAATCTTGATTCTTTTGTATTCTATGGTGTCAAATAAATATTTTTCTATTCTATTCTATTCTATTCTAACATCTATCAGATGTTATGATTAGGTCCTACCTCTGATAATAAGTCTATGTATAATAATATAATATTATAATGAATTAATATTTTTGTACGTTTAGTAATAGTGAGTAAGACTACTGCTATTAACTTTTCTGTTATAATAAAAAGTTTGCGACGTGACGCGTTCGTAACGACCGCCTTCCAACGGCTTTCCGACTTATTTACATTAAACTCTGAAGCGCAGTTAATGAACGAGCAATAAAGAATCTCTCACATTTGTTAGGTGAGTACTTTGTCACAGGAAATGTTATGGAAAAAATCATGGAACATGGAATATAATGAATTATGTATTTAGGTAAAAAGTATATATTTACAGGAGAGCAGGAAATGGAGTAATACCTATTTCAGAGTAGGAGATGGTGTAGTACTAAATATTTCATTTTAAATGTTTACTATATTTCATGTTTTTAGGGTTCCGTACCCAAAGGGTAAAACGGGACCCTAATTATAAATATTATACTATAAATATTTAATAAATATAATACAAAAAACGTGTTTTTTTTGTGTCGTTTTTATAGATAATGGTACGGAATACTTCGTGCGCGAGTCCGACTCGCACTTGACTGTTTTTTTTAGATCAATCTTTAATACTTAAAGCAAACGAAATATTTTAATTATATTTTATCAAAAAAGCGTTTTATCAAGTACTTACTATTGAAGTCAGGACTTAACTAACAACTCAGACACTAGCCAGTTAAGAATTATTAGTTTCCTCAATTTAACAGTGTGGTGTTTTTGTGGGTAACCATATTACCATACCATATACAGCAAATCGACTTCAGCGTTATGCTTTATTCTTATCAGCTTATAATTTTGATATTGAATATGTGAGAAGTGAAGATAATGTGGCTGATTTTTTATCGCGTTCGGTATCATTGTCTTATTCGGATAGTTGTAGTAACTTAGATTGTGAGAAATCATTGTTGTACGTACATTTTATTAATGATACAATTTTAAAACCGATAACTGTTAACGACGTGAAAGAAAAAACTAAAGTAGATGACATTTTAAAAAAGGTAAAATCATACATTGTTAAAGGTTGGCCGAATAAAATATGGGATCAGGAACTAACTAACTACCTTATTTTAAATGTCGCTTGGAATTATCTTTGGAAGACGACTGTATTATGCGGGGCCATAAAATAGTAATTCCGTCTGTATTTCGCGAGCAACTACTAGATGAATTACATAATTCACATTTTGGGGTAGTTAGAACGAAAAATGAAGCAAGGGCCCGTATGTGGTGGCCAAGTATAGATAAACACATTGAACAGAAAATAGGCTCATGTAGTATATGTAACGGTTTACGGAGCGCCCCTGCCCGCGCGCCTGTCGCTCCGTGGCCCTACCCGGCGAAGCCTTGGGAGCGTGTTCACCTAGAAATGTTTTCATTAGAAGGTCGACAATTTTTGGTTGCGGTTGATGCGCACTCAAAATGGGTAGAATGTTTTATGATGAGCACAACGGACAGTGGTGCTATTATAATTAAGCTAAGCGAAATGTTTAGTAGATTTGGTTTAGTGCGAACTTTAGTGACCGATAATGCTTCAAAATTTTGCTCACAACAGTTTGAGGAGTTTTGCTCTGTAAATGGTATACAACATTTAACTATTGCTCCATACCACCCTTCTTCAAATGGCCAGGCAGAAAATAGCGTAAAAACGGTCAAAAAAAGGTGTTAAAATAATTTTGTCAGAAAACAAAAGTCAACATATTTTAATAAAAAAATTAAATAAATTTTTATTTGAATCGGATTTTCGCCGGCACAGTTGTTGCTCGGTAGGCCTTTGCGCTGCAGGTTAGATTTATTGCGGGTTAGGGATTCAAGTCAAGACGGCACAGAAAAAAATCATGTCATACATCACACACATCCACGGCCAAGGAAAAGGTTAATATGAAACAGACCTTACAGTGTAAAAACTATGGAGGTAAACGCAAAATAAACTTGGTGAAAGGAGATATAGTATTAATAAAACATTTTTATAAAAATGGCACAAAATATGAATGGAAGTTAGGCGAAATAAGAAAAAAAATAGGACATAGAATGTTTGAAGTTTGGGTAACAGATATGAATTGTAAAATAAGAAAACATGTAGATCAATTATTAATATACAAAGGGGCCAAGACAGCAATGGAGTTGGACGACGTTAGTGCGAATGGAGATTTCACCGACCAGGAAATAACGCAAAACCGTTCGGTAGATACTTCGCAGGCAGAGTCTGATATTTCATCAGAAGAACACAGCGAGTCCCTAGATGAGGCTGAAAGCAATGAGTCATTTTTGTCTATGCCTGGGACAGAATTAGCACCATCACGTGTCGATTTCACAGTGCAGCAGCCAGATCTGGAATTAGCCTCTGGATCAGAACCAAGGGTAGAGGAAGAGAATAATGCCGGTCAGTCTTCAGTGCCACCGGTGGAACAAATATTATCTACAGGGACCTGGGTTCGAGTCCCACCTGAGGTCGATGATTTTTTTCAAGTGTTATTTATCTTCAATTAAACCTTGCATGGAATTGCTAAAAACAAAAAAATTACAATTACTTGCGGGCGTTTGTAAACTCGGCAGTCTGTTTCCGAACATTAAAGGTTTTGGTTAAGAGAACGTGTTTCTTTTACAATAAATATCCTGAAACAGGACAAACAGACCGGAAATCGAACCCGGAACCCTTTGTGTTCAAGCCAAATCACTTCACCTGGTCGTCAGATAGAAATTAAGCCAGTCACTCATATAACTTCCAGTACAGGCTTCCACAAACTTATCCGAAGTCAAGGCAAATTCTCTGTTTCAACTATCCAAGAAAATCCGCACTAGGCGCCGCTCCTCGCACATAAACAGCATCTCATTAGTGCGAAACAATTTTAATTAAAGCACCTATCTCTATGTCCGCAGCGCAGTCCGCCGGAATCCAAATAATACGCGCGCAATAAAATTTGCATTTCATTTTATAACGATAAAGAACGCGAGAATATACGGACGCTTTGTATGAGTGGGGTGGCCAAGGGTTTTTGAGTAAAGGGACATTGCTATGAAGTTGATTTTAGCTAATTTGAATTCGATCCTCCTGTAGATAATATGTAATTTTAACCTTAGTGTAACGAAACGCAACGGCCTATAATCCGTGCCTAGTTACGCCAGCCAATTACAAATGGTCCCGCCAATGCCAGACGATGCTAAGCCAATGCCAAGTCGTATTTTACTTATACTGATCACTTGTTGTAAAGAATCTCTATCAGGTTTCAAATAAAATCAAATCGTTACATTAAGGTGCAGGTGTAAAGGGCGCGTGGTAATTCATGGCTCTGCATGCTATGCCCCTTGTTTTTCAATCCCTTTTGCTATACCATGTGTTGTTTTAGTTAGTGTAACTTTTAACGTACTTATACGTATAAATCGTAAAAAAAGATCTTTTGTACAAGTTAACGCTCTAATAATTGTCAATTGGATTTGGACTTACATGTTGACCCGAGTTAACGAATATATGCGTCCTTTAATATGCCTACACTGACTAGCTAGAACACCTGTATTTAGTCTACAACGCCGATCAACCCCTTTTAAGACGTTACGTGTTAAGAAGGAAATATGCATTATATGGTGTAAAATAAAGAGTACATATCTATCTATTTATATTTATTTATATTTTATATATTTATATCTATCTATGTATAAAATGTTTCTCAAGAATTTTAAATTTGTCCTAGTTTTCTCTGTCGTTTGGCCACCCCAAGCAAGTTAGCCAAACATTTGACTGCTGCAAGCGGAATACAGCTAAATTGGCGTTTTCATATAGTAATTTTGGGATGAATTTCATGTAGCCACTAGCGAGTTCACGGAACTTGATGTTTCAAATGTAACGGCTATGAAATTACATTTCCAGTATTTTTCAAATTAATATTTGTAGAAATGTGTCATAAATTGTTTGGACGAAATACCTGTTAAATATAAATCCTTAGCAAGACAGATTTAATGTTGTAGATTTTTGTAATGAGCATTTTCACTAGGTTCTATTATGTAGTATAAAGCCTATTCAGTTTAAATATTTTTGCCGCTGAAACTATGTGCAAAGGTATTCATAACTTTTTAATATCAATCTTATACTTTTGGATTATATTAATTTAGATTCGATATTATTAGTATTTAGGATAAACCACATATAGTCAATTAAAGTAATTTCGTCTATTATTTAAAAAAAATGCCATTAAGTATATTGTAAAATTCGCAAGAAATAAAAGGTTTTTTTATTATTATTATATTGTATAGTACGTAAAAAAATGTGATTATTATAAATGGAAAATGTATTAGCCTAATTAGTGTGCAAAGATTTATACATTTTTGAATAAATCAATCAGATTTCTACGCAATAGACAATTAAATCAATAGCATTATTGGCTGTAGGTTAGGTATATAAGGTCCGATTTTATTAGTGTTCATCCTGTTAACCTGTGACTATATAGGTAAATAGCAATCGTAAAAACCAATTTTCAAATGTCTATCATAAAAACTAAAAAAGTTAAAAATTAATTACAAAATAACAACATCGACTTCATATTGCATAAACTCGTCCTATCTTCCACTCTTTCTCGCTCTGTACAAGGGGAAGGAATAAGACGGATAATCAGATGGTTAAACGTAGCAAAGATAGGACGAGTTTATGCAATATGAAGTCAATGTTGTTGATTTTTAACTTTTTTAGTTTTTATGGTACACATTTGAAAATTGGTTGTTACGATTGCTTTTCACCTATATAGGCACAGGTTAACAGGATGAACACTAATAAAATCGGACCTTATATATGTGAATTGTAACTTTTTTAAGAGCTGTGGATTTTGAATAAAGAAAAAAAATAATAAGCATTTAAAATTAGTATCTAATTTTCAGTGTCAAACTCAATTTATTTTTGTACTTGATTAAATTGTCATATTTATTTTTACATAACAAAGATTCAGTTTAACATATTTATTTTAGCCGTTTGCTATCGTAACCAATTGATTTGAAGTTGATTTTTGTCAAAATCTTGATCGCTTTAAATATGATATTACCTGAATATTGGTAAATATTAGGTATTGGTTTATAATTCTGTTTCGCGGAAGGTTCTATGTAAAATTACACAGCTACGTTGACGATCATTAATAAATCGCAGACTGGTGCCGAATATAGCCACGGCACATCCCAGCGGTAACACGGCGAGTTTGCTAGCGCGAATTATCTGCAGTGTCACGCAAATTATCTGAAATTATCTGCGGGCGTCACGCGATTATCGGCGTCATCGGAATTATCGAGTCGCTGGGGACGCGTAAATCGGTCTGATGCGACGGCACGTTATTGACAATCACCGGTTCAAGTTAGCTTGAAGCGAATCGGAAAATTGCGCTCGGATAGATTTTCCCAGAGTACTCCTTATTTCGGGGACACGGGGGTATTAAGAACAATGAACACGTCGCTTAGGTAGTCAAATTATAGCGCGAGTAATGTTGCTGTAAATTATGATATTTTTGGTACAACTCAAAGTTAATTTAAAAAACTTTTGAAATTTACAGCAAATTATGCTGAAGGTTGGGTAGACCCAGGAGAAAGCTAAGCTGTCAAGTAAATTGACCAGACAATAGGGATGAGTACGAACTTTATTATCGAGTTATTGACTTATCCGGGAAATATTAGTTTTTAAAAATGCATACCTTTATATAAGCTAATAAGTAGTACTAGTAACCTGTCCCGGCTCTACAAAGGCTACATACACAAAGCCTAGTAAATATGTACCCGTATCATCATCATAATAATGTAAAATAATTATTTTTTTATTAAAACCAATATGTTTTTGTATTCTTCTTGATAAGTATTTTGTGATATTCAGAAGCTTATCGTCTTTGAGTCTTCCTTTCATTGTAAGTACTTAGGTATTAACAAGTTCGTCTTTTAGCTCCTACCTACCTTTGAATACGCCTCGATTTTACTTATTTACAGATTCTCAGTTAGTTTGGTTAGTTAGTCTAATTACTGTTAACTAACTTTGTTTGAAGGTTTGACAGGTCGCTTCAGTTTCTTACAGAACTTAAGCTAGGTAAGATTTTCCTAAGAGACGGACAGCTACTTGGTGTTTAATAAATTAAATGAGTTCTTACCCTGATGGATGTCTGGCAAAGAACATCATTAGTTTAAAATATACTAAATTATTGCTGAATGGAGTGGATTGCAATATTTCTTTTCATTTTACAAAATATTCAACTGCAGATGTGTGTGGAGTTTTTCTTATTGTCTTTTATTAAGTAGTATATAAAGTGATTTCATTGCCTTGGATTCAAAAGTTCACTGCAAAATATTAAGGTGTGTTTTTCTTTCATTGCGATGTTTGTTTATCAATGGAAGTTGTTACATTTTTGCTCTTATATCACCTCCTCTATGTCTATCTATACATAGCACGTAGAACTGACGACCGATGGGGCAGAATGGTTCTGGAATGGAGGCCACGTACCGGCAAGCGCGGCGTGGGACGTCCACCCACAAGGTAGGCAGACGACCTGGTAAAGGTTGCAGGACGACGCTGGATGCCGGCCGCTTTCAATCGGCCGATCTGGAAGTCACTGGGGGAGGCCTATGTTCAGCAGTGGACGTCCTGTGGCTGAAATGATGATGATGATGATCACCTCCTCTGGAATGTACCCTTATCGATCATCTTATATTGTACATACTCTGGATAGGTAACGCTCTCTTTGGGCGCTTTCCGGAATACCGCTTATCGATTTTTAATAAATTTAATCTTTTAAAGAACAGCACAGGAGCACAGCATGCTTTGAGCAACAAGTTGTAACAAGCTAGCATAACTTTGAGCTTCTTCATGAGGCCCATGGTGATGGGCCACGTTCCGGTTATGTGGATGGATGACCGGGCAAACCCATAGTAAGCAGCTGATTGGATGCAATCTTCATCTAACTGGCTAATTTGAAAATCATAAGAGGCGGTCTTAGAAAATGATGATGATGAACACTTGTGATTGTTGCATTTATTTATTTATTTTACTAACAATTCCACAATTTACATATCCCATTCAGCCACTACTAGGCGGCACATCAAAGGTGAACGAACGTCGCCTTTTTCGGCGGCCAATCCGATGACGTTAGCCTCTAATCTGGATGGCAGCTGACTAATTGCTCGCGAGAGCTATTAACCCTGCGACTGCAGGCTACGGTATCAGAAAGGTGCGGTTCCGTCGCTGCGATTTTTGACATACTACGTTTACAATGGTGAATAAATTTTAATCTTTTAAAGAACAGCACAGCAACACAGCTTGCTTTGAGCAACAAGTTGCAACAAGCTAGCATAACTTTGAGCTTCTTTATGAGGCTTATTCTTTGTGAGGGGCCATGTTCCGGTTTAAATGTGTTTTCACGACCGGGCAAAGCCATAGGAAACAGATGGATGCAAGCAGCATCTAACCGACCAATTTGGAAATCATTAGAGGCGGTCGTAGTTCAGCAGTGGACCTTTAGCCTAAATGATGATGATGAACTCTTGTGATTGTTGCAAGAATTTATTTATTAATTTTACCAACAATTCCACAATTTACATATCCCATTCAGCCAATACTGGGCAAGCGGCACATCAAAGGTGAACAAACTTCGCCTTTTTCGGCGGCCATTGCGATGACGTTAGCCTCTAATCTGGATGGCAGCTGACTAATTGCTCGCGAGAGCTATTAACCCTGCGACTGCAGGCTACGGTATCAAAAAGGTGCGGTTCCGTCGGTGCGATTTTTGACATACCTAAGTTTACAATGGTGATGTTTTGAAGGAATACATCAGCACTGTAATTACTATACGAATAAAATACCATTTGTAATATATTGTGCGCAAAGAAGTATTTTGTAGACGCCCCGATGGTTAATTTTGATCCTTAGTGTCAAGGACGATCGTGACGAAACACGACACTTCATATTTATTTATTTAATTGGTAGACAACCAATGTTTCTCAAACTCTCACGAAAACATTGCGGCGGCTTGCTTTCGTTATCAGACTGCCTCCTTCTTTTAGAACTGTCTAAAATACAGATATTAGCTCTATGATATTAGTGTGTTTTCAGCTGTATTTTTACTTACTTAATTACGTACGTCGATAAACTGGTACTAATAATACAATGTTGAAGTCAGAAATTTATTTTTTACATTTTGAATTACTACACCCTAAACTTATTCATGGAAATAATTCAGTCAATTTGTACTTAAATGGCACATAGTGAGAAAGTTTTGTGATAGTTCTGATTTATTTCATTCTAATGTATTTTGGGGTGCTGAATTCGAATCAGAGGTTTGCTAAAAAAGTTTTCCAAAAACGCAAAAAAATGAAAAAATTCGTGAAATATTTCTGACTTTACCATAGAATTTGTATCCATATGCATATCTTTTTTGATTTTATAGGATCAGAACCTAACACTACGTTATGTCAGCAACGCAACCGCCCCTTACGTGAACGGTTCATGCAAACAATCGAACTTTTTGTCCCAATCCGCGTGTCGTCAGATTTTATTCGTTACGACCCATTGTTTCGGCAAGTTTCGACCGGAGCGCGTTTAAAAAATAATTGCTCTAGAATTTATGCAAAAATATTCACGAATAACGATATTTTAACGGCTTTACTAATTGGGACGTTAGATTTGCACTCGATTTATTGCAGAAATCGTTTTAATGAGTGTCACAGCGTTTTAGGTTTATCTTTATTGCTATATTTTCTCGGAATTGGGTTGAAAAACTGACTGAGAGCGGGAAAAGAGCGAGTTAGCTTACGCAGGGATACATACCACCGAGCACTACACACTTCTTTGAATAGTTTAGTATTGCCATTATGACGAACGCTTTTTTATTTTATCGTTTTGTTATAGCGGCTATAGTTATATACACACTCAAATAAAATCTCAAGTCCACCTATTTAAACTTTCTTTTTGCATTTTTTAATTATAACACTGTACACAACACGGATATTGATGCAACAAAGGTACCTCTTTTTATTTATTATTTTCCCGAAGTTTCGGCCTAATTACATAGGCCGCGGTCGCGGCGAGACCTATGTAATAAGGCCGAAAAGTCGGGACAATAATGAATAAAAGAGGTATGTTGCAGCAATACCCAAAATCAATACAAAAAAATGTTGTGTACAATGTTACAACAATGTGATGAATTCTGATATCTATCTGATAATTTAGATAATCCATAAAGCTCTAGTTCTATTGTCGAAAATTTATGAAGTTCTGATGGATGGCAATACCTAAATAACCTAGGATCATGGTTAATTGATTGAATTGAATTGAGCAGTGAAATCTTAAAATAACTTATTACGATTTCACTGCTCACTACGTGTCACGTACCTTTATTATATTTTCCTTATTGAATTCTCCACCAATTAATATATTACTCATCGGTAACCTAGTTCGTAAATGCATAACTAGATTAAAAGAACTAGTATTTAAACACTGATTGTCCGAGTGTTCTGTCGTTGCGGAGGTTTAATTCGGAACAAAGTTGGGCGCTCTGGGATCATCCCGGGATTTCAGCTGAGTCGCTGCAGTACACTGCGCTTATTGTTGAAGCAACGTTCCATCTGTTTTCAAGATTAGTTTAACTCAAAAACATTAGTAATTAATTAGTTTTAACATATTAAATAAGGTCTGAAGACTCTTTAGGTGTAAATAAAACTCGGAATGTCACGCATTAAAGCTTCGGCCAAACCAACGCGGGGGCGTGGGCGTGCGCGGTGGCGTGGGCGTGGGCGTGCAGGCCAGTTCACACCAAACACGCGGACACTATGCGTTCTGGAGGCCTAGCACGAAAATGTATCTTTCGCTCAGACTTATAAACCTAAAAAGAAAGAGAGAGTCATAAATGAAGACAAAGAAGATTAAAAATGAAGTCATAAATTATGACTCATAATAAAGGTATCTAATGATGTTGTAGAAATTATGATTTAACAATTGTTTATCAGATCATTTGCATATATTCTACGAATATAAAAGTTCAAACCTTTTACTAAATAAAAATAAAATTGTAGAGTTTTATTTATTTATTTACTGAGTTTTGCATTAATTAATTCCAACGCGGGTAACCGCAAAGCTATTTGTAGATGTAGGAAAGAAAAAAGATAGTTGGCTTCTTTCATTGCTTTTCGGAAAAAAAATTGAAGCTTTAAACGTAATTATTTATATTATCATAGTAGCGCACCATCTGTCTGTTGAGCCTGTCACGTCAAATGTCATGTCCGCGCGTGCAAAAGCTGTCAAGCTGCACGCCGCCGCTGTCCGCACCGGTGTGAACTCGTCGATACAAATGCAATGGCACGATCAGACGCCCACGCCCACGCCACCACGCACGCCACCGCGCACGCGTTGGTTTGGCCGGGACTTTAAAACGCAGAATGTCAAAAGATCCCGCTGTGTATATAGCTAGCTGTGAAAATGGGGTTTCCTATTAGAAATGGAATTTTACTTGAAATTGAATACAAATTGTAAATACAATTTTGTCATAATGTTTAGTTTTTGTTATAAATTAGTTCTTAAGATCTTTCGATAAATGATGCTTCGAGGTAATATTTCTTCACGATTTGTCGGTTTTGTCATTCAAGATTTTGATGCATTGTAATGTAGCGAACCAGTCGAGCTCATAATATGTCGATTTTATGGTTTTCGAGGAAAGGCTTTCCATTCCAGTACCTATATAAAATTCCAGCAAAGGGCATTCAATTACCAGTTGGAAACCTAATTAAACCTTACACCTCAATCGTTCAAAGCGAACCACCGCGCCAGGAGTCGCCAAATGAAAAGCTTATTTTCAGGAACCAATAAAAAAAAAAACGATCAAATATTTTCTGCTAACTGTAGTTCACAATTTTCCTTTTTTGTGGAATACAAATGAAGGTAGAAAATATTTTTTTATTAAAAAAACACGTGCCCGATGTTTAGCGGAACGAGAATTTAAACGTACATAAAAACGGGGGCTTTCATTCAACAGCATGTATGCAAATTTTTGGGAATAGATTGTTTGGGTCGGTCCTGCCCAGTGGTTTTATTGTGTTATCGTTTTTTGTTTTGCGAGTATCCAAACGTGAGAAAAGTTTCGGGAAATTTAGTGAACAAAATAGAAATAAAATAATACCACTGTTACTTTTAGGAGAAATAATATCCCACTATCGGATGATGTATCGTAGAACTTTGGTGTTTGTTGCATGTAGAAAAAAGTCTGGTTAAATGCGACTCGTCGGACTTGCATATGAGGGTTTCGCCTTTTTAGGAAACATAGAGCGAGCCTAATTTTTAATTGACCGACATTTATCATCATGGCACCCTATTGCAGTCCAAAACAGCGCCAATTAGCACGATCTCACGCGCGTTTCATCTAGCCACTGCTTGCCATCTTCATAAGTAACGCAACGTCTAACGTGGGTACCTATTTAAAAGTAAAAACCTAAACAATTTTCTACTTTGCCCCTATTCTTATTTTAAAAAGAATAAAAATTGAAATGACTGATTGTAACCTATATTAAAATCTGCCTAGTTATTTTACTAATAGTCAAGGTTCCTGGGCATACGCCCCCCCCTCCCTCCACTCCGCCGAGAACACTCAGCAATCATTCGCTGAACGTCCATTTCCGTCGCCTGATGCACTCAGATGGATCTCGTCATTTGAAAACTTCATCTGCACAGGACCGGACTTAGATTCATTTGGGGACCTATTTTTAGAGGCCCAGAAAATACATGTGTACGACTGAAGTTCAACAGACATTATGCCGACAGACGGAACTGAACTCGAAAATGCGCTTTCCAGTATAAAAATATGTGGTTCCTCAAATTCCTCATGAACACAGCTTTATTTTGTGTTTTAAAACTGCAACTCAGCTGAAGAGCTTTCGTTTCTTTCAAGGATTTATTTACATGTCTTATATCAAAGAGTGTTAAATCTAAGAACACTGAATAAGTGGCTCTTCATCTCTTTTTTTTATCTCAGTACGAGTTTCTTATTATAAGAAGCAGAGCAGCATTTTACGTATTTTAGTGAGCAATTACTTAGGTAATCTGTGTTTTTTTTACAAATACATAAATGGATTTTCTTTTCAAACTATACAATATTTTGCCAACAGTTTCATAGACCGAAGTATATGAAATGATTAATACTTAAATATGCACGTAACAAAACACCGCAACATTCATTGACATGGTCTTGAAGTAACGCATAAACATCCTTGTGTTAAGAAAAACCAAACAATAGGCTCAATAGGCTTTACCCGAGGCAACTCCCAGCACACCCAACTCGTTTCAATAAAAAAAAGTTTGCTTTCTAATTTCTGAATAACCTCAAACTGGAGTCAAATTAGCGATCTTCTGCGAATCAATCGCGTTATAAAATAACTTAGTAAGTGGCCCTTTGAATGGTCTAACAGGGACCCTTTATATACCCTTACTCCATCTCTGCCTCACGGATGTTTGTTCTAGATACGATGCAATGTTTAGAAAATATCCAGCGAGGGGTGGCTTTGCAAGTCGGGCGCAGATTAAGTCTCGGAAAATCCGCTTGCATCTGTGTTCCCAATCGCCATTTGCGATTGGGTTTCGGTTTAGGTGTTAGGTTTATATAGTCTTCACCGCAGCATAAGCATGGTAAGTTTTTAGCTTTGATATAAGTATGTTTTTTTATAGACAGACTATTATAACTACTGTGAAACTCGCGATACCCGCAAGGCGCAAAGTCATAATTAGATTGGGTCACCCTTATTACCTAAAAATTTGCAATCATCGCTCGATTGACTGCTTAGTGTCAAAATCTATTATTTTTTATGCTTTGCTTTTTTTTGCTGTCGATTTGCGATTTTAAAGCCATAACTGCTCAATTTTCGCTTTTAAATTGCTTTTGCAGGATACGTAATAAATATGCGGGACTATTTATTACAAACGAATATTTGTTTCAACTATTTCCACCCCCAAAGTAAGCAAAGTAGAGCAAATAGGTATAGTAAATACAAAGGCGACTAAATACGTACTGAATAAACATTAGTACATTTATATCGACGAGATCTAAATAGTCGTGTTTGCCATACAAACAAGCGCCTCTTGAGAGATTCAAACCTAAAACTACCGCGACTACTAAACCATACCGTTCGTCTTATTGAGCATGGACTGACTCAGTGTAATATAACTCAGACGTAGTCATGGTTTATGGTGGAGAGAAATTATCCACAAAATTAAGGGGGTGCTACCAGACCGATCGATCGACGATCGATAGTATACCTAGTTTGCTTACTTTAGTTAGGTGGTAGAAATAGTTGAAACTGTTGAAATAAAACAAGTATTCCTTTGTAATAAATAGTCCCGCACCTTTATTACGTATCCTGCAAAAGCATATAGAATTCTATAGCGAAAATTGAGCAAATTTCCTCAAATCTTTGCTTCAAAATAGCAAATTGACGGCAAAAAAAACAAAGCAATAGATTTGGCACTGAGTCAATCGGGCGATGACTTGATGATTGCTATTTTTAGGTAATAAGGGTGCCGTACATGCTTTTCTAACCCAATCTTAATTTAACTTTGGTGAGTTTTGGTGCGAAACTTGCGGGTATCACGAGTATACCTGTCTATGAAAAACATACCTACTTATACCAAAGCTAAAAACCAAATTCCCAAAAACTTGCTTATGTTGCGGTGAAGACGATCGACGGCATCGATCGATAGAGAATAGATTATTCGACGTCAGCCTAGGAAGACTGTTTCATCTGACTGATCCAATAAGGATATTGGATCAGTCGATCGATGTTGACCGATCGATTGGTCTGGTAACATCCTTAGTCATGCTTTAAAGGTATTCTGACAATAAACTACCGGTATGTAGAGCCCCTCTTAAGGATCTCATGGTTTATGGCTTTTGAGAAAATGAGAGAGAGAGAGAGAGAGAGAGAGAGAGAGAGAGAGTTTGTCAACGTTCAAATACTTTTGTCAAAAGAATGTTATTTAATAGTTAACAAATCCAAAATCGAAGAATTTTGGTTTTAATATAGTAAACTTAACTGAATCTACCACTAACTGCTAGACCTCTAAAATGATTGGAAATTTAATAGTTCTCCTTGTTACTACCCGTTTTCCCTCTATTACCATACACACACCATTGAAACCATTTATGTATTATTTATTAGCAAATAATTTAAATTCAAATACATACGTCCATGACAACACATCTGGATTCAAAACAGCATCGCATATGCAAATTCTCAAATTGGCGTGAAAACGCTTCGAATTCCGCTAAATATCTGTAATCAAAATATTAGTATTAATTAATTATGCTAACAAACTCCCTTTAGCTGTCGAGTCATCCGTAAATTGGCGAATTGGAACGCGATATTACGTCTTAGTGTAATGGAATAGGGTTGGTTATTCTTTGAAAGAAAAGCAATGAATTCCCTTTGGGTTCGGTCGCAATCGAAGGCGTTCGGATACGCAGTCGAGGAGTGACAAATCACATTTCACAACATGCCGCTGTCAGAACGGAAAACGGGGTAGCTGCGTGTCAGACAGAAATGGTCACATATTTTGAGCGTTGTCGTATTGTCAGTAGTGTTGTCAAAGTATCGATAGTTGACCATGAAAATTAGCCTATTTACAATATTGTCGATAATACATTCGCTATAAAGATCGATGATTAAAATAACTTAGTTGGATTTTGTTAAATGCTTTTTTTTGTATCGCTCACCATAAAACAATACGGTCTAATTTGGCAGTGACTTTCTGATACAGGTATTTTCCTACTAACTAGGTAGTATGTCACCAAAATATTTGAAACCAAATGGTTAGTTAACGAACAAAAGATTTTTGATTTTGATGGTAATGGCATTTATTAATATTGTAATTAGGTATTAAGCTATGGTACTTATAAATACTGGTGAAAACTTAGCGACACTATTGATTTGCACTTGTTTATTTAAGTTTTCACAGAATGGTAGGTACAACTGGCAGTCTTTCTATACTACCGAGGCACCATGTGCCGGCTCATGCACTTATTTTTAATGTCATGTTATGATGACACCTAACTTTAACTTACATTTAACCCCTACGTAAGAGCCACCCTGTGTATTATTTTCTGTCATATAAATAATTCATGTTACATCATTTTCCGAGTGGGCATCGAAGTTCTCAATTTGCTGAAGCAGCGTTGCGCCAATAAGGCGGTCTAATCCAGTCTTGTTAGGTTATGAACGTCTCGCCGCTCGCTCCGCCGACACCAATGCCGGCATTAGCAGGCTAGCTTGCCTCGCTGACTTACAATTTTGGGCTTCAAATAACGGCCTTTTGTGACGAAACAGTTGCAGTACAACTGCGGTTTCAAGGTTTGTCTCTTACAGAACAGAAATATGCCATTGGCCTGCTAATGACGGCATTAACAGGTTCGTATGCCTCTTTAATTAGATTAATAGTTTGATTTTGACTGGACTCGACTGGTTAAATTAATAGCGAGTAAGCTAAAGCGCTGGATCTGGATGTTGTTGATGGCAAAATGATTTCATCAAATAGGTTCTTGGACGTAGGCCTATTTAAAAACTATGCAAATCTCTAGCAAAAAACGGTCCCAAAATGACTAGATGATAATCGTACGACCGCGTTACCTATACGTAATTTCCCTATTTTCTGTCAAATTAGTACAAATCCCCCTTAGATATCGCATGCAACTTTGCATGCACGCAATAATCCTGTTGGCGACCAGGGCATTCCAGGATTAGTGCAGTGCCATTATCTAATTGAAAAGCGAACCGTCATGAATATTTATCGATAACAATCGCCACTGTTGCCGGGCACGATTGCCGCGTGTAAACAAATGCATTGGACAACACTATTTTGTTTATCGCATGTTGGAATTTTTAAACAAAGCCCGCATTTGGTAAGCTTTGTGATAAGGTCAGAAATTATATTTCAGTGGAATTTAAAAATATGGATATTTAGTTCAGTATTGGGATAGATAGTTTAAAAGATTATGCCAACTCGAAGAAAAGCCAGGCTTCGTTTTGTCAGTACTAATTATCAATCTAGAAATGCCTGTGTGTGTAAGATATTCCATCTTAAAAAATATTGTGAGATTTTTTAGAAGATTTAAAATATTCATAAAATAATAAATTGTCCACTATTCATGAATACTAAAAAAACGGACATCTTCTTGATATAAATTGAAAATTGGGCCAATTGGATATTCTGGGATAGTTTTTACCCGACTGCACTATAAAAGCAAAATGGTTTTCTTACAAAAAATTGTTTTATACGGTACGTACGGTACGCAGGAGTACTCGTATTATGAACTACCTTATTGTTAGCTGGAGTTAACGGCTCGCATAATTGCCTTTGCTTGTCCATGGGGGGGGGGGCTCCCTAATTAAAGGAGAGCTTGCGCCTTTTGCATGGTTCGTGTTTGTATACATGGTCTTATAAAACAAACTACACAAATAGTTAATTTCATTTGCCAGTTTTTTTTTTAAATATTAGCTATCCACCAAAGGCTTTATCTTTTTTTCCAAATAATTCACCTGCGGTTGTCTTTAAGTTATCCGTTTTAGCGATGTGATCGCTTAAATTGTACGTTTTTCTGTAAAATCTGTCAATTAGGCAAAACCTTAAAAAAAAACTGCAGCAATGTCTGAGAATAAAAAGATTTCATCGAACCATTATCGCCATATAACATTTTAAACATTCTAGTTGCAGTTTTTAATTATAACACTGTACACAACACGGGTACACAGGTACGGGTACGGGCGACATTATCGCCGTATCTCATGCCAACAAAGTTTCCTATTTGCACAATTTTCATACTACGAGTATACCTCCTCTTAGTTACTAACTCAAGCTATTAAGGCACTAAGTAAAGGAGACTATAAGTTCCCATTCCCCCACCATTAAGGCAACTTCTTAATCAACTTAGCACCCATTGTATCGAATACAAGTACCGTACAAAACCCTGAAAAACAAAACAGCTCGGAAAATGGCAACTTTTTCAATAATTCCCTCCTTTCCGCTTTGTAGGCACAATTAAAGCCGAAAGGAAACAAAAGGCCCAAATAGCGAATCCCCTGGCATTAGGCCCCAGATCGTCGGAAAACTTTTAAAAATTTAAATTCCTTTCCTTCCTTTGCTTCTTTTAATTAATCTTTGTGTTATTACGGCTATTTCCAGGTCAAAGCAATTGTTATTTTAAAAATGAATTCGGGAAAGAAAATTTTCGTAGCACTATTACGGGACGGAACTGACTACGGCGCGTAATACTGCTACGATAGCCATCGCTATATCTGCTACGAGAATCTTGTAACTTGAACAGTGTTGGTCAATCTGGTTTACTCTTTGAAAATCTGTTAGAGTATTTCACAACAAGTGCGCTCCATACAAACGGTGTGTGATCATATTTTGGACAATAACCAATCAAAGAAATACAAAACCTAAAACTAGAGTTGTATTTTCCCGATTAATTATTTTAATATGTCCCGTTAGGTAATTAAATACTTTTATTTTCAATGTAAAAAGACTTAACATAAGTATTTTGTCAAAACACCAGACAACAAGCTCTTTAAATTAATTTATAAAGTTTTTTTAAATTAAAAATGAAAACAGTTTCGTAGTTCATCTTCTACATAATACACATACTTATCTATTTGAATATTTAACTACACCAAAGGCCTAAGCGAACAAGTTATCTGAAGCCAATTGATAATTAATTTGTAATGTCGCTACATTATAGACGACGGCTAATGTTATTCGATTTGCTATGAAAATCTCATTACATAAAGTTTGAAAGTTTTCATCCCTCAAAATGTTACTTGATCCAAAATTGCTTATTCAATTTGGGCTTATTTTAGGACTTATGAAACCACCAGTGAGGTGAATACTAACTATATTTGCTAATTCTGTCCCTGGGCTGGAGAAATAGAGTGAAACAATTTATAGTAGGTATTTTTTGATCGTAATTTTGTTAGGATTTTGATCTGCATACCTTATTTGCTTAATTACTTACAATCAATATTTTTGGGAACAAAAACCATAAATTGTATTTTTCGTAGCTCTGCTTCGGCGCGGTAATGTCTACGACGCTGAGGAACGCTACGGTTAGTGATCATGTCAATTCTACAAGCTACGAAAAACTAGTTTCATGATCAAAGTCCAATCTATTAAGGGTTTTTTCCTTAAAAATGGAATGTAAGCTAAACCAAACGTTTATTATAACTAATACATATCGTGATCTTTAAGGTAATAGGTCTTTGTCGATAAAACATTTAATATGACACGAACATCACTTCTTATCTTAATCAATAAAAGTCTCAAAATTATATTTTAACCCATTTTCTTACAGATCTTCAGGCTAGTGATAAAATAAGGATTTTATAAATCTTAAGAAAACAAGTCAGTTACGAAAAACGCATATAGGTATCCCAGATATTATGGATGATGTGTGTATTTAAAGTAAAAAACCGAATCCATTAATAAAACATTTTTTCTCTTCAGCTGATTAATGCAACTTTAAGCTCGGTTAAACTCAGTAGCTAACAGATCATCTACGTTAGTTTCGTCGCATTCAAGTCATTAACTCAGACCATTATCTAAGTTAGGTCTATCGACGCCTGTGGACGACTATTGAGCTGAAACTTAGCCAAACCACAGTCAGTACTTTTATCAGCAGCGATCTGCGACTTTGCGATTGCATCGGTTCTGCATCTATGTCGGTAATGCAGGTTTAATACGATGCAAATAAATACATTTTGTTTTAGTGAAATTTATTTACTAAGTGTACATTTTGTATTGAATTTTGCATGCTACAAATTGAAATAGCTAAATGAATATACGAGTTAACTATCGAGTTGTAATAATAACATATACAATTGCGAAATGTTACCTTATTGAAAATTTGAATCTGGGAAATGTATTGTGTCGATAATATTGGCTTTGCACTGTGTAGTACCTACCTACGGCGTATTTAAAATAGTTCCGCGTAAACATCCTTGTTAAATTGAAATTAACAGGTCAGAACCGTTCCATAATAAATTCCAAGTCGACCGAAATCAACGTGAAATTTTATGATTTAACATAATAAGTGTCATGTTATTTGCCGGTTCTCAATTCATTATAGAAGGGTACGATGAAAGCGTTTTGTTCGTTTGAACGTATAACCCATCAAATTAAAGTAACCATTTACATATATCAAACCTTTGACAATTTATGAAGAATTGAAAACGGTCGGGTTTTTTATACGGCTAGTTTGACTTGGTCATATTTTGTCAGAGGATCGATACAAGAAGATGGTTATTTTAATTTGTTAGGTTTATACGTCTGAACCGAGTGAACGATACATATCGTTGTAGGTCCCCTGAACCGGGTGCAACCGGTCGCTGTAATCGTCTGTAAAGATGGCAGGGCCTATATCTAGCTGGTACTTTTAAAGGCTCATGATGATGAAAGATACAAGAAGGTAGAGTGTTAAACTGGTTTTACAAATAACGAGAAGACGTTCATGTGACATACAAATTACGCCATAGACAGAAATTGACAATACCTACATCCCGCCTTAAGCTATACTCATCCGGCCCCCTTCATCTCTCCATCAAAATCTTTAATAAACTCCCCGACTCGATAAAAATATTGACATAGAAACCACTTTCATAAATCAACTCAAAGAATTGTCAATTTCAAAACATTACTTTACTGTAAGTGAATACCTAAACGACAAATTATAAAAACGAATTAACTAATAATACCTACCTATCTAATAAATTCGTATGGTCCTCCCCTCTTCTAATTGCAGTGCTTTACAGGGCCCTTAATGTATTATAGCTTTAGTCATCTAGTTTTAAGTTCATTATGGAAGTAATAAACGATTGAGTATTGGTTTGACAGTCTGGTGTAGTGGTTCGCGCTCTAGACTACAAAGCCTGGCGTTTGCGGGTTCGAATCCCCCAACGAGCAAACATTTGTGTGCTGGGCACTGGGCACGAGCATTTATACCACAGATTAGTCAGAGTATTTGATTTGTACTTAAGTCAAGTAGGTATGTTTATAAACGTTATCTAGTCGCCATAGTAGAAGAATAGAGTAAGAATTATACTGTATAAGCTTTGCTTAGTTTGAGGATTGGTAGCTAGTTATTTGGTGTCATTTTGGACAGAATGAATGAATGTATTGTAATGAGTGTATGAATATTACACTCCTTTTAACCACGTGATCAACACACCGCGACCGCACAAATAATAAAAAACAAAGCAAAAATACTTTTATGTCTTTAAAAACAAAAGTATAAAATTGTTTTGAACTTTATACGAATTTACGATTTTTTGCTAATGCTTCGAAAACTCCATTCCGTTTCAAAGCGTGAATGCATTAAGAAAAGAATTGGTTACTTAAGTAACCGAGTTTTACAGTCGCCACTCTGTGTTGGAGTTATACAGTAATTCTAAAACTTTGGCTAGTCGTGAAATCCAATATTATTCTCTTGTTAAAATTTCTACAGTTATAAAATACCCGTAGTTAACTGGACTTCGGCAATTAGGACTTAATAACTAGAAAAGTTGGGTTCTAGAAAAATATAAAATTTTAAATTCTGACAGTTTTAACTTTCAGAAATAAACAATTGAAGTAAAAAGTGTTTTAATTGATTCTGATACGTTTAAACCGCCTTGAATTTTTATTTATGTTATTCCGTTTCACAATTACCTCGGTGAAGGAAGATTAAACAAGTATTTTATTCGGAAAAGTATTTTACGACCAACAAAAAATATTAACATTAAAATCGTTTCGTTGGGTATTTTTAATTAAACAAAAGAATTTACGCGTCCGAGCTATGAGACTGGTCTTGGTTGTAAAAACATCTTAAAAAGTTGGGCGTAATTTCCAGAGATATATTTTACTTTTAACCAAATGGTAATGAAATTAGCATGTGATATGCATTATATTATTTATTTTGCTCATTAAGTGTACGAAGGTTTTAAGTTTTTGTTGGTTTTACTCGATCACTGTATTAAATACTAAAAAACAACTTCTAACCATAACTAATTAGTTTTAGTCAAGTCGGTGCAAGCTCTTTTTCGCAAAACTTTTTTTTTTTTTGGATTTCAAAAATAAAGTTAAGGATAAAGGTTGCTTTTTTTAAGTCTGACAGATTTAATAGCAGATAATAAAATTGATAGTATTTTTTTTAATGTATTATCTACTGCAAGTTTTTCTTGCGATTCTACTAAGTAATTTGCGTTTTTGCTATTATGTGCCTAAAATACCTTTACTGGTTACATAGAAACTGCATTAGTGGATATGTGCCTTTACTGATATGGTGATATGATGGATTGAAATAAATCCTACGTAACATCGTAGTCGCGAGTTCCTATCCTTCACAAAAGTTTCCGACTTTTCCTTACAAAATTAAGGGATCCGCTGACTTCAGCCTTTCCCAATCAGGAAGTCTTTTGCGAAAATAATATTCAGTGACAAAAAGTATGATGGGAGGAAGGGTTCGGTAAACTCCAACACAAATATCTGAGCGAAGTTACACGGCTCTTTTTGAGACGGGTGGAAATTTAGAACTCTTTGTAGTTTGCGGAGAACAGATAGTTAAAAAACATTGATTCTGTAAACAAAACTGTGCTGACTTCGAAACTGAAGTCACTTATCGACGAATAAGTAATATGACTCACTTTCTAACAAAAAAAAAACAGCCAAGTTCATTTGCGCCACTTTAGGTGAATTTTAGAGCAGTTCAGCTGCGTATTTCTTACAAAATTGACAAGCACGAAATTCAATTACAGCTCTAATAATTGTTCGAATTCAAGAAAAATATCTTCTATATATGTTGTCAGTAGCGATAAACACAGCTTCCCACAACTACATGGTAACATGTTATTGCTTTATTATGTAGTCAAATCTCTTTGAGTTCAAGATCGTTATCGATCTTGGTCGAACCAAGAGGTTCTGCTGTAATTTTTTTTTTAAAGTTTCGTAATGCTTTGAAATTCAATAGTTAATCTAAATGTGAGTTCTTTAACTATACTATATATATAATGCTATATGTCAATGGAACTTTTTCATTGCTCGCGAGCAATGAAAAAGTTCCATTGACATATATAGCACCAAATTACTCCTAAACGGAAAAGGCTAGCTTAATGACGCCGTCTGCAATATTGAAGTACATTTAACAGCGCATCAGAATATTAAACTTTTATTAAACTTTTTAATTTATGAAGCTAAGTTCTATGTCTTAGGAGATATTAAGGTGTTTGTCGGCATTTTGTGGGTGGAACTTTTTCATTGCTCGCGAGTGTAGATGAAACCACCTTGACCTTCAAATCAGAATATTATATGTCACAGTGGAATAGGATAAAAATTATTCGGTGTTCCGCTGCGTCACGTAGTGCAATGTTAACACGTTCTTCAACATCTCAGCGGAGTAGTACCTACTTAAGTAACTTATTGTCATCATTTCATTTCATTTTTAGCCCATTTAGTCAATTGCTGAAATGAGATCTTCCTACTTTGATATGTAGATATTTAGTTCGGAAACTTACTGTAATATTTTAATTGACTTTTGATAAGCTTATTTTGATGTTCAGCTGCGCTGCGCCAAAAAATGTGTGTTTACTTATATAGTGTAAATATCATTTTAAGTGAACTAATATGTATTGAAATAATATGTAAGTTCTTATGAGAAATAAATTCTTTAAACCTACTTTTCCCACCGCTTCTAGCAGATTTGCGTATACCTTCCTACCATCATTCCACGTTGTTGTTGGACATTAAAAGTTATCTACAGTAGATGTAGGTAGGGTAGAGAGAATGGTGAGGCTGTTCATCCTTAGCTATGACTAGGTGTTGCCACAATTCTCGGTTATGCAGAGTAAGGGACGGCACCGTACGTGACGAAGAATGAGATTCATGTTAAATTCTGTCATTTATTTGCCCATACTATATTCTTAGCTGAAAATCTGTATTTTGGAAATTCTTACGAGTTTATGGATTGGTCAAAACGACACGTACTTCAGCGGTTGCGATCAATTTTGGGACGAACAGAAGCCTACACGAAATTTACGATTTCAGTTTAACGTATTATTTGGTTACTCTGAGATTACACTAACAATAATAATTATTTTTTGTTTAGAATAGTTTGTTCCGGGATTGCTACCATGTACCTTATTTTTGAGTTCCCGATATTTCGGCACTGTTGCAAGCGCCATGATCACGGAGTAACACCCGTATTACTCCGTGATCATGGTTAGGTACCACACATTCAAAATTGATTTTCTAAGGTAAACAAGATATATTTTCTTTTAAAAAGATAGGTATAAAAAACACAAATTATAAACTTTTTTATGATTTATATTTCAAAACTCTAATATCTACCTCTATAGTTCGGAAATTACCATTCCAAAAGTGAGTTAATTAGTTTTAGAGGCCAGCATGGAAATTACAACAAAAGTACCATTGATACGTAGTTTATATATTTGCATGCAGCGCTTCAATCTTGTCTACTGCAAGATGACCCAACACTAACTAATTTTTTCAGTACTGTTATTTTGTTTTTTTAATTTCACAATAAAACATTTTATTTACGACTTCGGTTCAAAAAGCCACTGGATGCATGCCGCTTCTAACCGGCCAATCTAGAAGTAATTGAAGCCTTATTCATCAGTGGACATCCTATAGCTGAAATTATGGCGATGATTCAATGACAAACTTATGTTTCGATTTCCTGAAAACGTCAACAACGCTATTATTTCGTGAACGTCGTGATGGAGGGACCAAGTTTTAGATTTCCAATTTACATACATACAATTGTAAATTTTTGTTTTTAGCAATCCCATGCAAGGTTTTATTAAAGATAAATAACACTTGAAAAAAACCATAGACCTAAGGTGGGACTCGAACCCACGCACGTCCCATCGCATGCCGGGCGAGTGCTTTACCAACTAAGCTACCGAGGACGTCACGTGACACGATGAAATTTCTCAAGTGTTTCTTCCCGCTGTCGAAGCCAGCGTATCTCCGATCAATGTTGTAGCTATATGTTTAGCTGAGTAGTATACTACCCGCCAACACCCGATGGAAATATTTTTACAAATATTTGACTATTGGTTAAGATCAGAAACATTGTAAATTTTTTTTTCAAGTATTATTTATCTTTACATACATACAAAACTAATACCGTTTATGTACATAATTATTTAACAAAATCCTTGGTCCCTTCATTATGACGTCATACTGGAATGACTAAATGGATAGGCTGCTCACAGGAATATCCTACCTATTCAGTGTTCCAGTACCTTAAATGTACCTGGTAAAAGTCTATTTCGATCGTCTCCTAAAAGCGTCATTTAAAAAAATGATAAATAACGTTGGTCCTTCCATCATAACGTTCACATTATTTCAGTATAAAGCAACTAAAACTAATCATATGAGTTTTCTAAGGCTGTTTCCCCAGTACGCAAACTGTTAGCGGCCGACTGAGTTTGCGGCCTATCGATTTAGTACGCCCTTCCATATATTTGAAATGGAGTGTCCACAGTTTGCTAGTTTCGCACTCACTGTACGCAGTTTGCAGCGTTACGCGCGCCGACTATCTCAGTGAGCGGCCGACTCCCAGCAAAACCGGTTCCAGTAGGCGGCGGCGATATGGTTGTTCGACCTGAGTTTGCAGCTAACTCAAATTTCAGTTCGCCACAAATTTGCGGCTCGCTCAGTCGGCCGCTAACAGTTTGCCTACTGGGGACACAACCTAAGAAGTGCAAGAACAAACCGAGCAGTGGTCTTGTGAAGCCCTAAGGAATCATGTTGTTTGCGATGATATTACAAGCGAATGGAAGTGTGATTACTGAAGCCATATATTACACGACTATGTTGGAGTGTTTCTGAATGAGATTTCTTACGATATAAGTACTATTGTGATAAGAAAACAGGAAAGTTTTTTTTGATTGGAAAAAAATCACATACATTATTCTGATCCTATGATAAGTAGCCAAAGCACTTGTGTTATGGAAATAAGAAACAACACTCTACCCAACACCCAGACTCGAGACAATATAGAAAGTTATCGTATAATATTCGTATTTATAATTTCTTTTTACATCTTTACGATTACGATTACCTGCAGGTGTTGTTATAAGTAAGTACAAAGATAGCCTGTTTAAAATCAAAAAATCAATCAGAAACACTTTATTGAGCCATCCGTTAATCTAAATTATATAACTCAACGGTGACTGACTGCAGACATGGTGATCTATCAACGCACAGCACAGCCCAAACCACTGGACGGATCGGGCTGAAATTTGGCATTCAGGTAGATATTATGACGAAGGCATAAGCTAAGAAAGGATTTTTCAAAATTCTTCCCCTAAGGGGGTGAAATGAGGGTCAAAAGTTTCTATGAAACTATTTATTCCTTGAACATATTTGCATAAAAGTTTGTTTAAAAGTTTTTATTGCTAGGACATATTTGCATGAAATTTAGTACGAATTAAGTACGACAAAAATAATGATTTACGTATTTCAGCGTTTTCTAAAATTGGGTTGAATTTAAGAGGGTTAAATAGGGGATGAAAGTTTTGAATAAACGCACAGGCCGAACCTTTAGGGCTAGAAAATTGAATTTTCGCACACGTATTCCTCTTATGACGTAGGCATCCACTAAGGAAGAATTTTCCAAATTTCAACCCCCAAGGGGGTGAAAACGGGGATAAAAGTTTGTATAAAACTTTTTATTGCTGGGACATATTCGCATGAAAGTTCGTATGAATAGAGTACGGCAAAAATATAGTTATGTATTTAAGCGTTTTCTAAAATTCAACCCCTAAGGGGGTAAAATAGGGGATGAAGGTTTTAAATAAACGCACAGGCCAAACCCTTAGGCCTAGAAACTTGAAATTTCACACACGTATTCCTCTTATGATGTAGGCATCCACTAAGGAAGGATTATTCAAAATTCTATCCCCAAGGGGGTGAAATAGGGGATAAAAGTTTGTATAAAAGTTTTTATTGCTAGGACATATTTGCATGAAAGTTCGTATGAATAGAGTACGGCAAAAAATATGGTTATGTATTTTACAGTTTTCTAAAATTCAACCTCTAGGGGGGTAAAATAGGGAATGAAAGTTTTAAATAACAAACCCTTAGGGCCAGAAACTTGAAATTTTTACACACGTATTCCTATTATGACGTAGGCATCAACCAAGGAAGGATTTTTGGAAATGCCACCCTTAAGATGGTAAATAAAGGTTGACATTTTGTGGTTAAAGTTCATCTGGATTTAAATGAGTGTCTCTTTTTTTTTAGGCTGATTTACAAATATTGTTCTTTACCGTTTATTTACCTGTTAAGCACTATTTTTTATTATGTAATTGGATTACCTTTAAAGTTTATATTATTTCTTTTTTTAAAATCTAGATCAGCGCGGGCGAAGCCGCGGGCAACAGCCAGTACAACATAAAATTGTTTACAGGACTCGATTTACAAATAGTAGTTTACTGATACTAAAACTCAACTTTTCCAATCAACCAGCTGATAAAAAGTCTAAGTTGTTCCTGTTCTAGAAAACTGTGACAGCCCTACGACCCTTTACATTCAAAAGTTCCCCAAGTAACATCGGACTAATAAAATTCCCGCCCCCAAGAAACTTCTAAAGGCCACAAATATGATTAAAACATTATTAAAGTTGTAAAGTATCAAATTCTAGGGCCGCGAAGCATTTTTATTATTCAGTAGATGCCCAAGATTGCGGGAAGTGGTGGCGAAAGTGTTAATTTTTAAGCGGACGACAGAATCTGCGGCGTCCAAAAAGTCGCTCAGGGAGTATACGGGCGGGTAATGCGAGCGCGTGCTCTCGCAAAACGATCAAGAATAACCTAATTCTTCTGCCTGATAGTAGAGTAGTAGTTGTATACAGAGTATACAAAACAAAAGAACAACTCTTAAAACCACGAGATCAGTAGCTCATGTACCTACTTAAATCGAAAAATTATTCCACACAATAAGTTTTTGGTCAGGTAATATCCTTGCCTGAGGAATATTTTTGTATTAAAGTGATTGGGAATTAAAAATGGCACCCGGCCGATTTCTGTTAGTTCGTACTATGCCTATTAATAATTAGAAAAGATTTTTATTTAACTGTTTTCCTGTTTTAAAGCAGACACAACAAACAAAACCTTTAACAGGTAACAGGTAAAGACCAGTTTAAAGACGTGTTGTCTTTACACTTAAGAAAGTAAGTTTTATCAATGCAACCTCCTTCATTAGTGACTTGAAGTAGGATACTAATGTACGCAGTGGCGGGCATTGGTTTTATTTCGAGGTAGGCAATATATACTTAGAAATGAGTTTTGTTGATGAAAATCTGTGGTTTTCGTCAATAACAAACATTTTATATTTCGAGGTAGGCACACATAATGTTTTATTGGTGAAAATCAGTTGATTTCGTCAATAACACATATTTATAAGTAGGTACCTTCTGCCTACCTCATTTCATTTACCGGGTAGGCACTGCCTAATTGCCTATATGCACCGCACGCCCCTGAATGTACGTAGAATAGATAAATAAAATATATGGAAAATAATGAAATTGCAACATAATTGAAACCCACACGTTCGCAATTTCCACCTCTGTATTTAAATTTTAGTTAATTTTTAATGCAAATATCATTACGGTGTTGCTATAACGAGATTCGTTCCCGGTTGGTTTGTGTCCTTCCTGTTGCCGCGGAATACCCATTCCACCCCACCGATTACCATAAACTAAACTGCGTTAGTTAGTAAATGCAAATTCTGCCACTTTGAAGCGTTTTTATAAACGCTGTGTTTTAAGGCGCGTTGTAATTAGGTATTTAAAATAACTTTTCCTGTTAACATATTAACATTAATTTAAGGAAGAGAGTAAAGAATACAATGGATTTCTTGCGGTAACTTTATTTGAGTATTTAATCTTAATCAAAAATCTACTTGTATTAGGTACTTTACTTCACCCGTCTGTCGTGTTGGTCGTCTTTTTTAGGGTTTTGTACCTAAAGGGTAAAACGGGAACCTATTACTAAGGCTCCGCTGTCCGTCTGTCTGTCTGTCACTAGGCTGTATCTCATGAACCGTGGTAGCTAGACAGTTGAAATTTTCACAGATGATGTATTTCTGTAGCCGCTATAACAACAAATACTAAAAACCAGAATAAAATAAATATTTAAGGGGTCTCCCATACACCAAACGTGATTTTTTTGCCGTTTTTAAAGATATTGGTACGGAACCCTTCGTGCACGATTCCGACTCGCACATGGCCGGTTTTTTAAATACATGGATGTTTAATACAATTTTGTTTTGAACAGTTTTCAAATGGAAAGAGGCAATTGTGTTTATTTATACAAACAACTTTTACTAACGGGCAATATCAAAATTTGGGTTTTTCCTTTACCTCCGATATAGAGTAGTATATAGGTGCGTTTTTTAGTATTTTTGGGTATGGCATGAAGAACAGTTGCATAATTCATAATAACATAGGCTATCCATATTGGACAACATCACATACATTGCTCTGATCCTAAGGTAAGTAGCGAAAGCACTTGTGTTTATAGAAATCAGAAACAACGACGGTACCACAACACCCAGACCCGAGTCAATATAGAAAAAAACATTTTCTACATTGACCCGACCGGGGATCGAACCCGGAACCTCAGAGATGGCGACGCCATTTAAAGTCCGGCGTGCTCGCGTCTCGTCATGCGACTTCGTAAAGGGTCATACACCCCTCGGATTAATTAAACGCTAAGCCGCAGCAAAGACCTACTTTTCTGTCGTGAAACAACTGACGGGCGCAGGTGCGCGGGCGGCGGTGTAATTAATTGGCGAAAATTATTCGGGATTACCTGGATTTTTCTAATTGGAACAACAAGATACAGTGGGAATGGGACTTAAGGGTCCGTATATTATACTCAGGATTATTTCTTATATTGAAATCACTGACTAAGTAAAAAATATTGAAATAAAAACGATCTTCTTGTAAGACCTAACTGTATGACTTAAATTTAGGTTTTACTAATATACTTGAAGGATTTTGTGATTACTTTAGCAAAAGAAAAGATTTTACGTGAAAATTAATATGAATGTATTAACGAACAACCAAAGAAGCGTTGCAATGACACAGCCAAAAAAAATACAATGTTACCAACATCAACAACAAATAACAAACGATTACCAACTTAACAATACAACGAAATAAAGGTTGCGTTCACTATTTAACAATACTGACTCCTAAAATAAATAATGGGAGTTAGAAATAGTATCATCATTGGATGAATGGACGAGATCAGAAATATACAGGGTCGGTAATAATTTGGCAAATTTTATTAAGTAGGTAGGCGACTTCGTTTTTATTTTAAAACAGCGATAGTGTTTTAGAAATCTATTTAAAGCTCAAGCCATTAAAGCTTTTTAAAAATTGTTCTTTTTTGTCTCATTTAAATAAATAAAAAAGGCGGCCAATACGCCTGGTACTATAAAAATTCCAATCAATAAGAAAAAGGTTAAAATAGACAAAATATTATGATAGTTACAAGTAGAGTCAAGAAATAAATGCGTGTGAAAAACCTAAACGGACCTTTGTACAAGATTATAGTCGCGACAAGAAAAACATAAAAATATTTTTCTCTAAATCTAGCACTAAGGAATCCTAAAAGATAATCAGGGTTGTGGTACATTTCTGTTATTCATATTATTATCCCTGGAACAAGCTCTTGTATAATTCACTTAGGGAGAACTTTATTCTGAAGTGCAAAAATTCGAGCGTTCGCTGCTTTGAATGGAATTTCATATTTTATGATGTATTCATGGCACCAACTAGGAGTAATGTAGTTAAGTACTACGATTCATGTGACCAATGAAAAAAAAGCAAAAACTGATCAACACAATATTTCAACCTTCATCATGAGCAAATGTATTTAAAAATAGTTTTAAGATAATTATAAATACACCGTGAATTTTTAATTACCCGAGAAACTTAACTAACATACTCAGATGTCGATATACATCGAATTTGGCGAATAAACAATTTTTTTTATGAGAAATTTATTTAAAAGATCCCTAACATTCCTTTAAAAATATGCACCACCAAAAGTCCTGCTGATTTAAATAGTAGTCATTATCATTCCAACATTAACGGAACCAAAATCCACCTAATTTGGTCGCGTAATATTGGCGTACGGAAGGAATAACCACATGAGTAAAGAAAAATAACTATGATTTTTTTTTTCATTCATAGTTATTCCTTCCGTATGCCAACCCCTTACGTCGTCCAGTTTTTTTTATTCACCAAATTCGATGTATATCTGAGTTTATATCTGAGTTTGTTAGTTAATTTTCTCGGGTAATTAAAAATTCACGGTGTATAGTTATTACATAAGTAAGTGTAAAAAATGAGTGCCTCTCGCCATTTAACTTTACAGTTTGGCGAGTACATTGTCTGTTACATTTTTTATGTGTGTTGAATAAATAAAAAAAATAAAAAACGATTTTTAAAGCTTCTCAAGACTTTGGTCTAGTTTATTTAAGTCAATAATGGATAAAATAGCTCGATTTTTTTTACCATTTCCAATATATTCAAAAGGTTTTGTGTCATTGTTTATTTTTTATTAGAAACTCTAAACTCAACTGACTTGTTTTGTTTAGGTCTAATTTTGCTGGTAAATTTTGACCAATTTCTTGATGTTCACAGTTCTATGTGCCTTTTATTAGCAGATTGGTTATTTAGGATGAAGAAATATATTTTTTGAAATTCCATGGTCGGTGTCTTGAGAAGTTTATTGTATTTGAGCTTTAGAATCACCCCTTAAAAAAGAAGGTATATATTGTTACGTATGACGTATTTGTTATATGTAAGTATTTGTAGGTAGATTTAGAACTTATAGAATTAGATCGATGTACCATTCACTGCTCCCGTCAGTCGGGCAATAAACCTAATATGCGATAGACGTGCGGTGTTTTATTTATATGTTTATGTAAAGTATGATTTTATACCTAAAGTGGTATCTCTGTTTTACCCAAAGGTATCTTTCGCATAGAAACTAACTACCGCACAAACCCGTGATGGTTCACGGGTTAGTCCGTCGGTATTCTTTAAGGAAAAGATGGTTCTTTTTCTTAAAGAATACCGACGGTCTTCTTAGCATTTTCCCACCGTTTTGTACATAATAAGGAATGAATCGAATATCATAAAAAACAACACACTTCGGACTCCCCCGCTCATACATATTCAATGGCAGGCGAGTATAAAAAGTGTAAAAGTGCCCCTCCCGAAACTTTTCGTGTTTGCGATCGTCTGCGCCTTACATTTGTTTAGGGCGGTTTACACCCTGCTACATAGTAGCAGAGACTTTCATCATAGGATGAAAGTCACTACTACAGACAGCCTCTTTGAAAAAAAACCCTAATTAATTATGTAAAAGGAATGTCAGATGATAGATAATACCAATATTACATCTCCTTCTCGTTTCAAATGAAATTGTTTTATTGACAAATTATATACACGCACTGTAATTTAAATGCAGTAATTGAATTTACTGTAATTACAATACGACTTTATGAACCTTTGGAAGTCCGCTGCTGCAAAGAACCCTATCACTACACAAGATGTTCGTATTAATTGTACCTATTGATTATTTAAAAAACTAAAATTTACACCTCAACAAAAGTTGTCATTGGTTTCTAATCATAGTTGTCTCTTAATTTTTAAGTGAAGGTCCAAATCAATTCTATTCTACGACTAATGTTTAAGTAACTTAAGTAGAAGTGACCTCGAGTCGATTTCTTTTCACTCCACTAGATACCATTATTTAAAACGTTACCCGTTTTGGCAAAAATCCCTTACGTTTATTTTTGCTGCCACTTCACTCGAGCTAAAGCAGACTCGAGTCGCTTCACTAGTTCAGTCAACGTCGTGAGTCGTGACCCATAAAACCGTTCTTAATAACGAAGTTATTTATTTCAGGAGAGCAATTGAAAGTAGGCTACGGAATAAAAAGCCGAGGGCACCAATATAGACGGTATTGCCCAAGTTTTCTCATATTTTTGTCATCCTAACAACCGAACTCTTTTGAGTCATTGCACACTGGATACCTACTTCGGTGATCAGCGATTTAGTCTTGCACGATTGAACGCTGATTTCGATCTTTTTGTTGTTTGATTCTTCTTGTTTAAAAACTTTTGATATTTAAATATAGGTGTAAACTAACTAACTAACGAACAGAAAGGTGGACGAGGTCAGATTTCTGATTCGGAGGCCTAGGCTGCCTACACACACCAGCGTGTGTGTAGGCAGCCTAGGCCTCCGAATCAGAAATCTGAGGAAGTTACGACACAGTCAATGTTAGGGTCCTGTCGATGAAATAAAACTAGCGGACTGTAAACTATAGGTGCTGTAATTCTCGTCTCTCAATTAGCAATGAATAATTAGAAATACGCGCTAAGGTCCGGCGACGGTGGGTGTCCCAAGGCGAGTGTCCGAGCGCGGTCGCGATGATCGCGATGATGTCACCGCGCCCGCACTCGTCTCCCGCGAGTACCTAGTGTTGTTGCGTTCCCAACAGTCAAGGTTATTAAGCCACGTGCTGGACGTTCTATAAAGGAAGTCTATGTCCAGCAGTGGAGTTTCAAAGGCTGTTGATGATGACAAAAAGTTTAGTAAAAAACTAAAAACCGACTTCAAAATGAAACTAAAAAGCGAAAAATAATATTGACTAAAACATACCTAATCAGTTCTTTTTGGAGTCGGTGCCAGCCATCGAGAGTTAAAATCTATTCATTCGCACCGACTCCAAAAAGAACTGATTAGGTATGTTTTAGTCAATATTATTTTTCGCTTTTTAGTTTCATTTTGAAGTCGGTTTTTAGTTTTTTATTAAACTTTTTTTATTTTACAATTTTAAGTGTTAAGTCCTCTATTTTTTCCCTCCTAACTTCGCCAAAAATTACTTTACAGCAAAGTAACCTTAACTAATATTGGTCCTCTATGGACCCCCCATCCAATGGTATGATAAAAATAAGGTGTTATAAAGGGACAATTTTGCGACGAAAATTTTTAAGTCTTAAGAAAAGGGTTTACCTACACTCCAACCAGAACGGCGGCTATTTTGGTGTCGTAACCATAGGATAAGGTCCCGCGTTAAATAACAGGTTAAATTAAGAAAGGAACTTTCAAATTTTTTTTCGTTACTGGGTGTGCGGGTACGCCCCCAGTAAATAAAAATTGGCGGTCTGGTACCTCATAAGCTCCACGTTTGCTCAACACACTGCGAAATACGTTCTGTCGACAAATTGCAGTTTTATCTTCTAACTCCTATCCATTAAGGAGTTCTGTGGCTTCCATCATCAGGTCAGCAACATGACATGATGATTACCAGACCCAAAAATCAGCATCGAGTCAGAAAATATATGCAAAACATTATGGGTGCCTATAAAAATTGAGGGTTGCCCTCGATTTCCCAGGGATCCCATCATCAGAATCTGACTTGGTGGAAATGGGACCACTGACAGAGAGGTCAGATGGTAACCGACCTAAATGTTATATCTAGGCTTGCTACATGTGCACATGAAGTGCTATACCTCGACATTGGTTTCGAAGAATCCTCAAAACCCAGGACACGTGCGAAATTGCTGGACAACCTCATGCTATGGTTGAGAGATCACTGAGAATCTTGTAAATTAGTTTAGTGTAGTTTCATACCATGTTATATCCTCATGGATTATTTTAATAAACTTCATGTTGGATCATGGTCAATAAAACCCCGACTAAAGAAGAGACAAAGTTTAAAATGTGTCAAAGCTATATCTGTGGGATTCCGTAGCGATGGCGAGCACTTGGACTCGCGATCTCTGAAGTTCCCGGTCGATTTCTGGTTGGTTAGTAAAACATCAATAAACTCGCAAGACAAAGTAGCTAACATCATAAAAAACAAAATTTAATTTTGTATGTAATACATTAAAGTTAAGTTAACTGCCAAGATGTCAAAAATTGTTAAAGACACTCTCTTATCCTACAAAATTGAATTGTTGAAGCATTTCAAAACAACTTAGAAGGAAATGGATTTCATTAATTTTGGTAGGTTTATTTATACCTACATTCGTTCATCATTCACACTTGAACCATAGAACAACAATATTAAGAACAGTGTATGCAAAGTAAGTTGAAAAAACGAAACAAGTTTAGATATTCTAGCTAAACAGGGATAAATTCTTGCTTCGTCGAATCCAGCATATATCGCTTATCGCCGCAACCAAAAGCCTCCAGTATGCACAACCCTAAGGTTAAGTACAGTTGCCAACTAAAAGGAGTTATGTGTTTGTCAAAGCTAAAATGATGGCGGAAGTTGACGTGATACGGGCGGTTTAATCTTCGAGAGCGCTAATGGGTAAGTAAACATGTCGTTTGCTCTTATAAAGCCTAGAAATATTGCTGAAATCCACATTGAATTAATGAAGTGGAATGTGTACATTTACAAGCGAAATTCGGAGCATTCATCTCGATGGGAACGAGGGCTATAAGAGGCACATTTTGGATATTAGAAAGTTTTATCTCTTAGATGTTGGTCAGTTATTTCTAAATGTCGCTTATTTGTGTGTGTTTATGAAAAGAAAATTTATGTTATTACGTTCTTAATGATTCCTATTTTCCAATAAATAGGTGCTTACAAGTTACAGCCCATTAGCTTCGTAGTAAACATATTGGCTGTGTTTGTTGAGTAAAAAGTTTAAGTCACTTTGGTCATCAGCATTTTCTCCGATTTGGCAGTGTTTAAAAAAAATAAAAGATATGTAAGTAAGTAATTTATTCAGGAAAGAATAAATAATAAAAAAGAAATTTTTTTATTGATCCAATTGGTGGAGTACTTTAGCAAAACACCTTAATTTTAAGGGTTCTTGTCTGTGGGGTCTTGTCTTGTCGTCTTGTCTGAATGTGCTAGATTTCCTCAGCAAAAACATATTTTTGTTTGAGACCTTGTAACACAAAAATTGAGTTGTATGGTGCATATTCATTAAGAATTATAGTCTGTACAAAATTATATTAAAGAAACTGATTACAGAGGATGTTCACAGAAAGATCAATTTGGTGTATAAGAGATATATTTTCCAGACAGCTTAAGGTAGACGACTTTGCAACCATGAAGAAAGAAGAAGGTGGTGCAAAGAGCTCAATGCAAATCATGTTCTTACGATAATCATTTAAAGTTTTTTTCTCACTAATTTTGCATAGGAAAATCCTTAAAGCTGTACAATAGCGTTATAACGGCAGCACGAAGCTCCAAAGCGATACATTCTACCGCTAATTGCCGGTAATGGCTAATTAACTGAACGCAAACGAGTGGACTAAGTGCCGAGCACTAACATTAGGCAGTTTAGTGTCTACTGCACGAATTGTCTAAAATTATTGGAAACTGTTGAAAGTAAATTCGTTAGAGCCCAGGCAGAAGTTAATGCGGTTGTTGCAATTTGGAGGCGCGAGTGCATGATGTATACAATGTAGAATGATGAACGTAAACAGAATACTATGATATTACCCTATAAAAAACATAACCCTCGTTTGGCAGTCGGGTAATAAACACGTATACGTGCCACCTCCCCATCAAGTAAGAATAGTTTTAAAAAGGTCTTATAAAGTCAAACATATTGCAGTGCATTTAGTCGCAGATTATGGGTGTTTAATATTAGTCGGCAGGGTATTTATTATTGTAGACGCTTTATAATTATCATATAATAAGCTAATTATTCTTTAAGTTACCTTAAACAGGTAATGGTATTGCTAATTTGCCCTGAGTTAGTAAGGAATTTGCTCTTTTCATTGTAACTCTTCTGTAAGTGATTTTGCCTTTAGAGAAGCAATTTTAAGGGGTTCCATTCCCAGAGGGTAAAACGGGACCCTATTACTAAGGCTCCGCTGTCCGTCTGTCTGGCTGTCTGTCCGTCTGTCACCCTCACCAGGCTGTATCTCATGAACCGTGGTAGTTAAAATTTTCACAGATGATGTATTTCTGTTGCCGCTATAACAACAAATACTAAAAACCAGAATAAAAATAAATATTTAAGGGGGCTCCCATAGAATAAACGTGATTTTTTGGGCGTTTTTATAGATTATGGCACGGAACCCTTCGTGCGCGAGTCCGACTCGCACTTGGCCGGCTTTTTCATTTCCATTAAAACAGATCGAGTACAGAGTAGTTAAGTTTAAAACTTTGCACGTGTTATGTGCTTTGAAAACAAGTGTGATGTGTGTTCATTCCTAATGGATAAGATGCACTAACATTAACTAAAAAGGCAAAAAGAACAGACACCACAGATTGTACCTACGTTGAGATTGAATATACATTTTCTCTTAGGAATAACTAATGTAAACGTATTTTCTCTTGATACAAACCATTCCTGCATTAATTAAGTTACCATAAAGCCAGAGATCTAATTGTAAAATATCACAATCCTAGTTGCAATTACAAACATACCAGTTTGTCACGTCATGCGATGTCGCCCGCCGGCGCGTTGTCGCGCGACGTCGCGATCCAATTTAAACTGTCGCGGATAAAACAATGTCCTCAGGTTTTACACGTCATACCAGAGCAAGATGAATTATGTATTAGTGTTAAGGATGGAGATGGATGTAATGTTTGTAAAGATGGTCTTAATTCACAATGATAGAAGGTGCAGTAGCATCAGTTCACTCCCAAGTCTGGCAAGTGTAAATTCTACTCCTTTTCTTATAACATTCATATCTATTTTAATGTGCGTGGAGAGTGCTCGTAGCTCAGTGGCGGCAGCGTGTTAGTATCGATCACCAATGCTAAGCAACCAACGCCGCTGTCTGTTGTGAGTTGTTGGGTGATCACTCCAACTATATTCAGTAACATTTATCACGAGCATCTCCATGCTTCGGAAGGCACGTTAAAAGTTGGTCCCGGCTGATGTCGCATAATACTTGCCCTGAAGCCTATAATTCTGACTATGTTAGCCTTAAAGCGGCTTGATTTCATCTGACAGTAAGGTTTAGTCACTGGCCTTATACCAATCCTCCAATACGCACTGGGCCTGCGTAGTAGAGTATGGCCCAAACCACCTCATAGTTGAGGTGAGGCCTGTCCCTGCAGTGGGACGTAATTATAAGCATACTTTACTTTTGATCTTTTAGTCTTATGCTATGTAATAGGAGAAGACGCCACAAACTGGCTTAGTCACGGCTCGGGAATTTCCTCATCAAACCTACTGCAGTCCACATCTACTGTGCTGTTAATGATCTTGTTTCTAAAGAATGGCTTTTTAAACTGCTCGGTTGAGTGGCGCCTGTCAACTTTCCGGGTTGATTACTCCTCATCTCCATCTTCGAGAGAGATCGTTGGGTCAGGGTCTGACGCAGTGTAAGTGGTTGAATGATTGATGGGGATAACAACCGGGCCTTCATAGAATAAAATCGCAGAATGTTTTTTTATTGAAGGCTTCTTTTACTTTGATAAAAATTTTCACGTTGTAGTAAATTGATTTTCCTAAGCTTGAAATTAGAGGGGCTCGGGTTTGATTCTGGGTTTTCTCGGGTCTTAGTCATCATTATCATCATGTCAGCCTATTGCAGCCAACTGCTGGACATAAGCCTCCCCCAAAGCGTGATCTCCCGCTTTTTTCATCCAGTCACTGCCAGCCATCTTCCTAAGGTCGTCGGTCCATCGAGCCGGAGGATGTCTGGGTAGATGGGTTTATTTCACTTTGATTTAACAATGGTTTATATGAGGTCTGTGATTTCTTATAATGATCATGATCTTATCTTTATTGCATACATACTTAGAATGATAAATATATAAAATCTTCTATAGAATATTCGAGGAACTTTTACGGTGGGTTCTATGGCGTGATCGACCAAAAAAAACAAATGCATGTCGGAACATACGCAGTGAAAGGCACCAATGTATTGTTTGGTTAAGTGTTTCGGGAATTGGAGGTCCCTAAGTGGACGTGTGATTCCGACCTGTTATACCATTCGTTCCGGACAGTAAAAAGGCTGTCCCCGTTCTTTAACCTTTTAAGCAGTTAAACAACAGCAATATATTTGACAATATTGGACAACATCACATACATTGCTCTGATCCTAAGCTAAGTAGCTAAAGCGCTTGTGTTATAGAAATCCGAAACAACTACGGTACCACATCACCCAGACCCGTGCCAATATAGAAATGTTCTTTTTCTACATTGACCCGACCGGGGATCGAACACGGAACCTCAGAGATGGCGGCGCCATTAAAAGTCCGGCGTGCTCACCTCTCGGCTACGGAGGTCGTCAATCGATGCAGTCGGCCAGATATTTCTATGACAGTAATGAACTTCGCAGCGGACGAGTGGCCGCGAGGTGCCTGGCACCGGCCCAATGCAATTAGACAGAGCTTTTCTGTGATGGCTATACTAGTACTTTATTCGGGAAACTCCGGTTTTAATCCCGTTTGAATTATTTCTTCCCTTCGATCCTACTATCAAACTAAAGCGGATAGCTGTAAGAGTAAAATTGTGATCATTGTTACAAAAATAAATTTAGCTTTAATCGTTAAGGATTTGTACAGTCAACAGCACGTCGACCTACCCCAAAAGTCAAAAATTCTCCAATAGATTTTCAACTTTAAGCCTGACATTTAGAGATCATTTTCAAATGAGATAATTTGACATTTAGTGGTATGTCGACGTGCTGTTGTCCGTACTAACGCCCCAGGCACTCCCTGTTATATCAATACACATAAAATCGATGGTTCATATTTTACGGTTTTTGCGAATCGTTTTTCAATACGATTTTATCCATACGTACGTACGGAAACGGTGAGGTTCGTTTGATTTCCTGATCGGTTCAATTCAGAAAACGATATTTTCTAAATTGGCTCGAGACTGGGTGTGCTGGAGACGTCTCAGGCAAATCACATTGTCTGGTACCTCATAACACAAGATTTCAATTCCATGATCCTAGACCAAGTTCAGAAAACTATTTAGTAGTTGTATTAGTTATGTCTGATTTTGGATACTTACTATACTTCAGAGACTAATAACTAGGTACGCGTCCAAAAGACACAAGATATTTACTACAATATGTCTTAAAAATAAATGCTTTTATATTTTAGCAACAAAAACAAAATATGATCGAATTGTAAAATTGTTAATGTTAACACAAAAGAATTACCTTTGAATTACAAAGACAGCAAGAAGACCCCCGAATTTCCCCTAAAAGATCGGCTGCCTAAACAACACGAATGAAGAATTGAATCGGAACAAAGCAATCAATAGCTCCTGATGAAAGCGGAGGCTTTTAATCCGTAATCGCGCGCAATTGTGTTGTGATGCGGGCGGGCTGGACGCCATCCCGGAGGATGCACGCGGGCGCGAGGGATGAACTGAAGCGGATAGGATACTACACTTTTAAGCACCGCATCAGGCATGTTTGCTGATGCTCACACCGATGGCTTACACGCCATCCTCCGTAAAAGAGCCGTCTCGATGCTAAGCCGTGTTCGTGGGAGCTCCAATAATATTCTGCGTGTTGTGGCGGGGCGAGTAGATTGCTCATTTATGAAGCAATGGGTTCGGCTACACGTCGTAACCTAAATGCTTTTATTTATTTATTTTGTTATCTTTTTTTTTAATGTCATAAGCTGACTTGTGTCATTTTTCTTTTGCTTAACTATGGACCATTGTTTTGTCTGAATAAACGCTTTAAATTTGAATTAAATCTTATGCTACTTACGAGTTTATGAAAATAGAGCTATTTACATTTTTATTTTATTTTCGATCAAGCAGTACAGTGGAAAAGCCGAAGCAAGCACGATTCTGGATAAAAAAAAGTTGTATCCCTCTTTATCCTTTTTATTAATTCAACATCATCACCAGCCTTTATCAGTCCACTGCTGGGCACAGGCCTCTCCAAAAGGAGGATTTTGCCATAATCGCCACGCTTGGCAGGCGGGTTAGCGATCGCAGTTTGGCCAATGGTGGAGAGGAGACGCTGCTTCCCGTCTTCTTGTGGCGGTTCTCCTGTAGTCGCCTCTTACGACACCCATAGAAAGAGAAGGGGTGGTGCAATTTTTTTAACGTGCCGGCACTACACGACTCTTCAACCCAAGACTTGAAATAGGCGACAAATAAAAGCGGGAAGGATACTGACGAAAATGAAGAATAATGTATATCCTCACTTTTCTCACTATGCAATGGTGTTCTGTTTGTGATGTGTATAAACACATCCTATATAAATTGAATCAAGCAGGATATAAATCTTTCCATCCAGAAAAATTAAATATTTGAATATTTATTCGCTTCTGGCCCGCGCCGCTTCTTAAGACCCGGATTACCCTGGATTTTTTCCCACTAAGCTGGACGTAATTGGATCCTAAATTGACCGTGGGCCGAGACTCTTTGGCAGCGAACAAAGGATTGTGTCATTTGTGTGCCAGAATATAAATATGTTACCTAATCGGGCCGTTTAAACTGTTGTTCTAGGGGCGATAAGCAGATTACTTTGAGATTACTTGAGTTGGACGCCGTCTGCCGAGGCCGTCGGTCGTTTGCACTTATGGTGTTTGTGATTTAGTAATGGTTTTTAATAAGTATAACAGTCTATTAGAAAAATATATAAAAATTGGTGTTAAAAATCTAATTCAGTATTTCAATTTAAATCAAGTTGCTTTACCAATAATTGTTTTGTTGTGACGTCGAGCTGAGCCAAAGAAGTAATACATAAACCGATGAAAAATAAAGTTGTAATTCAAGATTTCAAATCTTTATTATTCTTCCATATCTTCAAATCCAAGTTGAAGTAGCCTTTTTTTAAAACCAATAAAATTCTTTTTTTATTTTAAAATAAATATTATTTTATTAGCGTAGAATTGATAGATTAAATTGACTTCTATTTAATCATTGCATGCAACAAACTATACATAATCTAATAACAGCTGAGCATCATCGAGTAATTCAATCGATTCGATCAAATGCAATTATTTTTATTGCGCAACCAAAATGCATTAGCTCCCGCATTATTGGATTACAGATTTCGCCTCTGATGCAGTTTTTCATAATTCCATGCACATTCCGATAGTGAACTTTCATACCCATATAGGGTGATTAATAAATGATTATATTTAAAAGAGTTGTTGTATGTATTTTAATCCGCGAATGTTTCAAAGCTTCGGACGTTTTCATTTTGTCAGTAAAAATGTCGTTATTTAGGGTTCCGTCCGCTGCCCGTCTGTCTGTCTGTCTGTCTGTCTGTCTGTCTGTCTGTCTGTCACCAGGCTGTATCTCATGAACCGTGATAGTTAGAAAGTTGAAATTTTCACAGATGATGTATTTCTGTTGCCGCTATAACAAAAATTACTAAAAAACAGAAGACAATAAATATTTGAGGGGCCTCCCATACAACAAAGGTAATTTTTTGCCGTATTTATAGATAATGGTACGGAACCCTTCGTGCGCGAGTCCGACTCGCACTTGGCCGGTTTTTTTATTACCATTTTACTTGTGAAAACTACTTAGATTTCCATATCTCTAAGTGAATATACTCTCATAGATAGAAGTGTCCTAATCTGCTGCGTAATTATAATTTTATTATTAGATGAATAAAAAGTATATTATTTAGGCACATTAGGCTTAGGATGCTCCTATGGCCAGTGCAAGCGTAATAGCGTTAAATTTCAGAGCAACGTTGGACATCGCCATAACATTTTGTAGCTATAGACGACCGTCTGGTGTAGTGGTTCGCGCTCCGGACTACAATGCCTGGCGGTTGCGGGTTCGAATCCCGCGAGGGGCAAATGTTAGTGTGATGAGCACGAGCATTTGCACCTAAGTCATGGATGTTTATAAACGTATTTAAGTATGTTTATCCGTTATCTAGTCGCCATAGCACAAGCTTTGCTTAGTTTGGGGCTAGATAATTGGTGTGATTGTGGAAACAATTTATTTATTTATTTATTATTATTCTCCGAGGATACGGGCAGTGGGTGCTCTGGGGGCAAAACCCTCCAGAATAAATACCAAACTTTAAAAAAAGTCGGCAGAACCTAAATCAAGGTTTCAGATGGAATGCTTTGATATTATTTTATTTGTAAGATAAACACTTTTCCGGCCTGACCCTTCTTGATCTTTCTCTAGGTTCTCAGTCAGGGTGAGACGCTTGACCACATTGCGCCTTCCCATTCGCGGTCGCCCTTCGAGTACCTTTCATCCTGACGGTAGACAGGAATTGTTGCCTGCTTAACAAAACCTTGTCCAGTCTACCATAATTTTAAGACCGTTTATCGAACAGTCGCGGGCCTCGGTATCATCCAATCAGCTGGTTTGCGTAAGTAATTATTTTGGAGGCGCGCCAAATAACCGGTGCGATCCGGATTTGGCAGGAGTCCGTCATCATCCGTTATTCTGAGCGGGATAACGATTGAGATTTTTAGTTCCAACCCGGTATGACGAGCCAAGTACTTGATTTGATTGAATTTCAAGCATTACCTTTGTTAAAGCGGTGCGAATAACGTTACTCACCTTTAACGGAATTATTGTGAAGAATGATATTGAATTTGATATCTCAATGAAGATTTAATTCTGCCATGTACGTCTGAAGCAATCATTCTAACAGTAGGAAGTAAATGGTTCAAATAAATCTTTAATGTAATTCTAGTATGTGTGCTTCAATAGAAAGAAAAGGCGAATAGTAAGACTTTTCTTCGTATTTGTCATGGATTGAACTCTCGGAAATCGCAATTAAGCACACTAAGCACGATGCAATAATTTCGCAAACTTCTAGTGATTCTGTTTTTAACAGTGGCAGGCATTCGATTTTAAATTAGAAGTAGGCAGAATCACGTAATTTTTTTGGCAATTTTTAAATCATTTTTTTTTCAGATGTATATAATAAAATGTATGTAATAAAACCAGGCTGACAAAGGTGACTGAGTTTGTTGCGCCGTTTCTTCTCATCACCAGCCGATAAGTAGTACCGAAGCGGTGGTAGGAAAAAAAAATTGGGACATGTAAAAGTGCCATTGATGGCCAATTTGCAAAAATAAATGAGTTTTTCTATGAAACTCTCAGAAATGGTATCGAACACTGAACTACCGGTCAGTTGTTAGGATTTATAATTAATAAATAAATTAATGTAACTCTGTATAACAATAAAAAATTAAACACCTGCTTGTATACTCGTACTTATTTTCAAAGCATCAGAAATTTTTCGAGGAATTTGTATGCGATTCTTGTTATTTTGTAGGCGACTTAGAAACCGAATGGTGCAAAACTACGTCTTCTGGACTAGAGAAATGTTGCATAATTTGTTGCTTTTCCCGTGCATATAGTGCATCATAAACAGGTTTTGCCGGGCCAAGTCGGCAATGACGTCACAAATCCGCGCGATACAAGCCGGATAGCAGTTCAGTGCAGAACGTCTATACAGCTTTTATACGGTTATTGGAGCTTCAGCGGTGTATGGCACTTCCAGTGGTCGTAAGTTGTGTTGCTTATGAACTTGCTTATACGGATAACTGCAGTAACTTGGGTACGCAGTACGCAGTTTAAAAGTACGTAAAAATATTATTACTTTCGTAGACACGTTAAACCGTAGCTGCTCGTAGCTCAGTGGCGGCAGCGCTTTGGTATCGATTACTAAAGTTAAGCAACCAACTCCGCGGTCGTGAGTGGATGGGTGACCATTCCGACCATATTTAGTGACATTATCACGAGCATCTCCGTGCTTCGGAAGGCACGTTAAAAGTTGGTCCCGGTCAATATCGCTTGATATTGGTCGTGAAGCCTAGTCAGAGGCCTTAAGGCGGCTTGATAACATCTGACAGTAAGGTTTAGTCACTGGCCTTACAACACCCCTCCACCAATCCGCACCGGGCCCGCGTGGTGGAGTATGGCCCAAACCACCTCATAGTTGAGGTGAGGCCTGTGCCCTGCAGTGGGACGTATATAGGCATACTTTACTTTTTTACTTTTACTTTTAGACACGTTAAATACTTTTTTCTCAATTGGACCAGAAGGTGCATTGCTGAAATTGCTGAGCTTTCTTTTAATTAGTTTTCATACAACACACCAATTATTGCTTCCAACCGATCTGGAAGTCACTGGGGGAGGTCTATGTTCAGCAGTGGACGTCCTGTGGCTGAAATGATGATGACACCAATTATTTATCATGGTCTACATAAATAGCTTTTATCCACGTCTGTAGTTTAGTTTAGTTGTTTAGTTTATAAGTGCCAAGTGTGAGTCAGCAGCAACCTATACAACACATCTGCTGTCAGTAGCGTGCATTGGTTTTATTTCGAGGTAGGCGGTAGGTACTTGCTTAAGAGTTTTATTGATGAAAATCCATGGTTTTCTTCAATGACACTCATTTGTAAGTACCTATTGCCTACCTCATTTCATTTACCAGGTAGGCACTGCCTAATTGCTTATATGCACTGCACGCCCCTGTCTGCTGTAATGAACTAGTAGGCAAAATCACATTGTCTTAAGTCCACGTCTTGTACATCAGAGTCATTTTAGCTGAATAGCTAATGTAAAATTTATGTGTGGAATTTATGATCTTATTAAACTCCAACCGACTCCGGTTATCGCACAATATTGTCGCACGATCCAATAAAACAATTTCGCGGCAACATCTAACAAAATTAATCATAACTCCGAGAACTTTCAACGAGCTCTTAATCACAGCACAATTTGGGACTGCCACACGGAGTACGCAACAGCCCACGGTAGAGATGCACAATCTATTTAGTATCGATTATCGATATTAAGAATCATCAATTGTCCGAAATTGCATTTCTCCAAACATGATAGTGTTATAAATAAATAAATAAATATTGGACAACATCACATACATTGCTCTGATCCTAAGGTAAGTAGCTAAAGCACTTGTGTTATAGAAATCAGAAACAACGACGGTACCACAACACCCAGACCCGAGTCAATATAGAAAAGTTCGTTTTCTACATTGACCCGACCGGGGATCGAACCCGGAACCTCAGAGATGGCGGCGCCATCTAAAGTCCGGCATGCTCGCCTCTCGGCCACGGAGGTCGTCAAATATGTTATATTGTTTTAAACTTTCATGGTCACTAACATTAGAATAGTTACTCCGTGATCATCGCGCTTGCAACAGTGCCGAAATATTGGGAACTCAAAAATAAGGTACATGGTAGCAATCCCGTAACAAACTATTCTAATGATAGTGTTATTACTTCTATAGTTTTAGTAGGAGTATTGTTTTAACTGATGGACTATAAACCGTTTCCTTTCTGTGTAGATCTTTTAGAAAATGGGATAGTTTTTACGAGTTTAAAAGTCATAGAATTAGCGAGAGAGAGAAGGAGACATCCATTAAGACTACCAAATTCGAATAATTAATTAAGTCTGACGCTAACCACATAAATTATTTTAGGTCCAGGTTACTCCTTCTCATTGTAAATAATAATTTCAAAGAAATAGTAAATATTTTATAACTGACACCCTACAGATATAGTTAGTTGGTAGGTAGGTAGTTTTTAGGAGTGCTTTAAATAACTGATTGAGTTTTTTTGTGTGATAACTTTATTATTTACTTCATCATCATCATCATTACTAGCCTATATCAGTCCACTGCTGGACACAGGCCTCTCCAAAAGGAGGATTTTGCCATAATCGCCACGCTTGGCAGGCGGGTTGGCTATCGCAGTTTGGCCAATGGTGGAGAGGAGATTATTTACTTATTTTCACTTATATTTAGTCAAGTAATACGACCTTTAATAAATGTGTTGAACTCGAACGCTATAGTATCAATATTATTTATCAGGTATACAGATCATCGACACTTGACAACCATGCTAATAATTGGTCTCATAGCGCAATCGCATTAATTTTCACGTAGTCTATAGCACTTGCTACGTTTCACCTTGGCCATCATAACTTGACCTGGGAAATCTAACGGTGTACCCCTGAAATTTCAGGGTGAAGTTAGGAGTATGGGGGCCGGGGTGGTTCTATTTGCGGTGGTCGTTAGCGAAGTCATAATTAGCACCTGTGTTCCTGTAAGTTTGTAGCAACTTCGCTGATTTCGAAGAGTACTCGGGAATGTTCGTAGTGCTATAGTTGCAGACTGGGTATGTTTAAAAACCATAAATCTTTAACACTTAAGATTACGATTAGATAACGATTATATTAGATACCTATTACGATGCCGCTAGGCGATCGTGGGTTTGAATACTTCCAGGATCAAGTTTTTAGATAGAAATTTATTTTCACAAAACTGTTTTGCCTATACAGGGTGTAACGGGGAAAGTATAACAAGAAAGAGGGTGACATTACCATCAATAAGACTTTTAGTATGGGAGTTTTCATATAGAGGAGGAAATTCAAAGTTCATACGGTTTTACGGAAACCACCGTGATAGAGATCTTAAATATAATATAAATAAAATTCTAATTACTAGGACTAGCGGTTTCAGCTGGATTATTTTCCAATCAAGCAGTTTAATTAGGCTTTATAGTTAGTAAAATTGTTTTTTTTTAAGTTAATATCATTGAAGTATAATGTACTAGCGTACTAGAGAACACATCTCGAAGTAAATGTTTGTGTCTCGAACTAAATGTAATGTGTAGTACATTATACGTCAATGGTTATTATAGGAACTTTAATTACGAGGTAAGAAAAAAGTTATAAAGGATAGAATGCCTTATATTTTTTTTTGTAAATTAAATCAGAATACTTAGTTTCACTTACAAATGCAATCTCCTGCAAAGAAGCCAATAACTCGTCAGGGCTTACGTAAAATCTTCCGCAAGTTGTCGCTGACAGCAACTTGTAAGACTGATGGCGCCACATACATCTGCACAGGAAGACACTTTCGTAATTCTGATATGGTTTGAATATTTCTATTTTCATTTAAAACAGTGAAACTTTTTTATTACTTCAACATCATCACCAGCCTATATCAGTCCACTTCTGGACACAGGCCCCTCCAAAAGGAGGATATTGCCATAATCGCCACGCTTGGCAGGCGGGTTAGTGATCGCAGTTTGGCCAATGGTGGAGAGGAGACGCTGCTGTTCGTTTTCTTGTGGCGGTTCTCCTGTAGTCGCCTCTTACGACACCCATAGAAAGAGAAGGGATGGTGCAATTTTTTTAACGTGCCGGCACCACACGACTCTTCAACCCAAGACTTGAAATAGGCGACAAATAGAAGCGGGAAGGATACTGACGAAAATGAAAAATAATGTATATCCTCATTTTTCTCACTATGCAATGGTGTTCTGTTTGTGATGTGTATAAACACATCCTATATAAATTGAATCAAGCAGGATATAAATCTTTCCATCCACGGGAAAATTAAATATATGAATATTTATTCGCTTTTGGCCCGCGCCGCTTCTTAAGACCCGGATTACCCTGGATTTTTTCCCACTAAGCTGGACGTAATTGGATCCTAAATTGACCGTGGGCCGAGACTGTTTGGCAGCGAACAAAGGATTGTGTCATTTGTGTGCCAGAATATAAATATGTTACCTAATCGGGCCGTTTAAACTGTTGTTCTTGGGGCGATAAGCAGATTACGTTGAGATAACTTGAGTTGGACGCCGTCTGCCGTGGCCGTCGGTCGTTTGCACTTATTGTGTTTGGGGTTTTGTAATGGTTTTTAATAAGTATAACAGTCTATTAGAAAAATATACAAAAATTGGTGTTAAAAATCTAATTCAGTATTTCAATTTAAATCAAGTTGCTTTACCAATAATTGTTTTGTTGTGACGTCGAGCTGAGCCAAAGAAGTAATACATAAACCGATGAAAAATAAAGTTGTAATTCAAGATTTCAAATCTTTATTATTCTTCCATATCTTCAAATCCAAGTTGAAGTAGCCTTTTTTTAAAACCAATAAAATTCTTTTTTTATTTTTAAATAAATATTATTTTTATTAGCGTAGAATTGATAGATTAAATTAACTTCTATTTATAATTGCATGCAACAAACTATACATAATCTAATAACAGCCGAGCATCATCGAGTAATTCAATGGTTTTATCAAATGCAATTATTTATATTGCGCAACCAAAATGCATTAGCTCCCGCATTATTGGATTACAGATATCGCCTCTGATGCAGTTTTTCATAATTTGTACGTAAACTCATTTATTTTGCACATTCCGATAGTGAACTTTCATACCCATATAGGGTGATTAATAAATGATTATATTTAAAAGAGTTGTTGTATGTATTTTAATCCGCGAATGTTTCAGAGCTTCGGACGTTTTCATTTTGTCAGTAAAAACGTCGTTATTTAGGGTTCCGTCCGCTGCCCGTCTGTCTGGCTGTATCTCATGAACCGTGATAGTTAGACAGTTGAAATTTTCACAGATGATGTATTTCTGTTGCCGCTATAACAAAAATTACTAAAAAACAGAATACAATAAATATTTGAGGGGCCTCCCATACAACAAACGTAATTTTTTGCCGTATTTATAGATAATGGTACGGAACCCTTCGTGCGCGAGTCCGACTCGCACTTGGCCGGTTTTTTTATTACCATTTTACTTGTGAAAACTACTTAGATTTCCAAGTGAATATACTCTCATAGATAGAAGTGTCCTAATCTGCTGCGTAATTATAATTTTATTATTAGATGAATAAAAAGTCGTGACATACGGAGCCGAAACGTGGACACTCACGATAGGGCTGGTCCACAGATTTAAAGTCGCTCAGCGAGCTATGGAAAGGGCTATGCTCGGAGTTTCTCTGAGGGATCAGATCCGAAATGAGGTAATCCGACAGAAAACTAAAGTCATCGACATAGCCCATCGAATAAGCAAGCTGAAGTGGCAGTGGGCCGGCCATATTTGTCGCAGAACCGATAACCGCTGGGGTAAACGAGTTCTTGAGTGGAGACCGCGTGTCGGCAAGCGTAGTGTGGGACGCCCTCTGACTAGATGGAGTGACGATCTTCGCAAGGTTGCTGGCAGGAGCTGGATGAGAGTAGCCGTGGATCGTGCAGAGTGGCGTGCAATTGGAGAGGCCTATGTCCAGCAGTGGACTAGTGTGGGCTGATGATGAATAAAAAGTATATTATTTAGGCACATTAGGCTTAGGATGCTCCTATGGCCAGTGCAAGCGTAATAGCGTTAAATTTCAGAGCAACGTTGGACATCGCCATAACATTTTGTAGCTATAGACGACCGTCTGGTGTAGTGGTTCACGCTCCGGACTACAATGCCTGGCGGTTGCGGGTTCGAATCCCGCGAGGGGGCAAATGTTAGTGTGATGAGCACGAGCATTTGCACCTAAGTCATGGATGTTTATAAACGTATTTAAGTATGTTTATCCGTTATCTAGTCGCCATTGCACAAGCTTTGCTTAGTTTGGGGCTAGATAATTGGTGTGATTGTGGAAACAATTTATTTATTTATTTATTATTATTCTCCGAGGATACGGGCAGTGGGTGCTCTGGGGGCAAAAACCTCCAGAATAAATACCAAACTTTAAAAAAAGTCGGCAGAACCTAAATCAAGGTTTCAGATGGAATGCTTTGATATTATTTTATTTGTAAGATAAACACTTTTCCGGCCTGACCTTTCTTGATCTTTCTCTAGGTTCTCAGTCAGGGTGAGACGCTTGACCACATTGCGCCTTCCCATTCGCGGTCGCCCTTCGAGTACCTTTCATCCTGACGGTAGACAGGAATTGTTGCCTGCTTAACAAAACCTTGTCCAGTCTACCATAATTTTAAGACCGCTTATCGAACAGTCGCGGGCCTCGGCATCATCCAATCAGCTGGTTTGCGTAAGTAATTATTTTGGAGGCGCGCCAAATAACCGGTGCGATCCGGATTTGGCAGGAGTCCGTCATCATCCGTTATTCTGAGCGGGATAACGATTGAGATTTTTAGTTCCAACCCGGTATGACGAGCCAAGTACTTGATTTGATTGAATTTCAAGCATTACCTTTGTTAAAGCGGATAACGTTACTCACCTTTAACGTAATTATTGTGAAGAATGATATTGAATTTGATATCTTAATGAAGATTAAATTCTGCCATGTACGTCTGAAGCAATCATTATAACAGTAAGAAGTAAATGGTTCAAATAAATCTTTAATGTAATTCTAGTATGTGTGCTTGCAATGGAAAGAAAAGGCGAATAGTAAGACTCTTTCTTCGTATTTGTCATGGATTGAACTCTCGGAAATCGGAATTAAGCACACTAAGCACGATGCAATAATTTCGCAAACTTCTAGTGATTCTGTTTTTAACAGTGGCAGGCATTCGGTTTTAAATTAGAAGTAGGCAGAATCACGTGATTTTTAAATCATTTTTTTTCAGAGTTCAGTTATTCTATGAAACTCTCAGAAATGGTATCGAACACTAAACTACCGGTCAGTTGAAACGATTTATAATTAATAAATAAATTAATGTAAATCTGTAAAACAATTAAAAAATTAAACATCTGCTTGTATACTCGTACGTATTTTCAAGCTTCAGAAATTTTTCGAGGAATTTGTATCCGATTCTTGTTATTTCGTAGGCGACTTAGAAACCGAATGGTGCAAAACTACGTCTTCTGTACTAGAGAAATGTTGCATAATTTGTTGCTTTTCCCGTGCATATAGTGCATCATAAACAGGTTTTGCCGGGCCAAGTCGGCAATGACGTCACAAATCCGCGCGATACAAGCCGGATAGCAGTTCCGTGCAGAACGTCTATACAGCTTTTATACGGTTATTGGAGCTTCAGCGGTGTATTTTGGCACTTCCAGTGGCCGTAAGTTGTGTTGCTTATGAACTTGCTTATACGGATAACTGGGCCATAATCATAAACTCTTAAAACAATCTCAAAGTTGTCAAATCTGTCAATTTTGGTACGTCATTTCATAAAAAATTTGACAGTAATGATATTGTTTGACAGATTTGTGATTGTTTTAACAGTTCATGGTTAGGGCCCTGCAGTAACTTGGGTACGCAGTAACAGCTTAAAAGTATGTAAAAATATTATTTCTTTCGTAGACACGTTAAATACTTTCTTCTCAATTGGACCAGAAGGTGCATTGCTGAAATGGCTAAGCTTTATTTAAATTAGTTTTCATACAACACACCAATTATTGCTTCCAACCGATCTGGAAGTCACTGGGAGAGGTCTATGTTCAGCAGTGGACGTCCTGTGGCTGAAATGATGATGACACCAATTATTTATCATGGTCTACATAAATAGCTTTTATCCACGTCTGTAGTTAAGTTTAGTTGTTTAGTTTATAAGTGCCAAGTGTTCAGCAACCTCTACAACACATCTCTGCTGTAATGAACTAGTAGGCAAAATCACAATCTCTTAAGTCCACGTCTTGTACATCAGAGTCATTTTAGCTGATTAGCTAATGTAAAATTTATGTGTGGAATTTATGATCTTATTAAACTCCAACCGATTTCGGTTATCGCACAATATTGTCGCACGATCCAATAAAACAATTTCGCGGCAACATCTAACAAAATTAATCATAACTCCGAGAACTTTCAACGAGCTCTTAATCACAGCACAATTTGGGACTGCCACACGGAGTACGCAACAGCCCACGGTAGAGATGCACAATCTATTTAGTATCGATTATCGATATTAAGAATCATCAATTGTCCGAAATTGCATTTCTCCAAACATGATAGTGTTATAAATAAATATTGGACAACATCACATACATTGCTCTGATCCTAAGGTAAGTAGCTAAAGCACTTGTGTTATAGAAATCAGAAACAACGACGGTACCACAACACCCAGACCCGAGTCAATATAGAAAAGTTCGTTTTCTACATTGACCCGATCGGGGATCGAACCCGGAACCTCAGAGATGGCGGCGCCATCTAAAGTCCGGCATGCTCGCCTCTCGGCCACGGAGGTCGTCAAATATGTTATATTGTTTTAAACTTTCATGGTCACTAACATTAGAATAGTTACTCCGTGATCATGGCGCTTGGAACAGTGCCGAAATATTGGGAACTCAAAAATAAGGTACATGGTAGCAATCCCGTAACAAACTATTCTAATGATAGTGTTATTACTTCTATAGTTTTAGTAGGAGTATTGTTTTTACTGATGGACTATAAACCGTTTCCTTTCTGTGTAGATCTTTTAGAAAATGGGATAGTTTTTACGAGTAGGTGCCTACACGTTTAAAAGTCATAGAATTAGCGAGAGAGAGAAGGAGACATCCATTAAGACTACCAAATTCGAATAATTAATTAAGTCTGACGCTAACCACATAAATTATTTTAGGTCCAGGTTACTCCTTCTCATTGTAAATAATGATTTCAAAGAAATAGTAAATATTTTATAACTGACACCCTACAGATATAGTTAGTTGGTAGGTAGGTAGTTTTTAGGAGTGCTTTAAATAACTAATTGAGTTTTTTTGTGTGATAACTTTATTATTTTCTTCATCATCATCATCATTACTAGCCTATATCAGTCCACTGCTGGACACAGGCCTCTCCAAAAGGAGGATTTTGCCATAATCGCCACGCATGGCAGGCGGGTTGGCGATCGCAGTTTGGCCAATGGTGGAGAGGAGATTATTTACTTATTTTCACTTATATTTAGTCAAGTAATACGACCTTTAATAAATGTGTTGAACTCGAACGCTATAGTATCAATATTATTTATCAGGTATACAGATCATCGACACTTGACAACCATGCTAATAATTGGTCTCATAGCGCAATGGCATTAATTTTCACGTAGTCGATAGCACTTGCTACGTTTCACCTTGGCCATCATAACTTGACCTGGGAAATCTAACGGTGTACCCCTGAAATTTCAGGGTGAAGTTAGGAGTATGGGGGCCGGGGTGGTTCTATTTGCGGTGGTCGTTAGCGAAGTCATAATTAGCACCTGTGTTCCTGTAAGTTTGTAGCAACTTCGCTGATTTCGAAGAGTACTCGGGAATGTTCGTAGTGCTATAGTTGCAGACTGGGTATGTTTAAAAACCATAAATCTTTAACACTTAAGATTACGATTAGATAACGATTATATTAGATACCTATTACGATGCCGCTAGGCGATCGTGGGTTTGAATACTTCCAGGATCAAGTTTTTAGATAGAAATTTATTTTCACAAAACTGTTTTGCCTATACAGGGTGTAACGGGGAAAGTATAACAAGAAAGAGGGTGACATTACCATCAATAAGACTTTTAGTATGGGAGTTTTCATATAGAGGAGGAAATTCAAAGTTCATACGGTTTTACGGAAACCACCGTGATAGAGATCTTAAATATAATATAAATAAAATTCAAATTACTAGGACTAGCGGTTTCAGCTGGACTATCTTCCAATCAAGCAGTTTAATTAGGCTTTATAGTTAGTTTTTTTAAGTTAATATCATTGAAGTATAATGTACTAGCGTACTAGAGAACACATCTCGAACTAAATGTTTGTGTCTCGAACTAAATGTAATGTGTCACAGTGGCGGGCATCGGTTTTATTTCGAGGTAGGCAGTATATACTTTATTAATTAACATCAGTGGTTTTCATCAATAATCCACATTTGTGAGTAACTACTGCCTACTTTATTTCAATTATCAGGTAGGCACTATATGTACCGCACGCCCCTGCTAGTACATTATACCTCATTGGTTATTATAGGTACTTTAATTACGAGGTAAGAAAAAAGTTATAAAAAGATAGAATGCCTTATAAGAATTTTTTTGTAAATTAAATCAGAATACTTAGTTTCACTTACAAATGCAATCTCCTGCAAAGAAGCCAATAACTCGTCAGGGCTTACGTAAAATCTTCCGCAAATTTTCGCTGACAGCAACTTGTAAGACTGATGGCGCCACATACATCTGCACAGGAAGACACTTTCGTAATTCTGATATGGTTTGAATATTTCTATTTTCATTTAAAACAGTGAAACTCTCGAGTAGCATGAGAAATATTCTCATAAACATAACATATTGACTCCACCAATTTAATTCGACGACCTCCGCAGCCGAGAAGTGAGCACGCTGGACTATATATGGCGCCGCCATCTCTGAGGTTCCGGGTTCGATTCCCGGTCGGGTCAATGTAGAAAACGAACTTTTCTATATTGTCTCGTATCTGGGTGTTGTGGTACCGTCGTTGTTTCTGATTTCTATAACACAAGTGCTTTAGCTACTTACCTTAAGATCAGAGCAATGTATGTGATGTTGTCCAATATAAAAAAAAACAAAAAGAATATCACGCAGATGAACAAACAAGAACAAGCCACTCGAAGTAGGGAGTCACATGTAATTTTATCCCGATCGTGGTAGTATTACTACTACCCCGATATTAGGCGCGGTAATTTTGATGTGTTGGGCTGGAACACTCCTATGGCAAAATTCATTACTTATACCTAATTATGGAACAACCGACAATTATTATGTTGTTTTAAAAATAAGAAACCTAGACAATACCTAGTTTACTATGTTGCAATATTTGACAACCATGTGGACTTCAATCTAAGTGTGGTATACTACTCGTAGATGTTTGTCAAACCGCAAATCGATAAATAGGTGTGTACGTATGTACGTACGCTTATAAACTCTGAGTCGGATGCGAAGCGAACGCATGTCATAGTAATCGAATGATTGAAGATTATTACGGCCACAACTTTGGACGTTTGCTAATGTACGGCTTACATCGTCTCGTAGATTGTGTAACTTACATTAGCAGTGGGACACACACCTTCCGATTATGGTCGGAACTGACACATCATAAAATAACGGATTTAATAAAACCTTAGGCGCTTTGCAGACGGGGCGGGCCGGGCCGGTCTGACCGCGAAGCAATAAAGACCGCGTCTGCCCGCCGAAGTCCGCGGCGCGGTCTTTTTGCCCTCCGTGTGCGTTGGTAGTATAGGATTCCCTTTGCGCTATACTTCGTGGTGAAATTGACCGGCCCGGCCCGCCCCGCCGTCTGCAAAACGCCTAAAGATACTATTTATTGCAAACCAATAAAACAAACAGGTAAAAAAATATCAAGGAGGTCTTACGCGATCTCTTGTATTTTTTTTCCCATATACATTATTTAACGCTAAGGCATCGTTGGCTAAAGTTTTATAAAATAAAACACGTTGCTAGTATTGAACAGACAAATCCGCAAAACGTGAATTTTTCTGAATTTATATTGATCTTTTTGGGTTGACCAATGACCATCGGTTGAAGGACCTGTTACTTTTTGGATAGGAAAACCTGTGGTTGCTTGTACTATGATTTGGTTTTTCTACAATGGTAGAAATATATATATGGTAGAAATAATATAATGATAGCGAGACAAAATAATCTCAGGGTCACTCCGCTGTTATAAATTATATTTCTTAATTATATTACTATTCATCAATTCTATGGCTGACGATCTGACGAACTCACGTCACGACCATCCGATAAATCGGAAAGTATAAATCAACTGTAAAGTTAAACAACTATTATCGGGATTAGAGCGAGCGTAGGATGGTATAAAACATGAATCATTAAGGTATGAGTAGGGATGTCGATGTCGAACTGTCGATCTGAACAGTATTCGATTTAATCCCTCAGCCCTGCAAAATTAGACACTGTGTCTAGTTTAATTTCAGTCATCGATAGCTCCAATGAATGAATAAAATTAGGAAATTTTTAGTTTTGCTACATCGACTTCATCATCATCATCATTACAGCCACAGGACGTCCACTGCTGAACACAGGCCTCCCCCAGTGACTTCTGTCATAGCCATGTCGGGGGGTTTTTGCCATACTCGCCACGCTTGGTTGGCGAGCGCAGTTTTTTTTATTATTCCGCGCGCAGACGCTGCTCCCCGTCTCGTGCTACAGGATTTAGTCGCCTCTTACGACACGCCTCCTGTTGGCGGTGGGGAAGTGTACATCGACTTACTATGTTACTAATATTATGCCTCCGAAATAGTATGATAATATACCCAGAAATGAAAAAGTTTATAGTTTTCGTTTATTTATAAGTTGCAGTTATGTACAGTTACATTCAATTTAAAAACATACCCAAATTCTTAAGTCTATGTAAATAACTATCTAAGGCTGGGTTGCACCATCTTAACTTTAACCATAACTGTTACTATAACCGGTGTTTCTAACAAACCGGTGTATAACTTTAACAAACGTCAAACTCTATAGAGTTTGACAGACTTTTGACGTTTGTTAAAGTTAAAGTAAGATTGTAAATTTTTGTTTTTAGGAATTCCATGCAATGTTTAATTGAAGATAAATAACACTTGAAAAAATCATCGACCTCAGGTGGGACTCGAACCCACGTCCCATCGCAAGCCGTTTTTTTTTCAAGTGTTATTTATCTTCAATTAAACCTTGCATGGAATTACTAAAAACAAAAATTTACAATGTTTAAGCATCTTAACCAATAGTCAAATGTTTGTAAAAATATTTCTATAGGGTGTTGACGGTAGTATACTACTCAGCTATACATATAGCTACAACATTGATCAGAATACGCTGGCTTTGACAGCGAGAAAAAACACTTGAGGAATTTCATCTTGTCACGTGACGTCCTCGGTAGCTTAGTTGGTAAAGCACTCGCCCGGTTTGCGATGGGACGTGGCTTCGAGTCCCACCTGAGGTCGATGATTTTTTTTCAAGTGTTATTTATCTTCAATTAAAGTAAGATGTTGCAACCCAGCCTTAGGTAAACATCGCAAAAACTATATTCAATAGATCTGGGCTCTAACCATGAACTGTTAAAACAATCACAAATCTGTCAAACATCATTTCTGTCAAATTTTGTATGAAATGACGTACCAAAATTAACAGATTTGACAACTTTGAGATTGTTTTAAGAGATCATGGTTATGGTCCAGTATTGCCCCGTGGCTCTAAATAAACTACTATACCTATTTACATAACGACAAGTAAATGTACAGTCAACAGCACGTCGACCTACCCCAAAAGTCAAAAATTCTCCAATAGATTTTCAACTTTATCCTGACATATAGAGTTCATTTTCAAATGAGAAATTTGACATTTTGTGGTAGGTCGACGTGCTGTTGTCCGTACTTTCTTCAATAACGGGGTGGACAAGCCGCTGTAAAAGAGCTTCGTCTGTAAACCTACAACTTTGAAGTTGGCGCAGTGTTCATTGGAGGTAGCATACATGGTATTGTTACGCGGTCTAATGCAACCGCTCGCCAGCTAATAAGTTAAGTCAAACTAGCAGAAAAGATTTCAAACAAATCGAGATGTAAATGATAGTCAATTTTATTTTGCATGGGAAACTAATTAATTTTTAAAGCTACAGGCTAGGCATTTCATTGTTTGCTAGTTAGCCCTTTTCAAATTCAAATTATTTATTTGCAAAAAAAGTCGGTTAACATGGTTTTACAAAAAGAAAAATACATACATTAAATAATAACCCCCTATAAGAACATTCTCGCGAGTCATTCGATCGTAGTTTGGTTTGAAACACTAATCAAATTATACCTTTGTAAAGGTACAGTCGGCAGCACCGTGAGAACTAAGTTTCAATTATAAGTTAAACTGTCTCTTAAATGACTGTCTTTGACGACCTTCGTAGCCGAGAGGCGAGCACGCCGGACTTTAAATTGCGCCGTCATCTCTGAGGTACCGGGTTCGATCCCCGGTCAGGTCAATGTAGAAAACGAACTTTCCATTATTGGCTCGGGTCTGGGTGTTGTGGTACCGTCGTTGTTTCTGATTTCTATAGCACAAGTGCTTTAGCTACTTACCTTAGGATCAGAACAATGTATGTGATGTTGTCCAATATATATTGATTAATTAACTTTTTAATGACTGCCTGGACAATGGAAGGTCAGTTTTTAATGGTAACGGAACGCTGCTGAATGTACAAACTCTCAGCTTTTGAATGAAGACTGTTATTATTTTCTGGAGCTCGGCGTGGGCAGTAAGTTGTTTTTAATAATTGGAGTGTTTTATTGGTATTTAAGGGATGTAGGTACAGTGTAGGGTATTGGTATTATTTGGAGGTAGGCAGTGGATACTAATAAAGTTTTTTCTGATGAAAATCTGTGTTTTTCATCAATGACACACATTTGCAAGTACCTACTGCCTACCTCTTTTCATTTATCAGGAAGGCACTGCCTAATTGCCTATATGCACCGCGTGCCCCTGCTGTAGGTAGGTACCTACTGTAAAACAATTTGCATGGTTTGACTTGACTTTGTAAGCATTCCTCATGAGCACTTTCAAATCGTAGGAGTTCATTGGTGATAGATCTTTAAGTACGATGATTGGAGTATCAACTTGTCATTCGTATAGTTCATGAAACCACATGATATCCTCTTGATCGTCTGGTGTAGTAGTTTACGTGGCCGAAGGGGCAGAAAGGTTCTGGAATGGAGGCCACGTACCGGCAGGCGCAGCGTGGGCCGTCCACCCACAAGGTTGACAGACGACCTGGTAAAGGTTGCAGCAAGCCGCTGGATGCAGGCCGCTTCCAACCGGACAAGTTGGAAGTCACTGGGGGAGGCCTATGTTATTATTATTATTAAAAACTTTATTGCACAAACTTAAAAATGTACAACAGGAGGACTATGTTCAGCAGTGGTCGTCCTGTGGCTGAAGTGATGATGATGAAGGTGCAAAATGTTTGTGTGACGAGCACAAGCATTTGTTCCTAAGTCATGGATGTTTATTGAAGTATTCAAGTATGTCTGCGTAGTTTGGCACTAGATAATTGGATAAATAGTAGGATCCGTTATTGGCTGTAAGTTTAGTTCTTAAGTTAGGTAAATTGTAATTAGAACTATAAATCTTGTAATAAAAAAATAAAAAAAATTGTGTGATTTTAAAAAATGATAGAAGCTTTTTGATTTTTTACCAACTTCAAAAAGGAGGTGGTTCTCAATAAATTTCGACTGTATACTTTTTGTAAGCTTGGTGTTCTTTTAATTTTAATCGGGGAAGCTAGTGGGGTGAGTGTTAATGGATATATATTTTATGGTGCAACTGTTTTTTTTACCGATTTCATATTGCTGCCATTTAAAAGTTGTACTTGTATATCAGCTTATTACATTGTTTATAGGAAATTACCATTATTTTTATACCCTGTACAAAATCTATGACTTATGTACAAATGATCGTGCTCATCACACTAACCGGACTCAAACCCGCAACCGCCCGGAATTCAAGAGCACGCGAACCGCTAGCCCAACGCGCTGACTTGAATGAACAGGGTATCAACTCAACATTACAAATTTTCACTTTTAAATACCACGCTCCTAAAAAACTTTTCTCTTTCTAACAAACAAAGTCTTAAAACGATCGGACGAAAAATGGCGCGGGAGGCAGGGTAGTATTTCTATCTTTTTCGCGCTTTCTAGCCGTAAGTTTAAAGTAAAAGTAACTTTAAAATCGCTCTCCTGAAAAATCAGTGTTTTTGAGATAATACCCTGTTCATTCAGGCCAACGCGGTTGTCATATTTTGTTTAAATACGAGTAGCAAACCATAGATTTATGTCTAAAGACAGTAGAAGCAAACTTACATAGTACGAGTAGCGCACATTTGGTCGATATTACTCCCATAAACAGTTAGGGCCCCTTAACTGCGCAGTTAAACTGAGATGCAACAAATACATTGTTCCTGTCTGCTGCTATTTATGCGTTAAGTAATTACTAACAGTAAGATCGTAGTATAAACTTTGTGACGTAACAGCTTCAGTGCATACGTCACAGACAGTGTAATTGGTGTAATCACAGAACAAGTAAGACTCGCTGCGCTCCGCCCTGTTCTGTGTGTGTAATGGCGCATGGCGCAGTGATTCGCCTTGAAAGCGACTGGGTTCGATTCCCAGCTGGTTTATATAAAAATCGATTTTTCAAAATGAATCGATTATTTGAGAAACCCTATTGAGTATTTTTCCCAAATTTAATTTATTGCAGAAATGTGTTGTATGAACTTTTTTGGGCTATACAGCTTCAAAAACAACGGTCATAAAATGCTTAGGTATACTTTTTATAGTAGGTATTAACAATAAAAGTAAAAACTACAAAAAAATGTAATAAAACATTATGGTTGGGAAACTTTGTCCTATCTCTGCAAACCCCAAATCACATGAACGTCAAATATTAGACAGAATCAAGTCGTTCACAGGAAGTAATGCCAATCTGTTCCACAAACGGTTCTTTTTACAAGCAGACAATCGCCAGTCAATTTCACGCGTCCTGCGCGGAGGCGCCCAAGATCAAAGGGGCCGCACACACTGCCGCCATATTGAATCTCATCTGTAAATAAGGTGTGATTGCTTCGGATTGCTTGGTCAAAGAATCGATAAGTTACACGAAAGGAATACATTTTAAATTGTTTATGGGTACGCGAAAACATCTGTCGCAGAACCGACGAAAGTAAACGGATTCTCGAGTGGAGACCACGCCTAGGCAAACGTAGTGTAGGACACCCCCCAGCTCGATGGACCGACGGCCTTAGAAAGATGGCTGGCAGTGGATGGATGAAAAAAGCGGTAGATCGTGCTCTTTGGCCCTCTTTGGGGGAGGCCTACGCCAGCAGTGGACTGCAATAGGATGAGGTAATGATGATGATGGCGCGAAAAAAAGGTTTTTATACATTTCAATGCTTTTATCGTCATCATCATCATTTCAGCTCAAAGATGCCCACGTCGTCCACTCATTTACATACGTTTTTTCCTGATTATCTGGTTGGAAGCGGCCAGCATCCAAATTTTTTATCTTAAATAGTCAAAATAGAAGTTTTTACTTCTAAAAAGTTTCACTATTAAAATTATAGGTCGTTTACAACTGAAGATAAATAACACTTGAAAAAAAATCATCGACCTCAGGTGGGACTCGAACCCACGTCCCATCGCATGCCGGGCGAGTGCTTTACCAACTAAGCTACCGAGGACTTCACGTGACAAGATGAAATTCCTCAAGGGTTTTTCTTCGTATACAACTATTAAAAGCCCTGTCAACGTTATAGGTACCTTACCTACTTAAAAAATACTCCTATTTTCTTCCTTTGCTTCCTTCCACTTGCATCGGCACTCGCCCGGCATACGATGGGACGTGGGTTCGAGTCCCACCTGAGGTCAATGATTTTTTCAAGTGTTATTTATCTTCAATTAAACCTTGCATGAAATTGCTAAAAACAAAAAAAATCCTTCCACTTGCACACCGTAGTACGTATCCCATCAAATAGAAGTAAGGTCCGCAGATCCCTTGCGTTGCGGTGATGTAATAACTAACTCCGAAATCAACGTAACCAGCCCCTCTAGCACGAGAAACAAAACACGATATGATATAGCGATTTATTCTCTACTTTCAAAATATGATAACATAGCCGCCATCTTGTACTTTAATTGAATAAAGGTCATAATTTAACAAAAAATATGCGATAAATCGCTTTATCATATCGTATCTTATCGTGTTTTGTTGCTCATGCTAGACGGGCAGAATACGTTACCTTTGACAAATCCACGTACTCACCTTAAGGCCTGTATTCACTTTATTTAGTGCGAGTGCAGGTGATTAATTGCGGCTGATTACTAATCACCTGCACACTATCACACTATCATGTGGTGCTCTGATCCTAAGGTTAGTAGCATTATAGTAATTAGAAACAATGACGGTACCACAACACCCAGACCCGAGACAAGATAGAATAGTTTGGTTCCTACATTGACCCAACCGGGGATCGAACCCGGAACCTCAGAGATGCCGACGCCATATAGTCCGGCGTGCTCGCCTCTCGGCTACGGAGGTCGTCTGGATTAGGAGTAAACACGTCAGGACAGCTATTGGTTATTGCAAATGAATAGGAAACGTTGCGTGTCGCTATGGGCGCGCGTGCGTGGCATCTCGAACAGCATCCTGCCCCGTAACAACAAAACACGATATGATATAGCGATTTATCGACACAAAACTGTCAAAATAATTATGAACTTTTATCGAAACAGTGAGCATGTCAGTGCCGGTGACGTCACTATGCTCGCTCGCTATTTCATCATAGCATCTTAAAAGTTATACTGTTGTCTTTTATTTACGCGAACACGATACATTTAAATGAAACTACTTTTACGGATTATTTCGCGATTTATAAACATTTTATTTAACCTGACGTTTCGAACACTTTACAGCGTTCGTGGTCACAGGTAGACTAAGGTGTTATTCGTCTTTACAATATTTTGAAAAAATATAAACTACCGTCACTCAGTGAATATTAATTTGTGTTCCTATCTACGCAAAAAGAGCTAACTGTATCTAGAGGTCTTGCAGAGGTCTTTTTTTAGATAACATAGCCGCCATCTTGAGCTTTTATCGAATTTTGACAAAAAATATGCGATCAATCAATCATTTATTTGCGTCAAACATGGTATATCAAGGTGTTAACTTACAATAAAAGAATCACATATTATAAATAAATCGCTATATCATATCATACCATATCGTGTTTTGTTGCTCATGCTACAGGGGCTGCTCTAATAAGCCACAATTACTAATCACCTGCATTAGCTAATCAAAGTAAATACGTGCTCATGTCATTTTCGCCATCGAACACACAAAGTTTTCTTCACATGCACCGTGTTTTTGCCGGTTTATAAAAAACTCCGCAGTAAAGTCATGTAAAGTGAAGTTGCAACTTGCAACTAATTGCAGACGTCCGTCGTATCGTAATTAGTCGCGAGTTGGTAACTTTTAATGAGCGCCGAGCTCACGCGTTTTTTGAACTACAACCGGATAGTTTCGGCATTTCGGTTCAAGCACGTGTTTTGAACTTTAATTTTATGCAGCTCGTCTGAAACTCAGTTGAAACAATCATTTGCGAGTTGCTTTTATATGCAGAGATACATTTGATGTTAGTTATTTTTTTTAATTATGATCGAAAATATAATTTAGATCAAAATACTTTATCGTAATTAATTTAAAATTTCGCATTTTTTATATAACATTACTTTAAAATTACCGAAAAAGAAATAAGCCAGGTTCGCACCAACAAGGTTTTTTTGACGACCTTCTGGTGTAATGGTTTGTACTCCAGAATACAAAGCAGGCGGCTGTTGCGGGTTCGAATCCCGCAAGGAGTAACTACACTCGCGAGCAATGAAAAAGTTCCACCCACAATGCCGACAAACACCTTGATATCTCCTAAGACATAGAACCTAGCTTCATAAATTAAATTAGTTTTTAGTTGGTAATATTCTGATGCGCTGTTAAATGTACTTCAATATTCATTATCATTAAGCTAGCCTTTTCCGTTTAGGAGTAATTCGGTGCTATATATGTCACTGGAACTTTTTCATTGCGCGCAAGTGTATTTGTTTTATGAGCACGATCATTAGGTACAAATACCTATAATAGGTGATTGGTGAAAAAAAATCATTCTAATTTAATTTATTTCATTTCTTCTACGAAGTTCGATTAAATAACTGATATTAGTTGCTCCTGAAAGTTAGAGACTACCTTCTAACCATGTACATTATTACAAGTAAACATATTATATAAACATATCACCACAAGCATGGGCTCTCATGTTGCGTGGTTTTTTATGGACTAAGTAATTTTACTTTTAATCAGATAATTCAGAGATTAAAAAAGTACAACCACTGACGGATTTAAGAACAGAATATCTTATATGAAACACTTTTATTGGATCAAGATTATTATCTAAATATAATACCCTATTGTTACTTTTCACTCATAATCCAAATTATTTCTAAACATTCAATAAAAATTTCGTTTTTTTTTGTTTTTACCATTTACCATGCTAGGTTTATCTAAGATTTTTAATACTTGAAAAAAAAATCTTTACCAATAGTTAAATATTTGTACAAGTATTTCTATCGGGTGTTGACGGTAGTATATACCGCAACATTGATCAGAAAAAACGCTGATTTTTTTCAATTATTAAAAATCTTGTATCTAAAGCTTATGATTTCTTTTTGCGTGTACCTTTCATATTAAAATCGAAATATCCAACACTCGTTATAAAGCGTTAAATGAATCAATTATTTTAGTGAACGAAGTAAATAATGCTAAAATGTTTAGTTTCCAATCAAAAAAGAATATTCGTGACTCCAATTTATTTTTCATATATGCATTCTAATAGTAATATCACACAACACTTACGATTGTTAGGTGCACTTTATTTGCTCATATCACCAAAACATCATTTGTTTTTACACTTCACTAAAACGAAATTCTACAAAAGCCCAGTCTGTCAGATCTGTAACCGATTGGGCATTGATTAGGGACAGCTAGTATCAATTTAGACGGCACTGGGACGCAGTCACCGTCCTTGTCTAACACAAATCCTTCAGCGCATTCTACATCTTGTTCCACCCGAGGAAACGTTAAATCTTCATCACAGTTTTCACAGCTTTCCTTTTTGTTGTCTGGATGCATAACTTCCACCTCTTCTTTTGGTTTCGATGCAATTATGTTGATGATATTTTCTTCGCTAGGTTGTTTCGGATTGTAGTTATCGTAGAGTGCTTTGTATACCACCAAAATTTCACTTAGAACTACACTTGCGATATTCTTGTTCGGTTTGGGAACGCTATTGGGGAATATGTGCAGTTTAGTCACCAATGCATCCGCTAGAATCTCCTTCCATGTTACTGATTCTGTGTTCGTCGGGTCGTTTCGTTCGAAACTCTGCAATTTCCTTAAAAGTATCCTTTGTTGAGTCTCCCCTTTGCGCTGGCTCGCTTCGGCAAATCCGCTGGTTTTGGTCGCAATTAATAAAATGCCAAACAAACAAACGATGTTCATTTTTTGTTAACAATGGTGGCACAATGGTGGCGGTAATGGAAGAAGTTAGCGAGATAAGATAGATAAGATGCGATGCTTTGTGGACAGTCGAGTGCAGAAGTGGTTTTATTAATGATTAATATTTTTGTTTGCTCTGAACAATGTTATCATCACAATTATTCATATAATTACGAGAAATCGTATTTGAACTTGACTGTCTATTTCATATGCGTATGGATTTTGGTTCACAGTGACTATGAATTTGTTACGTAGTGTACCTAATAAAATGATTATTAGTCCTGAATAAATCAACGACATTCTTGAAAATGTTGTACAGAACGATTTGATTAATTTTCAGTCTCCTTAGTATCGAAACAGTTTTCAGAAAACCATGGACAATTGTATTGTTCTAAAGTTAGAGGTCTGACTATTACTTGTTTTGATTTTGATTTAATTGTTTTGGGCTTGCTGAGTAGCGAGTAGGTAAAATATTCTTTTATATATCCAAGTACACAGAATTTATCGTAGAAAGTTTTCACTGTCTTCACGAGATCACTCAAACTTGTTATTAGGGTTATCTTTTCTATTTTAAAGTAATTGTTTTGATCACTCACTGAATGTTGTGCTTGAATGTCGTCCCATCCTACTATAACTGCATTAGTTTTGGGGTTTTGGCGGGCATTTTGCGATATCCTTGACGAGATCTCTTGTCTTTTGTTTGTGTCTTCCTTATGTAAGATCCTTATAGAAAATCCGATGGTTTCCACCGCAATGGATAAGATTACAAACAAATAAAGAATGTTCATTTTTAATAGTGTTGTTTAAAATATTGTTGTAAACACGATTACTGAATACCGAAGGACAGGCGCGAGCGCAAGCCACAGAGAACAACTGTTTCCTAAAGCCATGGGATCAATTGACCACCCCGAGTGTAGGTGACAGCAGGATATCGTCTCTCTCTTTCTAATACATACTTTGAAGCTTACTCAGACTTTAAGGGGCTGAAAATATTACCTGCTTTTGCAACAAAGGCTTTGTAAGGGTAGAGAATAATCACTTAGTAGTTTTTGCACGACTATGTTTATTTTAAAGTCGTTGGGATATCATCTTCCTAAAACAGATGTTTTAGACTGCAAATTACCTTTTTTAATTTGAGTGTCCGTGATTGTTTTTATTTTACAATACCTAAACTTTATCTTTTATTAACTAAGTTTTATTCAGTCCAAAGATAGTAAAATATCTACATAAAAAGTGTTATAAATTACATAACTACATATTGGACCACATAACATACATTGCTCTGATACTAAGGTAAGTAGCTAAAGCACTTGTGATAGAAATTAGAAACAACGACGGTACCACAACACTCAGACCCAAGCCAATATTGACCTGATCGGGAATCTAACCCGGAGCTTCAGAGATGGCGAGGCCAAGTCTTTGACTCATTAATACTCAATATTAATTTATTGTTATAATTGTCTGCCAATTGTTTTTTTAACAAAGTATATAAGTTATATTTTTTCCGTTGCCTATGTTGATTGGTTTCCTAATGAAAAATTATACTAAATTTATAACGTAGATGCATTGAATTTTTATTATAAACTAATAAAAGCACTATATTTTGACTTTGAGATATTTGGTAGATATTGCTATATTATATTGCAAATTCTAGAGCAACAAAAAATTAAAATGCTCTCATTTCACAGCTAAATAGGCCACCCCATTTCCTTCAAAGGTTCCGGTGGCGAAACACATTCAATGAATCACAAATAAGTTGTAGGTTTGTTAACTAAATTCGCTTCTGTGGCTTGCAATTCAAACCTCTTTCAACGCCTCGCGACATCTTAACACGTCTTAAAAGTAACTCGCAAGCTTGACAATTTGATTACGGACTTGGTGCAAGTTGGAAATCCAAAAAGTTTGCGTGACTCCCAACAGGCGCTGAAGTTCGTCAACTTTGTTGAATTAATACAGATGGTTTCGTACGTGTAGGTTGCAGATGGTTAGGATTCTTGCTTGAATTTTCTTCATAAAATATTTTAAATATATCTTCTGTCATATATATGTATTCTATTTGAAATCATATACCTACTGTAGATTATTTGAATGCAGTCTCCTAATGAGACTTCGATAAAGTCTATGAGTAAATTATGTGATTCGCTCCTAAAAGAGTAAATTTGGTAACTAGCTAGTTATAACCTGGCAAATTTAAACGTTACATACACACCTTGTAACTATTTAATATTTTATAAGCTATACTTTTTTTATGAGTGATGTGTGGTGTATGTTTTTTTAGATGTCTATAAATAAATAAATTAAATAAAAACCTTGTAAACACTAATCCAGAATAAATGCAAAATTAATTCAAGTGGTCATTAATTAAACTCGCGGCTGTTTGAGGATAAAAATGCAAATTTTGTATCCGATTGAGGTTTATTAAAGACACTCCTTTATTTCAACAAAGTGATTCAAAATCGTGCTTTATGTTTTCCGTATCAAAGAGTAAAATAGAAGTTTCAATAAACAAAGCAATAACATTACCTAAACATACAGGTTGAGGAGTACAGTACACTCGCAGCGCAAAGCGAACTTTGTCGCGCGCTCGCTCCGCTTCTAATAAGTGAATTAAACTTGATTCACTACCGGTATTTTTAGTGGGACGTGCAAGCTGGAGTTTGCTTTGAAACCCTGTATAATTATAGAGGTGGGTTTAAAAGTTAATCGACACTAGGTTGGTTCATTATAATTTTTAATTGAAAAATGTTTGATTGCAGTTTGGTATTTAACTTTACCTAAAGGGAATAAATTACATTTTGTGATTTTATGAATTCTATATTAGTGCAATAGGTTCATTAATAAATAAAGAAATAAATTATTTAATAAATTATCTAGCCCCAGACTAAGCTATGGCAACTAGATAACAGATAGACATACCTATTAAATACGTTAATAAATATCCCGGATCTAGGTACAGATACAAATGTTATTATGAACGCAGCCCTTAGAGCGATTTTAATCGGCGATTCCTCGGCGGAGCGAGATCGCAGCGACTCGCTGCGAGCACGCGGCGTTATTGCGGCGGTAAATAACTCGCGGCGATATCGTTGCGTGCACGCCGCGAGCCGCCGTGAGTCGCTGCGATCTCGCTCCGCCGAGGAATCGCCGATTAAAATCTCTCGTGTGAAAAGGCTCTAAGGGCTGCGTTCATAATAACATTTGTATTTGTACATTTGCCGCCAGGGCAAGTACCTGCAGACTTCGCACAATTATTTGTTAGTAGCAATCTACCCTCATTCTGACACCGTTTTGTAGTCTTCTGCACAGCGTTTCTCAGATTACACGTAAATATATGTGCGATATTATAATGGCACTAGACTTATTTTATTTTATTTATTTATTAGGACAACCAACAAGACAAACACCAATAAAATTAAGTTACATAATCTGGCAAGTTGACTTAAAGCTAAGCGTCATCTTAATTATAGGCTGCCACAGCATGCAATGTGGACAACAGATTACTTGTACATAAAACACTTATAAACATAACACTATTTTTTTATATTTTTTTTAACTACTTATCTACAACGCTGAGGGCGGTGCAAAGGACTACAGAATTTTACACCGGAATCTTTGCAGCTTATCAGCAAAGATATCGACGTCGTGTGCCTTGCAGAACTTGTTATATTGCCTCTGTAGTCTGTTCATGGTGGAATGGTGATCTGATCTAGTCCTACTGTATTTGATGGAGAAGGGAACATACTTGCTGACACGGGCCAGTTTAAACGGTACATTCAAATTGATTGAGCATAATAGAAAGGGACAATCTACATTGCCATTTGCAATTTTATGGAGAAACATGAGGTCTAGCAAAAACCTTCGCTCCTGCAGACTGTTCAATTTACAGTGTCTAAGTCGCTCCTCATATGAGGTTAGTTCCTTTGCTTTATAGGTTTGGTATGAGAGACTTCGATCACAAATTGTTTATAGAATTTTAGGTCAATTCTTTTTTCTTCTATGCAATCGTCTTTTGAGTAAGATAGCTAGAAGTAGCTCCTCGTCTGAGTCTATGTTGTAAATGACGAAACTCATTACCGACGGTAAAGAATACCAAGCGCGAGTTCGCCGCGTACTCGCGGCGTTATCACGGCGGTTAATAACTCGCGGCAATATCGTTGCGTGCGCGCCGCGCGCCGCCACGTGCTCGCTGCGATCTCGCTCCGCCGAGTAATCGCCGATTAAAATCGCTCGTGTTAAAGGGCTCTTATTACTGTTCTAGTTAACTATTGTAGTTCATGTTTATTCCGTCAGGTGGCGTAGTAACGTAACCGTAACGTTTCTGGCAGTCGATTCGCCGTTACACGGGATGCACTGAAGCCGCGCGATTTGCTTTAGGCCATTTTCATTTAACCGACACGTTTTACCCGCTTTTTTTGTTTAGTTAACTCCGATTTGGAATCTGAAGTCTAGACCATTTTGAACTATGAGATAGTTATTTTACTTTAATTCGAACAGATACAGTTTAAAATATAGATAGATTTTAGTGTTCGTTGATGTTTTCAGAAATAACTCCGATTTTAATTTAATAATTTTATTGTTGTTTCATAATTTGTTTGTGTATACTGTTTATATAAATTCAAGTATGTACATCTGGGTGGCAGCGCCCTCATCTCATCTCAGCTGGCATCCGCAGAATACCAGTGGTCGCGACGTGCTCTCTGCTGTCACGACCTTATACTGAGCGGATACCATTTTGGTACTTGACTCTACACACAGTTACGCAACTTATTTTATAAGTTTTTTGTATATGTGTATGTCTTGTACCAAATAAATGATTTTCTATTTCTATTTAAAAAATATCAATTAAGGTGAACTTTGCCCACCATCAGGTAGAGGACACAGACAGAACAATCTGCTTAATTTAGATAAATAATTAAAATTAATCTATTTAAATATCTATAGATAAAATATACATATACACTCTAAAATATCAGGCATCAACCTGTAACGAAATAAAGTGACAACACAATATAAATTAAGAATTGTGTTTGACATTAATTTAATAGGTTTATTAGCATTTAATTGTTAGTACATTAACTCCATTTTTATCCATACCCGCTTTTCTATGTAATATAAGTATTTACCACGTCTCTTCAGGATCGAAATAATACCTGTATTTATATACCTTCATATATTGCGTTTGATGCTTTTCCACACGACTGTACCGCATAGCATATCATCGCGATAACGATACGAAAAGTAAACATTAAATAAATGACGCGCTAACCGTAAAAACCGCAGTAAAACTAACCAACGCACATCACTACATAGTAAAATATAGTAGGTACTTACCTACTTGATAAGGTATGTTTATTGGAAAATTAACTGTCGAAATCGTTTCAAGGACATAAACTGAAGTGCTATTATTTGATAAAACGTTTCTTAACACTCAAACAAACAGATTTTTGTGTCAAACGTAGGTATTTAGTTATTGATCGTCAAAGTAAGCCGTGATAATAAGCACCTTTTCTTAACGTTTATATGATCTGAGATTTGGCAAGTCAAGTTATTACATTTTTGCTGTGATTGTCATTTGTTTGCAATTGACAATTATTTTATGTTCTCATAACTTTAACTAACGATGCTGGCTGGCTGTAATATCAAAATAATTCGTTAGTCGGTAAAACTATTTTCCTTGTTATTAGTTCAGTTGGAAGAGCAGTAGCTACCAATTTGATGTAACACTTTAGGTAAAGGTAATCAAGTTAAGTAGCATACACGTGCAAAACATAATTGAATTAAAACCGTTTGATTATAAACATATTTAAATAGAGTGTGGTGCTGCAATTGTCAGCAAAAGAATAGGCCAGGCTTGAGTGAGTAACAACTATGGTTACCTATATAACTTATCTCACACCCACACCCACACACCCACCCACCCACCCACACACACACACGCACACACACACACACACACCCACACACACACACACACACACACACACACACACACACACACACACACACACACACACACACACACACACACACACACACACACACACACACACACACACACACACACACACACACACACACACTTTTTCAATTATTAGACGTAAGTAGGTAACTAAGTAAAATATATTGTGTTACTAAATTATAAGTGTTTGCTAAGGAAGAGTGGCTCCTTCTGACACTGGTGCTATGCACTTAAAAGAAAGAGTCTACCTCTGTGCTATTTTAAAATGGCTTTGAGCAAATAAATATTTTTTTCATTTTTTTTTTCAGTATGGTAACAATTATGGGTTGCCATGGTAACTGAGCGGGCGAAAAAACTTTGGCGCCAACAGTTGGCGTATATATTTTTTGTCGTTTATGACACTCGAACTGGGAATCTAGACATGTTTAAATAATCAAAGTATGATATACATAATAATGAAATTATGGTTTTAACCATAATTTAATCGGCTTTCATCATTATATCATGCGTGCGCTTGGTATCTACTACACCCTTACACATAAATTGTGTTCTAAATTTACAATAGTTACCTAAAATTAAGTCAGCTGCGAAAATTTTACACTCGCCCAATTTGCAGCAAAAAGCTTCCATTGCCATTTGTCACAATGGCGCAAAAGTTTAACATGTAAGACAAATCCTTTCTTTCGGAGGCAACCATTCGTTTCACGGCTGACACACTCGCTTTGAATATTAAAATTAAATGGCTCGCATGATCTCTGGACATGGCCTTGCCAAGGCCTTTATTATTTGAACAAAGACACAGAGCTAGTCTCAAAGGCAAGGAAATTATGTTTTATGATTTATTTATTTAGCTCTACAAGTACTATACAATAAGCGTAAAGACGCTTTTATGAACAAAGGCACAGTGGAGGTAGTCTCAAAGGCAATTAGGTATTTTTATTTATACTTAATTATATTTATTAGCTCTGCTGCAATTTAATAGACTTTACAAATAGACGAAGAATCGCCATCGGGTCTTTTAATAGGGATGATGACAAACTTTTTTTATTCGTCTATCGGGAAGTGTTGGACACGTATTTTTTCGTTATTCGTTTATTATGGAGATATATAGATATGAAAAGTCGCATAACGTCACACCTGGGTTAAATTTTTACTAAGAAGTGACGTCACGAGCCGCCTCTCTCAAACTTTGACGCGCTTTTAACCGACGAAAAACCGGAGGAGATTGAGAATCTCCTCCGGTTTTTCGTCGGTATATATTTTTTTATGTATGTACACCGCGATTTCTGATCCGATTTACGTGATTCTTGTTTCGTTCGACGCGAAATAGTTGCCATTTTTGATAAACTGACGGACTAAATAGAATTTAATTTTCTTTGCCTAGTCGTCATCCCTATTCTCGGTACGACTTTATTTAGAAAACTTTTTTAATTTAATTTCTGGCCAATTATTATCACTACTTTGGGTCTTTTACTTTCTAATACTCCTGGCGAAATTTATTTGTCTAGCTGACCCTAAAATTAAGTTTATATATATGTATAATTCATAGTTCATTAATTTATTTGTAAACTTAAGTTTTTTTTTCCTTTTCTATGGCATTGTCTGTATTAGCAAATGTTGGCAATAGTTGAATTGTTTAAAGCGTCCTTTTAAGAAGCGTCCTTGCGCACCCTTTTGAGAGACAATCAAAGTCGCATTCATTCACATAGGATAACCTAATACTCATAGAATTTCAAGAGTGTCTCCTCGAAAGGATGCGCAATGCCAACAATAGGTGTCCGCGGAAGACCAGCGTCCTGACTAGGGTTCATGATTTCTCGAGCTTTTCAATTTCTCGGGTCTCGAGAATTTTCGAGGCTAATTTCTCGAGTCTTCTCGGGTTGTCGAGAAATTTACATTCACGTACGTTTTCTCATATTATTTGGTTCCACTAACGTCAACAAATTCAGTGGTTTTTCTCTCAAATAAAAGTATAAAATTAATCATAAAACTTTTATTGATTATATTCAAAAATATTAATCTTAATAAGCTAATTAACTTTTAAAAAAAAAATACAGAAATAATATTATTTAAACTTATAATTATAAATATATATAATTATATAACTGTGTAATAAAATGACCGGGTGTCCTTAGAAAATATTTCGAAAATCAACGAAAAACTGAAAATTGACGCAAAGTATACGTTTAAAAATTTACAAATAAATCTAGGAGCCTCGCAACGTGTTGGAACCAGCACCGTTGTGCTCGTATAGCTTGAATCTATAATACTAAGTGAAAGAAAATCGAAAATCGGACCAAAAATGACAAAGTTCAAAATTTTTGTATGGAGATTTACTAACAAAATATTAATTACGTCAAAGATGCGAAAATTTTAATTAAATCAAGTAGTTAGTCGCTTCTTTTGCAGAAACAATGTAGGGACCACTAATAGGAATAAACTAGAAGCGAAAGAATGACAATATTTCAGTTTTAAGTTAGTGTTTTAAGTTAGTTTCTACAAAAACGGCACATATCACCTCGGTATGAAAAATTTAAATTAGTTTTTGGCGAATTTTTTGCGGTTTTAGCTGTTGTAGACCCACAAACGTGGTATCCAGAGATAGGTCTCGTCAGGACGGATATAACTGTGTAATAAAATGACCGGGTGTTCTTAGAAAATATTTCGAAAATCAACGAAAAACTGAAAATTGACGCAAAGTATACGTTTAAAAATTTACAAATAAATCTAGGAGCGTCGCAACGTGTTGGAACCAGCACCGTTGTGCTCGTATAGCCTGAATCTATAATACTAAGTGAAAGAAAATCGAAAAAGAAAACCAAAAATGACAAAGTTAAACATTTTTGTATGGAGAGTAGAGTCGAAACACGAATGATCGTGTAAAAATGACGCCGCAGAGCGCTTGTAGCGAGTTCAAAGGGTGCCGTTGTGCTTTGGCCCACGCCGCCACGCAACACAGCAAACGGCGATTTAATTTCTACATAGAAACATGATTTCTCGAGTTCTCACCTTTTCTCGAGCTTGATTTCCCGGGAACAAAGCCCAACGATTTCCCGGGAATGAACCCTAGTCCTGACATGCATGCAAGCATGTCATGTCAATTTTGCTGAGCGGAAGCCTATTTGGCACAGTCTAATTTAGACAATCTTTGTAATATTTATTATATTTTATTTTTATTCTATTTTTATTTTATTTTTATTTTATTTTTATTTTATTTTTATTTTATTTTAATTTTATTTAATTTAATTTTATTTATTTTTATTTTATTTTATTTGGGATAAAAAACAATTGTACTATCGTTAGACAAAACAATGATCTTATAAAATGGTATTTTATGTGTCAATAAAGTTTTTTCTATTTTATTCTATTCAATTTTTTTTTTAACTATGATAATTTGGTTTGTTTTCTTGCGCACATTTAACAAGGACAGCTGACAAAAATGTTTAACATTGCACTTGTTTCTGACTCAGTAATAAACTCGCCAGGCCACAGAAGCGAGACAGAATGAAAATTGTAACGTGGACTTATGTGATTTGTGCTTTAAGGAAGTTTATTTATTTGACGACCTCCGTAGCCGAGAGGCGAGCACGCTTTGATTCTCGGTCAACGTGAAAAAACGAACTTCTATATTGTCTCGGGTCTGGGTGTTGTGGTACCGTCGTTGTTTCTGATTTATATAACACAAGTGCTTCACCTACTTACCTTAGGATCAGAAATATTTATGTGATGTTGTCTGATATTTATTTATTTATTAAATAAATCTGCAAGACAACGCACCAATTAGCCATAGTTCCGAAGAAAATATTCGTCATTTTTGGGTCATGACTCACAAGATTTTTTTTAAACTCCGCTTTCTGTTAAAACATAATATTTTTAAACGACTTTTATATTGTTCCTGTTTTTTACGCGGCTAGTTTGATTGGAACATTTTTTTTAAACGATTGATAAAGTGAATAGTTATTGTAATTTGTTTCATTCGTGCTAACGAACGAAATAGTTTGGTTGTACGCCTACTGACACTTTGAAGCGTTCTGTCGCAATCGCTTCACAAAATGTTGACCAGTCACGTGAAGTTATTTATGATGGACCTAACTCAGTTCTAAATTTATTTATATGCCCTCAATTTTCTGCAAAGTATGCTAATTCCGCCGAAATTGAAGGGACACTAGGACAGAGAAGGATAGCTGGAACATTGAAGCTAGCTTTGCATATTTATATAAATTGTGACTAGATCTAAAACTCTAATGAAACTATAATATCTATCTGATTCCGTTCAGTACTTAGTTGAAGTGTAACTTAGTAACAAATAATACAAACTTTAACATTTATAACACTTTGCTAGTTGAAAAACGATTAGGCAAACGTAGTGTAGGACGCCCCCCGGCTAGATGGTCCGATGACCTGAAGAAGGCAGCTGGCAGCGACTGGATGCAAAGGGCGGGAGATCGTGCGCTGTGGCGCTCCTTGGGGGAAGCCTATGTCCAGCAGTGGACTGCAACAGCTGATATGAGTTGAAAAATAAAAAAATGAAAATGATTTTTTTTTTATTTCTTTAACAATAAATGTTGATATAGCTAAACAAAAGTAGACTCTTTTTTATAAGTTAGATACTATTATGTTGTACCTATCTATAAAGCTTATTTTCTATAGAAAATACTGCCATAAGTTGTTGTTACAACTAATTTCATCGAAGCAAGCATTAAAAACCAGTGTTATCAGTACCATCAACTAGGTTTGTTTATATTATAAATAATAAAAAAAAATATATTGGACAACATCACATACATTGCTCTGATCCTAAGGTAAGCATGTGTTATAGAAATCTGAAACAACGCCGGAACCACAACACCCAGACCCAAGACAATATAGAAAAGTTCGTTTTCTACATTGACCCGACCAAGAATCGAACCCGGAACTTCAGAGATGGCGACGCCATATATAGTCCGGCGTGCTCGCCTCTCGGCTATGGAGGTCGTCTTGGAAAGGAAAGGAAGGAAATCGCTTGCACTGTTCAGATGTTCAGGGTAGAGCGAGGCCTAAATATGAATTAAACAGTCCAGTGCTGGACGTAGAACGCCATGGCTAGCGGCTTTGGAGATGTATTTTTGAAGAATTAGTAATGTATCTTGAATTTGTACATGAATACCTTTTTTGAATACCATGAATTTCTATAGAATAGAATAGAAATAGTTTATTTGCGTTTAAATAGGGTACACTGAAGGTCTTACAATTAGTTTAATGTTCGGTCCATTTAACCATTACCAAAAGCATGCAGATGTTTTGGACATTAATTACATATTAATTTAACAAGAATTGTCAATTTACTGTGATGTCAGATACAAATATTTTATAAATTACAATTTCATTAATTACAGTTCGTCAATTATAGAATGTCAACAAAAGAAAGAAAGAAAATAAATGATAATATTTCAAATGATAATTAACAATAATTATAATATAGATCTTGACTTTGCGCATGTTTGAATCAGTCGAATTATGTTTCTACTAAATTGTAATTATTGTAACTATTTTTATTCCACGCAGAAAATATTACAAACCGGAATGCAAAAACTTATTGATTTTAAAAACCGGCAATGAATCGCTTAGCACCTTAGAGCATTCTAAGCACGGAACGAAAAAAAAAACGTTTTTAATCTGTGAACCCTATGTTTACTTGTCAATGCCATACTTCCGAACTTTCTATTTGTTTAGTGCTTGTACCTAGAATCCCAATACTACGTAATAGTAGACTCGAAATAAGAGTGGGAAAGATCACTCGTTGCAGAAAAAAGAAAAGAGAATATTCACAAAATGAATTTTCAGAAATAGGACTCTTAGTCATTCGCATGCGAATCTTGCGATTTCGAATTCTTATTTCAATACGCATGATTCAAAAATACGTCCCCTGACCGTTTGCCTTCAGCGGCTTCCCGCAACGTTGACTCGGGCGTCAGTCAGAGAACCATCCTTCCCCAAGGTTGTCAGCTCTACGAATGATGTGGCCTGCCCATTGCCCCTTCAGCTTGCAACTTTAATACCATCAAATAGGTTTATTTAAATTAAGGTGACCGCGCATCTATGAACAATCCTACCCGATCGGCAACCACCGCAGTCATTGCATTTTAGAATTCTTTGTATGAGATCGTATGGAACTTCGAACACCTAGCCGTGCTCAGCGTTCGCAGCGAGCGCATCGGTCGCATAGTGCTCAACATGCGGATGACGTCATAAGACTCGCTCGATGCGTGCGCTGCGTCCGATCAGCCTAGGTGCGCAAGGTTCTATTCGATTTCATACAAAGATAGTGCGAGTACAGGGGCGTGCGGTGCATATATGCAATAAGGCAGTGCCTACCTGATAATTGAAATGAGGTAGGCAGTAGGTACTTACAAATGTGGATTATTAATAAAACCACTGATTTTCATCAATAAAACACATTATAAGTATCTACTGCCTACCTCGAAATAAAACCAATACCCGCCACTGTGCGCGTAGAGCCTCCACGTATTACTATACTGCGGATAGTACGGGCCTTGAACCATGGAACGTACAGTAGACGTATTTTTGAAGCATTCGAAATGAATCTTGCATTCGAACACGAATACGGTTCGTGTGCGAACTCTATTTCTATCGCTCCCGATTTTACGCATTTTTGAATCATTCGAATTAGGTGTTGCTATTATAGTAAAATTCTTGTAACTATTTTCGTTCTATGCAGAAAATATTAAAAACCGGAATGCAAAAACTTATTAATTTTAAAAACCGGCCATGAATTGCATAGAACGGAACGAAAAAAAAGTTTTTAATCTGTGAACCATAAGTTTACTTGTCAAAGTCATACTTCCGAACTTTTTACTAGTAGAATCGAAATACGAGTGGGTCCAACCACCCGTTGCAGAATTCACGGAATGAATTTAAAAAAATAGTGATTTTAGTCATTCGCATGCGAATCCAGCCATTTCGTATTCAAATCGGAATTCGCATGATTCAAAAATACGTCTCCAGGTATTGCGCTGCGTGCGGTACGGCTAGTTGCACGAGGCTATAGGCAGTGACTGAGCATAACTCGGTGGTTGTAGGTATTGCAGTGTTCATAGATGTGCGGTCACCTTTATAAATCGCCTACCCTGTGCCCCGGTTCAGGGGTGAGGGAGGCTTTAATATTTATTTAGGGCGAAACAATTAATCAAAGGGCTTGCGGTGTTTAGCCCTTTAAATATAAACACTATTTGTTCGTCCTGGCTTCATTTGCCTTTTGTTGGTGAAATACTTGGGAACTGCTGTTACAAATCTTAGCAGTTTATTTTAGTCGCTAATGATGTGTGTTTTGACTTTGTTTTAGCTTTCGTCCACAGTTTTTAACTTCGTAATGAACCTTATTAAATTACTTTTTATCAAAACTTTGGAATTAAAGAGAAAATCAAAAACTGTGTTGTTACAAAAGTGTAAGTGATAAATAATTAATTTATGTCTAGAGAACAGGTATGTAGGGCTTAACAATTTCGAATAAAGGTTAAAAATTGATGAGTAAAATTATTTTAAAATCGTTGACTCGTAATCTCAACAATGTCAATCTATACTTAATATTATAAAGAGGAAAGATTTGTACCTATTTTTGTATGTTTGTATGTTTGTAATGAATAGGCTCAAAAAGTACTGGGCCGATTTAAAAAATTCTTTCACCAATAGAATGCTACATTCTTCCAATTTGACATAGGCTACATTTCATTTTGAAAAAAAATAGGGATCCTTGGTAAAATTTGAACAATGTAACCGAAGGTGTAGAAAAATGAGTCTTAAAATGTCTTTCGTCGAATGCGCTGCCGAAACTATTAGCGATAATTGTCTACCCCGTGCGAAGCCGGGACGGGCTGCTATGTCTTATAAATAAATCGTTTATTTGCATATAATTACGAATATTATTGCAAAAGAAAATTTGTCTTAGTGGTTTCGATGTGAATGCGTATCAGACAGACTCGAATTTAGTTGGAAGAAAACTTGAACCCTAGGGTTGAACGAAGGCAAATTTTTATCCATCGCATATGAAAGCAAAATTAATAAAGCTATTATCGGATATTATTTGATTCATATTCTTACCACTATTTTTTGGTTAGTACAATTCTTTCAAGTAGCCTACTCAATAGGCAACACAGTAGAATTAATGTTTGGTTTTTCTATACACAAGTACTTACACATTAGGCTAATATTTATGGACCTTAGCACAAAGATCTCGGAGACAACGGTCCAAAGGTTGCCCGAAAATGATGAATCGGCGTGCAAAAATACGGTCGGCCGCTCAGGACACATGACACATACACGCGGTAAGCCTGCGTGAGGCCTGGGCACTAAAGTGGCATAGTTGAATATCAATTGGATCTCAGTGTAATTTTTTGACGCATTATATTACCTAGGTATATATAGGTATTTTGCTACCAACTTAATTCTAAAATTTAAGTCCTAAATTAGTAGCAGAATACCAAATGTGTAATGTTTGATAAATTGGTATTCTGCAACTAATTTTAGTCTTAAATTTTAGTTAGTTAGTTAGTAGCAGAATATCAAATGTGTCAAGCACTTAACACACAATAAGATCTAATTAATATTAAATTATGCCACTTAAAATTAGCAGACTTGGGGCCCAGGAGACCTAATAAGAAAGCGCATCGTTCGTTCGGTCGTATTATCCGATCAAATTAAAACATCCATTCCCCCGTATCAAAGGTTTGACAATTTATAAACAATTGAAAACGGTCGGGCTTATTGCACGGCTCGATGGTGTCGTGTGGTGCCGGCACGTTAAAAGAATTGCACCACCCCTTCTCTTCCAATGGGTGTCGTAAGAGGCGACTACAGGAGAACCACCATAAGAAGACGGGCAGCAGCGTCTCCTCTCCACCATTGGCCAAACTGCGAACGCCAACCCGCCTGCCAAGCGTGGCGATTATGGCAAAATCCTCCTTTTGGAGAGGCCTGGGTCCAGCACTGCACTGATATAGGCTGGTGATGATGATATTACACGGCTAGATAGAGTTGGTCATACCTATTTTATCAAAGGATTGACACGTGAGACTGGTTATTTTAATTTGTTAGGCTTATACGTCCGAATGAAAGATACACTTTCGTGCTAGGCCCGCTGAATACTTATACCGTAGCTTAGTTAATACTGTGTCATTTAGGGAAGCATAGTGACGCTTAGGATAAATAAAGATGGATGTTTGAGCAAGTAGATCCTTTTATGGAGTGGCCTTACTGTAACTATATTTTATTGTGGTCCGGGGTCGCGTGATTCATCACCTATTGTCGGCTCGGATGCCCTACAAGTGATAGCTTTATTAGCAGATATTTCAGGCCAAGCTTGCTTTGCAGAGGGATTATATACAGCTAAGTTATGTAAGCTGTGTCTAGCCGATCTACTTTGTTAGATAATATTGAGAAGTTTTTAATATACGCAAAGTAACTGGAACATTTTATTTTAATTCGTTTTTTTCTGACAAATGCAATTTTAGTTTCTAAGTAACTTCTTGTGAGTGGGATGGTCCAAAACAAAAAAAGCCGGAGTTAGGTTTTTAATTGTCCGGAAATTTTGCCATAAAAGCCTGAGGATTATGGAATTTCCAAAGCACGTGTACAAACTCATTAAAACGGTTGATTAAAAAGTTGAAACAAAAGCCGGATTTTTTTATAATTAACATGACGGAATCCTACCAGCCAGTTCCCCTCCCTGGCAACTAAGCTGGAAAGTCTGGCGACCCATGATATCATTTTTTATAATTGGCTGGATGGAACCCTACGAAGTAACCCCCTGGCAACTAAGCTGGGGAGAGTGGCAACCCATGTCATAAAATCATCTTATCGGGCTTGAGCTTCACTTTACTTCTCTCCATACCTGATACTCAATACTTTTACTAATAACGAATACCTATAGCTTTATTAATTCTACAGGGTGTACAAAAGAAGAGGACACTCTTTCAAACCACGTGATCATCTGGTCATAAAAAAACAGTTTCTCCATACAAACTTACTCCCATACCTCGATGACAATGTATGGAGCATCTGAAAATAAAATCACAATTTCGACGTCGCTCCCAGAAAAAGTTGCTGTATATGACCAGCTGATTACGGTTTTAAGGACTGTCCCATTAATTTATACACTCTGTATAGTACCGACTGTTTTATGGACTACACATTGGCTCGTGATATAAATAAACGGTGCAAGATAATCAGGAGTCACTTTGCAAGCCTTTATAACAGTAGATACAGTTGACGTCGGTATACAGGGTGTACAAAAGAATGGGACACTCCTTTAAACCACGTGATCAGCTAGTCATATACAACAACTTTTCCTATGGGATGAACATCGATATTGTGATTTTATTTTCAGATGCTCCATACATTATCATCGAGGTACGCGAGTAAGTTAATATGGGGCAGCTAAAAAAATACCGATTTTGATGTTGCTCCCATAAAAAAGTTGTTGTATATGATCAGCTGATCACGTGGTTTTAAGGAGTGTCCCATTCTATTAAAAAATAAATATTGGACAACATCACATACATTGCTCTGATCCTAAGGTAAGTAGCTAAAGCACTTGTGTTATATAAATCAAAAACAACGATGGTACCACAACACCCAGACCCGAGCCAATATAGAAAAGTTCGTTTTCTACATTGACCCGTCCGGGGATCGAAGCCGGAACCTCAGAGAAGGCGGCGGCATTTATAGTCCGGCGCGCTCGCCTCTCGGATATGAAGGTCGTCATTTTCTATTGTACAGCCTGTATGCCCTATATTCATTTTGTAATAACAATCAAACTAGTCAAAACCTTAAACAGTTGGAGTTATTCCAGCGTTCCAAAGGGCCCATTAAAACTTGTCCGGACGCGACTGTTCGAGTCCATTGTAGCCCGCGAGTGGTGTAGTGGACACATAAATAGAGAGGTCGGATTTTATGCATAAATCGCTGTTTCAAACTTGCTCGGTTTGGCAGCAGTACCGTTGTTTGTTTTTTACTGTGTCCGCGTCAAACAAATATATGACGTCACGAATTTCTATGGTCTCAAAAACTAAACTAGAGGACAACTCCTGAAGCAGGAATAGAGTAATTTTACTAGGATTAGATTTATCTGATTAGTTAACTTTCAGTTTTAGAATCGTCTGCTCGAAAACAACAACTATTATCATAAAATCTTCATCAAAAAATGAAATCAAAAGAATTACGTTTAAACTACATAGACAAATAGGTGTTACTGTGTATTTTTTCCTTTTTTTTTAGACACAAAATTAGCGTTTATAAAATAAGTTTAATTTCTATGTTAGTTACAGAATAAAGAATCATTTTTTTGCTGTTGAGTACAGTACTTAGATTAGGGCCCTTTTTAAAGACTTCCAGATTGGCCGATTGGAAGCGCTCGCATACGAAGCTATACCAGGTTGTCTAAGTCAAAGCCATTTGTTACTCCATTCCAGTAAATATAAGGCTCTTTTTTCTACCATCTTAGGTGGTTCTCTTCGTCCTTTAAAGTTAGTCAAGATTAAGAAAAAAGAAGTCTAAAAAACCAGGTAAAAAAAGAACATCTGTATAATGTTTTACAAGTTTATGCCCCCGAGTGTAGGAACTAGGTAGCTCTCGTATCCTAGGGCTTGTCTCGCACACGGGCTGCAGTATCTAACAAATATATTTGCGCTCTCGGTTCACTGTCGATAAACACTCGTATGCCACCTACTAGTTCTAGGGTTGTGCCAAAGTTATTGTTTATTATAATTTAACGTGAAAATGTTTAAAGCTTACATATTAAGGTCATACAGCCAAAAATGTAAGCATCTTGTGACACAAAGGTTAATTGCCAAGAATTGATAATATTAAAAAATTATATTGTGGATTTTGTATTTGTGTGTTTGTGACAAATCTCAGTTAATTTCCATTAAGCCATTAAAGTGTATGTGAGCAACCAACATCTAATTGTTTTTATAATTTCAGTAATGAGATGATTTCTATACAGCGTTACATTGCAAAGGGGTGCAATTTTTCAGGGACCACCCAGAATCAGTAACTAAATCGATCTACGATATTATAAACAATCTAAAAAACAAACTAATTTGTTTAATTTTTTTTATTACTATCCGCTGAGGTTCAAATTGACAACAAATACCATAAGCAGTGCACCTCTAAACCTTATTTTTAAAATTTGACACCCCTTTGTAATGTAACCCTGTAGTTTCTGACGCCTTAAATTCAAAGGAGAAACTTCCGTTATAATAGGAATTAATTCAAAACCTTATTAACCACAAAAGAGCGATGTAAATCATTAATAACTACTCCTTTTCATTTGCTTTCAAAATCATACTCCTGTTCACATTGCATTGAATCTGAGTTCATAAAATTAAATTATCTTAGATGTAAATATTAGTAGTAAAGCACTCGCCCGGCATGCGATGGGACGTGGGTTCGAGTCCCACCTGAGGTCAATGATTTTTTTCAAGTGTCATTTATCTTCAATTAAACCTTGCATGGAATTGCTAAAAAAAAAATTTTCAAAAGTAAGTAGTGTTTTTAAATAACGTAATTCTGTTATATGGTAGGTAACCCTAGTGCCTATAAGTCCTTGTGAACGTACATCTGTTCGTCGGTCTATTGATATATCTAATGCTACGTCGTGGTTGCTAGAATTATTAAGTTTTGATGTAATAATTTCAAACAAGCGAAATTCTCGTCGAGTATATTGTGCTGTTTCAGACACAGTATGAGTGAGTAAAGTCTAAACTAGTCAACTGACATTTTGTAATCCTGTCTGAATAAATAAACGACCGTAAATGTATTTTAGTAGATTCGATCAGTTGATTTACCATGCATGCATACATCTAAAGCCAGCGGGGTAACCATGAATTTTGAAAACAATCTCAAATCTGTCAAATATTGTCAAATCTGACAAATTTCGTACGTAATGACGTACGAAATTGGCAGATTTGATAGTTTTGAGATTGTTAACCCCCAGGATTCCTTTAGAGTTTGCCCCGGCAACACATGTCAGTCGGACACGAGTATGGTCACTTGTGCAATACTAAGTGTTAAAATTAAAGCTAAATTATCATCACTACGACAAACGAAACTATTTAAACATATCGATACTAGTTCCTAATTATTGTCGTTGCATTTGAGAAGCTAAACTATCTTTTTCATCGAATAAGATAATCAGCAGCGGGGTAACCATAAACTCTTAAAACAATCTAAAATCTGTCAAATCTGACAATTTCGTTCGTCATTACGTACGAAATTTGGCAGATTTGACAAGATTTATCAGATTTGAGATTGTTTTAAGAGTTCATGGTGGTATCTACTCGAATCTTTATTGCTTCCAAAATGGATATGTATGCAAAATTTAATTCAAATCGCACAAATTAACTTAATAAATAAACTTCTACAAGGCTAATGAAGGTGATAGTCAGTTTCTAATACGTTTTTAAGTAGATCTGTTTAACTTTTGGCAGCCCTATTGCAGGGCGGACTTACGCCACCTGCCGGCGACGGGAGTCAAGATCTAACCCGATAGCTCCGATAAACCGGGAGTTTCACACGGTACAGCTTATAACTGGGGGGCTACCATGAGCTTAAAACTATCCACTCAAATTCCAGGTAGTTCAGCAATAGTAGGTCGCTCAGATTTGTACTATGCATAGTACTAGATTCAGTTAGCTGCACAGACACTGAACTGCCAAGAATTTGAGTGGACAGTATAGGTCATGGTAGCCCCCTGTACTGGCTTTTGCCTGCGATGTTACTCGTGTTAAGTAGTATGTAGGAAAATATACGCCTGACAAGACTTCTTTATTGTCTTGAAGTTAGGAATCAACGTCCTTGTAACTCCAAATTTACCGTACTTAAATACCCGTACTTTACTTTAACGAAATCCGTAGCCAGGCGAGCACGCCGGACTTGGTGTTGCCATCTCTGAGGTCCCGGGTTCGATTACCGATCAGGTCAATGTAGAACATGAACTTTTCTATATTAGTTCGGGCCTGGGTGTTGTGGTACCGACGTTGATCCTGGTTTCTGTAACACAAGTGCATTGGCTACTTACCTTAAGATCAGAGCAATGTATGTGATCTTGTCTAATATTTATATCTTATCATTTTCTGCACTGTTTAGTTTTAAGTTTTTACCATAACCAAATGCCTTTCAAGTATTTAATATACAAATTTTATTATTATTATTTGTTTATTTGTGTTACCCATGTCTTTGCAAATCACCATTGCCGCTACGCCATTCACGTAGTAATGGTATCATAGAAATACGTACACACAAATGTTGGACAATTGCCTAAGTTAAGAAGCACTATAGGTCCAGTACCTGAACAGAGAAGTAAAGGTGATACAGTGGAGCTACTCTACGATATTATAATTTTAGATACTTTTTGGGGTTGGAATATTTGTTATTACTGTGACTCAGACATAGTAGAAACAGTCTGAGTGGCGTGATACCGTCGCTGTTTCTGTTTTCTAGTGCAAGTTCTTATCTTCTTACTTTAGAATAAGAGCAATGTCATCATCATTATCATCATCATCATCATCATTTTAGCCACAGGACGTCCACTGCTGAATGTACGCCTCCTCCAGTGACTTCCAGATTGGCCTGTTGGAAACGGCCTGCATCCAGCGTCTTCCTCGTCTGTCCACCTTGTGGGTCGACGTCCCACGCTGCGCTTGCTGGTACGTGGCCCCCATTCCAGAACCTTTCTGCCCCATCGGCCATCAGTAAATAAATTTACACCAAGTATAATAAGGAAGGGGCCTGGAAAGGGCTTTGCAAGATCAAATCAAAAATGAGGAATCTGTGAACGAACAAAAGTCGGTGACATAGCCCGACGGATTAGCAAGCTAAAGTAGCAGTGGGCGGGGCACATAGCATATAGAACTGACGGCCGTTGGGGAAGAAATGTTCTGGAATGGGGCCACCTACCGGCAAGCGCAGCGTGGGACGTCCACCCACAATGTGGACAGACGACCTGGTAAAGGTTGCAGGAAGACGCTGAGTCGATCCGGCCGATCTCAAAGTTACTGGGGGAGGCCTATGTTCAGCAGTGGAAGTCTTGTGGCTGAAATGATGATAATGATGTAAAATACTCATTCGACAATCCTATTGTTAGCGCCATCTAGCGCCAAGAAGATCTAACGCGATACTAATAGCTCCTGTGAACCGGCGTTCACACTATGCCTTATCAGCTCATATCGGCACACTTCACAGGACCTATTAACCCCAACCTTAGGCTAACCGGTTATGTAAATAGCCTTAGACGGTTAGCCGCTTGGAACGTTTACCTTTATTGGTAACGGCTGTATTGTCGGGAGAATCGGGAACAGTGAGGTATGTGAAGAAGGATTATCTGATCTTGGGATATAGTACAAGAGATTCTGAGACGTTCGTTGCGAGAAGAGCAATTAGAATTGTCAAAATATGCATTGGAATAAAGCATTTCAAAATTTTGCAAGTATGATTAGAACCCAATAGTTAGTTTCTATGCTTAATTAGCTATTCTACTTATTGCATAAAAAAAAATAATTAAAACTAGGTAGTATGTAAAAAACAATTTATTTAAAATTCTATAGAATAAATAGATAATAAAATAATATTGGACAACATCACAAACATGGCTCTGATCTTAAGGTAAGTAGCCAAAACACTTGTGCTATAGAAACCAGAAACAACTACGGCACCACAACACCCAGACCCTTGCCAATATAGAAAAGTTTGTCCCCCCACCGAGAATCGAATCCGGGTCCACAGAGATGGCGACGCCAAGTCCGGCATGCTCGCCTCTCGGCTACGGAGGGCATTTTTTTTTTTTAAAATTTTACGTTAATTGTTTATTAATTGTACAGTAGGTATGACTTATTGATACTTTAATAAGTCATAGTACTGTACAATTGTATTATATTATTTTAATCCTGGCAAAAGAACGTCGTTAGGTTGTTTAATTAATTTATCTTTTGACTAAATATAAAATTAATTTAGGATTAAAATAAAGTCTTAGAACGAAAGTTGATCATTATGATGTACCTATAGAATATGTGGCTACAATTTGGTCATATATTTACGATACATTCTATATAACCCAAAACATGTATAGAGCAACGCTGAATATAATGATATTCACCCTATACAGGGTGTAACAAAAAGGCGAAATAAAATTTAAAGGACCTGTAGAGTAGTAAATGTGTAGTTCCTATGCAAAACCACAAACTCGTGCGAGTATAAATTACTGAGTAAATTGATGCTAAAGTTTTAACAAAAACTTATCGGTGACAACCTTAGCGCATCAGCTGATCGTGCGGCGGGCAAGGGTTGCGGGCGGGGGTTCGCTAACGAATGACCGCAGATTCAGGGTTGTCAACACTTTCGGTAAAAAAAAACAATTTATTTACTTAGTATGGGAAAAAAAAGTTGTTTATTTTTAACTAAAACTTTTACTACCTAATGTTTACATTACATACACAAATACATACCCTTAAATATTATTTCGCCTTTTTGTTACACTCTGTATATTATGAGGTGTTTTAAAAATAAAAAAGAAGTATGACTTATTACTCATATAGATTACGATAGTGAAGAAATTTCATGCCCTGGGCGTGTTTTTTTTATTAAAAAAATAAACTAAAATTAAGCTTTAATTTGTTTAAAACTCAATTCAATTTCAATTTCAAAAAGTATTTTTTCATTATAATACTTGTAAATTTTTGTTTTTAGCAATTCCATGCAAGGTTTCCCACCTGAGGTCGATGATTTTTTTCAAGTGTTATTTATCTTCAATTATAATACGTAATTTACAGTCAAACAGTTCCAGTGTACATTTTTAATCCTATAATGTTATTAAATATATACAATAAATTCGTTTATTAAGCTGCTGCTTGTTAAAACTTTTAAAAATACAATATACTTGTAAATTTTTGTTTTTAGCAATTCCATGCAAGGTTTAATTGAAGATAAATAACACTTGAAAAAATCGAGTCCCACTAGAGGTCGATGAATTTTTTTTCAAGTGTTATTTATCTACAATATACTTAATACAATGATACCTAACTACGAATCATAATCTACTATTTTATCGAAACATTTGCCTATGCAAGCTTTAGTTCAGCATTACATTTGTTAGCATTATAAATGATTTAAACTGTCCACATCTGTACAACTAGCGTGGGATAAGGCTACATACAACAGGATAGTTGGACAGGTGTGGATGATATGAAACAAAATAAGCTTTATTTTATTTTATTTATCACGCCCGGGGCATGCAATTTCTTCACTATCGTAATCTTCATGAGTAATAATTTCACCTATTGCAGTGGCGGAAGTAATTTTTGAAACACCTTTTATACAAATATATGCTATTTGTACGAGGTTCATACAAGATGCGTTTAACCCCAGTTCAGCAATATAGCTATGCTATGGTATTACCACAATCAAAATTCACGAATGGTCACCGTCAGACGAGCTGGATCGGGTCGGGCGAACACGGCACGCGTCCTGTCGCGAGCAGAAATCTGTTAGCGCACATCCACGCGGGAATTTCCCGCGGGAATGCCCTGTCTCCTCTGTAATTACTTGCTGCAAATATGGTGAAATTGTTTGTCGTGACCGGGATGACCTTTTACAGATACACGACGATGTATAACCGAGAGGAAAACCGGAGTTTGCTTCGCCGTCTCTGAGCTTTGGTTGCAATGTTTTTAAATTGATTCTCGGTCGAATCAACTTAAAAACATTGTTTTCTGTAACACAAGGGCTTTAGCTACTTACCTTAGGATTATAGCAAGACAATATGATGTTGTCTAAAGTTTAGAAATAAAATAAATTTTTTATTAATATGTATTATTCCTTTATGTATCAAAAGATACTTTTATTTATTAGATACTTTAATAAACTAATTACAGCTAATTATTACCAGACAATTAATTTTGCCAATAGCGTCTCCTAGTCCTAGTTTCGAACCAATTTAGAAACGATACTGCTTAAAAGAACATGATAAACGTCAACGAACATGAGTCACAGAAGACGGGGTGTCTTTATAGCTAAATTAGATAAGATTGCTCCATTGTTAGTGTAAGTAATTTGATGCGATACAACTTAACTTTAAACCACAAATGGCACGACCTAGCCTAAAGAGTCACACGAATGAAGGGTAAAGTTTATCGGCCGAATACAATAAGTCTGAAAGACAACAGTAACGAAGCGTGGCCGTGTCTAATCGAATCTTGTACAAGGGTTGGTTACAAGATGAAACACACAAAATTCAATTGTTTGTAAGGTGATCTTGCTCGGCACTAATGGCAATGTTTTATATAAAGCAGGGTACTCACCTAGCCGTGTAGCATGTGACGTATCTGATACTGTATTACGTACTCAACGTAGGCAGGAACCTGCTGCGAAGCGGCAGTAGAGCGCATTATCACCACCGAGATACAGTATCAGATACGTTACATGCTAGGTATTATCGCGGTCTCCGACGCCTGACCAGTCTTAAAGCTAGAATCGCTTGCAAGTACCTCATTGCCACTTACTTTTAGCCATGCCCTACGTTCATTTATGTTTCGGGTACAATCAAGACAATAGGTGTTTAGGCACAAGCAAGCAAGCTTCTATATAAAATTGATAGAATCAGGCGTTACTTTGCGGAAATCCATAACTAAATAATTATGAAAATGTAATTATTTTGCTTACAACTTCCGCTTAGTTACGCCGGCATAGGAACCCCAATTACACCACCTGTAACCCACAATCTGAGGACAATCACAGGCACATGCAAAGAGCACCGCCCCCCCTCTCTCAAATTGCATGCGAAACAGACGAATGCAAAAGTTAGTACCCAAACCGACATAAAAACCTCGACGCGCGTTTCGCCACTTCACGTGGCATCATCAGGAGAGATGTTCGCCTCGGCTGCGCTCGTCGTCGTAGTCGTCGAAGCGCTTGAAGCGAAAGAATTTGAGGGAGGGAGGGCGGTGCTCTTTGCATGTGCCTGTGAATGTCCTCAGATTGTGGGTTACAGGTGGTGTAATTGGGGTTCCTATGCCAGCGTAACTAAGCGGAAGTTGTAAGCAAAATAATTACATTTTCATAATTATTAAGCTTCTATGTATCTAATTGGTAATACAACCAAACGTAGTAAAATGCATAACCAATCAGGGCGGGTTGGGGCGTGTCCGGCGCGATGCGCTTACACAGGAATATTTCTACAAAGAGGTAAGGCGGCGGAGCCCTCGATAGTACAAAGCTAGGTGAAACTAGAGTTTCCTTCGTGGCTCTTTAGGATGCATCGTTCAACTGAGGAAATAAATATGTTGTCTTTAACATATAAATATGAGTATCTGTGTATTTAGATATTTGTAAGCTTTCTGACATTACGGAATCTGTAATTTGGCACACAATGTAAATAGGAATTTTATCCTGTTTTTTAATTCTCTTTTAATGATCAATAATTTACTTTTGGCTTTATTCTGATGTCTACGCAGCCGAATTCACTGGCAGAAGCTACAACTTCATAAAGTTTTGTTCAAACAGAGCAAAAAAACTCCGATAACTGATGGTAAAAACTTCTACTCAGTCCCTCGGATAACGTTCGCAGCAGCAATGAAAGTGTTTCTGCAAAGTAAGCAATACCAACTAACGCTTGTCAAATACCCTCGTCGCTAATTACCGCGACGCTAACGACCTCTACCAGTTACTTGACTGACAGCGAAAAATAGTTCCGACAACTTGCTTTAACTAAAATGTAGTTCTCCTTAACGATTTCGTGGAACTGACTTGCTAGTTATTTAATTAGGGAAGCGCTTAACCGAGTTTGTGTTAATGATAAATGTTTACCTACTGATCATTCTTGGTTGGCTATATTAGCTGGTCCAGTTAGAATTTTTTAAAATATCTGCCGCGACTGCAATGGGTAAAAGTATTCCCTATATAGAGTACGATAGTGTAGAGGAGGATAATATAATTTTAGCCCATGTTACTGAGTAAAATATCAAGAAATTATAAAGGCACTCAGAGCATCTTTTGTCGGCTAGAACACTACGCAGAAAACACTAATTTATTACTTCATTATCATCAATTTAGTCATAGGACATCTATTGCTGACTAATAGGAAGCAATATGCTTCCAGCAACTCTTTGAAACGTTTACCAGGGCCCTAACCATGAACTCTTAAATCAATCTCAAAGCTGTCAAATCTGTCAATTTTGGTACGTCATTACATTCAAAATTTGACAGATATGATAATGTTTGACAGATTTGGGATTGTTTTAAGAGTTCGTGGTTAGGTCGTCTATCAACCTTGTTTTATTGTGAGTTTAGTGAGCAAAACTTTATAACAGAGGACTAATAAAAACATTGAAAGCAATAAAACCAAGTGCCACCTTTTAATGATTACAACAGAGAAAAAGTTGTATATTCACACCAAAAGATGTCGCCGACGGAGCAATTACATCGCAATGACTTCTTATCAGAAAACGTGAAGGCAACTCGAACATAATTTCACTCACGTCTCCCATAAAGTAGTGAACCCTCCTACGAACTGACGGATTGGAGATAAAACTTTATCGGGGCAACAGTTTAGCGGCAGTAAAAGACGGCGCTTTTTACAAGCTAGTTTTATTGCAGCTGCCACCTGAATATTTCAAATAACCATATTAGCTGACCTAAAGGTTTTTTGGAGTGAGTAAAGTTATAAAAAGGTATGTGTATTGTCTTGAAGACTTGGACACACCTAGAAAAAGGTAAAAAAAAAAGTAAAGTATGCCTATATACGTCCCACTGCAGGGCACAGGCCTCACCTCAACTATGAGGTGGTTTGGGCCATACTCCACCACGCGGGCCCGGTGCGGATTGGTGGAGGGGTGTTGTAAGGCCAGTGACTAAACCTTACTGTCAGATGTTATCAAGCCGCCTTAAGGCCTCTGACTAGGCTTCACGACCGACCAATATCAAGCGATATTGGCCGGGACCAACTTTTAACGTGCCTTCCGAAGCACGGAGATGCTCGCGATAAATGTCACTAAATATGGTCGGAATGGTCACCCATCCACTCACGACCGCAGCGTTGGTTGCTGAACTTTAGTAATCGATACTAAAGCGCTGCCGCCACTGAGCTACGAGCACCTCTAGAAAAAGGTGGTCTTGGGAATTTCGTAATACTGTAAAAGTTCAGTTTGGGTATTTTAGTTCGAGACCGATTCACACTTGGCCGATTTTTATTATTTATTTTGTAGTCTGACGGGAAGCATATTAAGTTAAGTATCAAATGGAGCCCTCTTGACACTCTATAATTATAGAATCCTAAAAAGAACAATACTCACCTCTCGTTTTCCATTACGGACACTTCTCTTATATTGCCAGGCTCTTAAGAATGTAAAACTGGGTCACCACTTAAACACTACGGGTCTTCTTTTAGCCTGTTAATTATTTAATTGACTCCGACTAGAATCTGGCAGACTCCATTCTTTTGTCGCCCTACACAGTTAAATTTTCGGGCCAATTTTTGAACCCACCCACAGACAAACATCATCTAAAAATATGGCTGACCATTAGTTACAGGTATAATGTAAGTGAGTCTTTATAAGACTTGACACGAATGAAATTGGGCCCAGCGAGTTCGCACTTAAAAAGTGTGAATTTATTCACAACAGAAATATTCTTGCAATGTTTTCGCCCAAAATCGGAACCTTCTGTCTGATTAATAAACAAACATATTCAAAAAAGCATACAACCGAAGCCGAAACAAGGGATCGTAAAGTGGACTATGCGAGTCAGGAGCTATTCAATTTTGAACCTTGTTCCCGTGAGAAAAGGTTAAAGAGGATTTCTGTGTACAGTCAGGCTCGTGTTTGAAATTCCACACTTGTCCGTCACAGTGCTTTCTGCGCATAGAAAATGTTCACAGATGGGGCTCACCATTCACCAAGCTACGAAACCAAGAAAAAATGGAGTGCACATATTATTTATAGCCCTGCGTGGATAGAATGCGAATTTGGATACAATGTTGTTTCAAATGTAATTTATTTTAATAATTTGTAATTTTGCCTCCTTTGTTGAAATGTATGAGTAGCCGGATAAGAGACTAAGTTTGTAGTCGTTATAAAACTTCTCATAATTGAAGTCGCTCGCAGAGTGGACAACCGTTGGGGAAAAAGGGTTCTCGAGTGGCGACCACGAAATGGACAGGGTAGCATGGGTAGACCACCACACACCACCCAGTGGGCTTAACGGCCAACTGAAGGTTGCGGGAAGAATCTGGATGTGAATGGCCTAAATTCACTCGTGTTGATATTCAATGGGGGATGAATTTACTACAAGATGTCGTGATATCGTGACAAAGATGATGATTTAATAAATGATCAAGATGATATTGTATTTGAGAAGAAATGGTTAAAAATCAATGGTTGGAAAACAAAATGCGGTCCGCTACGTTTGCACAAAACTTATTTTGAAAAAAGATTTTGGTAAACTATGGTAACTTGCAATTAAGTAACTTGGGATACAATCGCATTCTTTTAGACCCACTTCCGCATATCAGGGTAACCATGAACTCTTAAAACAATCTCAAATATGTCAAATCTGTCAAATTTCGTACGCAATGACGTACGAAGTTGACAGATTTGAGATTGTTTTATTAGTTCATGGTTACCCCGCTGGATTAGCGAATTTATTATAGTCCCATAACACGGTTTAAAACATCATGCTGTCAGTTTTTATGACAATGGTCAGCATGATGTCTTAATCTCCTACTACTAATCTGGTTGTGCGCAAGTCACCTTTAAGAATTTTAAATTTAGTACATTCTAAATTTTGCCATGATTTTATATGAGTATTGCGTAGCTCAGTGCATCATTTGGGAACTGAACGCTCGCCTCAGATCAAAGGCTGCTCTTTGAAAGCAACCGCGCCGTTTGCATTTCACTAGCGCTGTTTTATTTATTAGTTTTCTATTTTTAGGACAAAGAAATTCAATTGATTTATTTTATCACTACATAGTATAAAACAAAGTCGCTGTGTCTCTGTCCCTATATCCCTATGTATGCTTTAATCTTTAAAACTGCGCAACGGATTTTGATGCTGTTTTTTTAATAGATAGAGTGATTGAAGAGGAAGTTTTATATATAATGGAGTGTATTTAGTATCAGCATTGACCCGTGAGAAGCCGGGGCGGGTTGCTAGTTTAATTATAAAGTAAGCTTATTGTCACACTGCATGGCATACGCCTATTAATTTCCATTTTTGAGTACCGACCGACCAATCTTGCCTAGAAAGCTTATTGCATTGTAATTGTATGATGGTACGGTATACCTATCTACTATAATATATTAAACTGATATATTCACAATGTGTGAATATATTAGTGGTGAGGGCTTCACTATATGAAAAACTTTGTATTTTAACGCGAGTTATTAAGTAAGATTGTGACAGTTATTTGTTATCCCAAATAAATCAAATAAAATAAATAAATACAGTTTTTTTCTTCCAAAAACGCACAAGTTCGGATAGCAGTATTGAAAATTCGATTTTACCCACAGTTTTGGTTGGTAAAAACGCAACAGATAGTTTTCGGACAGTGGTGTGGCTATTTCACGCGCCACCAAACGCATCCGAGCCGCATTTTTTGTATCTGTGCACCCTCTATCACTGAGCTTTCAAATACGCATTTGAGAGCATGTGCTATTTTATTATTTACTTAGACTGGTCACGATTGTTTGAGATGGGTGGGCAAAATGTATTTAAAAAAAAATGTCTTCATATCTCCAATTATGTAATGCACTATGCATTAAATAATTGAACTCCGTTTTAACATTATGATTTAACAAGTTACCGTTCAAATACCTAATTCAATATAATACTCTGTCAAGAAACTACCAGGAAAAGATTAATAATACACAAAATGTTAGTTATTCATCCAAATTTATTTTATCACCTTCAAAGTATGCTCCTTCAGAAGCGATACACTTACGCTAACGAATAATCCAATCACCAAAACATTTTTTAAACGCTTTTTCCGGAATCGAGTTCAGTTCTCGCCGCGAATTCTCCTATATGTCTTCTACCGAATGAAACCGGGTACCACGAAGTGGTAATTTGAGTTTAGGAAAAAGAAAGAAGGCGGCTGGAGCCATATATGGTGAATAAGGTGGCTGCTCGATGGTATTTGTTGAGTTTTTTGTTGAGGCGCATTATCTGGCCTTTTTCGTCTAATTTACTCTCTTTAACGCCGCCTAACGCTTAAATAATACTCTTTTTTTATCGTTTGACCTTCTGGCAAGAATTCTGAATGCACAACACCGCGACAGTCAAAGACAACAGTCAACATGACTTTGACTTTCGATCGAGTTTGGCGCGGTTTCTTCGGATTCGGTTCAATTGGAAGGCGCCACTCCGAAGCTTGTTGACTAGTTTGCATGTCAAACTCGTAAACCCACGTCTCGTCACCAGTAACAATGGGTTTCATAAATGTTGGGTCGGAATTGACTCGTTCTAGCATGTCCTCAGCGACTCTTTTGCGATTGAGTTTTTGGAGAAAATTCAGGTCTTTTGGTACTAGCCGAGTGCAACCTGTTTCATACCCAATTGATTATTTAAAATGGTACGAATCGACTCGTGTGACACAGAAAGTTTGACGGCTAGCTCTCTCAAACTTGAATGAGGATTTTCAGTCACTATTTCCTTCACTTTTGTGATGTTATCTTCAGTAGCAGACGATGGCCTACCAGAGCGAGGCAAATCTTCCATCACATCTCGACCGCTTTTGAACGCTTTGTACCACTCATAAACACGTGTTTTTGATAATGTCGATTCATCGTAAGCCTTCTGTAACATTTTCAGAGACTCCGAACACGAAATCCCATTGGTGATGCAAAATTTAAGACAAACTCTTTGTTCGATGTTTTTGTCCATTATGAAATTCGCAATACATACTAGATATGGTATAACTAAAAACAACTGTATTTAATCTAATTATCAGATGTAACTCAAACTCCGCGCCAAAATGGAAAACAGTTGTGCCAATCTAACAACAACAAAAAAAATATAATTTGAATTTGGAACCATAAACAAATTTTAGAATAGTTTGTTACGGGATTGCTACCATGTACCTTATTTTTGAGTTCCCGATATTTCGGCACTGTTGCAAGCGCCATGATCACGGAGTAACTCTAAGTTACTTTATTTTTGAGTTCCCGATATTTCGGAGTACGGATTCACGGAGTAACTTAGAGTTACTCCGTGATCATGGCGCTTGCAACAGTGCCGAAATATCGGGAACTCAAAAATAAGGTACATGGTAGCAATCCCGTAACAAACTATTCTAATGTTAGTGACCATGAAAGTTTAAAACATAAACAAATTATCAATTCCCGAAACTATTTTGACAGAATGTAGGTCCTTTTGCAGAGTCCAAAATGACCACAATAATTTATAGTGATTTAAAATGTAGGTTACATCTAAATGTACCTACATAAGAATTCTGGGTCAATTTATTGAGTTTCTGGGTCTGAGTTGAAAGCAACATTATGTTACCTATTTTAAATAGTAATTCAATTCTTAACGCAGCCTTTTACTTCTAAGTTGAACTAGATTTTCATAATACGCTTCTGTCCAGCGGTAACGTTGGACGCGGGATTACCTAGCGTTTGTCCGTTGTTTTATCCGAAAAAGTTCTTTTTCAATTGCTTATTAGGCTGCTAGATTTTTTCGTTTAGGCAGATAAGTAAGCTTATTCAGTGGTCTTTGCAAACGTATGGCTGGTCATTAAAATGTATTGAAAATTTAAAACACAATGAGACGTATACGTAGAACTAACATGGTAATATCGGGGACAGCTTCATATTAATTGAGTTTTACAGACTTCTAGCTTCTCATAGAGTAACCAAAAATTACAGACCACGGCGGTAACCACGAAAATCTGTTAAACATTATTAAATCTGTCAAATTTTGTATGTAATGACGTACCAAAATTGACAGATTTGACAGCTTTGAGATTGTTTTAAGAGTTCATGGTTACCCCGCAGTAGTTTCTCATAGAGTAACGGTATTTCAAACCATAAGGTAATGAAATTGGTTTAAGGTGAAGATTAAATGTCACTGTTTGTTGATGATAGAGTTTATCAAAGTTAAATAGAAATTGATCTGAATATTTTGTTAAAAACTGGCCAAGTTAGAGTCGGACTCGTGCACGAATGGTTCCGTACCATTATTTATAAAAACGGCAAAAAATACATGTCTGTTGTATGGGAGTTCCCATAAATATTTATTTTATTTTGTTTTCTATCAGTATTTGCTGTTATAGCGGCAACAGAAATACATCATCTGTGAAAATTTCAACTGTCTGACTATCACGGTTCATGAGATACAGCCTGGTGAAAGACGGACAGACAGACAGACAAACAAGCAGACAGACAGACAGATGGACAGCGGAGCCTTAGTAATAGGGTCACGTTTTACCCTTCGGGTACGGAACCCTAAAAAGATCTTTTAGAATTGGTATTTTATAATAAAATTAATTAATTTAAAAAATCAAAAAAACCCGACTGCGTAAAAAGTGAACTTAAAAGATGAAAACAGGATTTAAAGAATCAATTTGCAGTCGGAGGCATTTATTTTTGACCTTTTAGTTTGTAGTTTTCTACTACTACTTTTCAATGAACTATACAGCCTTATTTGTAACTCTTCATTGAAAAAAATAAGGTTTTAACTCGAGTAAGTAGTATCTAAAATCAATTTGTCCCGTTTAATTCATGTACCAATAGGAATTTCGGGTAATAACATAGCCTATGTCACTCCCACAACTGAGACGAATCTAATAACATATCATTATGTTGAAATCCATTACACGGTTTTTCCTTCCTATTTTTTCAGTGTATTTTTTTGCCTGTTCCCGTATGAATTTTGGAAAATAAAGTATTGAATACTATTAGCACTGAAAATATGTGACCCTTAGTTAATAAAAGAAAGTTGCAAAATCGGTTTATTAGTATTGCAGATACGTTTTTCCCGCGTAAGTTCTGTTCCCGCGGGAATTTCGGGAAATAAAATACAAGGGGTATTTTAGTCACTTCTACAATTGAGACAATTTTATTGATATATTATACTATAATATCTGTTAAGCGGTTTAGGCTGTAGTGCGTGCCAAAGAAAAGGACATACTTACATACATACATACGCTCGAAAAACATAACCCTCGTTTGGCAGTCGGGTAAAAAAGCATGATACTATCTTTTGAATATCTAAACTCAAAAGAGACAGCGCTAGAATAGAAATCTCTATAGAATTGTAGCGACAGTGGAGGTGTCGTTTAAGCGTTTTACACAGATAACAAAAACGTGATTTCCAATTAAGCGCCGCAAACACGAATACATAATGTAGATACGGAAAAAATATTTAAACAGCTCTCCTTCGGGAGCCTTCGGATAGGGTTACCACAACTTGTTTGAAACAGACATTTTTGACTTTTTACGGCTGACGGAGCTAAGAATGTAAGTTGTTTGTGTGTGTGTGTGCGCACTCAAATGTTGCCATTTGTTTATTAACCGGTTCAAACAATTCAGATGCGGTTTTCTGAAACGGGTTGGGGCTACTGTAAAAGTTTTTCGCATTTTTGCTTAAAGATATGGTTTTATTAATATTTTTTTTATGAGTACTAGGTAACCACCGCACGAATGCAAGTACCAGAATTAATATTTTTAAGAAATCTCTAAAAGTTTACGATAGCTAAAAAAAAACTTTTTTTTTCTTGCTTGTTGCAGAGTTTCCATGACACTAGGTCAGTGGGAAGTACTTTAAAGATTTTGGTTTCCTTATGCGAGTATTGAAAATGCATAAACCGTCGCATCATTTGATTTCGTTGACTTGAAAGTTTTATCTTTCAGATTCAAGTGATTGAAGTGATATTCATTTCAATTTGATACCCCCGCGCCTTCCCGGTAAAAAGTGTATTGACAGACAGTAGCGTCACAATACATTTTTGACAATATTAGTTCGTTTAGCCTTAAATGTGATTCACATCATTATAATACTAGAAATAAAAATAAACTTGCCGTTACGAGCTTCAGATTAAAGAAAGTGGGTAATTCATTTTTGGGGAAATATATAAAAATCTTCAATAAAGTACCACAAACTCTTGTTGACTTACCTGTTTATGAGTTCAAAAACCACATTAAAAAAATCCTTATGGAAAAAGGATACTACAAAATTGAAGATTACTTGAACGACAAGAGTGCATGGACTTAATAGCCTGCCTAGCTCGCACTTACACTATCTTGTAATTGTATTTCCTGTAATAAAACCAGGCTGACAAAGGTGACTGAGTTTCTTGCGCCGTTTCTTCTCATCACCAGCCGATATGTTGTCCCGAAGCGGTGGTAGGGCTAAGTTATATGTTGGGACGTGTATAAGTTCCCGGAAGAGGGCCTATATATAGAATAAAGAATTTCATTTCATTTCATTTCAGACAAAAGAATGAATAAAAACATGAACTTTGTCTTAAATTTATGTAGTAAGTAACTCGTTTTATATTGATGCTAAAATATTATAAATCTGGTATTGTGATATTTCATCTGACAATATAATAATGAGTACGATACATATTTCACTTATCTCCAAAATCGGCTTTTAACATATCAATCAGAAGCATCGAAGTGTAAGCTGAAATACCTTCTTTAATGAACACACAACGTGCCAACCCTAGCGGAAACAAATCGAAATGAAAAGGAGGAGAAATTCAATCGGTTGTTGCATTTTCTATGTTATTGGTAGCGAACGGCGTGTTTACGCGATCCTGTTGCGAGGAGGCATTAAATATTCCTTATTTTTGTTTGGACAAGGTTTAGGGAACGTTGTTGTGCCAAAATTGGAACAGTGGTGCCTTTAACACAGTATTTTGACGACCTCCGTAGCCGAGAGGCGAGCACCGGACTGTAAATGGCGCCGCCATCTCTGAGGTTCCGGGTTCGATCCCCGGTCGGGTCAATGTAGAAAACGAACTTTTTTATATTGGCTCGGGTCTGGGTGCTGTGGTACCGTCGTTGTTTCTGATTTCTATAACACAAGTGCTTTAGCTACTTACCTTAGGATCAGAGCAATGTATGTGATGTTGTCCAATATTTATTTATTTATTATTTATTAATAACTGCCCTGCTTACAACATTTACTTGCGTAAAAGTGAGGAAAAGTATGCCTATATACGTCCCACTGCAGGGCACAGGCCCCACCCCAACTATGAGGTCGTTTGGATCATACTCCACCACGCGGGCCTAGTGCGGATTGATGTAGGGGTGTGCTAAGGCCAGTCACTAAACCTTACTGTCAGATCAAGCCGCCTTAAGGTCTCTATCTAGACTTCACGACCAGTATTAAGCGATATCAGCCGGGAACAACTTTTAACATGCCTTCCGAAGCACGAGGATGCTCGTGATAAATATGGTTGGAATGTCACTAAATATGGACGGAATGGTCACCCATCCACTCACAGCCGCGGCGTTAGTTGCCTTACTTTAGTAATCGATACCAAAGCGCTGCCGCCACTGAGCTACGAGCACTCCTCCTTTACTTGCGTATTTGCGACTAACTAAATCTGTCGTTTATAATTCCTTTTTATGACAATAAATAAGTATTGAAACAAAAATATGTGTTCAGAACCTACGCCAAACGCAGTGCGGCACTGATAAAGGCTCTGAAGGTATTTGATTGTGTAAAGACGCTGACAGTACATGGAAAGTAATATAATATTAACCTAACAAATTAAAACAACCAGTCACTTCTTACAATCCTTATTTTTTTTTTGCGATTTCAATGTTGGTCCCGTATTAAAAGTTGTTAAATTTGAACACCAGAATCAGCCCTTAATAGGATGTGCGTTAATTATGTTACACCTTGTATTATGTCTGGCAATGGGTTTCTGAAAGCTGATAATGATGAAGCATATAACTATGTGTCACAGAAATTAGCCATAACTAAATATACGAGTATTTATTACCAATTTTTTCGTCACCTACAGAAATCCTTGGAACAGATTTTCTGCTTTTATATTTCTTTTATTTACTTAAGGCTCGTTCTTGTATCTATACTCGTAGTATGTAGACCGTATATGATTTGTTCTGGCATAGCTGAATAACTCTATTCATGTAGTGTGTCTTGTCAATCCAATTTCACGGGTAGGCGTGGCCCTTTGACGCTTTGAGCTGGCGGGTCAAATGTAGGCCGTCGGGGGATATTGACAGAATTACATACTTTCTTTGAAGGAAATTGATGAACTTATAACTTAGTTCTGTAGCTATTTTGGCTTTTTTTGTAAACTGTAAGTGAGCATAAAAATATGTATTAGTGCAATAATTGTTTTTAAACATGCACTAGGCAACAGATTAGTTATAAAAGTTTAGGAACTCTATTCCCCCCCTCTTTCATAGACATTCTAAACAAAAGGCGCGCACTTCATTTAGAACACTTAAATGGGATTATCCTAGGACCGGAACCGCCTTCGCACGAAGATCTAGTCAATACATGGGACTCTACTTGTACACCAAAATATATAAAAACAATAAAAACATCGTAGAAATGACCAGATCAGAATGCAAGCTAGAAATATAAAAATGTTTAAAAAGTAAAAATTACATTGAGACAGAAGCTATCTTATGTCATTTAAATTAATTTAAACTAACAAATAAAATATATATTAAAAAAGAGGATCACCCTACACTCGCAAACGTTTTTTTATATTTACTTCGTTTTATCTTTATACATGGATAGAAATACATGTGTTGGTAATCTTGTATATATATAAGGTGTAAGTGAATTAGTGTCAGATATTTTTAGGAGTAACTTAGACTATCACATGGATCACATATAAGATAAATTTAAAATTATAGAACAAACTTAAAAAAATCGAAAAAATAAAAAGTTTTAAAATAAAGAATCTACATCATCCTGTACATGAACCCAAACACCACAAGTAGACTACTCACACAACGCTAGCCGATTCATAACCTCCAGAATTACATTAATGCATTCAAATAATCATATTACACTGTTCATCATAATATCATATTACTTGGTGCGTGAATTAAAGTTTGTTTTATAATTGTAAATTTATCTTATATGTGATCCATGTGATAGTCTAAGTTACTCCTAAAAATATCTGACACTAATTCACTTACACCTTATATACATATATATTTAATATTACATAGTATAATATTATTATTATTTATGTTTGGAAACCGTAGTGGCCATTACCTATCATAAATATAAGTAGTGTCATAAATACTACTAAATATACATACGAAAATATACACACCACACAACATAATAACACACTCTGACAGACAATATTTTAATACTATAACTACAATACGTGCACACAATACATACATACAAATGCACACGGTAATTATATTGCTTTAACAAACATCTTGATGGGAAGACTGGTCTCCACGACACAGGGAATCCTAGTGTGGAGTCCAGTGGTACTGTTTCGTTTATTTGTTTTTAAAACTCTAATGTTTAATCTACTTGTAGTGCAATAGCAGTAACTAAACTATGTACTTATAAACTGAACCGAATAAACAATTTTATTTATTATTATTATTTATTTATCTATATCTATTACGTAAAAACGAACTAAACAGCTGCTACTACTCCTAATGCAATTACTAAGTAGGTACCTATTTATATCAGGTTTGCCTTCTTTTTACCCGACTGCCAAACGAGGGTTATGTTTTTCGAGCGTATGTATGTATGTACGTATGTCTATTTCTTTGGCACACCCTACAGCCTAAACCGTTTTACGGATATTAAAGTATAATATATCAAAAGATTCGTCTTAATTGTGGGAGTGACAAAGGGTATGTTATTTCCCGAAATTCCCGTGGGAACAGAAGGTACGCGGGAAAAATGGATCTGCAATACTGATAAACCGATTTTGAAACTTTCCTTTATTAACTATGGGTCACATCTGTTCAGTAATAATAGTATTCAATACTTTATTTTCCAAAATTCCTACGGGAACAGGCAAAAAAATAAACTGAAAAAATAGGAAGGAAAAACCGTTTAATGGATTTCAACATATGATATGTCATTAGTTTAGGCTCAGTTGTGGGAGTGACATAGGCTATGTTATTACCCGGAATTCCTATTAGTACATGAATTAAACGGGAAAAACCGATTTCAGATACTACTTACTCGAGTTAAAACCTTTTTTTTTCAATGAAGAGTTACAAATAAGGTTTTATAGTTCATTGAAAAGTAGTAGTAAAACACTTTAAACTAAAAAGTCAAAAACAAAATTAATTAATTTAAAAAATCAAAAAACCCGACTACTTAAAAACTAAAAGATAAAAACAAGATTTAAAGAATCAATTTGCAGTCGGAGGCATCAAATCCATTAACAGCATAATGATTGACTGGACCATGCACTGCGTTAGTACCTAATTAAGTAATTTAAATCCGTGTAGAAAAAGTCAAATCAAGTAATATACAACATGTAGATTATGTGCTTTTATATTTTAGAGTTGTCTCAGGTGTACAAAACGAAAAGTCAGTTAGCATTAGAAGTTATTTATCAGAATTTGTTCGCATCGCACCCTCAGCCACAATTAAAATGCTAATTGTTTGCTGTTTCTCCATTTGTGGGCTGTGTCGTGCTCTGCAAAATATCAACGAACATGAAGTACAAAAGGCATAGAGTAAGCATGGATGTGCCTCACAGGTTTTATCATTACGAGCCGGTAGTCCACCGCTGATAGAGTTCTCCTAATTTACGCCACAAATCGATCTATCCTTTTATTTGCTAGCAGCGTAGCGTATCATTGCTATATCTTGTCTGAGGGCACCCTACACTGCATTTGCCAAGAAGCGGTATCTACTCAAGAATGCGTCTTTATCATAACCAGAAATATTTACTTGACGACCTCCGTAGCCAAGATGCGAGCACGCCGGACTATACATGGCGTCGCCATCTCTGAGGTTTCGGGTTCGACCCCCGGTCGGGTCGATGTAGAAAACGAACTTTTCTATATTGTCTCGGGTCTGGGTGTTGGGGTACCGTTGTTGTTTCTGATGTCTATAACACAATGCTTTAGCTACTTGCCTTAGGGTCAGAGCAATGTATGTGATGTTGTTCAATTCTTTTTTAATTTGGCTCAAATATGGCATATAAATAAAGAAATAATAAACTTAATTTTCTAAAACACGAGTAGGTAACTAAACTTAATTTTCTAAAACAAAAGTACACACACAGTGACTTCTGCACTTAGCAAGCTGCTTGTTTTGCGGGAGTTGGGTAAAGGTTTCGATTATATCATAACTTTGTAAAGTTATTGGTTTTTATATAATTCACCAGTCACTAATAGCTCTGCGACGAGTCACCTTAGCTTTGCTCTGCAAAGCTGGCAATGGCCAATCTACATCGCTCGCACAGAATGATCATCGCTGACAGCCGTCAAGGAAGAAACACTCTCAAATGACGACCACAAACTGGAAGACGCAGTGGCAGACCGGAGGTGCTCGTAGCTCAGTGGCGGCAGCGATTTGGTATCGATTACTAAAGTTAAGCAACCAACGCTGCGGTTGTGAGTGGATGGGTGACTACTCCGACCATATTTAGCGACATTTTATCACGAGCATCTCTCTGCTTCGGAAGGCACGTTAAAACTTGGTCCCGGCTGGTATCGCTTGATATAAGTCGTAAAGCCTAGTCAGAGGCCTTATTCCGGCTGGATAACATCTGACAGTAAGGTTTAGTCACTGGCCTTACAACACCCCTCCACCAATCCGCACCGGGCCCGCGTAGTGGAGTATGGCCCAAACCACCTCATAGTTGAGGTGAGGCCTGTGCCCTGCAGTGCGACGTATATAGGCATACTTTCCTTTACTTTCCTAGTGGCAGACCGTAGGGGCGTAGGGGATACCTGTGGGATACCAAATGTGACCAACCACCAAATCAAATGTGATCAGATCCAACAGCTGATGATGATCAAATGTAGTTATTTTCTTTCTTTCGTTCAAAATGCTAACTCTACGAACATTCGTAGCTCCTCCCGCGCTTGTATTCAAATATTTGTGAGTTCGCGAATATGATAACGGAATTGCTTTATTTCAACGATATCGCGCAAATTAATTAAAGCAACTGCGTGAAACACGCCCCACGGTGAGCGCGTACACTTTCTAACAATTTGTTTATTAAACAGTTTACTGGTTTTCAATCCTTATGTAATGGGAACCTATTTATCAGTAATTTAAGTTTTTTTTTAAAATAAATTACTGTGCACCAGACATCACACCCAGAGTCCTAGTCGCAGTGAAGAATTTAAACACCTTGTGGTACGATGTATCCCCTTTATCTCACATTCGACTAATCCTACTAATATTATAAATGCGTAAGTTTGTAAGTATGGATGGATGTTTGTTACTCTTTCACACAAAAACTGCGGAACGGATTTGGATGAAATTTTGCACACTTATAGAATATGATCTAAAGTAACATATAGGATACTTTTTATCTCCGATAAATGATCCTGTGAGATACATTGAACAAACTTAAGATCACGCGAGCGAAGTTGCGGGCAACAGCTAGTATTATATGCGAAAATTTGTGAGGATGTTTTTGACTCGATCACGCGTAATAACGGCTCAACGGATTTGGATGCAATTTTGCATACATAGAATATAATCTGGATTAACACATTGGATACGTTTTATTCCGGTTAAATGTTTACGTGGGATGTTTTTCTATAAATTGTTATATAATTGAACGTTTTGCGTTATATAAGTATCAAACCAAACAAGAATGTTTACTACAGAAGTAGTCCATAAAAACAATGTTTCAGGTAGGTATTATCTTTTGTTTTACGATTTAGGAACTGGAAAATTTGATTATTAATTTATAAGCATTTTTGAAATTATTTTTCAAACACTGTCTTCAAAAATAATAAAAGCACACATATTTTTTACACAAACATTTCTATTAGTTATTTTAGTCGGTGCAAATAAAAACACCTTTTTAAAACATCAAAATTTTCATTTAAAATTTGGGAAACACTGACTAAAGTCATAAATCCTCACGACAACAGACGTCGCGAAAATTTGGCACCACTAGAAAGGATATTAATTATTTATTAATTAACTCTACCCATAAAGAACATCTAAAGTTTTGATATGCTGTCTGGTTCGTGATTAATAATAATTATACCAAATTCAGAAAGGGTTCTCTGTGACCAATTATACTTTGCTATACAGTCTGTACAACAAGAACAGGACACTTCTTACAACATGTAAGAGGCCATAGCCTACCCAAGTAACAATTTGAAAACGATAACGAAGTTCGATATAATTATAAAAATCTATGGGATCGACAAATGGTGTAAAATCACAGTGTCATCGTTATAATATATCTGACAAGCGATGATGAATTTCGATATCGTTTCGATACAGAACGATTGCCAATTGTCTTACTCGTACATAAAAAAAAACGTACCTAGGTATTACACGTAAGTTTGTATGGAACGTGTATAAAAAGGACAATTTCGATGTTGCTCCCGTGGAAGTAAATAATAATTTTCAGAAGTGTGTTTTTGAACAATGCATTTGTTATTTCTAGCCATATTCGAAAAGGTTAGTTTTATAATTTTTACTTTTAAGTATCTTTACATATGTAAAGCTAGGTTTACTCAGTATTTCATTAACTTCTTCTTTTAAGCACGTAAACCTTCAACCAGTAAGAAAGTTTAATGTAGGATTTTTTAAATTATTCAAATAGTATTAGTTTAAAATGATGAAAACAACATTAATTAATGGCAAAAAATAAGTAGAATCTATGTATTTTGAACTTACTGGTTGCCGGTTGCCGAGCGGTTGCAAAAATCGCGTTACACAAAAAATTCCATTGTGTCTAGTTTTTCTCGTTCTTCATTTTATTTAAACTGTCACAGGTAATTAAAGTTATTGATTTATTTTGACATTTCAAAACCGATAGCAAACTTCAAAATCAGTTATGTAATTACCAAGTTTTCCTCGTGCCGGCTCCAACATTATGTATTTGTAACAATTTCCCGCTCTTTTTTGCGTTTGACAGAGGTCCGCAAAATGGCGGTTTGCCGACATCAAAGGTCTAGTAATGTAACCGAATATTTGGAATTACGCAGGAGACGCAAAGGGAATAACTAATAGGCTTCCTGATATCACAGTGATGTGCTTTCATATAATAATAAAAAAAAAAGTAAATTATTCTTATTCGATTTTTAAAAATGGTTTAGCAACATGACTTTGATTCAAGGCACTCCTTTGATCAAAGGCGCAAAGATCTTTGCAATAGGAATGCGCAAAATATATCACTGAAAAAAAAAGAGAGATGTATATCATTGTGATCTACTGATATATATCACTCTTTTATATCTTCAGCACTTTTAATTCCACACATAAATTCATGAGTGTTTTAATCGCTGAGCTAGGTGTGTGTAGTGTAGTCCGTAGAGACTAGAGAGAGAGAATAGGTGGCTGCTAGTCAGAGCTAAAGATGTGACCGTTTTTACTTACATAAGTTAAAAAAAGAAATTTATAAATTATTGTTTCACGTTTACTAGTAAAAACTAGCAGCACCCGAAGCCAATGATAGTTTAGTCGCTCGGAAAGGAGTCTTATCTAAAGATATATATCATTTTTGTCATTCACTCATTAGTTACACAACTCTACTTTGCAAGACCACCGTTAGTGCTTTAACGGTGGCTGAGTTTTGGTCCTCACATACATGACAGCCTGAGTCGACTCGCAAAGAAGAAGAAGGCACTCCTAACCTTTCGACAATGAATATTGCCTCGTGTTTCATTTGTTTTGAACAGTGATAGATATATAATATAATTATAGCCATCCTAAATTGTCTATGGATGATACGTTAGACAGCTGTTTAATTTGGCAGCTTAAGCTATCTATTAATTTGCAATGTAGGGAATGAAATGCAGTTTTGGTTTTAAAATAGCAAAACTCTTGAAATCGTACATAATGAAGTATCTTATTGTTTAACTGTAACCTTAAATCGTTATATAAATAAAGAATGAGTACTCGATAACTTCTAGTACAGCGCTAAATCTATTAATTTCAAAGACTGACTGACTTACTCTTGACCCCATCTATGCTCTAGAGCAAGATTGAGGTCAAGAGTAAGCCCATCTCAAGTAAAAAAAAAAAAAAGACATTCAATATCTTTGATTAATTTACAACGTAGAGACAGAGATGCACTGCCTTTTGGTTTTAAAGATAGCAAAACTCTTGAAATCGTACATAATGGAGTATCTATATTGATTGACTGTAACCTTAAATCGATATAAAAATAAAGAACGAGTACTCGATAACTTCAAGTACAGCGCTATCTCATACCATAATGAGAATATTATATTGAGCTTCAACCACGCGGATTATACGTTTTAATTTTAGATTTTATTGCGAATGGAATAGAATTGACAATCCAACGGACTCGTTACGCTAAGCTTTTTCCAGTTATGTTTTATTGATGGCGGTACATATCTGCTAGTTTCCTTTCATGTGATGTTAGTGGTCGCGGATATCGTGTAGTTTTAATTAATCGGCTACTTTGAGTTCTCTCTAATGCTGGGGCTTCACCTGCGTCTAATGTCGTTAATTAGTGCTCTATTTGACATAATACGCAGGTGTGGCCGGTCTTTGTGCGCTAATTTGCTTCAATAACATTAGACGTTAGGCGATAGCTCGGACGGCGGTAACTTTTGACACATCAAAGGGATTAAGCGGGCGTTTAGTGCGTTTTTGTGGCTACACCTACTACACTAAACATGTTAAAACACGGTCACATTCAAAAACTCTTTGTGAATTAAATGTTAAAGTGCATAATTATTAAGTTAGGATGGAGTAGACAAAATAAGAAAAGTATTGAGTTCTTGGAAGCGTTTTGTTTTGTTTAAGACACACTCACAGATCACACGCTAACTAAGTCGCTAGACGCTAGAATCAAACGTCAAATAAGTGTGGCCACGCACTTAGCGCGTAGCCTAATGCTTTAATTTAGTTAACGCTAATCATGCCTTTATTTGAACGTTAGGCGTCACGCAGGTGATGCCCCAGCATAAAAGTTTATAGAGGTTTTTTGAACCATTGTTTCCTATATGACACAGATGTAAATGGAAGACTGCCAAACTAAATAAATCCCTTATCCTATCAAGCGGAAAAGACCGTCCGGCTGCTCCGTAACAATATTTTTTTTATTGTGTCTCTTGACCTTCGCCTGACAGGTTACTTATTTGCATTATTACAAGTCAGATTTATAGCCGAGAGGCGAGTATACTAGAATGGGCGTCGCGGCTATCTCTGAGGTTCCGGGTTTGATTCTCGGTCGGGTCAATGTGGAAAACGAACTTTTCCATATTGTCTCGGGTCTGGGTATTGTGGTACCGTCGTTGTTTCTGATTTCTATAACACAAGTGCTTTAGCTACTTACTTTAGGATCAGAACAATGTAAGTGATGTTGTCCAATATTCATTTACAGATCATATAGGGTGTCGTTAAAATATTATCTGTCAAGTTTCTCAAGATAGAGCAAGCACCCTAGTGGTATTTGGTCATCATCAGCATTAATTAAGTTTTTTTTGTTTTCATTTAAACTAAAGAAGACGGCTCAAAATTGTCTCACTTCGGAGAGCAACGATTAGTATATCAAAAAAATTATAAAAAATACTAAAAAATATCGCATACTTTTGAACACCACACTGTCAAAGTACAAAAAGTTTTTACTAACTACTTTCTAGGTTTACAATTAAGGCTACATATCGCAGCTGTCCTAATGTCCTAAGATACGTTCACTGATCAAGTAATCACTTACTACAGGCTATAACAATCTACAATATCAAGTCAAAAGTTTCAAAAAAATATAATAAAATAGCTAGAGCTAAAAAAATGATTTTATTTTAATCAGTTTCCTAAATTGGTTTATACTTTCATAAAAAAAATACCCTTAAAATCACTTAACATACCGAATTATTTTTGTGACTGTCAAGACAAATCAAATTAGTACTTTGTGTCTTTGTGACCAATAATGTCTGCATGAGACCCGTACCCTGATTCCGTATCCTGCAAAAGCAATGCGACAGCGAAACTTGACCAAGTCTGGCTTTAAAATAAAAAAAATTACAGCAAAAAACAAAATCAAAGCAATCTACTGTCAGTGATGTCCATGGGTTTTGACATTAACCATCAATCGAGCGATGACAGCGCGATTATTGCTGATTGCAAATATTTTGGGAATAAGGGGGAAAGGGCCTCCCCGAGTTCGATAGTTAGAAAACAAACTTTTCTTAATTGACTTGGGAAATTTATCTTTGGTAACTCTTTAATGCCCTTAACTATGACTATGAAATATTTTTATATATATAATAATTTTTATGTAATAGTAGAAAGTTTATTAAGAAGATTTTGGATTTAGATACATTATTGAGCACATGTGCTCGAATGTTCTTTTTCTTGAATTTAACACGATCTTATATAAAAATAATAATTTCCATTCACTAATATTTGAATTCGTCAGAAAAAGAAAAAATAGGAGAATCTTCTTCAGAAAACGAATCTTCGTGTTGTACAAACGATGTATCTTCGTATTTTTTAAAAGGCCACAAATCTTTGAATTCTTCTTCAGAAGAATCTTCGTTTTCTTCAGAAGATGAATCTTCGTATTCAAAAGGCTTCCAATTGTCAAAACCGTATTCTTCAGAAGACGAATCTCCGTATCCTCCAAAATAGTTAGTAGTTAAACGTATCCAAGTCTTATAATACTCTACATTTGTTAGGAACATGAGACGACTGTGTCCAGGCACTGCTGTCCTATATGAAGCTATCCCAACTAGAACGCCGTCTGTAACTAATGGACCGCCTGAGTCACCCTGAAAGAAAATGAAGTTATTTTTGAGTAAACCCTGTTAACAGATTAGTGATGATGATGATGAATAGTAAACATATTTTTGCTCCTTGGGGGAAGCCTATGTCCAGCAGTGGACTGCAACAGGCTGATATGATGATGATGATGATATGATGAAACATATTTTTTGATGTTTTCTGTAAATGCACAACATTTTCATAGCATTGTAAACGTAATCATAATTATTATAAGGGTATATTATTAAGGGGCATGATAAAAATATGGAGTAGATTTAAACCATGACTAAACATTATCCAACCAATTAATATTTAAGGCCTTAACACGCTTGAATGACCTTGACGCGTCGCGCCCATACAATTTCGCGGCGTGCGGATGACCTCTACAAATCGGAAAAACATGTTTTTTTATGAAATTAATGCCATTAACGAGAATTTTCGAATAAAACTCTCAACTCAAAACATGTATATTTCCAAAATCTTGTTTTGTGTGAAAACAGTAATGAAATAGCTTGTGCCGTTTAAGAGAACACTTGCAATTTATGAAAAATAGACACATTTTTGTGCATGTTTTCAATGCATTCAAGGGACTTAACGGAAAATCAAAATTATTCAATTCAAGATGTTTATTAAATCCTCTTCTAGCATATCGTATTTTAAGTTTTTAGATAGAGGGCTTCCGCCTCTGCCGCGCGTGATGTGTCACAGACCTTACTAGCTTCACATATTCTTTGATCCTTTAGCTATCCAGTGGTGTGCAGATTTTGTTATCATTGGATTTTTGAATTGCGTCCCTAGGTAAGCAATTTTAAAGACGTATTCATCTCAAAAAATACGTACAGGACCGGCTCCTGGCAAGTTCTCGACACGTTCAGAACAGATCGTGGTATCATTCAGCCAAGGCATGATCTGTTCAATGAAATTATTTTGTTGGGTGAAGCTGTTACGGAAGCAATTTTCAGTCGACAAAATTCGGACATCCGTCTTCACAACACGCAAAGATCCGTTCTGTGAAAGGTATAACACGGTTATTAGTACTTTATAAGGCACTTAGATGTAATAGAAATGAATAAGATATACCTAGAATGTTGCAAAAGTATAAATAAATATGCACCAAATAATAAACCAATCGTCGTCGTCACAAAGTATTGTCAACCCATGTTGATTCATTCTTCTCCTTCTTTGTGTGTCGACTCACTCAGGCTTTTATACAGGATGTACAAGAGAATGGGACACTCCTTAAAACCACGTGATCAGCTGGTCATATACAACAACTTTTCCTATGGGAGCAACATCGAAATCGTAATTTTATTTTCAGATGTTCCATACATTATCATCGAGGTATGCAAGAAGTTTGTTTGGAGAAGCTGAAAAAATAATCTCGATTTCGATGTTGCTCCCATAGAAAAAAATGTTGTATATGACCAGCTGATCACGTGGTTTTAAGGAGTGTCCTATTCTCTTGTACACCCTGTATATGTGAGGACCAAAACTCAGCCTCCGATTTAGCGCTATCGGTGGCCTTGTAAAGATCCTCGCGTGTGCAGGTGTAGGGACACGCAGGGCATGACAGGAGATGTGTCATTGTCTGAACTGGGGAAATGCCATGACATGCACTAGAAAAGCTACTTGTGCATGTTCTGCTTGCTTCGACCTACTTGGGTCTGTAGTATATTTATTAATGTTTAATGTATTCATTCTAGTACCATTACTAGACAATGAATTTTGTAAAAATTTGTCAAAGTCACCATACATACCTCATCAACGCCTTTTCCAATAAACACAGATCCAGAACTACCTATGTATGGGCCCCACTTGTGTGTTTGGTAAAAAGGTAATTTTAGCGTCCAAATCATGTCATTGAACTGTAATGGTTTAGCCAGTTTTATCAGAGCGATGTCATTTATTTGCATGCCATTCAAATCTGCATACTGAGGGTGCACAAATATTTTTTCGATTTTCACAGGTTTTGCAATAACGTTGTTGTCAGTGTTATCACCACCAATTGTAATATATTTTCCGTTGCTCCTGCAAATTTATTATATTAAGAGTAATTATTTTTTATTAGATCGAAATGATTTTCATATTATAGAAAGATAAACAATATTTCAAAGCTATAATAAGATTAGGGGGGTAACCATGAACTCTTAAAACAATCTCAAATATGTCAATTTCGTATGTCATTACGTACGAAATTTGACAGATTTGACAAGATTTTACAGATTTGAGATTGTTTGAAAATTCTCATGCTGATATTCAGAGCACGGGCCTCGTCTCAACTGTAAAGCGGTTTGGGCCACACTGCTCGCCCGTTGCCAATTAATTTGGTGAAGGGGTCCCCACGAACAACACTTACTTCCTAAAGTCAGGCTTGTTCACACAGTGAGCAGCGGTCAACACCCATTGGTTTGAAATGATGGTACCCCCGCAGTCACTCAGGGCTACATAAAATGGAAACTCTGCGATTACTGGATCCCCGATTGCGATGCGTGGTACCAGCGCCTCATGATCTTCGGGACCTTCTGTGATAAAAATGATAAAATTCACAATCGATAAAAATCGAATATCCAATTTATTAATAATCGAAATGTTAAAAAGCCAATGACATGTTTAGGGTTTTTCATTAATCACGTAATGTTTTAGCAGCTTTTTTAAATTATATAATAATAAAAAAAGAAGAAGAAAATTATTTGTTTACACATAAGTTTGTAAAGAAAATAGATAACAAAAATAAAATTAGAGCATGTATCCTAAAGGCCACCGCTAAGCATTTGTCGTGACAGCCATTTACAGCCATTTTTTTCATTTTTTATGAACCTGATTTTCGAGACAATAGCTAGTTGCAAGGATGCCGGTTGCTGCAACCGGACAACATTCAATGGCCCTGTGTGCGTAGCGCTGAAGTTGATTGCAAACAGAGAAGATGGCAAGATATGATAAGGTATAACAGTTGTCTGTCCCAACACATCACATAAACACCGCTCTTTTAAGAGCCAAACAACATACAAGATCAAAGAAAAAACCCTTGGTTATATGCTTTTATAGACTAAGTAGGTATGCAATATGCTACAGTAGGTAATATGATATGCAAAGATGTGTTTGAGATATATTATCGAAGATCCCATCGCATGCCGGGCGAGTAAAAAGCACTCGCCCGGCATGCGATGGGACGTGGGTTCAAGTCCCACCTGAGGTCGATGATTTTTTTCAAGTGTTATTTATCTTCAATAAAACCTTGCATGGAATTGCTTAAAAAAAAAATTTCAATATATTATCGAATCTATTTCTACCCATTAGAAATTATTTTCTACTTACTATAAGGAAGAGGTTGTATTCGACTTATTACCGGCACAAAGGTTATTATGGTTTGCAAGGCAGCTATTAACAAAAGTATCAGTGACATTTCTACTAAGTGACTATATTACTTTCTGAAAATTGTTCTAATGTTTTACTTTTTATAGAAAAATTACGGAATTCCATTAACATTAAGGTGGGGTCTGACTAGCGAGCATTCGTGGAGTCAGTACGGAGAAAAAGCAACGAACGGCTCATTACTTGCTTGTTTTTTCGTTCTGAGTAAACGAATGCTCGTTTTGTTACATGTTACATTACGTTCTGTAACACCGGTTAATACCACCAACCTTTAATAAGTATAAAAAAATATCGCTAAGCATTACTATGCATATTGAAAAAATTGCCAATTTTGTGTTCACGGCCTTGTGTAAGAAATACTTTAGATAGTTTTGTATATCTATTTTTTCCATAATCACCAATTACCTATTTTGTGCAAACGATTATAAATATTTGAAATACCAATAATTTAGTTTTGGCATTTTTTCTTTTTAATAGTATTCACGTGTGAAATACCAAAAAAAAAGTTGTTCTGCTATCATCAGGTAGTATTATTTAAGACGCAATAGGTTTAGTGACACGATAGTTTCCTTTCACGCAAATGTGATTGCCAATGGTTAATTTTTTAGTTTGGACAGAGAATTGCATTTACTAACATGATTTTTGCTTGTCTGGTTTAAAATACACTCGAGATCAATGAATTTGAATAACATGTATCCAAGAAACCAAAAAAGCCAGCTCGATTAACAAAACTATTCATAGAATAGTTAGTACATAACTTTTCCCCTGCCCCTCTAGCATGAAAAACAAAAAACGATATGATATGATACATACGATATAGTGATTTATCGACAAATTTCAAAATATGGTAATATAGCCGACATCTTGAACTTTTATCGAAACAGTAAGCATGTCCATGCCGGCGACATCACGGTCATGCTCGATTTTTCAATAAAAGTTCATATTTTGACAAAAAAATAAGCGATAAAACGCTATATCATATCGTGTTTTGTTGCTCATGCTAGAGGGGCATGTTTTTTTTGCAGTCGGGTAAAATCATCGTCAACGTAACATATGAGCGGCTATGCCTCCAAAGTTATAACTTTTATCCGTGACATTTTTGTCCTGTCGCATCGTTAGACTTTATTTCAACTGCATGTAAAATACTCATGTCTTACAAATAAAAATTCTTTATCTTTATTTTTAGACTTTGACTACTTCCTACAATATCAGTAATTTTTTCCGGTGACTATTACTATATTATATTTATCAGATTCCATACAAGTTCGCACCTGTCAATTCTGTAAGAAATACGTAATGAATACGCACTGAACTCGCTCTTAAACTCACCAAAGCGGACACAGCCTCTATTTTAATAAAAAATAGGTTCACATTACATAGAGTCGATGAGAGAGTTCGGTGTCGAAGTGAGCGCGATTTTATTTAGAATCCGTAGGCACTCAGTGTGAGAATCGCCTAATCGAATCAAGTTATCTCAAAATACTATAAGCTTTTGCCCGTTTGTTAATATTTCTATTTGTATCAACATAACGTACTGAATAGAATCCGGTTTAAGACTTTTGCTTAAAGGTACTTAACGGTTAAAGAAGTACTTAAGTACGCATTGGGTAGGAAGGTTTTTAGTATACTTAACTACGTACCAGGTCACGTAGTTTTTATTATTTTAAAGTGCAGAATATAAAACAACTATAAAAATTATACACATAAACATTGTTTTTAAATCAGGTTTATAAGGAAAATGAAATAATATTATCTTTTTTTATATTTAATTATTCGTTTTTAATTAATAAAAACAATTATTTCTAGAGAGCCTCAAAGTACTGAGCTACGGTCCGAAAATTATTTACTTCTATTCAAAAATTATAAAATATTGTATTTGAATGTATGTACACCCTGTATACTTTGCATACTCATATTATGGAACACTAACATACCTATGGCGACACGTGCAATCTCGCATGTGATTGAAAATAGTTTGTCATTACTTGACGCTCGGAGACTCTGTTTGAAACTTGAGCAATATGTGCTTTATGAATCGAGATGTTAAAGAAATTGTTATTACTTGGAACTATAATAAAAAACTAGCTTATCTTTCTATGGGTGTCGTAAGAGGCGACTACAGGAGAACCGCCATAAGAAGACGGGCAGCAGCGTCTCCTCTCCACCATTGGCCAAACTGCGATCGCCAACCCGCCTGCCAAGCGTGGCGATTATGGCAAAATCCTCCTTTTGGAGAGGCCTGTGTCCAGCAGTGGACTGATATAGGCTGGTGATGGTGATGATGATAAAAAAACATTATAGTACATAATTGGATGCTCATTTGACTGCTAAAACGAATTCTTTAAAAGTAAATGTTTAATGTTGTTAATCGTAAAAACTTAGTAATGTATGCTGCATACAACATTGCATACGCAACATTGTAAGTCGTTCTATTAAATCTTATTGCTATTATTAAAATTAGCATGGATTTTCCCACTGCGGAAAAAGATACTAATTTTTTCAACCTTTATCTGGTCGCAAAACCTGCTAAAGCCTAATTCATATTTTTTCACCAGGCTAACATCAAAAACTAAATTAAAACTAAAAAAAAACGATGCTGGATGCAGGCCGCTTCCAATCGGCCGATCTGGAAGTCACTGGGGGAGGCCTATGTTCAGCAGTGGACGTCCTGTGGCTGAGATGATGATGATGATACTAAATGACCGATTAGTGCCTTTTCGAATTCGATGGGTTCAGTACTAAATATTCCTTTATAAGTATAAAAAAGCAGTAAACTTAGCAATAACGGTCTGCAGCCAGCGGCTGACATTAGGTACGTTTTGTAAGCTCAGATCAGGGGGATAACCATGAACTCTTAAAACAATCTCAATACGTACAAAATTCACAGATTTGACAGATTTGAGATTGTTTTAAGAGTTTATGGTTGTGCGACTGAAATTGTAAGCACGAGTTCAGTCAGTCGTTGACTATTGTTTTTGAGTAATAGGTACAAACTGATATACACCGGGTTCCTATATTGTACTATGCGTAAGTGTATACATCAGCAACTGATCGTATTGGTGTCACAAGTAACGAGCCGTTATAGTCGTTTCTATAAAATTTGACGAAGCGTCATTTATAGGAACGCTTTTGAATATGTCAAGTTGACAATTCCTACCATCCGTTAGCAAAACCAACCGTTTCTCGGTTATAGGAACCGGGCTTTACTTTCAGCCTGTCGATTGTATAAGAAATAGGCATGTGAAATTGCTTTACAAATCACCTTATCTATACGAAAAAACATAACCTTAGTTTTGTTTTGAAGTGAGGTCATATTACTAATCGTTGATAAGTGAGTTTCGATTCGAAGTGAGCGTTTTGTTTATAGAATTGTACGATAGTACCCCGAAACTGGGCAGATTCCAGCTCACTGGGCAGTTACAGCTATTGTTTGAACCACGCACTTAGTGGAGGATAGTGGTCATTGGATTTTGCATGGACAAATCTTCTATCTATGAATCTTCACCTAATATGATTGATGATCGCTCTCATTGCTTGGAAGAATCTATAGAACCAATAATTCTGAAGCGTAGAGCTTGCAACAGAGCGATTACCACTAGACGCAATTAACGTTATATTATGAAAATATGATATTTAGGGTAATAGCTCAGAGTAAGAATTATACTAAGTAAAAGTAATAGTTACCATTATATATAGAGGCAGAACCACTCCTTTTAAGTGTGAGAACTCTTGTGTTATGTTAAAAGTAGGTTTTTCCATACAAACAATGTAAGTCCTGCTGCATAGTATACAGGATTGGAAGTATGGATCAAATCGAACAGGCGCATAGCGGAGGTGATTCTCGAATTTGTGGCCAAAGGCTCGTACTACAAAGGACAAACATCCGGAATTCTTCATAACTGTCTAAAAACCGGCTCCCAACAAGCCCGGATTCAATCCGTCAGTCAGGCAAACATGAAATTTTCTTTGTTGTGAATACGATCCGGTGATGGAGGCGTCCGCGTGAAATGCCCACTTGCGCATGTCAGGATTAGATTAAATCCCGAACTAACCATAATCACAGTATTTAAAATCATTATATAGCTTTTAGTTTGTATGTGTCAGTGTATACGCGCTTAGTTGCAAAAAATAAAAATAACTTGGCTTTATCGGTTTATGACAATGACAAACACAGAAAGATGTCTTAATCTCGTACTAAACTAATCCCATGGTGCGCAAGTCCACCTCATATGTTTAAAATAGAGGAATAGTATGCCTTTCAGTTGCATAAGCAATGTATGCTGTTTCTATATCTTTATGCAAAATAACAACACCATCTCTCGTTGTAACACACCCCAACCTAAATCAATTGTTTTAAAACAAAACAATTTACCATAAATACTCCCAAATCGCCCATGCCATTATACCCCGCGTTACGTAACTCCATTCCGTATGGAATTATACGATGATAGGTCCATTCAAATAAACCTTTTTTCGAATTACAAACCTCTGCTTAGAACAATTGGCTAACGTATCCCTGTTTATTGTAAACATAGAATCTCATCGCCGTATGGCGTTAAAAATAAAGTTCAAGTTTGCCTGAAAAACTTTACGTTTAAATGACTTGACCCCCATTGATTGGGAACGCAAAATCTCATTTCCTCCGGGATGTAGGTACTCTATATTATCTCTAACGGAACTTCGCGGTACAATCTTAGTAATAAATTGTCTGGTTTGTATTAGGTATTGCGATTTGGTTCAGTTAGTCTTGTCGGATTTTAAATGGATTTAAAAAATATATTTTATTGAGAAATTTCATTCTAAAGGCTTTGATTATATACATGTCTAGATTTTCTGTTCAAGTGTCTTATACGACAAAAAATATATACGCCAAACGTTGGCGCTTAAGTTTGTTTCGCCGGCTCAGTTACCATAGCAACCCATAGACACCATAGTTGTTACCCACTCAAATCTGGCCTGTCTTTTGGTGACAATTACAGCACCACACTCTATCTAGACATGTTTATAATCAAAGTCTAAAGGTTGCAGGAAGCCGCTGGATGCAGGCCGCTTCCAATCGGCCAATTTTGAAGTCACTGGACGAGGTCTATGTTCAGCAGTGGACGTCCTATGGCTGAAATGATGATGATGATGATTTCATCTTAATGGCGAAAGACTCTTGCTTCACATCTATGGGTAGTGAGTTCGCAACATACTTCTAGATTTTCAAAACTGTAGTCGAATTTATACCACTGTGACAGAGAGGTAACATCGTGAAGATGGGCTAAGGGGGTCAGATGGCCATCGCTCTAAGTATTATACCCACATTTGTCGCAATTATAATCATGGTCCAATTAATGTACTCCGACTTGGTAAGGGATAAGCGCTAGGAAGAATAATAGTTTGAAGGTAAGTAAGCATGATCAAAGAGAAAAAATATCATTATCCACTAATGAAAATTTGACGGTGCCATCGTTGTTTCTGATTTCTACAGGGTGTTAAAATGGTCTATCATTTATATCATCAAATTTTATATCATCATTTTTATGTGGTTTTTGAACTCATGCTATGTAGTTCAACAGAAGTTTATGTTATGGTAAAGAAGTTTTTATATTAAGCCATTAGAATTACCCACTTAAACTAATAAAATAGGACTTATAAAATGATTAATAACAATATTTTTGCCTAATAACACTCTAAGTTATAGAAAGGGTATAAAAAATAGATACTATTAAATAGCAAAAAGTATTTGAGATTTTGACTACCCGATTGGTGTAGAGGCACAGTAATTTGCTTTAAACGCAAAGGGATCGGGTTTGATTCTTGATTGGCTCGAGTATGGGTGTACTGGGAGACAGCTGTGAGTAATTAATTGATGATAATTCCTTACTACGAGACTATGACAGTTGGTATGTTGTCTGCTTCAGTTTTCCACAAACAATAAGTGACAATCAGTTTGGCGCTAGTGCGGAAAACTGCAGGGAATAGGTGCGCGCGCGCCTCTGGAATTGATTGGTGCTGCGCGCCCTCGGCATACTGAGTGCACAGAGTAGAACAATACAGAGGAATATAAGTTAAAAGATAGTATTCCTAGACTTCTCTGTAATTGGCTGAACGTGATAGTGTAGTAGTATACCAAAAAGTCAGAGGAACCTAAGATTTTTCAGTAATTTCCTAAACATGATAGGTACTAAATCTTCTTTGTAACACCTCTTTATACCAGGTTTAAGTCAAGTAAAGTTAATTTATTTTTCTTATTTTATTCTAGTTTAAGAAACTACTACATTTGTTATAGATTTTAGGTAGGTAACTAACTGAGTTTTTAAGTACTGTTGCATGTGTAAGTACCAACCACCAATGTAAACCACTCAGTACGCAAATAAAAAAATATCATTGGAAAAAAAAAGGTAATACGAGTATTTAGGCTATGAGATATTATAAGCCACATTTTCGCCATACAAAGATCCTTCGTGTCGATACGTTAATTGATATATAAAATAATCTTTATTTACCTCACCACCTTTCGGGATAGCACATTATCCCAGGATACACTATGTGTCAATTTAATTTACTTTTTTTTATTTAAAATAAACATAAAGGTGGAGTTTGTAAAGTATAGGTTACAACTACAATTATAATCTGTTTGTTTAATGCCTAATCTTGCTAGGTGTCCTTGTCATTCGTTGAGCTGGACCATATTTGTTAACATTTGACCGCAGATTAAGGATATGCATTTGACTGATTCCCTATTTATGTATAATGGACGGACATTTATTTATTATTTTTTTGTTTAATGAACTGACATTTTGTTTTTGTATAATAGGCTTGGAATGGAATTGTAATTAAATTGAAATTATTCTAAATGTACTTACTTCAATCGCTTATTAATTGTTTAATGTTTTTATTAACTTTTTATTCAACTAGTTACGCATGACGATATCATAACATTTGCATATCAATAGATCGATTAAACATGTATGCACGATACCTAAAAATAAGAACCAAAAATGTACCATGTTTATACAAATAAATATCTTATCTTATCTTATCTTATTATTTTATCTTATCTTGGTACACTAATGTTTTATAGTGTAAATTATTATTTAGTTCGCTTTAAAAAAAAATCATTTTTTTTCATTCACTACTACTATATTTGCACGTAGATTTGTAAGTCGTAATTGCAAGTATTCTCTAACAATAGCTACTCTGCGACCGCGAAAGCTTTCGTCGTGTTCTTTGAGAAAGCCGCTTCTTATGCAAGACACGTTGGAAACGAATTTACAGGCAATTCATTCGATATTGGATTATTAGGCATTGATCTTTTTAAAATTTCCAACTTAAGCCCTGTACTCACTTTTGCAAAGAACTCATAATTATGTAATTTATTAGGTTTTATTTGAAAATTATTTTTTCTGAAAGTTTTTCTAAATGGTTAAACTGCCATTTTAACAAGCCTGGATATATTATTTAATTTTAGTCTATCGAATTTTTAGATAGCGTCGCGACATCATGGCTTTAGTCCAAGCCAGGACTTAAACACTGAGTTCCTACATTAACAATTATTGGCTTAAATGTTTGTATTATTGAATTTAACCTTTACAACTAATTAAAATGATGCAAACGATTAATAAAATGTTCTAATCTTTTTATTCTTAAAAGATGTGTCAAATATTTTCTTTTTCAGAAAATGTTCTGTCCTAAGCATTACAATTCTCGACCCTCTGTCCAAAATTTCCAATTCAGCTGAACGGGAAAATAATGTCGGATGATAGGATTAGACGGGCCGGGAATTTTAATTTTATGCCGTACCCAACTGTATTCTCTATTTAGGTGCTTTGATATTTCACGGTAATCAAAGACTTGTCAGAAGCGTCATAATTGATCGAAAAAAAATATAATCAAGCCGGTATTAACAGCTTTAGCCTGTATAAATAATAATAATACCTTTATTTCTCACACAAATTGGATTGTACAGACACAGGGTAAAGATAAATAACACTTGAAAAAAATCATCGACATGTAATCGAAAATGTATCGAAAAGTATGTGTAAGACTGATGCCTGAGCTAGGTAAGTTATACCTGTGTTTACAGGTCATCAGGCGTCCCACCACCTCGGGTAGATACAAACATGGATATCTACAAATTTTTAATTTATTAGAAAAGTTCATTTTCCACATTGACCCGATCGGGAATCACACCCGGGACTACATAGGTGGCGACGCCAAGTCCGGCTCGTTCGCCTCTCGGCTACGGAGGTCATCCAAATATCCGAAACGAGATCATCAGGCAGCGGACTAAAGTGACAGACATATTCCAAAAATGTAGCAAGCTTAAGTGGCAGTGAAGTGGCCACATTTGTCGCAGAACCGATAACGGGTTCTCGAGTGGAGACCACGCCTTGGCAAACTTAGTGTAGGACGCCCAGCAGCTCGATGGACCGACGACCTTAGGAAGATGGCTGGCAGTGGATGGATGAAAAAAGCGGGAGATTGTGCTCTTTGGCGCTCTTTGGGGGAGGCTTACGTCCAGCAGTGGACTGCTGAGGCTAGGCTGAGATGATGATGATGATGAACACCTGTAAAAGTTATTTTAACGATGCTCCGAAGATTATCTTTTTTGTCATGACATTAATATCTGTCACGTATTTAGTGGTACCTACCGAAGCAGCGATGGTGTAGTCTATAACGCTAGGTAAAATGCTGAGTCATCATCATCAACCACAGGACGTCCACTGCTGAACAAGGCCGCTTCCATCAATGACCAACGTGATCGGTTGCGCGCGGCCTGCATCCAGCGGCTTCCTGCAACCTTTTCCAGGTCTTCTGTCCACCTTGTGGGTGGACGTCTTACGCTGCACTTACTTGTCTACCGTTTGACTAACTTCACTTAATGGTGAGTGATTAGAAATTCCTACAATTCGCCATAATAATTAGGTACCTACTGTTTGACGTACGTACGAAGTTTGACGACCTCCGTAGCCGAGAGGCGAGCACGCCGCTGGACTTAATATGGCGCCGCCATCTCTGAGGTTCCGGGTTCGATCCCCGGTCGGGTCAATGTATAAAACGAACTTTTCTATATTGGCTCGGGTCTGGGTGTTGTGGTACCGTCGTTGTTTCTGATTTCTATAACACAAGTGCTTTAGGTACTTACCTTAGGATCAGAGCAATGTATGTGATGTTGTCCAATATTTATTTATTTACCTACTGCTGGTGGCATGCAGTATAATTATCTTGAAAGAAGATTTGACTATGTCTTTACGCAAAAATAATTGATGCTTAGCTCATCGATTATTATCAGTTACGAAAAGTTACAAATCAAGTTAAATAATTTGTAAAAATAAATACAAGTTTATATTTTCTTTTAAGTGGTGTTGTTTATTTGAAAAACCATTATTCTATGATTTATTAGTGTATAGAAAGAACTATCACATGTGTAATAATAATGTTTCGTAGCTTGTTTATATTGTAAACTAGTAATTAATATTTTATTGCTTTCAATAAAATGTAACTGTTGTTACTTGTTTGCGTATAAAAAATAGCGCACTAAAGTTTTCTTTCTTCTATTTTATTTACGGCATTAGTATGCATAATAATAAAATAGTTAACATCCTGACTATTCCAATAAAATAGTTTTAAACATCCTTAATATTCCTGACCAAACCCTTATTTGTGGTTCGATTGACTACGCAAAAGAAGGATGCAGTTTGAAACTTAAGTAAAGCGCTAATATGTACAACATGTGTGTGTCTCACTCCTACTCCAAATGAAATTGTGAATTTTGAACTCCGCGTATTAAATTATAAGAGTTAACAAGTCTGTCGCGGGCACAATACGATAAAGCGGGGTATACACTCGCGAGGTACGCGAAATTTTACCAAACAACCGCCACCGAGAATTCTAGAGACAACTTTTAATTAAATACTAATGCTGTTCGTAAGGAAATTTACAATTTAAGTAGGGATGTGATGTAGGTCACCAGGTATGTAAAGTCGATATCGATAAAGAATTGCAGTAACCCGACATAATGTTATTGATTCATATAATAAATGGTCAAATAGGAACTTATAAAACTTTAGCGCTCTTGTTGGTGTAACGTTAGTTATGTGACAAGTCAGCAATGAGGCAATAGTAATATAAATTATTTGAAATCGATTATAGTGTTTTTGTATGTTTTCAAAGTAAGTAGCACATTTTTACCAATCAACGTGACAAGTCCCTTCGGTTTCTCTTTTTTGGCTCAAGCTCAAAATATTGTGGTGCAGAAACAATAAAGATGTGAAATGTGTGGTTCAGGCCTATTTGCAAAAAAAATGGTTATATTATTTTTCTCATTCAGCTATTTCTGTATAGCATTTTGGTCGGTGCGAAGAGATCAGATCGCGTGCGTCAATTATATTAACCAATCTTGCTTGCGTAGCAAACCGAATGTTGTAAAACTAAGCCCTTTCCTTCACAGGGCAGCGTGAGAGTTATGTTGAAGGCATCGACGTCAGAATGCCTGAATAATGAAAAGGGTACGGCACTGGTCCGAACCCCTCTCAGCAGTTAGCATGATATATTTTATAGGCAAAGATCAAAACTGACGTTACATTGTCAGCAGAATGTAAATCCTTGGGCAAATAGTTACAACGTGGGCTGTCAAGACATCTTATAGAAGTAATGTTATCGAATTTAATGTCAGAAATATTTTCATAAAAGTTTTCTTTTATATGTATACAAGGTCCCTCTTGTAGCGACATCTACAACACTTTCACCTGACAATGTTAAGCAACTCTGTGTTATTTAAATACTTTAATTTCTGTCAACGAGCCTTTGGTTTCCTCATTTAGCTCTAAACTATTGTTTCTATGCTATGCCTTTGTGAAACGCCAAGCTTTATCTTTGAGAGGAATTAAATTATTTTAGTTCTCAAAATTTGAGTTTCTTGCCAAATCATTTGTGTGGCCAAAAGCCGCAAACCGTTAACAGTTGTTATAATTAAACCATGAATATTTAGTGTTGGGCGGTCGTCAATCAGACATTCCTGTGATTCAATTAATTTCAATAGTAAATTGTGATTCTCTAGGAAGATTAATTGTGACTGTTACTTTAGATCTCCAAGACTATGGTATTCTGACGTTGATTGATTAAGTGGGAAATGTAATCGAAACTAGTTTTACATTACAACCAATACTCCAGATAATTTTTGTTTTCTTATACAAACTTCTATGGTACATACACGTCCAGTAAATTTATTTTTGCTTATTTTTACTGAAGTGACGTTCTGAGATAACTTAAAATGAAAACACAATACGATACGAATAAAAAGAAAAACAATTGTAACGTTATTTTGGCTGGAACTTGAAATAGTTCGATTTGGTCAGTAGTCAACATGTACTTACCTAGTATCATTACGCTTGTAAATAAATAAATATTGGACAACATCACATACATTGCTCTGATCCTATGGTAAGTAGCTAAAGCACTTGTGTTATAGAAATCAGAAACAACAACGGTACCACAACACCCAGACCCGAGACAATATAGAAAAGTTCGTTTCCTACATTGACCCGACCGGGGATCGAACCCGGGACCTCAGATATGGCGACGCCATACTAGTCCGGCGTGCTCGCCTCCCGGCTAAGGAGGTATTCGGAGGCTTGTTATGGTTTATTTTTCGAATCTTTTCGTTTGTCATATTTTTTGTCACTGTGATTTGTTATTTTATTTTATTCTGTAAATGTGCATTAAATAGAGAAAAAAAAGTTGTCGATAAGAAATATCGAATTCTATCGAGTTTTCCCACCCCAAATGCGCATGTGTGTGGCGATGAAGAAATTAATTCATATTCACGCGGCACTAATGAAGAGCCCGGCGCCTAAGGCAAACACTTTATTTACTTTTCTATTGTTTTATTAAGAACTAGAATATCCCCAAGATTTACATTATTTTAGGAATATACTCTTAAGCAGCAAGAAAATCATTTCAACCGCTCTGGGCCTTGATTATGCTGTATTGCGTTTTTGCTAAGGTTTTGATAGTTTTAATGGAGACACATTTAAAGAACTTAAAGAGAGTTATGCATTTTCCCATCCATTGTTGATGTAATGACGCTTACCTGACTATGATATATACCGATTATCATATTTTTAAGACCTAACCCAACCATCTCTCATAACCGTCCTCTTGTTCTCACCCCGCCCCCGCACTTCGTCTATTTCTCAGGGATATTTCTTTATCCCTGATATGTGACACCCTTGTAAAATTAGACTAGCATGTAACCTAGCTGTTAAGTTTCTTAATAGATAAAATAAGATAAATCATCATAATTTCAGCCACTCTGATCCTACTGCACTACGTCCTTCACCAATCGAGTCTAGCTTATTCCTGTTGTTCTCGAAATATCACCCACCTATTTAGCTGAAGGACACTGACCAACATACAGTAGGTAATACAGTAAAGACTCCTTTTGGAATATATAAATAAATAAATAATAAATATTGGACAACATCACATAGATTGCTCTGATCCTAAGGTAAGTAACTAAAGCACTTGTGTTATAGAAATCAGAAACAAAGACAGTACCACAACACCCAGACCCAAGCCAATATAGAAAAGTTCGTTTTCTACATTGACCCGACCGGGGATCGAACCCGGAACCTCAGAGATGGGGACGCCATATAGTCCGGCGTCTTGCCTCTCGGCTACGGAGGTCGTCATAACTAAACTATTTTTTTTTATTACATCCAATTCGTCTAACAATAATTTCAAAACAGCTAAACGCTATTCATCATGCAGAATTATCAATTGCATAACTAAACCGGTATTATCGAGTGTTTGCGAGCGAAAATAGTGTAACAGCACGCTCGGGACGTGTGTTTGTTTGTTTGTCCGTGGCAATAGTAAATTGTAGGCATCAATATGTGTGCAAAGCGCTGACGCAGTGCTGGCTCCCGTGTGGGACACGCAAATACGGTAATGATTTACACGAACTATATCCGAATATACGTTAATGGAAGCTATTAATACTGTTACTTGTAACCGGAATATTTATGAGACAATGCTGGTTTTAACAGCTAGAAACAGTTGACAAAATTCGACGGGTAAGCTTAGCTGAAAGAGCCGTCGCCGGTTGCCTAATTGACTTTAAACTATTCATTTCTATTCGTGCATGAAAATATAATTATTTTGCTTAAAATTGCCGCTCAGTTATGCCGGCATAGGAACCCCAATCACACCACCCGTAACCCACAATCTGTGGACAAACACAAGCAAATACAAAGAGCACCGCCCGCCCTCCCTCAATCAAATAACATGTGAAACAGGTGAATGCAAAAGTTGGTACCCAAAGTCGACTTAAAACCTCGACGCGCGTTTCGCCACTTCACGTGACATCCTCAGGAGAGATGTTATCGCCTCGGCTGAGCTTCGAAGACAAACAACTTCCTACGACTTCATCATATTTTCATAATTATTCAGTTATATGGGTTACCGCAAAGTAACGCCTGGTTCTATCAATTTTAAGAGAGGAGAAACCACATTTTACAGGTTTATCGGAAAACTAATCTGATAGATGAAAAATCGTTGAGAGCTTCTATAGTGGCAAAGTACAGGCAAAGCGAATCTCAGGTGACGTCAGTGTATTTGGTTCAACCATTGTAAATCAAAATTGAGTGTCCTTGCAATCTAAATAAAATAAATAAATAAATATTAGACAACACCACATACATTGCTCTAATCCTAAAGTAAGGAGCTAAAGCACTTGTGTTATAGAAATCATTAACAACGACGGTACCACATCACCCAGACCCGAGCCAATAAAGAAAAGTTCGTTTTCCCGACCAGGGATCGAACCCGGAACCTCAGAGATGGCGGCGCCATTTAAAGTCCGGCGTGCTCGCCTCTCGGCTACGGAGGTCGTCAAATGATAAAATGAAACGTATTTAATAATGAATATAATTAAGTCTTAAACAATAGTTAAAAGTTTGACAACTTAGTCTCAGCATAGCCCTCGCTTTATTTATTAGACAGACACCTTTAACGATAGTGATAATTTCATCACTGGCAGCGTCCAGTGGCTGCCGTGGCAGAATCACTGATCAAATAATCACTACGGACAGACCAGGGCGGTAACCACGAACTCTTAAACAATCTCAAATCTGTCAAATTTTGTATGTAATGACGTACCAAAATTGACAGCTTTGAGATTGTTTAAGAGTTCGTGGTTATCCCGCAGGGCGGCAACCACGAACTCTTAAAACAATCTCAAATCTGTCAAACAATCTCAAATCTGTCAAATTTTGTATGTAATGACGTACCAAAATTGACAGCTTTGAGATTGTTTAAGAGTTCATGGTTACCCCGCTGGAGGGTGACCATGAACTCTTAAATCTCAAATCTGTCAATTTCGTACGTCATTATTACGTACGAAATTTGAGAGACTTGACAAGATTTGACAGGTTTGAGATTGTTTTAAGAGTTCATGGTCACCCCGCAGATCGGGATACATAAGCAGTGTGTTTCCCCATTAAAAAGCTAGAAAAAAACTTTTAACTCTCCTTTAGATGACCTAACTGACGGATAATTTAGGTCAATTAAAAAAGAAAGAAAAGTATTTAAAGACCGAAATCGATTCATTTGGCCATAAGTAATGGAAATATCTGTCGCAAATCAGCTCCAATGTGCAGTTTTAAAAAGCAGATAAGATAAGATAAAGATAAAAATTCTTTATTTGCATAACATGGTAAATCAATCATTTATTCAAAATCTTGTTAGTACAGCACATTCATGTTTAGTCAGTTTGTAAGACATGCAAATGTAAATACATATTGGCAGTGACATTATTTTATAGTAAAAGCGCCCTGTATTTGTAACCAAGTTAAGTTTGCAAGTGAAATGATTTTGTTTTTTTCCGTTCCACTACTCTCCGCGACAATAAACGTTATTCGCAATCCGTTCGAGGTGTGCTCCTGTTTTTTATTTTCGAAGTGAACTAGAATTGTTTATTCGTTGGAAACACACAAATGAATCTGTATTTTATTCGAAAGTTCATATTTGTGAATAAAAAATGTTATACTCAATAAATGCATGAACAGAGATATTTTTATTCATCCTGATACCCAGTACTAGACTTGTTTCTTATTAAATTATATAAAACAAAGGTATTTTTATATTTTTATAAGTTTTGCTGTATTTTAAATCAGATTATCAGACCCTAAAATTGGGTTGCCCTTTTTAAACGCCCTGTATACAGGGTGTTAGGTAAATGGTATCATCATCATCATCTCAGCCACAGGACGGTCACTGCTGAACGTAGGCCTCCCCCAGTGCCTTCCAGATCGGCCGATTGGAAGCGGCCTGCATCCAGCGTCGTCCTGCAACCTTTACCAGGTCGTCTGCCCACCTTGTGGGAGGACGTCCTACGCTGCGCTTGCCGGTACGTGGCCTCCATTCAAGTACCTTTCTGCCCCATCAGCCGTCAGTTGTACGTGCTATGTGCCCCGCCCACTGCCACTTCAGCCGGCTAATCCGTCGGGCTATTTCAGCGACTTTGATTCGTTCACTTACTTGACTTAATGTCCTAGGTCCCCTAGATGGGGCAGAGGGCGTCCACAGTAGTCCTCCATCGCGTTCGGTCTTGAGCTTCGCGTTTAATTTCACTCCAAGTCTTGCCGATCTTTTTCGCCTCATCTGCTACAGTGCGACGCCAAGTCTGCTTGGGGCGACCACGTTTGTGTTTTCCTTGGGGATTCCAATCCAGAGCCTGTTTGGGAATATGATCGGGATCCCTCCGGAGAGTGTGGCCAATCCAATTCCACTTGCGGCGCTTGATCTGCTGGTCGATCAGGGTTTCGTGTCAGCGTTCCAACAGGTGTTCGTTGGAAATTTTCTCGGGCCAGTACACACCGAGGATTTGGCGAAAACAGCGGTTGATGAAGACCTGGAGTTTGTGCGAGATGGACTTGGTGACCTTCCACGTTTCGCACCCGTATAGCAATACGGATTTGACGTTGGACCCGAAAATCTTAATCTTAATCCTTCGTGTCAGTTTCCGTGACCGCCATACGGGCCGAAGTTGCGCGAAGGCAGCTCGAGCCTTGGCAATGCGCGAAGTGATGTACTCTTCTGTGCCTCCAGTTTCTGACACGACGCTCTCGAGGTAAGTGAAATTGTGGACTCGTACCACATCCTCTGCACCAATCCGTAACGGTGTGCGATTCACCACTCCAGATCGCATTTCTTGGGTCTTCCGGCAGTTGATTTTGAGCCCTGTAACACCCGCCTCTTGATGTAAGTCGTCGATCTTGGACTGCATGTCGCGGTGCGTGTGGCTCAGCAGGCAGATATCATCGGCATAATCTAAGTCCTCTAAGACATCGGTTATGCCCCACTCTATCCCACGTCGCTTGGTTTCGTATGAGCGATGCATCCTCATTTCTGATTTGATCTCGCAAAGAAACACCGAGCATAGCCCTTTCCATAGCGCTGTGCAACTTTAAGCTTTCTTATAAGGCCCATAGTAAGAGGCCACGTTTCTGTTCCGTATGTCATCACTGGTAACACACACTGGTTGAGTGTTTGTATACTTTCGTCTTTAGGCACTGAGATATTTTGGACGAGATGATGTTGCGTAGTTTCCCGAACGCTGCCCATCCGAGTTGGATTCGTCATTTGACTTCTCAAAATTGGACCTACCCAATATGTTTACATAGGCTTTCGGCTTCATATACCGTTTACCTAACACCCTGTATAAAAGAACTATTAGGGTTTTGAACACTGTTGGGAAATAGACCATAGTAAAGCCTGATTACCTTTCAAATGCCGTGTGGTGCCGGCACGTTAAAAGAATAGCACCACCCCTTCTCTTCCTATGGGTGTCGTAAGAGGCGACTACAGGAGAACCGCCACAAGAAGACGGGTAGCAGCGTCTCCTCTCCACCATTGGCCAAACTGCGATCGCCAACCCGGCTGCCAAGCGTGGCGATTATGGCAAAAACCTTCTTTTGGAGAGGCCTGTGTCCAGCAGTGGACTGTTATAGGCTGGTGATGATGATAATGATGACCTTTCAAATATTGAGGTCTTAAGTTTCAGACTTTTCCTTGCTTTTAATTAGGCATTAGGATCAGTCACTGCAATGTGATACCTAATTACGTATTGATAAAATAACACTTATTATAATAACACCCCCCTACGCGTAAACAAGCTGATTGATTATAGTCTTTATTTCTTGAAAGTTACACTGTCAACTTACTTAATTCTACCACTTTTTTATGATCATGTTAAAATCCAAATCGAAAACAAAAATATGATGAATATTATTTTTTTGTACCATAATATGGTTTCCTTTTCGCAATTTCAATGTTACTTCCTTATAAAATTTTCCACAGTAAATATCGTGTTTTGAAGGAAAATATGATTCAAATTAATCCCGCGTAATGGATGTGGAATATTTTCGAAATATTGTAAATTTTGTTTTTAGCAATTCTATGCAAGGTTTAATTGAAGATAAATAACACTTGAAAAAAAAATCATTGACATCTGAGGTCCCACCTGAGGTCGATAATTTTTTTCAAGTGTTATTTATCTTTATTTTCGAAATAATAATATTAATATTCACAAACATTGGGCTCGTTTCTTAAACCACTTTACGAAAATTGTTTACTTTCCTTGTAATTCGGTTATAATCAACTTAAAATGCAATTAATATCCCCCATCAGCATAAAGAGACGCTTAAAACGACCAGGCGAAGGAATGCAAGGCTTAGGCAAATTGTAGGTGGCAGAAACAGTTGGCCAAGCATAGTACAGGTAAAAAACATAGAAAGTTGTGAAAACCCCTTTTTGGGATTTAAATAAATAAATTGTTTCCACAAATACACCAATTAGCTAGTGTCAAGCTAAGCATAATTTGTACTATGGCAACTAGATAAAGGATAAATAAACATACTTAAATACGTTGATAAACATCCATGACTTAGGTACAAATGACGTGCTCATCACACAAACATTTGCCCCTCGCGGGATTTGAACCCGCAACCGCTAGGCTTTGTAGTCCGGAGCGCAAACCACTATACCAGACGTCGTCAATTTGTAGGTGCGTCGTAAAATACTCTGAATATGTCACGGTTCTTACCATCTACGTAACCGTGTGTTATATATATCGCATACGGAAAAAGTACGAAAGTAAATAAAATTTATTTCAGGAAATTTGCGATATTCAAAACTGACATCCTGCTTTTTCTTGGCACAAAGATCTTGCGTCTAACGACTGCACGACTGACGTCCTGATTAAAACGTTTTTAATCAGGACGTCAGTCGTGAAAAAGCCGAGAGACGTGTTACGACTCAGCTTCTTCTATAATTATTTCTTTAGCTGGCAAAGCATACCGAAGTTAATGTAGCAATTTAATTTTCTTACATCAAGCCGGGCAATAGAGGGGCTATTTTTTGGAGAGTCTTCCAGCTGGGGTGGGTGCATCAGATTAATTTTAATGGGATAAATAAATAGCGTGGTTAATTTTGTTTGTTCATGCAGTCCGTTAATTTTTGATTATTTTATGAGAACGAAAAAAGTTAATAACAGAAAGAATAGATGAAATCAATTTTTATTAAGGAATTTCAATTAATTAATTAACTTATTTAAATAGCACATACTTTATATTAGTTAAACCTAATCACGATCTAAGTTTTGCAGCGAATCAGCTATCATCAATTACCAATAACATTCGTTCTTTAACGGTTCCTGTCTATTCTGATTAGTTAGATCTTTCAGTGAATCACTAAGCTTAGTTTTTTTAAATCCAAGCCCATTTGATTAAATTCATTGTCTAAGGAAATCGATTACCTACTAAACTGTCGTCAATATGTCTGTCGATAATATGTCTGTCGATAAAATGTCTGTCTAATGTTAGCAGTATCGAGCCATCGCACGATTGAGCTCGGGCTTGCAGCCGCAAGCCGAGCGCATTATGCGTGGGCACGCTTGCGAGCTGTCTGCATACAGTGACATAGATTGCGTTCTTATCGACTAGGTACTGCATAGATAGTGTCTGAGTTAATTCGTGGAAGTTTCTTAGATTTAAATTAGGCTTTAAACCTAATATAAATTCCGCAAAAAAGTCTTTTAACCAATTTTATTTAAGTAACGAGTCGGAGATTTTGTGTAAAACGCACGTAGACTATAATATGGACCCACGAAAATTATTTCCCTAGTATGCGGCCCCTTTGGCATCCTTGATGCTGTATAGAAATCTCCCGCACCACGCATGTGACGGCAATGATTAATGAAAACCTTTTATGTATCTCCCGCACCCAGCATGTGGGCGCTAATGCCTAATGAAAATGCAACTTTATCTAGTTTTTTACCTTTAAAGATTCTATTAGTTTTAGTATTCAGTTATCTACAAAACTGTCGTCTATATGTCTAATGTGAGCAGTATCGAGCCATCGCACGACTGATCTCGGGCTCGCAGCCGCAAGCCGAGCGCATTATGCGCGGGCACGCTTGCGAGCTGTCTGCATACAGTGACACAGATTGCGTTTATCGACTAGGTACTGCATATATAGTGTCTTAGTTTAGTCGTGGAAGTTTCTTAAATTTAAATTAGGCTTAAGTCTTTTTAGCCAAATTAACTTGTACAAATTAACATACGTATCTAATTATTTTAGTAACTCTAGTCGCAGATTTTGTGTAAAACGCACGTAGTCCATATGGACCTACGAAAATTATTCCCCGTATGCGGCCCCGTTGCATGGCATGTTTGATGCTGTAAAGAAATCTCCCGTAACTCGCATGTGACGCCAACGATTTATGAAAACAGTTATGGGGGCATGCGCATGCGGGCCCAAGGTGCCTTTTGTATATTTCCCGCACCCAGCATGTGGGCGCTAATGCCCGATGAAAATACAACTTTATAGAAATTTTCACCCATATAGAAACCAGTTATCTACTTAACTGCCATCAATATGTCTCGCATGATTGAGCTCGATCTCGCAGCCGCAAGCCGAGCCATTATGCGCGCGCGGGCACGCTGTCTGCATACAGTGACACAGATTGCGTTCTTATCGACTATGTACTGCATAGAAAGTGTCTTAGTATAGTCGTGGAAAGTTATTTTACAATTTAACTTACCTTTAACTTACTTTTTAGATTTAAGACTTTAATATGTTACCATATTCTTAGAAATAAATGAATTTGATTTGATTTGACTTTTTTAAGTAACTTGAGTAGCAGCTTTTGTGTTAAACGCACGTAGACTATATTATGAACCCACGAAAATTATTCCCCGTATGCGGCCCCTTTGGCATGCTGTGCTGTGTTTATGGAAGTTTTCACCTATGGCTATGTAGAAACCAGTTACCTACTAAATTGTCGTCAATATGTCTAATGTAAGCAGTATCGAGCCATCGCATGATTGAGCTCGGGCTCGCAGCCGCAAGCCGAGCGCATTATGCGCGGGCACGCTTGCGAACTGTCTGCATACAGTGATACAGATTGCGTTAAAATAGACTAGGTACTGCATAGATAGTATCTTGAGTCCAGTTGCAGAAGTTCTTTTAATCTAGATTAGGCTTAAACCTTGTTTAAAAGATAGTTTTTTTGACATTGCAGTTTTAATCAGAATATAAGATAAAAAAACCGGCCAAGTGCGAGTTGGACTCGCGCACAAAGGGTTCCGTACCATTTTCTATAAAAACGGTGAAAAATTACGTTAGTTGTATGGAAGCCCCCCTAAATATTTATAGACAGACAGACAGAGAGCGGAGCCTTAGTAATATGGTCCCGTTTAACCCTTTGGTTACGGAACCCTAAAAAAGATCTGCAAAACTAAGCTAATAAATTTTACTGTTAGATAGGTAGTAACGTTCTAAAACTTTTCTGTACCAACGGCCGTCAGTTCAGTACACCCACTACCACTTTAGCTTACTATTTCGTCGAGCTATGTAAACGACTTTTGTTCGTTAACGAATCTCCTCATGTGCTGCCTACGTCCCGGCGAGCGCAGCGTGGGACTTCCAACCACAAGGCGGACAGACGACCTGGTAAAGGGAGGCCTATGTTCAGCAGTGGACACTGAACGTCCTGTGGCTGAAGGATGATAATACGTAACGTTCGTAATGTTCTGGAAATAGGCAAAAGCTAAAAAAAATAGGACCTATTGTTTGATTGTGAAATAGGTAAATAAAAAATATGCATTTTGAAAAATTTTAAGTTGATATTGTAATCTATATATGTATTATGTAATAATCTTTATTTCATTATGAACTATAACTATTTTTTTTTTATGATTTATTAAAAAATTACGTAGTCATATCCTAATTAAAATTTGCACATCGTTAGGCGATAGAATATGTTGGAAAATAATTACATTTTAAGAACACATTGTAACCATATTCTGGCAAATAAATAAATGAATTGAATTGAATTGAATTGAATTGAATCCTTCTATAACAAGTCTGTGTGTGAATAAATACTGATTGTATTTTATCAACTTCTTGTTTTTAAATATCGTTTGATGTGACAGTTGGCAGAAGCCAGTCAGGAACGTAAGGTACTTGCATATTTTCAACAGCTCTTACTTTACTTCCTTGTAACAAAAAGTTTATATAAAAGATGTAAAAAAGATGGGACACTCCTTAAAACCACGTGATCAGCTGGTCATATACAACAACTTTTCCTATGGGAGCAACATCGAAATCGTGATTTTATTTTCAGATGCTTCATACATTATCATCGAGGTATGCGAGTAAGCTTGTATGGGGAAGCTGAAAAAAAAACTCGATTTCGATGGTGCTCCCATAGGAAAAGTTGTTGTATATGCACAGCTGATCACGTGGTTTTAAGGAGTGTCCTATTCTCTTGTACACCCTGTATATCAATCAGACCAGTTTACAAATGCCCATGTTTTATATCGCACTAAACCCTTGACCACGTCATAGTAATCTCACTCGCCCAACTTAATAAATGTGAGTTACTAATTCTTTGTTAGCAAAAGCGTTTCTTTAGGTTTTAAGCAGCTGTAATAAATATGGCCTGTTTCCACCGCAAGTCCCGGGGGAGGGAACCGAATCCAAGGTTGGATGGTGGGGGCAATACGTCGCTGGGGCTTTTGCGCGGGGCTCCGTACATTTGTAGGGGTTAAAATGGCAAATTTGGCCGTTTTTATTTAAAAAAAAACGGTTTCTGTTAAATCTACGTTCGGCGTTGTTGCGTGTTGATTCCTCTGCCAAAAGGTTACAGGTTCAGATTAATTCAGTAATCAAACATTTCTGAATTAGCTTTCGTTTTTGTGTGCTAAGTGAAAAAATCAAAGATTACTGTCTAGTACGTTAAAAGGTTCTGGCATGGAGGACACGTACCGGATAGTGCAGCGTGGGACGTCTACTCTCAAAGTAGACAGACGACCTGCCCCTCTAGCCCCTCATATCTTGGCCGCAAATAAACTTTTAGAAATAGGAAATCCCAAAACAGATTTCTTATCACTACCAAATATAAATGTAACACAGGTGACAGATAACACCATCCCAGGGGCCAATCTGTTGAATGTTGACCGGCAACCTTCAATGTCAACACCACAATATAGTAATACCAAGATAAATGTAATTATGTTTTCAGATAGGTTAGGAGTTGGTTATGGTCCTCTACTAAGTAAGAAATTAAGTTGTAATGTTGTTAATAACTGTATGCCAGGTGCATCACTTGATATAATAATTAATCGTATACAAAATAGTAAATTAAACTCTGACTCTATCCTTGTTATAATGCTAGGAAATAGTCAAAACCTTAATAAGACAAAAATCATTCAAAGTTACTCAATTTTGTCCGGCTTAAATGTAAGGAAAATAATATTTTGTGCCCTACCTTTTTGTAAAAATCAAATAGCGCAAGAAAATGACAGTATTCACTCATTGAATACATTAATTTATAATATGACTCAACGTCATAACGACAAATTTGTGTTTTTTGACACAAATAAATTTATTAATAATAGCTTTCAATTGACTGGCAGCTCTTTACACCTGCCTTATAAACTAAAAAAACGAGTAGCTACTTTGTTAGCATATAATATTAACTGTATTGATTTAAAATACAAAAATGAAACTATTTACTGTGACAAACATATTAGTAGCAGTACTAATTTAAATATTATTCCTGTGACAATCTCAAATAATTTAAACTAAGAGAGCAGACAAAAGCTAAGCCTACCTTTAATATTGTGCACCAAAATATGCAAGGCTTGGCTGGCAAAGAGTTAGAATTAGCCTTATTCTTACAAGATTTAAATGTACATGTACTATGTTTAACAGAGCATTGGATTAATCAATATGAGTTAATGATAAACATTGAAAATTATAAAATCGGCAGTTCGTTCACAAGGAAGTCCACTACTAGGGGGGGGGTCACTTATACTATTAAATAGTGAGTTAAACTTTAAAGAGCGTAAAGATATAGTGTCACTTTCGATTGAACGAACTATTGAACTAGCATGTGTTGAGCTAGAGCAGTATATAATATTAAGCGTGTACAGCCCCCCATCAGCCAATTACCAGCTTTTTGAATCCAATATGGAAGAGGCTTTGAAAAAAGTCTGTAGTTCTAGTAAGAAAATAGTTGTGTGTGGAGATTTTAATGTCAATATATTAGTAAATTCACCGAATTCAACTCGTTTTCTTAATCTTTTTAAATCGTTTAATTTAATTAACTTATTTAATGAACCAACAAGAGTGACTCCCACAACAGCTACTTGCTTAGATAATATTTTTTGCAATAGCAATGTAATAGATAAATCAGTTATAAATTATTTAAGGTCTGACCATAGTGGCCAGAGGGCGTCGTTTGAGCACCATCATGTCCGAGAAATTATAGATGCTGTCTGCAGGCCAATAACCGTAAATAGAATAGACCGATTTAAAGAGAAAATGTGTAACGGTATAGATTTACTAAAATCTAGCAGTAGCCATAGTGTTGATCTGTTATATGAGGATCTTTTTGGCTTGATTAAAAATGAATTTGATAAAATTTTCACACAAAAAAAAATAAAAGCAAATAAAGTCAGGTGTAAGTTTAATGAATGGGCTACACCTGGTATTTACAAAAGTAGAAGAACATTATATGAATTGTATAGTCTAAAAGCAAACACTCAGAACCCACAGATCATAGATCATGTTAGAAATTACTCTAAAATATTTAAAAAAGTATGTGCCACTGCAAAATCAAATCATCTTCGAAATATTATTTTGGGTTCTGATAATAAAGCAAAGGCCACATGGAACATAATAAATAAAGAAACATGTAGGCGTAAACAGAATGATCACTCTTACTCTCTTAAAATTGGGGATAAACTAATTAACTCACATGCAGAAGTTGCAAATGCTTTCGAGGAATTCTTTTCGAATATAGCTCCCTCTACAACTAAAGAACTGGCTTCTTCTGCTGAACTAGCTGAATCCCTTCTCAAGTCGGGTGTTGATGAGTGCAAAACTCCATTTAATTTTAGACATATTAATCCTAATATACTAATAAAAACTTTCAAGGAATTGAACATGAAAAAAACTGAAGACTTATGGGGGATCTCAGTCAATATTATCAATACAATTATAAATACGATAGCCCCTTATCTTACAATTCTTTTTAATAAATGTATTGATGATAAACAGTTTCCTACTTTGATGAAATTTAGTAAGATAATTCCTTTATATAAATCAGGCGAGAAAAATGATCCTTCAAATTTTCGACCAATTTCAATTTTACCGGTACTTAGTAAAGTTTTTGAAAAAGTAATTTTCAATCAACTTTTATCACACTTTGTCCTTAATAAATTGTTACATAGCAAACAATATGGCTTCACGAAAGGTAGAAGCACTACAGATGCTGGAGTTGCACTCTTGAAACACGTGTTTGATGCTTGGGAAAGTAGGCAGGACGCTTTGGGAGTTTTTTGTGATCTTTCTAAGGCTTTTGATTGTGTGGACCATCAAACTTTACTGAAAAAACTTAGACACTATGGTGTTTCATGCGATGCCTCAGATTTAGTAAACTCTTATCTCACAGGCAGAACACAAAAAGTTTGTATCAATGGAGCTGAGTCTTCTGGGTCGCCTCTTACTATGGGTGTGCCGCAGGGATCGATATTAGGGCCTCTGCTCTTTCTAATTTACATAAATGACCTTCCATCTTTTACGAAAGACCTCTGTGAGACAGTGCTATTTGCAGATGATACTTCATTGATTTTTAAAATCAAGAGAGGTAAAGACTCATTTGACGATGTAAATAATGCACTTTCGGAAGTATTGCATTGGTTCACCACCAATAATCTTATGCTCAATGCAAATAAAACAAAGTGCATCAAATTCACAATGCCCAACGTAAAACTTGTCTCAACACATATTACTGTAAAAGATGAACAACTTAATACATCTAGTTCCACTACATTTTTAGGAATCACTTTAGATTCCCGTTTGCAATGGGGTGCGCATATCGAGACTCTGTCGGGAAGACTTAGCTCTGCTGCTTATGCTGTGAGAAAGATAAGACAACTGACTGATGTTGAAACGGCAAGATTGGTGTATTTTAGCTATTTTCATAGTATAATGTCATATGGAATATTGTTATGGGGCTCAGCAGCAGATATTGAATCTATATTTGTACTGCAGAAGAGAGCTGTACGGGCAATTTACGGCCTTGGACCCCGAGACTCCTTAAAAGAACTGTTTAAAGAAATTAATATACTTACAGTAGCATCCCAATTTATTTATGAAAATATAATGTACATCCGCAAAAACCTGTCCTTATTCCTTAAGAAAAGTGACATTCATAATCTTAACACACGGAATAAGAATAAGCTTGCCGTTCCCAATTTCAGACTGCATAAAGTGGGTAATTCGTTTATGGGAAAATGTATTCGCTTTTTTAATAAATTACCAGCGTCTATTGTAGAACTGCCCCTGTTAAAATTTAAATCGCATATTAAAACAACTTTAATGAAAAAAGGATATTATACTGTAAATGATTATATAAACGATAAAAATATTTGGAAATAAATACTGCCCTGCTCGCACAGGTACATTTATCTTGTAATGTAAATATATACTATTTAAAAAGAGGCTGACAATAGTGACCGAGTTTCTTGCGCTACTTCTTCTCGGCGCTAGCCCAAAATTGTCCTGAAGTAGTGGTAGGGAAAAAAAATATTGGGACGTGTAAAAGCGCTTAGTTTAAGCCTATTTACAGAAATAAATTGGTTTTAATGGTTTTAATGGTTTTAGCACGATCAACAAAACACGATATGATATAGCGATTTATCGCCTATTTACTTTCAAAATATGATAACATAGCCGCCACCTTGAACTTTTATTGAAACAGTAAGCATGTCCGTGCCGGCGACGTCACGGTTATGCTCGCTTTTTTAATAAAAGCTCATATTTTGACAAAAAATATGCTATAAATCGATATATCATATCGTATCATATCGTGTTTTGTTGCACATGCTAGAGGGGCTCGTAAAGTTTGCAGAAAGCCGCTGGGTGCAGACCGCTTCCGACCGGCCAATCTTGAAGTCATTGGGAGGCCAATTTTCAGCAGTGGATGTCCTGTGGCTGAAATGATGATGATGATGACCTCGTTACACGAAGATGTTGATTTTTTACTTCAAAACCATAACAATTATTGTGTTGTCTACATTTTTATTTAGTTTAACAATAAACTAGTTTATATAGACAATAAACTAATATTGGTATATACCATTTCACTACAAGAGCACAGATAATTTAATCAGGCAATAATTAATAGTGAAACCACAGGACCACCGCAAACGATACCCTCGCGACCGCAGGGCTTGAAACTGTGTGCACTCCGCCTTAGAACCATTTAGTTATGCCTTACACCTGCTTTCTAGAAGGCTGGTTCGAGCCAACAACTTTATTGGTATGTCCAGTCAATATTTAGCTTCTGCAATGCTTGTAAAGTGAAGTATAGCTGTCTTGCAGTGCTTATTGAAACATGTATTTTATGTTGTTACCATTTTATTTAACAAAACAGCTATGTATTACTTCGACAATATTCAAGGCGTAAGTCATAATCATTACTCTCAAAGTACTGATATACAGGGTGTCCCTAATGAAAATTTTGTAACAATTTTATAATCGTCGAAACTAAAACCTTACTTAAATAGAGCCAAAAAATTAGGAAATGACCTCCTCTATGCGCTTGTTTGATTTGATTCTAATGAGGATATTGTTTCATATGAAGGCCAAGCCCTTAGGTAACCGCTTTATCTCTATTTATAAAAATGAATTGCTGTTCGTTAGTCTCGCTAAAACTCAAGAACAGGTGGACCGATTTGACTTATTTTGGTCTTAAAATATTCGTAGAAGTCCATGAAAGGTTTAAACGGTGAAAAAATATGGAAAAATTGCGAGGAAAATACAAAAAACGCCAATTTTATTTTCCCACACAAACTGTTCGTACCTATCAAAATATTATATAATTCTGAGGCGGTACGAAGTTGGTTGGGTCAGCAAGTATTGTATAAAGTTAATGCAGGGCTTCGGAGACACCGGTAAATAAAGGTTGAAACCGGTTTTTAATAAAGATTTCGTTTGGAGCGTATCCAAAATGAGAGCACTAGCTAAAACCTTAATAAACCAGTTAAATTCAGAGAGACATACCGCGTCGCTTAATTGAAGTTTGAACTAACCAATTCTCAACTTGTTGTTTGTTTATTTGACGCAGTGCATTTATTTATACGTTTGCAACGATGCTTCCAAGCGTATAAATAAATACACTGCAGTGAATCAACATTTATTTAATTTTGAAGTTTTGTGTGTGTTCATAGCATATTTAATCAATATCACGTGAAATCGGCAATAGATATCGGCAAGAGCGAAATGAAAACCGCTAAAGACCGTTAATTCGTTCAAAACCTATTTGGTTTACGGTTAAATTAGTGCCAAACCGAAATATAACGCTCCCAATGTAGGTACTTGACGCTGATTAGGTTTGAAACTTAACCGGTAAACAAGCCCTGGTTAATAGACACTTCACAACACTAATTAAGGGACACGAAAACTACGAAAATCGAGACCCAGCATCGATCAATCGAGAGACGCACCGTTTTTTGAGTTCACTTCTCAGATTTGTTTATAAAGAAACGTCATCTCGTTTCCCACAGATCCCTAAAAGGCGGCTCCGCAAAGAAATACCTGTCGGTGCGTCCATTTCTTCTCCCTTTTTACGACGTGAAACTTGCTTTATGTCTCCATCGGGCGTTTTATCGCTCGCGTAACATGTCTCATGGGGCTTCGGATATCGGTCAGTGGATTTGAATCCGGAACTTCGTTCCTTTATGCGCTCTTTATTTAAATGTTAGTATTGTTTTGGGGATCGAATTGTTTTATTGACGAGCTGTCGGGGTGTTTATAGATTGACTGATGAGTGGTTAACTTTTTCGGGGTGTGAGCGTTGTTTTTTTTTACAAACTCACAAATTGCCAGCTCTAAACTAAGCATGGCTTGTACTATGGTGACTAGATTTTTTTCTTTTTCTTTTACTTGTGTTTTTTTTTTGGATTTCTTTGCGTGATTCATTTTTACCTACTATAATAATGGGTTTACACTTTGAGACTAGGCTGCGCTTCTGTAGCTTTTTTGTTGTCAAAAAAACATTAAACAACAATAAATATAACATAATATTATGAGGTATCTAATATATCTATAAGGTATATGATAATCTAGAAGGTACTGTGATGCAACTTCGCGACTAAGAATCGTGGCTAAATCGCTTAATGTAAAAGGGTTCTAAGGGTCTGAAAGCCAGTAAGAATGGGAGTCTGTTCCATAATAAATACCACTTAGACTTTCCATACATGTGATGGTTATGATAGGTAAGTTAAATTATCCCACAAAACTGGCAAAAGATTATCTCCTATTTAGTGTGGAGTAGTAATTTTTCGTTTATGATTTTGATGTTTGTCTCATTTATTTAGAGTTTTTGTATTTTTGCTGTAGGATCACCTTTTGAAAATATGTTAGCTAATAATGCAAGCTTATTTAAACATTATTTGAAACTAATTACTATTAAACGCTGCCAGTATACTTGCTTTCTTGCCACACAGACACGGTTTTATTTTTGAGTAGTTATTTCCGAGTGCATATAACCTGACTCTCTTTAAGACCAGAGTGAATAGGCATCTTCTGGGCAAGCTCGCTCCATCGTAGATCCCATCTATGCTCTAGAGCAAGATTGGGGTCAAGAGTAAGCCCATCTCAAATAAAAAAAAAGGTATTTTATTTTAGGATAAATTAAGTTTAATTGAAGATAAATAACACTTAAAAAATTATCGACCTCAGGTGGGATTATCTTCAATTAAACCTTGCATGGAATTGCTAAAAACAAAAAAATTCAATAAATTAAGTTAGTTAAATTTAAAGTTTTATTTTATTCTAGTGCATTTTCTTATCGAATATTGTGAACAAGTTAAGATAAATTAATAAATGAGCAATCCTTCAGATAAGTAAAATATAGATTATTAGCTCTATTAATCTGACTATCATTTACTGAAGCATGATATTTCATCCCGATTAACATTATTAACCAAATTGTTTTCGGGTGCCGATAAATATTAATATACATTTCCATTAAGGCGGGCAAAAACATTAGCTCCACGTAATGATGTCAAACTAGTGACCCGATTTCGGACTTGACCACAGTAGAGTTACATACGGTAGTCTCATCATCGTTTACATTTCAGCTATAGAACGTCGGTGGTCATCGGGTTTGTTAAAAAAAAAAGACTAAATGTTAACTTAAGGGTTGCTTTAATTACGACAGAAAGGTTACTAAAATAAATTCTAATTTAACATATTACCGGTAAGTCGTAAATTATTTACAAGTCGATAATAAATAAACTTATTTACATTAGTTTAGCAATTTTGTATCTTCCTTGTCAATTATAGAAAGCGACGCCATTTTACGTGCAAATGTTCGATATAACTTTGAAGCGTAAGGCGTGCATTTGTTGTATGGTTAAAGCCATGATAGTGCTCGCTCACGGTGCAGCTGAACTGCTTCATGCGTTGTAATAATACAAATATTTTATATGATTTATCTGAATACTTTATCATTTCAGCCACAGGACGTCCACTGCTGAACATAGGCCTCCCCCAGTGACTTCCAGATTGAACGGTTGAAGCGGCCTGCATCCAGCAGTTTCCTGCAACCTTTACCAGGTCGTCTGTCCATCTTCTAGGTGGGCAACCTGCGCTGCGCTTGCCGGTTCATGGCCTTCATTACAGAACTTTTCTGCCACATCGGGTGTCAGATCTACATGACTTCTACGGTCTGCCTTCTACTATCAAATCAAAGTCAAGTGACTGATACTTTACGTTCGTGGCATGGTTCTGGGAGAGTCATTATTTTTTCGAATCAAATCAAATCAAATTTATTTATTGTGTATCACAGGCACAGAGAGGTAACAATATAATAAAAGGTTAGAACATCTGTGTCCCGCCGCATGGGCATACAATAATAAGTGTTATTGAATTAAATGTCGAATCATTTTCAAGGGAAATATTTAAAAACCGGCCTGATAGAGTGAGTAGTGAGTGATAAGTAGATACTTTTTTATTTCAGTTTTGACATGTATTAAATTTGTAGTTTGATGTGTCTTAGTTTCTGTAATTAGAATAAAAAAGTAACAAAATATAACCAACTTAAATGTAAAAAAAGGGGAAAATAAGTGTACAGGTTTGATAGTGCATGACGTTTATTTTTGACGTAAAGAGCGTTATCACATTAAACGACGTTTTAGAGCCTACTGTCGCTATCAATATTTGACTGTGGCCGGATTTTAGACTCATCCACCCCGAGTAAATTAATAATCAGTTTTACAGTTCAATTAGTGAATTACACGTTTAAAATATTATTTTAACCTGACATGTTGACCGGAGCCAGATATTGCAAATATTATTTCAGTTGATTGCGAATATATTTCTATAGTGCATACTACAATGAGAAAGCATAAGTAAGTTTAATGCGGATACCCATAAGGATGTTCTTTCTCAGGACTTCCACGTGACACAATTATTTGCGACATCCATCACCTATAAGTGTTCTGCTAGAAGTAGGCCTCATCCGAAAGCCACGCCCTGGGCGGTAACCATGAACTCTTAAAACAAGCTCAATGCTGTCAAATCTGACAATTTTGGTACGTCATTACATACAAAATTTGACAGATTTAGGATTGTTTTAAGGGTTCGTGGTTACCGCCCCGGGCTGTTTGCATTCAGTGGCTTCAGCCAATCCTGGCTAGGTCGTCAGTACACTGTTCTGCCCACGCTGTCTTTCAGTACATAGTCGCAACTCGAAAAACATCATGTTACCTCGTATAGTTGGACGTAAAGACTGTTCGTTCATGGCCACGTTCTTTGCTAAAATTGAACGTAAAATAGTTTCGCACACAGGTTACTTACTAGAACACACAGTAGTTGTAGACTTAAGACTAGGGCTACACTACGGGTCATGCGGTATGGACCCGCCATTTGTTTAAAAAAGTTTGTTTTACCGTTGTCACTGTCGCATTGCCGTTGCCATACCAGAGGCCGTAGCCAAAGAAATAATTGAAAAACGAAATTAAAAAAAAATGCGATTGACAAATGCCTTCAGGAAATCACGTGGTAAATTATTATCGATATACATCTGTTGATAGATAGGCGATGACAAATTTCGTTTTCGTTCATTACGCTAAGCGCTACTCCAAAACACGTTTCAACTTATTACATTTCAATTATAAAGATTCCTCCAATTATTAATTTAAATAGAATTTGTTATTGCTAATGACTTTTCAGTGATGGTTCATTTCACCTAATGTCAATAGATCCATGGCTTATTTTGGCTAAAATTGTTAAGTCAAATGATGTTTTAACCAGATCCTACATTTTGCTCGAAGCTCTTTTTATCTAGCTTACGATAAAACAAAATACCATTTTATATAGCAAACTTTTTCATTTCATTAACTCATTGCAATAAATAATTATTAGATATTACTAGCAATGTAAAAGTAATAGTTTCTCTGTGACTGTTTTGGTACGGATATTTTAATAAAATGGCAATAGTGACAATAAACGTATAATTAAATCTTTTGCCCTGACTATAGCGAAGCCAATAGGAAGGGTAATGATTTTGGCAGTCCATGTATATGATAAAGCCAGAGCGCAAAAAAATGTGTTAAACTTAAATTTTATAAGTCCACTGCTGGACACAGGCCTCTCCAAAAGGAGGATTTTGCCATAATCGCCACGCTTGGCAGGCGGGTTGGCGATCGCAGTTTGGCCAATGGTGGAGAGGAGACGCTGCTGCCCGTCTTCTTGTGGCGGTTCTCCTGTAGTCCCCACTTATGACACCCGAGGAAGAGAAGGGGTGGTGCTATTGTTTTAACGTGCCGGCACCACACGGCACTATATTAAATCGTCGTTAAAACATATAAAACGCTGCACCACTGTCATTTAAAAGTAATCTTTGGGCTATTGATGAATGTATTAAGGTGTAACGAAGCAGGACAAAAATGTACTTCGTTGTATCAAACAGTATTTAAATTGAATTTTCCAAAAATTAAATTTTGGATGAGGTCTTAGTTGAAATGTAATTAGGTGAAACGTGTTTTTGAGCAGCCTAGTGAACCCTTCTAACTCCTATTACGGCCACGGCCTAAGCGCCATATTACAGAACTTTAGTCAATCCTTAATTAGTTTGTTTACATCAAACACCCCAACTTCCATGTTTCTAACTTCAATTTCAAGCAAAAATTATGTAAAATACCAAAGTCCGGTTTGACTTACAGCTGATTCGGGGCCGTAAAATGTCCCTAAACACTTTTATTAAAGTTGCCTACACTTATAGCAACGACCTTTAAACTTAATGAGGGCTTAGGAAAATTTCACAATGAACGTAAAATATGGAAGTGTCATCAGCTGCGAATTTAACTGTTTTTTGTTTTTATAAAATATACAGAGTTACATTGCAAGTTAGTGCCAATTTGTCATGTACCACTCAGAATCAGTAACTAAATCGATAAACGTATAAAACAAACTATTTTTTTTCATATTTTATGATTACTATCCTACCTGGGCGGTAACCACGAACCCTTAAAACAATCTCAAATCTGTCAAACATTATCATTTCTGTCAAATTTTGTATGAAATGACATACCAAAATTGACAGATTTGACAACTTTGAGATTGTTTTAAGAGTTCATGGTTAGGGGGCAGCTATCATATTAGTCGAAGTTAACATAGATTATATTTCATTCTATTCCTTGCCTTGTTTTTAATGGCAGATGGGGGAGCGCCCTAGAAATCTCGCCCAGACCGCTGGTAGTATTAAAACTGGCACTGGTAGTACTAGACTACCTGCGGGTTAACCATGAACTCTAATAAAAACCGACTTCAAAATGAAACTAAAAAGCGAAAAATAATATTGACTAAAACATACCTGATCAGTTCTTTTTGGAGTCGGTGCCAGCCATCGAGAGTTAAAATGTGTTCATTCGCACCGACTCCAAAAAGAACTGATTAGGTATGTTTTAGTCAATATTATTTTTCGCTTTTTAGTCTTATTTTGAAGTCGGTTTTAGTTTTTTATTAAACTTTTTTTATTTTACAATTTTAAGTGTTAAGTCCTCTATTTTTTCCCTCCTAACTTCGCCAAAAATTACTTTACAGCAATGTAACCTTAACTAATATTGGTCCTCAATGGACCCCCCATCCAATGGTATGATAAAAATAAGGTGTTATATAGGGTCAATTTTTCAACAAGAATTTTTAAGTCTTAAGAAAAGGTTTTACCTACACTCCAACCAGAACGGCGGCTATTTTGGTATCGTAACCATAGGATAAGGTCTCGCGTTAAATAACAGGTTAAATTAAGAAAGGAACTTTCAAATTTTTTTTCGTTACTGGGTGTGCGGGTACGCCCCCAGTAAATAAAAATTGGCGGTCTGGTACCTCATAAGCTCCACGTCTGCTCAACACACTGCGAAATACGTTCTGTCAACAAATTGCAGTATTATCTTCTAACTTCTATCCGTTAAGGAGTTCTGTGGCTTCCATCATCAGGTCAGCAACATGACATGATGATTACCAGACCCAAAAATCAGCATCGATTCAGAAAATATATGCAAAAAATTATGGGTGCCTATAAAAATTGAGGGTTGCCCTCGATTTCCCAGGGATCCCATCATCAGAATCTGACTTGGTGGAAATGGGACCACCTCGGGAGTATACCCTTTCAAACTAAAAAATAAATTTTGAAATCGGTCCATAATTGACGGCGTAATCGCGTAACATACATACAAAAAAAACAACATTCAGACGAATTATTGAGAACCTCCTCCTTTTTTTTGAAGTCGGTTAAAAACAATCTCAAAGTTGTCAAATCTGTCAATTTTGGTACGTCATTTCATACAAAAGTTGACAGAAATGATAATTTTTGACAGATTTGAGATTGTTTTAAGGGTTCGTGGTTACCGCCCTGTACTGACTTATTAAAGCAAAATGTGAGCCGTCACAATAAGGAATGTCTTTCAATGTAGTCATTTCTAGGTAAATATACGAATAGCTCCGTGTTATCTTTAAACTCCTGAAAGATACGGTAACGAGGTGCCTTCCCATTGACTTGAGCAGATGACCCGATAAGCCGCTTCCTGATATAACCTGCTTACAAATATTACATTTTTGCATAGGATTTTGTAACAATAGTTAGGAGAGCGAGTAAGATGATGCAAATAATAAAAAAAATCGTAACGTTAGCCGTGTAAAGTAAAAAATAACGTATAAATAATTATGCACCTGAAAAAACGGCAATAGAAATGGTCTTGAAGTAATCCGATACGAGATACCTATTAGTTCACAATTAAATAACTATAAGTAACATTTTATCAGTGTCTTAAAAAAAACCGCCCATCAAGTGCGAGTCAGACTCGCGCACGAAGGGTTCCGTACTATTATCTATAAAAATACGTTTGTTGTCGCAATAATGTTTTTATCATTTCTTAAAAAAAAAGCAAACAAAATCACGTTTGTTTTATAGGAGCCCACTTCAATATTTATTATTCTGGTTTTTAGTATTTTTTTGTTATAGCGGCAACAGAAGTACATCATCTGTGAAAATTTTAACTGTCTAAGTGTTCATAAGATACATCCTGCTAACAGACGGACAAAAAGACAGACGGACGGACAGCCGAGTCTTAGTAATAAGATCCCGTTTTAGGTACGGAACCCTAGAAACTCACATAGGCAGGGCGCAAACGTGGCCATTTTTTAGACTTGTGTCACATTCTGTATGTGACACAAGACACAAAAAAGTGGCCACGTATACCGATGAGTATTTGATTTCTATAGAACCAGTATGAAATTATCCACTCCCTGCGAATACGTAAACATTTTTTGTGTCCAGGGCCCTAACCATGAACTGTTAAAACAATCACAAATCTGTCAAACATTATCATTTCTGTCAAATTTTGTATGAAATGACGTACAAAAATTGACAGATTTGACAACTTTGAGATTGTTTTAAGAGTTCATGGTTATGGCCATAGACTTAGGATTTGCTACGGGCCCTAACCATGAACTGTTAAAACAATCACAAATCTGTCAAACATTATAATTTCTGTCAAATTTTGTAGGAAATGACGTACCAAAATTGACAGATTTGACAACTTTGAGATTGTTTTAAGAGTTCATGGTTATGGCCCAGTTGTTTCAACTTAACACATACTCATGACTACTACCGGACACAGCAACACTGTTTCCTGTAATGGTGTGCGGTGTCGGTAACAAAAATTGACTATGTTTCCGCAGCGCCTAAAAGTTCGAGTCACTATGTCAATCAATCAGTTGGAAAATGAAGATGAAATGAAAATTATTTCTTTGCTTCAAATATAGTAATACAAAGATGTCAGTTTTATTGTAGTCCTTATATTTGACTATTTAGTCTTGCAAATAATATAATAATAATAATCCTTGGCCGATTTCGGCTACGGTGACAACGAAACTCCGTTACAAAGGGTGTCAACGGTGTGCCCTAACATGGCTAACATAAACAATTAAGGCACTAAATGTTCTGGTGCAATGCGGACATGTTAAGGTACCGTTGACGTAATTATAATGAATTAAGGAGGGTGGTCTGTTTTTGATTGCGTCCCTTTTCCCATCATCCCCAAAAAATTTTGCAACAAAAACAAAGACTTGCAAATATTTACACTATAAAAGATATTTAACATTGGTTACTAATTGATAGAAATTTTAATAACATCTTACAAATGTCACAATTATAATATTACATACATGGTCATACAAAAAAAAGAGGTGAATGTCAAAAAAAAATTAATGTCACCAAATTAAAATGTAAATCAGTAATTATTTATCATCAAAGTATTCCTGAAATTGAGTAAAACATTTGGACAAGTGACTTACAAAAAAGTAGACAAAACCCTTTTAAGTATTAACTTTTCGATATTCAGGAGTACTTGTTTAATTAACCATTACCCCCATATTAAATCAAAACTACAGGGTGATTTTTATAAGTACATTTGAAATATGGTATTCTACAAGAATATAAACAACTTTACTATACGACCAATGGTAAAATCATTCATTACGTCGAATGCTGCTACCCTGGGCAACCTAGGTGCATCTCACTGCTGACTACTGAATTAGAATTATTTAGTTGCCGTTAAACAAGGTGCCGTGTGGGGTCGGCCGTAAAGAATACACTTTCCCACCGCCAACAGGAGGCGTGTCGTAAGAGGCGACTTAATCCTGTAGCACGAGACGGGGAGCAGCGTCTGCGTGAGAAATAATAAGAAAACTGCGCTCGCCAACCCGCCTGCCAAGCGTGGCGAGTATGGCAAAACCCCCCCGATGACAGAAGTCACTGGGGGAGGCAGGCCTATGTTCAGCAGTGGATGTCCTGTGGCTGAAATGATGATGATGATGAAACAAGGTAATATGAAGATCACAATTTTATATTTGTCTCATTTTCCGCTTACCAGGGAGTTTCATTCCTATCCGACCTTGATTTCTGGACGAATGATTCAGGAAAACGTCTAGTAAGAATTTAGCCATTGTAACTTAAAATTCCTCTCAGATTCATGAGAGAAAAGATTTCGGAGTTGTTTATAAAATTAGGCAAAAAGAAAAGTTATATCCAAGCGGCCGCTTCATCAAAGTTTGCTGCTAACATTTTTGAAATGGAACAATGCTAAGCGTGGATGAGACGCGCGATCGTAAGGCACAAGCGAGTAGCGACACACTTAACTTATTTAGATTGCATTTGCTAGTACGGGACTAAGGTTAAACCACTGATTTATGTACGTTAGTACAGTGGTTTAACCTTAGTCCCGGACTAAAAAATGCACTCTGAATAAGACAGTAAAAGTGTTAACTGAATAATTAGCCTGAATCTTTACACAAATGCTGTAGCAACGTTTATTTATAACAAAATTTGTTTTTTATGACCTAGCACTGTGTGACTGTTAGAACTCTGCACCACCTTTTCCTTTCTCTGTGTCGAGAGAGAGAGAGAGAGAGAGAGAGAAAGAGTAAAAATATCGCTATAAGCAATAAGAATAATTGTGCATCATTCTGTAAAAATAATGTGTATTTTTCGTGTGCAATGTAGATTATCTTTCTATTTATTTTGCACGTGGCTGTTTGAAAAATCTGGCTGGCTGTTATTTAAAAAAAAAAATCTTGGATAGGCGTACAGTTGTTATATTTTTATTGACTTTATTTTTAAATGAATATTATAAATCGATTAGTATAGTCTGCCAAACAACGTGGTGTAATAAACTCAAGAGCATTTAATTCGGGTCACTTACATTCATGTTCTGGGATCTACGAATTTTATATCGGCAAATAAATCAAGGTATTTCTATCAGAATAGAAAGGACCTGGCCAAGAGGGAAATAATGGACTATTCTACAAATATTTTTGGTAATCAAGTTATCATTTTTAGTTTCTCGGGTACAGGGAAGTAATATTAAGTGACCTAAATTCATTGCTCTCTAGTGTAGTTCTATAAAACTTGAACTATACAATTCTATGATCTGATATGATGTGATGACTCCTCAGTTTGTCTCCTATAGCTTAAGCCATACCATCATTTGTGATCTTGTTACGTTGTGACGAGCAAAAGAGCGGATCAAACGCACACGGACGCGATTTCGGTAATGAAGTATCATTCCTTACGAAGTATTGGCCGACGCCAATATCGGTTAAGGGATAAATGCTTGGCGGTTTGTGAATAAGTTGTTGTAAAGTTTAGATAAGTTATTTAAGACTTTGGGGATGGAGGGAAAGTTACACAGCTACACTATAAAAATGCAAAGCATAGAACTAAAAAGCCCAATTTTTAGTCTTTGACATTGTAACTTGATGGTGTGCTAACGTTTTTGTAAAATCCGTTGACTCAATAAAACGTGATCGAGGAATAAACATACTCTATGTCGTCAATGTATTCTTAAAAAAATGCTGAAATATGAAATATATTCTTTGGAGCGGAACTTTTTTAAACATGTTCATTTTAATGAGTAAAAGCATATCCTAAATTCCTAAAATATGACTCTGGCTACCTACACACACCTATCAGTTACATGTTGTATAGCAGCTGCTTTAAGACGGAACTTATATTTTTAAATCACTCCTTAAGCCAGTCTAATAAATAAAAATAGTACGTGATAAAACAAACAAAAGAACAAAATATAAGTACGCATAGAATTACTCATTTCGATGCGTTTATTTGGTTTTTCGTTTTAATTGCACAAGAATTTGTATTCAATTGTTTTTTTCTGCTTGAAAAGAAACAATTGAATACAAATTCTTGTGGTTTTGGTAAATTAATTATAAAAATACGCAATGTTGCTTTACATCAAAGTCCATAAAACGTAGTTGTTGGAATGAGTATTACTTTATGAGATTATAGTTAGTCCTGAGACGTTGTCTGTGCCTCGAAATAGTCTAAATCTGCTCACGGATGCAAGTTAATCCTATTCCTGGAAACATCCGTTTAATGAGGATCCTAATAATCTCGGAATATAGAAGATCTTGAAACAGTTTATACTGGAATAATCGTGCGTCACATAGTAAACGAAATTCCAGATGGTTTAATGCAGCCATTCTCAAAGTGTTCTACGCGGAGCCCTAGGGCTCCGCAAAGCTTCCGTAGAGGCTCCCCGAGAGTACTTGTAATAACGATAAGATGAAAAACAGCCGTCCTATAAAGTCTGGTCAACAGTTAGTAGTTTAACTTCTTTTTATTATTATATTATTATTTAAAGTTTCATCAAATATTTCGCTTTCCAAAGTTTAAGAACCGCTGGCTTGAAGGATAAACCTTTCATCAAATTTTAATAATTATTTAGATTTTTAAAATGTAGTAAGCTTATGTGGCAGTAGACTGGCCACATTTGCTGGCCGCAGAATTGCTTCTCGAGTGGAGTCCACGCCTTAGCAAAAGTAGTTTGGGACGCCACTCAACTCAATGGACCGACGAACTTAGTAAGATGGCTGGCAGTAGATGGATAAAAAAGCGGGAGATCGTGATCTTTGGCGCTCCTTGGGGGAGGTTTACGTCCAGCAGTGGACTGCAATAGGCTGAGATGATGATTGATTTAGATTTTTAAGGCACAGTTGCAAAGCTTTCTAGAAAAAAATTAAAAGTGAATAAATGATTACTTAATAATTTCCCTGAAATGGTAAATTATTTTAAATCGCCGTATTACCAGGTAGCACGCGATCAATGACAGGGATATTTCCAAACCAACCTGAGCAATAAAAAAAAATCTTTTTCTTGATTATTCTTCTTTCGTAATTGAAGCTTTCTCCAAAAGTACGTCTACCTTGGACAAATACTACAGCTCGGTAGAGACAACTTCAAGCGGGAAATCGCCTGAAGAGTGCAGCTTGGCTGGGCAGCATTTGGGAAATTGCGTCATATCTTCACGTCGACCCTGCCGCAGTGCCTGAAAAGCCGGGTGTTTCACCAATGCGTCCTACCAGTTTTATCCTACGGAGCCGAAACGTGGAACATGACAGTCAAGTTGGCCCACCGACTACACGTCACTCAGCGTGCTATGGAAAGGTCTATGTTGGGGATCTCATTAAGGGATAAGATCCGGAACGAGGTCATACGACATAAGACTAAGGCGACTGATATTGTCCAAAAATGTAGCAAGCTGAAGTGGCAGTGGGCTGGCCATGTCTGTCGCAGAACCGACGAGAGGTGGAGCAGGAAGGTTCTCGAATGGAGACCACGCTTAGGCAAACGTAGTGTAGGACGCCCCCCGGCTAGATGGACCGATGACCTGAAGGAGGCAGCTGGCAGCGACTGGATGCAAAGGGCAGGAGATCGTGCGCTGTGGCGCTCCTTGGCCTATGTCCAGCAGTGGACTGCAACAAGCTGATATGAAAATTGAAGCTTTTGCGTTGCAGGTAAATTACTGCGTCACCCATCAACTAAAATTTTGGAAACTAGCAAATGATGTCATGAACCTACAAATTATAATCGCTCACGACTTGTGAGCAACAAGAGGTTTAATCCCTAAGACGACCTCCGTAGTAGAGAGGCGAGCATGCCAGGCTTGGCGTTAAAATCCCTGAGGTCTCACCTTAGATTTCTGAACGGGTCGATGTAGAAAATAAGCTTTTCTGCTGGCTCGGTGCTGGGTGTTGTGGTACCGACGTTGTTCCTGATTTCTATAACACAATTACTATAGCTATATTTACCATAGGATCAGAGCAATGTATGTGATACCGTCCAATATATCATTATTTATTATCTGGTATAAAAACATACCTGCGGGGTAATCATGAACTTTTAGGCTCGGACTATATACCCAGCCGGAAACCGGTCCGGGTAAGTACGGTTTCAATCCATGGCATAAGCAATAAGGTCGTTTTTTGAACGAATTCTAACAGATTCCGGCTGCTTAAAGTCCAAGCCTTAAAATAATCTCAAATCTGTCAAATCTGTCAATTTCGTACGTCATTACGTACAAAATTTGACAGATTTAACAAGATTTGACTGATTTGAGATTGTTTTAAGAGTTAATGCTTACCCCCATGATTGGACCCATCGATTGATTAAAAACAGTTGCCAATATCCCTCTGAAAATATCTCTTGCTCAGGGTGCAGAGAGTATATTCGCATCGACACTGCCAGTGTATGGCCCCTAAACAAGCTGTATCGCCTTTATCGCTCACCTACGATGCACGAGAGTTGAGGGTAGTCTGTGAAGTTAGAATGCTACCTTAGTACTTGGAAAAGCGTTTTGTGAAGATTTTATTAAATATTTGACTATTCACAAATATGTTTTTCTTCTCACTTCGAATTACAATTATATTGACGACTAGGCTGGTGTACTGGCTCGATCATTTTTCATAAAGCAAAGGGTACTGAGTTTGATTTTCGATTCAAGTCAATCAAGGTAAGTAAACGTACTTGGTCAATATTGAACAAAGTTTTCTGAATGAGCTCGGGTCTGTTTATAGAAAATCCCCCTGGCTAAATTCACTGTATGGTAGTTCGTAATATAAGTATACTCATAACTTAGCAACCCTGGCAATTGGTGTATTTAATTGTCAGACGCATATTTATTAATATTTAGTATTCGAAAGGTGGAGCAAACGGGTTCTCGAGTGGAGACCACGCCTAGACAAACGTAGTGTAGGACGACCCCCAGCTCGATGGAGCGACGACCTTAGGAAGATGGCTGGCAGTGGATGGATGAAAAAAGTGGGAGATCGTGCTCTTTGGCGCTCTTTGGGGGAGGCCTACGTCCAGCAGTGGACTGCAATAGGCTGAGATGATGATGAAAAGGCAACGCAATCGTGTCTATCCTATTTACTTATTTAAAAAAATATCTATCTACTTAAAAATAACACAAAAGCCGCTCTGTAAGCTACCATGTCCTGGCCTGAACATCTCGCCCGTCGTCGTTATCTTTTGTCGCGTTCAACTGTGTTTATGCTGTCTAACGCACGACCTTTGAAATTCAAGAAACTGTAAACATGGTGTACATCTGAAACTCGTATGAATGAGTCAGGCTTGAATTAGCATGTAATATATTTGGAAAATTAAAATGTAACCCTTGATACCTTAATTAATATGATGGTTAATTAATAATCAAGCTCAAAGTCAATGATAGCTTAATAAAATCAATGTACACTTTTAAAAAATTAACCGCCTAACCTCGAATTTAACATCGTCGAAGCTTTAATCTTAAGTGAAAATCATATATTTTCAACAATATTTTTATCGGATGTTGACAGTAACTACTTTCAAGTGTTACGTATAACTGTAGTATTGAGCTTTAGTCTTCGGTAGCAAAGCCTAAGTGACTTGAGTGGCGCCTCAGGAAAGTCTGAGTTTAGGCTCAGGTCACTTGGTCACTGCTCAGTGTCGAGTTGAGTTGTTGTGGATGTGCATCCACTGTAGTACATTATACCTCAATTTGTGCACTCCTAAACTAAGAGACAGAAAATGTACGTCTACACATGCCAGTCTGTTCTGCAAAATGAAACAACTGTACATGGATGTAAATAATTATTTGTCTGTGTATAATTTACCACTATAAATTCATGTTAGACAGCGTCCCCTTATCATAGGTGCAGTTTCATTGCATTTTTCTTCATTCAATTCAGTTTGAGGCACCAAATTGCAGAAATATAAAGAATTTGATGCTTGAAGAAGACGTCGCATTCGGCGGTCGCAATAAACCTGACGTTTTACTGACACATACATTGTAAAAATAAGATTGAGGCAGCCTGTCTGCTCTCTGGCTCGCTAGAACGTTTTGTGGGGGGTGCCGCAAGGTAAGGGTTTGAGCGATTCATGCTCCTTCGTAAACGTAACGTGAGTTACGGCTATGTAAGGTTTAATCATTATGTCTGCCAGCGCTGGATCCGCACAAAAAAAGGGGCGATATCACCACTTTGACAGTAGCTGGTTACAGTATTGTTGACCCTCCAGTTTTGGATTTGTGTAGTTTCGGTATTACGGTTTACGTTGTGCAGATTATGTGAATTGTAGATTGGTTGTATAACGTTATATCTATTAATATTATTGCAAATCAGGCAGTTTGTATTTTATTTTCCATTGTCTTAGTTACAAGATGAGGTGGTTTACTAGGACCGATGTGGAGAAAAGAACCTTGTACCAACATGATGCAATAAACATATATGACTATGACTATGACTATGAAAACCAAATTACATAACAGGGACCTACGTGTTGTTACTAAAATGTTATTTCAAATAATGAATTGAAAGATTATGTGGAATGGGAATAAATCAAATATTAACCGCTTATAACAACCACCAATCCCTAGCCTCAAACGTGAACACAATATAATGAGGGCGTCGCCTCAGAGAGGAAAGTTTGGAGCAAACTCAAGAGTGCTCCGAGTAATTTTTCGTGCTTGATTTAAAACGATCGTCTTACCGAGTTTCGGCTCTTTGCAGCCGCTGTCCAGAGAAGTACATTCTGCTGTGCATTTTCGCGTTAAGTGCCAGATGCTCAGAAAATACGAATGGGAATGACAAATGTGATTCTGTGAGTAAAGTAAAGGAGAAATATGTAGAGACAGAGAGCCTATATTATTAAAGTATTCTCTTTTAATTCAAGGGCTGTGCTTTTACTTATTTTTACCAATCCTTACACTTCATAATACAACTTAACCTATACTTTCTCGGCAATCTTTATAACAAATGCTACTCGGGATGTTTTTTCAACTTTTAATCTCTATCTTTTTGTCTATTACCTTATATTTAAAATTCTCGTGGTACAGTGTTTGTAATAAAACTCCCCCAAAACAGTTCGACCGATTCTTATGAAATTTTGAGTGTATATTCAAGAGGTTTGAGAATAGGTCGTAAAGTACGATCTATATTTCGTTTCGCTATCGGGGATAAGGGTGTCCCTATCCAGATTTTTTCTTAACTAAAGACCACGCGAACGACATCGCTTGCATCAGCTAGGTATAGAGATTTTTTCATGGCATGGCCAATCAAATTTTCTGTTCGGTGCTCGATATTTATATTAAAAATGAGTTCTTTAATCCCTTCAACTTTCTTTCTTTTCTATGGGCTTTAACGATGAACGCTAAAGTACTTAGGTAGTGATATTTTATTGTATTTACTTTGCATGCCCCTTTGTGCATAAAGACTTAAAATTTCAACCCCACTCAAACTACAATTTTCAAAAGTTTCATAGTGCCATTTTCTTCACGTCAAAATGCAACAATAACTTAAGTAGTTATACAAAAGTTGCACAAGCGAAACACCTAAATTGCTGTTTTCTAACAAAACTTTGGTATAATCCGACTGCAAAATTACGTGCATAAATAAATCTGCTGAGGTAAGTAGTGGATGTTTTATCATCCGTGCTTATATATTATATGGATATAATGCACAACTGCAAGTTTTGTAGAGAGATTAACCAAAACTGCATGCAAAACACTTTGATTATATACATGTCAAGATTCCCTGTTCGAATGTCATAAAGGTAAAAAAATATATACGCCAACTGTTGGCGCCAAAGTTTGTTCGGCCCGCTCAGTGGCGCGCTTGTTACCATAACAACCCATAATTGTTACCATAGTAACCATAGTTGTTACTCACTCAAATCTGGCCTGTTTTTTGGTGACAATTGCAGCACCACACTATCTAGACATGTTTATAATCAAAGGCAAAACCGCTTCTGGATTAAATTGAAATCGTTAAATAACTTGTAATTTGTATTGACGACCTCCGTAGCCGAGGGGCGAGCACGCCGGACTGTAAATGGCGCCGCCATCTCTGAGGTTCCGGGTTCGAACCCCGGTCGGGTCAATGTAGAAAACGAACTTTTCTATATTGGCTCGGGTCTGGGTGTTGTGGTACCGTCGTTGTTTCTGATTCTATAACACAAGTGCTTTAGCTACTTACCTTAGGATCAGAGCAATGTATGTGATGTTGTCCAATATTTATTTATTTTATTTATTTAATTTTAATTTTTGAGAATGAAAAGAAAAACACCCGGTTTTCAATATAATCTGATTTAAAATACAGTTAAAACTTATATTATGCACAGTTAAAATACACTCTAGTAAGCTGTTCTAATTCGAATTTTATCAATTCGAGTAGCTTTTTTGTGTTGACATCTTTGACAAAAATAGATTTCGATGACTGAGCAACTGATCACGTGGTTTTAAGAAGTATCCTATTCTTTTGTACAGTGTATACATATTACTGTTACAGAATACATTCTACAGCATTTTATCCACGCCCCTCTAGCATGTGAAACAAAACACGATATGATACGATATGATTATAGCGATTCATCGCATATTTTTTGTCAAAATATGAACTTTTATCAAAAAAGCGAGCATAACTGTGACGTCGCCGGCACGGACATGCTTACTGTTTTAATAAAAGTTAAAGATGGCGGCTATGTTTTCATATTTTGAAAGTAAATAGGCGATAAATCGCTATATCATATCGTGTTTTGTTGATCGTGCTAGAGGGGCTGCTATTACAATGGAAATATTAAAGCTTTGTTATGAAGGTTTACACCGCAGGAGACGAGGCGATTTCATTGGAGGTGTCGGATAATGTAAAATGTATGGACTTTAACAAGGAGTCTGTGTTTGAAACTCGGGTTTTGTAAGTTAAAATTGTGCGTATACAAATTGCTTATTAAAAAACTAGCCTTTGCCCGTGACTTTGCCGTGTTGCGTTCGACAGAAATATAAAAAAACAGAAATATAAAAAAAAACCGGCCAAGTGCGAGTCGGACTCGCGCACGAAGGGTTCCATTATCTATAAAAACCGGCCAAGTGCGAGTCGGACTCGCGCACCGAGGGTTCCGTACAAACCTGCAAGGTTTACAAAGTTCGTTCATTACGACAATCGAGTCATAACTATGGTATTTTTATTGCAAAATGAAATTCATAACATTACAATGGGGAAAGATGGAGGAGCATAAATTTAAGACAAATATATATTTTGTAATGTAACTAAAAATTTAAGGTTTTCGGAATTTTTCCTTTATGTGTGCTATAAAACGTTGCTTCATGCCAAATTTCAAGATTCTAGGTCGACTGGAAGTACCCTTTAGGTTTTGATTCCCTTGCGAGTACTTGCGAGTTTCAAAATATGCAGCTTAAATTGCTGTTTCTTTTAATTGCGTTGACATAGAAGTTTGATTTTGTTACAGCTTAAAGGTATTATAGACCTGAGTATTTGGTATGAATTTCAATTTAATACCTCTACGCGTTTATGAGGAAATGGGTAGTAAGTTTAAAATTATTAAAAAAAAAAATATTATGTGATGTAACTAAAAATTTATGGTTTTCGTAATTTTTCCTTTATCTATGCTATAAGACGTTGCTTCGTACCAAATTTCAAGATTCTGAGTTCACGGGAAGCACCCTGTAGGTTTTGATTCCCTTGCAAGTGTCGAAAATTTGCGGCATAAACGGCTGTATCTTTTGATTGCGTTGGCTTAGAAGTTTGATTTTTTCACAGCTTCAAGGGACAGTAGACCTGAGTAATTGATATAAATTTCAGCTTCATACCTCCACGTGTTCCTGAGAAAAAGGGTCTTGACAGACGGACGGACGGACAGACGGACAACAAAGTGATCCTATAAGGGTTCCGTTTTTTCCTTTTGAGGTACGGAACCCTAAAAACGAACAAAAAAAAAACACGTTTTTTGTATGGGAGCCCCCTTAAATATTTATTTTATTCTGGTTTTTAGTATTTATTGTTATAGCGGCAACAGAAATACATCATCTTTGAAAATTTCAACTGTCTAAGTATCACGGTTAATGAGATACAGCCTGATGACAGACGTACAGACAGACAGACAGACGGACAGCGGAGTCTTAGTAAAAAGGTCCTGTTTTACCCTTTGGGTACGGAACCCTAAAAACGAGATAAAGAAAACTCATATTATGTGCAGCCTTTGTTTGACCAACTTCATTATTTTTGCATACATGTACTGAATATTAATTGTTAGTGCTTAATTCTATTGTTTGTCTTTTATGTTTGTTTTAATTTAAATTTCTTAACAAGTAAATTTGTAATTCTAATATAAAAACATTCTCTAACCACAAAAGTATAAGGTATTTTCAAATTCGAAAGCGTCTTGTTGATTTGTCACACACAAAGTGCTAATAGGCCAGACAGCAAACTATCTCGAAGTAACTAATTGATTAACCACAAAACTCTGACATCATTGAGTTAGGAGAAGCCAGACACAGATCCGAGTTTTCTGAATTATAGATGAATTAAACTATCCGAGCAAGGAATCGAACCTCCTTGGTTTGTGTTAGAGGTAAATTACCGCGTAACTATCCCAATGGGAGACTATCCCATTTAATAAAATAAAGTAAATAATTAGTGAATGAAGATGGGCAGCTAAATTACCACCCATTCACATAGGTACAGCTATATTATGGCGCTATACACACGGAGTAATTTTCAGTCGACGCAACTGTCAACTTTTTAAGGCAGTTGCCAGTTTGCGTTGAATATACTATCATGGTTGCTCCGTTTTAAAAAAAACAACTTTTTAAAATTTTAATGACGATAAGAGTAGGTGGTTTGCCTACGATACGCGTTGGTGACGTGGACGAAAATCACTAATTGCAGCAACCGGGAGCAGTTCCGATTGTCGGACCAGGGTTGCTACGGCTGCGTACTTGCTTAAAATTGTATTAAATTAAAAAATATGTTTGTTGCGAGTTGCCAATAATACAGCAACAAGAAATTAAAAGTATCTTAGTGTGCATAGCGTTAGCGCCTAACATTCACACCGCGTTGAAGTGATTTCACGCTCGGAGCGGATAATCCGCGATGCATAAACTTTTAAACAAAGCATGGACGTTGTTCTCCGGTTATTAGTGTGTCCATGAGTTGAGATTATGTGAGCCTAGCTTTTGTCCGCATTAATGTCTCGGAAGCCTTAAGAATTAGGCAAAAGAGGAATGAGTAATCATCCCATAGGAACAAAATACGGGATACAAATGTGTTAAACTAGATTATTATCTAATGTTAGCCATATTTTAGGTTTTTACTTCCAGCCTTTCAACTATAAAATTTCATATATTGTATATTATTAGTAAGATTTAAGGTTTGTTCTTTTATGATGCAGTATTATTTTATTCGTGGCATGTTTTTTTATGGACCTACATCAACAAGGCGTACATATTGGCGATGCAATAGAAGCTTCTGACATCCATCTTTTAAAATTATATTTTTAATAAAAACAACCTTAAGTCAGGCTTTCCTAAACGGTGTGCCGTGGTACTATGCGGCAACTTAAAGAGTAAGCAAAAAAAAGAAGAAAAATGGCGGATATTGACATTATATGGTTTAAAAAAAATAAGACATTAAAGTCATTGATTATTCCTAAAAAAAATACAAATATGGTTACCCTAACTACATTGCAGGTTGCCATAAATAATGTTTATAGGAAATGACATTTTTGTTGGTAACATCGTAAACGTTTGGGATAGTAGGAGGTCGTTTGCAGTAGATCGCATCAGCGAAATGTATCTTTGTTGGAAATAGGATGTTCGCGGTTAAAGTTTATAGACAAATTACAATTTTTAACAAGACTTGTACTTACTTGTACACTTATTGTACTGTATAACAAATGTATACAATACGTCGGTTGTAAATAAATTGTGATGTACCTTATAAGTATAAGGTTTTCAACCTTACACTTTTGACTTTTGACAGGGAACATTGTTTAAATCGTATCTCATGCTATAACTAGTCAGAAATATTGGCTTGTGTCTAGTATTAATATAAATTATGGTATGTTGGCTTCAGACACTTTAAGTGAAAAAAAAAACGAGTTAACGGTAATTTTTTAAGTGTCTAGATTTTTTTTAAATAATCTCATATTTTAAGATTTGTGTAAAAACACAAGAATAATGAAAGAAAATACTTTAATTTGTCAATAAATTAAATATAAAGGCTCTTTTTGCTTAGTTAAAAAAAAACATATATTCGTTAGTAACGATTTAACCTTACAGCCTATGTTAGTAGCCTAGGCTATGTTCCTGTTTCACGTAGTATAATACGTTCTCTGTACTATTAACCTTAATGCTATGTTAGTAACAAAAATGTACACTGGGAAATAGAAAACTAGTAGCTATTGCCTTAACTTAATGGACCGCGTAATTAATAATAAAGTTTTTTTTTATGGTAGGTTTGATATGCCTACTAAGAAACATTTATGGAATTGCAACGTCACAATAAGATCAGTAGCTATTGTTTTTCAGGGTTTCGTACCCAAAGGGTAAAACGAGACCATATTACTAAGACTCCGCTGTCCGTTTGTCTGTCTATCTGTCTGTCTGTCCGTCTGTCCATCTGTCACCAGGCTGTATCTCATGAACCGTGATAGTTAGGTAGTTGAAATTTTCACAGATGATGTATTTATGTTGCCGCTATAACAACAAATACTTAAACCAGAAAAAAAGTCAAGGTTCTCCCATACAACAAACGTGTTTTTTTTTGCTCGTTTTCATATAAAATGGTGCGGAACCCTTTATGTGCGAGTCCGACTCGCAATCGGCCGGTTTTTATGATAGGTTTACGTAAAACACTACATAGGTAGTATTTGGTGTTCAACGCTATACAAATTACATTAAGAGCCCGCAAATTAAAGACTTCGGTGTGGCTAGCTAATCGTGTGCACCCAACTTAATCACTAAGTTCCGGACAAGTATCAAGATCGGTCGCTCAGTATACGTACCCTGTACTTTGTAACTAACTCTGTTAGTTTACTAAGTAAGTGGGTAGAACGGTATTCTGTATTAAATTATTGTGCACATAATTATAATTATGCAGAAGATTGCAAGAGTCAAAAAACAGGAGAGCCAAGCCTGTAGATATATCTATGATACATATTTCTATGATATTTGTTGCTTCAAGCAGTTTTCCAAACTGTTTATCAATGTCGTTAAAATAAGGTGGTAAGTAGTCAGAATTCTTGTTTTGTCCTGCATACATTTATAAATATGGTTACCCTATTGGAGCCTTAAAAGTGAGTTTCCAAGTTTTATTTCTAAATTAAGGTTAATTAGAAATAAAACTTGGAATAAAATTTTACATTTATTGTAAACATTCATCATTTATAGGCAAAAATTAAGTAGCTCGCCACCGAAATTAAAGTTACCCGTTAGCTATATTACCTTTAACCTAGATTTCCATATCCAGCCACATTAGTTTAAAATTGCTAGCACAACTCAAGACCGTTTAAGCGGCGTACTTTACGGTGGTATTTTGCGAATATTGCAGAAATACTCAATTTATTCGAATACCTTGGCAGGTTATTCATTTACGGTCTTACTTATAAACGTTGATTAAATTTAAGACACTGCTAAACAGATTCTTAAAAAATTCTTTAGTTATAAACGCTAATTAAAGTTAATCAATGTCTTAGTAACCTCGTAACTAGCTGTCAAGATAAGCAGCATCGTACCCTTGTTTAAAATTTAATTACCGAAATGGCGTCGCAGCAACAGCTGTTTTCTGTCTAGCTAGCTGTCTCGCATACAGTGATGTGCTAAACACTCCTAAATGACATAAAATATTTCTTAATAATGGCTGTATGGCTCTAGCCATCACCGTTCCCTTCGTGGAAAAATGCAATGTACTACTCTTTGGTCTTAAGATTGATTGACAAGTGACATTGCTTTAAACATTCTTTTTTTGAATTTTTGCATCAATGACAGTATTTTGGGTCTTTAATAATAACTAGAGTCCAGTGTTGGCAGAGTAAAATAATAATTGTGGTAATTAACTAAATAACGCCTAAGTAGCGTTTATGAGTGAAAAATAGTTACGCACTACTTATGAAGTTCTACATAAAATACACATTAAAGACAATTCTGTATGCGAGTGAGGCCTGGATGAAGGTTTTCCGGATCATATCTTTTTTAGCTGTAATAGGTTCTCTGTTTCTTTATATGATACCCTTCCTTCCAAAATTCCTCGCCCTATTAACTTTAATTATTTATTAACTCTTACTTCCTCTTCCTTTATCAAGTATCTACTTAAGTATATTGTAAAATTAGACATTAAACTGTAATTAAAACTTCCTATTATATCTTACTAAGAATCTCAATTTATTAAGTATTACATTAGTTTACCGGGCAATTGTTTATTTATTGTAATAATTTCTAAATCGTGTCTCTGCAACACTTGACTCGATTACGATTTTTATAAGTAAGGCCGTTAGATTTCAAGCAATAATTAATAGAAAGCCATAGCTAACTTTTTGCAATAATGTAGAGCTAGAAAAGGTAAAAACAATTCCATAATCCTTAGATTTCTTAGTTCAATGGTAACTATAGCTGTTAGATTAGTTTTTTCTTCTTTTTTGTCTAATGGTGACCTGAGCTTTCACAATAATTCCAGTCTCTTAATATTTATCGAATTATCAAAGCGTTCAATAATTATTTCTTAGTTTTAACCAGGGCCATAACCATGAACTCTTAAAACAATCTCAAAGTTGTCAAATCTGTCAATTTTGGTACGTCTTTTCATACAAAATTTGACAGAAATGATAATGTTTGACAGATTTGTGATTGTTTTAACAGTTCATGGTTCGGGCCCAGTACTCTTTAGTGCTAGTTTTAACGAAAAGATTTGCCTGTCGATTCTCTATGCAAAACTGTGATCACTTTGACATCACTTCACTCATCGACGATTAAAAATGTGTTACCGTTATAGTACTATACATAGATTTCCTTATTCCACCGCATCAGTTTAAAATTGTTTGCGCAGCTCAAGACCGTTCGGCGTACATTGCACTTTGCGGCGGTTTATTGAGAGGCCATTAAAGTTGCTCATGCAATGGCGGAGTTTAGAAATTGCGTTTTTGTTTGTTAGGGTTCCGTACCTTGAGGGTAAAACGGGACCCTATAACTAAGGCTCCGCTGTCCGTCTGTCACCAGGCTGTATCTCATGAACCGTGATAGCTAGAGAGTTGAAATTTTCACAGATGATGTATTCCTATTGCCGCTATAACAACAAAAACTAAAAATCAGAAAACAATAAATATTTAAGGGGGCTCCTATACAACAAACGTGTTTTTTTGCCGTTTTTATAGAAAATGGTACGGAACCTTTCGTACGCGAGTCCGACTCGCTTGACCGGTTTTTTTATTCACCTGCACAGTAAGTCTAAAGTAGTTAAAAGTAATCTGAACGATAAGGCACGCAATTCACAATGTGACTGGTATCGTGTATGTACTATCGCGGGCTCCGACGCCTTACCGCTTTATAGATTCCTGTGTAAGCGCATCGCGCCGGACACGCCCCAACCCACCCTGATTGGTTATGCATTTTACTACGTTTTACTACAACCAATTAGATACATACAATCTTGCTTGCTTGTGTCTAAACACCTATTGTCTTGATTGGCCCGAAACATAAATGAACGTAGGGCGTGGCTTGAAGTAAGTGGCAATGAGGTGCTTGCAAGCGATTTTAGCTTTAAGACTGGTCAGGCGCGCTATCGAGCCCGCGATAGCACACACTTACTCAATAATTTTGATTTGTGGCTACGTGTGCGGCGGCTGACGTCCTCCGTAGCAGAGAGGCAAGCATGCCGGACTATACATTATGGCGCGTCACCATATCTGAGGTTCCGGGTTCGATCCTCAGTCGGGTCAATGTAGAAATATAACTTTTCCATATTGCCTCGGGTCTGGGTGTTGTGGTATCATCGTTTTTTCTGTTTTCTATAACACAAGTGCCTTAGCTTCTTACCATAGGATCAGAGCAATGTATGTGATGTTGTCCAATATTTATTTATTTAATTTATTGCCAAGCACAACAAGGCCGTTATGAGGTAATTCGGCTAGGTAAGTACCTTAACAGTTTCCAGATCATCAGGTTATCAGTTCTTTAAAGCCAATATCCTATTCTGTCGTTTTTCATTAGTTTACCTTATTTCAATTTGACTGCTCATAAACAACTTTTAATATAGAATCAATATCGAAAAAGTTTTACATCCCAATCCAAAATGGTCGATCAGCTGTTACGGGGTGAATGGGAAAAATATTTTGCAATTTAAATGTTGGTGCTTGAGTGTTTTTCTGTATTTGAGCAGTAGAATCACCCCCTAAAACTAAATTAACAATAAAATAGAACCACCAAGAAAGGAATTATTAATTAAACTACGTTTTGTATTCATTGAACTGTTCTGCTTGTTACGAAACTCAGCTAAATAAGTTCTAACTTTCTCTCGCAGGTATAAAATTACTTTGCTTATCCTGCAGGATATTTAGTATTAGAGGCAAATCCCGTAGGAAACAGTCACAATTCAATCTGAGTCGCCCGCGGTGGCCCACTAATGACTCGACCAACGGGGCCAATCGTGATTTATTCGCCACGGGCGACGACTGAGCTGGTGGCCCAAGTTACAGTATACAAAAGGTGTAACTGAATAACATATTTCCGCGGCCACTATTCGAAGAGTAAGAGAAATAGCAAGGGGAGTAGGCAAAGATGTTAGTTGCTTTATGCCTATCTGTCCTGCAAATTGTCAAGCATTCGTAGCACTCGGTAGCTTCGTAGCAGTCATCGTTTCGTAGCAGTCATCGTTTCGTAGCAGTCATCGTTTCGTAGCAGTCGTAGCTTTGTAGCGGTCGTAGCATTGCAATAGGTTGCCGCTTCCTTTCGTTTGCTTAAAACAGAATAACACGATTCCACACAAACGCGCAAAAACATAATTATTTACACTTCTTAATTTTTTGTCCTCACTTAGAACAAATCTGAGTTATACTAACATAGTAAGTATCTTATCGATGGTAGCTTCAAAGTCCATAAAACCACGAAGCGTATTGTTTACATTTGGTATCGAGCTTATTTTTGACCTTAGGGATCGTTCATTAAACACATATTGTATTTCAGCAAGTTTTTAATCCCCTCCTCTCCCAGTGGAACATGTTGAGGTTGGACACTAACCCCCCTTCATGTATTTTTTTGGTACCAAGTAATTTAAAATATTAACGTACGTAAATATAAACGTACGTAATTTTAAATTAAGTACGTTAAAATTTCTAAGTTTTTATGACAGTCAAAAATAATTTTCTATAAAACAATGGTTTTATGGAAAATTATTTTTGACTGTCATAAAAACTTAGAAATGGTGCGTTTAAATAAATACTAAATACAAGTTTGTGATATGTAAATACACCGTCCTGCGTCTTCTTTCTTGTGATATATCGCTCCCCTTAAAAAGAGCTGTCCGTTCGAGCCTCAGGTGATTAAAAGAAGACAAATATATTTACACTATAATAATTATCCTAATGTCCCGCTACAGCCTGTACTTTAAGGCGTAACGTTACGCGCACCTGCTGCGAACTTTCGATATTCCGACGCGAAAACGATAATTGGTTTCGACTCGGCCGCTTGTTTGCGCGAAATGGCGCCAATTAAATTTGTTTGGACGCCTCTCCCGAGGAGTCATTTAGCCTTAAATGCACGTGAATTAGCGCTAAATTATGAATAAATTACGGATTTTCTGAAATTTTTTTGGAACAATATTCAGGTATAAACTCTTTAATTAGTCATTTTTTTTCGATTCTGCAATAATGCCATAAGTAAATAAACACATAATCGTGTGCTTCAGGTGTAGATACCTAAGGTCTTATAAGTTATAATAATAATAATAATACGGCACGTATAGTCAGGAGGTTCCTCACTCTGCAGCCCTAACCGCCGGTAGCTTTGAGCATTGCTCCAGCTGCTGGCGCCAAACTAAATTTAGATTTTTTACAATGTTTTTTTTTTCCTTTATAAATAATGTAAAAAATTAAATTTAAGAGTTAAAATAAATATTGAGAATAATAATAATAATAAAAATCTTTATTTCGACCAACATAAGATCATAGTGTGTTAGTAAAAGAATAAAAATTATAAAAAATATTTTTTTTTTATTTTTTTTTATAATATTACTTCGAAGAATAATATTACGCACTTTAGCATAATAAAACAACACCGGCTCTATCACATTTAAACAAATTTGTCAGGGTGTCAATGTCCTCGGCAATTCGGTTGGAAGACTAGTTGCCCGGATAGCAAAGACAAAGAAGGGTTAAATTTTTACAAGTAGATAAAAATATTGGGTATAACTCGTAAACGCAAAAACATTTCGCCTTGAACACAAAGGGTACTGAAGTCGTTTTCCAGTCCCTAAATAAGTAATATTTGGACCTCAAACTTGTTTTATTGTCCCGGATAGGTGAGCGTGAAGTTGCCGCTAGAAAAACCCGTTGTCTGGTTTCGCGTAACACAAGGGGATTAATTCCTTACTTTAAAATTATGATCAATGGTGTAATTTTAGGCGCATTGATTTAATTTTTAACCGACTTCAAAAAGGAGAAGGTTCTATGTTCGACGGCTATTTATGTTATTAGATATCCCCGCCAATGGACCGAATTTCATAATTATCTTATTCGAAAGCGCGTATACGTTTTGAAGTATTGCCAAGTTATTCCCATCATTACCAAGGTGCGAATTAAGAAATTTTAATTCTCCATGGCTGTTACCGACTCAAAAATAACTAATTTTATATGTTTTACTTAATATTATTTTTCGCTTTTTAGTTTATTTTTTAATTCAGTTTTTAGTAATTACTTTTAAACTTTCGCGTTGCATAATTTAAAACTCAATGAAACAGGAATTAACGCCGTGCCGATGGTGTCGCAATGGGAAGCCCTGTAGCCCCTGTACTTGCTAATATCTGGATGGAACATTTTGAAGAAAAGGCGCTGCAACTTGGCCCTGGAACCGTCAGACTTTGGAAACGGTACGTTGATGATATTTTCAGTATCATCAAAGGTAACGAGCAAGAAGTAGATCGATATTTAGAACATCTCAACTCGATTCATCCTAAGATGAAATTTACATATGAGTTGGAGTCGGCCAGGTCGTTGTCATTTCTGGATATCAAAATTACAGTGAGATCGGATGGATCCTTGTCGCACTGTGTCTATAGAAAGCCAACACACACAGATAGATACTTACACGCTGCCTCACATCACCATCCACGCCACTTACAATCCGTAATGTCATCATTAAGAAATAGAGCATATGATCTCTGTGACCCTGACCATTTGAAGCAAGAGCTAAATCATGTTCAGGAGGTTCTCATTAAAAACGGATACAAAGTGTCACCACATCTGTTGAAGCCACCGATAAAACGCTCTCTAAGTCCGAATGTAAGCAGACATCCCGCATTTTTGCCTTACGTGAAAGGAGTGACTGATAAAATTGGCTCCCTGCTAAAGAATTGGTCCATTCCCACGATTTACACCCCGGGGTTAAAAGTACAGACTTTACTAGGCACACCGAAGGATGTCTTGCCGTTACAAACACCAGGTGTTTACAAAATAAACTGTAGCTGCGGGAGTTCCTACATAGGCCAAACGAAACGAACCATCGCTGAAAGGCTTAAAGAGCATATAGCTGCTGTGAAAAACCGCCAAACTGCGAAATCAGCGATTGCCGAACACCTTGAATCGGGCACTAATCACTGGATTGAATTTCATCAAACGCAAGTTCTTTCCACGGATCGCCACTTTTATTCAAGAGTTGTGCGTGAAGCTATTGAAATCAAAAAGTATAAAAATTTCAATCGGGAAGACGGTTACAAATTATCCGCGACATGGAATCCAGTGATTAAAAATAAACAATCTCGTTTTGTTTCGCGATCGAGTTCTCACCTGAATATGGACGCGGCGGTTAGTGTGCAGAATAGGGACACAGTGAGTGTAGTGTGTGACGGTACTTGGCGTGAAAATAATATCATGAGGGTAGATGAAGAATCTGCCTCTCATACGGAGTGAAGACATCGCTGTTCCAGTCAGCCTGTGACCACGGTCGGTGTAACCCGATCGAAACGTCAGGCAAAAGAGGTAACATTTTGTACCTAAATTATGATCGCGTTAATTCCTGTTTCATTGAGTCAGTTTTTAGTGTTTTACAAAACTTAATTCAACTAATAGTAAGTTTACTGATAAAAAGCAATACCAATTCATCCCTTCCTATTTAAGTTTATAACAGCAATAAACTGATTCCAAACACGCGTGTCACTGGTAACAAACAATTCCATTATTCGGATCGGTTGTGAATTCAATCCGTGGATGAATTGACAGCTGAAATTCGGATGAACAAGGAAAATCGGATTCAGTTAAATAAGCGGACTTCGGTTACTTAAGCTATCAGCCCAATCTGGGGCATTCGGGCCCCAGTGTATGTAAATTAGATTAGTTTGTAGAAAACTTACAGTAAAATTAAAGTAGGTATCCCTGTATTATATTATGTTTGACGACCTCCGTAGCCGAAAGGCGAGCTCGCCGGACTATATGGCGTCGCCATATCTGAGGTCCCGGGTCGATTCCCGGTCGGGTCAATGTGGAAAACGAACTTTTCTATATTGTCTCGGGTTGGGTGTTGCGGCACCGTCGTTGTTTTTGATTTCTATAACACAAGTGCTTTAGCTACTCACCTTAGGATCAGAACAATGTATGTGATGTTGTCTGATATTTATTTATGTATATGTCCCACTGCAGGACACAAAGCTTCACTTCGAGTATATAAAGGGGGTTTGGGAAATTCTACTATGTAAGCCCAGTGTAGAAAAGCACTGCGCTGATAAATAGTTTAGAGTGCCAAAAATAAATTATTGTTTTGGGGAACGAAGTTATAATCCGTTATATCCGGCAATCAGGCTTAAAATAAGTCCGTTACTATAATATTTTATCTGTTTAATTTTAAACTTAGTCAATTCAAAATTTCCACGTTAGTTTTAATGTTTTTTTTACTTAGGGGTTTGTTTGAAGTTTTTAATCAGAAGTAATTATGTACTATAAATATTTTCCATTTAAAAATTATGAATTTCTTCTTACCGACGCCAATTATTTTGATTCAGGAGCTTATTCAAGGCAGCCAGGCAATTCAAAATTTCTCACGTTTCTTACAAAAATCTATGGGTAACTACTCATCAAAATGTAATTTGAGGGTGCAGTTTTTTTTCCTAAACTTTTCTATTTTTAATATTATTAAAATAATCGTAATCGTGCCGTGTGGGGACGGCCGTAAAGAATACACTTCCCCACCGCCAACAGGAGGCGTGTGGTAAGAGGTGACTAAATCCTGTAGCACGAGACGGGGAGCAGCGTCTGCGTGCGAAATAATAAAAAAACTGTGCTCGCCAACCGCCTGCCAAGCGTGGCGAGTATGGCAAAAACCCCCCGATGACTGGGGGAGGCCTATGTTCAGCAGTGGACGTCCTGTGGCTGAAACGACGACGAATCGTAAAAAAACTACGCCAACTCTGTTTTTGTTAAGTTATAATATCTTTGGATGTATTAGTCTATGGAAATAAGTTTAGATAGTCTCTGATTACCTGTCAACGTCCTCTTCCGTTGTAGCTATCCGAGCATGCAAGATGTCTGTGCCATAATAATAAATTTATTTCGCTGATTAGATCTCGTTTTCTTCATTTTTTGATTTGATTTGATTTGATTCAGTAATTAACCAAGTTTTCACAGTTTTATTCATAGATAAGATAATTAATAGACACCTATTACCACCCAGAAAAAAAGCCATAAAAAGTAGCAGAAACCCTCCCGTCAGTCGTCCACGTCGACAGTTATAACAAGAGGCGTCAGTCGTCCCTCCCATTGAGGTCCCATGATTTGATTACCTTCCCTCCGGGCGGGTTCATAACAAGAAAAATGAATTTACCCAGAAAGTGCCCAAGTGACAACGCCTAACTTTTTCTGCTATGAATTTATATTGCTCACGAAGCAGGGCAACATGCGAGTTTGTTCATTTAAAGAGTTTTTCTTATATCACAATTATTGACATTGGTTTTTTTTGAGTCCATTGCTGGACAATTTAGCATTGCACACAGAACGATACAGGTAAATCAATAATGATATTCTATTATGAGTATGAGAGTGGACTCCCTTTTCCGCACTTAGACGCAAATTCGGTCTTTTGTACGTAGGGATGTGATGGTTACGGTTGCAACCAGCCTAGCTCCGCTCAGAGGCCCAAAGTTTCCTGGGTTTTTACCAAGCTTCGCGGAGCGACCTTGGTTAGTCAAGGATTTTCAGATCTGGGCCCTAACCATGAACTGTTAAAACAATCACAAATCTGTCATTTGTGTTAAATTTTGTATGTAATGACGTACCAAAATTGACAGATTTGACCGCTTTGAGATTGTTTTAAGAGTTCATGGTTACCCCGCAGGTAAGATTTTTGAAAAAAATATTATTCAGATGACATGTCACAAACAAAACTTAAATTAGTGGAAGATAAATAACACTTGAAAAAAATCATCGACCTTAGGTGGGACTCGAACCCACGTCCCATCGCATACCGGGCGAGTGCTTTGACCACTAAGCTACCGAGGACGTCACGTGACGAGATGAAATTCCTCAAGTGTTTTTTTCTCGCTGTCAAAGCCAAAATTAATGGCTTACTCAATTCAAAAAAGCTACACGTTTAGATATGTATACTATGTTATATGTTATTTTATTTATCTCGCGCTATGTGCGGGCTGGTCGGCGTGTTGCGGGAGTTATTGGCGTGACCGTATTCAGATTTACATATTTCTTTTTTATGCAAATAAAGGGTATGTAGAGAGTGGAATCATTTTCAAGTAATGTTATTAAAGTTTGATAAAACAGGGTTATGTTTTTCAAGGACTTTATCCTGTGGACTAAATGAATAAATTATCATATATTGTAACGTAGTGTAAGCCTCAGGATTTGTTATACGAGCCTAAAACGTATCAAAACACTTAGTTTGTAGGTATAGTTTTACACACCTCTGGCCAATTATATCAAACGGTTTTTTAACTCAAAAGTGATCACTTAAGTATAAGTTTCAATATTAACAAATGAGGTTTTGTAGGAAGTTGGTGAGCTGTTCAGTTATTGTTTGGCTCTTATTTTTATTTGCAGGTGCAGACCTGCAAATAAAAAAACGGTCAAGTACGAGTCGGACTCGCGCACGGAGGGTTCCGCACCATTATCTATAAAAAACGAGCAATAAATCACGTTTGTTGGATGGGAGCCCCCTTAAATATTTATTTTATTGTGGTTTTTTTTTGTTGTTATTATTATTATCGATCCTAAATTTCCCTGAATCTATCAGGCAAATCTTTTATTTGCATTCCAAAATGGTACAATGGTGGTAAGTATAATTGAAAATCCAGCCCGATCTAGCTTTACCTACAACACAGATCCGCCTAAATCATTGCAGGCAGTACGTAATACGCACTTTCCCCGCAAACCAGCACATTTCCTCAGAGAAAGCAAAACAAATAGAGTCATTTCCACACATAACCCGAAAAACTGTACAAAGAACTTCCGTCTTTTATAAAGACCTTGTTCACGTTGAAAGCGAGCGCGGAAACGCACAATAAACATACAGGGTTGTTTGTACTTAGGCCGCTTTCTGATTTGTCGGCACAGTAGCGGCGCGATATCAGCATGTTTGGTATACGCGGTACAGAAAGTATGGGATCTGTGCCGCGCCGCTCCCGCGCATACCGAGCCGATCAGAAACGCTCCATTGAAATGTAGGCGCTCGGTACGCTTTCTGTACCGCGTATACCGAGCATGCTGATGTCGCGCCGCTGCTGCGTCGACAAATCAGAAAATGGCCTTACTGTGACTGACAGATTTGATATTTACTCAATTTGAATTATGTACTTATACTGTCAGATTGAAGACTGATTAAAACGAATTTCTGGGACTAACATCATAACCAAATTATTATTTTTTTTTGAAAAAAATATTTATTTCAGAAAATTTTATAAGTAAATATTAATTTCAAAATAAAAAGTATTTTCCAATATTTTCAATTGGTGCTGTTTGGGTATTAATATAGAACCGTTAAGCTTTTTTAAGGGTACCTCTAGTAAATAAGTCTCAGAAAAACATTTTATATCATAAACAGCAATTTAAGTATTTTGAAAAAATATTATTGAAAGCCACCATAAAATTATAATGAGGTATGCAATAAAAAAAAAACACCTACTTTACTTTGCTTTAAGAACTCAAAAAATATACTTTTATATATTTTTTAACCAATATATTATAATAGATTTTTTGTTGGCTTTTTAAATAACATAATTATAATCATGCTAAAGCTAGTAAAAAAGTCGGCTGAGAAATGTTTAGGCTAAATGGCGCGTGACAAATGAAACCACTTTGTTAATAAACGTATTTTTTTTTTCAAGTGTAGATAATATTAATTTACTTAGTTGATAGACCGTTTAGTGCTGTAGGTGATAGCTCAGTACGCTAAACATACAGGCAACCTAACAGCTTTAGGATATTGTATTATTGACATCAATTACGGGCTTTTAGGCTTGATTTTCGTTTTGTGTTGTCAAGTTTTTAAGTTGGAGAATCAGAGTCTTACCTACATATTTCACGAGTCGTGAGTTCGCATCTCATAGAAGTACCTAGGGTTCTCTCTGAATTTGTGTACGGATTTATATATTAATACCTGTCAGTCACCAGTAAAAAATTTGCAGAAAGGCATACCTTTCCTTACCCATAGGTAGTGTTATGACACTACCTGCTAACTGCTAACTGTAACTGAGATACAGTTTAACTAGTTCGCTGAACAGTAGTAAAATTTTCTTGGGACTGGATTTGACTTACGTACTTTTGAATGTAACTTTACTGTACTGGTGTAATTAATCACTTAATGTAATGTTATTTAATGGAATTTTCTGGCTTTTGTTGAGTGAAAGAGAAAGTGTTAATCGTTGTCAATGTTGGTGTTGGTTAATTGTGTATCATAATTACATGAATTTGTATATAAAAGGTATACCTTCTCAAAATTTTTTTAATTTTTTGGTTAAGTAACTATCTTATCTTAAATTACTGGGCAATTAAAGAAAACACTGGATATATAGCCAAAGTCAATATGGTCTGGGTTACCTACCATGTCTAGTTAGGTAGGTACAGACAGACGGACAGCATAGCCTTAGTAATAGGGTCCAGTTTTACCCTTTGGGCACGAAATCCTAAAAAAGGGTTGCAGAAGTCTGATGGCAATTACACCAAATATAATAAACAAACTTGCAAGATCATGGTCAAAACGTCCCGATTTAGAACGGGGCAAAGCGCTAGAAAGAAGAAATAATATTTAATTTAACTAGCGTATCCACAGCAGAACAGACGACAGATCGACAGACAAAGGACAGAAGACATGGGTAAGGTTGCAGAAAGCCGCTCGATGCAGAACGCTTCCAACTGGCAATATGAAAGTCATTGCTGGAGGTGTACGTTCAGCTGTAATAGACGTCCTTAGTCTGACATAGTGATGATGAACTAGCATTTATTGCAAACACAATAATTTCAATAATTTCTTTATTGCAGCCGGTTTTGTTTTTAGATAATTACGCGTAAGATTGCTTGCGCTCCACTCTTTTTAGCTCCCATATCCGTTCACGCTACCTCTCACGCGTCCGCCCTTTCATTGTGAGACCCTTACGGTGTTTAAAGAATATTAGTCCATAAAAGTGAAGAGAATTTGGTTCCCCACTTCGGCAACAGGAAAAGTGAATTTGCCACCCAATGTCGGCATTCGTCGTTATTCAAAAATCTGAACGCGAAATGGATTTTCGGTAAGAGAACAATAACTTATAAAGGGAAATGCATGTTTCACACATTGAGGGTTCAGGAGCCGCGTTGTTTTAAAATGAATCGCAGAAATGGATTTAAAATAATACCTTTCATTGTAAATCCGCCTTTTTTGGAACGATGAAATGCTTATAATAGTTGCTGCTGTTGGAACAAAAGCAATGGGCTAATAGTTTCTGAGACCTATCTTCACATGCTTCCGTTAGGTTGCTAGACGATAGAAGATTAATTCTTGCATTCCACAATTTAAAAGCAAGATTATTAGGGCACTTAAAGAGACGTTGTAAGATTGCTGTTCGTTCATTGGAAAAAAACCGCAAATTTTCAATCAACCCAGAACATAAACAATCATAATTATTACACAAGCCGGTGACTTCATTAGTACAACAATTTTTAAAATTTTGTTTTAGCAAATACATGAATGTTTTCTCAAGATCGTTGTTGTTTCCTATAATACAAGTGCTTTAGCTACTTACCTTAGGATCAGAGCAATGTATGTGATGTTGTCTAATATTTATATAAGGTCCGATTTTATTAGTGTTCATCCTGTTAACCTGTTACTATATAGGTGAAAAGCAATCGTAAAAACCAATTTTCAAATGTGTACCATAAAAACTAAAAAAGTTAAAAATCAAAAACATCGACTTCATATTGCATAAACTCGTCTTATCTTTGCTACGTTTAACCATCTGATTATCCGTCTTATTCCTTCCCCTTAGTTTAGCTGGGAGGTGTCCGCACTTAGCCTCTCGATTGAGCCATTGTTACATTCCTTCCCCTTGTACAGAGCGAGAAAGAGTTGAAGATAGGACGAGTTTATACAATATGAAGTCGATGTTGTTATTTTGTAATTTATTTTTAACTTTTTTAATTTTTATGATATACATTTAAAAGTTGGTTTTTACGATTGCTTTTCACCTATATAGTCACAGGTTAACAGGATGAACACTAATAAAATCGGACCTTTATATTATGTTTATATTTAAGGTGTTGTAACACTTGAAAAAATCGACCGCCCCAAGTGGGATCCAAACCCACGACTCCGACCATAGGTAACCTATAAAAATGGCTCACCGCATACCGGGTAAGTGCTTTTCCAACTAAGCTACTGAGGACGTTGGCTGCCCTGTCGTTCATCAAGAGTTTCTCGTTGTCGAAGCCAGCGTTTTTCAACGTATATAATATAAATAGTATACTTGTGCTACCGTCACCACCCTCTAAAAATATTGTAAAATGCAACTTTTTAACATGTTTTATGTAAAATGGAATATAGATGGATTGTAGGTATAACCGTCATATAATTTCATAAACTGATTGGTTTCTATATTATTATACAAAATAATCAATTCAAAACTCTAGCGTCATTACGTGAGGTTCATCCATTCAGTTTTATCTATTGAAAGTATTTTCACCATTCAATGAATAACATATCCATCGTTTTGAAAAAAAGTTCGCTTCCGATACTATTTAAATAAATAAAAAAAATACTTATAAATACCATTGTCTTTGATAATAAAACATCTAGAGATTCATGAAGGGTAAAAGTGTGTGATAAATACGGCTAAAATTAGGTACGGTAAGTCACAAGTTTATGTTTTAATCAAAATCAGTTTCAAAAGCTATTTAAACACATAGCAATAATCATGTTTGTTAATTAGCTTCATTTATCAACTAATTCATATTTATTCGAATAAGACCCACACAAAGTTACAAAGCCTTTGTGCTCACTGAAATCTAAAATACAAATTACGATAGGTCAACAAATCCCAAACTGATTAATAAAACAAACATACAAAATAACAAACTGAAAACTTGTATTATCGCTGAAACAAATGACGACGAGAATCGATCTAAATAAGATATTTAATCGCCCATCTGTCTAGACTTTCAACGATTAAAACGTGACCTGGGAGACTTTAGTAGACCTGTGATGCAGCTGGCACTAACACCGAGACACTTTAAAGTCACCTAGCATCCATTTCCTTTTTCTTGAGCATCGAAAACTACTCAATCTTAAACTGACGCATCAATGGATGCAGAATTATTATCTCTTTTCTACAGTAATAGGGTTCCCTAATAAAAGGTACTAATGGAAGATGGAAGCAGTAGTCACGAAGTTCCAATTAGATCGGAGCGAGTTACAGAACCCTTTGCCAATAATTTTATGGAGTTAGCGCGAATGTGCTAGGGCGTTGACTCTTTCGCTATTACTCAGCTAAAAGCATTTTTATGAAGAGCGGACAGCTTTTAAAGAGTGTTGTTATTTTTGTTTAACGAGTTCAATTAACTTGCTGTTGAAGTCGGGAAATCCATTAACTGGTTTTACTGTTATTCGAAAGCAGGTCATCAATATGTAGTTTGCTAGAGATAGCTTATCTATGAAAAACTATCACAATATATTTTCATTGGCATCAAATAATAATAAATATTAATCACATACATTGCATTGGTCATAGATAAGTAGATAAATCAGAAACAACGACGGTACCTACCACAACACCCAGTCCAAAGACAATATAGAAAAGTTCGTTTTCTACATTGACCCGACCTGGAATCGAACCCGACCTGTGATGGGTCTATATTTAGCAGTGGACTTCCAAAGGCTGTTCATGAGGATGATTAGAATTTTACGAAAAATCGTACAAATTAAATTGTCAATCAGCTATTATTCGCCCAATCAGATAACAGACATCGGTAACATGTCGGACATTGGTGTCACTGATATATGCTATCTGTAGCCTGTCTCGCTGACCACTGACAGTTCGCTGCAGCGGACACAGTCTCTAAAACATAAATTCCTCTTTTATTTATCGACTTTTTCCTAAGGGATGACTTTACTACTACTCAAATACAGTAGCTACTTGACGGCCTCCGTAGCTGAGGCGAGCGCGCTGGACTATTTATGGCGTTGCCATTTCGGAGGTTCTGGGTTCGATTCCTGGTCGGGTCAATTTAGAAAACTAACTTTTCTAATTTGTCTCGGCTCTGGGTGTTGTGGTACCGTCGTTGTTTCTGATTTCTATAACACAAGTGCTTTAGCTACTTACCTTAGGATCAGAGCAATGTATGTGATGTTGTCCAATATTTATTTATTTAATAATTTTCAAAAAAACTAGCGGCACGGAATTAGAGCGTTAAGCGAAAGTTGCGCAGTATTTTATTACGATTAGATAAAGATAGATAAAGATAAAGAACATTTATTGCGGGACATCACAACGACACATAACGAAACAGAACGCAAACAATTACTTAGAAAACTAAAATAAAAACATGGAGCATACTTGAGAAATAAGCAAGAAAAAAAAAATAAGACAAACATAATGACGGAACTGTACCGCTATGCGCGTCGCGAAGCCCATCGCAATAGGACCTCACTCAGCATAAAGTCGTTGCCCACTACGTAGGCTACGACGGCGATTACGTGATTGGCTAGTCGTGCGCCGCGCCTGCACCGACGACCGTCACTTGCGGCCCACGCGGCCATGCGGCTGTAGTTTGAATTATAGGAGTGTATGGAACCCTTTCCGAGCGATGCGTCGCGGCCGCGTGCGACGGTGTGCGATCCGAGGCCGACGGAGTGCCGACAGCGATAAACCGCAAGCTGCGGGCCGCATTGCTCCGAAGTCTACCTTTAGCTCCGCGAACACGCGTCTCTTATATGATGGTCGTCTCCTAAGGCTTCAAGTAAATGACGCCGGAACCGCACCGACGCCGGACCGCATTTTTGTGTATACGAATGAATATGTATTGAACACGCGGTTTCGGTCCGGCGCCAGTGCGGCGCAGGTGCGGTTTTCATTCGTATACAAACATGCGACTCGGTGCCGGTGCGGTTATATTTTTTTAATATTGCACAACATCACATACATTGCTCTGATCCTAAGGTAAGTAGCTAAAGCACTTGTATTATAGAAATCAGAAACAACGACGGTACCACAACACCCAGACCCGAGCCAATATAGAAAAGTTCGTTTTCTACATTGACCCGACCGGGAATCGAACCCGGAACCTCAGAGATGGCGGCGCCATCTAAAGTCCGGCGTGCTCGCCTCTCGGCTACGGTGGTCGTCTTGAGTCGGAGATGCGCTTAACATTGATTTCGCGTATTGTACTCTACTGCTGCACCGCATCAGTGTGCGCTGTGCCTGTCGCAATATAAGTGTAGCTTCCCGCTGCGTACAAATATCACCAAAACATCGGTTGGCTGAAAAGAAAAAGTTTCCTATTCCTGGGTATATTTTTTTAAATTTGGACCGAATTTGCGGCTATTATTGCGGATGTTGAGTGCTGGGGCAAAGAGTGGGGATCGCTTCGCGCATCTTACGAGACGATCAGCGTACCAGAGACGGGTATGCGCGAGCTAACAACCAATCACCAATAAGTGTAATGGTCTTCGCATGTTTCGCCCAGCGCTTTTGAAACTTAACTTTAGTGCCGCTAGTTATACACCACGTACGTATAAAAACCGGCCAAGTGCGAGTCGGATTCGCGCACGAAGGGTTCCGTACCATTCTCTATTAAAACGACATAAAACATGTTTGTTGTATGGAAGCCCCCTTAACTATTTACTGTATTCTGTTTTTTAGTATTTGTTGTTATAGCGGCAACAGAAATACATCATCTGTGAAAATTTAAACTCTCTAACTATCACGGTTCATGAGATACAGCCTGGTGACAGACGAAGAGACAGACAGACAGACAGTCCGTCTGTCTGTCTGTCTGTCTGCAGACAGAAAGACAGACGGACAGCGGAGCCTTCGTAATAGGGTCGCGTTTCACCCTTTAGGTACGAAACCCTAAAACTATATAGAAAATTTTACACTTGCTCTTCAATCCCTTGATTGCTGCGTTGTCCCTTGGTGCTTTCTATCTATGTAAAGCCCGCGTCAGTGAGCGGCGGTCGCAGTAAGAGGCTTAGCCTCCCGTGAGTTATTGTATTTGTATTGTCGCGACACTCCGCCAGGCACTGGGTGGCTTAGAATATAGACTCACTCGTCCCTCGTTTATCTTTCATGCAGAATCGAGGCGCTAAGAATGACTTATCGATGTTTTAATTGCACGTTTAAATAGTTTCGGCAGCGCATTCGACGAAAGACATTTTAAGACTCATTTTTCTACACCTTCGGTTATATTGTTTAAATTTTACCAAGGATCCCTAATTTTTTAAAAAATGAAATGTAGCCTATGTCAAATTGGAAGAATGTAGCATTCTATTGGTGAAAGAATTTTTTAAATCGGCCCAGTACTTTTTGAGCCTATTCATTACAAACATACAAAAATAGGTACAAATCTTTCCTCTTTATAATATTAGTATAGATATAGATAAAAATGTGTGGATTTAAAACTGCTTAGCTCGCACCTAATCTTGAAAAAATGATATTTTAAAATAGGCTGACAATTTATAGTGGCCGACTTCCTTGCGCTGCTTCTTTTCGGTACTAGCCCACAAATTACCCGAAGCAGTGGTAAGTTAATAAAAAATGGCACGTGTAAAAGTGCCTTTAATGGGCAACTTAAGAAATAAATAATTTTGATTTTGACGTTTGATCTTAATGGATAATGGAGTTTAATAAATATTACCTAATTTTAATCATAGGACGACCACTGATGAGCTTAGGCGTCCTCCAATAACTACCAGATTGGATGGTAGGAAGTGGCCTGTATCCAGCGGGTTCCTAGAACCAGATTATCAGTCCTTCTTGCGTACGTAAATGTCCTAAGCTGCGCTTGCTGCTTAAATAAATATTAGTAGCACTAAATTGTGTATGTATAGCTATCTTTAGATCTAAATCAAATTTAGTATTTTATATCATATTATAACACAAATAATTATGCTCTTACTTAAAGGGATCTTCTTAATTGCCCTTTTAGTAATGAATATGGGCATCTATTTCTTTAAAGTTAAAAATAGTAAACATATTATTATAATCTGGAATATCGTCGACATAGCAATGAAGTTGATAATTGACAGTCTTAACAAGGGTCGTGTCAAAAGACGGTTTTTTAATAACTTGGAGTATTTGGACTATTTCTATTCTACCCATATGTTTCTTCTTTTAAGATAAGGCTTCTTTTAAAATAAAGCCTAAGCTAATAATTCTCTTTTGGTTTACCATAAACATCAATTACTATTCACGTATATTTTCATTTTAAACATTTTAACATACAAATGGAAGCATTTCCATTTGCGTTTTGGCAGTAAATGCAAATCGAGAAAGTAATATATTTTCATTAGCCTTTGATTAACTGGAAATGATTATTGGCTTTTATTGAAAGAAACGTTGTTTGTGATTGTATAGCCCGCAGTGCAATTATTACGTAAACCAATCGCAACTGCCGTGTGGTGCCGGCACGTTAAAAGAATTGCACCACCCATTCTCTTCCTATGGGTGTCGTAAGAGGCGACTACAGGAGAACCGCCATAAGCATTAGGCAGCAGTGTCTCCTCTCCACCATTGGCCAAACTGCGATCGCCAACCCGCCTGCCAAGCGTGGCGATTATGGCAAAATCCTCCTTTTGGAGAGGCCTGTGTCCAGCAGTGGACTGATATAGGCCGGTGATGTGAAGTGAAGTGAAGAATCGCAACTACGGTTGCTACAATTTGTCTGCATAAATAAACACTATGAGACATTGTCAGCAAGATAAGTGTTTAATTGACGACCTCCATAGCCGGGAGGCGAGCACGCCGGACTATATATGGCGCTGCCATCTCTGAGGTTCCGGGTTCGATCCCCGGTCGGGTCAGTGTAGAAAATGAACTTTTCTATATTGTCTCGGGTCTGGGTGTTGTGGTACCGTCGTTGTTTCTGATTTCTATGACACAAGTGCTTTAACTACTTACTTTAGGATCAGAGCAATGTATGAGATGCTGTCTAATATTTATTTGTATGTTTGTGGATTACTGAATAAATTGAAAGTAGATTTTTTTGGACAAGCATATTTTGGTATTAAGATATAAGTAAGTCAAGCATTGCATTTGTGAAGTTTAAGATTTCAACTATAAAAACAAAGATCGGATGAATAAAACTTAACTCTAAAATGTGTATTATTAGTTGTCATATCATAGTCGTCTTTGTTTTATGTAATAAGTGGTGGCTGACATCAGGGCTTAAAATATCGATTTCATTCGATATTCGCGTTTATCTTCCATGCAACAGAGAATCGAGTTGCAAAGTCTGATGATATATCGATGCGGCTGGGACAATACGACTATGACAAGAGAAATGTGCAACAGCATAATTTATTGCGAAAAATATATTAATTAAGCGGCAAATGGAAATGTTAATTTTATTACGATGAATGAAACATTTACTTGGGACGTGGAAATTTCACAAAGAAGTGATATTTAATTTTGTTAAAAAGTGAGTTTATTACGATAATCTCACTTTTAACAAAACAACGAAAGACGAAAGTCCACAATCATGTTGTGGAGAGAGGATTGTACTTTAATTTTGTCGTAAATCCTGTTAGTATGAACATTTTTTTGCTGCTACGATAATAATACTCGGAAGGACTGGAGCTTGAAGATAAATGCCGTACACATTTCAATATGGATTTATTATCACGTGCATTTTATTAACTTTTACAGAGTTGAGCAGTTAAGCCGAGAAAAGAACTAGCCAGCCTAGAACATTGCAGTTTTCTTCTGGACGTAAGCCTGTCTCCCAAAGAGTGCCAAAGAGCACGATCTTCCGCTTTCTTCATCTAGCTAGATACTGCCAGCCATCTTCCTAAGGTCATATGTCGTGGTCGTTTGCACTTGAGAACCCGATTCGATGAGCCAGGCATATAACCACCTTAGCCTGCTTCTTATTTGGACAATGCCCATAACTGTAGTCTTCTGCCTCACCTCATTTCGGATTTTTTCCCCTAATAAGATTCTAATTAATGACCATTTCAAAGCTTGCCGAGTAACGCGAAAACGGTGAGCCATTTTTTAACTGAGATTAACTTGCAAATTAAAATTTCACGTCTGAAAATAGGTTCAACTAAAAACTTAAAACTCCAAACAATTTTCCCAGGTAACAATCATGTAAATTATTTTATATCAAGAAAAATAGTCTTATGTGTATCTTCTACTTGATAAGCTGGTGATCACTATAAAAGTTGTTAGCTTTTATTAGAACTAAAAAATATTGAAAATTACTAGCGAAAAGGTTTGTATTTCTTTATTTAAAATTTCAATTAGGTTATCTTTAACGCGTGTTTGTAATAATCAAGGGCGCTTGTACTGTAGAGGTTACGCTATTATCCAGATTGGCGACGCACACAAGGAATCAAAGTTAAGTTTCATAATCAAATGTATTCTTAATTCTCGGAAATAAATAGTTTACAAGTTTTTAGAGAAATCTCTTTTATCATTAGCTACCACTGAGCTACAGACACCCCCCAACCCTATAGTATACGAGTATTACTGTACCCTGCAGGGCTAGCATGCGCAACACGATAAAATTTTGTCGTGGCATTTTATCGACTTTTGACGTAAATTTGTCGTTTTGTCTTCGACGATAACAAAGAAAAACCAAAATATCATGGCAATGCCATGTTATAACGTCAAAATAAGTTGATCATATCAACGAACCCTGAAAATATTAAGAAAAAGAAATCGAGACGTCTGTGATCCGTAGGTTAGGGAAAACGACAAAATTATCGTCGAAGACAAAATATGTCTTGTCCATCGATAAAATAACCGATGCGCGCATGCTAGCCCTGCTGGTCCATGAGTCATGGTTGTCATAATATTTCGTGTGTCTATCTGTTATCTTATCACTATAGCAGCATTGCAGAGCTGGAGGCTAGACAATGGTTAACTAGTCTGTACATTTATCTTGACAGGTACCTTATTGTATTTGGTCTTGCCCGGAGTGATTATCTGATTACTGATCCAGTGGTTCTGACATTGATTAATTACTATAATCATAGGCAACGTCAAGCAAAAGAGGTAACATTTTGTACCTCAATTATGATCGCGATAACTCCCGTTTCATTGAGTATAATCATAGGTTTTGTTTAGTTGTCTAATTTGTGTCAAAAATAAATTATGTTAATAAACGCAATAATCTGGAAGTCATTTGGGAAGGTCTATGTTCAGCAGTGGACGTCGTATGGCTGAAATGTTGATGACAATGATAAAATACAATAATTGTATCTCTGTTGAATCAAAGTAGAAATGCCTTTTTCCCTCCCCCCATTACCTAACTAATTTTATGTAGGGTTCCAGAAAATAAAAGGCATTTTTTAAGTGTTAACTTGACCCAACATGGACCAAAAATGAGACACAATGGATTTTTTTATGTTACGCGGCCACACCTAAGTCCTTTAAGCTTAGAAGATTAATGTTTAGGAATCGCTGACCTAACATCTAGTTGATAGTTGCCAAATGTAACTCAATGTGAACATGCACTGCACACGATGTCTTGCAATCGGACAATAACACCGCGCCTGACGTCGAAATATGATAACACAGCCTGTAAACGCCTCTAGCGTTTGGATGCGTCGTGGATCTGAGTGATACTGGATAAGTCATGTTAGCGGTTAAATTCTGCTAAGGACATAATAAGACCTTTTAATTTGTAGGTACTGATTGTTTTCCTTGGGTCTTTACAGATAAATAATTATAAAATGTAATTATTTTGCTTACAATTACCACTCAGTTACGCCGGCGCATAGGAATTAGGAACCCCAATCACACCACCTGCAACTTATTAATTACTATATCAATGCACTTTGAGGATAAACACAAGCAAATGCAAAGAGCACCGCCCGCCCTCCCTCAAATTGCATGCATGATACATGAATGCAAAAGTTAGTACCCAACACCGACATAAAAACCTCGACGTGTTTCGCCACTTCACGTAGCATATTAATCAGCCTCAGGAGAGATGTTGTCGCCTTGGCTGCGACTAATGTTAGTCGTTGAAGCGTAGCCGAGCTGACAATATCTCTTCTGAGGATGCCACGCAAGAAAAATAATAACATTTTCATAATTATTTAGTTATCCAATGGATTTCCGCAACGTAACACCTGATTCCACAAATTATTCACTGATATTTAAAATTTGCGAAAATTATGTTAGATTATTAGGAAATTCCACCAAAAAATATTTGGAAGGAAACACACATGGTATTGGCCCTGCCCACTACCACTTTAACTTGCTTATCCGTTGTTAATTAGAAATGTGGAGAGCCAGCGACTTTTGTTCGCTTACAGATCTCCTCAGTTCTAATTTGATCTCGCAAAGAAATATCGAGCATTAAATTTTTGTGCAACTTTGACTTTCTTAGTATTAATAGCATATTCAGTTCTGTATATCTACGGTTACATGCTCAAAACGCTGACGTGCTGTCTACTGCAGCCAAATATCGACGTGTATCTACCTGGCTATCGATTAACACAGTTTATACTAGACTAGCAACCTGCCCCGGCTTTGCATGGGTAGTATACTAAGTATTTACGGTAAAATACAAAAAAATAGGTAGCATTTTTGGTGAATTTTCAAGACCAGTTTCATTCATATTCTCACTTACTTTAGGTGCGTTACTCAAAAACTGAATAGTAAGCAATATCCTGCGACTTCATGCGCTGAGTTATTAAGAGATATATTTTTAGCATAAATAGTAAACACGCGTTATTGTTTTCAAGATTTACTAATGGTAGAAAATATATGTAATAACGTTTCAAAAATAATAACAAAACCATTCGGCTACTAAATAAATAAATACTACCAAAAATAAATAAATATAAACTTTATAAAATATCTGCATTGTTGCCACTATTTAAACCTTCATTTAATCAAGTATTATCTGACAACATAGAAAATGCCAATAACTGTAGTTTGAAATACAAAATGAACTTTCAACTCACGCCTTTATCTCAATGCATTTCAGATTTAATAATCGTTTCCATGAAAACCGTTATGAAATACATTCTCGTTTGCATTTTAAATGAAACGTTTCGCGGCTTTGATACCTATACGAGTGGCGAGGATTGTTATTAAACATTGGATACTTATTACAGTATATTTTATTTCAATTTGTACATAAATATACATATTTTTTGCTATTATTTTAATAGTATAGGTATTTTTTCCCAGTATTAAATTTTAACAAGTCAATTGCGGCATCTACCTAACGCTATTTAGCGTCATCTATACTTGCATCCAACTGGTATCCTTTTTGTCCTTTGTGTTACAAAGTTTGTAGTTTCGGGAAAAAAATCCTACTTATATTCGAAAAAGAAATAAAAATTATACTTTTAATAATATCTATTGTTGTCTTTTATTTACGCGTACACGATACATTTAAATAAAACTACTTTTACGGATTATTTCGCGATTTATTAACAATTTATTTAACCTGACGTTTCGAACACTTTACAGCATTCGTCTACTGTGTTTAATAAATCGCGAAATAATCCGTAAAAGTAGTTTCATTTAAACGATTAATAATATGTATTAACGAAAAATACATTGAAACCTAATAATAAGTTCATAAACATCGATACAAATTTTACTTACTTATTATTTTCGTTTAAGTCAGTTAAATTTGGGTCAAAATTTAAGATGAATGATCATCAAGGAAGACTTGCTATGTCTGTTATTTCGTACATTGTATATCTACTTAGTTTTGTCTCTCTCTTAATTATTACATTTATTACCAATACAGAATTACGTTTAATTTATAAAATTATTTCAAAATACGTTGTAAATTCTGATAAAGCATCAACATTATCAAAATCATAAGTGTTTTTTTTTATTAATTGAGCTGGCTGAGCATTTTGTATTTGTTAGTCATGGCTGCTTATTATAAATGCATTTAAGTTCGTTTATACATTATCTATTTATCGTAGTATTTCGATATTTCTGAAATCTTGTATTGCAATATATTGTAAATCTAATACATAAACTTAATCTCTTTAATATTGGGGAAAGCCAACTGCGCTTTAGGAGGTCCACAAAATTTAATAAAAGAGGACAATCTGGAGACAGGAAGAATAATGGCCGGGTGATAACGACTCTCGCCTTTTTAAAACTCTTTTTGCAGCACCGGTTACGAGGCATAGGTATTAGAGCCGTAAAGCCTACCGTGTAACGTTGAAATTAACCCAGTGAATTTCGTATCACCTAAAGTGCATTCTCATACAAAATTGGATATTTCAGTTTGTTTTTTGATATCTCGGCTGTTCCTTTACGATTAGAACAGAAATTCGAAGTTAGAAGCTTTTCTTTAAATCACCCCCGTGTTCCAGGTGAAAAAAAAAACAGTCGAACCACTCTCGAGAAGTTAGTGACATGGTTAAAAAATTATAATGTATGTTTGTTTTACCAAGCGTATAAAAAGGAATGAATGTAGCCAAGCTAACAAAACCGTATAACTGCGTTTTCTTTGCGTTAATTTCAAGACGAAATTAAAAGGTGGTCGTTTGGTGGACAAATTAAGTGGGGGTGCATAGGGGGTATGCACCGTCCCAGCAGTAACCGTTTAATTGCGCTGGTGTTGGTCCAAATGTCCGCCAGGACATGGAGATGGGATAGGAATTAGGGATTCTGGAAGTGGCATAGGTAACATTATTAAAAATCGCAATTGAGAATTAATTAAATTCTTTTTAGGTTAATTCTCAAGCTTTCGCAGAAAATGTCATGGGCAGAAGCTAGTTTATTACCTATACGTAATGATTTTGATAAAAAATATATCTGATGGAATAAAATCTCGATTAAAATATTTACGATTATGATTTAAAAAGAGCACTCGATTTTGACAACGTGTCGAAATTACTTTATTAATCGCCGAATTTAATCATTTATAAGATCCAGCATCTTTAGGGGGAAACTTGGAAAAACGAATTAATAACGAAACGGACGTACTAATCTAGTTTGATAATTACTTAAGACAGTTGCGTGCTTTTGCTGATCGGTAAACTTGAGCATCTAGGATCTAATATAATCTAATCGTCAAGGCCTTCTTTCTTCAGAATATATCCAACCCAACGCTCCGAGAATGCTACCATCCGTATAAAATACGTAGGCGCATTTTCCATACTCATTACCACATTATTATTTTTTTAATAATTCAAAAATACCATGAAACCTTATTAGGTTTGAATTGGCATTTACATTCGAAGCTACAATTAGTTTATACTTATATTAATTACATCGTTCAACGTACATTTATTAGTAGGTATTATTTAATTAGAAAGAAAAAAAAATAGGTAATTTACATCTACACACGAAACCCAATACTGCTCAACAGATTGTAAAAGCTACAAAATGTAAACAACAAAAGTTACCATCGAATCACATCTTCAGCATGTCAATCCAACTTAGCAGTATTTCTTTTACCCTTTTATTTCAATTTGGTGTTACTGATAAATGCAAAGTTCTTTTTTTGTTGTTTTTTTTTCGTTTCCACTTCTAGACCAGCCAGTATCTTCGATCCACGATTGGGTGTGACCGTCAAATGGCCAGTTAGTGGTACCGGCGGCGCCGAACTAGCCCGCCGGTAGCCAGTATTTACGGCGTAGCCCTCGTATAAACAGCTACCCGAAACTCCTCAGCATGCGAGGCACTTCGGAGAATTTACAAGGCGACGGCCGTACTTTCTTTACGGGTTGCATTTAGGTTAAAGATGGGTCTCCATTAAATGTTTCGTCGACTCGAGTTAGGTACGCTCTGCAAAATTAATGTAGGATAGTTTGCTTTGCAGTAAGGAAGCGAACCTAATTTACACAGCTTTACCTATTAAGTACGTTTATAGTATAACGTTAATTAATTAGTAAACCAAGCTTAGGTTTCGCAAACTTGTTACTTGGGGACTAATAGCTGATAATGAGGCTGCTCTCGGGATTGTTCCATTGTATGTTTACCTCAAGTAAATATTTCATTAACGTAAATACAAATTCGAGGTATAAGCTTGAAGAAAAAAGAGCTGGATGGGCAGCATTTGAAAAACTTGATGGATTGTCTTGCGTTCATAAATCTTCTGCCTAGGCATGCATATAGAGTGTAGCATATACACACAGAAATCATTATTATGTTCACTTAGGGTCGATCCGACTGACCGGTCAATACAGGGCCCTAACCATGAACTGTTAAAACCATAGACTTATGGTTAAAACAATCACAAATCTGTCAAAAATTATCATTTCTGACAAATTATGTATGAAATGACGTACCAAAATTGACAGATTTGACAACTTTGAGATTGTTTTAAGAGTTCATGGTTGTGGCCCAGGTATTATTATACGCCACTTTAAACCTTGTGTGCTGTGACATAAGGTTCATAAGATTCAGGACTGCCTGGTCAGTTTGATCAAAGCCTAAGGTATAAAAACTCAATAAATAACATGTTTATTTTATTTTATAGAAAAATACACAGTTTGGAATATGTAAAATTCGTGTAACTATTATAATTTTAATTTAGACATGGTGTTGGATTATGACTTTTATGACTCAGACTCACACAAAGTTATGACATTTGCATTAAAAAACTATGGTGAAGTCAGCAGCGCTTGCCTTTACCTACGTGGTCTCATCAGAGTACTAAAGTAACTAAAACCATGAACTACTTAATTAACTTAAAAAATAAACAATTCGTGTTAGTTGGTCTGTCATGTGTTAATGCAGAAGTTTGAAGCAAGATAAAGGCCAGTGACTCAACCTTACTGTCAGATGTAATCAAGCCGCCTTAAGGCCTCTGACTAGGCGTCACAACTAGTATCAAGCGATATTAGCCTGGACTACCTTTAAACGTGCCTTACGAAGCACGGAGATGCTTGTGATAAATGTCACTAAATATAATTGGAATGGTCACCCATCCACACACAACCACGACGTAGGTTGCTTAACTTTAGTAATCGATACCAAAGCGCTGCTGCCATTGAGCAAGCACTTTTTAATTAAATTAAAACCAAGCTCAAATTCAAGAATAATAGACTAATACTTTATTAATATTGTTGCTCGTTTCGACCTGTAACTAAGAGCAGACGTAAATGTACTTAGATAAAGCAATAAAGGATAAGCTAACAACTGAAGTGCTCGGAAGATGATGTTATCGGGAATAAATATTTCTGGGCAAATTGCTTGTTATTGAAACTGAGAGGCACTCAGATACCCGACACGGAGTAATTCGCTTTTGTGCGAGCAATGTTCGGGAATAACTATAGTACCAATAAATTGTTTAAATCTTCTTCCGTTTTATTAATAGCTATTGCCCGCGACTTCGTTCGCGTGGCCTTTAGTTTATTCCATATATCCCACAAGAACATTTAACCCGGATAAAAAGTATCTTATATGTTAATCCAGGTCATATTCTATATGTGTGCAAAATTTCATCCAAATCCGTTCAGTAGATTTTGTGTGAAATAGGAACATACATCCATACTTAAAAACTTTTGCATTCATAATAATTAGTAGGTGCTAGATGTCATCAACATTACAGAGTTTTATTTTTTACAACTATGACATCGTTTAATAAGGTTTTTTAGTATACAGGTTGTCCCTGGAAGTTGGATCAAATTGAACAGGCACATAGTGGGGGTGATTCCCGAGCTTTTTGGCTCTACAAATGTGGGTTCCATTTTCGACAGGAAAAAAGTTATGATTGATCTTAAATTTTTTCGTAACAACACATCGATTAAAAAAAAAATCAAACTATCAAAGATAACGGTTTCATTTCTTGTTTTGAATGTTATAGGAAGGTTCGCCATTTGCCATTCTTGAGGAAGTTAATTTGACACGAGCAAACATGACGTGTGACAAAACATTAAGGTTGGGTTGCACGAACTTACTTTAACTTTAACTGTTCAGTTAAAACACCGGTTAGGTAAAAAATGCGTTGCACCATTTTGACAATGGTCAAATGACGTCATAACTTAACTCTAACCCTAACCGCCCAAAATCGACCAGTTAAAGTTAAAGTTATTGTCAAGTATCTGTCATGCATGTCGAATATTCTAAAATGTCGATACGAGAAATATTCGCGGAAACTACTTCTGAAGACGATAGTGATTTGGTGGTCAATATAAGGTCCAGAAAAAGAAAAGTATATATCCCAAGAACCGATCGATTTGCCAAATGAGGCGAAGATTCGTTTCTAGCGACATTGAGAGTCTCAAAAATTATCATCCGATGAGGAAGATGTTGCGTTTATGTGTTTAGAGTGGGCCAGAATGATGATTGCAACAGTTTACTATAGTAGGCTGAGCCAATAACTTTTGTGTATGCGAGCCGAAGTGATGTTTTTTTGTTTGATACAAATAAATATAATTTACTTGTAGTTTTATAACATTCATTATTTTTACCCTGTGGATTTCATTTCATGGGTTTACTGAGATAAATAGTAATTTCGGATATACTCTACCTGTGCACCAAATTTCATCTATATCCTTTGAGCCGTTTTAGTATGAACCAGGCACAAACAAACATAATACTTTACGCTGAGGAGTTTGCTGGTGACGGATTTGCATACCTAATAATAAATATAAGACAATATCACATAGATTGCTCTCATCCTATGGTAAGTAGCGAAATTACTTGTGTTACAGAAATCTGAAACAACGACGGTAGGTACCATAACACCCAGAGCCAAGACAATATAGAGAATTTCGGTTTTTACACTGACCCGGGAGTCTCGGGACCTTAGAGATTGCGACGCCTAGTCTGGCATGCTCACCTCTCTGCTACCGAGGTCAGAGATTGCGACGCCTAGTCTGGCATGCTCACCTCTCTGCTACCGAGGTCAGAGATTGCGACGCCTAGTCTGGCATGCTCACCTCTCTGCTACCGAGGTCAGAGATTGCGACGCCTAGTCTGGCATGCTTACCTCTCTGCTACCGAGGTCGATAGCGATATGCATGAGTAAAGGCTATATATGTATAAGTAGTATCCCGAAAACCCACGGGAGCGAAGCCGCAGGGTACGGCTAGTTTCTACGGCTAGGTTCTATTAGTATGGGATAAAAAAAATAGAACATAGGTACTCATTAATATTTTCTTATTTAATAATTCTATTTATAATGTAAATTTTCGAATTGTAATTTTTATTTCTCTTCATTGTAACGTCATGGACCTCCTGAGCGTGTCTGATTGAATCTCTTATTTTCTGGAGCTCCAGCTCCTGCAGTTTAAGCTGTCTCATTGTGCGTGGAGTGTCTCCGAGAGCATTGAATTCACAATGGATCACACTCCACGCACTGTGTTTTTGTTTCGAGCTAACACCGTCTGTCTTTTTGCAGAATAATATGTTTTTATGTTTAGCAACAATTGATTGCAATCTCTTCATCTCCACTTTCCTGAAGTTCCCTGAAACTTTAAGAATTAAATGACTGAAATTACAATACATAACAGTTCCAAAAATAACACGCAACTCATAGATACTTACTTTGTAGGAATGTTTGTGAGCAAGGTGTCCATTAATTTCCGTACCTAGCGTCGATTTGATACAATTTATTTTATTTAACAAGTCTCACGATGCTTTTCGCAAATTCAGTGGTTAAATTAGTAATTAAAATAAAGAAATTGAAAACTTTGTTATTATTTGACAGCTGAATGATTTGACAATTCAATGACTGATAACACCACTGATCAAATAAACTGATAACACCGTATCAGCTTTTTGACGTTACGTGGAGTATTGCCATGTCACAAATAGTTTTCTACAACGAGTTAGGTGTAAATAAGGCGTCATTAGACTTGTAACCCTGGTAACTTTAACTATGCTACCGAATACGATGGTGCAACCCATGTCGCTCAAATAGTTAAAGTTAGCGTTACAGTTAAAGTTAAATTTGACTTTGACCTTAACTTTAACTGATGCTATGGAGCAACCCAACCTTAGGTTGGGTTGCACGAACTTACTTTAACTTTAACTGTTCAGTTAAAACACCAGTTAGGTAAAAAATGCGTTGCACCATTTTGACAATGGTCAAATGACGTCATAACTTAACTCTAACCGTAACCGCCCAAGATCGACCAGTTAAAGTCAAAGTTATTGTCAAGTATGTCGAATATTCTAACCTCCAAAAATGTCGATACGAGAAATATTCGCGGAAACTTCTACTTCTGAAGACGATAGTAATTTGGTGGTCAATATAAGGCACAGAAAAAGAAAAGTATATATCCCAAGAACCGATCGATTTGCCTAATGTGGCGAAGATTCGTTTCTAGCGACATTTCGAGTCTCAAAACATTATCATCCGATGAGGAAGATGTTGTGTTTTGTGTTGTGTTTATAGTGGGCCAGAATGATGATTGCAACAGTTTACTCTAGTAGGCTGAGCCAATAACTTTTGTGTATGCGAGCCGAACTGATGTTTTTTTTGTTTGATACAAATAAATATAATTTATAATTTACTTGTAGTTTTATTACATAAATTACTTTTACCCCGTGGATTTCATTTCATGGGTTTACTGAGATAAATAATAATTTCGGATATAATCTACCTGTGCACCAAATTTCATCTTAATTCTTTGAGCCGTTTTAGTATGAACCAGGCACAAACAAACAAAATACTTTACATCTAATTAAACTAATATTATAAAGCTGAAGAGTTTGCTGGTGACGGATTCGCATACCTAATAATAAATATAAGACAATATCACATAGAATGCTCTCATCCTATGGTAAGTAGCGAAATTACTTGTGTTACAGAAATCAGAAACAACGACGGTAGGTACCATAACTCTCAGATCCAACACAATATAGAGAATTTCGGTTTCTACACGGATCCCGGAGTCCCGGGACCTTAGAGATTGCGACGCCTAGTTTGGCATGCTCACCTCTCTGCTACCGAGGTCGATAGCGATATTCCTGAGGAAATGCTATATAAGTATAAGTAGTATCCCGAAAACCCACGGGAGCGAAGCCGCAGGGCACGGCTAGTCTCTACTATTAGTATGGGATAAAAAAATAGAACATAGGTACTCATTAATATTTACTTATTTAATAATTCTATTTCTAAATGTATATTTTCGAATTGTAATTTTAATTCTCTTCATTGTAACGTCATGGACCTCCTGAGCTTGTCTGATTGAATCCCTTATTTTCTGGAGCTCCAGCTCCTGCAGTTTAAGCTGTCTCATTGTGCGTGGAGTGTCTCCGAGAGCATTGAATTCACAATGGATCACACTCCACGCGCTGTGTTTTTGTTACGAGCTAACACCGTCTGTCTTTTTGCAGAATAATATGTTTTTATGTTTAGCAACAATTGATTGCAATCTCTCCATTTCCACTTTCCTGAAGTTCCCTGAAACGTTAATAATTAAATAACTAAAGTTTCAATACATAAAATAACAGTGCAAAAAATAACACGTAACTCATAGATACTTACTTTGTTGGAATGTTTGTGAGCAAGGTGTCCATTAATTTCTGTACCTAGCGTCGATTTGATACAATTTATTTTATTTAACAAGTCTCATGATGCTCTTCGCAAATTCAGTGGTTAAATTCTAATTAAATTAAAGAAATTGAAAAACTTTGTTGTAGTTTGACAGCTGAATGATTTGACAATTCAATGACTGATAACACCACTGATCAAATAAACTGATAACACCGTATCAGCTTTTTGACGTTATGTGGAACATTGCCATGTCACAAATAGTTTTCTACAACGAGTTAGGTGTAAATAAGGCGTCATTAGACTTGTAACCCTGGTAACTTTAACTGTGCTACCGAATACGATGGTGCAACCCATGTCGCTCAAATAGTTAAAGTTAGCGTTACAGTTAAAGTTAAATTTGACTTTGACCTTAACTTTAACTGATACTGTGGAGCAACCCAACCTTAAATGTTTTTTTTTCAAACTTATAATTCGCCAAAAATAAAACTAGCCAAAAAGTTCAGGAATCGCCCCACTACGCTCCCGTTCGATGTAATTCATACTTCCAGAGATACCTTATATTTTATCTCGTTTTTTATCGAATATGCACTTGACGGCAGGGCCGTCTTAAGCTATAGTGGGGCCCCTGGGCACAAGAATTTGGCGCCCCTTTTGGAAAGTAAAGAAAGCTAATTTTTATTATGGTTATGTATATACACGTATAAAACGTAGCATCATCATTTCAGCCACATGACGTCTTCTGCTGAACATAGGCCTCCCCCAGCCACTTCCAGGTCGGCGGGTTGGAAGCGGCCTGCATCCAGCGGCTTCCTGAAACCTTTACCCGGTCGTTTGTCCACCTTGTGGGTGGACGTCTCATGACGCTGCGCTTTCCGGTACGTGGCCTCTATTCCAGAACCTTTCTGCCCAATCGGCCAGGCTCTACGTGCTATGTGCCCCGCCCACTGACACGTTAGCATGCTAATCCGTGGGGCTATATCGCGCGACTTTTGTTTGTTGACGGATCTCCTCATTTCTGATTCGATCTCGCAAAGAAACACCGAGCATAGCTCTTTCAATAGCGCGCTTTGCAACTTTAAGCTTCCTTATAAGGCCTATAGTAAGAGACCACGTTTCTGTTCCGTATGTCATCACTGGTAACGTAAGGTATATAACGTATAAAATACGTTAATATAGGTGCTATGCTTCTTGAACTGTTTTACCTCCAACGTTAATATCGCCTTATCTTGAACCAAAGCGAGGCTATTACACGTAAACTGTAAGGACCGGAAGGAAAATCTCTAAGCTCTAGACAAGTTACAAAATAATATTTCATTTTCAAACGCTCTGCAAAGGCGGGTTCACATTTGTTCAATCTGAAAAAAATCTAGAAGTATAAAAAAAAATGAGAACAATAAATGAATAGAATTTAAGGCTTGCTGGTGATTCCTCTTAATTAAAACACGTTTATTTTATTTTAAATATAAAATTCCTATTTATACGATTTTAATTCGTAAAACTGTCAGAACTAGAGACAATGACTCTTTAACACACCAGAGATCACTGCACAAGCGATTAAGTTATCGAACCACTTATCGGATTCACACAGAACGCAAACCTATAACGAGCCAACTTTAAGTGGTTTAAGTTACTATATTTTTATACGTAATTTAAGTTGTTAAGAACATATTCTATTTACACAAATATATAAATAAATTAATAAACTAAAACAATGTAATATAAAGTAAATAATATTTACAAAAATGTACATAAAAGTTTAAAAATAATGTATATAAACGTGTACAAAAACTCAAAATCACCCATACCCAAGAAGAGTTACAGGTGCCCAGAAGGCTGGCAGCATTACATTTAAAATAAAATAAACGTGTTTTAATTAAGAGGAATCACCAGCAAAAATTTACTTTTAATTAGGCTTGCTTCTGATTTAAACAATGGATTAAAAAAAATGATTTTCGAGTTTTTTGGAATCGGCTCCGAACGCCGCCAAATTCAGTTCCTATACTATTTCATATGAATATTTTTCTTCGTTTATTTTAATGTAGTTTTTTTATCAAAATATGATTTTAATTATGTTTCGTTCAACATATCTTATAATAAAGTCTACTAAAAACTTAATTCAGGTAAAAAATACATCCAATATTTCCTGACGCTTAATGAATATCAGATTAGCTGGGACGCTTATGTTTAGTATAAAAATATTCATCTGTTTTAAATTCATACGACAGCTGGGTCGCCTGTAGCAAGGTGACGACTAATGATTAACATTATGGAAGCCTCGAATTTTAGAATTTTTTACACTGTCGTTTATAAAGTTTAGGTGGTTTTGCCATGCTTCCACCACGCGGGCCCAGTAAGGGAAAAAGGGATGTTGTAAGGCCAGTTAGAGAGTTTATGGGCTGATAACGAATTAAACATATCTCTGCCACTTCTGCAGAAGTCGGCTGGCAGTAATAGGCGCTATTAACCCACTACATCCCAAACTGGGAATGTAAAGAGACAAGTCCGCGAGTTCGAGGAGCAGTGTAAAGCTGACCTCGACGCTAAGCGCGATGAGCTAAAGGCCCGTCCTTCTGCCGCCATCAGCTATAACTATGTAAGCGGTGTACTAACGTGCCCTCATTGTGCACGGGAGTGCACTGCGAAGATCTTCGGGTGCACCAGCCCAGCCCGTCCAATTAGGAGTCGAAGTGGTCGCCATGGTCGAAAACGGTCGGAAAGATCATCACCAAGGCCAGTTACTAAAACTTACTGTCATATGTAACCAAGTCACCATATGCTTCAAGTCGAGTTTGAAGCGACAACTTTTAACGTGCCTTGCATGATTGTGATTTTCACATCTTAACATCCCATCGTGAGTACCAAGCTTATAAAACAAGATAATGATGATGTGAAATTTGAAGCGATAAGTAGGTGTGTGTTCATAAACTTGTGACGTTATCTTTGGAAGGGTTAGCAAGATTTATAGACTAAGGGCTTGCGCACAAACAGGGTATAGTTTCCACATAAATCAAAAAGCAATTTAGTTTGGATAGTGTGGAAGAAATAGACGTACTGGGCTATGGAAAAGTACTTACTGTTCGTGATATATGAGTCATATATCATTCAACATTTATACACAAGTAGTTATAGCATGACGATGAATGAGATTACTTGGAATGTTTGGTATACTTTGAACGCCTATTATACATACACAGTATTTTTTTAACTGTCTTAAAGCCGAAGCCCACGTTATGTAACCATCCTAATAAACCTCTAGGAAGTATTATTTTTCTATTATCAACCTTATCATTTTTAAGTAAAAAATAACAAATAATTCAAGATAGTAATGTATCATCCTGTTTATAATGTTATGGTTTCAACAATGCGTAGTCCTTGACCTTGCCGCCTCCACGCGTGCAGCACCATCCACGTAGATTATAATATCCGTGTACAGGATGTTTGAAATTAAATTTTGCTTATAATTATTTTAATTTTTTAGTTTTTGAATAATTAATAATAACCAAGTTTTATTATACAAATGACATGTAGTTATTGGATACTTTAAGTGGCCTTCGGCTTTAAGACGGTTAAAAAAGCACGGTGTATACTAATAGTACCTATTACTTTATTATTATTTTTTTATTATTATTTATTTATAAGGTACACCAACAGCGAAACACATAAAACATTAACAACAACACGATAACAAGTATATGGTTAAATATGTTTGCCAATTACAGGTATACACAACATCTACCGTAATGTGTAGCTCAGTTTTAATTAACTGAACTAAAACTAAATTAACTAAAAATAAAACAAACAAAATAACTACTTAAAACTAAATAAATAAATAAATTTAAAAAAAAACACAAAAGACAAAACTAACTAGGGAATGAGTGTGTGCTGAGAGGGCAAAAGTAAGTGGTCAATTTTTTTTTGAAGCTTCGGGCAGAGTCGCCGAAAATGTCAATGTCCGGTACCTTGGTCATAATTTCATTGTAGGTGTTACAAATTCTGGCCAAGGGACAATGCGTGCCTAAATTTGTTAAAAGTGTACAAATAAGCTCGCTTTATTAAAAGTGTACAAATATACACCCTTAAGATTTTAATCTTATGTTAAACGATTTTAAGAAACGTCTTTTTCAACTCGCTATTAATATCAATGAATAAATAAATAAAATATCGAACCCATGATTTTCATAAGGTCATGATTTTCAGAAAATAGTAGGAAAATACAAATTTAAACCTCAAATTTCTTATAAAGGTCATCTTTTGTGCTCGTACCAATTTGTTTTCAAATGTGTTGTTTGCCCGAGCTAAAACTGTTAAAATAGAACAGAAATCGATCAGACAATAAACAAACGTTAAATCACAATGCAGTAAAGAATAGCGTCGACAATAATTGCATTCGACATTAGCAAGCGCTATCTGGTCGTTAATTTAATTAAAAACGAAAACTTTCAACTTAATTTTCATTCAGAACATAAATTGGCGAGACTCCAGCCCTGGGTCTATTTTAAAGCCAGCGTTTTCATTATAGTACAGAGTATTTCACAAAGGCTTTAGCAAATGGACGATGGCAAATAAAAACCTGGCACCTGTTTATTATATTAGCTAATTAATTAAGTAGAGTAACACAATTAATGTTTACATCTCTGCTAATTCTAAAGCTTTGGGTTGAGTTCATTTTTTTAACCGCGCAGACTTAATAACGTCTAATAAACGAAATTTCTATTTTATAATGCTGTACCTAAGAATATGGAAAAATCGTCATAAAAATGTCCTAATAGTAATCCTGTCTTTTTAGGGTTCCGTACCCAAAGGGCAAAACGGGACTCTATTACTAAGACTCCGCTGTCCGTCTGTCACCAGGCTGTATCTTAGGAACCGTGATAGTTAGACAGTTGAAATTTTCACAGATGATGTATTTCTGTTGCCGCTATAACAACAAATAATAAAAAACTTAGCTCGTTTTTGCTTGATGTTGATAACGGCAACGGACGCTTGAAATATTCACAAAATATTTAGTTATATTATATTCATTATAAAATTATATAATTAAATAAAACAAATATTTAAGGGGGCTCCCATACAAAAAACGTGATTTTTTTGCCGTTTTTATAGATAATGGTACAGAACCCTTCGTGCGCGAGTCCGCCTTGCACTTGGCCGGTTTTTTAGGGTACCCAAAGGGCAAAACGGGACCCTATTACTAAGGCTCCGCTGTCCGTCTGTCACAGGCTGTATCTGAAGAACCGTGATAGTTAGACAGTTGAAATTTTTACAGATGATGTATTTCTGTTGCCGCTATAACAACAAATACTAAAAAACAGAATACAATATATATTTAAGGGGGCTCCCATACAACAAACGTGATTTTTTTCCGTTTTTATAGATAATGGTACAGAACCCTTCATGCGTGATTCCGACTCGCACTTGACCGGGTTTTTTATTCTGATATTTATACAATACAACAACCAGAACATAGAAAACCAGCCTTGACACACATACTACATACTACCCACGTTTTGTAAAAAACATTCTCGTCAAATGGAAGTCAGTTAAAGGAAATTTGTAAGGCTTTCTGATTGATTTTACCAAATATTTTTTTCTTTGATGTAAAAATAAAAGCCATTAGCAAATACAACGTGTGACGTGTTCAGTCTTACATTTATTTAGTACACGTGCAGAGAATTACTATTTTCAGGCACAAAAAATACTTTTCTAAAAACTATCACAACAGTTCTTTGGTTTAAACATTCCTATGCACTGCTGGCCAATATCATTATATTATATTTATAAAAAAAATAAGCTACAAAAATGCATTACACTATTCAAGTAAGCAGAACTATTTATTATGCAGTAATCGGCGTAACCGACTCGCACTTGGCCAGTTTTTTTTAATTTAATTGGTGACCCTGTTCTAGGTTTATTAGTCACCCCTACATCTACGAGGGGTGACAAGACTAAAATAGAGTATACGCTCGCTTAGTCTGATTCTCGCTTTGCATCAGTGGATATATAGTATTAGACAGATAATGAAACAAAACGCTAAGAAGAGGTAGGAAATAACAATAGACATGTTATTAGTGCCATTGTATATCATAGAGAAGAAAACGAGTGAGCAAGTGCTTCGCAAAGCATTTGCAGCAGTGAGAGGAATTAAAATAACTCATAAACCTAATAATTTGATCGACAGTGTACGTACTGTAGGTTCAAAAAAACAGGCTTTGTAGGGAATACTTTGATGTGAGAATTTGCGGGCGAGAACGAAACTCTGTCCTAGTGCATGATTACAGCATTACTCGCGTTCTTTGATGTTTGCTTGAGATTTCTAAATAAACCTTGCATACGGCAAAGTAAACAGGGAACCTTTTTTCATTTTTACTGAAAAGAAACTATAAAGTTTTGAGATAGTTAAAAAAAAGAAAACATCGTTTTATTTAAATTAAACTAAACCGTATATATATATGTTAATTTGAAATTTTCATATGCCGTAGAAAAAACTGGCCAAGTGCGTGTCGTACCCCGCGCAGTGTAGGGTTCCGTAGTTGCCTGTCGTTACCACAATATATTTTAGAAGGAGTCTTAATTGTATTTATTTATTTATTTTCATCTAAGTCACTTTTAATGTTTTCTTCTAAGGAATTTAACAATAATTAGCACTTTAAAGTCGAATATATCGCAAACGGATCTCTAAATCGTAAAATTGTCTTGGCAACCCCTCAGTCATTTTAAAGAACCTATTCAACGATATACCACGGTGGGGTAGACAAAGAAAAAAAATCATCCCCACATTACAACGTAGGAAAGCTAAAAAAAGGGACTATAAAAATATATATGTTTTTTAAAATTTTATTCTAAGGATTACTTTTTCGGCGTAATTGATATACATATCTCTACTAAATTACAGCTTTTTAGTGCCAACAGTCTCCAAGCAAAACCTCGGACGGACGGACAGACAGACAGACGGATATGACGAAACTATAAGGGTTCCTTGTCAGGACTACGGAGCCCTAAAAACGACCGCCTACATTTCATGATCACTATGACATGATCGCGTTAATTCCCGTTTCATTGAGTTTTAATTATGCAAAGCGAAAGTCTAAAAGTAATCACTGTTATTGTAATTGTTTGTTTTGTTTAAAGAATACGACTGCGGAAGTAATTTCAAAAGGTCACTCCAGTTTGTCGACCTAAAGCTATTCCAGTTTCTGTAATAACACCAGTATTGGACCGATAACATGTATTTTATTTGCCCATAATACGGCCCGGGTAGATGCTGCTTATTTTGTAGTTGCAATCACTAAAGTATACAGCAATTTTCTATACGTTTAACCTCTGAGGTAGCCTCTAGTAAGCACTTGGAGGGCGTCCAAAGCAACTAGAGGTGTGGTTAGAGGCATGAGCGAAAGAACAAGCGAAAAAATAAAGATAAAAATGCAGAATAAAAAAAAACCCGGCCAAGTGCGAGTCGGACTCGCGCACGAAGGGTTCCGTACCATTATCTATAAAAGCGGCAAAAAAATCACGTTTGCTGTATGGGAGCCCCCTAAATATTTTTTGTATTTGTTGTTAAAGTGGCAACAGAAATACATCATCTGTCCCATTTTACCCTTTGGGTACGGAACCCTCAAAACTGTTTTAACCGATTTATATAAATAAATGCAACCTCCATTGTGTTGCCGCCAGAAAATACACTAATGATCAAGGTATCACAAGGGAAGGAATAAACATTTTTGTATTACAAACACTTAATTTTGCCAGATACATATTTCAGGACAAACAGTCATGAGCCGATTAAAAAAAAACAGTTTTAGCATTGATGCGAACCGGGAAGCTGATTCGGTTGTAACCTTTTTTTCGTATAAAAAATATTTCACTGGCTTTACGCTTCAGAATTGTGATTTTATCCACGTCTGCCCCTCTAGGATGAGCAACAAAACGTGATATGATACGATATGATATAGCGATTTATCGCATATTTTTTCTCAAAATATGAACTTTTATCGAAAAAGCGAGCATAACCGTGACGTCGCCGGCACGGACATTCTCACTGTTTTAATAAAAGTTCAAGATGGCGGCTATGTTATCATATTTTGAAAGTAAAGAGGCGATAAATCGCTATATCATATCGTGTTTTGTTGCTCGTGCTAGAGAGGCTGACCGTTTCTGGGGTCTTGAAATTGCTGAAATACGAATAGGATATTAGGATTAGAGCATAAAGTACGTATATAAATCTGCTGAAAGTCAAAGTTCGGGGAATGAGCAGAGCAGAATGTGTAGTGCGAAGTTAGCACATCGCTCATGAAAAGAGTGCGCGCCATCTAACCGGTTCGTCTTTGCGAAAAATAAAGTAGACAGCGCGATTCTTGAATGATTTGTTCCGAAGATACACCGGTTATAGAAACTGCAAACGGTGCGGAATTGTGTGCGTGAATTCAGGGCAAATTCGCCACATCCCTATACTTTTACCTACCAAAAACTATACCTTAAACCAAACACGCGGTTGATTAGATTGGCATCGTCCACATGGCCGAAGTTAACAGTTGTATTGTCTTCGAAATAGTTTTTTAAAGGCATTATAGAGCTGCGACACTCAATTTAGTAGATATTGAACCATTGGATTTGTTCCGTCATCATTAAGGATTTTATCGTTTTATTATATTTTTTAACGTATCATATGGATGTTCTGTATAAAAAGGTTTATGCAGTGACAAAACGCAGCCTTAAAAAGCTGTAATGCGCTCTCTGCCCGCGAGTTGATTTTTTGACAGAAGCTTGAGGGCAGTTGCAATAATGAGTTGCACATTCGACCGCGCCACAAACGCACGTTGCTCGTAACCTAACGCAACCGCCACCGCGTGCTCCCCATATCTTGGGATGTGAGAAGGTGAATAACTCCAAAGAATATTCTCCCTGATGTGCTAAGACGTTAAAAACTGCTGTGCCCGACCGAACGGTGGAAGTCATCGATCTTCTTAAAGGTACGTGAGTGCATCATATTTGTTGCTGCGTGCCTAACGTTCAGAACATCGTACATTTCATCGGCGGATTCTAGGATCTGATCCAGGTGTAGTAGAAAGCCACCAATCGTAATTTTGTTGTTGTGGTCACAGGGATACTGTGTTGCAACAAGCAAGTTAACTATTTACTTAGATAAACAGAACAGATTTGTGCTCGTAACAATAAAACATGATTGCACAAGGTAAAGGTGAACCATTACCATCATTATCGTTTCAGCCACAGGACGTCTACTGCTGAACATAGGCCTCCCCCAGTGACTCTCAGATTAGCCGGTTGGAAGCGGCCTGCATCCAGCGGCTTCCCGCAATCTTTACCAGGTCGTCTGTGCCATATAAAGGTGAATACTGACTGGCTTTACCGGGCCGTAATGTACTATTCGCACTGACCATGTTACGTTACGTTTGCTAAACCCTAACTTAAACAAGCCTTAAAACTAAATTTAGACAAGCATCGCGTCGTTTGCTTGTTTCCCTTTACTGACGGCACGAATGTTCGCTTTGTAACACGTTCCATTACGCCTCTTAAAGCCGTTATGGACTGGCTTTTGCAGGATTTTAGTCTGTCACTAATTGCGTTTAAAGCAAATTATTGATAAAGATATAAAACATTTATTACAAAGAGGGTATCACAACGACACATGACAGAACAGTACATAAACATTAATAATAATAAAAAACATAGGACATACTTGAAAAACAAAATAAAAAATGGCCGTACAGTGCCGTTAAGCGCGTCGTGAAGCCCATCGCAAAAGGACCTCACTCAGCATAATAAGTCGTTGCCCACTACATAGGTAGGCTACGACACTGGTTTTCTGTACTGCACCACTAAGCCAATTGTGTAGTTTCGTCTGTTTTTTAGGGTTCCGTACCCAAAGGATAAAACGGGACCCTATAACTAATGCCCCGCTGTCCGTCTGTCTGTTTGTCTGCCTGTCTGTCTGTCTGTCACCATGCTGTATCTCATGAACCGTGATAGTTAGAGAGTTTAAATTTTCACAGATAATGTATTTCTGACAACAAATACTAAAAAACAGAATACAATGAATACTTAAGGGGGCTCCCATACTACAATTACATTTTTTTGCTCTTTTTTATAGATAATGGCACGGAACCCTTCGTGCGCGAGTCCGACTCGCAATTGCCGGTTTTTTAGCACAACACAACTACGAGCGCCATAGAAATCTACTACGACCCTCATAAAACTCAGTTAAGTATACATACTCATATCTAATCACACATAATAGACCTAACAATATCACTACGACCTAACCCTTCAGTTCCTTCTAAGCCTCGTATTAGATGGCAAACTCCATCGAGCACAGATATCACAAGTTTGAACAAGCCAGCCAAGTTCTTGTATAAATCACAGACGTGGGGGAGGGGCTGCAAAACTTGCCCGACTTCGAACCCCGTCTATTATAAACAAAGCAAAAAACAAACGTTTGTACACAGTAGCTGTAGACCAGCAGTAGCTTCGCAAATATTGTATGAGTTATTTAAATTAGGAGAACACAATAGTCATGCATTTATCAGTTATGTGTATGAAGGAGTGAAGACATCGCTGATCCAGTCAGCCTGTGACCACGGTCGGTGTAACCCGATCGAAACTTCAGGCAAAAGAGGTAACATTTTGTACCTAAATTATGATCGCGTTAATTCCCGTTTCATTGAGTTTTAAATTATGTGTATGAATTTTCCAAATGTAAGGGGTTTCTTATGAATCCTATACTAATTTTGACTATATGGGTTATTTTGTGGTCATGGAGTCAAGAGTTATATTTCAAATATATGCGAAAAAGCGCAACGCAGAGTACAGAAAGTATAAGTCCTTCAGAAACTGGGGGCCGTAAATCAAGACATTTCGATTGCTCAAGGCTAGAAATAGCTCTCAGGTATAAGAACAAGACATTTAAACTGTTGCTCACCGCATGCTTCATCTACCACCTACTTAATTTATGTACTAACTGAAGATAAATCCAAGCCTTATTATTATATATTTATACTTATTCAAACATTTCACTTTACTATTATTTATTTACTATTCATACTTAACCTTTGTCAAATACTTAAATACGTTAGAATATTATTTTTAAGATTACAAAGGTAAATTACACCCAAAAAGAGCAGTTCTCTCCTAATACAAGTGTTAAAATTAAACGGAGAGTCTCAATGTACTTGTTACTCAAATTGTAAAATCGATACAAAATTTTGGATTTAACTTCTCAGCTATGTGAACATGAGTTACTGGACTAGAATTATCCTATTCCCAATATCGTCGGAAACGTTGGATGTCGTTATATTGTTTATGTAGGTAGTCGCGACACGTCTTGCGCTGAGCGGAAACAGAAGTGCTCGTCCACTCCGCTTGTTAGTTTCAATCCAACAAATCTACGGTGAAAACTGGATTTGCTGGATCGAAACTCCGTACTCGACTTTAACTTTGAAGCTTTCAGAGTTGGACTGTGGTGGATCATCTCTGTTTGTGTCTTGTAGTAAAACACCTTAAGTGTAGATAAACTTCTACTGTCTTATTCAGAGTGCATTTACTAGTCCAGACTAAGGTTAAACCACTGATTTTTGTACGTTAAAACAGCGGTTTAACCTTAGTCCCGGAATAGCAAATGCACTCTGAATAAGACAGCTAGAGGAGTAGGTATCATAATGGCATCAGAATCAGAATCTTCAAGAAGGTTTAATTTTTAACTCATATTAGCTGATAGACTTACTATTAGCACAACTTACGATTGAATAACCTACAAACTCTATTTTTTACAGGATTCCTATTTTAATCTATCTTCTTAATTTTAATTAATAAAAACATACAACCGAATTGAGAACCTTCTTCTTTTTTGAAGTTTGTTAAAAATAAGACCTTTAAAACTGAACCTTTAAAGCCTTAAACTAATATCTACGCGGGATTATCCATAGCCACACATACCAAAATGTTAACAAATAATAAATAAATTGAACACGTATAATATAATAATATCCACTGTTAATTATATCTCTGAGCATGTTTTCGGGTAAATATTTGCGGTGTGTACAACAATACCGTTAAATTGCCATGTTTTTCGAAAATTACTAATAGGCTTCGCAGTAACATTGTACTAATAAGCGAGTGAGCGGTTTTTAACTCACTGCTGTGGTATTCGCCTGATTAAATATTCAATGCAATGATATTAAAATGGTTGCGACGAGAAATTGGAAATCATTGTGATCAAAGTTTCGATAATTTTGTATCTGTTAATCACCCAAAAATGGTTAAATCAATTTTGGACACAATTAGATGGTTAATAATCATTGAAAATTAATCCTTTTATTCTTAGCTTTAACCGTCTGGTGTAGTGATTCGCGCTCCAGACTGCAATGCCTGGCGGTGGTGGGTTCGAATCCCGTGAGGGGCAAATGTGTGATGAACATGAGCATTTGCACCTAAGTCATGGATGTGTCATGGATGTTTATAAACGTATTTAAGTATGTTTATCCGTTATCTAGTCGCCATAGCACAAGTTTTGCTTAGTTTGGGGCTAGATAGTTAATTGGTGTGATAGTGGAAACAATTTATTTATTATTATTTATATAGCTTTAGGCAGGTTATACACTTCATTGTTCTTGATTGACGACTGCGTTAGATGGAGTTGAGAGTTTGAGACAAAGTCAAATTCGAAGTTATTCAGTAGACATAAAGGCCCTCTTACGGGCACTTATGGACTTTTCAAGAATATAGCTTCGACCTTCCACTGCTTCGGGACTACATATTGGTCTAATTTGAGAAAGTTTTGAGGTTTGAGAAAGTGGTGTAAATAAGATAGATGGAGACAGAAACGCTTTAACAGTACGAGACAGGCGTTAGTTTTTATGCAGGGAACTGATAAATTGATAAACTCACATAAACGTTTTATTTAGACTAGTTTGTGCGCTTTGAGTTAAAATAAAATATGGTCCCTGTTTGAAACCAACCAAGGTAGTAAGTACCTTTGGGCAAAAAGGATTCCATAATATGTTTATCTACAATCCTATAAAAATAAAGTTTGTTCGCCCTGTATAAATAAATAATAAATATCGTAAAACATCGCGTATACATTGCTTTGAACCTAAAGTGAGTTAAAGTTAAAGCACTCGTGTTTTCGGTCGGTTGTGTGTCGGAATTTAAAAACAAATACAGTACCATTACACCCACACCCAAGACAATACATAAAAGTTCGTTTTCTACATTGACTCGACCGAGAATCGAGCCGTAATCCTCAGAAATGGTTATGCAAAGTCGATGGCGTGATTGCTACCGCTACCGAGGTTTTTATGGTTAAAGAACATAAACTATTCATTCAGTTGCGTATATTTTAACAAGATTGTTTAATAATTAAACCGAACGTATATTTAGTCCAGTACGCAAATAATTCTATGTTGTTCTAGCTAGAACCTTGAATAGGCAACGCAGTAAGTAAAGCAGCACACACTTGGCTGAAAAGGCGAGGTACACGGTCTCTAATTGCGCTGTTTGAGCCGAGAGTGTGTACGGTGTGTATGGGGCCAATTATATGCACCATGCTTTAGAAACACTGCATCACACAGAATTGTAATGGACAAATTAAATTCAGTATTTTATTACGAGCTTTGATTGACGACGTCAAAAATAATATATAAGCCAACAGTTGGCGCCAAAGTTTGTTTGTGTGTGCGCCGCTCAGTGGCGCGCTTGTTACCATAGCAACCCATATTATTGTTACCATAGTAACCATAGTTGTTACTCACTCAAATCTGGCCTGTTCTTTGTGTCTGGCCGGTGACAATAGCAGCAACACACTATTTAGACATGTTTATTATCAAAGATTACGAGTTAGTAAGCTATGTTTAGTTCAGAATATCGATTCTCTAAACAAAACAGCGATCACCTAGACTTCATTTCACTAATTGATGATTAATAATGCGAACCAAGTCTGTAACAAAATCGAGTCTATATTTTGTTTGTACTGTTTAAGTGTTACGCGCTGTCACTTCATCGACAATACTAATTTGAACCCAATTCTTAGCGAAATAGAGGCTATGTTATTTGTATCGGTTAAGTGATATTTAGAGCGAGTTTAGTTACGTTTTTTTTTAAAGACTCGATCGAAATAAATTTACTATGTACTTAATTAACTTTGCATTAAAAAAAGAAATAATAATTAACTTTGCATTAGTATGGAACTTTTTTTAAGTTGGTTAACATTGTTGAAATTTTATATTAAAATTTCCCCAACAAAGTATGGTAAGTTATAAAATAAGAGTTTACAAACATTGCCCAAAATAATTTTCGTAGTTGAAAATTTCAAAAAATGCTGCACTATTCGGTGTATTTAACGCTTAGCACAAAATACTGGTGTGCGATATGAAATCCTGAGTTTTATCCTCCAATTACATTCGTGGCAGGACGCGTGCTGGGTTTTAACTAGCTTAATCCCATGCGTTCTTTGAATTTTACGGTAAAACCGGATAAGTGAAATGCAGATTTTAGAGACTATATAAGTACTTTTATTTAATTTTTACCTAAAAGCTTTGCGGGTAAGTTTTTAGGGTTCCATACTCAAAGGATAAAACGGGACCCTATTACTAAGACTCCGCTGTCCGCCTGCCTGTCTGTCTTTCTGTCCGTCTGTCATCAGGCTGTATTTCATGAACCATGATAGTTAGACCGTTGAAATTTCACTGATGATGTATTTTTGTTGCCGCTATATCAATTAATACTAAAAACTAGAATAAAATAAATATTTAAGGGGGCTTCCATTCAACAAACGCGATTTCTTTTTGCTCGTTTTTATAGATAATGGTGCGGAACCCTTCGTGCGCGAGTCCGACTCGCACTTGGCCGGGTTTTTATAATCTGTAAGCATGGCCACGCAATTCACTTACACATTTAAGTACTAAAGGCACTGTTAAAACTTCAACTTATGAACATTAAGTTTAAAATTTAGCAACTAAGGTACTTATTACGGTAACTACTAACTTGTTACACTTTAAAAGCTAGAGCCGTTATAGGTACAGAGTGGGAGAATAAGACCCTCCATCTTACAGGGACAGTGGAAGGAAGTGGAACACGAAAGGAAGACAGACAGAGGGACGGAACGCAGACAACGGAAGCACGGATAGCAAAGCTTGATTATAGTATCATAACCTAACTCTAATAAAAACCGGCCAATACGAGTCGGACTCACGCACGAAGGGTCCCGTACCATTAAGTATAAAAACGACAAAAAATCATATCTGTTGAAGTTGTTTCAAATCGTATCAAAAAAAAAACCTAATTTTTCGCTTTATTTTTAATTTGAATATGTAACCAATATTCTGTGAACATATCAAGCGTCTTCCTGTTGCCGTTATCAATATCGAACAAAAACGAGCAAAAAAAATCACGTTTGTTGCATCTAAGCCCCTTAAATATTTATTTTATTCTACTTTTTAGTATTTGCTGTTAAAGCGGCAAAATAAATACATCATCTGTGAAAATTTCAACTGTCTAACTATCACGGTTCATGAGATACAGCCTGGTGATAGATGGACAGACGGACGGACAGCGGAGTCTTAGCAATAGGCTTAACTATTTGGGTACGGAACCCTAAAAAGCAAATTTAAAGCAATATTTGTACATCACAAAAGAAAAAGATCTAACAAAGTTTAAGAATCGATTAAAGATCCAAGAAAATTTGTGCATCCCGTAAGATACGTGACCCTAAAAATTTTGTCTCATAAAGACACCCTCATGTTATGGAAGAGCGGTGCTTCCTACCACAAGCAAATCCTTTGCTTAAAAGGAAGCTCCAACTACGAAACATATGTATGTAGACTAAGTTGCCTAATAAAGAATTTGAATTTGAATTTGAAAATCAATCGTTTCCCCCATTCTACTCGAACTGTAATACATGCCCCTGATTTTATCAGACGCGGTACATCATACGCAGACGCATTGGCGGCGCCCGCGACCGAATACACATCACTCGCTCGTCAATAAGAAATCACTCGTCGCGGGAATGAATACAATGTTCCAGTTACCAAGTCTGGTGCGTGGCCCAAGTTAAGAACGGTGAAAATTTTCAGGCCCCTTTATGGAAGAAATTCAATAAAGACTTTAAATAATTATGAAAATGTAATTATTTTGCTTACAACTTCCGCTTAGTTACGCCGGCATAGGAACCCCAATTACACTGCCTGTAACCCACAATCTGAGGACAAACACAGGCCCATGCAAAGAGCATCGCCCTCCCTTCCTCAAATCGCATGCGAAACAGACGAATGCAAAAGTTAGTACCCATCACCACAAAAGCCGGCGATATACGTAATTTGTGCCATCACCGACATAAAAACATCGACGCGCGTTTCGCCACTTCACGTGGCATCATCAGGAGTGATGTCGCTTCGGCTGCGCTTCGACGACTCAGACGTCGTATTATAATAATTACATTTTCATAATTATTAAGTTATGGATTTCCGCAAAGTAACGCCTGATTCTATTAATTTTATCAATAAAGACTTTGTCAATTGCGCAGGTGCGAATCGTAAAGATGTTTGGATACAATATATGCATATTGGAAAAAATAGCTTCAAAAGGAGTGTTCATCGTCTACAGCTTCATTCGTGAGCTGAATGGAGGCGACGATGCACGCGGTGGTGAGCGTGGCAGCGTCTAATGTCTACGTAGTTTTCCCTTCTGCGTGCACCCACACTACAAATAGAAAGAAATGGAAATGTCACAAAAATGCCGCGACCAACCTTTATGTCTTTTTAACTATCCATTTATGAATAAGAAGAAGATATGAAAATAAACGCGAACCAATATCTTTACCTTACCCTTCATCATTATCACCACCAACATTTGGATGTCAACTGCTAGACTCCGAAAGGTCTTCTTCATCGAAAGCCACAAAGAGCCGTTTTGTTTTGTTTTTATTCACGCTTGGCTTGGCTTCTCACAAGCTTGCATATGTCATCAGTCCACCGTAGCCGTAGGGGGCTACGCTGTGTCTTCCAGTTTGTGGTCGCCACTGTTATCCACGTTTCAAAAATTGGACAATAAAACTCTATATCGAATTGCCCCTCGTTATCGATACAATTATTATGTATCAGTCTACCGTGCTTTCTCGTGTATCGTTTTTGACGAAACGTGCTGTCGGCCAGTCGAGCTATCGGCTTAGAGTTATTTTTAGCTTTCGATAATCGACAATTATATCGAGGGGTAATTCTATAGAGTTATAAGGTTCTCTGTGACGTGTTTGACACTGAGACGTGGTCTTTGACGCAATATTTCATCGGTTCCCTGATTCCGTATCTTGCAAAAGCATTGCGATAGCAAAAATTGACAAATTTTGGCTTCTTAATCGCAAATTGACAGCAAAAAACAAGCAATCTACTGTCAGTGATGCCCATAGGTTTTGACATCATTCGGGCGATGACTGCGCGATTATTGCTAATTGCAAATTTTTGGGGAATAAGAGGGCCGGGCAGTTACTCTTCCTTCTTTTGTAAGTACTTTTTAACAGGGTTTATCTCCTAACTTGAACCACGTCTGACCGGGGTGGTATAATAAAAACTTTTTCGTGCAAATAAATAATTCAAGAAACATTCCGTTTGTAAGTCAAAGTCATAGCAAGGATATCTTGTATTAAATTTAATCTTACTTTCGTAGCCGTGAAGTTTGTGGACTACGTTAATTATTCAGATTCCTCGGTAAATGCTTTTGGATAAACCGTGATTGATAACGGTAAACTTATTAATGCTTTGTGGAATTGGGATTGCAACTTAGGTTTTAGTTAATTTCGAGTAGATTAATATTTGTTGATAATTATATAAATGATTAATAGGTATAATTATTATGTTGAGTTGAGGCTATGACTTGGAAAACGTGGTGTAGGTTGCCCCCTGGCAAGGTGAACTGATGATTTTAGTCAAAAGTCAGCATCGGATGGTAAATAAAAGCCGAGGATTGGACTCAACACTAGCATGGGGTAAGGCCTATTTAAATCAGTAGTCACTATTAACTCTATGGATATCTAAAACTAACTATTTTTAATAAATACGGCAGCTAAAGCATAGTTTTGTGCAGCCAAATATTACAGCTACCATCTTTAAAATTATGAAAGTATAATTGTAGCAAGAGAGTACCGTTTGGCACAATAACACCGCCGAAACGGTTGCAATTCCCCAAAAATGCAAAGCGTGATATCATCTAGCCGCCAAGTGGCATTCTAAAATCGGCGAATACAAAACGAAACGTTAAACGGACCATAATTGTGGCTCCCTAGCCAGCCATGTACACAAATTCATTGCGATTGCGCTGGCCTGGTGAGGCATATCTGTGGCGAAAATAAATTTATATTTCGGAATTGTCTCTCGGACTGGGGTTCAACACTAATGTTAGCATTCGATTGTTTTATAAACGTTTCTATATTATAGTAATTACAAGGATTTTTTTTTACTGAAAATAAACATATTTGGCTAGAGACAACTTCGCGCGGGAAATCGCTAGGAGAGTGCAGCTTGGCTGGGCAGCGTTTGTAAAGCTGCGTCACATCTTCTTGTCGCCACTGCCACAATGCCTCAAAGCCTGAAGAGCAAGGTATTCGATAAATGTGTCATACCGGTGATGACCTACGGAGCAGAAACGTGGAACATGACAGTAAAGCTGGCCAACTAACTTCACGTCACTCAGAGAGCTATGGAAAGGTGGATTTCGTTAAGGGACAAAATCGGTTGCGGGTTCGAACCCCGCAAGGGGCAAATGTTTGTATGATGAGCACGAGCATTCGTACCCAAGTCATGTGTTTATAAACTATCTAAGTATGTTTATCCATTTTATAGTTAACGTAGACATATTAATTACAAGCTATGCCTAGCTTAGTGCTTAGGTCCTCTCAATTCAGGGAACTTACTTATCTTAATATGCTCGCGTCTTGGTGTTCTAGGAATAAATTTCATCTGAAATACATTTTCTAGTACTTCAAGTATTTCTGGCGCCAAATACAGGGTGTTAGGTAACAAACACGTAATGTATATTTACAAATAATACGCCTTGATGCCAAAAATAACGTTGTATTATTTTCTCACAAGCTATAGTCTAAAAAAAACACTGTCTATTAGTTATTAGCCATCGGATCCCTTGTTCGAGTTACATCGCACGCGAGGGACGCCGCCTGCACCCCACGTGACCAGCGCCATATTGGAACCTGCCAATAATAGCCAGGCCGATATACTATTACATTATGACAGAGGCCCAGTAAATATAATATTATGACGTTTTTATGACGTTTTTATGTCTCAACTTTATACTTTAACAGCTGTAGGCTAACTGTCAAAAACTTGACCTATCAAAAAGTGTTGAGTGGTTCAGGCGTAAGAAATGTGATGTTGCGTACGTGGTGGTTGACTTTTCAAAAGGTAAACCTTTTAACAGGTAGTAAACCTGCTCTATTTATAGACAACTTTTCCCTTTTTTTATTTAGGGACGATTTTTTACTTTTATTTAAAAAAATATATTCGCGTAGAAAATGTATCAAACCGTCAATTTTATTTGTCGGATAAAAGTTATCTAGAGTTTAAATAATCGGCTTATAGTAATTTAAATAAAGTAGACATTCGAAATTAAAGCTGAGTGTCATCTGACATCGGCTGCTATATGCCATGCAAAGACTTAAAAAAAAACAAAATCGAATACTAGCAAAATATGACAGGGTGTACCTGTTACGAGGTACAAGATAATGTGTTTAGCCAAATACGTCTCCATCATCATGGGGGTGTGATTTACAAACCGTCCCAATGTAATAAATCAATCATTTGTTGAAAAGTTACTAAAATAATATAAAATAATCCCCAAAAATATATAATCAATTGCAGCTGAAATATTAATATCCAAAATGTCGGCTAATCCACATTGGCTTTTGTGATTTGATTAATATTCGCAATTTTTATTTCAACCTAAGCTTTTTGTTTTGGCAGCTTAGTTTTTGAATATTGATTTACCAAAAGCAAACTGGATTGTGATAGCCTGAATTTGATGAGTACTATAGTGCGTCATGGTGACATCATGGTGCTCACCTAGCCGTGTAACATGTAACGCATCTGATACTGTATCAAGTGAGTACGTAAGCACGAGCCTGCTGCGAGCCGTTCTGGAGAGCGCATTAAACTCGCAGTGACCTACCGAGCATCAGATACTTTACACGCTACACGGCTAGGTGACCCTGCTTCATGGGATCTACATTAAAATCCAAATAAAAACTTTTTTATGCTTATTTTAACACTTGAAAGACTTCGAGAGAAACAATATTGTAGATAGAATTTTAGGGCAAAAATTAAATACTGGATTTCATGCCTGACCAGAACCCTTAAATAAATAGCAACAGAGGACTAAAATAAAAAGGTGTTACATTAAAATTATCACAATAATCTAGAGGTAATTTTTCGAGATTTTCATGTAGGAAAAGATATTGTTTCTTAAATACTACAATAATATTACCACTACTGATAATACTGCATAATCTTATATATAAAATTCTCGTGTCACAATGTTCGTTCCCGTACTCCTCCGAAACGGCTTGACCGATTCTCATGAAATTTTGTGAGCATATTGAGTAGGTCTGAGAATCGGCTAACATCTATTTTTCATACCCCTTAGTGATAAGGGTTGTCCACCCTTAACATTTTTTACTTAAAAAATATTTATATGGCAAAACAACGTTTGCCGGGTCAGCTAGTAGATAAATAACTCTTCATCATCATCATTCATTTCATCATTTCAGCCACAGAACGTCCAGTGCTGAACATAGGCCTCCCCCAGTGACTTCTGTCATCGTGGGGTTATTGCCATAACCCTTACCTAAACTTATTATCTATTACCTTGCACTAGGTACTATTCTATCTCTTTACAAATATAATCAACTAAGTTGAAATTGACTCAGAAACTAGCAAATAAATTCTTAACAAACTGAACAAAGATGAGTTCAATTAAAATTTCTAAAACAATCAAAGCTATTATTCTTTCGTCAAGTTTTCGAGGAGTCAAACTATTTTTCTACAAGTCTCTTGGTCTGTTTTCTTTGCGTGATTTTAATTAAAGTTATAGCGGCCACTCTGAATGAAAACGCGGGCTCAAGGCGAGAGGGAGGGGAAGTTATTCTACATTGAAGTTAATGAAAATAAATGTGACTGTGATAGTATTGATTGCATTGCGTAAACCTCATGCTCATGCATGCTCGTGTGCTCATGAGCTGCATGAGCTCATACCACCGTCACCTTTCTTCCATCGGACATCCAGACGCACCGCCGGCTACCATCCGTTCTTAGTTGATATACCCATAATACGCACTAAGCGCTTCTCATCATCTTTTATAATGCGCACAGCTAAAGATTGGAATTCCCTGCCTGCGTCTGTATTTCCGAGTGCATATAACCTGACTCTCTTTAAGTCCAGAGTGAATAGGCATCTTCTGGGCAAGCTCGCTCCATCGTAGATCCCATCTATGCTCTAGAGCAAGATTGGGGTCAAGAGTAAGCCCATCTCAAATTAAAAAAAAAAAAAAAAAAACCTACTGTCGACTGTGATGTTCGAGTGAAGTAAAAGTAAATAAAATCCAAAGCTAAAGCAATATCTTAAAGTTTGATTATTACTACATTTAGGTAATTAGTAATTTAAAGATAAATACCACTTGAAAAAAATCATCGACCTCAGGTGGGACTCGAACCCACGTCCCATCGCATGCCGGGCGAGTGCTTTGGCATGCGATGGGACGTGGGTTCGAGTCCCACCTGAGGTCGATGATTTTTTTCAATTGTTATTTATCTTTAATTAAAACCTTGCATGGAATTGCTTAAAACATAAATTTACAATTAGTAATTTATTTCAATAATACATAGTTTTATAGTGATTTGAGTATATTTAAATTCTTTACGATTTAAAAAAAAAGGTTAAAATCTTTTTTTGATAATTCGCAACACTTGCATAAAAATAAATAATTAAGTACAAACCTATTGGATAAGGCTTATAGTTTATTTATTTATTGAAACCATGACAACTAAATCTGGGCGGTAACCACGAACTCTTAAAACAATCTCAAATCTGTCAAACATTATCATTTCTGTCAAATTTTGTATGAAATGACGTACCAAAATTGACAGATTTGACAACTTTGAGATTGTTTTAAGAGTTCATGGTTATGGCCCTGTTTTGTGTCAGATGTGGCATAATGCTACTTTAGTTTAGTACATTTTTAGACTGCGTCTAATAATTTGGTCTTCTTTTCTATGACCTCGTTTAGGATTTTATCTCTTAGCGAGATCCCATCGACCTCTATAGCTCACCCATCAGCTAACTGAAGTATAGAACCCACTCAGCTCGATGGACCGACGACCTCAAGAAGATGACATGCAGGGGCTGGATGAAAAGTGAGAGATTATCGTTATGCTCATTGTCGCTTACCTACGTCCAGCAGTGGACTAAAATAAACTGAGATGATGATGATGAATGATATTGGTGTTGTTAAAAAATAAGTTTAATAAAAAACTAAAAACCGACTTCAATATTACTTTTCGCTTTTAAGTCCCGTTAAATACCAAGTCAATTTAAGAAAGGAACTTTTAAATTTTTTTCGTTACTGGGTGTGCGGGTACGCCCCCAGTAAATAAAAATTGGCGGTCTGGTACCTCATAAGCTCCACGTCTGTCACACAAAATACGTTCTGTCGACAAAAAGCAGTATTATCTTCGAACTCCTATCCGTTAAGGAGTTCTGTAGCTTCCATCATCAGGTCAGCAACATGTCATGATGATTACCAGACCAAAAATCAGCCTTGAGTTAGAAAAAATATGCAAAACATTATGGGTGCCTATAAAAATTGAGGGTTGCCCTCGATTTCCCAGGGATCCCATCATCAGAATCTGACTTGGTGTAAATGGGACCACCTCGGAAGTATACCCTTTCAAACTAAAAAATAAATTTTGAAATCGGTCCATAATTGACGGCGTAATAGCGTTACAAACATACAAAAAAAAAAAAAAAAATTCAGACGAATTGAGAACCTCCTCCTTTTTTTGAAGTCGGTTAAAAATAACCCATTTCACCGTAACCTCTTTTAATAACAAACCGAACTCTTAATACCCGCTTTTATTCGGCGTTCCGAATGATAAATGCGGTTTCATTAGAAGCGCGAAGTATTCTAGGTACCACCTTTTTATGCCAGACATATTTTTACTGCTAACAAAATTACGAGCGTTTGTCTGCCCGAGAGAAACTAAGTACATAATAAAATACCTAATAAACTAGTTTATTTATAAATACGCTAGTTTATTAATATTATTTTTCGAGGCTAAGTTATGAGTGGAAATTATACGTAAAAGTTTTATGTATTTTTTATTTTGACTGTAGTTTTTAATGGGTCCATAAACAATGGCTCATCTACCATCCTGCCCTTCATTTTCATACACACTGCACGAGTGATGACCATAATAGAGTGACTTATTATAATGCCGTACAACTTGCAAAGTATTGCTCGAATTCTAAGTACCCATCTAATAGATTCGTTATTGACACGACAGTAAATATAATTTCAATTCGACCAAAAAATATAGAAAAACTTTTGTTAGGGTTCTGTAGTCAAAATTATAAGTACACTGAATGATTAATTAATTAAACAGCAGCATTATACATTGTGACAGGCAACTAAGGAACTTTACGTTGCGTGTGTGTCATAAAAGTGAAAGCATTAATAAATACTTTAACGTAAATGTAAATAGGTACTTAAGTATTACCGTTATAAAAGTTGCAATTAAACTAATCTATATATATACAGGTTGTAACAAAAAGGCGAAATAATATTTAAGGGTATATATGTATGTTATGTGAACATTCAGTAGTAAAAGTTTTATTTTAAAAATAAACACCTTTTTTTTCCATACTAAGTAAATAAATTGTTTTTTTACCGAAAGTGTTGACAACCCTGAATCTACGGTCATTCGTTAGCGAACCCCCGCCCGCAACCCTCGCCCGCCGCACGATCAGCTTGTGGTTTTGCATAGGAACTACACATTTACTACTCTACACGTCCCTTAAATTATATTTCGCCTTTTTGTTACATCCTGTATATATATATTATATTAAAAAAAACTATTTTCCTTGGTCACGGCATCATGTGTGAACGCGACCGATTTTTTGTTGTTTGTTACTGTCAGGAGAAGATTCTATGAAAGAAAAGAAAAAATAGAAAGACCACGGGAACAAGGTCGCAGGCAACAGCTAGTCAAAATTTTTATTTTTATTTTTCTGTATTTCCCACATGCATCATTAAAACACCGGTCTAAGCAATCAAAATCAGCCTGTAGGTTAGATGATTCGATTATTTTTACCACAGTGTCGAATTTATTATTGGACAACATCAAATACATTGCTCTGATCCTATGGTAAGTAGGTAAAGCACTTGTGTTATAGGAATCAAAAACAACTACGGTACCACAACACCCAGACCCGAAACAATATATAAAAGTTCGTTTTTACATTGACCCGACCGGGGATCGAACCCGGAACCTCAGCGATGGCGGCGTCATATAGTCCGGCGTGCTCGCCTCTCGGCTACGGAGGTCGTCAGGTAACTTATGAACTGATAAAATACAGAACAGGTAATTTTCCTCTAACAAGTAAGTGATCGACTATTGAAGTACCTTCTTGCTTGATGCCTCTTACTATGTTTAAGTTATAGAGTATATAATTTTGTAACTCATAGGCTCCTTGTAGACCAACTTACTGACCGTTAGGTACACATAGCATCTTAATAGAAATTAAATACTTAAGTCTTCATAGATCAGGGCGGTAACCACGAACTCTTAAAACAATCTCAAATCTGTCAAACATTATCATTTCTGTCAAATTTTGTATGAAATGACGTACCAAAATTGACAGATTTAACAATTTTGAGATTGTTTTAAGAGTTCATGGTTACCCCGCTTGCTTAGAGAGTACAAGACGAGTTAAGAGTGCGGGTTTTACGATTGGTTTTTTAGCGACACACTTTATAACCGGAGTCCGGACCATTGTACCGGCCTCTTTTGTATGTAATTTCACAATAACCGTCCAAAAGTCGACAAAAACTTGCCGAAACCGTCTCGTTAACTCCACAAACGCCCTAAGGAATACTCGCGATGTCTTCATGCGACTAAGTAAATTCCTAAAATCCGAGGACACCGCTATAAAATTTAAGCTCAAATTGCAGGCCAATCTCGCGTCAGAGGCTCTCAACATTTTTTCGCGTTGGGCCGCGCATCGCGCGTGTTATAGAGTAATTGAGTTGACAGTAAAAGTTATGAAGAGACCGGCGTCGCCGCGGCGCCTTGCCGGATATCAGAGCCTCCCCACCACTTTTCTTTAACCCCCCTCTTTCTTGCGCCGGATACGGACGTACGGATAGCAGAATAATCTGTGCTGTTCGGTTGAGATTTTTTGGAGATGTTCTCAGCTGTGTTTGTATTGACTTTGGATATGGAGAGGTTTTATAATATTTTATATTTATTAAATATTTTAGAAAATTTTGTGACGTGAAATTGGTGTTATAAAAAAATATTGATAACCAAAATATGCTAGCACTCTTTGACAAGTAAGTACATATTCTTTAAAGTTAACGTGATTCAACAAATTTTTCTCATTTAATCTATGAATTTATTTACATTTAAAAAGTTCTTTGAATATCAAAATCGGCTTTTTATTTTAATTATTATTGCAGTGTTCAGTTTTTTGAATAGCGTGTTACATGCATGTTAAAGGCGGATTTTATTAGTAGATATTACATTTTTTATTGGATGCTGTTGACCTTTGAAAAATTATGAAAAAAAGATTCTTAATTAATTTCCGCCACTAATTAATTTCCCTTCTTTTCCCGACTGTACCCGTAGAAAACTCATTCTAAAGATCTTCCGATGAACTCACACAAAAACTTATTCGAAGGAAGTGGGGAGTCATTTATTTTTATACGGCACTATTGTTTAGTCATTTCTCATTTGGCCTCAGTTATGTTCTACGTTCGTCCATTATCTATGTGGGTATTTATTGGTTCACGCCCAATGGTTTTTATGTGTTTTTGTTTCTTGTTGGACAGAGTTCGGACAAATATTTGTTAGTTACTGTCTCGTCAAGGATTGGATAGGAATATTTTGTTGTGAGTTGAGAGCCAAATTCGTTTAATTATTCTTTTAATTTCCAGACAGTATGTGGCATATGTTTTTAAATGGGCAAAATGCAAGGGCAGTTTTTTTAAATTTATTCGAAATAGGTAGTCTAAAAAAAGTTTTTATAGTAAGAAATAAAATTTCTTGAATTGTTACTACAAGCAAATATTGAAAAAGTAAAAGTAAAAAGTTTATATGTTCTATTGCACTATATTCATATTGTGTATATATTCTCTGTGGCTCTACCACGTGTATCTAGTGCTGTTTGGTATATATGTTATCAGGCCAGTGACTAAACCTTAACGTCAGTATTTTACTACGCGACAATTTATAAAGCGAAATAACGACTTGAACCAACTTTTAACTTGCCTCCCTCAACCTCAACTCAATTAAAGCACCGAGCAAGCAACCGAATATTATTAAAGATTTTAATACTTGAAAAAAATCGTCCGCCTCAGGTGGGATCCGAACCCACGTCCATCGCATACCGGGCGAGTGCTTTGACCACTAAGCTACCGAGACTTTAGTCAACTCGACGAAATCTTTCAAGTGGTTTTCGCTGTCAAAGCCAGCGTATTTTCTAATCAATGTCGCCCGGTATGCGATGGACGTGGGTTCGGATCCCACCTGAGGCGGACGATTTTTTTCAAGTATTAAAATCTTAGATAAACCTAGCATGGTAATTGCTAAAAACAAAAATTTAAATCGAATATTATTAATGAATAAAATAAGTATACAGATACGGAACCCTAAAAACTTTGACCACAAGATCAGCGGTCAATACGAAATCACTTTGGCACCGCCTCGCCCTCAGGCTGCCAACGAAACTTAACACCAACTAAGAAAGTTGCCGATTCGAAAAAACCCAAACCGACGATCGGATGTAAGCGAGCATTCTCATAAATAAACATGCGAGAACTCGCAAAAGTCGAGTTCTCATCGAGTTTGGATCGAGTTTTACATCGGCATATGATTCGCGGCTGAGTAAGCAATCACAAGTTGGAAAGAATGGCGCCTCCGTGAAATATGAGGGTAGGTTTTGCACAAGCGTTTTTAAACGCTGCGCTTTTAAGAAAATATTTTGAACGCCATGTCATTCTTTTATCAGACAAAAAAATAATGTCAGTGCTTTGCCGCTGAAACATGATCTGCATATCCTAATAAAAATGTATAAAAAATAAGATTTTTAAAAAGTATTGTTAATTTATAAAAAAAACTAGTAACTAAATTTTTTTTATTTGTGGGTTCATGTAGCTAAAAATTTTTATTTGTGGGTTTATCTAAGATTTATGAAATCTTTGATCGGTTGTTAGGTACCTTAAACTACAAAATATAACTCTAAAAATAAATCTGACAACTCACGATAAGTCGACCTGTAGAATTTAATGACTAGTCCAGTATGTATAATATGTACGTGTATAACAAGTACTCGTGAGTTTAGCAAAACTATACTAAACATTACCAACTTTCAGAACCTATTAACAGACTACTTCCATATGAATTAAAACAGTGACAATGAAAACACCTGTATCTATGGCGTTAAATCAGCTAGAACCGTCAACCCTCACAAACATCACCTGATTTCCAGTGTGATTTCCAAATTCTCGATGCAATATTAGTTTCAGGAGCTTCTCTTTGCATCTTCCAATTATTGGTCACATCACGATCATAAAAAGTATCGAGTTTCTTTTGCACGAGTATAAATGTAACCAAAATTAACTTAATTTGCTCAGCAGGGCTAGCATGCGCGCATCGGTTATTTTGTCGATAGACAAGACAAATTTTGTCTTCGACGATAATTTTGTCGTTTTCCCTAATCTAACGGATCACAGACGTCTCGAATCCTGTTTCTTAATATTTCCAGGGTCTCCCGTTCTTCGTAGCTATATTTTTACGTTATAACACGGCATTGTCATGATATTTTGGTTCTTTTTTTGTTATCGTCGAGGACAAAACGTCATATTTACGTCAAAAGTCGATAAAATGCCACGACAAAATTTTATCGTGTTGCGCATGCTAGCCCTGTAGGTCTTGGTATTCTGGGAAATGCCACAGGCAAAGTTAATCGAAGATAAATAACATTTGAAAAAAATCATCGGCCTCAGGGACCGTGCATGGAATTGCTAAAAACAAAAATTTACAAAGTTAATCAATATCAATTTTTTTTAAATTACATTTTGAGCCATTTTTTTTCTGGTTCCACTACATAATGTGTTTTGTAGTAATATAAACATGTTCCTGCTCTACAATAGGTTATATTTTGATTTGCCATACAGCAAGAATGATAACCAGTTCGTCATCATTGGTCATCAGGGATGTCTCTTCTAGTATTCAGTTTATAATTCAATGCCTTCGCCAGTGTAAACAGAGCCACGGCTGTGATGATAGCTTGGAGGGTGTGTTATCTTTAAGGTACCTGTTTGAGTACAATCTAATAGGACATTTGAGAGGTGTTTAGTTTCTAAAATTAATTACGAGAGTTGTTCTATGCAGCACAGAAAAGAGAAATTGTACTTTGTTAGCTGTTTATTATACTAGAAAATTTAGGATTCTGATTTACTTAAATAACGCTGCTAAATTCGTTTTTCTGTCTAAACAAAAACATTTTATTTCTGGGTCAATTAATAATTTTCAAATAAACTATAAACGCATATATTATCAAATAAATTGCTGATAAATCAACCATGTCATCAACCATGTCCAGCAGTGAATTCCTAAAAACTGATGACGAATATACCTCTATTGATCTTATTGTTTGTCTGTGTATTTTTCGTTACTTCAAATAAAATTAAACTGATACAAAACATAATTTAAGTTAAAATTAAAACAAAACATTCCGACGCGAAAATAAACGCGGCTTTTTTCTTACGCCCGTGCGCAAACCGCCAAACTTCGTACAATACAACCGCAAAAACTCCAAACGTGGAGTTTGAACGAAAAAATCGGAACTGTTGTCATGCAAAAAGTATACTGTACGCGATTTCCGGCGGGAATCATTCGGGAGTGCCGCAAGTTTTTGCCAACTTTTTGCATGTAATGTCTGAGTTGACCCAACAACTGAGTTATAATACTAGCGAGTTGCTCGGCTTCGCACGGTTGTAAGGTCATAGGAGTTTTAAATTTCGTGCATTGCGCAATAGTTTCAATGTGTTTAAATGTGTCAAGTGTGAGTTTTAATACTTGCGTCATTCCTCTGTCATGGCAAGATCTTAAAATTGATTAGTTGGCCAGCCATATCATTATTTGATCAATTTTAGGATCTCGCTACGACACCTCTACCTTTTTACCCCTCATACATAAAAAACGGTAAAGTGCGAGTTTCGCACTCGAAGGGTTCCATACTAGGTTAGATTAGATTGATAGATTGTTGGAAGACATCACATACTTTGCTCTGATCCTAAGGTAATAAAGGTAAGGTAAGTTAAAGCTCTTATGTTTTAAACAACAGAAACAACAATGGCTCCGTGACAAACGAGCAGACAGGTATACAGACAGACAAAAGCTCAGCTTTAAGCTAATAAGAAGCTAATATTTTTCCGTTACGAGTTCAAATTAACTCATACATGTGGTGTGGTTTTCAAACATATTTCAGAAAGATAATTATAATATCTCGGATATTTACTACTGGCTTGAAGTTACTACTCAAACTATGTTTACTGATGATATTGCACTTCGACAAACAAACATCTTGCCATTGTAAAATACTTCTAAAATGTATCATGCTAAAGTGCAAGATATTGACAACTTTGAAAGCTTATGATATCGTCATCTTGGAGCCGGCACGCGCTTTTATCATGTAACAACTAAGTGCAGATGGTGTATTTCTATGATATCAAACTAGGCACTATTTGTTTAGTTGACAAATCTCTATTTTTTATTATTTAATGGTAATATTATTTAATGGAAGAAAAAAAAAATTGTACGAAGAATAAAAATTAAATCGTCGATAGAACATTAAAACATATTTGATATCTCGACTAATCAACTGAATTTCTAAAATAAAGTTCACGGATCGCGTTCGCCGAAAAGAGCGTAGTTTAAAATCAAGCTGTGTTTGAACAATAAAAAATACTCTATTAGTTTCATAAGCCCGACTATCAAGGTAATGTAGTAACAAAATCACTTGACACGACTAAATTATCAATACATGGCAAACTAAATATTGACTCAGTATAAAATAAGAAAAATTGGATCAATAATTTTTGGGAAATTGTGGCTTAATTTTAACAATGCGTAGATTTTACCGAAGCAAGCAAGCAAGCTTTCTTGTGCAGCAAGGTGAAATGGTCCTACAATAATAGGTAGGTAGCAGTTTCTAACTTTATGAAGCGTGGATTAGCCAAATATTTGATACTTTAGTTTTCTTTGTAAGATATGAATGTTCTTATTTTACAAAATAATTATATTATGCTGAATTATTAAATAAAATCAGACTTTTAGGGCACTACACTTAAGCGTTCTGATGTCATTTGCGGATATTTATTTCTTTTGTTTCCATTCGCGTCTGTATCTACCTACCAGAACCATTGGAGGTTCTGTTGTCATAATCTATGGTCCGTGCTGCGCCAGCCGCGTGTTGTCGCATAACGAAAGGCCATAAGTTTGCCGATGTGAAACTTGCAGGAGCCTACAGATTTGCGGATTATGCCGAGCGTTTACTGAGGTGGATGGACTAATCGACGTATGGATAGTGTGGAGGGAGATACTATACAGTATGTTTGTTTATGAGTTATATGGTATATTGTTATAATGTTTAATACATTAATGACTAGACTTTTATAAAATAAGATCGATCTTATTGCTCGAGCAAACCCCCCAAAAGGTTACAAACTGTGAACTGTGACAAACGAACAGACAGATATACAGACAGACAAAAGCTCAGCTTTAAGCTAATTACTAATAATAATCTAATATTTTTACGTTAGGAAAGTATGCCTATAGACGTCCCACTTCCAGGCACAGGCCTCACCTCAACAATAGGTGGTTTTGGGCCATACTCCACCACTCGGGCCCGGTGCGGATTGGTGGAGGGGTGTTGTAAGGCCAGTGACTAAACCTTTCAGTCAGATGTAATCAGACTGCCTTAAGGCCTCTGACTACTAGACAGTATGTTTGTTTATGAGCCATGCTATGTCTATGCTATGCCATGTTATAAGGAGGTGGAATTCATCAGCTCTCTAGACATTATTCAAAATCAAGATTAGATAAGATACCTACACGGCGATCACATTTATTTCCGTGCTCTAATAACAACAACATTTTTTATTGAGCATCATCGAAATCACAAAAGAAAATACTACCATGTAGAAAAAAGCCATCAACTGTTATAAATTTTACAGGAAAGTGTATTTTTAGCTTTCGATGTTCTAGGCCTTACTACAAAAAGATAGACTAGGGTTGAACACTTGTCTAAAGATAAGTGAACCAATTTGAAATGTTGACACATCAGACATTCGAGACATATTATTAAGATACATTTCATATTGGCTGACTTATCTTTAGACGAGTGTTCAACACTAGTCTATCTTTTTGTAGTAAGGCCAAGAAACAGATGTATTTATTAACGACGACGCTGGATGCAGGCCGCTTCCAACCGGCCGATCTGGAAGTCACTGGGGGAGGCCTATGTTCAGCAGTGGACGTCCTGTGGCTGAAATTATGATGATGACGTATTTATTAAGCAAGATAATTAGTGTGGATTTATTTATTAAGCAAGAAAACGAAAAAAAAACAAATGTCATGTGGGCAGTACGACGAGACGTCAATCTAACTATCTGCATATAACATCCATAGAGCTATATTATAATAATAATCCTCCTAACCGAGTTCGGTTACGGCGACCACTTCTACTCCCTATTTTGCTGTCGTCGTTCATGTGCCCTAACATGGGTTACGTACCCAACTTTATTGACAAAGGTACGCATACATTGAGGACATGTTAGAACACCGTTATAAAAATTATATCTTGTAAATTTTTGTTTTTAGCAATTCCATGCAAGTTTTAATTGAAGATAAATAACACTTGAAAAAAATCATCGACCTCAGGTGGGACTCGAACCCACGTCCCATCGCATACCGGGCGAGTGCTTTGACCACTAAGCTACCGAGAGCGTCACGTGGCAAGATGAAATTCCTCAAGTGTTTTTTCTCGCTGTCAAAGCCAGCGTATTCTGATCAATGTTGTAGCTATATTATGTATAGCTGAGTAGTATACTACCGTCAACACTCTATAGAAATATTTTTACAAATATTTGACTATTGGTTAACTTTGACAGGTTGGCTTTGACAGCGAGAAAAAACACTTGAGGAAAAAAAAAACACTTGAGGAATTTCATCTTGTCACGTGACGCCCGCGGTAGCTTAGTGGTCAAAGCACTCGCCCGGTATGCGATGGGACGTGGGTTCGAGTCCCACCTGAGGTCGATGATTTGTTTTTTCAAGTGTTTTTATCTAAAATTATAATTATATCTGATAGCCGCAGGTGGTCGGGCTGTCAATTCATCGCGCTTGGCATCAAGATGAGAAAGCCGCCGGGATTCAAATTCAGCGACTTTGACATTCACGCGTGTTCTCTACTCTCCGCGGTTGGATGCTAAATCCTCCCAGAGAGAAGGATCTAAGTCACATCCCTTCATATGGCGCTTCAGCACATCTTTGTACCTCAAAAGTTGTCCGCCATGCTTACGCTTGCCCTTCTGAAGCTCAGAGTAAAAGATGCGCATCGCCACTCTCTCCTCCGACATACGCGAAGCATGGCCACGCCATCGAAGTTGTCGTCTCATAAGATACGACCAGGGGCGTGCGGTGCATATAGGCAATTAGGCAGTGCCTACCTGGTAAATGAAATGAGGTAGGCAGTACCTATTTACAAATATGTCTCATTGATGAAAAACACTGATTTTCGTCAATAAAACACCTAAGTAGGTATCTACAGCCTACCTCAAAATAAAACGAATGCCCGCCACTGGATACGACTCAATGCCACCTACAATGGCTTGTCTCAAGACTTCAGTATTACGCACACGATCGGACCAATGGATATAGAGCTATATAAAATATGCACACAATTACGATTATCATTTCTTTTATATCTTTTACACATTTTGCCCATATTAATCTGAATTCTAATACATCAGTATCTTTTTCAATAAACAAACAAAATTTGTTGTGTTAATGATAAATCATGGCGAAATCATAAGAATGGAAACAAAAGACAAATCACAGAATTAAGTTTGATAGTTATGAAATAATACCTATTAAAACTGTATTTTATTTATTTGTCATTCAATAATAGACCGCTTTCATTCATTATCAATGACCTTTGCATATAATTGAAGAGATTTGTAATCCGAAATTAACAAAAAAAAAACGAGGAAACATGATCATAAGGTTGTTATTGATAAAAATTAAAAAAATTGAGGATCTGAAGCTGGCCAAATGGAGTTTTTTTTTTGCAAAATCTATCTCTTACTAAAAACATTATGCCGATTGATACAACTTATATCGAATAATCGCCTTTTATGTACATAGGTACTTAACTTTTTAATATTTACTGCAACCTAAAAAACTTTTTATAAAACTATACTATTTCGATTATTCCTCCTCAATTAAATTTGACCTGAGCGACCGAGGGAGTAACTTTCCTAAATGTTGCCATAGCAAATTAAATTTTCCCCAGTTTCTTGGAAACCTTCAAAATTAACATCGCCGAGGTGGCATATCGTTCTCTTCGATTACTTTCTCTTCCCACCCGAGGTCCTAAATTCCAATTTTCATTTCGCTTCGATTTTATTGGCAAAGTTAAGCAATACCTATAACAGATTGGACACATTGTCATTGCGGTTGGCCAACAATGGAAGCATTTTCTAAATCGATCGCGTCTGGGTGTGCTAGGATATGACAAAAAACAATGTTTATTAACTTAACACAAAGATGGTTAATACTACGTTTTTTATTTTCATTTTTATTTTTATCTTTAATATCCGAGGAAGGCCTTGCTTCAGAGAGTCGTTTCTTAAAATGACCCAACTGGGAATCGAACCCGGAACGAATATAATGACGATGATTGTTAATTGATGTGCTATTTAAAGACTGGCCCGTCTATTTTGACAAAGATCGATGCCAGTCTTTCAATAGCACATCAATTAACAATCATCGTCATTATTTCTACCTAAGGACGTCCACTGCCTTCCCCAACAACTTTCATATTGGTCGGTTGGAAGCGGCCTGCATCCAGCAGCTTCCTGCAACCTTTACTAGGTCGTTTGTAAATCTTGTAGAGGATGTCCTACGTTGCGCTTGTCGCTACTTGGCTTCCATTCTAGAGGCATTTTTTCAAGTAATATTATACTAACAAATTTCTTATTTGTTCATCAATTCAAAAGGCAATGTCGTTCGACGGGGAACGTTAAAACAGAGAGCTCAAATTCCTTTTCTCTGTCGCGTTTCTTTTATTGACTCCCGAAGTTTATTAGTGAAATTTCACCTGGAGCAAAGAAATGTGGGATGGGGCAAGCGAAAATCGGCGGCGTTTGTTAACGAATCGTTTTAATTATGTCTTATTATTTCATATTTTAACAGTACCACTATAAAAACTGTTTCATACCATTTATCAACATTTTTCAATACAACAAAACGATTTGATAAACAAACAACTATAATTCACGCTTTTAAATGGATTTTATTTAAAACTTAAGTTTTAGTGCCATTAAAGACTCCATTGAGCCGATTAAGTTTGTTGTGTTGTTTTTTACCATCACCAGCCGATATTAAAAAGTTTTAATGTTAGACAGTTAGAAATAGCTAGTTAGGACGTTAGCTGTAAGTCAGTAGCAAGTGAAGCTACTAAAAGCGTGTTAAAACAAAGTAAGTTTAAAGGTTTATTGTAACATGTTAACTTCTTACTTTAACACCGTGTTTCATTTCTGATTCAAATGAGGATAATTGATGTGTTTAGGATAATTTAGATTAAAAAATATTTGGCTATCTCAGGTAAGAATCGAACCTACGTCTCTTAGTCGAATTCTCATTCGCAGTCGACGAACAGACCCAGACAGCGAAGATGTGTGTTATTTATGATGGACATAAACAACTAACATGCATTTTTTAAAACAACATTTACAATTACTTAAGTGGTTCGTTTTGTTTATTGTTATTTACTTCTGTTTTTTTTTTGTGTTACGTAGGATATACCCCACAAGGTGGTGGACAGACGACCAGTAAAGGAGAACGCTCGATCGATGCAGGCTGCATGCAACCGGCCAATCCAAGAGTCATTGGGGGAGGCCTGTGTTGAGTGGACGTCCTATGGCTAAAAAGATGGAAGTCATCAAGATGTTGAATTGTGTTTATGAATATAACTATGTAGGTATCTATATTAAATTACATATCGCGAGCCTCTTGTGACTCAAATTGTAATGGTATTGTTTTTTTAAGGTCACAGCGGCAGTTTTTTATTATATTTCATCAGAGTTTGTCCATCAAAAACCACCTGTGTTTTATGTGAGATCTAAAAAACTCAATGATTGATAGATTTATGAAAAGAAAATGACTATATTCCAGATTTTATATGAAGAACGCACCTGCGTGAAACTTGAAGCCGATATTGCTTAGTATATCTTTTGATGTCAGCTGTATTAGAATATGATGGTCTCAATATACTTAGGTATTTTAATGAACCTTTATAATAATTGTGAATTCGTTACAGTGGCTTTGTATGGTCCATCCACGACATACTTTTTTGTTTAAGTCTTTTAATGGAAAGGTAAAGAGATAATGTGTCGTGTGGGGACGGCCGTAAAGAATACACTTCCCCACCGCTAACGGAGGCGTGTCGTAAGAGGCGACTAAATCCTGTAGCACGAGACGGGGAGCAGCGTCTGCGTGCGAAATAATATAAAAAACTATGTGGCGAGTATGGCAACAAAACGCCCCAGATGATAGCCGATCTGGTCACTGCGGAGGCCTATGTTCAGAGTTGGACGTCATGTGGCTGAAATGATGAAAGAGATAATAGACTTTCTATCTAAAAACAAAGTTTATCAAAACGAACGCGAACTAAAGCAGATATGATATGAAGACGAAACATAACAAAAACGCTTTATCAACGGAACCCGGAACGGCCTAAGATTAACCCTCCCATGCCAACGCCGTTGTTATTGTTGATAAGCCTAAACTAAGGCCTAAAGTATCCAAGCTTTAAAGTCGTCGACCTCCGTAGCCGAGAGGCGAGCATGCCGGACTATAAATGGCGCCGCCATCTCTGAGGTTCCGGGTTCGATCCCCGGTCGGGTCAATGTAGAAAACGAACTTTTCTATATTGGCTCGGGTCTGGGTGTTTGTGGTACCGTCGTTGTTTGATTTCTATAAAACAAGTGCTTTAGCTACTTACCTTAGGATCAGAGCAATGTATGTGATGTTGTCCAATATTTATATATTTATAAAAAAAAAGTCTATGATCCCAGTGAAGAAACTGTATTTTGAATAAAATATTTTTAATATGGGTAATAAATAACACTATTGTAAACTTGTTTGTGGTTCTATCAATAAATTAAAAGAAAATCCAAATGTAATAACCTTTGACTACTAAATCCATTGTAAAAACAAATTTTAGACTTGTTTTACCTCGAATCGTAAGACAAAGGAAGAATTTTCGTTTAAGCAAAGTTGTTGCATTTTCTCCTCTATCACGTCCTGAGAGAAATAAATCGAATAACTAATAACCTTGTGTATCCAACAATAAATCTAATTTTCTAGAAATATAACAGCATTGAATATACCGATTCGAGGAAATTCAATGTTAATTAACGAGAATGACGAAATTGCGCTTTACCGAGGTTCCGAGAAAATTAAAGTCATTTTGGATATTAAAATTTACATTTCAATGCTTTCTAATTGTCAAAGCTGGAATAGGTTATTACAAAATTGGTGTATTTCATTAGAATTTGTTTTCGCGTTTACAATTTGTTTTACATTGTTTACTTTTATTTTTCTCGAGTGGCAACCACAGACTGGAAGACAGAGCGTGGGAAAACTTCCCACGCGTTTATATAATGACTTAAGATAAGATAAGATAAAGTTTATTTGGCATAAAACTTAAGCTACGTACAGTGATATTAATAATAATACATGCTTATAAATAATTATTTACAAAAGAAAGAGAGCGTTCATAACATTAACAATGCTTACGCTGCTAAAATTATATTAATACCTATACTGTGCAAGGTGTATGCTTGCATGTCATAAAAATAGTAAGTTATTATGACATAAGCATGTACTTCCTCAAGGTTGCAGGATGCCGCTGGGTACCAATTGCCCAGAGCCACTCTCTACTATTATGTATAGGAGGCCTATGGGTAGCAGTGGATTTCCAAACCCAAAAACTGATGATAAATAAATGAATCCTTTCTACAATTACACCAATTATCTGACCCCAAACTTAAGCAAAACAGACAGTTTTTTAATAATTACCTCTCAAATGCAGCAGTTGCGTAGCGAATTCTAAGTCAATGGTTTCACCTCTCTGAAGGTTATACATATAAATGTAATGTGTAAATAAATGTTTTATACATTTCAGGAACATGTTTAAGATTTTCAATGATAACAATATGTAATATTGTCGCAGATGGCGTTTTCTCATAATGTTTGTCTTGCATGTGATTAATTTACTGGACTGAAATACACGCTAAATTATATGTAGGTAACTCCTAAAAGGCACGGAATGATCTGCTGGTATACATTCATTACATTAAGTAAAGAAATGCGTGAATGTAGTTAAACTATACGTTTTCTTAGCTACTCGTAAACTGACAAATAATTACAAAAAAAAAATGCTGGGAAGGTTGCAGTGCCAACGGAGATCTAAATTTAAATTCTATCAATTTTAACATGTTTGTTTTACCACGCGCCCAATAAACTCAAGCTTACCAACAAAATGCAAAGAGAAGTACAAATTGTATTACCCTTAAAACTTATTAAAATAGACAATAGGCAAACGACGGTGGTAAATAATTTTTACAGTCGGCCATGCGAGCTCTAAAGGGTTGAGACTCGGAACCAGCTATCCTTTAAACGCCGGCTCCTAATCTCATTCCCCTTTCAGCTCGAATTAAAGCGGTAGGTAATTAAATAAATCACGAGTAATTACATAGCCCGAAGATATACCCTTTCGCACAGTGAAGGGAGAGCGGCCACAACAAAGTTGAACGCAATTCTGAATACTGTTTGTGTAGGAGTTCTAACATTCTGTAATTGTTGATTGACATTAACAATTCTAAATAATGTTGCATAAACACCATGATTATAAAAAACTGGATTACCTTCTATTCTGGTTGACTACTATGCTGACAAAATAATTATGAAAATGTAATTATTATGCTTACAACTTCCGCTTAGTTACGCCGGCATAGGAACCCCAATTACACCACCTGTAACCCACAATCTGAGGACAAACACAGGCACATCCAAAGAGCACCGCCCTCCCTCCCTCAAATCGCATGCGAAACAGATGAATGTAAAAGTTAGTACCCAACACCTCATTGGAGTTTATTGGGGTTCCTATGCCGGCGTAACTAAGCGGAAGTTGTAAGCAAAATAATTACATTTTCATAATTATTTAGTTATGGATTTCCGCAAAGTAACGCTTCATTCTATCAATTTTTACTTTGCTGACTTCAATGAGGTATTTTTCTCATTAATATTTTGCGGACCCGGTTAGTTTCAAAGTTTGTGTTGAGATTGTGACCGCACAAAAATTTTACTTAAAACTTTGATATTACGTATGACTAGTTATTAAGAACAAGTGTTTGAAAACTGAAACATTTTATATGAAGCGCACAGACAGTATGAATTTGAGCGATTTAGACACTGAATTGCCTCGAATTTGAGTGGATAGTTAGCTCATGGTAACTCCAAATTCCCTTGGCAAGTTTTGTAGTAAGTTTTTGCTCCATTCTATTCCTACCAGTCGCGTACTTGCAGAATGGGCTGGCTGTCTTTAGGATATTTATTTTCACATTGCGTCTATTCCTAATTTTCTATTCTTTGATCTTTTAACTTTGATTTAGGTAGGTACGTTTTTGTTAATTAGTAACTGTTAATTGGATGATATTATAATGGCGGCAGTGTAGGTAATTGTTTACCTTGACATTTAATTGTAATTGTAAATGTAAAGGGAGGGACAATATTAATGAAATCTAAATGTGTTTGACGACCGTCTGGTGTAGTGGTTCGCGTTCCGGAATACAATGCCTGGCGGTTGAAGGTTCGAATCCCGCAATGGGCAAATGTTTGTCTGATGAACACGAGCATAACCTAAGTCATGGATGTTCATAAACGTATTTAAGTATGTTTATCCGTTATCTAGTTGCCATAGTACAAGCTATGCTTAATTGGTGTAAATGTGGAAATTATTTGTTTATTTCTGGAATATAAGTAACTTTACCAGTCCGTTATTCAGTGAGCACATTTTTTAAACCTTATAATTGAAAAAATATAGGTAGGTGCATATCAAAATTATAAAACAGTGAAAAATAGCTGAATTTTTTTTTTAAGATACCTTTTTTAAACCAGCCAAATACAAATAGTACAGCTAAAAAGATTTTATTACAAGTTTATACATAATTTTTACGAAAAATCTACCTAATACCTAACTATTGCAATAAAATATGTATTATTAGAAAATGTCATAATTGTTTAAATATTGTTAAAATATTTGCCTCATAAATAATATTTTATTATAAAAAATAATTAAGCCCCTAGAAAGTATACTTAAAGCGAGAGTTTATCTTGAACGAACAATTCACGAATCATGTTAAATGCCAACATGTCATTCTGCGCGCTAATATTAAATAGAGCGATTAAAATTACTGAGTCAGTACTACTCGAACGCTTTTCGCTCAGTAAATCCAGTAGGTATTATTCTCGAAACCAAGAAAGAAGCAAATTGAACGAGTTCCAAAGACTAATCGAGTAAGTTCTAATTGGCTTCGCTGCGATACCGTCTTGCAATACATCATTCTATCTACATTCCATGATTTTCGTTATGCTGGGGCTTCACCTGCGTGACGCTTAGCGTTCAAATAACGGCATGATTAGCGTTCATTAAATTGTGTATGTGAGAGAGAGAGAGAGAGAGAGAAAGGTAGAATACATACAAAATATAAAACACAATAAACATAAAACAGAAAATGGAAACAATTGACAAGAAGAAAAAATACAATATCAAATTTAATGATCCGCAACGATGTGGTGTCTCATGGGCACCAGCTCAGCGTGTGCTGCAGAAAATTGCAGCGCTGATTTTCAGTTGGAGCCCAAACCAAACTATGTGCACTAAACGACCCTTGTAGCCGAGAGGCGACCACGCCGGACTTTAAATGGCGCCCCAATATCTGAGGTTCCGGGTTTGATACCCGGTCGGGTAAATGTAGAAAACGAACTTTTCTATATTGGCTCGGGTCTGGGTGTTGTGGTACCGTCGTTGTTTCTGATTTTCAATAACATAAGTGCTTTAGCTAATTACCTAAGGATCAGAGCAATGTATGTGATGTTGTCTCTGAGGTCCGGAGATAAATTCCCGATCGGGTCAATGTAGATAGCGAACTTTTCTATATTGTCTTGGGTCAGAGTCAAACCCAAATTCTATTGAATTTTATGTAAATATGCACTACTACGCCAGTAAAACCAATAATAAAAACGAATTTAAAAAAAATGTTTTTAGAGTGAATAGGCATCTTCTGGGCAAGCTCGCTCCATCGTAGATCCCATCTATGCTCTAGAGAAAAATTGGGGTCAAGAGCAAGACCATCTTAAAAAAAAAAACAATGAAACCAATTTATTTTTGCAAATTGGCTTAGTTTATAAGCACTTTTACACGTCCCAAGAATTGAAAGTACCTAAATACCCGTTGAAAGGAGATATATTGTCAATGGTTGGGTCGGTACCCACCTGAGGCGGTTTCCAGTAATATCCTCGATGCAATTTATGTCTTACTAGCTGTTGCCCGCGACTTCGCTCGCGTGATCTTAAGTTTATTCAAAGTATCTGACAGGAAATTTAACGAAGATTAAAAAATATTCTATGTTAATCCAGATCATATTCTATATGTAAGCAAAATGTCATCCAAATCTGTTCAGTAGTTTTTGCGTGAAAGAGTAACAAACATCCATCCATACTTACAAACTTTCGCATTTATAATATTAGTAGGATTCCTTGAATAGTAAAATTTACGCATAAACGACCATAGGTTCTGAGAATTGTTTTACCATTCGTAGCTTGCAACATTTGTAGTCGTAGCATTTCGTAGCTAATGTCGGACGCTGCGCTTTGTGTTCGGCTACGACGTAGACAAAGAGGTTGCTACGAGCGATACTCTGCTACGATCTGCTGCAGTAAACTCGAGGAATCTGTTACGACTCAATCGATTGAAATGAAAACGTTACTACAGGTTGTTAGGTCAATGTTATATCAAGCTGAGACTAGCCTATGTTAACGTATATAAGGTCCGATTTTATAAGTGTTCATCCTGTTAACCTGTGACTATATAGGTGAAAAGCAATCGTAAAAACCAATTTTCAAATGTGTACCATAAAAACTAAAAAAGTAAAAAATCAACAACATCGACTTCATATTGCATAAACTCGTCCTATCTTTGCTACGTTTAACCATCTGATTATCCGTCTTATTCCTTCCCCTTGTACAGAGCGAGAAAGAGTTGAAGATAGGACGAGTTTATGCAATATGAAGTCGATGTTGTTATTTTGTAATCTATTTTTACTTTTTTAGTTTTTATGATAGACATTTGAAAGTTGGTTTTTACGATTGCTTTTCACCTATATAGTCACAGGTTAACAGGATGAACACTAATAAAATCGGACCTTATATATACAGGGTGTAAAAAAAGGCTTAACGAAGCCTTAAACCACGAATTCTATACATAAAACCAAGTAGAATGCAAATAAATAATTGCTGGGAAATAAATTTTATTTTTGGGTATCAAAAAAAAGTAACTTATTACTAACCCGCAATGTATAGCGCGCACGCCACAGACTATGCCTGTGTGTGTAAGCGGATCATATTTCTTTGTAAAAAAGTTTAGTAGTATCAAACAGAAGTCAATTTTGTAAAATTCTTTGAAAAAAAATTGTAACTTTGACTGTCAATAACTCGATAACCCGTCATTTCCCAGGTATAGTATAAAAGAAAAAAATGATCGTAATAATACGTAGAATATGTGGTATACGGCTTCGTTAAGCCTTTTTTTACACCCGATATAAATACTATGGTGAAGTCAAAAATTTTATATCATAATTTTTGAAAAAAATATTTTTATTCAAAAATCAAAAAAATAAAATGTCGATATCAAATTTCTGCATTGAGCATAGTATTTATTTGTATAAATGTGAACAAAGGCTAGTTTTGATATACCCTTTTCCAAACACCCTGTATAAAACAGAAATAAATTGGATTTTAGAAATTGGTCTTAACCAATTTCTAAAATCCAATTTATTTCAAAGTCTTGATAGATCTTAATCCTGGTAACTTTTATTATCAACAGATATAATTTTGTCCAATTCAACAGTTAGCAGAAAACGATATTTTGACAGCTAGCAGCAAATATCCTATGGACGATCACTTTTAGTTTTTCCAAAATTTTCCAATATTCCGGTCAGTTGAATAAAATGGTGGAAGGAATTACTTACTTTAGTAAAAGTAAAGCCTGCTGACATCGACCGGGTTGCTTTTCCATGCTAAAGTGTGTGTTATTATGGTAGCCCTTTATAAAATGTAGTTAATATTAATTTATCGCATTCGCACGGTGTTATGACCCGCGAAGATTCCTGGTTCAGTCATCGTTTTATAAATTGACCTGACTCCAAATCAGCTCGATAAATCGATATTATCTTTTCTAAATTGGAACACGGCTACGTGGCTATGTGTCATGTGGTGCCGGCACGTTAAAAGAATAGCACCATCCCTTCTCTTCCTATGGGTGTCGTAAGAGGCGACTACAGGAGAACCGCCATAAGAAGACGGGCAGCAGCGTCGCCTCTCCACCATTGGCCAAACTGCGATCGCCAACCCGCCTGCCAGGCGTGGCGAATATGGCAAAATCCTCCTTTTGGAGAGGCCTGTGTCCAGCAGTGGACTGATATAGGCTGGTGATGATGATGATGATACGTGGCTAGAAGACACCAAATGGTAATATAGCCTTTAATAACTCCTTGACCGATGACCTCTGTAACCGAGGGGTAAGCATGCCAAGTAGGCGTCGCCATTTCTGAGGTCCCGTATTTGATTCCTGGTCTGGTCAATATAGAAAGTAAACTTTTCTATATTTTATCGGGTCTGGGTGTCATGGCACCGTCGTTGTTTCTGGTAACTGTAACACACGTGCTTTAGCTACTTACCTTGGGATCATATAAATATTTGTCAATGTACAATATTTATAACTCTAATACCACATGGATGTGCGTTCCTTACTTCGAGATCAGAACATTAAAACCGGCCAAATGCGAGTCGGACTCGCGCACGAAGTGTTCCGTCCCATTATCTATGAAAACATTAAAAAAACACGTTTTTTGTATGCTCCCATACAATATTTATTGTATTATATTTTTTAGTATTTGTTGGTGTAACGGCAACAGAAGTACACTATCTGTGAAAATTTCAATTCTCTAACTATCACGGTTCATAAGATACAGCCTGGTGGCAGACAGACAGACAGACAGACGGACAGCGGAGCCTTAGTAATAGGGTGTCGTTTTACACTTTGGGAACAGAACCCTAAAAATGCTAAATAGTAAAGTCTATCAATTAATCACTAAACAAACAAACGTTTGACGGCTATTTCAAACATTGAATCACAAAATATAGTATCCAAAGTTAGATGTTTCTACACTATTTAAATTGTATACACAAAACTCAGAGCTAAAAATATTCCAGCTCGCTTCTATCGACAAATAAATGATGCACGTGCGGTAATCTACAAACGAAATACCTAAACGTAGCTAGTGTTACCAATTATGATTAAAGTCCCGACTCCCGATTAAATTATCAAAATTAACGGTATTTTTAAAACTAATCTTTATATATAAAACAAAAGTCGGGTTTGTTACAACACTTATAACTCGATAACTGCTGGATCGAATTTCATGGTTCATAACTTGTTGGATTTGTCTCCGCTCCGAATAGCAGAATAAATAATACAAACATTGGAAAAGCTGACGAAAAATTTTTACTGTTAGGCAGTACGAAGTTCGCCGGGTCAGCTAGTTTAGAATAATGATAAAATCAATAAACCATGTTTTAATTTTCAAATAAGATATTGTACCTTTACCGCCCGTTTTTTTAACATTGGTGTGTTCGCATAATGATTGTCTAGAAGCGTTGGTTGAGAAAAAAAAGTGCATTTCATAAAGATATAAAATTAAATAGAAAATTTAATTTTCTATCTTCTTTTAGATTGTTCTTACACAATATTTGCTCTTTTTACATTCGTCGGTGGTTTGACCCGTATGCTCAGAAAAAAAGATAATAATTTAATAACAATGGACCCGCGCACATATGTGTGCGTAACGCGAGCTTACAGGTTAAGTCAAAATTGTAAATTTTTGTTTTTAGCAATTCCATGCAAGGTCTAATTGAAGATAAATAACACTTGAAAAAAATCATCGAGGTCCCACCTGAGGTCGATGATTTTTTTCAAGTGTTATTTATCTTCAATTAAGTCAAAATGTTAATAAAAATAAAATAAAATGACTCACGGGCTTGACAAAGACTTAGAAATCCAAGGGCCTAGTGCGAGATCCACCAAATAATCGCGTCACTTACTTTGATCGAAAAGTCAATGTTAGTTTGTATTACTTTTCTTTTGTGACTTGGTTGTTTTGTGCACCCAGGACAAGTCCGGACAAATCCGGATGGGCAGTAACCCTACACGAACCGTAATATTTGTACTATTCACATTGGACTCTTTTCCTGTGGGAGCTCGAGCTAACGAACCGCTCATTCCATTATATCCATAGCGTCAGTAAATACGTACCAAATAGAAATACTACTAGCTACTAGTTCCTGCGGTTATTTTCGCGTAAAAATTGCGTGTGAAGTGATACGAACAATATTTAATTTCACCGACAAACGTGGTCGGTTTTTTTCTATTTGACAAAGACATCAAAGGTTTTTTTGCTGTACTAGCAAACATATAAGTTCCATCAAACAAATGACAATCGCGTTTAGAATAGTCGATTGAGCAAGAGAATCAAATATTATATTTGCATGAACTCAAAATTCAAATATTATATTCTGTTCATAAAATATATCAGTAGATGCTCCAAAACTGATAATTGTAAGAACATAACATAATCATTTTCTCACTAGGTGCTGTAGTTACCAATAATACTAATTGCCTATGATACCACATATCTTGGTATATCTTGAATTACCCAATTTAAAAAAAACGCTTCAAATCCCTATTTACCAAATAGGTTTTTTTTTATTATAGCCTCCGTTGTTGGCCTAATCTTAAATAAAGATTGATTGATACCTCTTCCGGCCTAAATTCAAAAGTCTTGACAGACGGAGTCCGTCCGTCGTAGTTTTATTGTTTCTTATGTTCTTCTTAAAACCTCAAAAACCTTATATTTAGCTTAGCAAATAAACATCACAATGTATCTGGTTAAAACACGGCGGCGTAATCATATTGGACTGTTTCCAAGTTGGTAGGGGCGAGTTACTGCTAAACGTGGGAGTCGAATTAACATAACTGGCTTTAACCGGCCCAAGCCCGTAATAAGATGAGTCGTTTAGCCGGGTTCGAACCTGAGACCCGGGGACAAATTAAAATCAGTGACCTTGAATTTTTCTGAGCGAATAACGGTGCTGCCGGACGATTATCGCCAAAACCGCGATCGCTTCGACTTCACTTCACTAATCGATGATTCATCATTATCATTTTAGCCGACGGACGTCCACTGCTGAACATAGGCCTCCCCCAGTGACTTCCAGATCGGCCGGTTGGAAGCGGCCTGCATCCAGCGTTGTTCTGTTTTTTTATTTTGGAGGTTTTCTACTGTTGCCATAGGGATGTATTTTAAGGTATAATGATATAACATTTTACCTAGATGTACAAGCAAGCACATCAAGTTACCACAAACTGTAAAATTTCCACAATAAATAATAAATTCTATTGCTTGAACATTAACTTGAAAAGCGATTGAAGAAATTTGACAGTTCTTGATACCCTGACGTCTATAGATGGTGACTGCCGTACCAGTCAGTACAGTCACTGCCATGTGTGAACCAGGCAAAAAAGAGGAAGGACCAGACAATACATACCATACCGCGTTTTCGATTATATTGCTTTAGTATTCCCTGCTCAGGAGCTCTCTCATTACTGAGCGCTAACTACGTCACGTGATATTTTCTTGTTGCCAATAAAATGGCGCTGAACGAACAATGCCTATTCGATGTTAGTGAAAATGAGGTGTAAGCTAAGAATCAACGGCAGGTACCATTTGCATAGTCATATAGGTGTTTTCTGAAATGCAAAGATTGAAGAAGTTGTTAAGAATATAGGGTGTCGATTCTCTACAAAAACGCAAGTAAACTCGCTCTTTATCACCTAAGCGATACAAACAAATAGAGCTATTTCGCTAAGAAGTGGGTGCACATTACTATTGTCGATAAGTGACTTCAGTGTTATAGTGATAGCGCATATACCTAAGCAGTACACTGGCTCGATCACGCCCGCTAGTATGGGGTTCGACACGTACTAGTCGTACGAGCCCGAGGCTTCGCGCAGCAATTTGGACGAGTCGCGGAGACCGCTAGTGGGGCGGACCTAGGCTAAGCGCCTTCAGCGCTCTCCATCTCTGCCCGGTTGTAGCTGAATAAGGCCTTTTTATAGTATAGTATTGTGTAAATTATATTTTATAGCATTAACTGACATTGTATGCCCAAGTGGCGGAACACAGCTGATCTGTAATATCTAATTTATTCTATGACATTTATCTACCTGTGATTCACAATAAAGATATTTTTAATTTGAATTTTGAATTTGAATTTTTATTGGGCCCTCAGCGACAGGTCCGTCCGAAAAACAAACTAAGCAGTACAAACTAAGTCAAAGACTCTATTTTGGTACAGAGTTGCTTCACATTGGTTGGTCGAGTTGTCGATTAGTGAAGTGACGTGGAAGTGATTGAGGTTTTGTTTAGATAATCAACAGGCTGGTGGTTATCCCTGAATCACAAAATATGGTATTTAAAAATATGGTATAATGGGGAATTTCTAATTCCACAATACAATTCCAAAGGTACTTTATCCATTTATCGTAACTTAAATTGTTCTTTATTTACTTTCTTTTTTAAATCTTTTCCAATACTCCCTTTTCTTTTTCTGTATAGTGTGCAATAAAGAGTATCTAATAAATATCAATAACTTATTTTTTATTTACAAAAATACCTTTTTGCCCTAAGCGGCATCTTAGCGCTATTCCCAAAGGACGCCTTTTCCCGGCCAGCATTATCTATATCGCACCACGCGAGCATAATAGAAGTTTATACAGTAAGCTTATTGCCCGTAAAATGCTTAGCGCTCATACATTGCTTACGATTAAAAAAAATGTCTCATTGCAGCGTTTCGAGCGTTGAAGATGGACATTTAACCCAAAAAAGCTCTAAAAATGCACTTGCATACTTCTTTCTTACTCATCTCTAGTTTATAGAAACAATGAATAATTTAACGACCGGTGTAATGGTTCGCGCTCCGGACTACAATGCCCGGCGGTTGCGGGTTCGAATCACGCAAGGGGCAAATGTTTGTGTGATGAACACGAGCATTCTACGTAATTCATGGATGTTTATACGTTTTTAAGTTATCCGTTATCCCAGTCGCCATAATACAAGCATTGGTTAGTTCGGGCCTAGATAATTGTGTAAATAATTTATTTAATATATTGTTACCATTCCTTTTCACGAGTTAAATATCATTTTGACGACCTCCGTTGCCGAGAGGCGAGCACGCCGACCTTTACATGGCACCGCCATCTCTGAGGTTCCGGGTTCGATCCCCGGTCGGGTCAATGTAGAAAACGAACTTTTCTATATTGGCTCGGGTCTGGGTGTTGTGGTACCATCGTTGTTTCTGATTTCTATAACACAAGTGCTTTAGCTTAGCTTTACCTTAGGATCAGAGCAATATACGTGATGTTGTCCGATATTTAAAAAAAAATGCTGTTAGGTTTTTAATTAACAGCTGATCCAAATCGTAACTATGATTACGTGCAGTATAATTTATTGTGTGCCTATCGTAAAAATGTTTTCGGATAACTGGCATTTAAGCCATTTTTTATGTAAAATATTATCTGTCCTACTTCCTTTGTAATAAATAAATAAATCAGTACAATTTGTCTTAATAATGAAGCCTAACTCTCTTCCATTGTGGCCGAGTAACGATAAAATTTCTTTTTTTTTATCATTAACGTTTTTCTGGCGGGACGGGTTGCATCGTGAAGTCAAGACAAAATGACAGAGTTCTTACATAATCGTTTAAGTGAGACTACTGTTTCTTATTCAACTTTGACGCAAGATTCGGCCAAAGAAATATGTTTTAACTCGTATTCTTTCCGTTATAATGTACCTTATTAACAAACTACGCAATAACATCTTGTTCCTTTTATTAAAAGACCTTTTATTTGCGCGAGTTCTTTGCCGCTTTAATGAAACGTTATTTGTCTTGTTATTACTTGTTAATAACGGGGATAAAATAAATTATTTTTTGCTTATTGTACAGAAACAAAAAGGAATACCTTACACTCACATTTAAGGTACAATCTTATTTAGAACTCAATGAAACGGGAATTAACGCGATCATAATTTAGGTACAAAATGTTACCTCTTTTGCCTGACGTTTTTAAAGTAATCTTATTTAGGTAGCATATTGTAGTTTAATTGCTGAATGCAGATTAATATTTTGTCTAATTTCTAAATCTGGGCAGTATTATAAAGTTTAAATAAATAAATTCAAATAACTTTTACAAAACAACACAGCAAACAAATCAAGAAAAAAAGTGCTCCATACTTATCATCGAGGTACAAGAGTAACTTAAAAAAACCCCGCCAAGTGCGGGTTGGACTCGCGCACGAAGGGTTCTGTACCACTATCTATAAAAACGGCAAAAAAACAAATTTGTTGTATGGGAGCCCCCTTAAATATTTATTGTATTCTGTTTTTCAGTATTTGTTGTTATAGCGGCAACAGAAATACGTCATCTGTAAAAATTTCAACTCTGTATCTATCACGGTTCATGAGATACAGCCTGGTGACAGACGGACAGATAGACAGACAGACAACAGACAGACAGTCGGACAGCGAAACCTTAGTAATAGGGTCCCGTTTTACTCTTCGGGTACGGAACCCTAAAAACAACATCTAAACTAAACGACAAGAATCCAAAACCGCGTCCCCTTTAATTTTTGTAATAGCATGCCGAGACGCGAAGCAGTTTCTTTGAAAATTTTTAAATCTACATTACACACAACGTATTCCTTTGAGCTTCTTGGAAATAACGAGCGTCCCGAGCTCGTATTACCAAACTACAGAATAGATGATGACACGAAATATCACGACGCTAGCGCGTTTGTTGTACATATTGAGGAACTTTTGAAAGATTTTTTAGACATAGTACTTATCACTTTAAAAAATATTAATAAAATAAGTGCAAGTGCTACCGGTGATGACCTACGGAGCCGAAACGTGGAACATGACAGTAAAACTGGCCCACCGACTACATGTCACTCAGCGAGCTATGGAAAGGTCGATGCTTGGGATTTCGTTAAGGGATAAAATCCGAAATAAGGGACAAACTAAAGTAACGGATATAGTCCAAAAATGTAGGAAGCTTAAGTGGCAGTGGGCTGGCCACATTTGTCACAGAACCGATGAAAGGTGGAATAAGCGGGTTCTCGAGTGGAGACCACGCCTAGGCAAACGTATTGTAGGACGCCCCCCCAGCTCGATGGACCGACGACCTTAGGAAGATGGCTGGCAGTGGATGGACGAAAAAAGCGGGAGAAAGGGTTCTTTGGCGCTCTTTGCTGAGGCTGAGATGATGATGATGATAAAGTGTGAGTTGGACTATAAGTACCTACCATAATTATATTTGATTTGTTAGATCGTTTTCCTCAAATCGAATTCTACTATTTTCCAAATCAGTTATTATTTTAGTCTCTTATATTCAAACCAACTAATATTTCCATTCGCATTTTTCCCAATGGTGTTTTTTCCGATAGGCTTTAGTTTGAATAGCGTATTTTCATGAATATATTCCTAGTGTTCTAGTTGTCTACATTCTAGACCGCCTATTCCAAACATAGGCCAATATTACTAAGCAGGCTAATCTTAGGAAAAAATATGAATAATTAACGTGCCTAAATACGTGCGTTAGTCAATATGATTCGTAAAATCCTCTTAATAAAAAAGCTGCCACTTGTCATGACACTTCAAAAAACCTAAAAACATAAGATTATTTCATACTTGAAAAACAACGACCGCCTAAAAACATATTATGTACTTTATTACAAACAAACACTTAAAAATAATTTTACGATGGGTATCTTATACAGGGTTAAAACTCTTTTTTCCTTAATTAATGAAAAAAAAAAACCTATTGTGAATATTATGACAGCTGAAAGTTCGCAATTTCGAGGGTATAACTCATCGGAATATGTAATACTAACTGTTGCCCGCGATTTCGTTCGCGTAGTCTTTAGTTTATTCAATATATCCCACAAGAACATTAACCGGAATAAAAGTATCATATATGTTAATCTAAATCATATTGTATATTTGTGCAAAAGTTCATCCAAATCCGTTTAGTAGATTTTGCATGAAAGAGTACCTAACAAACATCCGTACATCCATACTCACAAACTTTCGTATTTATAATTTTATTAAAATACCAATACAAATAACACAATACCAATTAAAACTGAATTAAACATTGGATTTCACATTATAAATTAATTCGGCCTCCCAACTCTGTGCAGGTAAATTGAGAGATTAAAGACTCATCGAGAGAGTTGCGATGACTCCGTGATTAGACTGGCCCGCCCCGCGGATTAGTCTACTTCGGTTTGTATATATATAAATAATAAATACTTATAAATAAATTAATAATAATTGGACAACATTACATTCCTTTGATTGTAAAGTCAGTAGCTAAAGCACATGTGTTATTAAAATCAGAAACAACGGCGGTTGCGAGACGATATAGAAATGATTGTTTTTGACATCGACCCGGCCGAATTAAACGCTCGCCTGTCGGCTATTAGAGGAGGAGATTAACTCATAAATAGTCGGACTTGTAGTTGGATGAGTAATATATAAGTCAATGATTGGATGCTACACAATAATAGTATCCATATTATATCATCGAATTGATGCACTGAACCTTAGAAAGTTCTTCCTTACCTCCAACCTTTTGTAACATAAATACAATACATTAAGATATGTACGAACTCATGATTCAACAAGTTCAAATAATACCTCGACGTCTGAACCATCACGTAAATTCTAATTAAGTTCCTACTGATATATGACTATAAAGTATTTTTAAAAATTTGATTCCCACCCAGGATATGTTTTCAATTAAAATAACTTTTGACGAGACTGACATTTTAATATTGAAATCACTCCAGGAAAACCGTTTTCGTTTCGTTTAACGAATTTTTCATAAAACAAAGTAGGCTCGGTCGAATTGTCGAAAACTTTTTTTATTATGGACCCTAGTAAATGGGAAATTTTAATAAAAATAATGGAATGGGTAACACTCGGTTTGAATTGGATTCATTTTATTTCTTTCGGCTTTGTTAAATGGGAAAGTATGAATGATATTGTTATAATCTCGGGTTAGAAAATAAAACGTGGATGCAAAATATTGTGTTGTGACGTTGCTCTGAACACTTAAGATTGACGCGATTGATGAGTCAAAAGAAATGAAATATCTGAAAAAAAGATTTTTTTTTTCAAATCAATAAAATTCAGCAAAAAGCATTGTGTAAAAAAAACAAAAAACAAACTATTAAGGTCCACCCTGCAACCTAGTCGATCCAAAGGTCCCCATTATGCTGGCTGCATTGCCGCGTTGAATGACAATAGAGACCTGCTGGACCAACCAGGAACCAGAGCGGGGATCATTTCCCTTCTCTCTCAATCTTCGCCCTATCTCTCTAAAAAGGTAACGAGCCTCAGCGTCCCATGGTCCAGCTGTTTCGACGGCTACCGGAATCAAGTCATACATTTCTGAAAAAATTAAACTATTAGTTTCAAATAAAGTACCAAGAAATAGAAAATAAAAAGTGCAACTTTAAAAATTGAAATTTAGGTAAGAATGAGTGGTTTGCTGTAAGCTTCAAAGGTTTCAAAGCTTTTTCTAGAATGTTCCAAAGCCAAGAATGTTAAAGAAATTATTAGTATGCTGAATAGGAGTCTAAAAAAGGGTATTGGAAAATATATTTTAATGAGATAAAAATAAACAACATCATCCTTTCAGCAAAATATTTAATGCGCCTTCGCGAAATCACTTACGCGTGTTTACTTGCTCCGGAGAATGGCAAAAGCGTCGAAATGGCAATTAGCACAAAATTTGTTTTTAAGAAAAAAATATAGAGAAAATATGATAGCTTTACATAATGAAAGCTTCTGTTACAAACGTTTTATAATAATAATAATAATAATATTTCTTTATTTTCTCACACAAATTGAAATTGTACATACATGTCAGAGGTAAAGATCACTAGAAGTATGTGTGAGACTGATGCCTGAGCTAGGTAAGTAATTACCTGTGTTACAGGTCATCAGGCTCCCACCATTCGGTTAGATACAAACATAGATTTGTACAAGTTTTGAATTAATTAGCAAATTGAACAAGGATTAAAGTATTAAGTAACAATAATAAATTGTGGCGAGATATGTGAGCAATATAACAACTTAAATTGAATTAATTTATAGAAAGACATATAGATCAATATATTAAAAATTAATAGAGTGAATGCAAAATTTATAATATTAATATAAATTATTTTAATTTAATTGATTTTAATTTAATTGTATAATAATAGAGATTAATTGTGTCATTTACATAAAGGTTAAGGAATTTATAATGAATTATTATTGTTTTTACATCTATGTGTGTGTGTATGTGTGTGTGTGTGTGTGTGTGTGTGTGTGTGTGTGTGTGTGTGTGTGTGTGTGTGTGTGAGTGTGTGTGTGTGTGTGTGTGTGTGTGTGTGTGTGTGTGTGTGTGTGTGTGTGTGAGATCATGTGTTTGTGCGTGTGTAGTGTGTGAATGTATTCATAGTAAAAATACAGCAGTGAAACTAGGATACTTTCACAAGGAAACTCTCGGCAATATCGTAAGTCAAGCCCTGCAACCAGTTGGAAAGTTTACGTCTTATCTCGTACTTATTTAAAGTGTACAAGGGTAGTTCGGCATTAATTTTGTAGTACAAGCGGGATGACAGGACATTAAACTGCCGTTTTCTTGTGTGAATAAGGGTTTTTAAAGTCTATCGATGTATTACCCTTATGATTCCTACCTCCTTCTTAAACCTCACGATTATGTAGAATTGTACTAAGGATAGGTAAGGATATGTAGGAACATAACATTAGTAAAGCAGGGCCATAACCATGAACTCTTAAAACAATCTCAAAGTCAATTTTTCAAAAAAATCTGTCAATTTTGGTACGTCATTTCATACAAAATTTGACAGAAATGATAATGTTTGACAGATTTGTGATTGTTTTAACAGTTCATGGTTAGGGCCCAGGTATGTACTAAATACTTACGTCAGCCCAAATATCGTTAGTTTAAAATTAAATTTTCCTGATATGGCATTTCAAACCCAAATAGTTTAATGCAAGTAAACATTAACAAATCATGAGTATATCGTATAGTATTAATTGTGTTGTCGTTTTTGGAATGTATTTAATTAAGAAAACACGTAAATGATATCATATTCACACTGTATTTCATCATTTTTATCGTTCACTGCCTCGCTCGTACATCCTTACAACCAGTTCTAGCTAATGGATCCCGACTCTCACTTATAGTAATTAATTTCCCCTTGCAACTATCTTCTGAGAATTCCTATTATTACGGCTAATGAAGATCAAAAAACATCTCGGAATCGTGGCTCTTTTTCTATGCCAAGTAAATTAATTATTTTCTTTTATGTTAAGAGGAAACAATGAGAATTGTTAATGAGAGAGATTCTCGTATTTTTAGGGTTCATCGGTCAAAGTACAGAAAAAATACAGAAATATTAATATGGATGTGGACACTAATCATAAATAATTATAAGACATCATTTATTAAATCGACCTCCGTAGCCGAGAGGCGAGCACGCCGGACTTTAAATGGCGCCGCCATCTCTGAGGTTCCGGGTTTGATCCCGGTCAGGTCAATGTAGAAAACGAACTCTTCTATATTGGCTCGGGTCTGGGTGTTGTAGTACCGTCATTGTTTCTGATTTCTATAACACAAGTGCTTTCGCTACTTACCTTAGGATCAGAGCAATGTATGTGATGTTGTCCAATAAAAAAAAAAATTGGAAACCTTATTTTTGACCCGATAAACCCGGTAATGTACCGGGTTTATCAGTTATTAATTTATTAATATAATCAGATTTTTGTTTGCTTCAAAATCAATAAAATGTTAGGCAGTTAAGGCCGGTGAAGAATGACGTCATAGCTTGCTATCGCCATACAAATTATGAGGCAGAGGTGCGTTTTGACAGCACATAAAAAGCATGTCAATTGATTGGTGGTGTCAACTAGCCTATTGCGGTGGTACATTTGACATTATGCATTACATTGTTCAACCACAAGTATACAGACCGACCTGGTAGAGGTTGCAAAAAGCCGCTGGAAGCAGGCCACTTCCAACTGTCCAGTCTAAAAGTCGTATGTTATGCAGTGGACATCCTGTGGCTGAAATGATGATGATGATTACATTTGAAACTGTCCGTAACCCGTCAATTCTCCCTTTATTTTGTGTTTTAGTTTAGTAAACGTCAACTCGGGTCTCATAAGAAAGCTCAAGGTCACTCAAAGGGCGATGGAGAGAGCTATGCTCGGAGTTTCCCTTCTCGATCGAATCAGAAATGAGACGATCCGAAGGCGAACCAAAGTCACCGACGTAGCTCTCAGAATCGCAAACCTTAAGTGGCAGTGGGCGGGGCACATTGCTCGCAGGACCGATGGCCGTTGGGGCAGGAAGGTCCTTGAATGGCAGCCGCGGGCTGGAAGGCGTAGTGTTGGTAGGCCCCCACAAGGTGGACCGACGATCTGGTGAAGGTCACGGGAAGCCGCTGGATGCGGGTGGCACAGGACCGATCTTCGTGGAAATCCTTGGGGGAGGCCTATGTCCAGCAGTGGACGTCTTTCGGCTGACGGATGGAATCGTCAACTCTTCATCATAACCGTAAAAAAAAAACAAGTAACGTAAAAGTAAGTGACCATCCGAAACACAATAAATGTTTAGAGAAAAATATTAAAAAAAAACAGAAGGTCAATACTGAAATAGAAACTAAAAGAATTTTTTGGATTTTCTTGTTTACATCGAAGTGTTTATGTAAGAGATTCAATTAACGAACTCAAAATCATTGCGAATCCTTCAAGCTTAAATGTGACTCAAACTTAACCAGTTTTTATTTTATCTCTCGCGTATTGCGTGCCATTTAGAAATATCAGGGTTGCCTTTCTTGGCTCGAACTGATGAATTACTAATGATGCCGACGTTTTTTGTGGTTATCTTTGATAATAAAAAGAGCGGAATGTCTGTTTGTGTAACCTTTTTGGATTTGCGGGCTTTGAAAAATCTGTAACAAATTTTTTTTTTTTTTAGGAAATCTACTATAAAAAATATATAAAATACTTTTCAAGAGCCTGTAAGACAGACGGCTTGATAAGTGTTTGGAAATCGTTAAAGGTTACTATAGAGCTCAAGAAAATAATAAGATGGAGAAGTTTATATTCACCTGTAGGTTGAAACAATTAAGCCATTCTTATTTGGCAACTGCATTACTAAGAAAATGGTTAGTGATGTTTTTCTTCTATTGTCTCAGTTAAGATGACAGCACGCCGTGGTATCCAAAACTGACAAAATTCAATCATTACTTTTAAACTTTCGCGTTGCATAATTTAAAACTCAATGAAACGGGAATTAACGCGATCATAATTTAGGTACAAAATGTTACCTCTTTTGCCTGACGTTTCGATCGGGTTACACCGACCGCGGTCACAGGCTGACTGGAACAGCGATGTCTTCACTCCGTATGAGAGGCAGATTCTTCATCTACCCTCATAATATTATTTTCACGCCAAGTACCGTCACACACTACACTCACTGTGTCCCTATTCTGCACACTAACCGCCGCGTCCGTATTCAGGTGAGAACTCGATGGTGGCTACTTGGTATGCTGTTGACTGAACCAACGACCAAGAGAGAGTATGACAATCCTCCATAATATTCTCAACTGCAGCTTGGCTAACATAACTGTGAAAATCTCAAAAAAATAAAAAACAAGCGATTCCATACAAATAAGCTAGTTATGATGAAACTGTAAGTGCTCTAGCCTTTGTGATAGTTCAACTTTGAACATTCATCATTCATTAATTACAGTCGACTCATTGTTATTCGCTTTGTTTAGCCAAAATACTTTTTATTACAATAGCGATGACAATTCAAATATACAGTATTCTGTTTCTAGAACGTGTCTGCATAAATATTTTATTTTAGAGTAACCATTTCACAAAGATATACATGAGGTTAAAATATAAAACCTTAGTGTATCTATACTCAGCGGGAGCACCAGATATTTTTCAATAGGTTTTTCCGTGACATGAATCTATATAATTAGGGCTCTCGATGTGAACAAAATTAGATTTTTTTCCGTGCTATTTTCAGAGTTATAGGCCGTTGAAGAGAATCCTATAGCCAGCAGACAACTTTTTTACTATCAAAGAGATCAATTTGTATTATAGGTACATAATTAGGGCTATGCTATCTTTATACATCTATGACAAAACAGTCCTAGGTTTCACTCACCAAAACCAAAATATCACGTTATGAAAAAAAGCTCTAGTCAGCGGGAAACTTTGTAAATACGCAACAAACAATATTCAAATGCATGTTCTTAATTAGGACTATTCCCTTGTTTACTTTGTACAATAAAATAAAAAATACAATAAAATATATTATAAATGACGACCTCCGTAGCTGAGAGGCAAGTACACCGGACTATACATGGCGTCGCCATCTCTGAGGTTCCGGGTTTTATCCCCGGGTCAATGTAGGAAAAGAACTTTTCTATATTGACTCGGGTCTGGGTGTTGTGGTACCGTCGTTGTTTCTGGTTTCTATAACACAAGTGCTTTCGCTACTTACCATAGAATCAGAGCAATGTATGTGATGTTGTCCAATATTTATTTATTTATAAATATATGTTGTCCAATATTTATACACAAATACTTTTGTATCATGAGGCTGGTCAAATATTTCTTAAAATCGATAAGCTAAGCGGTAGTATATTGATGACAAATTATATTCTATGGTCAAGTTATTTACGTCACTTGTTCTAAGCATGTTCTAAATGGTCAAGTAAAAGAAATTATTGTTTTATTTATTTATCTTATTTATTTATGGGTAATTACTTTTACTCAAGTAATCACTTTCACGTGTCTATAAATACGGGTGTAAGAGTACAACTAGCTTACTTAACTCGAATTTCCAACAGCACAATATAAAACCGCAACCAACCATGCAGTTGACAGCTCGAATAGCAGTTGCAACCGTTATTGCAACGGCAATCAAAGTCGAGGAAACGCGCAGAAACTTTTCGAATGCATTGTACACTTCGTGATAACTCAGTTAACTTGAGTAAGACATTTTGAAGTTTTATTCGTATGCGCTTCGATGTAAAATCGAATTTAGCTATAACGGATCAAACATTGTATGTGCTATTACATTATGGTTAACTATTTATTACTTTTTATTCCGACAGAACGAGACACAATAGAAATTTTATTGTTACGTCTTAAGCAATCGCTTGACATTTCGACGATCGTCCGGTTTAGTGGTTCGCGCTCCGGACTACAATGTCTGGTGGTTGCGGGTTCGAATCCCGCAAGAGGCAAATGTTACTGTGATGAACACGAGCATTTGTCCCTAAGTCATGCATGTTTATAAAAAATATGTAAGTGTATTTATCAAGATACAAGCTTTGCTTAGTTTGGGCTAGATAATTAGTGTGATTGTGGAAAGAATTTATTATCTCACAAGTTAATTACGATAAAATATGTTATTTAAACAAAAGACTATTCCTTGAAACCGCGAATTCAACTGCTAATATAGGTGCAACATCTTTTACTATATAATGTAAGCAACATTTTTCAAATGCTCCACACATTATCACCGAAGTGTAACGGTAGTTTGTGTATGCAGTATCTAAAAATTGTTTGCGAATTAGAAAAGGTTGTTGTAAGTATATGAGCCGCTGATAACTTATTATTTAATAAAGGAGTATGTATCCTATTCTTTTGTACAACTAATAATTACTTTCAAAAAAGGGTATAGGTACTGTCTAATGCCTGGCCACAGTTATTGAAACTGGGATGTTATGAAAGCGACCATTCATAACGAAATAAACACACGTACGTGTCCATCGGCCTGTAGGCCGATTTGCAGAGTTCTAGGCGTATGCAGGCTCTACAGAGCGCTTAATCAATGTGTAATAAATAAATCTTCAATCTTTTAAGTCTAATTTTACTGAACAGAAAAAAAACAAAAATATACATCGGGTTTAAATTAATAACACCCCTGTTTTTTCGTCGGGGTTAAATCTTAAACTGACAATTCACTATGGATCATTACGGACTATTTAGTGAAAGGTGAGAGTGTTAAGTCATTTAGATTCTCATTACCAGACGATATACATAGTACCGAAGCGGTAGTAGTCCAAAGTATATAAAAACATATTATTTTTGGGACGTTAGATGTAGACGTAAGGGTCCTATATACTGAATAAATTACTTTATTTATTTATTGAAAAAGAATCACCAGTAACACCAGTATAAACATTACAATTCAGAGAAACATCTAGAAAAAAAATGTTTGTGACTAAAAAATCTTGCCAGCACACTTAAAATATGGCGTAAGCAGAGGAAAATGCAATGATTATAGTTCGCTTAAGTTAACTCTAGTTGCAATAATGCAATGGCAATCAAAGTCAACACGCTGCAACTTTCTTAATGCATCGTGCACTTCGCACTAACTCACTTAACTCGCTCTCAGCCGATAACCTGAGCGAAGTTACTTACGCAGTCACTCCGCTCAGTTTTCTTTACTTAATAGGAGGAACAGAATCGAAAACACAAAGTTCGTCAAAAATATATTTAGGTACTTGGAAGTCGTAAGTTCATTCTGGAAGGAAGGCCACGTACCGGCAAGCGCAGCGTGGAAAATTCCACCTACAAGGTGGGCAGACGACCTGGTAAAGGTTGCATGAAGCCGCTAGATGCAGGCCGCTTCCAATCGGCCAATCTGGAAGTAACTGGGGAGGCCTATTTCAGCAGTGAACGTCCTGTGGCTGAAATGATGATAATAAGAAGAACTGTTCTGATTGGATGCTGAACGGTCGCTGTCTGTACTCTGTCGGAACTCGTCTAAATATACTGAAATACGTACCAGGTTGAACAACAACACAAACGCAAGAAGCAAATTTTTGTGTGATGAGCAGGAGCAGCTGTACCTAAGTCATGGACGGTTATAAACGTATTTAAGTATGTTTATCCGTTATCTTGTCACCATTTTGAAAGCTTTGCTTAGCCTGGGGCTAAATAAGTGGTGTCGAAGAAAAAAAAATATTTTTAGTCTTTTCCCGTTGGATAATTATTCATTTCACTTCAGCTGGACAAAGTCGCAAGCAGAAGCTAGTACTAAGTAATATTGTTGTACAATATCCGAAGAAAGCATCCACCCGGGAGCTTCCCCAGTTAATATCGCGGTTAATCCGCATATTGTCTGATAATCTGCACTATGATGGAACCTGCCTTGCGCTGATCCCTTATTAATTATGTTTCTATGTACATATTAATTATATTTTAGCTTATCTATTTACCATATAAATGTTAGCTGACTTGGCAATGGGCCAAGAATAGGTTAATACATCACTCAAATTCTGCGGAGAACCGTTGGAAAATAAAGGTTTTTGAATTGCGAAAGTAAATTGTACTGAAAGCTGTGTAGGCAAGTCTCCTTTAGCTCGTTATACTGAACCTTAAGGCTATGGGAAGCTGATGAAAGACAGTTACCGATATTACGGATACAAAATAACTGTTTTAACTTATGTATGCCAAACGGTCGCATACGACCGTAAGGCAATAAAATTTAGACTGTGTCTCGTTTTATTAAGCTAATAGGTTACAAACAAATTTTGTCCTGTCGATATCTTAGATAGATCAAAGATAAGATATGATGATAAGAGGCTTGTTAGCATTCGTTGTTCAAAGCATATTGCACTCACTTTAATCGGGGTCTCTGTGGTTCAAATATACACGAGCGAGCAATGCTCTGCGGGTCCAATTTCTGTTATGTGGGACTCTAGCGTCTTTCGAGCGTCGACGTCGTGGAAGCGTCCAATCAGTGTTGACGGAACGCTCGCGCAGCGGCATTTACTTAACGCTGATTAGACACTGCTCACTGACGCTTATCACAAAGACCCCAACATCATTCTGCGCGCGATAGCCGATCGGCTTGACAGCCCGGTTGTCTGGGCTCTGGTTCAAAGTACTAACTCTTTGTTGGAAATTAAATACTAAGAGCATAGATGAAGATATATTTTTTTTTATATTGGACATCATCACGTACATTGATCTGATCCTAAGGTAAGAAGCTAAAGCACTACAACACAAGAAGTGTTATAGAAATCGGAAACAACGATGGTACCACAACACCCAGACCCAAACCAATATAGTATAGTTCGTTTTTCTACATTTGACCCGACCGGGGATCGAACCCGGAACCTCAGAGATGGCGGTGCCATTTACAGTCCGGCGTGCTCGCCTCGGCTACACAGGTCGTCAATGTTACTAACAAATTGGACTTTGCTGTCGAAATAAAGATTTAAACTACAATGAAATTGGTCTCTGTTAATCAAAAGATTGAGTGTGTATGTCACTCTGAACATAATCAACTTTAACATAATTATGCAAATACTATACTACAAACTCAAGAATGTTTTCTTATTGTAACTGTATCTGTATTCCGATTAAGGGAACCAATTTATATGAATACGGATTATTTCGCGGTTTATTAACATTTTATTTAACCTGACGTTTCGAACACTTTACAGCTTTCGTGGTCACAGGTAGACTAAGGTGTTATTCGTCTTTACAATATTTTGAAAAAATATAAACTACCGTCACTCAGTTAATATTAATTTGTGTTCCTATCTACGCAAAAAGAAATCCCATGCTAGGCCCTGCACTGCAAGACCTCTAGATACAGTTAGCTCTTTTTGCGTAGATGGGTAGTTTCATTTAAATGTATCGTGTTCGCGTAAATAAAAGACAACAGTAAGGGAACCAAGTACATCTAACTCGTAATTTGTACGTTCTGTGTATTTTTAGCTGTTAAGAAAACGTTGCTAGTCGGTTTGCGAGATGTTAAGTATATTTATGTAGCTCTTGACATGTGTAGTTAGGAACTTAGATAATGTATTTATGATCTAGATTACACAGTTCATATATCACGAGAGGTAGTGTCAATACATCAATTTTCAACGTTTTTTTTTGGTGGCGGTGGTTGCTTACCTAGCTCTATTGTAAGAAGCCCTTGGCCTATTGTCATTTTATGTCAGTCCTAAACCTGATAAGTGTATTTTATAAGTAACGTAAAGACTGCTATAAATATAGTCATACTTCAATTTATCATGAAAAAACTCCTTATTCTCCAAAAATCTGTTTGAAATCGAAACGCGTAAGCGATTTTAATCACACAGAATACGTAATTTCAAACGTTTCTAACGGTTGAGCAAACAGTTTCCCCTCAAAGACCTCGATATGAGAGGAATCAACATTCCCTGTTTAATTTCCATTGGGTTATAATTACGTAAAAGTGCGGAATAAAGATTTAAATCTCTTAAGTGCGCAGAAAATCTCGGCATCAAAAAGTATCCTTTGATGTTTGATGAAGTTAACATTATAATTTTATATTCATCGTCTTGAATCTACATCGTTATGTTATTATAGACAGGTTTTAAGATACTGTAATCAAACATGGAAGAATATAATCTTAAAAAACTTTTTATGGATCTTAAAACCGTTGCTTCTTTACTAATTGAGAATAAGAAGAGCAGAGCAGCGAAAGAAAACTGAAAGTTAAAGTCATGGGTTCGAATCCCAGCCCTTGCTTTAGATTTTTTGGAATCTATAACGACAACTATTTAAGGTGACCGTGCATCTATGAACACTGCAATACCTGCAAGCACCGCAGTCATTGCATTTTAGAATTCTTTGTATGAAATCGTATTGGACCTCGTGCACATACGCGCGTAGCGTGCGCAGCGAGCGCAGCGGCCGTATCATGCTCAAAATGCGGATGACAATGCGCACGCTGCGCACGCCTATGTGTGCGAGGTTCTTTAAGATTTTACACAAAAATACTGCGCGTACTACGGATACTGCGGATAGATCGGGTATAAGTGCGTCGCATGTGGGGCGGCTAAGTGCGCGAGACTATTAGTGACTGAGCATACTGATGTGCTTGCAGGTATTGCAGTGTTCATGGATGCGCGGCCAACTTTATTCAACTTGCTACGAACCACTCCAAGCCTGTCATTGACACTTTTTTATGATTTTATAACAGTGAAAAACTTGCTGCATGCAGTCTAGAAAAGGGAAAAAAGGCTGCGAGAAATTAAAAAAAAGTAAAAAAAATACGCAAATTAAAAGAATGAAACCTATACATGTAAAGGAATCAAACAGTAGTTAATTTAGTAGGTAGTTCAAATCATTACGATACAAAAGTAAATCATTACGAGCGCTTGTATTTTATTTCTAATTTTGCAGTTTAAGCAGAGAATATATAATATGGTTAAAAAAAAAATATTACATAATTATTAAACTTTGGAAGTTGCTGAAATGTTTGCCACAATTCACAAGAAGCGTGGACGTGAAAGCAGGTTCTCAATGTCTGTAAAAAATTAAAACATAAAATTTACAAGTAGGTTTATTTTTAAATCTGTGGTTTCGTTTATGTTTCTACCGATTAGGAAAAACAATTGTTTTTTTTACAGGTTTTATGTTTCATTTTACATTACATACAAGTGCGCTTGCTCACCTTTTTAAACATCCGTGATCTTGAACTGTCTTATTCAGAGTGCATTGGCTATTCTGGGACTAAGGTTAAACCACTGTTTTAACGTATAAAAATCAGCGATTTAACCTTAGTCTGGACTAGTAAATGCACTCTGAATAAGACAGGAAGAGAATAAGAATAAGAAAGTACTTTCTGAAGTTACTTCGGAAAATGGTAGACAGACAACATTTTTAATTTCTGTAGGTATGATCGGAGGGTCAGTTCATCAGGGATTGCCGGATTTCTTCGACTGATTCTGTGTTTTAACTTAGTAGCGTAGAGTTCGGAATCCCTTGAAGAGATTTGAGGTTTTCTGGTAAACTGATATGCTGTAGCGTTGCTGTTCCGAAAATCATTGTCGTGATGACCCTGACACAGTGGCGGGCATTGGTTTTATTTTAAGGTAGGCAGTAGATACTTACCAATGTGTTTTATTGATGAAAATTAGTGGCTTCCATCAATAACACACAACCTTACCTAACCTAACCTACTGCCTACCCCGTTTCATTTATCAGGCAGGCACTGCCTAATTGCCTATATGCTATGCACGCCCCTGCCTGACAAAATGCTGAACTAGTCTTTTTGAGACATTGTTTTCTATCTAGTATACATTGCTCTTAATTTGTGTCAGTTAAATCTTTTTTTATGAATTAGACCACATTCTAGGTTTAAGTTAAAACGTTGCTCCTTTAAAGTATACCCTTACGCAATTATCTTGGTTTGTTCATTCCCGTCAAATGAAGCGGTCTTGTGCGTTTAAAATATGCAAATTTATATTACATCTTTGAATAAATATTGTCATAGCATATTTGTCGTAAAAGGCTGTAGATATTTTTTTCAAAAAATTTTTTACGTGTTAAGTAATTTAGTATATTTAGTATAAGAGGAAAAGAATTTACATTTTTATTTTTAGCAAACGGTAAAAGATAAAAGAGTTTTGATGACTTATCACTTACACTTAAATATTGCAAAGCATACATTATAATAATATAATACAATTATAATATTTGGACAACATCACATACATTGCTCTGATCCTAAGGCAAGTAGCTAAAGCACCTGTTTTAGAAATCAGAAACAACGACGGTCCCACAACACCCAGACCCGAGCCAATATAGAAAAGTTCGTTTTTTACATTGACCCGACCGGGGATTGAAACCGGAACCTCAGAGATGGCGGCGCCATTTACAGTCCGGCATGCTCGCCTCTCAGCTACGGAGGTCGTCAATAATAACATTAGTGCAGAGTAATGAATATTTTATAAAAAAAAGTGGTAAAATTTCGCATGTTTGGTTTAGAAATTTCACTTTCTGGTGCTTACTTAAGAAACGATAGCAAAGTGTACGATAAACAATAGAACTAAATAAATTATTTATCACTAGTACTATCACGAGATTTATATTAATGTAGTATATGTATTTGATTGTAAAAAAACTTATTCATTTATAATGTTTGCATTTCGAATTAACAAAACGTAAATATTTACTATCGGCCTTACTTATAAAAATCGACTAATCAACATCTTAGTAACTGATTAACTATTAATTATTCACTGCATAACTTCTTAAGAAGTACGTTACTATTTTTCACTCATAAACGCTACTTAGGCGTTACTTAGTTAATTACCACAATTTTTATTTTACTGCCAACACCGGATTCTAGTCATCATTAAAAAGACCCAAAATACTGCCATTGAAGCAAAAATTCAAAAAAAGAATGTTCAAAGCAATGTCACTTGTCAATCAATCTTGGTACCAAAAAGTAGTACTTGTATTTTTCCAAGAAGAGAAAGGTGATGGCTAGAGCCACACAGCCATTATCTAAGAAATCTTTTATGTCATTTAAGAGTGTTTAACACATCACTGTATGCGGGATCCCCTAGATGACAGACAGACAGAAAACAGCTATTCCTGCGACGCCATTTCGGTAATTAAGACCACAAATTACGTATAGCACCGGCGCGCTTAAGACTTTAAACAAGGGTACTAGCTGTTCATCATGACAGTAGGTTACGAACTTACTAAGACGATGATTAACTTTAATTAGCGTTTATGAGTAAAGATAATTTTTAATAAGCTGCTTAGCAGTGTCTTAAATTTAATCACCGTTTATAAGTAAGACCGTATGTGTTTTGATTATACTTTAATTTACCACTAACACTGTTCTGTTCCTTGTTAGTTTCCCGACCGGACCATGCTTTGGCGTAAAGTGATACCATTTCCTGAAACTTGTGAAATCAAATCGAAATTAAGCATCGAGATAACAAATAAACAAAGCGAAATAAGATTCGGCAACTTCTAAGATTACACGGAGCGCGGGAAAAGCGAGTTCCCCAAAAAACAGAAAAAAGCTGCCAAGAGCTAGTCGAATGCGGTTGAAGTGTTCCAATTTTCTTTATATAAAAAAATAACATTCTAATAAAAGGTATAACACACATTATGTAGTCTGTTCGGTCGTCCTATTTGTGAACGTAAACCATTTATATTTATTGCAAACGTATTAAGATGTAAGCGCCAAAAAATAAACTTGGACTTAACAGTCGATTGGAATGGAACATCGATAAAATTAAGTTAACCCAACTAAAAAAATACTTCCTCATTAAAAAGACATTTTGATTCAAAAATCGATTTTTAATCATACATAAAATAATTTCTATGATAAAAAGGGGTATCCAAAAAATATTTCTAATAAGAATAGTCGATTTTGTTATTAGAGCCAATTTACTATTATTGTTAATCAAATTGTCTTTTTAATGATGAAGTCAGTTTTAACTAAGGTTAACGAAGTTTTGTAAGTATAAACGTAATAAATAATATATTAATTATAATACCATTTATTTCTGTCGAACTTTTTACAAATTATGAACAACTGAAACTCTCTGTGAAAGAAATAAGGCTAAATTCAATAGTTTATAAATTTTCATAGGTTCAATGTCTGTATTTAAAATTTTTAGTTAGTTCGCACTAATGAACGAAAAATTTTACAATAACAAAAGTAGTGTAGTAGTTTATTAGTATTGAAAATAGACTGTGAGGCTATTACATATATTTCAAAGTTTTTTTACCTAAATTAGATTATCTCTAAGTAGAAAAGCAGGTCGCAAAGATTACGGTTTTCCTATCCCAGGTGCGGACACCCAAAACAAAACGTACAACTCTCTTTTTTAATTAGATTCCCTGTTGAGTTTCTATTTTCCTATTTTTTTTTATTTATTCGCCCTCTCACCTTGTCTTGGATTATTTCTTTTTAACGGCCCGGTAATTAGAAAAGTTTTAAGTGGCCAGTACCGTACAGCTGATACAATAGTTATGAGTATGACGGTGATTTATTTTGTTGCAACGAAAGACAGGAGGCGGGTTTGATTCGTTGATTCACCAACAAACTTTGGTATCTGTTTTTGAGTTGATAAGGATAAACTTTTTTATGTTGGGTAAATCGATCGTAAAGTTCTTGCACACCACATGATTAATTTAGTACGAAGTTTAGATATTATTCTCTCGTGGTCCGATGCGGTCGAAAATTAAGTTTTCTAGATGTGCAGATATCCTCATGAGGAGGTAAGTGGGATTACTCTGTATATTATGGTTCCTAAAAAGCCATTTTACGTCATACGGATGTTTTGTGAATGTGCGAGTCTCCGATATTTTTTTATTTAAACAAACCTATGGTTAAATATGTTATTACCTTAAATATTATTTAGGGTTTACTTAGCTAGAAAGGAAGATGGAACTCTACAAATTAAAAAAACACTTTAATTCATTCAAAATCAATCAAATCCTCTAGATATATAAATTCATCAAAACTTTCAACTCCACAAATCAATAAAACCGCAATAATACCGCACATTTGAAAATCCAGTCCACCATGTTCCAATTTATAAATCGCGTTAGAAGATCCACTGATAATGAATATGCATGTTGGAATAGACGAGCCGATACAAAAAGCCGTGTATCTCCTGTTTTTTGTGTTTCCCCGTGTATCTTTTTTAATTTTTGTAAGCTTCTCGTGACCAATTCATTAATATTCTGGCCGCGGGCTGCGCGTATCCGTCCCTTGTTGTGAGAGCAGGCAAATCAAAAAGTTTCCATTTTTTGCGTTATGCAGTTTCGCTTCTGGCCGCCAGCCGTGTTGTGGCTTTTGTTTTTTTTGAAGGTATATCTGATATTCTCTTTTATTTTATGGGGGCTTTTGTAGATGTCCGATTGCAGATTTTTGGTATGTTTTAGATGATTAATATATCAACAATTTTGGACCTTCAGCCTCGATTACCTGTCCTGCTTTGCCTTTAGTATGTGTTCCGAAATGAGAATCACTGCAGTTTGTTTTTAAAATTCAAATTGCCAGTATATACAATAGGTCACGCTTCTATTAAAAATTGGACTCAGAAACATGGATTTAGTAGTCAAGCTAAATCAATGAACAGAAGTGAATTAGAAAAAAAAATCGTTTTCATTTTCAAAATGAAAATGATCGCTTTGTTGTTCGTCTGTCTGTTCGTTTGTCTGTCAAGGTCGTTGATGAAGTTGTAAAAAAAACTTTTATGTCAATTATACCAAAATGCAGCTGCTTCTACTTATTTTAAAACTCGCAAAGGATTGAATTAGGTAGGGTATTTAATTATCGTTGAGCTAAAATCATAAAATATGGCAAGACAAAAATTCGTAGAGCACAAGCAAGGGGAACAATTTAAATACCGTAAATTTTTATTTTTATCACAAAAATAAATTCGTAATAAAAGTTATAAAAGTCATGAGTAAAATTATTTTTCCTACATTTTTTTCACTGATTTTAATATTTCCGTCTCTTTCGCGTACCTCATCTTAAAAAAGGCTGGTCAAACTGCTTACCGAGATGTTTTGAGACATGAGACATAAGTGGCTTCTTCAACGTTGAGCAACTGACAAGTGGCACTATTAAAATTGAGGGAGGCAGTAGGCTCAACAGGCATATCAGTATTCGCCCTGCTTCGTATCTAGGGACTGGCTATGGGCGTAGACTATAGACTATAATCTATTTATTGCACTAGTAAATGTGTACATTGGTCATTTACACCGGGTTATGTGTCAGGGAACGGGTATTTTATGTCCTGATTTATGTCATTTTGACGTGACATAGGTTTATAACCGTGTCTGGTACGCTTGACCAATAACATATTAACATATTATCTTTTACACTTCCCTAGCCTCAAACTTAGCGAATCTTTTACTGTTTCGACTAGATAAATAGATACTCTTTATTGCTAACCAAACAAAGAAGTTACAGTTGATATTAACAGAAAGATGTACAATTTAGATGGCCATCTCTTCCAGTCAACCTTCAGGCAGAGGATAACTATAAAGAAAGGGGAAAGTGGTGTAGAGTATTGGTTAAAATATCAATCGTGTCGTGTGGTGCCGGCACGTTAAAATAATTGCACCACCCTTTCTCTTCCAATGGGTGTCGTAAGAGGCGACTACAGGAGAACCGCCATAAGAAGACGGGCAGCAGCGTCTCCTCTCCACCATTGGCCAAACTGCGATCGCCAACCCGCTGCCAAGCGTGGTGACTATGGCAAAAAACTCCTTTTGGAGATGCTTGTGTACAGCAGTGGACTGACATAGGCTGGTGATGATGATGATAATGATGATGATGACAATATCAATAAGACTAGATAATGGATAAATAAACAAAAGTACATTTAACTTTCATGGCTAAGGTCAAAACACTCGTGCTCTTCAACAAAGGGGCTGTGGGATTCTGACCCGAAATTACCAGGCTTGGTTATCTGTAGTGGGAAAACCACAAGACCAAATGGTCGTATATAGCATCCAAATTAGTCGCTGACATGTACACGGGATGTCAAAAAAGGTCAATGGCTCGACCTCGTTCATAGTGTCATGTAGCTCTTCAAACGATTCCCAATGATAGAGAGCTGACGTTTTAAGCAAGTTAAATACAAAACAAAAGACGCGTGCAGTGTTACCCAGCGAGTAACATCTATGATTATCTCCAACGCCTGCCTGACCCTGAATAGACTTAACAGTACCTAAGATGTTTAATTAGTTTACGTACTTATGAAGTGTGACGTCAGTCTGTATACAGAAAAAACTAAGTTGAAGAGCTCATTGTGGGTATACACTTTTTATCAGCGAATGAAATTATTACATCGACGAGACTGGCAGGGTACTTAAATTCCTATGTTGATTAATTTAATCGGTTCTAAAGAGCTAATCATGGCTTTCTTTCCTACTGCATATTTGGATAAACTTAAAAATATTTTATAAAAATAACTAAAGAATTTTCATTCGTTACCGATAGGTAGACCCTTAAATAGACAAATCACTTCCCCCAGAAAAACATTATATATTTACGCAAATCCCGAATCCGCTCGACACTGATCCGTAGATTTCTCAAAATTACCAGGAAAAGCTTAGAGGAAACAAAATCTTCCACAAAACACCATCCCAGGTACAACTGTAATAAAAACGTATTATAAACACTTAGGCAAAGAACAGCGCAAGTCGTTTTAGTGAAAAAAGGCGAGCGGTTCGACTGAGATTTTGATTTGACGCTTTGTCTACATGCGCAACTGAATTTGAACTTTCAGTTGTAAGTGTTACGTTTGTTTTTCGATTGTGATTTCCGCGATGTTATTTTCAATGTAACGCATTTTCTTGCAATCTCAGATCAGAACGGCAGGGAAATCCAATGGGTAAAGTAGAAAAATGCGGATTTTATGACCGAGGTTAAAAGCCGGGTGAGTCTTTGGGTTGTAGCTTTTTCAGGTGCGACTTTGGTATTTTATTGGTGGCGTTAACGGCCGATTGCCACAAAACGGCTGTTCAGAGAGACAGTTAAGATTGTAGCCCGCATTTAATCTTGTAGTATCACGAGTTGTGTGCCATCTCAATTTATCTGGCGTTAATACTCGTGAGCATTGAGCAATCAAATAAATACGTTTAAAAAACCAGCCAATTGCGAGTCGGACTCGCGCACGAAGGGTTCCGTACTATAGTCTATTGTCCGCATTGTCTATGAAAACGGAAAAAAACACGTTTGTTGTATGGGAGCCCCCTTAAATATTTATTGTATTCTGTTTTTTAGTATTTGTTAGTGTAGCGGCAACAGAAATACATCTGTGAAAATTTCAACTCTCTAACTGTCACGGTTCATGAGATACAGCCTGGTGACAGACGGACAGACAGACAGACAAACAGACGGACAGCGGAGCCTTAGTAATAAGGTCCCGTTTTACCCTTTGGATGCGGAACCCTAAAAAGACAAGTAACGGTGAGACATGCTGATCTTGATATGTAAGATAAGTCTGAAGCACAATATTATTTTGGTCAAATACTCAATTGAATCCAAATTTTAAACTAAAGTTCCAAAGTCAATACTTTTTTTGTTGTTGTATCAAATATTTTTTTATTTCATTGGCACGCCTACTTCTGTAAGTACTTTTTTTAATGTTTATGGACCTGGTCTGAAATCAAATAATATTTATTCAATTTAATTTAATTACTCAATGGATATTTTACGATAATATTGTGACATTACTAAGCGGTGCACTACGGTTGACTGCATTGGCACTGGGTTTTCTAAACGTAAAGTTTGAATGTTCTTTACAGGGCCCTAACCATGAACTGTTAAAACAATTACAAATCTGTCAAACATTATCATTTCTGTCAAATTTTGTATGAAATGACGTACCAAAATTGACAGATTTGACAACTTTGAGATTTTTTTAAGAGTTCATGGTTAGGGGGCTGGTCTTATCAAGTGGCCTATTACAAAATTTTGACAGTTATGTAGTTATTTGGTGATAGTGGACATTTAAAATATAAATAGAAAACAAGAGGCCGCTATTATTTATTAAATAGCAAACTACTGGACTTTAGCATCAATAAGTTTTTTATTTTATTAATAAATTTTCCTTTTATGATGAAGAAATTTAGTTATTTCTAGATTCATTGAACTTTTCTTAAAATGTGCACCGATTTTGCAATAATGAGTTATGCTCGTTTGGTTTTTTTAATATTTGGTGCGTAGTGTTTCCTGCCTGCGTCTGTATTTCCGAGTGCATATAACCTGACTCTCTTTAAGTCCAGAGTGAATAGGCATCTTCTGGGCAAGCTCGCTCCATCGTAGATCCCATCTATGCTCTAGAGCAAGATTGGGGTCAAGAGTAACCCTATCTAAAAAAAAAAAAAGTAGTGGCCTCAGATTTTTAATTTGTCTTTTAAATGTCTAGTTAACATTTTGCAATAGGCCTCGCAATACCTACAATTACCTATAATTTATAGCCAATTTCTTAAAACAGTAAAATAGTATTATATAATTTGGTTTTGTCTGATAAGGTAGACAAATATAAAATTTTACTGTGTATTTCACGGCTGTACCCAACAATATTTTGTTTGTAACATCTCGTAATACCCATGTTTATGAATATAAATGATTTGATTCGATTTTTTAAAATATATGATGGTCATGGAGCAATGTAGGTAGGCTAAGAACGCATGGAGCGGTTTTCACCCGCGCCCGCCGCGGCGAAGGAACAGCGGTTTTATTTCAGAACTCACGAGACCGGAGTTCTGTGCGGTTACGCAGCGACCGCGGTTACAATTATCAACCGCAAACTTGGCGGGCCGCTATCGCGAGGCGGGCGGTTGCATTACAACTGTAGCAGGATGGGCGGTTACTTTTCTGTATTTCGCCCCCGAGCCGACCGCAAAGCGCGCGGGCGAAACCCGCCTAGGATGCGGTTACCGCGGCCCGCGCGATTCTAAGTACAAGTTGCCCGCCGCCGCGCCGGCGCTACGGGATCCGCAAACAATCGCGCGCGTCGCGGGCGTTAAACGCGTCGTGAAATATGCTCTAATTTTTAGGGTTTCGTACCCAAAAGAGTAAAATGGAACTAAGGCTCCGCTGTCCGTCCGTCTGTCTGTTTGTCTATCTGTCCGTCTGTCACACTCACCAGGCTGTATCTTATGAACCGTGATAGTAAGCCGGTTGAAATTATTACAGATGATGTATATCTATTGCCGCTATAACAACAAATACTAAAAAGCAGACTAAAATAAAAATTTAAGGGGGCTCCCATACAACAAACGTGTTTTTATTGCCGCTTTTATAGATAATGGTACGGAACCCTTCGTGCGCGAGTCCGACTCGCACTTGGACGGTTTTTTTACATATAAATCTACATTCTACAGAAGCTGTGGGCCCGCAACCGTGGCGGGCGCGGATAGAAACAGCTCCGTGAGTTCTTAGCCTTACCTAGATCGAGCTTTGTTCCTGGAATCATAGAGTTTCGGGTTATTCCATCAAGCCTAGAGCGTTTTCACTGAATAGAACTTACAATTTGTTGATCCACAGTTTAACCAGCTAGATGATTATTATCGAAATAGTATAAAGTTGGAAGTAAATAATAGTATAAAGTTGGAATGAAATAATAGTTTTGGCTACAGGATTAAATGGGAATACAATCCTAGAATAGAATAGACTTTTGCACTACCAAATGAGTTTCATAAGAAATAAGACATGATTCTGGCTCTATCAATTTGTGGGGCTCTGTCGATATTGTAAATTTTTGTTATCAGCAATTCCATGCAAGGTTTAATTGAAGATAAATAACACTTGAAAAAAAAAACATCGACCTCAGGTGGGACTCGAACCCACGTCCCATCGCATACCGGGCGAGTGCTTTGACCACTAAGCTACCGAGGACGTGACGTGACAAGATGAAATTCCTCAAGTGTTTTTTCTCGCTGTCAAAGCCAGCGTATTCTGATCAATTCTCTGTCGATATATCAGACATCATATTTTGAACCTTAATCAATTATCATAAGGTCAAAAACCAATGAAAGTTTTCAACATGCTCTGCCCCATAGAGAGTTAAGTAAAACAAACTGATAAAATGTGACCTTGATTAACGTGAAGGATGATAGTTCGAAAATAAAATACGGTAATTCTATAATACATGAGTGGAAATAGATCTACATGCTAATAACCTTAGATTTATAACGTTATTTGTAAATTGACGTATGAACCGACCTTCGGGGATCGAACCCGGAGCCTCAGAGAGTGCGGTGCCATTTGAAGTCCGGCGTGCTTGCCTCTCGGCTACGGAGGTCGTCAAAAATTACTCGCTAGATTTGTCACTAAACACCATTTACGTGTTTCCACATACAAAATCAAAGTATGGCTTGTACAAGTTAAAGTAACTAATGAGATAAAAAAAACAACATTCAGATAACACGTGAATTAATAAGAAATATATTAAACCTCGTTTGTAAAGCCTAAAGCCCCCAAAGAGTGTTTTAACGGTTGTCATATTAAAAAAAAACTAAGTAGACTAAAAAAAGCACCAAGCAGCCCTTCACCACAGACATCGTTAGCTCACAACTTTATTATTTGACTTTCTTGAAGCTTTTTTGCCATAACGATACGGCGAAGTTGGGTCTCATAAGTTAATTAACTCAATAGATTTGCTATATCTTTTTTGTCATTTTTGACGTGACAACGTCTTATAAATTGGTTTGCCGGGTGACACTTCAAGAAACTGCGTTACGCTCCGCTCACGTTATGCGCTCACAATGAGAGCGAGTGAGAGGCACGCGTCCCTTCCACTCGGGCATGGTTAGCCCGCCTAAGAGCGAGAGAGACAGACAAAAAAAGTGAAAGGCACGAATGAATATTCACATTAAAATTATATTACCACTCAAAGTCGTTGTCACGTAAAACTTTCGCCCGTATACCGACTTTACAGGCAACCAATTTTTTTTTTTCGAAGTCGCTTAATAGTTGTCAGCCAGTGTCATTTTAAATTACAACAAAAGATATTGTACGAATGTTATGAAACCTAACCCTTTCATAGCAAACATAAACCCTCACGTCGTTTTGGGCTGACAGGGATCCAACCCTCAACCTTCTATAATGTCGGCTGAATACGAAATAGATACTCTGTCAGCAATGCCAATTTATGATTCTAAGGTAAGATGATCTGGCTTTTGCACCTTTTAATATCACTATTTTAATTTATCAACAGGAACTGTGTTTTTTTTCTAACTGAGCATTTTATGGCCTGTAAACCAATAACAAAATTGCTGCTATCAGAATTGTGTGAGTCGAGATCAAATAACATTTTTAGCGGAACATAAAGCTGCTTGTTTGGTGAAAATGAAGCTAGCTTGATCACAGATTTAACCAAATAATTTAATTATTAAAAACAATTAAGATCAGGGGTAACCATGAACTCTAAAAACAATCTCAAATCTGTCAAATTTTGTCAAATCTGACAAATTTCGTACGTAATTGACAGATTTGAGATTGTTTCAAGAGTTCATGGTTACCCCGCTGCAATGGTTTGTATTGCAATGCTTACAATAATAATTTATGATTTTCATTTAGTCAGTTTTCAAGTTGTTTAGTAAAAACAAGTTACGTTATGTATCAAACCTGTTTATTTATTAGTACTTTATTCATACTTAGGCAAATACTTCATTTTGATATATATATTTTTACTTAACAAGTGTCATTTATTAAATCAATCATCTTAATTTAAACTGAAAGTAGCCAATAAAGAAAAAATCTTATTATTATTAAAGGCTTTATTACACAAACTCATAAATGTACAAAAAGAGGACTTAAAGCTAAAAGCATTCTCTGCCAGCCAACTTTTGCGTCATGCAGACAGCAAGTAAAATTCGCACTAGATTAACCAAAATTATTTGCAGTGAAAAGAGTACCTTTTGTTTTCAACGCTTTAAACTGTGCATAGGTTTTTTAACCGCAATATTGCGTCATTGCGATAAGAATATTTTTCCCAATTATTGCCACCTGTAGACAGACATTGTCGTAATAGCCACGTTTCATTGTGCGCTGTTATGAACCGTATTTGAATATAATAATATAAGACCACCTCCATAGCCGAGAGGCGACCACGCCGGACTTTAAATGGCGTCGCCATCTCTGTGGTTCCGGGTTCGATGCCCGGTCGGGTCAATGTAGAAAACGAACTTTTCTATATTGGCTCAGGTCTGGGTGTTGTGGTACCGTCGTTGTTTCTGATTTCTATAACACAAGTGCTTTCGCTACTTACCTTAGGATCAGAGCAATGTATGTGATGTTGTCAAATATTTATTATTATTATTATTTATTAATGTATATTCGTGCGATATTCGTACCAACACGCGTCGAGTCACTAATTTCAGGGTAGTACGCGCCTTAAACCACCATTTTGTCGATGCAGATTGCATGTAAGCCGATTTGAAAGGATTTAAGTTGAAGTGGGATTGATTTTTTCATTTACAAAACAATGCGGATTTAGGGATAGAGTGCCAGTGCTGGTGGTTGTGTCAACAGCAAGCTTTTCGAAATTAGTTCAAATCAATTCGCGGTTAAGGTCATTTTAAAAAACGGTCTTTTCTGAGTCTGTTCGGTTCTGGGTGTGATAAAAGAATTCATTATCTTTTTAACTTCTAATAAAATAAAAAATGATATTACTATTTCTATTTTGAGCCAAGAGTTAAAAACTGGGTGAACTGGAACTCACCCTGAGATAAATACCATTATCTGATACCTCTATAAAAATATAATTTTCTACATTTCATCGAACAAGAATCGAATCCGGGACCGCAGAGATGGCGACGCCAAGTCCGGGATGTTCGTCTCTCGGCTACATAGTCAGATTGTTGTGAAATTTACAACAGTCAGTACTTTGTTAAGTTGTTTTTAATCAGATGTTGAATGAACTTTTTTTCTATATCTATTTGCAAAAAAAATAATTAAATAGATGAACCTTAAGTGGCAGTGGGCGGGGCACATTGCTCACAGTACTGATGGCCGTTGGGGCAGGAAGGTCCTTGAATGGCGGCCGCGGGCCGGAAGGCGTAGTGTTGGTTGGTAGGCCCCCCACAAGGTGGACCGACGATCTGGTGAAGGTCGCGGGAAGCCGCTGGATGCGGGTGGCACAGGACCGATCTTCGTGGAAATCCTTGGGGGAGGCCTATGTCCAGCAGTGGACGTCTTTCGGCTGATGGATGGATGGATGAAATAGATGAACACCAATCTGTGACAATACAATGAATATAAAACGAAATATTGACCTATATTATAATAATGCATGCTACCATCTCGCTTGATTACTGAATAAAAACAACAAATGTTACCAAAACAAAATTAATGAGGCTGATTATGTTCAATGTAAAGCTTATTTGCATTTATTTCATATGCTTTAAATAGTTTCCCTTTTAACTTTAAACGTAATTTACTGTATACTATTTGAAATGTAACATCAAATTATCGGAAACGTATAAATAGTATTGGACATTGAAACGTGTAAATGGTTTATTATAATATCCTTTGTTTGTGGACAAATAAACGAAAATAAGTTTGAGTTATTTCGATACTATTTCCTATATAAAGGCTGACAAAGGTTACTGAGTCGTGGCACGTGATGCTTTCTCAGGTTTTCAGCCAACATGTGAAGCGGTAAAAGAGCTCAGGGCTACATTGCAAGGTAGTGCCAAATTTTCAGGGACCACTCCGAATCAGTAACTAAATCGATCTACGATATAAACGATCTAAAATACAAACTTATTTATTCATTTATTTTTATCACTATCCGCTGTTCAAAGATGGTACGCGTTGATAATCTTGTCTCATTTATGAACAATACGCACGCAGTGCAACCTATAACTGCAAAGTTCAATGCAATAATAGTCATAATGGCGCGCGAAAACAAGCCTTTTCGATGTAAGGTACATTTCTAACAGCAGGAGCCCCGCGCATACCAGAGGTTCAAATTGACAACAAATACTATAAGCAGTGCATCTCTAGATCTTATTTTTAAAATTTGGCACTACTTTGCAATGTAACCCTGTATAATGTGTTTCAAAAGCATCTGCCGCGGCTGCTATGGATGAAAGAATTCCAAGATAGTGAACACATTTCATGCCCCGGACGTCATAATATTTTCTATTTCAAAAATAATAAACTAAGGATTAAACTTCACTTTGTTTAATTTTGTTTGAAACAATCCCCACCAGGGCCCTAACCATGAACTGTTAAAACAATCACAAACCTGTCAAACATTATCATTTCTGTCAAATTGTGTATGAAATGACGTACCAAAATTGACAGATTTGACAACTTTGAGATTGTTTTAGGAGTTCATGGTTATGGCCCTGTGCAACTAGCCCCTTCTTACTATGCCCCACGCTAGTTGGACAGGTGTGGATGGTTTAAAGCAAAATGAAGCTTAATCTTCTTTATAATAAAATAGGAAATGACGTCCTGGGCATGAAATCCCTTAACTACTTATTGTAATCTATATGAGTAATTCTTTCATCCATTGCACCCGCGGCAGATATTTTTGAAACAGATTATATTTTTAAACACGTAATGCCCGAAAAGAGGTCGTGGTCCAGTTGATAAAGTAGTAAAGTTAGCAACTTTTTTATGGAAACGAGCCTTATACACCGAGAAATTTAGTGGTTGTTTTCTCGCAAGCAAATCTATCTTAGTAGTACAATAGATTAATGAAGTTTTTTTTTCTTTAATTCAAATCGCCTGTACGTTGAGCGTGCGATGAGTGTGCGTGCGATGTGCGATGAGTTTATGCTGTATTACTTTGTGCGGAGCTTCTTTTACTTAAATCATTTATTTTATGCGTCAAGCAGTACCCAAATACCCAAATTTTTTTAATTAAATAATAATCTACAACTGCCGCGGGAAAACAATCTCTAAAATTTCTCGGTAACTTTTTTCAACTGCCAATTTGACAATTCATTTCCTACTGGTTTGAGGCTGGGTTGCACTATCTTACTTTAACTTTAACAAACGTCAAAAGTCTTTCAAAATCCATACAGAAACACCGGTTATAGTTACAGTTATGGTTAAAGTTAAGATGGTGCAACCCAGCCTTAGTATACTAATATTGGCAAGGGAATCAAACCTATAGGCTTAAACAAACGTACGTTCGATTGCGTTTATTTAGAATTTTTTTTTACAGCTAAAGGATTGCCAACTTACGTAATAATATGAATTTAAATTTTAAAACTCCACGATTTTTTTGGTTAAAAAAGTCTTGACAAAAATACAGACAGTGGAGTAAACCCAGAACGGATCTTTTTTTATCTTTTGAGGTAGGTACGGAACCCTAAACTGTAAATATTGGACCTTTTTAATGTACTTTTTTAAATCTTAAAAGTAATTTTTAGGGTTCCATACCCAAAGGGTAAAACGGGATACACCATCAACAACCACCATACTACAAACGTGTTTTTTTGCCGTTTTTATAGAAAATGGTACGCAACCCTTCGTGCGCGAGGCCGACTCGCACTTGGCCGGTTTTTTGGACTACTTCTAACTATCGTATCTATATATAAAACTTTGTTAGAATGAGAAATATGGATGACAATCCACAATTTTTCAGGAGAAGGCTTAAGTTTAGCTGTCAACGTCCTATGGCTGAAATGACGAAGATGACACAATTTTTGTAAACTTACAGATCTGATGACGGAGCCAGGTGGTGATTAAGAACTCTTCAATGGCTGGCAATGGCAGTTAAACATTTGTGTTTTTTTTAGTTCTTAAAACAATACAAGAATTTATTATAGTTATTGAACAATAAGAAACTTGGCCTCTTACTATGGGCATTATAAGAATGTTCAAAGTGGCACAGCGCGCTATGGAAAGGGCTATGCTCGGTGTTTCTTTGTGAGATCAAACCAGAAATGATGAGATCCGCAAACGAACAAAAGTCGCTGACATAGCCCGACGGATTAGCCAGCTAAATGAGGCGGGGCACATAGCACGTAGAACTGACGGCCGATGGGGCAGAACGGTTCTGGAATGGAGGCCACGTACCGGCAAGCGCAGCGTGGGACGTCCACCCACAAGGTGGGTAGAGGATCTGGTAAAGGTTGCAGGAAGCCGCTGGATGCAGGCCGCTTCCAACCGGCCGATCTGGAAGTCACTAGGGAAAATAGGCCGTTCAGCAGTGGACGTCCTGTTGCTGAAATGATGATGATGATGTTGATGATTGAACAATAAAGGCATATGTTGTAATATGACAGAAAAACGTTGTAGCTTCACATTTCCAGTATTGTCATTAACTTAAATGTTATGAAACATTTTGAATTCCAATCACATTTTTACTGCAGATGAATGTGAATAAATAATGATATATATATATATATATATATATATATAATATATATATATTTATATATATATATATATATATATATATATATATATATATATATATATATATACATAACTGAGTTTAATATCTAAGGTACTAGTCATCATAATCGTCTCAGCCTATTGTAGTCCACTGCTGGACGTAAGCCTCTCCGAAAGAGCGCCAAAGAGCACAATCTCCTGCTTTTTTCAACCAGCCACTGCCAGCCATCTTCCTAAGGTCGTCAGTCCATCGAGCTGGGGACACTAGTATTTGAGTTAATACTCGCTTCGAGTTAAAAGTCGTCTGCGTAGACTCAAGAAAGATAGATTAAAAATCATCCCACGACAAAAAACGGGGTAATTGTAGCCGGTTTCTTTTTCAATTTGAAATGGCTACAAAAGATGTTGCAAGTTTTTGTTAATTTGTATCTTTGAATCAAATAAATTATTTATTAAAGACAAATTTATGTAGGTAGTACTTTAAATAAAAATGAGACTAAAGACGCTCAAGCTGTTACGTTATCAAAATACTTTCATGTCGACAGGTTTATACAAACGTACTAACAGATAATTATTTCAAAAAACTTTTCAGAGTTCATTCACCCTTTGTATTGACTTAGTTCTAGAGGTGTTTTTATTGCTTATAAACAACTAAATATTTTATGGGACCAACATAAACTTCTAGAAGTCACAACCCTAATCTTAAATTAGTTCTAAATGTAGGTACTGACAAAATACTTAAACTGTCAGAATCCGCGGTTTTGCGACTGGCATCCTTGTTTCAAATATACTAGTTTCCTTACTAGGCTATAAACTAACCCCTTCCCATTGGCTGTAAGCTTGTCAGTTTAATTAAACTGCCAACTCTACTGTCCCTATCTGTCTCTATGTCCGTAATTCCTGTGTTTGGATTGAGAATAAAATATACGATAATATTGGCGATAGAATTAGATCTTTGAATGATCCGTGAATCATCATTATCATCATCATTTTAGCCACAAGACATTCATTGCTGAACATAGAACTAAGTAAAGTAAGTAAAGTAAGTATACAATTCTAAGCTGTTTTTGACTATAAAACAACATGACGTGTGGTTTAAAGGTACCTTCTCGGTAAGTATGTGTTTTTTTTTATTATTTTCACGCTTCAATTAAGTAATTATTATAATAATTAGTTAATTTTATTTTTTAGTTTAAATGTCATATTCTTATTGGCCAGTCTTTAAACATTTTTGGAACGTGGTCTAAGTCTTGATAAATCCTGCAATCAAAAATCCCCCTGATAGTATGTATAAGAAAATTTGATTTTCTTATACTATTAGGGGGACTATTTTTGGTTAAAAACCCAACTTCTACTGTTTATAAACTTTGACGTTTTGGAATAAGTCTACGTTATAATGTTAATAGGACTTTGATTTTAACAAATCTGGTGTCGTCAAATTAGGTTTCTAGTTTGTTTTTTGACTAACGACGGTTTTGATTAAACTATCCCACAGACGAAATAAACTATACTAATCTGACCACCTCCGTAGGCGAGAGGCGAGCACGCCGGACTTTAAATGGCGCCGCCATATCTGAGGTTTCGGGTTCGATCCTCGGTCGGGTCAATGTAGAAAACGAACTTTTCTATATTGGCTCGGGTCTGGGTGTTGTGGTACCGTCGTTGTTTCTGATTTATATAACAAAAGTATTTTCACTACTTACCTTAGGATCAGAGCAATGTATGTGATGTCCAATATTTATTTATTTATATTTATAATGCAAGAAAAAAATCCAATAAAAATGACGACTTATGAAAAACTAGCTTTAGACCGTACATTACAAGTTTCCCTATTTTTAGTTTTTATACAAACACGGAACGTGATACATAAAGCACTTCTGCTCCAGAAATACTCAGCGTGAAAATACAGAGAGCAGCAGGAAACGGAGCCAGCGCCACCGGAAGTACCCAGTATGAATAACAGGTCTTTATGTCGCGAAATATAAAACTGGCTGCAAAACATTCACGGGGTGTTTCGTTTTGTCAAAAAAAAAAAAAGGAAATGAAAAATCTTAAAACGATCATATTTAAAAGGCTTTGTACGTTAAACAGTTGCAGTAAACTGTTGATTTCATGAATTCTGTTGTTTCTAATTCTTCTTCTTCTTTCTAGCATTCTTCCCGTCTTATGACGGGGTCTGCTTTTCTACTCTTTCTTCTCCACTTCGCTCTATCCTGGGCATCCTCATTAGTGAGACAACTACAGCTCTCCATGTCTTTTTTGACAACACTCAACTGTTTCTAATTGATTCTGTTATTGTTGTTTCTAATGTTTCTAATATTATATTTTAATTCTAATATGATATTTTTGAATTGTTTTTAAATCAAATTGACTTATTATAGTTCTTACTTCAGAAATAGTAGATATCAGCGGTTGAAATTTTTGTTTTTAGCAATTCCATGCAAGGTTTAATTGAAGATAAATAACACTTGAAAAAAATCATCGACCTCAGGTGGGACTCGAGTGATGGGACGTGGGTTCGAGTCCCACCCGAGATCGATGTTTTTTATGAAGTGTTATTTATCTTCAGATATCAGCGGGGTAACCATGAACTCTTAAAACAATCTCATCTCATCTAATGTTTGACAAATTTTAGAATGTTTTTAGAGTTCGTGGTTACCGCCCAGGCTTTTATCTTTACCTTTACTAAAACTTATATCTTTTTTTCAGCCACCTTTGTAATCAAATTTCAAAAGTCGATATTCAGGTAGAAAATAAACATTCCTTGCACATAGTTGATAACGTCAGGTTGTAGTGTACCTCGGAATAAAATTAGTTTGTACTGTCGTAACATATACAATGTTTATTCAAGAAACGACATAGTTGGTCGTCTTCAAAATCACGAACTTAGCGGAATAGAACCATTACAAGTTTAGGATGTAACAGGTTACAAAATAATACATTGTCACAGCTTCCGTATCCTGCATTTAAGTATTGTTATTTTACAAATGAAATTAAAATTGCATGCTTAAAACAGAATAGATTATAAAGATATTTATATGTTAAGTAAGTTATATTATAAAGCTTTTAATACAACACATTATGACGACCTCCGTAGCCGAGAGGCGAGCACGCCGGACTTTAAATGGCTCCGCCATCTCTGAGGTTCCGGGTTCCATCCCCGGTCAGGTCAATGTAGAAAACGAACTTTTCTATATTGGCTCGGGTCTGGGTGTTGTGGCACTGTCGTTGTTTCTGATTTTTATAACACAAGTGCTTTAGCTACTTACCTTAGGATCAGAGCAATGTATGTGATGTTGTCCAATATTAAAAAAAAAAATTAAAACATATTCAAGAAAAGTATATTTTTTTTTTTTTAATGTTTATGTGTGTTTTACCTCTTTACAGGTATGTAGTATGTTATTATACCACACTATAAAAATTTACCTACTTTTGAAATAATAAAAAATAAAAATCTTGCTTTAATTGTAGTGGAAGTCTATTAGGATATTTGTTACTTAATCTCGTTTTGACAGCTAATCGTTATTGGCACACATAAAAATACTCTAACCTTATTAATTGGAAGATTTTTTTTATATTAATAGGCTCATTAATTTCATTCGCACACACTATCGATAATCTTTAAGTAGTGTGTATTTACATACCACACTATATTTACCTACTTTTGAAATAAAAATTAAAAATCTTACTTTTACTGCAGTGGAAGTCTATTAAGATATTTGTTGCTTAATCTCGTTTTGATCGTTATTGGCACACATAAAATACTCTAACCTTATTAATTGGAAGGCTTTTTAATATTAATAGGCTCATTAATTTCATTCGCAAACACTATCGATAATCTTCATAGGGTGCTACCCTCTGAAGAGGATCGCAACTACTGGCACTATGACTATTTGCATTTTGACACTGCTCTATTTAAGCTATTTTTTTCTAGTTTACTCCAAGCGTATCGTATTTCACTCCTCTTTGAGAGATCAAACAACACGTTTTCGAATTCGTTTAAGAAAATTCAACTCATTTTATCAGGGTTTAGATACTGAAATATCACACAAACCGTCTTTTTTTTAGTAGCAGCGATTTAATATTGAAAATAATGTTGTATTTTAGTAGAAACACCGCGAGTCAATTACGTACAGCGCCATCTATCTGACTCGGAAGTAAGGTTTCGTTAAAAAATTGAAAAAGTATAAACCACGTAAACAATTGTTTTTGTCTAATAATAAGACATAAATTAAATTAAAGGATATGAAGTTTCAGGGCGATAGTTCATTCGCCTTGATGGCAAAGTGTCCGGGTTCGAATCGTAGTGGGGTTCAATTCAGAAAACCATAATATATGATGTCATTGGATTTGTTCTAAGACGCCTATGGCAAAAAACATGTCTCATACCATTTAAAAAAATATAATACCACTTAACAAAAACAATTGGTGTGTTTTATGGTGCATATTTTTTCAATGAATGTTAAAAACATGTGACTAAATAGCTCAGTTTTCTGGCATATACGAAATTCCCGATGAACGTAATAAACAAAGGCTGGAAAAAAATATTTTTCTCTTTTATTGCATCGATCGCCCCAGTTCTTTGTGTGATGGTCGATTGGCACTATACGGTTAGGAATTTATTTTGTGACGCCATGTCACAAGCACCGACCTTTTTGAACTATGAACGCCATAACTAGTTACGCACAAACAATTGATATTTTTTGGGTTCCGTACCCGAAGGGTAAAACGGGACCCTATTACTGAGGCTCCGCTGTCCGTCTGTCTGTCTGTCTGTCTGTCTGTCTGTCTGTCCGTCTGTCACCAGGCTGTATCTCATAAACCGTGATAGCTAGACAGTTGAAATTTTCACAGATGATGTATTTCTGTTGCCGCTATAACAACAAATACTAAAAAACAGAATACAATAAATATTATAAGGGGGCTCCCATACAACAAACGTGATTTTTTTGCCGTTTTTATAGAAAATGCTACGAAACCCTTCGTGCGCGAGTCCGACTCGCACTTGGCCGGTTTTTTGATTCAGAGATCCGTTTAGTTTTGAAATGGTTAATTTAAGAATTATAATTTATGTACCTAATAAATTTAACTGACCTGACACAGTTTCTTTTGTATATTTTATGTTTTATTTCTAATTGTAGTGTCAAATTTTGAGAGTTTTTGCTCACACTAGAATTTAAAATCTCCTAGATATTGTGGAACACCCTTTGGCAGCAAAGGGATTCACAAGGCAGCCAGCGGATGCTATATTGTCATTGCTTGTCTTCATATCGCAGCGATATGTTAAAAGCCTATGTCTTGTCTGAACGAACGAATGGAATATGTTTTCTACTAAGTTACTATGCTAAATAGGCGATAAGAATTTTGATTGTATATGGCCTGTTTCAAAATCGCTAAGTAAGTCTCGGTTAATTTAATCTGCCAGTTAATTCATACAAAATGTGTTTTTTTTTATCTGTTGAGTACCTAGTGCTTACTTTTCGTAAAACAGGCCCTAGATATAAGTAATTTAGTTAATTTAACCTGTATGCGCGGAAAAAAGATAACAATTGAATATCAATAGACCCGCGCAAACATTTGTGCGCGACCCGAGCTAAGTGCTATAACAAATACTCAGTAGCCGACGATTACCCCCGCAGTCGAGAGGCGAGCATGTCGGACATGGCGTCGCCATCTCTAAGGTTTCGGGTTTGATTCCGGTCTGAGTGCTGTGGTACCGTCGTTGTTTTTGATTTCTGTAAGACAAGTGCTTTAGCTTATTCTATTTTTACGCTGTGTTGGTGTACATAATGTTACTGTCTTATGACATGTTTTGTAAAAATAATAATTCATTTATGCATAGGACAACACTGATTCAATAAAACAATGAGAATGATACTTAATACCTACTATTTTAGTTGCTTATTTTGTCAAGTAAGTGTCAGCTAAATAGGTATTTCTCTTAAAAATAAAATGGTTGAAACGATTTTAATTTACCATTAATCAGGTCGGTCGCCACGCAAAAGTAATTCATTTTCCTAACTCATATTAAATCACTCTCAATCATCCAGCTCACAATGAGAATAAAACGGAGGACACAGGACTGTTAACCCTTTAATGCGGGCGGGACCGTTTCTATTAAGGCCCGGTCCCCTGGGGTCTTTGCGGCCAACCACTATTTTTGCCTTGCACAGGCTTTATTAGGGCCCTCCTAATAAAGGGAATTTATTCCCTGTCCCCGAAACAGGAGCTTATTTGAGCCCAAACAGGTTTTTGCGTTAGGAGTTCAGCTCGGTTTCGGTAGCAAAGTTTTTTGAACTTTGAATAACTGAGATCCAAGCTAGCTGTATTTTGGTAGGTATAGAATTTTAATTACTTTTCTCTTTACATTTTTCAACAATAGGATTCTTTTAAAAAGATCCTTAGATTGTTTTTCTTGAAAATTATTGTGACTAACTAAACGCGACTGTGAAATTTCATTGCCATGTAATTCAGTTATAAAACCTATGTAGAGTATTATTAAAAAGAAAAATGAAAACGTAATTGAAAGTAAATTTAAATATCGCATGTAAAATTTCGTAAAACATTTTCATATTTTTAACCAACTCGCACAAAATGGAGTTTATTATTACCGACACAAAAGCTTACCATTATTTAAGTAAAGAGTATACTACAATTTTGATCAAAGTAAATGTAGATTTTGGGTTCCGTACTTCATAATCAACCCTAGTGTATGTAGTTCAACCATTATGGAGTTACTATAAGACAACTAGTAACTAGCATTTTCCCGCGACTTCGCTCCCGTTAGATTGCTTATTTAGTTGTATGATTACCCTTGCGATCTTGATGTTCCATACAAACTTTGAACTCCCATTTCAACCCTTTAGGGGGTGAGTTTTGAAAAATTCTTTCTTAGCGCACGCCTTCATCATAATTTTCACATTTTCATAATATACAGATTAAAAAAAATGTGTAAAAAATTAAAAATGTATCCTGTCTGTGTATTCTTTTGTGAAAACTATTAATGCATGACTAATTTGGATGTTTAAAGTTGAAAATCAGTTGTTTACCTTAATTTTTCGGGTACCTAGGTTGACCTACCTAAATGTTGTCTATACCTAATACGTAATTACCTATTAATGGATGCGCGATGACCTTCTGTAGCAAACGGTAAACGATTTAAAATAGAGGCGTGGGCAATTGGTTAAATCAATTAAGGAAATCCAGCTTCATAATTCAATTGTAACGTAGCATTCTATCCTGTAGTGTGGAATAACCCTAGATCAAAGAGCTCCATTATCGGAGTGTGCCTGAACATACCGCGCTCGAAATAATTAAACTCGTCATCGTACATTGTCTGGTCTCGTGTTTGTGACGTGTGAGCGTGAAAGGCTGAATACAAGACCAAGACAAACACCCATAAAAGTTACAGCGTTCTAACTCCGAGATAAACTAACAATGTATTTCTATTTAGTACCTACTCAAACTAAAGTTTATCATGGCTCACAGCCATTCATAGATACGTACAAATAGTAAGGCAGTCACTGTCAAACGCTGCTGCTTATCTGTGTACTGCATGTCGAAGTGTCACAATAATCTGTGCCCAAAAGGCACAGATTTCACAAAGAAAACCAAACGTTTTCAAGTTGATCATGCTGTTTTTGGAAGGACCTATGATGTTGTAAGCCTTTTATATCTTTACTGGGAAGATTGATATGTACAAAAACTACTCAACATTAGAAGCAACCGGCTAGCAGGTGCGATCATACCGTGCCGACTGCTGAGGGCACCCGACCAAGAGGTAAGAGACCAACGTGATCTTTTTAATCTTGCATTTGGAGCTCGGGGTCAGTGCGAGGCGAAACATTAGGCGTACTGAAAATCTAAGCAGTTTGCTTTACATTACGATGCAGGAGAGGTGAAACAGTGCAAAAAATATAACCCTCGTTTGGCAGTCGAGTAAAAAGAAAGAAAATGACTCGTATCAGGTAATAGGCACCGATAAATTTAAACCTGTTTCCTTATAAGTAAGCGATCACCGATCGGTACAGAACCGTACGAAAACTTGCGCCTTTATGTAAGCATCCAATGCTGCGGAACAGAATACCAGGTGCAGGGGAGACAATCCTAAAATTGGTAGCCTGCTCAAAACGTTTTTTCGTACCTTTACTAGGACTCTATATTGTACATACATGTGCGTGCAGTGCATATAGGCAATTAGGCAGTGTCTACCTGATAAATTAAATGAGGCAGGCAGTAGGCACTTACAATTAATGTGTGTTATTGATGAAAACTACTAATTTTCATCAATAAAACACATTAGTAAGCATCTACTGCCTACCTCGAAATAAAAGCAATGCCCGCCACTGTTTACATATTCCCAACCAACCCAAAAAAGGTTGATGTCTAGCTAGTGTTATAAGCTAGCTACTAAGTCTCACTGTATGCGTCCAGCCTGTCCTAAGGTTATTCCACAAGATGCTTACACTGCACACGAGAGCGTCGCGCGCCGCCAGCAAACATTCATCCAACTCCGTGCTTATTGCAGCGATAGCTTTATAATTGTGATATAACATACACATACGCGAAATAATGTTTGCTAGCATTTTTGGATCGTTTAATTATCATCATCATCATCCTATATCAGTCTACTGCTGGACACAGGCCTCTCCAAAAGGAGGATTTTGACGTAATTGCCACGCTTGGCAGGCGGGTTGGCGATCGCAGTTTGGCCAATGGTGAAAAGGAGACGCTGCTGCCCGTCTTCTTGTGGCGGTTCTCCTGTAGTCGCCTCTTACGACACCCATAGGAAGAGAAGGGGTGGTGCTATTCTTTTAACGTGCCGGCACCACACGACACTATCTTTTAATACTTGAAAAAAGTCGACCGGCTTTTGGGACCCGAACCCACGACCATACCGGGCGAGTGCTTTTCCAACTAAGCTACCGATTGGTACCGCTGGTATTTGCTATAAAAAAACAAAATTTAAATAATCTTATGTCATAAAAAGTTGCATGCCACAAATTTAGATTTTTTCACTTAACTTTAAATTATGGAGTGACGCAGACGTTTAAGAAATTTTTTGTCTATGTGGGGAAATAAGGGTATTTTTTTTCTGTTACCTTCATCATCGTCACGCCAGTCTATTGTATTCCACTCCTGGACGTGAACCTCCCAAAGAGCACCAAAGAGCACGAAAATTCGAGATCCAGCTACTGCCAGTCATCTTCCTAAGGTCGTTTACACACAACGTTTGCAGGGGTGTTTTTTACCTTTATTTTATTTTTTAAATAGTGCAAGTAAGTGTAAACCAAAACGAATGAAAAATGATAAAAATCAAAATCATTTATTTCTGTAAATTGGCCATATAAGGCACTTTTACATGTCCCAATTTTTTTTTCCTACCATTGCTTCGGGACTATTGTGGGCTAGTGCCGAGAAGAAGCAGCGCAAGAAACTCGGTCACTATTGTCAGCTAAGTCAGATAGGTTTCAATAACTATACAAACTCTTCCCACAATACAAGACACATCAAATGAATAAGATCAGTCAAACCATTCATGTTTCGTTTTCCTTCCCTCAACCTAATTCCAAGAACATCTATCACAGTACAATTTATTTACCTCATTTCCTGTTCAAGAGTTATGCCACAGTAGAGTTATAAGCAGACAGTAGGTCCTTAGAGCCCAGTAACGGTAGCGCTATCATATCTTAAATTTCGTTTGTAAGAAGATAGGTGTCATTCTGATTATGTTTAGTGCCTGTTTCACAATGTACGGATAAAGTGCCAAATAGCTATGTAACAGATATGTAGAGGATAAAAATGCTTGAATTAACCTGTGTGCTTGGAAAATAAGACAACAATTGATATAATAATGGCCCGCGCACACATGTGTGCCCTTCAAGAGCTTTAAGGTGTGCTATTAAGCGCTATTTGACGGTGGTGAAACGCAAAAATAGTGATTATCCTTCATATTACAAGTAGAAAAAAGCTTATTTAGAACTTATATAGAACTTATCCGTATGAAGTGAAACAAGCCCTTAGTGTCGTTTTTTCACAACTTCAAGCTTCGAAAAAAGCTTACATTTTTACTACCGGCAGTCCACACGACCTTTTGTTTTTCAAACCAATTATCGACTTTCTGTGATTTAGAATCAAGAGTTTAAAGTTAGCAGTCACGGGGTAGAATCTCGCAAGTGACAAAATTCAATGTATGTGTGATGAGCACGGACATATTTTCTACCTTATTTTTAAGTAGGTACTATAATATGTCTATGTCTATACTTAATATGTTATCTAGTCGCCATAGTAGAAGCTCGGGTAAGTTTGAGATAATTGATGTGATCACCGCGTGATCTTTTCGTTTCGCAGCTTGAACTTGGCAAAAATGATCAGTGTTTGAAAAATTTGAAAATTACATAGTTAGCCTACTGAACATATTTTTATTATACTAACGCCGAAAACTACTGACGAACGATTTAGTATTCAAGAGTGGCTCAGCCAATAAAAATTCCGCTGCCAAGATGTGCGAAGTCCCGTAGATCACATAAAGCAAAGGTTTATGATGGCGTCGAGATCGAAATACTGAGCAGACGGTCCATTGGATAATGTTTACGTTGCTACTTGGGATTTGACAGATACGTGGTTAAATGCATATTGGGCAGTAAACGATAGTTGTAAACAGTATATTTAGATGCGTTTTGGAGATCAGTATTATTTGCTGCGAACCTAGTTTGAAATATTTAAGTTTACTTGATAAATATATGTAGGTAGGTACAGTTTATGCCACAAAAAGTATACAATGTTTTCACAAACATGGCACAAAATGTAGCCTGAAAGCAATAATTTGTACATTGTTTAACGCGTAAACGTGGATTTGAAGTTAATTTTACTTAGAAAATAAATTGTTAATTAAAGTTAATCGAATTATTGAAGGCATGTAATGTAACCCAATTCACGTATGGAATCACTTTGGTTTGGCACTTATAGTTGTCCCTAAATTAAAAAAATCCTCTCAAGCTCCGAAGAAGTAAGTTTCGACGAATTTAACATTTTTATTTCAAATCGGTTAAAAGAAAAACATTTTCATAACTAATCTTGTGACAAGCTGATTGAACAATTGAAATGAGATTTTTTTCTATTGAAAAGTCAACTCCTGTATAAAGTATTGTTTTCAAAAAGTGTAAACAAATTGGAATTCTTACATAAATTTTTGTAATATTTAGTTCAAAAACTTTGAAAATTTCGCCATTCGCTATTTCAAAGTTAAATATACAAACTACTTACTGGGGCTTTATTTTAGTCACATGTTGTTAAATGAAATGACCCGTCTGAAAAGAAGTACCTACTGGGGACGGACAGAAACCTTGAAATGTTTATAAAAAACCACAAGTTCTTTGAATACCGCTTTAATCAATCCCACTTGACAGACCATTCAATCACACCAAAACAAAAACATCCAAAAATATAATTAAAAACTATAAAAAACATAGACAATTATAAAAAAGAGGCCGATCCAGATATCGGTAGCTAACATATATATCAAGACCAGAGGGATTTTTTTAACATATCAAAATTTATAAAGAAGCCGTAAATTCCTATTTTTCCTATTAAGTTTTATAATTAAACAACATTTTTACAATTGAGTTACATAGAGCGGTGAAATCTTATTAGATATTTTTTTTGACGGCCTTGTACATTTTTTGTGAATTTAATTTTGAAACCCAGCGTCTGAACTTACAGAACTAATCTAAACAGAGTGCCCGAACAATATAAACGTCTAAAGGGAACATCAAACGGGGAAATTCGCACGCGCCTCTTGTCGGTTAATGAGAATTAGTAAAAGTCTCATTAGACCTAATTAAGTACGAAACAGCTGCTAGATAATGTCTATGTTAGAACTCGTATGTAACAAATTAAATTATACCTAAACACGTTGATATAAGGTTGGTTTTTCGGTGCAGTGAAAATTTGTACGTCACCGATTTTTGTCCATGCCCTAAAAGTTTTAATTTGAGTTTATTATTGGATACTGAAACATTACCGCGGCTAAGTGGCATAACTATTAACATTCTCATAACAGTGTTGTTTTCAAGTCTGGTCTGTAATTTAAATATCTGTAGTTGAATATTTATTTATTAAATTTAGGCAACACATTATAAATAATACAAGCCCATATTATAAATAACTTATTATCTAATATACATAAAACTCTTCCCACAATAAAATATAAATGAATAAAATACTGCTTGACGACAGCGCTAGATAGAACACATAGTTGCGTACTTGACTATTCGAATTCTTATACCTTTAACGCAATCTAATATTTAATCTAATCTATCAATTTTGTCTTAAACCCTAGTGGCATATCTACTACTTCAAAGCAATCGAAAAATTAACTCAAACTGTCAAAGATCATACGAACCTGACGGACAGCGCTACAACTAGATTTCTGATAACTACGAAGTACGAACTACGATTTTGTAGCTATAATAATGTGCTACGAAAAAGCTACGAACAGTCTGTAAAGCTACGAGTTTATGGAGGTACGCTACACTTTGCGACTATTTTGTTTTTAATTTCTTTCATAACAAGTGCGGATCCACCGTTGTGGGCATGCCCACAAACCATAATAGATGTGTGACGTCACACTTTTACGGTCTATTGAGATCAATAGGCTTAATATATTATATCAAATGCAAGTATAATTACCTAATTCAATTATCAGGTATGTGTTTCAGGTTCAATTATCAGGTTTTTGAGGGCTGAATACGCGCCTGTCATATACCTAATGTCTTTTAGATGTGATAAAAATAGTTAAGATACCTAATGTACAAGCAGCGGCGGGCATTGGTTTTATTTCGAGGTAGGCAGTAGATACTTACTAATGTGTTTTATTGCTGAAAATCATGTGGTTTTCATCATTGACACACATTTGTAAGTACCCACTGCCTACCTCATTTTATTTATCAGGTAGGCACTGGCTAATTGCCTATATGCACCGCACGCCCCTGTGTACAAGGTGTCATTTCAACGACCATTAAATTTTAATATTTTTCTATTCATGAATATGAGCAACGTTACAAGAGGATCATTAAAGTGTTTTGTACTTCTGGAAAAAAATGGCAAAGTATTTTATCTTGATCCTAATTGTCGCTCTTATATATAATTTCTGTCTTCAGTTGTTTTATTCTTAATCTAGTTATGAAAACAAGGATCTAGCACTAGCTGGTCGAATTACTTTCGCGCCACAAAATGTGACGATAGTTTGAATGGCAATTTGTACCATTTAAACCCTGCGTCAGAAAGCAAACACTAGTACAACATTGTATATCATTCTGTATTACCATATTTCAAAGCAATAGAGATCAAAATCGCTTGCTCAGGTGATAACTTAACATTGTAGTTTCACATTAACAATGTTAACCTTTTCTTTTCAAAAGAACCTTAAAGTTATTGATTTAAGGTTGAATTTAAATAGTTTTATATTCTGTTAATTTTGTAGAACGCATTGGACGTGTACGAAACAAAGTTGTGGAATGGAGCGACAAAGTTGCATGGGCCATAACTCTTTTGTCTATAGAATTGTTAGGATTATGTTCGTTTTATATCGTTATTTATGACTTTTGTAGATTTCACCGCCATCTTTGTGTAAACAAATAAATAGGCTGCAAAGCTTTAGAAAACAACAAGTATTGTTTTAAGATCAGTACAATTGACCCCAAAAAAGAGGGTTGTACGTCCCGGGTACTAGACCACCCAGCGAGGTAAGGTTGAGAAAAAAACGTTTATTATTAAAAATACCGCTACTTTATTTAACCGTGGCTGTAACAACCGTAAACCAAACCAATGCCCCGTCATTTTTAAAAATAATAGTGCTCACGCCTCGGGCCGTGAACACCGAAAAAAAAATATTAAAATTTCACGGTCCCAGATGATCACTCGTACAGGTGATAAAAATTCAGGAAATATTGTGTTTTACTGTTTATTTTTACGATAATTGTTGTTTAAAATAATCTTGTGATCTTATCTAAACGTTTTTGTAAAATAATCGTAGTTTTTGCTATCTTAACTTGGTTAAATAATATTACGAAGATATGGAGGTAGATCGAAATTTTACAAATGGTCGCTGTGTTTTGGGATTTTTTAGCAGTAAAAACAGTACTGTATAATTTTAAAAACTACATAGAATGAATTCCTTTCTTCACTTCTTTTTGTAGTAATATTCATTTTGATTTAGCTAGCTCAGTTTGTTTGCTATGATCTTTGTTTATGAAAAGCTCCGCTTCGCGATCGTTCCCGCGCATCCGTGCGCATCCGGGACGTGCAAACCTCGCCGGTGTCGCCGCTCGCTGGACGTGGCAGTGGTAGTAACCAATTAACATCATTTTGTTACGAGGCACCAGACAATGAAGTATTGCAATGAACACACCCAAACCGAAGCTTATTTATTAAAGTTAGTTTTTAGAAGTGACTTGAATGGAAACTGTATTTCCTGTAATAAAAACAGCCTGACAAAGGTGCCTGAGTTTGTTGCGCCGGTTCTTCTCACACCAGCCGATATGTAGTCCCGAAGCGGTGGTAGGCCTAAGTTACATTTTGGGTTCCCGGCAGAGGGCCTATGTACAGAATAAAGAATTTCATTTTATTTCATTTAATAGGTCCAACACAGCTAACGGTAATGCAACGGGTTGGCAGTGGCGTGCATTGGTTTAATTTCGAGGTAGGCGGTAGATATTACTATGTGCTTTATTGATGATAATCAGTGGTTTTCATCAAAAACACACATTCGTAAATCAAATCAAATGAAATATTTATTTGCAAGAATACAGTTTTACACTAAGGTGTTATTATATTTTAGTAAGTCATTAGTATTCTGCCTGCAAGCAGACGCGCAAATATTAAATTAATATTGTTAGTAATTATGTCATTGATTTTTAATAATTAGTCATTAATATCTATAATGTCAACTTTTTCACTTTTTACAAAATTCAATAAATTATTTTATATTACAAAAGCAGTTACACAAGAGCCAATCACATAATTTGTTTTTAAACATACTACCTTCAAGTAATTAGGTAGTAAGTTATAAATATTAATGCACATGTTGAATACATTTTTCTTGTACATATATTTGCGGCTGGGGGGTTGATATAATAAGTTGTTAAATTTAGTCCTTTTTTGCCTTGTGTAGACATCATTGTATTTTTTAAAATGGGTTGGATTACTTTTAACAAAAAGACACAAATCTCTCAAGTAGATGCAAGGCAGAGAAAGAATTTTACATGTTTTAAAGAGTTGTAGAGTATGTACCTACCTACTGCCTACCACATTTCATTTATCAGGTGGGCACTGCCTAATTACCTATATGCACCGCATGCCCCTTCGGGTTGGGTTCTGGATAAATCTTATAGACACCTATAGCACGAGATAGTATTACCGTGCCTATAGCAACACTACGTACCACACAGCGCAGTGCGGTCTGAAGAGCGCGAAATGGGATACAAATTGTTGTGGGTGTTGAAACAATTAATTACCATACTAAGGCTAAGGATGATTATCCGATACTCTTTGACTTAATTTGTAGTACACACACACACTCACAAACACTCATACACATACTAACACCCTTTGACTGACACGCTCACACTAAACTGATTGTACTTTAAGATCTTTATGCTACAATAGGGATGTTGACCCTATTTATAAATAATTCTAAGGCATCATTTATTACGACAGATACTTTATTTAAAGGCCTAATAACTCAGTACAATTTCATTTAAGAGGCAAACTGATTTTTGATTGTTTTAAAATCGTAAAAAAGTAAGGCAGTTCAGTTTATCGGATAGTGACGTCATAATCCGATATCGCCATACAAATTATAAGGAAGATATCTGTTTTGACAGCTCAAAAAATGTATGTCAATTGATTGGTGGTGTGAACAGGCCTATAGTATAAAAAAGCGGGACTCCCTGACAAAAGTAGTAATACTTACTTAGAAGGTAAGACCCAAGCACTGTAAACATTTTGATTTGTAACAACAACAAAAAAAGAATAACTTTTTTTTAAATTTAATTCTCAAGTCATTTAGACAAAGTTACGGGCAGATTACTAAAAAAAACAATTGAAACAGGAATTAGAACCTGCGTAACTGTCGTAGCCCGTTGATATTACAGTGTTCCAATTTTTTACTCAATGAGACACAAACTAAAGTTCTCAGTAAGAAGCACAAGTTTCCATTCGCCAACTTTCCCGCGCTTGCCACTAGCAAAACCTTACAATTTTACCTAAAAGAAGAGACGATAGGAACTGCACCCGGCGAAACAAGATAAAAAACTACGAAAACTCCTTGAAGAAACAGCGAGGCAATTTTTAAATATTCACAAAAGCGCCGTAAACGGTTAGTCTCTTTAGCTAATTTCACGAAAAAGGCCAAAGGAAATCTAGGCTGTCTGACATTCTGAAACAGAATCCTCGCATGCGATATTCGACCTTATTCGTTTGAGATACGAGCATAATAAATGCGAGTGCTGAGACTGAGTTATATGGACGTCGACGGTGGCCCTAAGGGTTTAATGCTGGTGGTAGGGTAGCCATATTTCACGATTGAATAGGTTCTTTATGACACACTGTGCGAGCGTCAACCAGAAAAGTAAAAGGTTGGAAGTCGATTTACGTCTAAAGTTCATTTATTGATTTAGATTTTTCTAAAATGCGGGTTCTTTTTAAAGCTATTCTACGTTTGAAGTAAAGGCGTTTTTGTTTCAAGGATCTCTGATTGTAAATAATATTTAGTAAATTGTGTTAAAATATAGGTGGTTTGATTAAAACAAAACGCAGTGCACCTTGAGCGTAGTACCCACGTCACGGGTTTGTTAACTATTTTAGGTCAATTGAAATATTTTTTATTTAGCTAGGTGTGCCTGGCAAAATTAATTTTCTGGTATCTTTTTTAACATTAGGACGTTAATACCCCACTTTGAGACCATGACATTGTCTGCCATATATTTTTTTACACACATTTATGATTAGAGTCGGAGAGCAAGATACATAAGTGGACGGAAAATGAGGTAAAAGCCTTTAAAAACCTTATTTTATGACTAATAAAAAATCACCCTATCTATTTTTATTTATGAGATATTGCGTAAAAACTAATTAGACGAAATGATACCGCAAATGAGTCAGAAGCATGAAGGCAGATGTTTGTCACAGTATGCTCCATAAAAGCAAAAATATCACGACATATTGTTATACAAACAAACATTAATAACACAATTTCCACGGTTCTGATTACATCATCATCAAAGCCATTCATTACACGTTATACCAGACCTCATTATTTAGGCGAGCGATTCGAAGTGAGGCAATGCATTAGGTTCGGATATATATTTCATGCAAAAGCCCAGAAACGCGCCCATCTCGTATATTGAGAAATACAAGGAGTGCTTACAAACTTATGAACCTCCCGTCCTTTCCGAGTTTTTATACGAATTTCCCCCAAGATACAGAGGACTCCATTTCCAGTTATTTCATTTATCTTCTCATACCGCCTTTTGAATTTAAATTGAAAAACATTTGGTGTTTGTTTACGTTTGCGTTTGCTATGATTCTCATGAATTGGTTTTACTTGGTACGAACGAAATTTTATTGTACATGGTTTAAATTGTGTCGTAATTCGTATCACAGAAATATTTATAGAAATCAGAAAAAGTTTTCTTACTAATTTTACACGTAAAACATTATAATTTTTGAAGTTCGTTACTCTATCAGTCTTTCACGGATGAATGGAATTAGCAGCGCCGAATCGCATACATGTTGATCTAGTACGGGATTGTTCTATATTTTATAAACATCTGATCAGTCGTTTGAAGGCTCAGCTCATTTCCTATTTGACAAAAGGATTATTAGCTCGTTGCAAACTTTTATAGATCCGTTAGATTTTAAATTTAAGACACTGCTACATAAGTAGTATTCCCAAGACATGAAAACCTTGAACTGCAGTATCAAGTAATCTGCGTGTTTTCCCAACTATTCAGCAAATTACAGCAGATACAGTGTGTTTAGGCTCATAAGAATGGTCCCAACGAGTAGGTGCTAGGTAGATGATGATCGAGATTTTGAGCTGATGCTGCACATCATTAACTATTTTATTCATTTCTCTCTATAGTACCCGCTGTTTTTTAAGATCCCAGGTTTTATTGCCGGTCGGGTCATTATAAAAAACGATCTTCTCCACAATAGTCTCGGGTCTGGTTGGTGCAGTTGTACCGTCAATGTTTCTGATATCTATAACACAAGTGCTTTGACTACTTACCTTATTATCAAAGCAATGCATGTGATACTGTCCAACATTTATTATTTACTTACGGTATCTCTTTTCTTTTAAACTTCAACAAAAATAGGTCCAGCTAGTCTTAAAAACATTTACAGGGTGTACATGAGGATAGGACACTCCTTAAGACCACGTGATCTGCTGGTCATATACAACAACTTTTTCTATGGGAGCAACATCGAAATCGATAAAAAAAAAACAGCTTCTCCATACAAACTTACTCGCATACCTCAATGATAATGTATGGAGCACCTGAAAATGAAATCAGGATTTCGATGTTGCTCCCATAAGAAAAGTTGTTGTATATGACCAGCTGGTCACGTGGTTGTAAGGAGTGTCCCATCCTTTTTACACCCTGTATAATCGTCACTACTATAAATGCTGTCTTAACGGACTTTATTCTAAGTCCCCAAGTCTTCATCTTCTCATGGTCACCTCACATGTTGTCGAATTGATAGCGCGAAGGTAACAACAACGAGTGTATTGGGATTCGGTCTTGTCGTTAGCGGGAACAAGCAATCTGTATGGATTATACCAAGGGTACCTGCGGTGAGCTCGTTTGTACTGACGGCGTGAGTTGGGGATTAACATTTACCATCTGCCAAAGTACAGAAACAATTTTTAACGTGGACTGTATTAGATCTTGTAAAGTTATTAAAACCAATTTACTTTCGCAAATAGGCTTAAACTAAGCGCTTTCACACGTTTTTTTCTAGGAAAACACTAAATTTACTCTTTAAACTAGGTAAACAGTAGTAGGCTGCTTCGGGGCAAAGAGTTACTAGCGGCGTGAAGAAGCAGCACAAGAAACTCGGTTAAATTGTTAGCCTCTTTTAAATAGTATAAATTAAAAAAATAAAAAAATATTTGACAACATCACATACATTGCTCTGATCCTAAGGTAAGTAACTAAAGCACTTGTGTTATAGAAATCAGAAACAACGACGGTACCATAACACCCAGACCCGAGACAATATAGAAAAGTTCGTTTTCCACATTGACCCGACCGGGGATCGAACCCGGAACCTCAGAGATGGCGGCGCCATATACAGTCCGGCGTGCTCGCCTCTCGGCTACGGAGGTCGTCATTAAAGATACATTACAAATAGTATATTACAAGATAAATGTGCCTCTGCGATTAAGCCAGTGTATGATTCAAATCATTTTTGTCATCGAAATAATCCATTACAGTATAATACCCTTTTTTCATAAGAATCATTTCAACATGAGCTACAAATTTAAACATGGGCACGGGCAGTGAAGCAAAAGATGCTGGTAATTTATTGAAAAAGCGAATACATTTTGAACAAATGAACGAATCACCTTTTGTGCTGGTGCACTGCATTTTTTCACAGGCATTTTTTGCATAGCTCAGTCACCAGTCTCCCACTATCTTGCAATGTTTACTTGTGTTTTTTTCATCTACAATGTAATGTTATCTTTTAAGATGTTGGAGAAAATAAATAAAATTTATTTATTATTATCTACTTAGTCAGGTGAATGACAGTTAGCAAGAAAAATCAAGATATTCGGCAAAAGAAAGTTTTTCATTATTATCCCATTAAATATATTTACATAAATAACCTAAACCTACCTAACCTAACAGTAGGTACCTACTATACTATATACTACTCAGCCAATGTAAAGAGATTTTAACAACTTTTACCTTTTTTAAAAAAGGTCACAACACTAGAATATAAATTTTACTGGTCCGATAAACTCCCTATCTTTTATTACTTATTAACAAGGTACACATAATTACCTCTTATTATCTTAAGTGTACAAATTATTGACAGTAATCACATAAAATGTTCAAATAATTACGATTATTGATGAGCGTACAAATTTTGTGAAAGCGAAGCGTATGCGCCCAACAAATTAAATCAAAAGTTAAATCCAAAATACGTATAATAACTCAGACGCACATAAAATCCGTTATCAAATGAATTCTGATTTAATAACCTATATTTATCATCGTAATCAAAACCTAAATTGGTCGATACCGTATCTTCATTACAGCAAACTATTCCATACGATTACGATTGTCATCAAATCCGTATCGCTTCAGTCGAATCGGTGGAACCGATTCACCTTCCATTAACCCAATCGAGACATTTATAGATCAATAGAAACTGGAGAACTACTAAATCTCGTACAGCTCTCTTATTTATGTTTATATCTATCGTAACTTAGACAATAAACGTTTCGAAGTATAACGGCAGAAGTTATTGCATTGGCATCGTAAAAGACGATTTTTATGTAATTTTAAGGACTCAAAGTTCTTTATTGGCTATCGAGGCGCACAATTTAACTTTGCAATCGATTGACGCTACACAAACTCGATTTTCCATTTGGTTACCTTTGGATAGGTAGTGATAAGCAGGTTTGGTACTCCAGGGACTTAGAGCGTTATTATGAACGCGGGTGTGCTTATTGACAATAATAGGTATTTGTGTCGTGCAACGTGAGATTTAATCAACATGAAAAGTAAATTGAAATATTCTACTCTAAGTTAGTTCGAAAATCACGGGATTTTATTGAATACGATCCAATTTTAACACTAATATGTACACTAGTAACTTTTTTGTGATTGTACATTGGCATTTAATTTTTAATTTTTACAGTATTTTGGGACTAGATGATATTAAAATTAATGGTTTAGTAAGGCATTATTAATAAGTACTGTAACGTAGCTCTGGGGACATAGCGACGGGGCTCAGGCGGAGCGTACAATAAAAGAGATTATTCCAATAACTTTTCAAGTATTTATTTCTATACATCAATTTATTTATTATTTAGGAAAATACAGCACTTTCTTACATACTATTGCTTAAAAATATTACAAACAGTTGAAACAGTCCAATGCCAATTACAGGTTTTCTTTAATAACATGGTAGAAAGTATTTGAAAGACGTGTAATACACATAATCAACTGAATTATTAATTGTTTACGGTACAATCAATCTTGTTAATACTGCTTTATATTGTCCAACTAGCGCAAGTGAAACAAATACTTAAATTATATTGATGGCGCTGCTTTGAGTAGGTATCTTAAGATCTATAAATTGTTATGTCTTTTTCTTTTTCTTAAATGACAATAACAAATATTTCCCTACATTTTGTTCTTATTAGTCGTTTCACTCTTGGCAGAGCGGTCGTGGTCGTCAGTCAGGAGTACGTTGAGTGACAAGTTTCGTCATTCGGCGCCATTGTTGTCGAACCTCAGCCTTCCTAGTACATTCATGCACGGGGCGGTTTGTTGCAGCCTTAATTTGGTCCGTCCACCTCATCGGAGATCTGCCGCGTGGTCTAGTCCTTTCAACTTTCCCCTGCACTACTAGACTTTTTAGCAAATATAAATTTGTCTGACTGTGTTGACGAGTGATAGAAAGCATACACCACAACATACAACTGTCAATCCATGCCATATTTTGCGGTTAAGGTCAGTTTGACTTACTTAATGGACAACCTGGGTACCTGGGTAACCGCACGCGGACCCAATCGATCAATAAAAACATTTTCCCACATTCAGGCCCTATGGCATGTGTTACAAAAATCTCCTACACGCATCAAACGAGAGCTAACGACCAATAAAAATGCGCCTTAAAATGTATGAATTAAAATAAGATTTTTTGTCCAGTTTTCGAATTAAGTCTGTGATTTATATTGCCCAACCTTTATTATCCAGATGCTAATTAAGATCACTAAAAGGTCTTTATAAAGATAAATGCCTTGTACTTGACAAGACGAGACTAAACCTCGGCTTAAGATGTGCTATTCAAGTAATGCTTGCTAATTAATTTTAAAGTTGTATGCCCTTTTAAGTGCAGTAGACTAATTTATTGCCTTTTCGATATGTTCGTTTATTCCCCTCTCGTTCATTTGCAGTCCCAACCCAGCCATTTGAAACGTCAACTCGGATCTGTTTGTCTCGCAAGTAGTGATGTTAATATCAAAAAACTTATTTTTATCGATACATGCTTAAGAAACTAGAATAAGGTTACGCTACACGGTAAACTTAACTTAATTTTGAACTCCTAGTATGTCAGAACCGTCTATACGAGCAAAACAATGGGTTAAAAGCATTAAATAAGAATAGTTTTAATACTTTAAACTTTTCAACAAAGATAACGTGACTCCAGCTATTGAAACATCCGTAAATAAACGTCGAGTCACAGTAATACAAGTGTCGTATAGACACTCATACATATACTTTTATTGTGTCTCTCACAGTATAATTTTATTATCAATGTTGTTGACTTGTTATCAGAACCCCAGTCACAAAATAAGGCTATTGTGATTGCTAAGCCTTAGCCTTAGCTAAGGTTAAACAATTTAAAAGGAATTGAAAAGCTTTACCTCTTGGTATCCTCCTCTAGGCGTAAACAGAATGATCACTCTTACTCTCTTAAAATTGGGGATAAACTAATTAACTCACATGCAGAAGTTGCAAATGCTTTCGAGGAATTCTTTTCGAATATAGCTCCCTCTACAACTAAAGAACTGGCTTCTTCTGCTGAACTAGCTGAATCCCTTCTCAAGTCGGGTGTTGATGAGTGCAAAACTCCATTTAATTTTAGACATATTAATCCTAATATACTAATAAAAACTTTCAAGGTATTGAACATGAAAAAAACTGAAGACTTATGGGGGATCTCAGTCAATATTATCAATACAATTATAAATACGATAGCCCCTTATCTTACAATTCTTTTTAATAAATGTATTGATGATAAACAGTTTCCTACTTTGATGAAATTTAGTAAGATAATTCCTTTATATAAATCAGGCGAGAAAAATGATCCTTCAAATTTTCGACCAATTTCTATTTTACCGGTACTTAGTAAAGTTTTTGAAAAAGTAATTTTCAATCAACTTTTATCACACTTTGTCCTTAATAAATTGTTACATAGCAAACAATATGGCTTCACGAAAGGTAGAAGCACTACAGATGCTGGAGTTGCACTCTTGAAACACGTGTTTGATGCTTGGGAAAGTAGGCAGGACGCTTTGGGAGTTTTTTGTGATCTTTCTAAGGCTTTTGATTGTGTGGACCATCAAACTTTACTGAAAAAACTTAGACACTATGGTGTTTCATGCGATGCCTCAGATTTAGTAAACTCTTATCTCACAGGCAGAACACAAAAAGTTTGTATCAATGGAGCTGAGTCTTCTGGGTCGCCTCTTACTATGGGCGTGCCGCAGGGATCGATATTAGGGCCTCTGCTCTTTCTAATTTACATAAATGACCTTCCATCTTTTACGAAAGACCTCTGTGAGACAGTGTTATTTGCAGATGATACTTCATTGATTTTTAAAATCAAGAGAGGTAAAGACTCATTTGACGATGTAAATAATGCACTCTCGCAAGTATTGCATTGGTTCACCACCAATAATCTTATGCTCAATGCAAATAAAACAAAGTGCATCAAATTCACAATGCCCAACGTAAAACTTGTCTCAACACATATTACTGTAAAAGATGAACAACTTAATACATCTAGTTCCACTACATTTTTAGGAATCACTTTAGATTCCCGTTTGCAATGGGGTGCGCATATCGAGACTCTGTCGGGAAGACTTAGCTCTGCTGCTTATGCCGTGAGAAAGATAAGACAACTGACTGATGTTGAAACGGCAAGATTGGTGTATTTTAGCTATTTTCATAGTATAATGTCATATGGAATATTGTTATGGGGCTCAGCAGCAGATATTGAATCTATATTTGTACTGCAGAAGAGAGCTGTACGGGCAATTTACGGCCTTGGACCCCGAGACTCCTTAAAAGAACTGTTTAAAGAAATTAATATACTTACAGTAGCATCCCAATTTATTTATGAAAATATAATGTACATCCGCAAAAACCTGTCCTTATTCCTTAAGAAAAGTGACATTCATAATCTTAACACACGGAATAAGAATAAGCTTGCCGTTCCCAATTTCAGACTGCATAAAGTGGGTAATTCGTTTATGGGAAAATGTATTCGCTTTTTTAATAAATTACCAGCGTCTATTGTAGAACTGCCCCTGTTAAAATTTAAATCGCATATTAAAACAACTTTAATGAAAAAAGGATATTATACTGTAAATGATTATATAAACGATAAAAATATTTGGAAATAAATACTGCCCTGCTCGCACAGGTACATTTATCTTGTAATGTAAAATATATACTATTTAAAAAGAGGCTGACAATAGTGACCGAGTTTCTTGCGCTACTTCTTCTCGGCGCTAGCCCAAAATTGTCCTGAAGTAGTGGTAGGGAAAAAAAAATATTGGGACGTGTAAAAGCGCTTAGTTTAAGCCTATTTACAGAAATAAATTGGTTTTAATAAATTGGTTTTAATAAATGGTTTTGGTATCAAACCACTAACTTTAACATATATCTGATTACTATTTGCTCAGTTTGTTTTATGAAAAAAAACTACTCTTACAACATTTATCATTAGACTATCGATATTATCGAAAGACATCACTGAGGTTAGCCGCCCATTGAGCCCGTTTATCGTTTAAATGAATGAAACTGTTTCAATTTGTCCCGTCTATGGACACGTTAGCACCTGCAGGTATCCTTTATCAGAGACAATCACATACGAGTAGATGGAGTCTATAACTAAAAAAAAAATAAAAAAAATAAAGTCTCGGTTGCTATGGATTTCTCATAGGTTGTAATTGCAAGAAAGTTCAGCCCGTTGATTCTGTAAACAAAACCGCGCTTACTTTGACACTGGAGACGTATTTTTGAATCATGCGAATTCCAATTCGAATACGAAATGGCAAGATTCGCATGCGAATGACTAAAATCGCTATTTTTGAAAATTCATTCTGTGAATTCTGCAACGAGTGGTCCGACCCACTCGTATTTCGATTCTAATAGTAAAAAGTTTAGAAGTATGACTTTGACTAGTAAACATATGGTTCACAGATTAAAAACTTTTTTTTCGTGAAGTTCCATGCGATTCATTGCCGGTTTTTAAGATCAATAAGTTTTTGCATTCCGGTTTTAAATATTTTCTGCGTGAAATGAAAATAGTTAAAGAATTTTACCATAATAGCAACACAGAATTCGAGTGATTCAAATATGCATAAAATCGGGAGTGATAGAAATAGAATTCGCACACGAATCGTATTCGTGTTCGAATTCAAGATTCATTTCGAATGCTTCTAAAATATGTCTCCAGAACTTGCTCATCGACGATAACTAATATGAACCTACTTATTGACAAGATAAAGGCTATGTTCGTTTGTATTGCTTAGTCGAGTTTTAGAGCAAGTTCATTGCGTTTTTCTTAGAGAATCGACCGGAGTTCAACAGCTTATGCTATAAATATTCCCTACTTTCGGCTTGGGGGGCGTACTACACTACGTTTGACAAGGTGTGGTCTTCACTCGAGAACCGTTGACTCCACCTTTCATCGGTTCTGCGACAGATGTGGCCAGCCAGTGTAAGACGCCCCCCAGTCCGACGACCTTAAAAAGATGGCTGGCAGTGGCTGGATGAAAAACGCAGGAGTTCGTTCTCTTTGGCGCTCTTTGCAGAAGGCGTACGTCCAGCAGTGGACTGCAATAGGCTGAATAGGTAGTATTCCTACTTTAACATTCTCGTGGTACAACATACATGTTGTCGAATCAATACAGTTTTGCAGACAACTACCATTATTGGTACAATATAGATACTCGTGCTATTTCAGTTACTCCTTCTGGCTCTGCGAGGTAAGTTTAAGGATGAATGAACTAGAAAAACAAATTATTAATGACATTTACATAAGCTTCGCAATACATACATTTTAAAATTAATATTATTTGCAAGCAACGGCATCAACTTACCATCATCCATCAGCCGAAAGACGTCCACTGCTGGACATAGGCCTTCCCCAAGGATTTCCACGAAGATCGATCCTGTGCCACCCGCATCCAGCGGCTTCCCACGACCTTCACCAGATCGTCGGTTACCACAAAACAACTAACTTAACTTAACTTACCACAAAATGATTAATTTTCTCAATCAATATTGATACATATTTGCGTATTAGATTAGAATATAACGTAAGTAAAGTTAAAAACGGTAAAATGAATCCAGTCAATTAAATGACCTGTAATTATAAGTGATCATGAGTTAAAAAATATATAGTCCCTGAATAGTCCTTAATGCGGTCATACTGTGGACTTTAGAAGCCAACGAGGTCTTTTTTTAAAGTAAATTATTATTGTAGATTGAGTTTGTTAAATCATAAATCTAATCTCCTTCTAGCCCTTAAAACCTTCAATGTTTACGATTCACCAAGTAAGCTAAACCGTGTGACATCAAAATGTTGACATCAAATTAATGTCTGACTAGTTACTTGTACCCACTATAAAATATAAAGAACATTAAACGTGATATCGTAAAACTGAATTGAAATTTTAACGACCGACGATCACAAGGAATAATGATTTTCAATAAAACAACAGTGTAGCCAGGGCAAAGGGTCATTGTTACTCCCATAGGGCTGTCACTAAATTTTAAGCTAAATTGCAACGTAACGATGGATGTAGTTAAGGCGGCGTCCTAATTGGCAGCGACGCGATCGTACGATGGCGCGATGCGTCTCGTTTTTTCGTTCGATGAAATCTGTATGTTGGACTTGGAACTCTTCGCGCGACAAGAACGCATCGTGTCATCGTACGATCGTGACCAATTAGGATCTCGGGTACGATTCCTCCTTTGGGTAAATTAATAAAACTGTATGTTTTAAACTGGCTTTCATCGTAGGGTGTCGTAGCGTAGCACTGCCTGTCCCTAGCCCGAAGTCTCGAGGCTGAGAGTTAGATTCTCGGTCGGATCAATATAAAAAACGAATTACCATGTATTGAGGTACCGTCGTTGCTTTTGATTTCTAGTAACACAAGTGATTTAAGTACTTAATTTAAGACACAATTCACAATGTATGTGATGTCTTTCATTATTTTTTAATATTGTGTGGGATGAAATGATTGATATATCGGCATTTCATCTGTCGATATTGCCTTATCCCATAATTAATTGGGGCGTGAAAACTGATCTTGTTATGTTTTTTTTATCAGGCAGCTATTTTGTCAAATATGACAACCCTAAGTAAGAAATCGCATTACCAAGCCTATTCAAAATCTGTCATTAAGCTCATCTCACAAATAGAACAGATTTACAGTTCATTATTCAATGATAAATTACTTATAGCAATCCCTCCGAACGATTTAACGAAGCGATGACAATTTAATATCAAAAGTTAGTTAATTGCGGCTGACTGATATTAATTTGGAGCAGACTGAACAAAACGCCTTTTGTGATTGTGACTGCGTTGTTAAGGTTTTTGGCCAAAAGAAAATAATATCTAATTGTTTCCACAATAACTAAATACTTTTTATAAACATTCATGACTTTAAGTAGGTACAAATGTTTGTGCTCATCACACTTGACAAACATTTGCCCTTGCGGGATTCGAACCCGCATCAGAGGAAGATATAAAAAAGTGAAATGGTGGGTTTTAGCCCTTTAAAATCCTACATGGAATCACGGACAGCATATTTTAGTTGACCTTGTGAAAGTCACTTAGAGTAGCATCGCATTGATTGATGAAACCTCCACAAAATAGACTACATTTTACGCTTGTTTAGTTTGTTTGTTGATAGCTTTTGGTATGAACTGCATTTTGTGACTGTTGTTAATTAATGAACATTATAATCACGAAGTTATTTACTTCCCTACAAATGTTCGTATTGTCCGTGGTAATCATACAAATATTCGTTTCTTGTTGGCTTAGAGCAGATACACAAAGCTTGGGTTTGATTCACATTAATATTAAACTTACCTCTTAATAGGTAATATATCAGAAACAGGTACCTACGTTACACAAGTTGCCAAGAGACGTATTTTTGAAGCATTCGAAATGAATCTTGAATTCGAACCCGAATACGATTCGTGTGTGAACTCTATTTCTGTTACTCCCGATTTTACGCATTTTTGAATCACTCGAATTATGTGTTGCTATTATAGTAAAATTCTTGTAATAATGGAATTCGCATGATTCAAAAATACGTGTCTAGGTCACAATGTAAAATACCAGTGATTTCATAAAGCCTGTAAATGTCACAATGATAGCGGAAAAGCGGGAGGTAGGCGATATGAATCGCTACTGTATCAATAGAGGGGCGTCTATTCAAGCGAACGTATTTAGGTCTCGACTAGGGATTCCAGGCGTCACGATTTTCTTGAGACTATGTAATTGGTACAGTGATTGGTATATTAATTTCAGGGTAGTTTATTAATGATGGCTTTTGAGATTTATCATTATATCTCATCTTATTTCAACGGCTGGAAGTACTTTTATGCTTTCAAAATTAGAGTAGGTACGATACGGGTACCTTTTTTATCCAGCCATCTTTTTTAGGTCGTCAATCCATCGAGCTGGGGGCATACTGATTACAATAATGTAAAATCTATCAGTGGTATTTAAACAAAAACAAAAATACACTTCCCCAAACTAGGCGCAGACGAGGAGACATCAGTTTGTAACAAATGTGTTTTTTTAAAAAGATTAGCTGTACTAATTGTATTTATTTGAGCAATAGGTAGTTAAATAATAAAATAATAGCTTTTATATCGGTTTTATACAGTTATGGTCTCAAATCTGCTATCCTTTTATTCCTGTTTACCATTAGAATTGCCTAATTATAGGATTAGTACGACAAGTTAGCCATATTTTTGCTTCACTTTTATGACGACCCGTAGTCGAGATTTCTGTAACACAAGTACCTACTTTAGCTGCTTAACTTAAGATCAGAACAATGTATTTAATATTGTCTAATATTTATTATTATTTGTACTTATTAGAATGGTCAAAAATAATAAATGTAGTCCTGATTAATAAAGTAAGATGTGGTGTCACTGGTGTCGAGTAGGGCAAATGCAGTGGGGTAGCGGAGGACAAAACGTTTCTTTATTTCATTAGAATGCATTCAGCGCGGTGCATTGTATGTGAAAATGCAGGTGAAAGCGTTCTTGCTTCATTCTAAACAATTGAACTTTTTATTTCAGAGTGAAATTTAATAATAATATGTTAAAAGTAGGTATAACAAATGTGTTATGAAATCTCGAATTTGAAAAAAAATTGGCAGGAGTACCTATGTACTTGCAGAAGATCAAATCCCTTAGCTAAAAACACAAATAAATTGATTTCATCATAATAAGTACAAGGTATAACTAAATACAACGGCTGACTGTGGAACTCTAAAACAACATTAATTATGTGACCAAAACCGAAATTAAAAAAAAATAAAAAAGAACTCAGAACCGACTTGAAAAATAAACTAAAAGTAAGTATTAATATTTTTAAACATAGCCTAATCATTTATTTTTGGAGTAGGTGCTCCATGGAGAGTTATAATTTGCTCATTCGCACCGACTCCAAAAATAACAGATTAGGTATGTTTGAAAATAGTATTTTTCACTAGTTAGTTCATTTTTAAAGTCGGTTTTATTAATTTAAACTTTTTTTATTTCACCATTTTTAGTGTTATCAGAAGAAAAAATTACAAGCAATCGTGAAACGGAACGTATATTTCGTCAAGTTACTGTCAAATGTCAATGTCAAAATTCCCAAGACAAATGTCATCGTAAATTGTTTTGGAAAATCAGGAAGTTACAATATTTTTTATTTCGATTTCGTCAATATTTCGTAATTAAACTGTGTGTTGAGATCGACCATACTTTTATGGTTTTCTTAATTTACATGCACTGCCAAATTACATAGATATTTTTGCGTTTTGACCAAGTAATCTGTTGAAGTCTTTTTGTTCCAATTTAACTGTGATATCATCGGTTTCTTTGTCTGAAAATGGATTATGTTACCAATTTGAAGATCCTGGTTATTGGAGAAAGTGGTGTTGGCAAGTCTAGGTACGAATTTATGTATTTATTTCAACCTAAAGTTAATTATAGGTTACGTATTGCGTGAGTCATTTTCCTGATAAGTACCTTTCATTGAATACTTTATCTGTTGTTGTTTTCGCTTACTTATTCGTCTTTGTTATTAATTACTAAAGTTAGATAGGTACAATATTTCATTTTGTTGCCTGTTTATTTTTTAAATTTATGCTCAAGGTAAGGAATAAAGTTTATTGCGTTATATTTATTACCAAGTTGCAAAAATTCATACAAAAAAGAAGATTGTCAATTACTTCAAAAATGTACTATTAGTGTACAAATGCTATTTGTTTTAACACCTACCATCAAACTATACACAGTTTACTATGACGGTCCATTCAGTCGTCACCACAGCAAAAGTTAACCAAGCTAAGAATTTGATAATTCCTGTGATTGGTGGAGGAAGCTGCTAAAAAAACCTATTGTTACTTAATAGCAAAGATTAATTTCAGCATTATCCTAGCGTTCACAACAGGGGACTACAATTCATCATTCCCCGCCACCATCGGAGTTGACTACAAATGCAAAGTTATGGATGTTAACGGTATAAAAGTGAAGCTTGGTATTTGGGACACCGCTGGCCAGGAGCGATACAGAACATTGACTTCTAGTTTTTACAGGTGAGCTATTTATTGAGACATGTTATTATTTAATAGTAATGAATTAACTTTCCCTACTAGTCGTAGCTCAACCAAATAATGTACATACTGGTATGTGCTGAAATCTATACTTTTCAAGTTATTAATCAAAAACATAGTATAAATGAATTATCTAGGGACTAAGTAGTATGTAGGTACGTAGGTAGGTAGTAGGTAGGTAAGAGTAGTCTTAAAATTATGAACACTTTTTAAACACTTGAAGTCTTTCTAATATAGGTACACTTGCTATAGTGTAGTTAGAATAGGTATCACTTATTTAGTGTTTTAGTTTGTTTCCCATCTCAGGGATCATTTATCATCTCATTTAAAAGATTTACAAAATGAGAAAAAAAAGTGTTTCCTAAAAATTTTAGGAATACCTAGGTACTTCTTTTTGATAGAAATTGTTATTTTATTTTAGAGACGCACATGGTGCGATATTGGTGTATGACATATCAGAACCAAAAACACTAGACAAGCTGAAGGAATGGGTTGACGAACTACAAGTCTATTCGACAAAGAAAAACATTGTCTGTCTAGTTGTGGGAAACAAAATTGACAAGGTAAGTTTTTTTACGATTCAAAATATATATATTTTAGAATAGAATAAAATATTCAGAGTCCAACATGTCTGTTAGCACCTTACGACTTTGCTAAAAATTTAAAATAATTAACCTGGTTTTATTTTATTTACCTCTTTACAATTTGCAATGGATGAAAATTTTAATTTTAATAATTAAAATGAATTGAGATATAAGTAATATAAGTTTTACTTATAATAAAGTAGGAAGTGTCAAGAAATGTTTTTACTAACTGGATGAATATTTACTCTTTAAATTCGGATGTGGTACTCCATTTATTTTGTGAATGTCTTATATATTTAAGTGATGTGACACTTTATGTAGGTAATAATTAATTCATTCAATAAATTACTATTAGACGGTCAGGCGTTCGCTCAGAAGACTGTTCTTCATAGAAAGTTAAAATACAGGAAAATTTCTGATTGTTTTTTTTGTGTTATTTCGGTACTATAGCCCCGCGCGGTGCTCCGCGAGCGTGGTCAGGCGTTTGCTCAGAAGCACAGAATGCTGTTTGTAGAAAGCAGTGCCAAGACTCAGGAGGGGATCACATTGGCTTTCGAGGAACTGGTCCAGAAGGTATGTTGTTCATTTCTAACTAGCTGTCCCTGGATCTTGACAGAGTTGAATTGTCTTTAACTTGACAATCAGCTGTGAAAAGGCCTCAAGGGATGTTTTTCCTAAATTGAATTTTTCCTCTTAAACTTTTTTTACTTTTATTTTATTATTAAAAAACCTTGTCCTGACAGTTACGAACTCAACAAAAAAAAACAGTCTTAAGTTTTGCTCCCTCATACACGTGGCACAGTTGATTTTCTTAACGTGTCATAAGGATAAGTTGACCCACAAGGGATTGCCGCATTGAAATGCGTATTATAGTTTCTTCAAGTACTAATATTTGGCATTACACATTGATATTCGATAATCGGCAATACTATTTTAATCTGTTTAGTTTTACGAGAAAGTTCTATTTCCAAAAGTCATTTAAAATGTTTGTTCTCTAGATAATCGAGACCCCAGGTCTATGGGAAACCTCTGGGCCCTCCTCAAATATCCGCATAACCAACGAAGAAAGGAGAAAGCAAGAGTCCTTCTGTTACGACTACTCGTGCTCTATTTAATACAGGATGTTCAGTTTGGTTGGCTTTGCACTGAACAGATTTTGTGAAGAAAATGAAGTTACCTATCCAATCGAGTACAATGGTGTTAGATTTTATATTCATACGTCATTCAAGTGTCATTATTATCATTAATATTTTTAATAAAGCAATAAATGTGTGTAAATTTAATTTTTTCAATAGATTGTAAAAGTCAACAGAGTTTTTTGTAAATGTAGACTGTCATGATCCTACACATTCCCCAAAAAGCATTTTGTTTATCATAAAATATTATCTCCATACTATTTTAAAGTTGAAATTCCATGACTATATCTATCGTTTTCACATACAGGGTTATTTTTGTACCCCCCGCCATGTTTATTTACGTCATCCTGTAGAAGCAGCACATCAAATTTATAAAAAAAAAATCATTTTTCCAAACACAAAACAAAATTGTTGCCACTCGTCTGTTCGTATGCGTTAGGTACGTTCTGTGACGAGAAACGCGGTCCGCAGGTAGGCGCCGCGGTGTATCAAGCGCTAGGGTGTTCAAGCGCGCCTAGGACTATAGGATTTAAAAAAGTGACTGTAAAATCCGGTTATATAAAAGCAAAAAAATATTATTTTCACTAAATATTTTTTTATTAATTGCCTTGAATTATAATTAATTCCAAAAGTCATCATCATCACCAGCCTATATTAGTCCACTGCTGGACACATGCCTCTCCAAAAGGAGGATTTTGCTATAATCGCCACACTTGGCAAGCGGGTTGGCGATCGCAGTTTGGCCAATGGTGGAGAGGAGACGCTGCTGCCCGTCTTCTTGTGGCGGTTCTCCTGTAGTCGCCTCTTACGAGACCCATAGGAAGAGAAGGGGTTGTGCAATTCTTTTAACGTGCATGCCGGCACCACACGGTACAATACCAAAAGTAACCCTGTATAAAAAGTTCATAACGCACATATTAAATAGCACTATGTAAGGCCATCACAATTCACAGATCTAAGCCAACCTTTATATAGCTCTTGTGATATCGTAAATTCGTAATGGTTTGCTTGTGTAAATATCAAATTTTATATCTTAGTGTAGTTTTATATTTTGTGTAATTTAAAAATGAGTCTCGCCTTACATCTTTGGCGCGTGAGTTCAATCTTAGCACGTATCTGGATTTATAGGAATTTGATTTATACGACTTTCTAAGTGAGAAAACATCGTAAGGTAATTGCACATTCAGTTAAAATATAGCCAAAATCTAGTTTCACTGTCTTAGGGTTGCGGGTTCCTGATAGCAATCGCTCTTATGGTAACTAGACCACAATATAGTTTTTAGCTCTATTGTAAAGGTGAGAAAAAACTATTCGTACTACACTGGGGGACCTTGGGTGCGTATCGCGGTGATTCATTTAAACACAGTGGTTCTGGGCCCTATACCGATCGGCTTAGTAAAAAAACGATACTTTTTAAAGTCACCTCGGTTGTTTGTGTGCAAGGTCCATCCATCTATCCATCAGCCGAAAGACGTCCACTGCTGGACATAGGCCTCCCCCAAGGATTTCCACAAAGATCAGTCCTGTGCCACCCGCATCCAGCGGCTTCCTGCGACCTTCACCAGATCGTTGGTCCACCTTGTGGGGGGCCTAACAACACTACGCCTTCCTGCTAGGTTGTTCTTAGAAAAAATGTCAGCTCGTAACAAGGGTTGCTTGACAAAATTGTTTTGTCTGGAGCTTGTTTGTTTAAATTAGCTTTAATGTGAACATTTGTATGAAATAGCTGATGGTTTTTCTCGACCTAATTATTAATCTCAAAGTAGTAAAAGTTGCTTATAAATAAAACACCATGTAGAAGTGAAACCCATTACCTATAGATAGTCACTGTTTATCAATGAAAATGCCATCGGTAAATGCTGTACATTGATATTTTCTGAAATTAAAATGTATATCATTTGATACATGTTGCAATCGTATCGTATCTTTTATATTAGCGTATACCTACTAAATTACTGAACTGTGCAGTCTTACAACAAAAGGCAATTGAGTTATTTGTTTAATTACACAATTTTTATACTCTGTATAGTTTAAGGTAGTCGTTAAAATAAAAACTTTATGTAAACAGTTTATTGTGTTGTTGAATAACCGATTTTTTTTCTTTATAATGAATGTTTTAATAGTTTTATCTTTGAACAGCTAGACGAATGTAGACTGGACCAAAATAAAGTGCTGATTTTATATCAAGAATTTTATTTACTTTCCTTAACATTATTTACCTATACGTAAAAGCAATAAACGATGGGGTAGAGTATATATAATACGTGTTCTTAATTGGAGACCACGAGAGTAGAGCTTTACGGTGAATTAATTAATAACATTTTGAATTTTCTTGTTGCATTTTTAAATTATAACACTGTACACAACACTGGTATTGATGCAACATACCTACCTCTTTTTACTATTATTGTCCCGACGTTTCGGCCTAATTACATAGGCCGTGGTCGCGGGTAGACTGGCATTATGTTGTATGGAAGTATGTTGCAATAATACTCGTGTTGTGTACAGTGTTAGCATGAATTAATGTTTAAAAATTATTAGCCTTGAAAGGCGTAGGAACATATTGGATATTTTATTCTTTTATAAAATAATTAATGGTCATGTTGATTGTCCTGATCTTCTAAGGCAGATAAACTACAATGTTCCTTACAAACTAGCTCGAAAGTGTAGGTATCTGCCGTTCAAGGCAAGTGGTTTCAGGACAAAGTTAGGTCACTTTTCTACCGTCAACAGAATTCAGTCACTGTTTAGCAAATTGCCACGTTCCCTGGGTGCTGATGATATTGATGTGTCCTATTGACTACGTAAATTTAAATCGACTTTATCAAAATTGTTTGAATCTGGCATGTAAATTACTCAACACAGTACATACTTTTTTGTGATTCCAGTGTGAGTACTTTTATGGAGTGCTTAGATACATTGTAAGCATATAATTTGTTTAATATTTCAAGTTATTTTCCAACATTAATATTGTTATGCATGTCGTGGCAGCCTTTAATTAAGGCAACACCTTGTAATGTTTTTTTTAAGTTATATGACTATCAATGTATGGTGTATGCTTTGTTGGTTGTCCTTAAATTAAAAAAAAAAAAAAAAAACTACGTTTTTATAGCTCAAAACAATGCAGTATTAACTCGTATATATCTAAAACTGGTTTTTCACTATGCAGTTAAAAACAGGGTAAACAAAAGAATAGGACTCTTTAAAAGCACTTGATCAGCTGCTCATATAAAACAACTTACTATGGCCGCAACATCAAAACAATTTAAAAAAAACAGATGTTTCATAGATTTTTCATCGGGGTACTGCGTTTGTTTGTATGGAGCAACTAAATATTTTTCTGATTTCGGTGTTGCTACTATAAAAAAAGGTGATATAAATGTGCACCTGTTTACGAAAAACCTGACTCCGATAGGTTTGTGATGTAATTATTACTAATATTAAAAACGCGAAAGTATGTAAAGATTATTTGTATGTTTTTTCACGCAAAAACTACTGAACGGATTAGAATGAAATTTTGCACGCATATAGAATGTGGTCTGGATAAACATATAGGATACTTTTTATCCCGGTTAAATGATCCTGTGGGATATTTTTCTATATATTGTTCTTTATTTGAACGTTTTTTACATAACATACCAAATACCCTGTAGATCACGCAAAAGAAGTTGCGAGCACAGCTAGTATATTACATATTTTATTAGTAACTTTCCTTTCAGTGCTTGGTACAATCCTACTACCTACTGCTACTACTACCTACTGCTCATATTGGTATTTTTTTAAATAATGGAATATTTATATTTAATTACAATAACCATAAAACCCATAACAGATAAAACGGTTAAATTATTTAATTAACTTGGGTAGACTTTAATGTGATTAATCTCGCTAAATACAGGGTGTACAAAAGAATGAGACACTCCTTTAAATCACGTGTTCAGCTGGTCATATACTACAACTTTTCCTATGGGAGCAACATCGAAATCGTGATTTTATTTTAGATGCTCCATTATCATCGAGTTATGCGAGTAAGTTAGTACGGAGAAGCTGAGAAATTTTTACCGAATTCGATGTTGCTCTCATAGTTAAATTTGTTGTATATGACCAGCTGATCACGTGGTTGTAAGGATTGTCCCATTCTCTTGTACACCCTGTATACTCGGAATGGTCACCCTTTTACTGACCTTACAACCACGATGCTTAGCTACGGCCCGACGTGTTTTAAAGGCATATTAATGCAAAAATATCATTTTACTTATAACCTTGAATAATTCCCAAAAGTATTTGAACCCGTGCCCGAAATACCAATTTACTACCAACGTTTTCGCGCAAATCAACGGTAAAAGCCTTTCAAAAGATACGTATTCAACTAATAGATAAATTATGTACCCATCTATATAATATCAGTAAAAAAACGCATCAATAACCATTCATATCCTACTCTTTGTGGTCAATAAAACATGGTAATGTAGCATCTATGGTGTTTGAGATAAGGCACAAAATGCGATGTCATCAGAAATTTGGTTCGCAAAAGCAACTCTCAATGAATGAAATATACGCAAGGATTTCCTGTCGCTGCTCGTAAATGGAAAATTGTTATTTTCCATTACACTATCGACAGTACCATGCACATGCATAAATTTTTGTTGCACTTCAGAAGTAAGTGTCTACCTCATATACCCCAAAACCTTTGGCAATCGCATACCTACATTATGTACATTTAGCGACTATTGCAGTCTCAAAGCCTGTCGAAATTTCGAAAGGCCAAAGTCGGGTCTCCATGGTTAGTCGGCCCTTAAATCAAATTGAGTCCGAATTTTTTCGTGTGTGTACCTCATATGGTGAATCATATTTAAGCTAAGTATCAACATCCTACGTATTAACAGTTTTTGACTTATGATTTTTTTGAAGTTTTTTCTTCAATGTATTGTCATTTGGGATATATTCATGAGATTTTTTTTTCAACTTTTAATTTTATCTTTATTTAGATAGGTATGTATCGAAAACCGCAAAACGAATAGGCATAGTTGTCATAAAAAATGTAGCTGTGAAATGTGACACCTCAATTTTTTTTTTCTTATAATAGACCATATACATTGGTGTACTACTTGCCTAAATATCAAAATTTTCCAGGCGGTCCTTCCTACCATAAATCACCAAAATGTGTGGTCAAGTTCTGTATTCAATCAGAACCCTGTATGTCCCCATTTCAGATACATAGCCGCCTCTTTTCGATGTAAGTCGGTTAATTCCGTTGGCTAGGACACTCCCATTTATCACAAGACCTCGAGGACAAATAGGCCTCAAGGAGGGCTGCCCTCAATGGCCTCAAGATGGAGTCTCCTCTTAATGAGTGCCCGTCACTCACCGACTTCGGATAAATGTTGACAAATATAAAGGAAGCACTCATAGATGATTTATCGGGGACGATATGCGCTAAGATATTAAATGAGTCGTAATAACCACTTCGGTGCTTGGGTTTTTCAAATGCGAGTTTACATGAGTTAATGTCGTCTTTAGTTAATGGGGACTAAAAGCAGTATTGTGTATAAACGAGGTTAGCATTTGTCATAGTAGAGGGTTGGGCTGTGACCAGAAAAGTTATAGAAATAACAACGAAATATTTCATCATTAAACCAATGCCCGCCATTGCGAACAATTCAATAGGTACTAATTAGACTCGAACTTGCGGCGGCGCATCGGTTGATCGATTGATTGTGTTGAATGAAGTAGAAATGAGTAATCTATCAGTAATTACGCCTATTCCTTTTCCTCTACTAAAAAGTACCTTCATCTACAGGAGGGAACTAATAAAACAAAGATTATTTACATTCCATCAGCGCTCAAACCAATTGGTCCGCAGCTTATCTGATTATAGGGATTGATCCCAGAATAAGCTGAGTTAAAGAGATTAGCAAAGTAGATATTTTGTTACGTTTAGTTGGGAATGAGAGTCCGAAATTGATAGAGGGGGGGGGGGGGGGGATGAGGTGATCGTTATATTGTGTGCGTTCGCGCAGCAAAAAGTATCGCCTTTTCAAGGATTGGATGATGCAGATAATTAGTGCCCTATATCATGTAAATGTGCCTGAAATTTTATATTTGTGCGTCCAACAGCTTCAGATTAATTTAAGGCAAACGGATTCTGCTGCACGAACGTTCGCCCAGCAATTTTTTTTTTAATTGGTGGGCCTAGCTGTAAATTAAATATTCAAAGAGATAGCTTATATACGATCATAAATGTGCCGTGAAAGCCAGATTTGTGCCTCTTAACATTTCAGAGTTATTTAGTTTTTTGCTGGGCGAACGTTTTGGTGATTGCTGTATATCGGAAACGGTTGAACGCATATTCATGACTTTTTGTATACAGATTCGGTACATTTGTGCCTATTTGTGCCGGAATTTTCATTAACATGACTAGCATGGTTCAGATCCAATTATTTTATTTTCTAAAAAACGATACTTTTTGCTGCGCGAATGCACGCGTTATATTCTACTTCACGGCTTGAACAATTAAGCGCATGACAGTCTTCACTTCTCTTAGTCTATTCTTTCTTTTGCCGCTTTTTTCATCCAGCCAGAGGCCAGCATCTTCCTAACGTTCACTCCACCTTCCATAGGTTCTGCAAGTAAATAAACACTTATTTCAATAATTGGATTTCTACTTCTTTACAATGAGTAGGTACATCATTCTTTCATGTCCTTTTAATTATAACCATAGACTTATAATTCGAATTCGCTCTATGATTATATCAATGTTATTTATGTACCTCAGGGCCCTAACCATGAACTCTTAAAACAATCTCAAAGTTGTCAAATCTGTCAATTTTGACACGTCATTTCATACAAAATTTGACAGAAATGATAATGTTTGACAGATTTGTTTTTGACAAAACTTGGTTCAAACTAGACTTGGTTTCAATGTTTTTTTAAAGATTTCATAAGTCAATTTTTAATGTTCCTGATTAAAATGAATCATATACCTACACAATAAAATACACTAAGTTATCTTTTACTGTCTACATCAATTTCATCCACAATTTTACCCCTTTTTTTGAAGTCGTTAGAAGAAAAAAAAAGTTTTTACAATAGATACCTAAACTATGCCTTAATGCTTCAAATGACTTTCATATTTCTTGTAAATTTTCTCTACTAAGTATTTTCTTCATTCAATATTTTTGAATAGGTAGCTAGAAAAACATTCTAATTTAAAAAGTCCGTGATATTTTCCCAGGTATCATTACTGAAATACTGAGTGCGATATCTGTTGCTTAGACGTTGTTATGCCAACAATAGATTCACGCGCATAGATTTCACCGTGGAATCTTTTGTGAAATACGTTTTTAGCGGAGCAAAAACGCTATCACTCAAAATAATGAGTCACTTCAGGTACGGTTGGCGGTCGCGTTTTCGTGACAAAAAGTATACTGCATAGCAAAGAAGGTTCTATCACTTACGAGTACAATATCTAGGTGGGTTTTTCGTACTACCTTTATGCGTTAATGACATAATAATCTGAACAATGCCTTCTATAAAAACAACTAAGAGTAAATTCGTAAAACTGACGAGTTTAATAAATAGGAATCATTAATGCTAGTTCTACGTGCTATGTCCATACTACCTACCATATGCCCGCCCACGGCCACTTCAGCTTGCTAATCCGTAGGGCTATGTCAGCGACTTTTTTTCGTTCACGGATCTCCATATTTCTGATTCTCGCAAAGTGCCACCTATCATAGCCCTTTCCAGAAGGTTTGGAATGGAGGCCACGTATCGGCAAGTGCAGCGTAGGAAGTCCACCCACAAGGTGAACACTGTGGACAGACGTAAAGGTTTTATGATGCCGCTGGATGCAGGCCGCTTCCAACCGGCCAATCTGGAAGTCACGGGGGGAGGCCTATGTTCAGCAACGTCCTGAGGCTGAATGATGATGATGATCAATGTTAGTTTTTTTTTTTAAATAGTAACAGAGTTTGCGGACTTCGTATAGTTGCAGTAAAGCCCTGCAGTTGAACCTAAAGTTCTTCTCCAGATTTCCAATATTGGTGCCATATAAATGTTATTCATTATAATCGGTGACTCTTCTGTTAAAGTAATTGCCTTGTTTAATTTGTAACTCCGTATAGGGTTAATTTGACTCGTTCTTATTATTGACAAATATTTTTTTGTTGCAAAATCAAAAATCGTGATTTTACCAAAAATCTCTGAAGCCTTGACAATTTTGTACACACGCTTGCTTAATAAGAGCCATCAGGATGTATTGCCTAGGTGCCCTTTGTAGGGCAAGTATCTCATAAACCATCAGGTAAACTTAGCCTAGGGCTGAAATTATACAGGAGTTAATTTCACACGCGCCCGCTACGGTTTATTTTATTTTATTTATTAGGACAACAAACAAGACAAACACCAAAACAATTACATAATCTAAAATGTTGACTAAGTAACGTTTTACTAACCAACCATGCGGTACCGTTTCCAAGTGAGAGCGAGTGATTTTTTTATTTTAGTTACGAGTTGCTTATTATTAAATTCTGGTAGAAATATAAAACATGATTTTATTTAAACCCTCAAATAACATCTCAAAGTAATAGTGCAACAAAGCTTAAAATGATGTATTGTACCTATAAAACTCCAAAGGCGGGTATAAGAAGTTGAAATTAATATCTAAGGTCGTACTTATTTCATATTAATTTCAATTTCTTATTTTAAGATTAAATAATTATTTCAAACATATTCTAGTTAACATTTTTACAAAAAGATTTTCTTCCCGTGTTAAACTAGTAGAGAAGCGCAGAGAACTATTACACAGTGAAAAACCGATGCAATATGTTTTCGATGCGCTATCAAATTGGAAGACACGCTCCAATACCCGTCGGTAGCGTCTCGTGACAAAAATCGTGCCGTATGTTTCCCGCTTAACAGGGCACTAGCTTTTACAGTCATCGCGCCGACGCCTGCTTACCCCAGGACTTACGCTTGACGTTTGATTACGCTATAACTTGGTGGCGACTGTATTTTTCTGTGCACATTTTTTACATAAATTCTACACTACACACTTCTACTTCACACTATGACGTACGCAGGCGACGCAGCATTTCATAGGATCTCCGAATACGCTACGATATTATTGTCAATGCATGATATTAGTTTCTAGCCGAAGTTTTCAGTCACGGTAAACTAAAGTGTAAAACAATGTGACAAAGTTTAAAATCCTGAACTTTTTTCTAATCTTCAAGGTCACATACATGACTAGAAGCATTTACTGTATTTTATTTTAACTTCTTTTTATAAAATAAAAATATTTTATCGCCTGTGTTATTATACACGTTCGAATAAGCTGGAAAAACTACCTACCATATTCTTGCAAACACTTACGATTTATTCAAATTATTTTACTGTAAAAAAAGGATTTTCTTCCCGTGTTAAACTAGTATGTTGAGTAGCGCAGAGAATTCTTACTCCTTTTTTTTTTCTTCTTATTCTTACTTATGTGAAATTTAACGGATAAATTTTGGCATGCAATATGTTTTCGATGCGCTATCAAATTGGAAGACACGCTCCAATACCCGTCGGTAGCGTCTCGTGCCAAAAATCGTGCCGTATGTTTCCCGCTTAACAGGGCACTAGCTTTTACAGTCATCGCGCCGACGCCTGTTTACCCCAGGACTTACGCTTGACGTTTGATTACGCTATAACTTGGTGGCGACTGTATTTTTCTGTGCACATTTTTTACATAAATTCTACACTACACACTTCTACTTCACACTATGACGCACGCAGGCGACGCAGCATTTCATTGGATCTCCGAATACATTACGATATTATTGTCAATGTATGATATTAGTTTCTAGCCTAAGTTTTCGGTCACGGTAAACTAAAGTGTAAAACAATGTGACAAAGTTTAAAATCCTGAACTTTTTTCTAACCTTCAAGGTCACAAAGATGACTAGAAAATATTTATTTTATTTTAATTTAACTTCTTTTTTTTAAAATAAATTATTTTATCGCCTGTGTTATTATACACGTTCGAATAAGCTGGAAAAACTACCTACCATATTCTTGCAAACACTTACGATTTATTCAAATTATTTTACCGTAAAAAAAGGATTTTCTTCCCGTGTTAAACTAGTATGTAGAGTAGCGCAGAGAATTCTTACCTCTTTTTTTCTTCTTCTTATTCTTACTTATGTGAAATTTAACGGATAAATTTTGGCATGCAATATGTTTTCGATGCGCTATCAAATTGGAAGACACGCTCCAATACCCGTCGGTAGCGTCTCGTGCCAAAAATCGTGCCGTATGTTTCCCGCTTAACAGGGCAATAGCTTTTACAGTCTTCGCGCCGACGCCTGTTTGCCCCAGGGCTTACGCTTGACGTTGATTACGCTTTAAGTTGCTGGCGACTGTATTTTTCTGCGAATTTTTCATAGAAATATTCACTACTAGTCTTCATCAGTATGAAGCAGTGAAGTTTGTAGGTAGACCCAATCGTAATCATCATCTCAGCCATAGGACGTCCACAATGGAACATAAGCCTTCTCAAATAATGACTTCCATATTAGTCGGTTAAAAGAAGCTTTACCAGGAAGCCTGTCCACGAAACCCAAGTACCTACAAAACCGATACTATAAAAGCTTATCATCGAGGTGACTAAATAGGTAGACGGCCATGAACGTCAACCGCTGAGGGCACCGATTATGGACACTTAATTTATCTAATAGTGAAAACATCAATATTTGTCAATTATAAATAAATTGGTTTTCAATCACACCAATTATTTTGCCCCTAACTAAGTATAGCTTGTTATGGTGACTAAATAACACTTATTGTCTGTAAATCATTACAATTCAATTTATTGTTACTGAGATATTTTATTATTTTCATAGATACCTGAAACAAAACAAAGAATAGCTAATGAACCCAACTTTCAGAATCCTGGCAGCAAAAAATGATCTTTTCATAAAACTACTGGTCCAACGTAGCAAATTGTTAGAGGAACATAAACATTTGCATTGCAAATAAGAAAACGCCTTCATAATTCAAGATAACAGCGAATCGTAAAAAAACTGTAGGTAATAGAACGCGTTTCTCCCGAAGCACTTCACAAATTCTTTTCGGGTAAAAAAACTCCCAACAAACTAATAACGGGGCCTACGTTTTAGGGGAAAATGTCTAGGTCCTATTACGCTACGATTCGAGACAAGGTCATTCGGAGGTAGCTATGTGAATAATAAATAATATTCTATGCTATTCTTAATGCCCAGTTTTATTCAACAGGGCCATAACCATGAACTCTTAAAACAATCTCAAATTAAATTTTGGTACGTCATTTTATACAAAATTTGACAGAAATGATAATGTTTGACAGATTTGAGAGAGTTCATGGTTACCGCCCAGGGCCATAACCATGAACTCTTAAAACAATCTCAAAGTTGTCAAATCTGTCAATTTTGGTACGTCATTTCATACAAAATTTGACAGAAATGATAATGCTTGACAGATTTGAGATTGTTTTAAGAGTTCGTGGTTACCGCCCAGATCTCACCAACCTACCGACTTAATACCAAATGTGTCAAACAATTACACATTTCGTATTGTCAAACAATTACAATAAGATCCAATAAATTGATAATCAATTGCACCACTTTTAACTTGGGGCCTTGTTATCGTCTTATATCTCTTTGGGTAGGTTACTAGAATAGGATACCTTTGTAAACTTTTAAGATGGTCACAAGATACTGTCAGTCATACAAGTTTGGTGTCTTAAGCGAAACATAATTAAGACATACATACAATAGTACAATTAAATACAAGGTAATAATTAATTCAAACTTCATGCCGATGCCGATGTAATGATGCGGGTTCTTAGAAAATCTCGACAACAGACAATTTAACTTGAACAATTGAACACTTACGCATTTTATTTCGTACGGACAACAGCACGTCGACCTACCACAAAATGTCAAATTTTCTCATTTGAAAATGAACTCTATTTGTCAGGCTTAAAGTTGAAAATCTATTGGAGAATTTTTGACTTTTGGGGTAGGTCGACGTGCTGTTGCTGTACAATAAATATTGAAGGTACTAGGACATGCAATTAAAATAAATTGTATGTCCTTTTAAACAGATTAAAATATGTGTGTACAACTCGATTAATATTATCTATTTGTACGAGTATACATCTAAAATTAGGATGCGTCGGTGAATTCGGGACTCACTATGATCTGGCCCATAACCATGAACTCTTAAAACAATCACAAATCTGTCAAACATTTTCATTTCTGTCAAATTTTGTATGTAATGACGTACCAAAATTGACAGATTTGACAGCTTTGAGATTGTTTTAAGAGTTCATGGTTACTCCGCTGAAGTTACCCGATGATTGTCTTCATAATATGTTCTCAATATTTTTTGTCATTTTGTGTATCATAACAATCTAGGTGTTTAAAACGCATTCCCATGTCCTAATAAAAGGTATTACGCGATTTGTTGTTTTTTTTTCAGCCGTTGACAGTATGTTTCATCCATTAACAATTAATTTCATAAACTTTCTTTCACAAATCTCGTAGTTACAACAGCTACATCCCACCTCCACGTCGCAAAAGCTGAAAACTCGTGAAATGGTTCAGCAATGGTCCGTTTGGGATTAATTAGCAACATCTCAGTCGGAGCGGTTTTTATTATTTTGCCGCGCGCCGCGGTTTTCTTTTTACACCCGCTGTCTGGTTGCAAAAGGTACGTTGGAATTGTGTGGACATCCAATCTGTCATCATTTTAAAATTACAATAAATTGGTAGTATTTTCCTTACGCACTTAGCAACACTGCTTGACCCCGCTATTGGTATCAGGCGAAATACGGAAGTGAGTGGTGAGCGAGACAAGCTGATGGAACGAGAGTCAATTATTGCTTGATCGTAGAAGAGAGACTGTACTTACGCACCTTGCAACTTATTTCTGGAGAAATTAACTTTGTGTAAAGTTTAATTCTGAATAGAATTGAATATTTAAGGCGTATCGTCGATCCGCCGTATGGCAAAGCGCCTCCGTTTTGTAAAATAGCCAGTTGGTTTGTAATACGGCTAATTAAGCAATCCGACTGCGACATGGACACTAGTCATCTGACTACAATTTACAATCTTGTAATCGTGAGTTTGTCCAGTTGCTAGTTATTTTTAAGTACGTAGGCTAAATCAAAACAGTCCGTTTACAAATTGTCAGCCGGAAAACCACGTGACCTTTTATGATTTAACATTCGTTTCACGTTAATTAATGGTTGTCAATTCGTTATTGAAGGGGTATTCAAGGGGCATACTACTGGAAATGGGTAGCGGTAAAAGAAGAAAAGTATGACCTATCCTTGCTATTCTATACTTAAGATGACCAGTTAATATAGCTTCGGTTTTAATCCGGCACCGGATTTCGTTCTCCGTGAATAATTACGACTTTTACAGAAAACTCCGCATAGCAAATATCTCGATTGCTAATACTTTTCGGGATTTGTGAGAGCTTTCATTAAAAGAAGGCTTATTTGACGTAATATTAAATTATTGCGGTTCATCTACCCTTTGTGCGAATTAGATTTTTTTGAAGAAGATGATTGATGTCGTTTTGTGTTTAATCTTTAATTAAGAGTTATTATCTCATGTTTTTATGCTGCGCGTTTTTGTTCAGTTTCCATGGATTGAGGAAGTAGGTCATTTTGGGGTTATGAATTTATAATTATAATCAGAATTGTCGCATCATCGGCCATAACCATGAACTCTTAAAACAATCTCAAAGTTGTCAAATCTGTCAATTTTGGTACGTCATTTCATACAAAATTTGATAGAAATTATAATGTTTGACAGATTTGTGATTGTTTTAACAGTTCATGGTTAGGGCCATGGTCAAAGTGTACCCCGAATAACAACAGAACAAAGTGCTAGGAATTAGTGAAAGAGAATAATATTAACATCAATGTCTCGGGTTAGGCAAGGAACCCCTAGCTGAAAGGCGAACACGCTGGATTTGGCGTCATCATCTCTGAGGTCCCGGGTTTGATTCCCGGTCGGTAAATATAGAAAACGAACTTTCCATTTTGTCTCGGGTCTGAGTGTTTTGGTTACCGTCGTTGTTTCTGATTTCTTTAACACAAGTGCTTTAGCTACTTAGGTATCTACCATAGGAGCAATGTTGGTAAGTATGTGATGTTGTCTAATATTTATTTATACGAGTATGGTTTTGGAATATTAGCCTTACTATACTCAATACTAACAAGCTATGTGCGATTCAGACTCCATAAGGGTAACTTCCGAAACTTTATAAAAAGTAACGGAGTTACGGAAGTTAAAGTTTCGGAATCCGGATGGATTGCTGCGAGGCCGAATAAGAGTCATGGGCTCCAGCCCAACATAAACTTGACCGGTTCCTATTATTTGTTGTTATACCTCAGAGAGTTAATAATAACCACATTACTCGCACAAGCTACTGAGAGCAAGAGTTAAAAAAGTTTCTTAAATGAAGATTCTCCCTTTTTCTCATAATCTATAACAATATTATCCGTCATGCTTATCTATACCTTAAAAATTTTAACCGCCTACCTAATAGGGTTTTTTAGATATGTAATCTTAAAACACGATACACAGAACGGTTAATAATGCTACATATACGGCATACCTCTCTTAATTAATTATTTTTCTGACGTTTCAGCCTAGTTTCATAGGCCGTGGTCGCGTATCTAAGTATTGCATTACATGTCAGGTATTGCATAATACCCGTTCTGTTTAGTTAAAAATGCAACAAAAATGTTTAAAATGATGTTATCTTAATTATTAGTTATTGCTGTATAGATACTTTTTAGACCAATAACAGTGAACGCGTAAACTGAAATCAATGAACCTTTACCTAAATATAATTGAAATCGCATTTTTTTTGTTTTTTTTGTATGAATGCTTGCATTTAAAATTTCAATCATCACTGACAAACTGGAGTCGATATTTTTATTTGCTTTTTAAAAACTGGATGTGGCTTTAGGTAAGGATTGAAAAATCAATCTATCAGTCTGAAACACTGTAAAAAAATCGTCGATCGAGGTAGATTTTTCAAAATTCGTTCCAAAAAACCTTTGGTAAGGCTATAATCCTTATCGCAGACCCCTGGGCAGCGGTTAGCACCCCATCAATTGGGCAGACCACCCCCTATAAATTGCTGTTCAGATAAAATAGCACTTTCAATCACGGCCTTTAACTTTTTGTTAGATTTTTTTTTCCGGGAAAATAATTATCGAGGTTGACATTTTGGGTGGTGATTTTCAAGTGCGCTCGCTGAACGCTGGGTTTTTTGTTCGTTCATTTTTCGTCTATTTCTGAGTAAAAAGGGCCGGGAAATTTTACGATAGATTTTTTTTGGAAAATAATATCGTAGTTGCCTCAACTGTTTTATTTTTTATTTTGTTTTCAGGCAGTAGCAAGGTAATTTTTTGTTGAATGCAACCACACAGGGCTCCAAGTCTGCTAATTTAACAATGCCATAATTAAATATCGATTGGATCTTATTGTAATTGTTTGACACATTTAGTATTCTGCTACTAATTTAAGACTTAAATTCTGACCAAAGTTCTCAACATTGAAAACAAGATCTCATCTTGTTTCGGAAGAGATTAAAAAGTCAATATCTGTGTCAGTTTTCAAACGATTAAATACGGAAATTTAAGACTTAAATTCGTAGCAGAAACCCAAATGTGTCATACAATTACAATGAGATCTAATTAATATTCAATTATTCCATGCCACTTTTAAATTAGCAGACTTGAAGCTTGAATTAGAAGCTTATTACAAATATCAACTTCACAATGAGTTAGTAATACTCGTCGAAGGTAAAAGTCAAATGCTTTGAGTTTTGTTCGACAAAATAAGTATAATAAACTCACAGCAATTCGTTATGTAAAGAAAAATAATTATATTACATTTTTATATGACCATTTTGAGATATTACGCTTATAAATTGTAGTTTGGTATTAGCATCACTTAAAATTACAAGATGGTTTATTTTTACCAAAATCAAAAATAAATTGCCATTCATATGACCTCAACCGAGAAGCTAACATCAATTCATACTTCACAGAGTTTGCGCGCGTGCGTCCCGTGTCTGTGTGTCCCGTGTCTATGCATAAAAAAATGACACAGATTTGAATAACAGCAAAGGTCAATGAATGCGAATGAGTAAAGATGCGTTCACTTATCATGTAACCACTCTGTACAGGCATACAAACTACGTCATCAAGTCTATTTTTTTAAAATAAATAACTAGTGCTTAGTGAATTTTTAATTCAAATTAGTTTCCTCAGTTGGTTTATAATTTCATAGATTTTTTTTTAAAAAGACACCCTTAAAATCACTTTACATACCGAATTAAGAAGCTTAGACTATTATTGGCAAAAAGATAACATAGTCACATAATATTCTCACCCTTTTCACACAAGCCTTTAAAAAACGAATGTAAACCTATAACATTTCTTACAGACGAGAAGTTCAAAAAACTTAAGCCTAAGCCATAACTTTTTCTTAATTCCAATTGCCAAAACTAATCAACTGTCATACCTGCTCTACTGATTGAGGTCATTCACCCCGCTTCCCCCACACCGCTTAAATATTTTTTTTATTCGAATAATCTCTATCCATTACCAAATTCTATTTACTCTAGGGATGATCTCGGCGGGTGTCCTTATTATTTTTATGAGCCGAATATCAAAGAATAAGATGGTGTTTTACTGTTGAAGTTTTTGAAAGAGCGTTGTGTTAGGGCGCTATCAAATGATAAAGTAAATGTCACTCCAAATTTTCATAAATTTAATGAATTATTGATTACACTGTAGTTACAATAATAAAATTAAAAAAACACTTTTAAACTTTCGTGTTGCATAATTTAAACTAAATGAAACGGGAATTAACGCGATCATAATTTAGGTACAAAATGTTACCTCTTTTGCCTGACGATTCGATCGGGTTACACCACGGTCGGTGTACCCGTTTCATTGATTTTAAATAAAAAAAACACGTTTCAAATCCATTGATAATTTCTAGCGATAATCCGACAAACTCATCATCAACTTTATATTAGAAACCTCATGTGAAAACTAAAGTTCCGTTTTAGGAAGAATTCTATTGTAAATACAATATTTTAACATTGAATAGTCATGTCCATGGAAATGACGTATTACACATTTCAAAGAAACGAACGGTTTCGTTTTATTAAGAAACTTCACAGACATCTAGAAATATTATTTTACGTGGACATTTCTATGAAACGAAAAGTTTTGGGTCTTATTTTCCTGAAAAGGTCCGAGCTCATAATTCATTACATTTCAGACCTACGGAAAGTTGTTATACATATTAGTTAAAACTTAGGACAGTACCCGAGGAAAAACTTTTAGTATTAAAGCTCTCTCCTGTTGAGAATTGAATATGAATCACTTTGTAAACTTATTTCATTATGAAATTAAAAGTATAAAATTATATAATTAATTAAGACTCTGCCTCTTGTAACACTAATTACACTTGATCTTGTATTACTAATCACCTAGGTACCCCACGTTTTAAACAACTTTTAGTTTTATTTTATTTATTTTATTCTACACAAAATCAACAACCCTTTAATAACAGAGTTATGAAAACGTACATTAAACGGCCAATAACGGATTTCAATTATTTTTTGTAAATATTATTCAAATTTATTTAGAAGTCATCATTTTTCTTCTGTCGTAAGACTTTATTCTTTTTAACACTTATAAGAAGGTATTAACGTCACACCCACAAGCGTTAACGAGTATTCCAATTTGAATTTTTAGGGTTCCGTACCCAAAGGGTAAAACCGGACCCTATTACTGAGACTCCGCTGTCCGTCTGTCTGTCTGTCTGTCCGTCTGTAAACAGGCTGTATTTCATGAACCGTTATAGTTAGACAGTTGAATTTTTTACAGATGATGTATTACTGTTGCCGCTATAACAACAAATACTAAAAATCCGAATAAAATAAATATTTCAATGGGCTCCCATACAACAACCGTGATAATTTTGCCGTTTTTATAGATAATGGTATGGAACCCTTCGTGCGCGAGTCCGATTCGCACCTGGCCGGTTTTCTATACAATCTCTCAAGCCGAAAATATTGGATACAAATAAACCGATTTTAAAAGTACACCTTAAATGTCTCATTAGGCCAAAAAGAATGTTCTCGCATCTTAAAAGCAAAATGTTTCACAAAGTTTCTCATTCTGATTAAAATTACGTAGCCGCAATCACAATTTTAAAGAATTCATACAAACTTTCTTCCGCAAATGCTCAGCCACTCTATCTTAATAAGCATATTTTGGGGCGCAAAAAATATGCCGGGAATATTCCCTCCCTCTCTAAAGTACTCATATAAAAAAGGAGATAAACTTTCGCTACAAACGCCCTGTGGCCCGAAACAATTATAACGACTGTAATTCTGTCGACCTCACTGCGTTATCAGGGATGGATAAGGCTGTGGCTTTTTAGAAGCGAGAAGATATTGTCCCCAATTATTTTTAAGACCACTATTTGTAAGACAGATTTATCGGGAGCTTACGCAAGGTCAGTGACCGAATGTTTCGACCACGTTTAATTTAAACAAATTAGTTAACCGTAATGGTATGAAAAAATATTAAGGTATAATTATTTTGCAGCAATCATAGTATATGACGCCCCCCCCCCCCCCTCGATGGATCAACAACCTTAGGAAGATGGCGGCCACTCCCAGCCACTGCTGAATGAAAACATCGTCATGCCGCTCTTTGGGGGAGGCATACGTCCACCTGCGGACTGCAATAGGCCGGCATGATGATGATTAATTACATTGTTTAATACGCTCAGCTACGTCGGCATAGGCACCCCTCAGTCACCCTACCTTCCTTAAACTGCATGCGAGATAGATGATCATGCAAAAGTTTGTACTATTAGTACCCAACACCGACATTCGCCTTCGACCGACACAATGGTCAGTGACGGTGACCAAATGCGTCGACAACTAAACACTAGTATTTAACCGAAAACGGACAAAGCAAAACCGAGTCCCAGTTTTAATTACTTTTGAATGAACAATTTTTTATATGAACATAGATTTTTTTACCTAAGCCATGATTTTATGGAAAATATTTACTGTGCACAATGTTTACAAACAGAATAAATTCCTGTTGATTTGCGATAGCAATAAGCCCAATTAAACTAGCTGTTAATTATTTAAAAGCCTTTTTTTAAATCAATGGTATTGCCCGCTCTCTTGTTTACCCGGCTTTACCCACAGATTAGGCTTAATAACAAGGTACCGTACACACGAAATATAGTCGATTTTGCAGCGGTCTCAACTTGCATATCCACTGTACAGTTGCTACCATAATATAAAAACAAAAAAAAAAACTTACGGTAAAAAAATATGGCAGTTGTAGCTCACTTGATCGGTGTCTCTTCTCATCGTGACAAGCGTCAGAGTCCTGTCTTCTGAAGCCAGGCGGTTGTGGGTTCGAATCTCGGAAGAGACAAGTGTTTGTATGATATGCAGGAGCATTTGCATGTGAATCTAAGCCAAAATGATGTATTTAAGTAAGTTTTCTGTATTTAATAACCAAGTTATAAGCTGATTGTTGTAATAATTTGTTTAATTATAGCCTAGTGGTAACAAAAGATGGGCAGATGTGGTCACGAAAGACCTGTGCCTCTGCAGCGTCTCCGTAAACGATGCGTCCGATAGGGCAAAGTGGAAAAGCAAGATAAAGAAGGCAGACCCCACCATCAGATGGGAATAATAATGCCCAGGAGAGACAGAGAGAGATAGTCTAGTAGTAATTTTTGTATAATAAGTTTGCTTAGCCTTACTTACGTAATTCTCAGTCAATATTTTTATGACTGCAGTGTTAGGAATAGTAACAGAAACATATCTAGCAGTTTTCTGTGCAAGCAATTATTCAAGCGTTATATGCATTTGACTGTACCCACGAAAATAAATAATTCCGCATGTTATTCCGTGATGTAGATTGATCGCTTTTGTTAAGGGTGTGTTGTCCAATTAAAACGAGTTTTTATCGCGAATGATATTAATGGCACCGTAATGCAGCTATGGAAGTTTTATTTCTGTTTAATTTTTTCGTTACAATTCTGTTTTTTAAAAATGACGGTTACAAAGTGTTTCGGATTCGAATTCACCTGAATAAAATAAAAATAACATTACTTATATTGGAGGAAGATTTTTTTCACTTAGTACTTACCTACTTGGAAACATTGGTTTAATCCTCTACAAAGTAATGATGACCCAATTGGTAGTTCTGTTGTTGTGCTATGATCGTCTTCAAGATAAAGGGCCTTGGGTTTGATGTCCAGTTCGGGTCAATTTCGAAAACGAACATTACTTATTTGACTTGGATGTAGGACGCATGGCAAAAAATAGGTTATTGGTACAGAAAAACAATTTGTTTCGTTCCAAATAGATTAATGCTCTACTAATGAACGTTTTTACTAACCATCGCTTACTAGATTAACAAAAAAATCTCTCAGGTTTTTCTACCAATAATTACCTCACAGAAATTGTACTTACATAAAAACTTTACTCAGTTCATTAATTATCGTTAATTTCTTTAATGATTTTCATTTGTTTCTTGATGCTATTCAACTGATATGTCTTCATAATTACACAACCTCATGATTTATCTAGCTAGATTGTTCGTTTTCAAACATTTTTTACTTGAATAATTACTCTGGAATAAAACAAATTAATCTCCCAGTTAAACGCTCCCCCTTAAGCGATAAGGACTCCAATTTGATACCGCATTGACCTCCAGGCAAACGGTTTTTCCGCCTAAATAAATGCTATTAATGTTGGCATTGATTGATTGTCATATTTATTATTTCGTATGTCTTTATAGACGACTTTGCGAATTAGACACCGCACCGCTAATTGTTTAAAAAACAGAAAAAAATGTACGGCAGTCTCACAAACTCATGGGTCCGTTAAAATAGTGGGATTTGCATTACCATGCGTGGTTATTAAATAATATGTGGTAAATTATCATTATTTTAGTTATACACCGTGAATTTTTAATTACCCGAGAAAATTAACTAACATACTCAGATATCGATGTACATCGAATTTGGCGAATAAAAAAAACGGAACGGCGTACGGCGTTGGCGTACGGAAGGAATAACTATGAATAAAACAATTTTCATTTATAGTTATTCCTTCCGTACGCCAATATTACGCGACCAAATTAGGTGGATTTTCCGAATGATAATGATTACTATTTGAATTAGCAGGACTTTTATGGTGCATATTTTTAAAGGAATGTTAGGGCCCTTTTAAAAAAAAATCTCATATTTTTTTTATTCGCCAAATTCGATGTATATCGATATCTGAGTATGTTAATTAATTTTCTCGGGTAATCAAAAATTCACGGTGTATAATTTATTATATTAGTTAAATACCGTTAATACAATATCGAGGATAGAGCTCCAAAGTTCCCAACTGGTACTGAGTAAGGCGCAACATAGGCATTCGACATTACCTTTGTTTTGTCCGTGTTCATCTAAGGACCTACCTGTTGAACTGACGGCCGATGGCGCAGAAAGGTTCTGGAATTGAGGTTATGTACCAGGCAAGGGCAGCGTGGGATGTCAACCCACAAGGTGGACAGACGACCTGGTAAAGGTTGCAGGAAGCCGCTTGCCACTTGCTTCTAGTAGGTATAACCCATAAACGATGGGGTAGACGTGTTTTTTTTTTATTTGAGATGGGTTACCATTGGCTTGCTCTTGACCCCAATCTTGCTCTAGAGCATAGATGGGATCTACGATGGAGCGAGCTTGCACAGAAGATGCCTATTCACTCTGGCCTTAAAGACAGTGTTTTTCAAAAGTCAAACAAACAAACTTGTTCAGTAAGTAACAAGTACAGTGTTATAGTCAAAACCGCGTCGTAGCAGTCGCAGCGCAGCTTAGGCGCCATTTAACAAAGTAGAGCAAAGTAAATGCAAAGTATAAGCCTTGCCAAAGACCATGAAAACGAGACATGGGTACCTGATAGAAATTTTATTGTACTCTGCATCCAACACATCACACATCACCAGCCTATATCAGTCCACTGCTGGACATAGGTCTCTCCAAAAAGAGGATTTTGCTATAATCGCCACGCTTGGCAGGCGGGTTGGCGATCGCAGTTTGACCAATGGTGGAGAGGAGACGCTGCTGCCCGTCTTCTTATGGCGGTTCTCCTGTAGTCGCCTCTTACGACACCCATAGGAAGAGAAGGGGTGGTGCAATTCTTTTAACGTGCCGGCACCACACGGCACTTTAACGTGCCAAACACAACAAGTAAAAGTCAATAAATCAAAATGCATGTGGCGTCTATCGAAATGAGTGGTTTGCGGATTCATCTGTAACCACGTAATTGCGGGATGTTATATTTATCAGTTATTGCTTTCGGTTTGATGCCATAAATAAAGTTTATCACGATGTCATTTGGCATTAAACCTACACACAGGTTAATATGATATTGACCTGAATTTGTTTTTGACCACAAATGTTCGGTTTTACTATATGAATTTAGCCAGCTTTTATGAAATTGTGAATTTCTTGGACCTCTTAAACAAAAATAAAACACGATATTCGTAGTAGTCGTAACGTAATGTATCCGGCAATGAAAATTTCCATGATAATAATGATTATTTCTCTCTTTTTTTAGGGTTCCGTACTCAAGGGGTAAAACGGGACCCTATTACTAAGGCTCCGCTGTCCGCCTGTCCGTCTGTCTGTCTGTCCGTCTGTCCGTCTGTCCGTCTGTCCGTCTGTCCGTCTGTCCGTCTGTCCGTCTGTCCGTCTGTCCGTCTGTCCGTCTGTCCGTCTGTTCGTCTGTCCGTCTGTCCGTCTGTCCGTCTGTCCTTCGTGCGCGAGTCCGACTCGCACTTGGCTGGTTTTTCCTACCTGCAGTCTCAGTGATCGTCCTAACAGCCACGTTTACATTGAGCACTGAAATGAAATCTATCTCAATATTTTTTCTTTGTTATTTCGTCCAATTTCGCAGGTTCGGGTTTCAAGTTTGAGGCACGTACTTACCTTCTTCGTATTCACGATTTGCATATCGGTTTGTTTTATTTTTATAATCGTTAAAATATTACGAGGTACTTAGTTTTATGATATTGTGTGTTTTGTTTTAACTGCTTGTTTATACATTTTATACAAAACACAATCCTTTGATAATCATTGTCTATCCGAAGCAGTTTAATAACGTTGAACATTTTTACTAACAGTCTCCCGGGCAGCAGAATATATTGCCTTTCTCTAGGGTTGACACAATTGTAACCTAAATAACCTCTTACAGGTGACACAAAAAGCGCAAAGATTCGCGCATGTTGCTCGCGCGCACCTTTTAGCGCAACTTAACAAGTTACTCCATAGCCGAGAGGCGAGCACGCCGGACTATATGGCGTCGCCATCTCTGAGGTTCCGGGTTCGATTCCCGGTCGGGTCAATGGGAAAACGAACTTTTCTATATTGTCTCGGGTCTGGGTGTTGTAATGTGGTACCGTCGTTGTTTCTGATTTCTATAACACACGTGCTTTAGATACTTGCCATAAGATCAGATCAATGTATGTGATGTTGTCTGATATTTATTTATTTTTTTAAAAATACTGTCCACCTCACTTCTTGATACATAAGCTTAGATAAAGCGACAGATTGCTCAAAACGTTAAGCGTGCGACCAGCTTGCGTGCTATGCATTAGTCAGATCTGCACGCACCCTTATATGCAATTTAATTCAATGAGTTGGTACCTACAGACAAAGATTTGTTCGGTTTACCACTTTATAACGTTGGTTATCACACAAATCAATGCGTCTGCCAAGCATGGTGTGTCATTATCATCAGCTTGTTAGCCACGTGAAACCTCTGCTGAACATAGGTAGTCAACTGGCTAATCTGAAAGTCTGGGGGGTAGCCCAAAAATTTCCAGATTGGCCAAGCTTAATTGAGACTACCAGTCCCTCTTTCTACAACAATCGATAGGTGTACAGGGTGTACAAGAGATAAGGATACTCCATAAAACCACGTGATCAGCTAGCCATATACTACAACTTTTTGTATAGGAGCAACATTGAAATCGAGAATTTTATTTTTGTTGCTCTATACAAACTTACTTGCATACCTCGGTGACAATGTATGTAGCAACTGAAAAAAAAAACACGATTTTGATGTTGTGTGATGTGTGTCTCATAGGAAAAGTTGTTGTATATCACCAGCTGATCACGTGGTTTTAAGGAGTGTCCTACTCTTTTGTACACCCTGTATACCTATAGATTGTTTTGAGTACATAGTATTTATTTTAATTCAACAAATAATAAACATATTAATGTAACTCAACTCCCTGATTGATAAAATAGGCATGGAAAGTCACTCATCTCCATTCAGCTTAACATTAAAATTTTCTCTATTATCAACAGCCCTAACTGCTAGTGAACCCTTATTGGGTTGCCGACCGTAAGGGGAATTAACCTGTTCAATTTCATATAAATAAGATCCTCCGGTAAACAAAGCCGGTCGTTCTGGGATTAGATCGATTTTTCTGGAACTTGCCCAGTGGCAACCAATTACAGATTAGAATACATTCGATTAGTTTTGTTCCGATTTGCGAGAGGCTTTTGTTTCTGAGTCTGATTAACTGAAGTTGAGACTGATCATTGGGAGCACTTTAATATGATTTTGACCAGTGCGACGTAATGTTATTTATCATGTTCCAAAGCGAATCACTGCATTCAGTATGGGATTATGGGGAAACAAGCGAGCATCTTGCAGGCGCTTTTAGTACACGAACATAATCGCTGTGAATGTATGATATAGATCCCATCTATGCTCTAGAGCAAGATTGGGGTCAAGAGCAAGCCTATCTCAAACAAAAAAAAAGAATGTTACATTACGCCGTGTGATCTGGTCGGTCTAAACTTTTAGATAAATAAGGTATATCATATAGGTTGTCTTTTTTATCACCATCCAAACCTTCTGAGAAGACTCCCGTGATACAAACGCACAACTCTTTCTATTGGACCAAATCTGTAACTGTAAAAAAAACAGCTGTCCCATACATTTTGGTCGAATGAATATTGATACTTTGAATATGGAACAGCTGTTTTTTTTTTGCAGTAAGAGAGTTCATTCTATACCGATGACTAACTCTGTAACTGCAAAAAAAAATATCAGCTGTTCCATACATTTTGGTCGAATGAATATTGATATTTTGAATATGGAACAGCTGTTTTTTTTGCAGTTAGAGAGTTCATTCTATACTGATGACTAACTCTGTAACTGCAAAAAAATATATCAGCTGTTCCATACAAAATATCAATATTCATTGGACCAAAATGTATGGAACAGCTGATTTTGCAGTAAGACAGTTGGTCCAATAGAAAGAGTTGTTCGTTCGTATCTCGGGAGTCTTCTCAGAAGGTTTGGATGGTGATAAAAAAGTCAACCTGTATTGTAACGAATTATTTATTTGACAGACTATCAGTGGTAGCTGACTTCCTCTGTTAATCATTAGTATAGAATTTATATTAATAGAATCCTCAATTAGTAAATAAAACCTTACAGATCGATGAAATTGAGTTTTATGAGTTAATCATTATTTTGACAAGAGATAAAAAAAATAGTTCATTTAAGACGCGGTAAAGGTAACTAGGAGGAGCGTGTGAGTTATTACTTTAAGTTGTTTTAGGGTTCCGTACCCAACGGGTAAAACGGGACCCTATTACTAGGGCTCCGCTGTCCGTCTGTCACCAGGCTGTATCTCATGAACCGTGATAGTTAGAGAGTTGAAATTTTCACAGATGATGTATTTCTGTTGCTGCTATAACAACCAACAACTAAAAAAACAGAATACAATAAATATTTAAGGGGGCTCTCATACAACAAACGTATTTTTTTCCCGTTTTTATAATAATGGTACGGAACCCGCGAGCACGACTCGCATTTGGCCGGTTTTTTTTTAATATAAACGATGTTCAGATTCGCCACTTTGTTGTTGTTTTTATTTAAAGGTAATGAGAAAATCAGCTAACCTTTAGATTTCAAATAAATGTCTTGACCTTCGTAGCCGAGAGGCAAACTTGCCGGACTATACATGGCGTCGCCATCGCTGAGGTTCCGGGTTCGATCCCTGGTCTGGTTAATGTAGAAAACAAACTTTTCTATATATATTGTCTCGGGTCTGGGTGTTGTGGTACCGTTGTTGTTTCTGATTTCTATAACACAAATGCTTTACCTACTTACCTTAGGATCAGAGCAATGTATGCGATTTTGTCCAATATTTATTTTTTGTTTTAATTATTTTATTTTTTATAAATATCATGAGAGAGTTGACAATCTAAGCTATCCAAAAACTAAATACGAGTAGGTAGCTATATAGTTGACGTTACCTGCTCTCAAAAGGCTTCCATCGGTATAGATAAATTGAATTAAACTTTAGAATTTCGTATGCAATTTCCTTTTATAACTTCAAATGTAAATATTTAACGAAGAAGAAAATGTAAATTACGGTAAAGAGATGAAAATGAGCCGAGTTGACCGAAGCCTACTTAATTTTCTTGAGCTTTTGCAAGGTAAAGAGCACAGGGCCGTATTCGACTAATGATCGTCAAATTACAAGACTGACGTCAACCCTTCCATTACCTTTTCTAGTCAGCTGTCACTGTTTTGCCTGCCTCAGCAACTGCAGTCTATCAAGCCAGAAAATCTGCGTCTACTGTCTTATGAAAGAAATTATTCCAAAGTAAAGGTATATTTTTACCATAATTCAAACTAAAGCCCCCATATCCAGATTATGGTTATATTTGTAGTACTTATTTTTATGACTGTTGCATAAAAAATAAATCTAAAAATTATACATTTAAGTAATAAAAGGATCATTTTAAAATTTGTTTGTCTTATAAAGTTTGAAACAAATATAGTTTTTTTACAAAATTGTACAAAAAAACAATATGGCTAACAACTTGTTTTTTACATTAAATAAACAGAATACATAGTAGCACAACTAATGGCTATATTTGTACCATTTTAGCAAGCTGATTCATAATTAAACAATACATGGAAAAGCATGTTGATTGTAGCCTACAGAACAACGCAGTTCGTGTTCCAATTTACGTAACGTTATGTTTATTTAGTCGTTATATCAACAAGTTAGTAATTGCTTTTTAAACAAATTTCATTAAAACAAGGTATTTTTTTTTCCGGCGTGATAAATTTTATTATGTTTATTGGAATTCCTTTTAATAGTAAAATATGATTTCATCGGCAAATATTTTTATGTAAAATATTTTTCCAGAGCTTTTTAACTACCTTTAGTTTAAAGAATTCATTGTTTTTTTATTTGAGATATGTCGGATTTTAAAATAAAATTTTAAGAGCCCTTGATTATTTTGAAGTACGTCCCTGTCTTAAAGGTGAGTTACTTCTTAAATTGCCGTTTGCTGTTCTGATGACTTCCCAACGAGGGATGGTTCGATTTGTTTGAGTTTACTTTGAAATTATTCTAACTTTACCGCCTCTTTCAAAAATAGACGTGGGGAAAAGTTTCGTTTGCCCTATGGAATTAAGTTGTTTTATGTTTTCGTATTTGTCAGTTATCTGAATCAGCACAGATATAGTGTATTTATTTAATATGGCTTTTGAGAATATTATTAAAACAATATGAACATGACGCCAACATTTGCATCGACCTTGTAGGAAAGTTTGACCAGAACAGCGCCCATTTTATTCCAACTACAAGGTGTAACAGAATTAATGCACATCCTCTTGAGGGCTGATTCTGGTGCTCAAATACAACAACTCTCATTATGGGACAAACATTAAAATCTAAAAAAAAAATGACTCCTCCATACGTGATATTTTTTTATACGCTCGACCGAGTAATTTAACTGAAATAAGTACCCAATTTTTCCCAATATCTCAACCACTGTCTAGTCTGGCTTGCTATTTTTACATTTTAAATTTTCAGTTGTAAAAATTATATCAAAATTATCCTGTAGTTATAATAACAAATTATTTCTGTCCTAACATATTTTTAAATAATCATCGTAAAATGTGTTTATTTTATTTAACAGTGGCTCCTTCCGAATGGTTAGAAGCTTCTCTGCCATTCATAACTAGGAAAATGAAAATGGAAAATGACTATGGTAAATCTATACTACGACATAAGATTGACAAGGATCTGGCCTGAGAAAATAGTATAGCACGACACGAATCATTGAAAAAAGAAAAAAATACTCAATTCAAAATAAAAATCACATATATTGTTTTAAACTTTCATGTTCACTAACATTAGAATAGTTTGTTCATAACATTAGAATGTTAGGAGTTACTCCGTGATCATGGCGCTTGCAACAGTGCCGAAATATCGGGAACTCAAAAATAAGGTACATGGTAGCAATCCCGTAACAAATTATTAAAACCACATCATCATCATCATCATCACCAGCCTATATTAGTCCACTGCTGGACACAGCCTAGGCCTCTCCAAAAGGAGGGTTTGCCATAATCGCCACGCTTGGCAGGCAGGTTGGCGATCGCAGTTTGGCCAATGGTGGAAAGGAGACGCTGCTGCCCGTCTTCTTGTGGCGGTTTTCCTGTAGTCGCCTCATAAATATGTTTCAAAACCACATAAATATGTTTATATATTTTTTTTATTTATCTATACACCTAAGTGTCACTTAATTGTGAGTGATTGTATATGAAAAACTCTGTCTATCAAGCTTTTCTATTCAGAACACAGCAGCTAAGCTATGTGCCGGGAAAAATAATCTATGTGCCATGCTCACGTAAAGCCACCGGTCCATCTGAACCTTGTTTGCAGTTTGGCATAATGCACCAGATGAAAGGGAGGTTGGCTTTATTTTAATATATTTTGTTTAAAATCCTTTACATTCTCAAATAAAGCAAAAAGGTAGATCTTTCCCAAAATATTATACACAGACAGGAAACTATAAATTTGTAAATTGTGATCCTAAATCATTTGGACCTAAACAATCGCATTGTAAAATTAATATGTTACCAACTTTCACTACGTCTTACTTTAAGACCGACTAAATTGTACATCTTTCTGTAAATATCAACTGTAACTTCTTTGTTTGGTGTGAAATAAAGAGTATCTATTTATCTATCTACGTCTCTCAAACGACTGCAAATAGAATACAAAACTTTCGCGTTACACCAACTATTCGGTATCGACATAGCACTTACCGTAACAGGTTCCTAAACATCCATCAATGATGAATATTTCATGTGATAGTTACCCACATTACGTCGCCGCTCGTACTCAACGCGCCAATCCATACCGTTCAAACGTTGCCAGATTGGAATACGTCTCTTTTGGGTGCGTATCAAGTTATAAGAGATTAGAAATAGTTGAACATCAAGCTTTATCCGTACGGCTAGGGATAGGGACGTATCTTTTTTGGCTGCTTCCGATGAGAATATCATCCTAACCTGTCACTGCCTTACTAAACATCATCATCATCATATCAGCCTGTTGCAGTCCGCTGCTGGACAAAGGCCTCCCCCAAGGAGCGCCACAGCGCACGATCTCCCGCCCTTTGCATCCAGTCGCTGCCAGCTGCCTTTTTCAGGTCATCAGTGCATCTAGCCGGGGGGCGTCCTACACTACGTTTGCCTAGGCGTGGTCTCCATTCGAGTACCTTCCTGCTCCACCTCTCGTCGGTTCTGCGACAGACATGGCCAGCCCACAGTTACTTCAGCTTGCTACATTTTTGGACAATATCAGTCACCTTAGTTTTATGTCGTATGACCTCGTTCCGGATCTTATCCCTTAATGAGATCCCTAACATAGACCTTTCCATACCACGCTGAGTGACGTGTAGTCGGTGGGCCAACTTGACTGTCATGTTCCACGTTTCGGCTACGTAGGTTAAAACTGGTAGGACGCATTGGTTAAACACCCGGCTTTTTAGGCACTACGGCAGTGTCGACGTGTCGAATTCGATTCTCATTTACTTATTCCTACATATTTTTCGTATATTTCACTAAAAAGTACTTGACGATTTTGGAAATTCTGTCATGCCGCGCTGAGTTACGATATGCTCAGTCTGCTTAGTTTATTTTCAGGGCATTTACAACCCGCTACAGCTTAAGCACTGTCCCACCAAGCTGTGTAGTCACGATGCACCACTAAATCGGCATGCATTTGTTCGTGTAACGCTACTATTTATTTTGGAGACTCCACTCTGGCTTGATCGCATCCGTTCAGAGTGTTTGACTCGCGAGTTAAGCTATAAGGTTTGCTAGAGTCAAGGCTCTAAATTGGAAGCTGAAAAAGTGTTCTGTTTCACGAATTTCAGCTCGCAGAAGTGATTCTTCTTTGGGAGCATTCCCTTACACAAAAGTTAAAGTTGGTATATGGATTGTATGAGCTCGTACAGGGTCAGGTATAAGTTTTACAAATTTAAAACTACTTGATTCGATCGATTGTGTGAAGTGGACTCAATTACAAGTTCGTCGTTTTTAGGGTTCCGTACGCAAAGGGTAAAACGGGACCCTTACTAAAACTCCGCTGTCCGTCTGTTCGTCTGTAACTAGGCTGTATCTCATGAACCGTGATGGTTAGACAGTTAAAATTTTCACTAATGATGTATTTCTGATGCCGCTATAACAACAAATACTGAAAACTAGAATAAAATAAATATTTAAGCAGGCTCCCATACAACAAACGTGTTTTTTTTGTCGTTTTTATAGATAATGATACGGAACCCTTCGTGCGCGGGTCCGACTCGCACTCGACAAGTTTTTATTGGATTTTTAGATGACAAAATGCAGCGGTTTTGTTGTGAACTTAATAGATCTACAAGTAGGTAGTCTTTGAAATGTTTCTCGGTTGCAACTACTTTGAAGACGACCGGAAAGTAAAAATTTACGTTTGTATGTCCTAACAATAAGCTTGCAGAGGTCTTAGAAAGAGTCTTATCACGTTATACTGACAGGTTAGGAAATTTTGTCGATAAATTCAAGTACAGAAACATTCGTACAGTGGTAGTTGAAAATTATTGGTTGAATAAGTAATAAAAGATTTTATAAATATTCATGTTTTAGAAAAAAGTCGTCTTTTGTTTTTTTTTAAAGTTTAGTTTTCATTATAAAAGTCTAAAATATTATGGCCTTACTACAAAAACCTAGACTAGTGTTAAACACTTGTCTTAGGATTAGCCAACCAATTTGAAATATTTGTTAATATTAAGTCTCGAATGTTTGATGTGTCAACATTTCAAATTGGTTGACTAATCTTTAGACAAGTGTTTAACACTAGTCTATCTTTTTGTAGTAAGGCTATTAATGGTTTAGGTATTATTCAGTTTAGTGGTTCAAAGTAAATACAAAATAAGAAAAAAAAAACAAATATCTAAACTTTATCTACCCTTTTTTTTATTTAAAAAGTATTTAAACGAACCTTTTATAGGTACACGTAATATTTGGAATCAGTGACGGTGCGTACGTCAAAGTGCAAATTGAGAATGAAATCGAGTTTGGCTCGACAGAACGACAATCAACGCCTATTCACCCCTGCCTATTGTTCTAAACAAAAGTACCTACGTGAAGTGAATTTCTTTGTTTGATGGAATATAAAAATTCTATTCTGAAGGCCGCAATCACGACACAACACGCAAAGTTATTAATTAATATTAAAAAGCCGATTCAGCTGTTATTGGTTGTATGTGAAAATTTTACTTTTATATTGAATCCCTAGTTCTGAATCATATCGACAACGAACTTCTGTGAGTACTTAGTACGCCTCTGGCATAGTTTTATTATTTGTCAAAATCGTTTTAAAAGAAAATTTACTCCTTATTTTGAGACCATAATAATTTTGCGTACTCATTGTCTAAATGTTAATTATTATTACTTTCAAAAGTTATGAATGTGTGTCAGAATATGTCAAACTTTTACATCTTGGTTTAAAGGGATCGATATTTAGCGACATCCCTATTGTCACAGCTCAGTGTGTCGGAATTGTTAATTTTCCGCCACACGCTCCGCTACGCTACGCTACGCTGAGGATATGACAATGTCCGTCATGTGTCCGTCGAAAGCAATATTCGGCCATTCAGATAGCCGTTAGATGCATAGTTAACTCTGTGTTAGACACAAACTAATCAAGTCTTGTCACTACCTAGTCTTATAGATCAGCGAAAGTTGTACCTCCAAATCAAAATGCCAATTTGTAAAACAAAATGTTACTTTCACTTTTTTGTTGCATTTTTAAACTAACACTCTACGCAGGTATTAATTCAACACATATCTTCTTTTACGAGAACATTATTAACCGACTTCAAAAAAAGTAGGAGGTTCTCAATTCGACTGAATGTTGTTTTTCTTTTTCCGACGTTTCAGCCTAGCTGCATAGACCAAGCGTCGGCCTTTACGGGAGAGTTGAAATCAATTCGCAAAAAGAGGTATGTGTTGCATTGCTAACCGTTTAAGGTATAGTAAGTATTATTTAAAATGTAACAAGTTGTGATGAGACGTACTTTTTTTTCATTTTTTAATCAAAAATCCTTTTCTTTAAAACCCAAGATGGCTGACGTAAAAGAAAAAGAAAACAATGTTTCCATAATGTACCGTCTACATTAAATTCGACGTAAATAAAAACTCAGTTGTTAACAGAAACCGAACAAATTGATAAAAGGCGCACTTTGGCCCATGTTTAATTGAATTATAATGTCAAGATCTACGAAGCAATTGGTACAAACCCGACTCCATAATTTGTAAATTACCACTGTGGAGCGATCCCTTTCGTCAGTCGAATAAACGCTCGCTTGCATTTCCCTCTGTTCATTCAATTAACACTGCTTCAAGTAATTGGGACGTCAGGAAATAGCTTCTTTACCCCGTTCCGAGAAAAGGATAGAGCTAGTTTCCTCGGGTCTTGAAAGAACGTAGACAATAATTGCATTACTTTTTCAGAAAGTGAACGTGTAACTAGAACGTACAAGTCAGAACACAGAAATGTTCAAAACATTGTAATTCTTCCATTCAATGAGTCCACACATGATAGAAGGTAAAGAACCTTGGGCTACGATTGTATCTCTTTTTAAAAAACTGTACATTTTTTAACGGTTAAACAAAATTCTTAACATTAAATTTAAATAGAGCTATGTTTAATGTGGCATGTATCAAACACAAGATGTGTAATAGAAAAGAATGAGTGGAAGAAGAGACAAACGTTGACCTAGTCCTCTCCTCCGGCACTGCTGCGACAGACATGCCTCAGTAGTAGTGGGAGTAAGAAGTGGGATTATTATTAATTGAATTCCTATGACATTTTATTATTATTTATTTAATTTCATTTGATGTTTCTAATTATAAGGATCTTATGTGATCTGAAATAATTGAATTTGAATTTATTCAAAGTCAAATTAAGTATTTGACTTTGAAACACTTGTACGCGTCTCAAAACATAGAATGTGTGACATAAAAATTCACCAAAAATCCAGATTTCTTAAGCTCTACAAATTATGATCTGCGTCTATTTTTATTCCTTAATCAAGAGTTTAAGTTAGTTAAACTTATATTACTTACTTGATTTAAAACCAATCAAATAGGTATGATTACATGGCTTGTTTGAAATTAAACTCATAAATAATAAATTGTTACCTACTTTTATCAAGGTACTCCAGTTACGGATACCTGTCAGTCACTCGCAGAATTCCAAGTTCCAATTTAAGGTATACTTTGTGCAAAAGTTCGATGTACTTTTGACAGTTGTAAGATTAATTATTGCTTTTCAAATAAATTATAACTTTTAAATGGTTTCTTAAAATTATAACGTATGATTCCCTTTATACAAGTAGATAAACATAGATTACATTATAGATCGATACTGAACTATCTCAAAAAACTCACGCTTTTTAGGGTTCCGTACACAAAGGGTAAAACGGGACCCTATTACTGAGACTCCGCTGTCCGTCTGTCTCTCTGTCTGTCCGTCTGTCACCAGGCTGTATCTCATGAACCGTGATAGTTAGATAGTTGAAATTTTCACAGATGATGTATTTCTGTTGCCGCTATAGCTAAAAATCAGAATAAAATAAATATTTAAGGGGGCTCCCATACAACAAACGTGAATTTTTATGCTCGTTTTTATATATAATGGCGCGAAACCCTTCGAGCGCGAGTCCGTCTCGCACTTTTCCGGTTTTTTTTAAATATAACCCAGTAGGTAACATTACGAGAAGATACATTAGATTACGCATCCTGAATTTAACAATTAATGTATCTAAGGATTCAGAGCAATTTGAAGATATTTAAAAAAAGTAATTTTATAACTTTGATTAAACTAATGCCTTCTCGTCACCGTCCACTGCTAAACATAGGCCTCCCCAGCAACTTCCAGATCAGCCGGTTGGAAGCAACATGCATCCAATAGCTTCCTGCAACCCTTACCAGGTTAACAACTATCATATTGACTGCAGATTTTTCATGCACATGTTTGATATGTTTTCTTAATATCTACACTAAAGTAGACGTGTAGCGTGCCCTCTTCTAACTAAATTTGGCAAATGAATTAGGCCAACACACAATTATTGCATTTTTTTTAAAGTCACAATACGACATCATTACGATATAAATAAGATGTTGCGTCGTAAAAAAGAAAGACTTTATTAATCCATAATATTGACGACGTAAATAATAACGTATTTTGTATTATAACAAGTAACAAAGTTTTGTATAAAATAAGAAGCACATTCATTCATTTAAGTTCTTTTGTGACGCAGTGTTTTTCTTAAAACTATACTAGGCAGTCTACTACAATAGACTAGGCAGTCTTAACAAAAAAAAAAAAACTCGTCTGACCATTATCGTACAGTCATAAGAATCAAGTCACAAAGTATCAATAGATTTTATACAAAGAACTCACATTACACCACTACTCCATTAGAATTGATCCAAAAAAGAAACACTAATTCTATAGACCAAAGCTCAAAAAGACTAGTGTGTAACTTTATAAATAATATTACATTTAGCTACTTAGATCATGAGGGGGCAACTCAATTTGCCAATTACTTAGTGGGTGGTACTAAGAGGAGAGCGGGCATAGCTTAGAAAGAAACAGCCTTTCATTTTGAATAAGAAAGCCGTATCAACTTAGAATACGCCTTGGGAAGACTGCGCTATATATTGAGGATCGTGAATTCATGACCCAGTGAAATGAAATGAAATTCTACTAAGGTAACAAAATGTATTTATTTTAAATGTACACGTTGAGGTTTTATACAGTATAAGTAGCCTTTGAGAAGGCAGATGTGTTCATCAATAAAAAAAATCCCTTTACTTCAGTGACAATGTATAGAGCAGCGATATTTTAAAAAAAAATCCATGTAGACCTCTAAAATTAAACGTTACACTTATTATAGTAAATGTTAGCAGAACGATACGTTCGCGTTACGCGTATAATTTTACAATAACGTGGGGTAATCATCAAGTTTGACGTTTATGAGTGCGAGAAGTTGCCTATACATTAGGAAATAAGAAATCTAACAATGTTCATTACCTCAGTCATTTGAAACTGAAGCTTGCTTTAGGCTTAAAACTAAAGGCGAATATAAGATAACAATCTAAATTATACCAAAACATTTGTTGACTGGCTGTTTTTCCCATGCTATTGTCAGAGGAGTACTGGCCCTAACGAGGTTACACGGGAAGAATCGTCGCGACTGTCAACGTTTATACTGTCTTGTGTTTACGAGTTTTTGCCCTAGACGTGATGGAGACAAAGATTGAATTTAGGCTTTGAGTAATAAAAGGCTTTGACACAAAAAGGACAGTGCAATGGACAAAGTGATATTATAGTTATACTTGGATTCTAACGAGACATAGACTAATCTGAGTCACATAAATACAAAGTTCGAGCGTCTTCTGTTTTACTTGTAAAAGTGATTTCAGATACATGTTAGTACAAGAATTCATTTGTTTCTTTTTAAATAACCTATCCAGCAGAAGAACTTGATTTTTTTTTCTTCTATGCTGCTACCATTCGGTCAAGAAATCGCTCATTTGAATTACAAGTAAACATAATTATGAAGAAATCAGATCAGACACAATTACGATGTTTTTGTTTTCTGCCACAAAATGCCAACATTTGTGGTTATAAAGCCCTATTCAGCGTCATTTATTTTATATAAAAGAAAAATCGGAAGGTAGGTACTTGACTCAAATATTTAACTAACGAATAGGCCATCAGCAATTAAAGAGAAATGAAACAAAACAGTTGCTTTCACAAAAACAAAAGACAAATAACTTTCCATTTGGCAATAGAGTTCGGTCTGAATCGTCTGATTTCAATGCGAGCCCGAAATAGAATACGTCCATCAGACGAACCACTAACTTTCTTTGTTTTATCCAGCTTGAAACTGCTACAGGAATAGTGAAGGTAAAACTTGACAACCCTAAATTGAGGCCATGTAATTTTGAATTCTATACCTTTGTAATAAAACTGGAGTTGTAAGTGAAGAAAATGGGCAGCCTCAAATAGAATCATTCGATTGAGCATGACTATAACGTTGGGTTCGACATGATTGCTTTGTGCGAATCTTTATCTGTGACCGTATTAATAATAAATTAAGGTGTTTTGTCGAGATTGGAGTAGACGGAGGATTAATATTTACCTTGTATTGAATGGATTTTCTTTCCCTCTAGTCTCGGGGGAGGCAAGGCGAGTCGAATTGGACTGACGTTAGATGGTATGCCGTCATTAGAGTTTTTGGATTGCTTCAGGAGGGCTTAAGTTACTATTGATTTAGAAGCGTTTTGTGATTTTCTTTTGTTATTATAATCTGTAAAATATAACCGTTGTAATCTTTCTTCGTCCTGAATATTTAAATTAACCATTATTAATATAATTTAGTGACGAATCCAGAGTCATATTGCTGGGTCATTAGGGTGGTGTTACATACTTAGTTAATTAACTATTAAAACATTTTCATGAGTTAAATTAAGTGATTTATAAAAGTACAAACACTTAGCCTGAGGACGAACAAAAGATGAAAAGAAAATCATAGGTAATGGAAAACATTTTTATCTAATGATACTTAATTTCGGGACCCTCTTGAATGATAACAGCTCACATGTTTTAATATCAAATAAAAATTGACTCTTGATCATCATCATTATTTTAGCCTATTGTTGTCCACTGCTGGACGTCAACTTCCAAACGTTATCTCCAAGCAGGATGTCCCCAAAGAGGAAGATTCCCAGCCTTTTTCATCCTTTCCTCGGTTCATCGAGCTGGGGGCGTCCAACACTGCGTTTGCCAATGGGTTGTCTCCATTCCAGAACCCATTTACTCCATCTTTCTTCAGTTCTGCTAAAGATGTGGCTAGCCCACCCACTATAAAGTCAAATCAAATCAAATCAAATATTTATTTCCAAGAATACAGTTTTACACTAAGGTCTTATTATTATTGATAATTAAAGTTATCGCTTGCTGTCTTTCTGATGCCTAAATCCTACCTGTACTGGAATTTTGATCATACCCGTATAATTTCGCCGAAGCGCAACATTAGCGCGTTTTAAATTAATTTCACCCGTTGTCTTAAAAGCATCATTAAGCCGCAGTTCACACTGAGAGCAACAAAAGCAGCGCGTTAATAATGTAACCCAGCCCTATATAAACGGCTAACCGTTCGGCAGCCATGTTTATTTTTTCGCCCGTGTCTGACACGACCTTTCCCGGATTATCCGTCCTTACCCGGAGCGGGAAACGCGAAAATATATTGTTTGTAACGTTAAATAGGAATTTTGGATTTATCGTCACGGGTGAATAGACCCCACTATTTTGTGCATTAGTTTGTAAGGGTTAGTTACAGTTTGAAAAATAGTTTTAGAGGAAAATGGGTAAGGTTGTTTTCTTTTTCCTCGTTCTTGGATTATTTACTTACAAAGTCCTATTTTATTAGTCGACTTTTATTTGTTTTTAAACTTTTCGTCAATTCAATCATATAAATAAAATACATACACATAGTATTTTTGCAGGTAAGCACATAATGTAATTTGAAGGAAATGCAAAGCCTGATAAACGCATATTAATAACAAACTGTACTAAGTAAGTACCTACTAAGTCACAACAACTTCCCGGCTAGAACTAAAAAAGGACGGCAGGCTTATATGGAGTTCCCGACCCAAAATATGAAACGCAGTTCATCAATGAAATTAACTAATATTCGTACATTCAAGAAAGTCAATTCAAAAAGTTAACCGAATGTACCCTCATAAAGTTGGGATTACCTAGAGATATCACGAGAAAAGTAAAGGTTAGGTTTTGATCTACGTAATTTTTATTTCGTCTGACTATCATCACATAAATTAAATAAGTTTGTCATCAAAACACGACTACTAAGATAAATAACTTTCTATTTTGGTTCACAATATAATAATACTTACGGAAATAAGCATTTATCTACAAGCAAACGACACTTCATAGAAATATTTTTGTTAACGTTTTTGGAATTTGACATTGACAGCCATATGACTGCAAAAATTAAAAAGAAGTCAGAATTGAGCCAAAGTTGATTTTAGCGTACCCAAACTCTAGTTTTAGTGAACTAAAATCAATAAAGGCTCTATTCGGAACAAAACGTTTGGTTTTTGCATCCTTGGGGACGTTTTGTTATTTGGAAATATTTAATAACTATAATAATTTAATTTCTAAACCCCTACATTAAAAATCATACATTTTTGTGGATAAAACCAGTTCATCTTACTATCTATATTTTTTATGGTTTTCAACATGAACACCTCTGAAAAAATTTTGAGTCGAGTTTAGCCAAAATTCTTTAATACCTTCATAATCTTAGCAGATTATGAAGGTATTAAATTATATATATTAATACCTTCATAATCTTAGCAGATTATGAAGGTATTAAATTTGTTACAGGGAAAATAGGACCTTAAATACTTTTATGGGAAAAACAATTACCTACACGTGCTTCGGTAATTTTAATCATTCTTCTTCTAAAAATGAAGGTCATGCATGTCTAATTCCCATCTTGCGCTCTAACGAGAATCGGGATGGAACCCTACTTTTGAAATTTTTGACTTAAATGTTTGTCTACCTGGGACTGGTGATCCAGTTTTAGGATGTCAATAGTCGAATCGAACCCTGAGACAGCGTTCTGGGAACTGTACAAAAATATTTCACTACCTTAAAACAGAAATCTACAACCAATATGGCGTGTTATCAGTGATGATATTATGAAACTGAAATGTTGGTCCCAAGTGTGCTATGGAAAGGCCTATGCTCGGTGGTTCTTTGCGAGATTTAATCAGAAATAAAAAGATAGAAAGACAGATATTATTTGTAGTCATCTTAACACTAGATTAAGAACCATTGTAACGACATTTGTTAAACATAATTAATAAAAAAAAATAGTCACCACACAAAAGTGTCAAAGTTAAAAAAAAAATTACATTAAGATTAATTGATTTAGGTAGGGCTGTTATGAGATTCAACATTTTAAGAATTCAACATTTTGAGATTCAACATTTTAAGAATTCAACATTTTGAGATTCAACATTTTGAGAATTCAACATTATGTTCCAAAAGGTAAATTAAAATTGAGAGGGAGGGAGGGACGATCTCCTCCTCTTTATTCATTCATTCATTAGTGAAGGCCTATAATCAGATGATGATGATGATGATCTGCTACAAAGGTGAAACAAGAATGAAAGAATACCTACGCGTAAAAAGCAGCAATAATCTGGGGAATACCTTTAAATGAAATAAAAGCGATGAAATATCGCGATACAATATTTATTATTCTGTTCGCTAACTGTCCGTGAAATAGATTCGTTTGTAATACAATAGGCGTGGATCCGTCTGTTTGCGGATGGGACGCGCTAAATCATTTCAATTATTTCTGGGGTAGAGTATTTGCTGTGAAATTGTTATTTGATTTTGTTTTTTAATAAAAATTTAATAACGTTGCGTTTTTGTGTTCTATGCTTTAATCTAATATTAGTTTTGTAGATAAATTTGTTTAGAGATTTGAAGTTCCCCCTAGTTCGATTTCCGGTCGTGTCAATGTAGAAAACGAACTTATCTATACTGTCTGGGGTCTGGGCGATGTAGAATCGTCGTTGTTTCTGATTTCTTCAACTCAAGTGCCTATCTTGTTTTTGGTACTTACCTTAGATTAACGCAAAGAGTAGACAAAAATGTAACTTATATTTTCCTTGTTGTTTGCAATTAAATATTCTTTGTTAACGAGATAATTAATCTGTATCTACCTTTAGATTTATACTTAAACATTTTAAACTGTATTTCAAAGCCAGGCTCATAACCTCTATTTTTCAAAATGAATTAAAAAAAATATTTTCGATATATTTTAATTGCTTGCTATTATTGTACTACCAAACCAAAGCTGTAATATATTTTGTTTTTTTCTACTAACGACCTCCGTAGCAGAGAGGCGAGCACGCCGGACTGTAAATGGCGCCGCCATCTCTGAGGTTCGATCCTCGGTCGGGTCAATGTAGAAAACAAACTTTTCTATATTAGCTCGGGTCTGGGTGTTGTGGTACCGTCGTTGTTTCTGATTTCTATAACACAAGTGCTTGAGCTACTTACCTTAGGATCAGAGCAATGTATGTGATGTTGTCCAATATTTATTTATTTATTTATATAGTCTCAATCAAAAACTTTGTCGATTCAAATAGCAACTTTTCAATACCCGTAAACAGTAACAAAACCGATAAACCCAATTCGAGTCCAAATTGTTTACAACAAGCGAGCCCGAAACTAAAAACACTCTATCAACATAAAGAGGATTAAAATTAAACCTACTCCCCATTAAAACAAATAGTCCCTTTCATGATGATAAGTTTGCAACTCTGGCATTATCATGCCATATTAAACGCTATTACATGGGGTTCCCAATCCATTACACGTAATATCCAGGGTCTCCGTTTATGGGTAGTCAGGCCTCTTCCACAGCCTAATTAGGTAAGCCACAACAGTTACACTGACCAACATTTAAAAAAAACCTGTCGGCTTGTTTTTTTATAAACGCCGAAAATGTATCAATCTTCAAATCCAGAAACTATTTCCTCAAAATCGAATTCTTATGTATATGTAGCATATATTTCTGCAAATTGGCCATTAAAGGCACTATTACACGTCCCAATAATATTTTTTTCCACTGGTTCGGGACAATTTGTAGGCTAGTGCCGAGACGAATTTCTGATTATAAGTGTCGCCATTACACGTGTCGTTCCTCTACAAGTTAAAAATATATCGAAAATTAAGATTGATATAGTTAAGATAGGCATTAACGGACATATTTTAATATAAGATATTAACATAATTTATCTTAAAAATATCAACTGCTTAACATAGGCCTCCGATAAATCTACAGAAATAATGTTTATTTACATTTAAAGTCCCGTTTTATTTTTACCTTATTAACAAAGTATGTTGGTAGGTTATAATTGTTTTTCGATAAGGATATTTGCCGGTTATCATTAAAAATTGGGGAATTGGGGTCAAGAGTAAGCCTAATCTCAAATAAAAAAAAAAAAAAAAATACAGATATCAAATTAATTTCACCCAAGACTCAGTTAATGTACATAATTTGACTGCAATATGTATGTTATAAATAACGTTACAAAAATCCTGTTTGCTTTTTAACTTCTTTAAATAGCCCGTAGGCTTAACTTTGAAGTGGTCAGGCTGACTTTTTTGCCCTTTCTAAACCTTTCTAAACTTTTACAAACCATCCTACATTGTTAACTAGCGAATGACCAGGTTCCTTTGCAAAATTATTTCTAGGAAACATTGTTATAGAGGATTTTATAATACCGGTTAATGGTACGGAACAATATTTTTAACGTTACGACCAAAGGCAGTGAAACATAAGAGGTTTTAAAGGGTTGTTGGCTTTTATAGGTTCTGCTTTTGACTTGGAGACTTACGAGGGTTTTGTACTTTGTATTAGAAACATTAGCAGTTTTTCTCTTTGTCCCTATTATGTCTTTGATATATTTTAGACGTGACAACGTCTTATAAATTGGTTTGCCGGGTGACACTTCAAGAAACTGCGTTACGCTCCGCTCACGTTATGCGCTCACAATGAGAGCGAGTGAGAGGCACGCGTCCCTTCCACTCGGGCATGGTTAGCCCGCCTAAGAACTCGTTGTCACGTAAAACTTTCGCCCGTATACCGACTTTACAGGCAACCAATTTTTTGTCAAGTCAATTACGAAATACGCTCCTGGAAAACCGATACTTGCTTGGCATCTTACAACTTAGAATAGAAACCCCTTAACTCAAAATCGAACTGTACTCGATGAAGCATTGAATTCAGTTGGATTTTGAGGTAAGGATGGGAAAGTTATGGAGCGAACTGAAACGTGAATCTCAAGACCAATTCAATAGAGATTCAATGTACACACCGATGCTATCTGATAAATACATGGTGATAAAGCAAAGCTATAGTTTAAGGACATCTATAAGTCTCCAGAAGAGGTTATATGTCTAATTTCTCGGAACTGAATAAACTGGGTTGTTGACCCCATTCATAAATAATTCTAAGGCATCATTTATTGAAACTAACTAGTAATTTTAGTCCCTTTCACGCGTAACATTATCAATTATAAGAAAAATCTTTTTTTAATTGCTTCAAAATAAAAAAGTAAGGCAGTTGAGTTAGGTAAAGTGACGTCATAGTTCGATATCGCCATTCTTTTTTTATGGATGATAAGGAATAGGTGCGTTTTGACAGCTCTTAAAAAAGTATGTCAATTGATTGGTGGTGTCAACTAGCTTATTTCGAGTACTTTTTTGTATAATAATACAAGTAACAACATCACCATTTCCCAATGCTTAAATAGCTTTTTATTTCAATTTTAAACTGTCCTCCCGCAACTTTAGTATCAATAAGTAAGTAAGTAAAGTGTGTATTATCACCCTCACATTAAACGAAGCTGAAAACTCCAAAAAGGCAACCGCAAACTGCCACAGGCCAAAGGGCGGTCCAACGCAAACACGCTGCCAGAACCATCCATGTATCTACAGAATACGTTAAATCTCTTATATGAAACCTTTTCCCTGCATTGTTTTCCTGGCTTTATGCGTTGCTTTTGAATTCTAGTTATTTAAAATTCTTGGAAAGATTTTTACAGGTGCTTGAGTGACTTGTTACTTTTATGCATCTTTTGTAGCCGCTGAGGGTGGAAAGTAGATCAAATCAAATCAAATCAATTATTTATTTACCAGAATACACTTTACATATGCAAGTTACACATTGCAGATCTTAAGGTAGGTATTTCCAGGTATTCAGCCTGCATGCAGGCGTGCAAATATTAATCAAGATTTTGCAAATTATTTAAAAAGTCCGATAATATTATGATTAATCATAAAATGTCAAAAATTTAAATAACAATTTCATAAAATTAAAGTCAATTATAGTAATAATTATATTTACATAACCGATTTATATAAAACTATTTATTATAAAATTTAAATATTCCTCTAAACTGTAAAAACTGTTACTAAGCAGCCAAACAACCAACTTTTTCTTAAAAACAACTCCATCAAGTTTTTTCAGCTCCTCGACTATAATATGAGAAATAAAATGTAATAATCATAACAGCTTTTGCTATGACAATAAACTGTCAGAAGATGGTAGTTTTAGGATTTCGTAGTCCTGACAAGGATCCCTCATAGTTTCGTCATGTCCGTCTGTCTGTTTGAACTTAGATATCGCAGAATTAAAAAAAATCCATGTAGGACACACTTTTCAGTTAATCAATCATTTTGCAGTATTCTAATAATTTACAGCTGGTTCAACTAGAGCTGCGCAGGAAAAGGAATTAACCAGCTCAAAGAATTAGGACAAACAAACAGGAACATAATTTGCTTTTCCCTCCTTATTATTTTAAGCCTGTTCGCATGCAAAGGGAGGTAACCAGGAGCTCTTAAAACAATCTCAAATCTTGTCAAATCTATCAAATTTCGTACGTAATGACGTAGGAAATTGACAGATTTGAGATTGTTTTAAGAGTTCGTGGTTACCCGTTAGCATGGACTTAACGTAGCTACTTTACGTTTGATGTTGCTGTACTTCTGCAAGCAGATTCCCGCGCAGCTCGCATCGTATTTCATACAAATACATACAAACTGGCAAGCGCAACGTCAGACGTCCGCCCACAAGGTAGACAGACGACCTGGTAAAGGTTACATGAAGGCCCTGGATGGTCATATACCTAAGCTAAAAGCTATAATAATAAACTCAAAGTTGCACAGCGCGCAATGGAAAGGGCTGTGATTGAATTGACTCAGGAATTAAGATCATTTAGGTATTCGAAACTGTTTTCTATATATAATATTTGCATGCTAATTGTATAGTTAAGTAGGCTAATGCACCATCTCAAATAATATCACATGTACTGTACCCTACTTAATAGCAAATAAATATTTGAATTTGAATTTGAATATGCTCGGTATTTCTTTGCGAGATTAAATCAGAAATAAGGAGATCTGTGAAGGAACTAAAGTCACTGACATAGCGCGACGGATTAGCAAGCTGAAGTGGCAGAAGGCGCGGCACATTAGCTCGGTTCCGGAATAGAGGCCACGTACCGGCAAGCGCAGTGTGGAACGCCCACCCACAAGGTAGACAGACGACCTGGTAAAGGTTGCAAGAAGCCCCAGCGGCTTCCTGCATCATGCAGGTCACTCCAACCGGCTAATCTGGAAGTCACGGAGGAGCCTTATGTTAAGCAGTGGACTTCCTGTGGCTGAAATGATAATGATGATGATGATTACCTAAACCTTGGCAGGTTTTGTTTTGTTTACACACACAATCATTTTTCAGAAAACTGTTTTTAGCTAAGTTAAGTATTTTGTTTTATAAGCACAATAATATCGTGAATGATTGCTAAACGTTTATTGTACACGATGTACGTTCTAAAAGGTTGACTAATCAGAGCTTCGCAATAAATGTAATCACTTAAGTAACTCGCTGAAGGATTTTACAGCGATTTGTACGGACGGCATAAAACGCTATCTCTTGTAATTGCTCGTTCTAGATCGGTCGATGATAGCACCCGTGTTTTACGATGTACACTCTGCTAATTATTTTGTGTGCCTCTCAACAGGGTTGAGAAATTTTTATATTTATTTATTTTATTTAAATATTAACACCAACAATACATACTGTATTTAGAATAGAATAGAATAGTATTTATTTGGCACACAAAGTGATACAAACATAAAAAATACAATACATAATTTAAAACAAAAAACAATAAAGAAAATAATGTAATAATAAATCGTGACAAAAAGGAACCCCGCTCAGTATTCGCCGGCAACTTTATGCTGCCACGACACTGATATTCTGCGGGGGCCTATAACAACCAAAAAAAATTAAAATAAACAAAATCCAAAACAAATACATAATAATTCACAACACAAAATGCATTAATTCAAATTCTCACAACAATAAAAACACTAAAACATTAAACCAGAGACAATGACAACCAGCTCGGCCGATAGCTTAGCACCGATCGTGTGCGTGTGCGCATGACTTTATGAGCGTCGGCCAGAGTGTTTGCATTCTCTCTGGTTTTAAGGCCATACCAAATAACTACTCTGTTCGCGAATTTCGTTACATTTTGCGTAAAATGGTGTGGTGCCACGTATGTGCGCATCTTACAAATAATCACATTTCAAACAATTACCTACATTACATAAAGTTAAGGTTGCATCACCTGAACTTAAACCATAACTGTAACTATAACCGGTGTTTATGTATGTAATTTGACAGACTTTTGACGTTTGTTAAAGTTAAAGTAAGATGGTGCAACCCAGAGCCTAAGTAGTATTCAAACAACTCAGAGCTTAGGTACCAACCTCTTTAAACCTGACCGTTTTGTTAACGCCCTACTCAACATAAATGAGTCAATTAATCAGCACTAATTCCAGACTATTGTCGTTAGTTTATCTAGATCAGCTTCGTAACCCTGTTTCTAGAAGGGCACAGACTTATTAGCTCGATAGAGGCCGTATTATACTTATATTAATATTGTCGATTTAAAAAGATATTGCCCGACGGATTAGCAAGCCAAAGTAGCAGTCGGAGGGTACATAGCACTTAGAACTGATGGCCGATGGGGTATAAAGGTTCTGGAATGGAGGCTACGTATCGGCAAGCGCAGCGTGGGACGTCCACCCACAAGGTGGATAAATGACCTGGTGGATAAAGGTTGCAAGAAGCCGTTGGATGCTGGTCGCTTTTAGCCGGCCAATCTGGAAGTCGCTGGGGGAGGCCTATGTTCAGCAGGGGACGTCCGCTGTGGCTGAAATGATGATGATAATGAAAAAGATATAAAAGGGTTATGCTATATGTTTCTTTATGAGATCGAATAAGATATGGACGTTTACAGTTTCCCCGTAAACGTCCATAGCTTAGGTACAAATGCTCGTGCTTATCACACAAGCAATGGCCTCGCAGGACTCTCAACACGCAACTGTCGACTTTGCAGGATTATTTGTTTTGACGACCTTCGTAGCCGAGAGGCAAGCATGCCGGACTTGCGTCACCATCTCTGAGGTCCTGGGTTCGATTCCCAGTCGGATCAATGTCTCTACATTGATCCGACTACAAATAGTGTCTCGGATCTGGGTGTTGTGTTACGATTGTTGTTTCTGATTTCTGTTACAAAAGACTTGTGTAAGCACTTAGCGCTTTCGCTACTTACCATATGATTACAGCAAAATTTGTGATGTTATCCAATTTTTATTTATTTGTAGTCCGGTCCGGCAACCACTACTGTATACCAGACGGTCGTTAATACTAACTTTTAAATTTTCGCGTTGCATAATTAAAACTTACTGAACTGAACTGTATTCCAGTCAGCCCGTGACCACGGTCGCGGTTGGTGTACACGGTCGAAACGTCAGGCAAATAAAAGCTAATTATTTGTACTCAAAGTATTTGGCCGTCAAGAAGATCAGCCATCAGTAGAAAAACGTAGATTATGTGCCCGCGACTTTGTTCGCGTGACCTCATAATTTAGCATCTTTTTCCGGGGCTTAGCGTAAAAGCATGACTTTGTTTGGACTTCAATACGATCTTTCATCCCCTATTTCATCCCCACACAGGTAAAAATTTCAAACACCCTACAGAAAGTATTTATTACTTTCTTATCAAGTACCTAAATACAAAAGTTTTATGGTTTTTTTATCTTCAAAAATGACCAACTTTTATACGAAAATATTCAACCCCCATTTCCACCCCTTCAAGCCTTTTTTCGCAATAAAAAGTAGCATGCGTCCTTTCTCAAGCTTTAGTCTATCTCTGTACCAAATTTCACAATAATCGGTTTAGTAGTTTCAGCGTGAAAGCGTAACAGACAGACAGACAGACAGACAGACGAAGTTAATTTTGCATTTAAAATATTATAAGTAAGGATTATTAGAGTCTATTGTTATTAATTGTCTGAGTAGAGACAGCCCTAGTCCTCGCTCAGTTTATGATACGTCGACAATTATGAGAATTGTGTATGTAAACATATTCCCAGGCTAATGAGTGACTATAAAGATCTTTTTTAGGGATGTGTCCCTGATTACGTTATTCATACGGTCATAAATAATTTTAAAACACAAAACGGGTGAAAATTATTTTCAGTTTTCTATGAGATTGTTAAGGTATGAACAGTATTACCGTTTTAATAGTAATTCTGGTACAGTACTTAGTAGGTCATAAAATATTTACATAAAAAATTTAAAACTAAGATTTTTTAATACTTGAAAAAAAATCGTCCGCCTCAGGTGGGATCCGAACCGATTTTTTTTTTTTCAAGTATTAAAAAATCTTAGATAAACCTAGCCTGGTAATTGCTAAAAACAAAAATTTAAATTGTTTAAGCTTTTCTGATCTTTACCAATAGTTAAATATTTGTAAAAATATTTCTGTCGGGTGTTGACGGTAGTAGTATATACCGCAACATTGATTAGAGAATACGCTGGCTTTGACAGCGAGAACCACTTGAAAGATTTCGTCAAGTTTACTAACGTCTTGGTAGCTTAGTGGTCAAAGCACTCGCCCGGTATGCGATGGACGTGGGTTCGGATCCCACCTGAGGCGGACGATTTTTTTCAAGTATTAAAAAATCTTAGATAAACCTAGCCTGGTAATTGCTAAAAACAAAAATTTAAATTTAAAACTCTTAAAAGAGTGGTTGTGTTTGTTCCCTTTGTGATAATAATGATGAAAAACTTAAACTATAGTAGCTTAGGTCTGTCGAATTAAGACTAGATGCTAATTAGAAAAAAAAAATGATATACACTCTCGAATAAACACAGGCACACACACATATAACACTAATTGAATCTTAATGCCTACGCCATAAGATTAACGTCGCAGGCTCAAATCATTTCATTCACACTTCTCCTTATATTAATAAATGATAATATAGCACTTGTTTAACCCTTAAATGCATGATATTTTTGTTTTTAAATAAAGCCTTTTTATTAGTTACTTTATGATTCCAACACTTCAAAAAAAAAATTTTTTTGGTTCCGTTTTTGTCTGTAAACAAAAAAAAACTAAAAAATAAAAAAGACCCCTTCCCATAATGTTATTTAATTTAGATAAATTTAAATATATTCTTTTAAACTATAAAAAAATCAAACAATTTTCATGATTATAGTGGCACTTCTGGAAGTATTTTTTTTCTTTTTTCCAAAAAAGGTTTACATTTCCGAATACAGAAAAGATTTTTCCAAAACGTCCTTTTTTATAATGTCAATCAAGAATTATCCTGATTTTATATATTTATTTAGTAAATCATGCTATACTCCCAGATCATAGTTCAAATATTTATTTTATTATATTTAAAATAATTATAAAAATATATTTTAAGTTAAATTACTCAATAATAAGTAAGTATCAAAAACGATACACTATGCATTTAAGGGTTAGGCGTAATTCGAAAATATATAAAAAAATCAGGTATATCCACATAAATATCATTTGTGCAGTTGTTTTTCTTTGTATGAACCTGTATTTAGTAGTAGTAGTTATCTGGGGGCACGGCAGTGCCCCCACCAATCTGGGGGCACGGCAGTGCCCCCACCAAGTCGAGCAAAAAAAAGCGGCACGGCCGTACTATACTTTTCTCGAAGCAGTTCGGCCCATTTTCGACCCCCTATAACTTCGTTGTGGATTTAACTAGAAGCCTGTATTTCAAGTAACCAGGCAAGCATTGTATAAACACGGTATATTTCAAATTTCATTCAATTTTAACCAGTAGGGTAAGAATTATAACAAGTCAAAGTTCTTAATTTTGTCACTCACTGACTGACCGATCATCAAAACTCTAAGGCACTTCTAGTAGACATAGAAGCTTCAAATTTTGAATTCAATTAGTGTTTAGTGTATCAATCAAGGAAAAATTAAAATATTTTACAATTTTAGTCCAGTTTTCTAGATACACAAACTGTAAATAAATAACTTTGTAATCCCATATAAATATATAGGATTACAAAGTTACATTTGCGGTTATGGATTATGTTCAATGGTAACTTGTAATAAAATTAAAAAGGTTTTTTTAAACATGCCTTTATTACTCGTTAATATTCCTCCTAACCGAGTTCGGTTACAGCGACCACTTCTACTCCCCATTTTGCTGTCGTCGTTCGTGTGCCCATGCCCATAACATGGCCTACGTACCCAACTTTATTGACAAAGGGACGCGTACATTGAGGACATGTTAGCACACCGTTATTTAAATTATAACTGATAGCCGCAGGTGGTCGGGCTTTCAATTCATCGCGCTTGGCGTCAAGATGAGAAAGCCGCCGGGAGTCAGCGACTTTGACATTCACGCGCGTTCTCCACTCTCCACGGCTGGATGCTAAATCCTCCCAGAGAGAAGGATCTATGTCACATGCCTTCATATGGCGCTTCCGCACATCTTTGTACATCAAAAGTTGTCCGCCATGCTTACGCTTGTCCTCCTGAAGCTTAGAGTAAAAAATGCGCCTCACCACTCTCTCCTCCGACATACGCGAAGCATGGCCACACCAGCGAAGTTGTCGTCTCATAAGATACGACTCAATGCCACCTACATTGGCTCGTCTTAAGACTTCAGTATTACGCACACAATCGGACATTTTATATGGAAATAGTCTAGTTGGCGAAAGTGACGTCGATACGGTGTCCATGTTTCGGCGGAGTACAAAATATTAGGCAGCACGATAGCCATGTAACAGCAACTTTAGTGGCTAATTTCAAGTCATGCGAGCGGAAGACCATGGTGTTAATTTGCCAAAGGCTGCTGCAGCAGCACCGATTATGCTGTTAATTGCGGCATCAATGTCGTACTTTGATGAAATGGTGCTCCCCAAGTAACGGAATGAAACGAAACGATTAACTTTTTAGATTTTTTTACGCGAAAAACTCGCATCAATAATACGCCATCGGCGACTACGGCGTAGTTCGTAGCGCAAACAAACAAATAAAATTTGTGTTTTGATGTAACATTAAAGAACATTTAGCATATTTTAAAGTACGTAGCAAACATGTTATCATAGTCAGAATCCACATTCATAACAAACGGAACGAACGAACGAACGAACTTATTTTCCCAAAGATAATGGGGTCGAATATTGTCGTCCACTAAACCATAACCTGTCACCACACTCACTCCCTATCAAATACAGTCCAGTCCAGTCCAGTCAGTATCAAATACAGTTCCTATGGCCACCTTCCGGCTCCATCATCCGACCCTGGTTACCATCTTGCACCAATGTACTCGTCAAGACGAATCAAACGAGCCCAAACTCGATCGGGTTATGTCCTTTAATTACTGATTTCCTATGGCTACCTTCCAGCTCCATCATCAGAACCAAGTGACCATCTAGCACCAAAGCACTAACTCACCAATACGAATCAAGCGATCCCAAACTAGATCAGGTTATCTTGTTTAATTACTGAGTTCCTATGGCTATATTCCAGCTCCATCATCGGACCCTGGTTACCATCTAGCACCAAAGTACTCGTTAAGATGAATAAAACAAGCTGAGACTTCATGGGATTGCGTCGTTTCTTTACTGAGTTCCTATGACCACCTTTCAGCTCCATCATCAGATCAGACCCTAGTAACCATCTTAAAGCAAAGAAACTCGATGGGGTTGCGGCATTTCATTACAGAGTTTCTATGTCTACCTTCCAGCTCCATCATCAGACCCTGGTTACCATTGAATGACAAACTAATCGTCAAGACGATTCAAACGAGCCCATACTCGAAGAGGTTGTTTCGTTTCATTGTGAAGTTCCTATGGCCACTTTCCAGCTCCATCATCAGATCAGTAACATTCATCATAATATTGCATTGTCACGCGGTTCACACATATCTGCAAAAGTTCAGTCAATCGGTAAAGGAAATGGCAATCGAAAATAATCTAATTTCATATAATAAGTATTCGTTGTGAGATACACTGTGTTATCATGCGATTGCCAAGTCGATTTATTTATTTAAAACATAAAATATTTTTAATATTGATATGGTCACTTTAAGATGTTCTTAGGTTAGCTACTTACGTAATAACTTAAGACAGAAGGACCCTTATGTAGAGACTGCTTAAATTAACCGACTTGGTATTACATGGATCTCATAACTTTTCACGGTCGAAGAACTGAGTTGCGAGACTTGGTTTTTTTTTACAAGTTTTGTTTTTGATGGCATTAGTATATACATCTTCGATCTTCATCGACTCATCCACTCGCTTTTCAGTCATAACATTTGTTGGGAAAAGAAAGAATGTATCTTATTTGATGTAACATTTAAATATAATTGAAGTGATAATCATCTTTTCTTCAAACTTAGAATAGAAGAAGAATAGAAATAAATATTTCCGATGACCTCCGTAGCCGAGAGGCGAGCACGCCGGACTTTAAATGGCACCGACATCTCTGAGGTTCCGGGTTCGATCCCCGGTTGGGTCATTGTAGAAAACGAACATTTCTATATTGGATCTGGTCTGGGTGTTGTTCGGTACAACTGGTTGTTGTTTCTGATTTCTATAACACAAGTGCTTTAGCTACTTACCTTAGGATCAGAGCAATGTATGTGTGTTGTTCAATTTTTTTTTTATATATTTATTTGGCACACAAAATTAAACATAAATTATTATAGAAAAAAAATTAAGTCGTGCCAAAAAGGACCACCGCCGTCTTATTCCCTAAACTAAAAAATAGCAATCAGCAATAATCGTGCAGTCATCGCCCGATTGATGGTTAGGGTCAAAACATATGTGCAGCACTGACAGTAAATAGCTTTGTTTTTGTTTTTTGCTGTCAATTTGCGATTTTAGAAACCCGAATTGGCCATTTTTTGCTATCGCATGGCTTTTACGAGATACGGAATCAGGGTAGAACATCCAAGATGAAACAGCCAAAGTACATTGGAGTAAGGACATTGTACGGTGAAGCAAACTATAGTGAGTCTTTGGTATTCTGTGAGTCTAGCTATATCTGAGTGACACGTGTTACAACAACAGTAACATTAAGCAAAAAAACTTTGTTAAGGCCTTAACACCACCCAAGTGCCTAAAATCTCGAATATGAAAATCAAATTGTCAGAATACCTGTTACTTGTATCTTGAATGTTACTTAAATACGATATGCTAGAAGAGGATTTAATAAACATCTTGAATTGAATAATTTTGATTTTCCGTCGAGTCCCTTGGATTAAAACATGCACAAAAAAGTGTCTATTTTTTTATAAATTGCAAATGTTCTCTTAAACGGCACAAGCTATTTCATTACTGTTTTCACTCAAAACAAGATTTTGGAAATGAACATGTTTTGAATTGAGGGTTTTATTTAAAATTTCTCGTTAAAGGCATTAATTTCATAAAAAACATGTTTTTCCAATTATTAGAGGTCATCCGCACGCGCGAAAATGTATGGGCACGACGACGCGTCAAGGTCATTCAAGCGTGTTATGGCCTTAATTTACTTTGTTAGACGTCAGTCAACATTTGTATATTATAATTAATTCAAAGTCTAAACATTATTGCTGACATAAAAGTCACACTTTCAGGTACCTATTACCACCTATTAATAACTGAAATTATGGCCAATTTTCGCTATCGCATTACTTTTACAAGATACCTCTCAGAAATAGTCGTAGCAACTTAAGGCCGCCACGACACTGATATTCTGCCTTGCTCATGCCGCTATAACTACCACACATAACTAAATCTACAAATAGGTATCAGCTTTTAAGACGCCAAATTAGAGACGCGAGTAACCGTGACGCAAGCACGTATACGAAACATGAAAGTGATAGCGGATACGGATCTAAAGTGCCGAGGCATATCCGCACGTAATCACTTAATGTACGAACACTCCGCCTCGAAATATTGGCCTCTATTACTTTGAAACTTTACACTAGAAAATCTAATTTTAGCGGCGATGGTATATAAAATTGGGTTTTAACTTTGAGTGGAAATTAAATGTGTTATGAGTTATGATTAAGTAGGTTATAACATTAATGATACCTATGTTTTTCATTGTCATCATAACAGCCCTACTGAGGTTGTAAGTGAAGTTGTTTTGTTCTCTGTAAAAATAGGAAAAGCGTTTTTACAGTAGCCGGCTATCTTAAGAGAACGATCATTCTTCTTGCTCATACACCTTTGCTTTTGCTCACTCAGAAAGAGAAATTATACAGTCAACATTCACACATTTTCATCGTCAATATTTAGGGTCGGCGCAGTATGTTTTTCTTTTCCATGATATCCGGTTACTTTTCATCGAATCTTTTAATCTCTTGCTAGTCATATCATCATTAATACAATCCATCTATCTTTTTTAAGTCACCTTTACCTATCCACCCATCAATACTTCACCACCACCACCTAATCACAGCTGTATAATGTGAATGAGAATGAGTATTGATGGTTCAATGGATAGATTGATTCACATATCATTTAAGAAATCTATGCCACATTTATATCATCACAACATTGTAAACCATTTATGGACGGACTTTACCAGTAAAAAACCTGGACGAAGAATTAAAATGTACTTAATTCATAGACTAATCTGTTTAATTATAACTTGCCTTTCCGTATTCGTCAATTTGACGTTGTTAACGAAAATCTAACTGTTGGAACATTTAATTTCAGTTATTAATAGGTACCTGAAAGCGTAACTTTTATGACAGCAATAATGTTTAGACTTTGAACAAATTAAAATAATTATACAAATGTTGACTGACGTGTAACAAAGAAAATTGACTAAGGTTTTTGCTTAATTTAACTGTTGTTGTACCACGTGTTATAACTGTGACAGTACTCAGACATAGCTAGACTATAGTTGCTTCACCGTACAAATTCCGCTACTAGTTCGGCTGTTTCTTCTAGGGTGTTTGACCCTGTATCTTGAAAAAGCAATGCAATAGCGAATATTGTCCAAATCAGGCTTTAAAATCGCAAATTGACAGCAAAAAACAAAAATAAAGCAATCTTCTGTGCTGCCCTTACATTTCGACACTGACAATCGGGCGATGACTGCGCGATTATTGCTGATTGCTATTTTCTAGGGATTAAGGGGACGGAATTGATCACATCATTATACATTGACAGTATTCTGTAAAAATTACTTAACTGTGACTAATACCATCCAAATCTGGTATAAAGCTATGTCGGTATCAGTACCGGTATAATACCGACATAGAGAATAATTTTAGACGTTATTTGTACCAAGCTTTATAAAATATATCTTTATAAACTCCCATCAAATTAAAAAATACCACATGCAACTCGTATTAACCAAACTGGCTACCTTATAATTCCTATTGAAGTTCTATCAATTATTAATTCAACTGTTAGCGCGTACTTGAAATCCTTTGTAATGATATGAGCCTCTAAAATTGCATTACTTGTAGCATACCTATACATTGTATGGGTGAAATCGGGCTTAAGACTTTAGCTTAAGTGACAGGATTACTAATGCGAATAAGGCCACTTACACATCTTCCTTAAAGCTTAATATAACCTATTTGGACCGGGAATCGAACTCGGGACCTCAGAGAGGGTGGAGGTGCCTAATACCTCCACGTGTGGCGGGGATTGAAAATGTGGTCTGGAATTTATAGAAGATGATTCGGAAACCCTAAGGCCAGGTTGTAGTGGACTGTATCTCTGCGGTAACATACAAACGCACAGAGATATAGCACTTGCAAAAGACCTTTACTAAAAATGGATGAAGAAAAGTAGAAGATATAACACGAGGAAAAATGGAGGAATAGGTATTAAACATGCACACTTACCAGTTTGTCCGTTGGGCACGAGCAGCACTTGTTTATCAATTGTCCTGAGCACTTCGCAGCAATATTTTCGGTGTTCATACGTATAAAAGTATAATAAAGTGAAAAGTCACGCACACAAAATAATTAGTAATAACATCACACGCGTGTGTCCATTCAGCGTAGACGCAAAAGCACAAGAGGTTTCCAAGTAGCCACAATGCACCAAATACAGGCAACCGATGCATTGACAAAGACGGCCATATTTAAAAGTGTACATGTTGCAAAAGGATGGGAGATAGATAGGATAAAAAGGCATTTGCAGGTGCTTAAACTATCCTATATTAATTAAATAAAAATTGCAAGATACAAAATCCACCAGGGGGTAACGCTAATTCGAACAGCAAAGTTAACTCTGCATTTCAATTTTGATACAAAACCCTGTTCTCCTCAAAATATGATTGCTCATATAAACACAAGGCACTAATAACGTGACGTTACATGCATCAGCACACGCCGGGGTGTATAATAAATTTACCCGGCGCCGTCTGCGAGGACGAGGCCTTTACTTTTAATGAGTTCCCGGATTCCATGGCTTGTACTCTCGGTGTATCGCAAACGCCGCTAGATAAAGCTCAGAGCGCATTGGGACACATTATTTTACAAAAACTCTGTTAATAGACTCGATATTGAAATTTCTGTCATCATAAAAACCAAATGTTTGTGATAAGTGAAAAATATATAATCCAAATAAAGTTCTTTGATATAAAGCTATTTTATATCTAGTCGTAAGAAATGTGAGAAATTGAAAAATATTGAAAAAAATATAATTTGGGTCAAGCTTTAAGCGAATATCCTAAATAGGTGAGCTCGCTTGTAGAGAAAACATGCAAGCAGGCATTTAAGCAAAAATACATGCAAGCAAGTTAGCCGGAAAATATGCAAGCACCGAGCATGCAAGCAAGGCAAACTTGCATGTAAGTTAGGCAAACATGTATGCGTTATGATTTCCTATTGTTCGGCGCTACGAGAAGTGCAGCCTCTCCGCCCATACGTAACTAATCGCAGTCTTACGCTCGCGTCCGCAGTTTCGGTATGTTGGTCACCTTCAGCTCTTATCTTGAGCCGCTCCAGCTAAGGCTCCAGCTAAGGCTCTTCTATTAGTCTTCTTCTTGTATTAGTACCCCCTTTTAGTATTGTTCAGTCAACGGCGAAGGCATGGTAATATTATCTTACCGTGGCGAAGGATTTCGGCCACTCAGAAATAATCACATTTTAAATAATTTTTAAAATATTGATAGTCGGAATACTGTTTTCAAGTAACACAACGGTATTAATATTTTTAGTAACTGTGATAAAACCCTAAAATAATTGTTTAGTGATCGTGTTTGTAGTAATAAAAAGAAATATGCGGAAATATGAATTTGGATTATTGGAAATCGGAATTCAGAAATAAATAGGTATTTTGAAATATATTGGTGTTCTCGGAATGAAATACAAACAACCTCTTCTTCTTCTTCTTGGCAATTATTTATGTATCAATTAATAACCACACGAATCATAGACATGATTTCGCTAAAGGTGGGCCCCTATTTGCTTGATTTCTAGGTGAACTCACAGGGTTTGCTCTTTTTATTTGTAGCTATAGATTTTATGTAGTAAGTGTATTTGGAATAGTGGTTAAAAAAATACTATTAAGTGTTGTCTATGTCTTCACTATCATATTGAGATGATGACAAAGATATTGTCTTTGGTTGATGATATTGTGTGAAGTAAGTTTCGTTCTACGAATAAAATAATCACATATTTGACGACCTCCGTTGTAGTTCCGTCATTGTTTCTGATTTCTTTAACACAAAAGTGCTTTTGCTACTTCACCTACGATCAGAGTAATGTATGTGATGTTGTTCAATATTTATTTTAAGGTTATGTGCTTACATAATTCAGTTAGCGTCATTTTATTTCCGATTTCCATATTTTTTGCAAAGATTAAATGTGAGTTCGCCCTTATAAGACTCAGCCGTTACTATAATGTCCTGTTGAAAGTTTCCCTGATGAGTTGAATGGCGTAGAAATGAGTTCTCTTTGTGAACTTGTATACGATCTTAATAGGGCTACAAAATGAATTTGACTTTGCGAGGAGAATTAGATTCCTTACGACAAGTTGTCAAAGGTCTTGTTACTTAGGAAAGTAGTTCAATTTAAGATTTTACAAGGGATCTAACTGATAGAGGCTGAAAATGTCATGTCGGGTTCACACTAGGGTAAATTCTTAATTTGGGATCGAAGTAAATTGGTATTATAGCTCCATTTACTAATTACAATCTTCATTGTGTTTGTTAATATTTTTGGCAATTTTTTTTCTGTTCGGCACATATTACTTATACTAAAATATGTCAGTTTCTGAAATAAATAGTAATAGCTACAGCAAATAAGCTCCATGGCTTACACTTACACTTCTTTGGCTGTACTTATTCATGTTTAGTAGGTAGTCTATAAATTCAATGTCATCTGCTTTTGGTTATAACATACAAACGTTTTCGGGGCTAGGGATTAAAGATTTATTTTAAATATTTAAATAAAATCTCAACTTTGCAAGTATCACCACTTGTACGGATTTTATTTTAACCTTATACGAGTAGACAGACCGTTGTTTCTCCAACGTTGAACGAAGCGGTTTCTTTTGAGAAATTATATATGAGACATAGGTTAAGAAGAATTAGACTGTTATGTTTGGATTGAAATAAGCTTCTGTAAATAAATTGCAATAAGGTAACTTTTACTGCTATAGCTATGAATATGTAGACGTAGTCGTGTAAATATGTAGTATTTTTACAAAAAAACGATTATTTTTGCTAATGATTATTATGATTATTATTAACGTAAATGTTTTATACCTTTACGTTTCCCAAAAAATCAAATATCATGATTTCAGCTTTTCGAGAAAGAGCATTCGCTCTTTCTCGAAAAGCTGAAAGCTTTTTCGTGAAATGACGAGATCATGGTATTCACCATGATCTCGTCATTTCACGAAAACGCCAATAGAATCTCGCGTTCTCAGCACACAGACGGTCTAGTTTAGAGCAATTCGAGGCCGACATAAAGAAAAGAAACATAAAATAAACAGTTCCTCCCAACCAATCTTTTACTTGCCAAAACTATCCCAAAACATGTTTACAGGAAAACCCAAGAAGTAGAAATACTACAAGTATACTGACCGCCCGATGTTCTGTAATAAAGTACTGCGAGGGCCTCCCTCTTCCGTCTTCGGTTTGAATAAATATAAGTCGGAGCGGCGGAGTGCAACCAATAAAATGTGCAATAAGAATAATGAGGAACAAAGTAGCCATACTAAGAATACGTGTTCCTGTGGGCAGGGCTGCTCTGGTATTTATTGTCGTTGGAGTAAAAGGCTGTGTTGGCGAATGTTCTTATTTATTATCTAAACAATTCAGGGTTGAACAGAATAAGCTATTGTTTAAGCTAGTTTATTTGAAACTGTTTAGGATTAGATGCCTAAGTAGGTATGTACATCTCAACATTTTGTTATAAAAAGGAATCAGAATAAATTGATTGGCTTGATTAAATTTCGAAGGATTTTCCATCAAATTAAGGACAGTAATTTACTGAAAATACGCTCACAGAAAATGTCAGCCAAAAGAATCAATGATAAAGGCTTTTCTATCCGAAGTCGTAAGAGCAACAGTTTTTTTTCTAGTACTTACATATAACTATAATGTTGAATATTGCATGAGGTCAAAACATTTAAACCAGATGAGTCCATCTTTAATGCTCGCCCGAATCGTAGAAAATCCAAAAAAGCCGAATTGTCTAGAAACATACTTTATTATCATTTCAAGAAACCTTTACGGACTTGTCACAAGAGGTCACACGACACCATATTGTAACAATCTTTGCAAAAGTAACCCAATCGATTTTCAGTTCTAAAATTCGGGGCTTAAGATACAATTTTCTTCGTACGATCTTGCTTGCCTTACGAAATAGTCCATCAATGCGAAAATGGTGTTAAATAGATTGTGTTAAAGTTGTGATTTGCTTGAGTGGTCTGGAAGACTAAATGCATGTATGGTCAGTAAATTCAAATCGGACGTTTCCGTAGCGCGGGATCAGTATTTCGATGAAATACGAGTTTGACACCGTTATTGATAACAGAATTTGGCAAACTAATACGTGTCAAATCGGATGCAAGCCGGTCTATCTGAAATGTGGGATATTGCTATTGGATTAGCGTCTTGTGAATTCGACTAATGTATTATGGGAATCCAATTTTCGGACACTAAATAAAATTCAAATACTAGGATAGTTTGATTTGGTGGGTCGAAAAGCGTATTTGTAGCGGATCTAACACAATATTCGAACTATTTGTTTCAAAAGTGATTCGTTGCTTTCATTTGATATATTTAATTTGATTTCATGCATTTTAGAAGAATAATAATGGTTTAAACACGTATTCAAACTTGAAACTAGTTACATGTGAACATGGGATCGATTGAATAGTGAGTGAGTTTGCTGTCTGTTATGACAAAGCGTAAACTCTCAAAAACAAACGTGCAGAGGCTGCCTGTCCGGGTAATAAACAAGACTAAAACAAGGTGAATTCAGCACTACGCATTATCATTAATTATTAGACATAAATATTATAAAGAGGAAAGATTTGTACCTATTTTTGTATGTTTGTAATGAATAGGCTCAAAAAGTACTGGGCCGATTTAAAAAATTCTTTCACCAATAGAATGCTACATTCTTCCAATTTGACATAGGCTACATTTCATTTTGAAAAAAAATAGGGATCCTTGGTAAAATTTGAACAATGTAACCGAAGGTGTAGAAAAATGAGTCTTAAAATGTCTTTCGTCGAATGCGCTGCCGAAACTATTAGCGATAATTGTCTACCCCGTGCGAAGCCGGGACGGGCTGCTAGTTAGACATAACCGAACAAAAGGTTATATAACTATTGCACATAATTTAATCCCCTCATATTCCTTATAACAAACTACGCTTCGTGTTACGAGTACAAATCCAATATAAGTTAGTGTCGTACATAATACACGACAGGATCATATCTTTCCAAAGGGCCAGAATAAAACTAGCCTCGTTGTATGATGATATTAGGGTCTTCGCACATCGGATGCATGCGTGTGGAATTTCTATTAGGCACCTAAGAGCGCGTTTTGCTTTATGTTCATCTCCGGGAAACATACGTGATGATAATTGTTGAGAATTGTTCGTGATTGTTGTGCTACATTTTATTTACACGGAGAGTGAGATGGAACAGAATTGGACAAAACCTGATAAGGATGAAAATTTGGCTAGTCGTGTCAATTTTGATTCCTTATTGAGTGTTACATTTTATTGTGCTGGTCAGAGACTTCTTGGTACTTGTAACATAGATAGATACAGCATAGGCCTGGGCCCTAACCATGAACTGTTAAAACAATCACAAATCTGTCAAACATTATCATTTCTGTCAAATTTTGTATGAAATGACGTACCAAAATTGACAGATTTGACAACTTTGAGATTGTTTTAAGAGTTCATGGTTATGGCCCTGAAATGAAAATATTAATTGTTCTTTTCATAGGTTACACCAATCATCTAGCCCCAAACTAAGCAAAGCTTGTCGTATGGTAACTAGATAATGGATAAACATACTTGAAAACATTTATAATCATCTATAGGTACTTTTTTTTTTTTTTCTGTGGCAACACTGGCAATAAGATCTCGTCCTGAGAATTTTATTTATTTAATTGTTAAATTTTAATTTTGAGGCCTAATATTTATCGCAGAACGTACCTAAATGTGTAATTAGTGTTAAGAAATAATTTGTGAGATTGAAGTGTGTGTATTTTATGTTTATTGCGTACTTACTTATCGCCGGTGGACGAGAGTGAATGACATTGCAAATTTGCAATTACAAAAGTTTCGTACCATTGTTATTCATTGTTCTCTGTTCCAATTATTTATATAGCAAGTTAATAACATTGTGTTTTTTGCTTTTATGTATATAAATAAACAGTAAGTCGACTTATTTTCTATTGTGATATAGACATCACCCGCGTTGAGGTTATATTTTCAAACTGAAATACTTAACCTCATAGATAATAATTGATCTATCAATTCTTTGGAGTAATTTTTCATATCGTGATACATTATTTACATTATTATGCTTACTCGCAAAGCCTATGCTCGCCAGGAGGAGTCAAAACTCTTACTGGCTTTGATAGAACTGAAGGCATCCAAGGAGTTGGTTGAGCAATTGAGTAGTGAAAGAGAGGACAATGAAAGGGAACTAATGGAAGTATGGAATAAAAATACTAATTTAAAAAAAGAGATGGCTGAGCTGCACTCCAACTATTTGTTAGTTGTTGACGAGCGGAATAAACTTCAATCCGTGATTGATAGGTTCGACCAGTGCAGCGAAGAATATGAGGTCAATTTAAAACGCATGTCTTTGCTTCATCAAGACCTCAATGACGCCCAGGACCACATCCTACACCTGGAGACAGAGAAGCAAGATCATGTTGACTACCAAACTAATTGTTTATTCAATAAATTAGTTGGAAGTGCGCCCAGCCCCCTTCAAACTTCATCTAGCAATAAATCAGTTACAACCATTGATTTAACAGGTGACATAACTTTAAAATCCCCTTATCCTGGTTGCCTTGCTAAATTAAGTAAAAATAAAATTAGGAAATATGTCAAAGTTAATAAGTTTATTAAAAGAACTCAGAAATTAATCAAAAAGCAGAAATATTTACATTCTTACACCAAACAAATAGATGAAAGAAGAAAATTAGGCGATAAACTAGATCTGTACTCTATTTTATTAGAAAAAAGTGTGTCTGACTATGAAAAAAATGTTCAAAACTTAGAATTAGAATTATGTAATCTTAAGAAATCACTAGATGTAATGACTCAGCGCTATGTTATCACAAAAAAAGAGTGTGGTGAACATATCTTGGCTTTGACGAGCCTCGTGTCGTCGTGTAGTTGTAATAATATAACTATAAATGAAAGTTGCTCACTTGGCTCTCAGTTAGGATGTGAGTCACCAGTTACTCTAAAATTAAAAAACAAAAAAAGTATTAACTCAAGCCATATCTCCGTTGGTTCCCAAGCAAAGAAAAATCATAAAAATGGCCCTGTATCAAGTTTGGTTATGTTCAGCGATAGAATAGGAAAAAATATGGGCCCTTTACTGAACACATACTTGGGACAAAGTATTATTAATCACTGCATGCCAGATTCAACATTTTTTGATATAATGAATTATGTTGTGAATTATAAATTTGATAAAAATACAACTTTAATGATATTAATAGGTGATAGGGGCAATGTAAACAAAAAGGACTTGACAAAATATTTAGACTCATTGCAATTGTTAAATGTAAATAAAATTGTGATGTTTACACTCCCCTATAGCGTCAGTTTGCCACAGGAAGAAAATAATACTCGCTACAAAATGAATCTTTGTTTAAATACCATGACATTTAATTCTGATAAATTTCATATTATTGACATAAATAATTTCATTAAAAAAAATCAGTATCATTTGACCAGGGATAAATATTATCTCAGTGGAAAAATCAAAAGACAGATAGCAATGTCGCTATCATATTATATTAATTATTCAGCCAAGAACTTGGCTACCAAATCTGCTTCTATTGAACAGAGTAATGACATATTAAGCCACACCTTGGAATCAGTTCCAAGTAATAATAATATACATTTAAATTAATTAATAAGACAATAGAGGAAATCTCTTGCTGTCATCCTATAATGACAAATGAAAAGTCTAACTGCCTCAATATTGTTCATCAGAATATACAAGGCTTTTCTGGCAAAGATCTGGAATTAACATTATATTTACAAGATATGAATATACATGTCCTTTGTCTTACTGAGCACTGGCTTAAGAAATGTGAAGTGCTCATAGGGATCGAAAATTGGAAAGTCATTAGTTTGTTCAGTAGAGAGTCAGCTCAGCGAGGGGGATCACTAATTCTTATTAAAAACAATATTAAGTCCAAAGAACGCACAGACATCGTGGCACTCTCTATAGAGCAAACTATTGAACTAGCATGTGCTGAGCTAGAGCGGTATGTCATTGTTAGTGTATATAAACCCCCATCGGCAGATTACCTTCCTTTTGAGTCCACCATGGAACAGGTATTAAATATATTATCAAAATCTAATAAGAAAATAGTTGTATGTGGAGACTTTAACATTGATTTATTAGAAGTAACTCAAAACTCTGTAAGGTTCTTAAATCTTTTTAAATCCTATAGTTTAATTAACCTTTTTAATGAACCTACTCGTATCACTCCTACAACAGCTACTTGCTTAGATAATATTTTCTGTAATTGTGAAGTTAGGCAAAAATCAATTATAAACTGCCTAAGATCAGATCATAGTGGACAAATAGCCACATTTGAGCACCATCATGTTTCACCTATGGTAGATATTATTTGTAGGCCAGTCGCTGCCAATCAATTAGATAGATTTAAGAAAAATATTGATTATAGAATAAATGTATTACCATTCAACAGTGACACTACGGATGTGTCGTATGAAAATTTATTTGGATTGATTAAAGATGAGTTTAACAATATATTTAAGCAAAAACACCTTAAAATAAATACAAATAAATGTAAATTCAGTGACTGGGCTACGACTGGAATTCATAAAAGTAGGAGAAACTTATATGAATTGTATGACCTAAAAGCGCAAACTCAAGACCCTAAAATTATTGAACATGTCAAAAAATACTCTAAAATCTTTAAAAAAGTATGTTCAGTGGCCAAATCAAATTACATTCGTGATACTATTGCTAGCTCCAAAAATAAAATAAAAGCCACTTGGAACATTATTAATAGAGAAACGTGCAAAACTAAACAATTAGATCGCACATTTAGCCTTAATGTTGATAATAAAATTATTAAATCCGACAACGAAGTAGCAAACGCGTTTAAGGATTTTTTTTCTACTATACCTATTGCCACAACTAGTAAATTAAACTCTTCACAAGGTCTTGCAGAAACTTTTTTGAAATCAAATGTCGAGGAATGCAGTTCTATTCTAAATTTCAGGCATATAAATCCCGAAATTATTGTTAAAACTTTTAGAGAGCTAAATTTAAAAAAAACAGAAGATTTATGGGGCATTTCAATTAATATAATCAACCATATAATTGATAGTATAGCAACGCATCTTGCTTGTATATTTAATCAGTGTATTGATGAAGGCTCATTTCCTAATTTAATGAAATACAGCAAAATCATACCCATATTTAAATCCGGAGATAAAAGTGATCCCTCTAACTATAGACCGATATCAATACTACCAGCTCTTAGTAAAATATTTGAAAAAATAGTGTTTAATCAACTCTTATCACACTTTAGAATGAACAATTTATTGCATGAGAATCAGTTTGGTTTTACCAAGGGTAGAAGCACAACTGATGCGGGAGTTGCACTCATTAAGCATATCTTCGATGCGTTTGAAAATAAGCAAGATGCTCTAGGGGTTTTTTGTGATTTGTCTAAGGCTTTCGATTGTGTAGATCACAAAACGTTATTAATGAAATTACGGCATTATGGTGTCTCAAATGAATCAGAAAAATTGTTAGAGTCATACCTCACGGATAGAACGCAAACAGTTAATGTCAATGGAACTGACTCTTCCGGGGCCCCATTATGCATGGGTGTGCCCCAGGGCTCTATATTGGGACCTTTATTATTCCTGATATATATAAATGACCTTCCTTACTTTACTAAAGACCTTTGTGAGATAGTATTGTTTGCAGATGATACATCATTGATTTTTAAAATTGACAGAGGTAAAGCTGCCTTTGACGATGTGAATGATGCTCTCTCTCAAGTAGTACGATGGTTTACTGCTAACAATCTGTTACTTAATGCAAAAAAAACCAAGCTTATCAAATTTACTATGCCCAATGTGAGGCAGGTCAGTACGCATATTAATATGTCAGACGATCATATAGATGCAGTCGATGCAACAACCTTTTTGGGAATTACAATAGACTCCCGACTGCAATGGGGTCCCCATATAATTGCCTTGTCAGGAAGGCTCAGTTCGGCGGCTTATGCTGTGAGGAAAATAAGGCTTATAACTGATGTCGAAACGGCAAGACTAGTATACTTTAGTTATTTTCATAGCTTGTTGTCGTATGGTCTATTGCTATGGGGCTCAGCTGCTGATATTGAGTCAATCTTTGTGTTGCAAAAAAGAGCTGTACGTGCAATATACTGTCTTGGGCCTCGCGACTCTCTGAGGGAGGTCTTTAAAGATATTAAAATATTAACAGTAGCGTCACAATACATTTTTGACAATATTATGTATGTTAGAAAAAACCTAAGTTCGTTTAGCCTTAAATGTGATTCACATCATTATAATACTAGAAATAAACATAAACTTGCCGTTCCGAGCTTCAGATTAAAGAAAGTGGGTAATTCATTTTTGGGGAAATGTATAAAAATCTTCAATAAAGTACCACAAACTCTTGTTGACTTACCTGTTTATGAGTTCAAAAACCACATTAAAAAAATTCTTATGGAAAAAGGATACTACAAAGTTGAAGATTACATGAACGACAAGAGTGCATGGACTTAATAGCCTGCCTAGCTCGCACTTACACTATCTTGTAATTGTATTTCCTGTAATAAAATCAGGCTGACAAAGGTGACTGAGTTTCTTGCGCCGTTTCTTCTCATCACCAGCCGATATGTTGTCCCGAAGCGGTGGTAGGGCTAAGTTATATGTTGGGACGTGTATAAGTGCCCGGAAGAGGGCCTATATACAGAATAAAGAATTTCATTTCATTTCATTTCATTTCAATGCCTTATGATCCTGACACAAACTTTTGTCCCCTCATCATCATAATCATTTCTGCATTAAGACGTCCACTGCTGAACATTGGCCTGTCCCTATGACTCCAGGATTGACCAATTGTTAGCGGCAACCTTTTTCAAGTCGTCTGCTGCGCCAGCCGGAACGTGCTCACCATGATTCTAGAGCCTTTCTGCCCCATCGGTCATCAGTTCTGCGTGCTATGTTCCGATGTCACTCTCTTTAGCTAGTTAATCCGTCGGGGTATGTCAGCGACTTTTATTCGTTTATGTAGCTATTTACGTCAATTTTACGTGATAACGTCATAAGAAAACATTAATGCTACTGAGACACATCGACCGATTGAGTGAAATTATAAAAAAATGAGTTTACCGTCTTAAGCCGAACGCTTAGGGAGATCGTGCCTCTCTATTGCTTGATCCGCGCTCTCGCTCGCACGCGTGCGTTTTTTCGTGCGTGCAGCCGGCCATCGATTTATAAGACGCTATCAGTCAAAAACAATTGCTCGTCGTTATTATCTCCCGTATATTCCACCAGTCGCCTCTCATCTCAGATCAGCGCGAGCCGCGGACACGCAATATAAGATGAAAGGGATTCTTGGACGCCCCACGAATAGTGTAGCGAGAGTCGGCCTCCATTACGTATTTATGGAAAACTCCTTTTTACTGTAGCCGAGTTTACTTTTTGGGGTATTACATTGGCAACATTGGGTGTTTCGTCTTGTTAGATAAAGTATACAGGGTGACAGGTTTGTGCGGCCACTGTAACATGATGTTCTGACCAATAAAGTGAAAAAATTTTACTGTTAAAATAAAATAAAAGAAAACTTCCGCTCTACACATTATTGTCAATATCAATGACTGTTTTTTTTAAATTGTTTCCACAATCACACCAATTATCTAGCCCCAAACTAAGCAAAGCTTGTGCTATGGCGACTAGATAACGGATAAACATACTTAAATACGTTTATAAACATCCATGACTTAGGTGCAAATGCTCGTGCTCATCACACTAACATTTGACCCTCGCGGGATTCGAACCCGCCAGGCATTGTAGTCCGGAGCGCGAACCACTACACCAGAGCCAGACGGTATCGTCTGGTGTTTCACGTGGAAAAGAAAATTTTCATCTGATTTTATGTTTGTGCCATAGTAAATTAATTTTAATCCCACTTAACTCGACCACCCATCCTTTATGAAGTTTAGCTTCTACCGCCTAATAAATTTGTCTCCTTAGACAGACAGTCAGTTTAAAATAGGCTAAGATTAAGTTTACAAGCGTGTGCTGTCACGGTGTGAAAGAGTAATTTACATCCTGGTAGTTTTTTTTTCACTTAAATACATATTTATTGTACTCATATTATATAAGGAGGTAATAAATTATGCTAGAGCATGCACCATAAGACCCTTTACAATTTATGAAAGATTGAGAGGTGCGACTCGGATTCATGTACCTAGGGTTCCGGATAACCTTTGAGGTAGGTAAATAGTTCGTCCTTAACAGGTATCAACTCGCGAAGATTTTTACCGGATTGTTGCTCTATAATACGATGTCCTAGTACTAAACATTCACCTTCAACCTAGAAATTAGACGATAGAACGTTTCTTTCTATAATAAATAACGTTCTAATATCTTTACAATCACTGAGCTCTGCAAACGGGTTAAACTCAGTTACAATATGTGTACACCTAAAAAGGCTGCATATACAATCCCTTGCAGCCTTAAAAAAACACAAATGTACCCTGAGTTACGGTAACGGAACCCTAAAAAGAAGATAACGTACTAAGATTATATCCAATGTATAAACTCGCGCAAAATGGCCGCTCCATCACGGAGGCAAACTACCCACATTATCGCTAATTCGCGGCGCCGGAACACACTCGTCGCTGCCTGCAGATTTGTCTCGGTAATGGCGGCATTAGTTCCATTGACGGATAGGAACTGTTTAGCGCGAGAATGGAATTAATTCCGATTGCTGTGTCTAACGTTTTTACTATAATTGGAGTTTTTGTTTCAAAGACAGCGACCAGGGCGGTAACCACGAACCCTTAAAACAATCTCAAATCTGTCAATCATTATCATTTCTGTCAAATTTTGTATGAAATGACGTACCAAAATTGACAGATTTGACAACTTTGAGATTGTTTTTAGGGTTCATGGTTACCCCGCAGGTCGGTAACCACAAACCCTTAAAACAATCTCAAATCTGTCAAACATTATCATTTCTGTCAAATTTTGTATGAAATGACGTACCAAAATTGACAGATTTGACAACTTTGAGATTGTTTTTAGAGTTCATGGTTACCCCGCAGAATAGATTGCAAAGGTGAAGTTGGCTCATTTTATTCAGTTATTGGCTACTCAACGATTTTGTACAAATAGGTACGACTGATTTTAACGAAATAATAACAAATAAAATGTTGACAATGTTTTTTAAGTATTTATTTAATTCTATTATTGGGTTAGTAATTTAGAGCGATTAATTATTTATCAAATACAAAAATGTTACCCAGTTTGACAGGAATAGGTCATGCACGTTGGTCGAAATCTTCGGCAAAATAATTTACATCTTAATTCTAAATGTATCCACTAGTGAATCCAAGTTCGAATAACTCTAAAATCATTACAAAAATGTAACTTTTTTTACTTCTTATTTTGTTTACATAAATAACGCAAGGACATTGTACATGGTGTTAGGTTTTAAATTTTTGTTTTTAGCAATTACCATGCTAGGTTTATCTAAGATTTTTAATACTTGAAAAAAAAATCGTCCAAAAAAAGTTATGTGTTACAATGCACATAAATAACTATGGCTAAGCCAAAAAATTTATATCATCATTTTTAAACAAAACTTTCTAATACTAATTTGGTTCTAAGTAGGTAATTGAGTTTGTTCGTAAATGAAAATGATCTAATAGGTGTAGTATGTAAGACCCCAGCTTTTTGCACTGATGACCTTAGAAAGATGGCTGCCAGTGGCTGGATAAAAAAGCGAGAGATCGTGATCTTTGGCGCTCTTTACTTTTCTATACGTCCAGAAATAGACTGCAATACTGACATGATAACAAATAATAAACTTGTAAATTTTTGTTTTTAGCAATTCCATGCAAGGTTTAATTGAAGATAAATAACACTTGAAAAAAATCATCGACCTCAGGTGGGACTCGAACCCACGCCCCATCGCATACCGGGCGAGTGCTTTGACCACTAAGCTACCGAGGACGTCACGTGACAAGATGAAATTTCTCAAGTGTTTTTTTCTCGCTGTCAAAGCCAGCGTATTCTAATCAAAAAAAAAAAACGAGAAATTTCATCTTGTCACGTGACGTCCTCGGTAGCTTAGTGGTCAAAGCACTCGCCCACCTGAGGTCGATGATTTTTTTCAAGTGTTATTTATCTTCAAAAAATAAACTTTTTCAAACTGATGAAATCTTATTTCTGACTTTACCATAACATATCAACGCACACATATCGGCTTAAAGGGACATAAACTAACACAAACATCCTGTATATAATAATCTACCGTGTTATGTTTTCACGTCAGTATAATCAAAGTAAATTATTGCGGATTATTAGTACGAGCTCTGACGTCAGCAATGCGTAAATACGCCTGGAAATCGAATCCCCTCCAGTACGGTTGGATGCCCTAACGGGTTATAGGGTTGGTTGTGTGTGGATATAGAAAATAGAAAAATATAGGTAATGTTAGTTGTTTCTTGTCTATAAATACCTACTTTGTATTGTCGTTTGTGCAAAGTAAAATATTGGTGGAACCAGAAACATAAATCATGAACGTTTAAAAAGAATGGGTGCATAATAACATCCAAACATAAACCACGAACGTATAACAGTCAAGTGAAGCAGAATTTTACATCTATGCGCTCTTTCTGTGCTCAAATCAGTGGAACAAGCGATGTCTCAAAATATACCTAAGTAAACGGTGTGAGCGAAGCGTGTATTTTAAATCATGTCAGTACAACCGTCCTTTATTTTCGCTTTTGTACTTAGGTTCACTTGCACAGTGACTCTTAATTTTTTTTAAAACGTCATACTGTCTTTGACACTGTCAAATTAAATTAAATCAAACACAGTATGATAACATTTTAAACTTTCTTGTTGCATTTTTTAATTATTTAACACTACACAGCACGGGTATTATGCAACATACCTTTTTTCTATTTATTATTTATCCCGACGTAATTAACCTAATTACGTCGGGATAAATAAAGTATGATGGTTTAAATGTATTAAGCTTTAATTGTTTTTTCCTTAAAAAGTCTTTGTGCAAGTGGACCTTAGTGGCATATTGTTCTGTACGCCCATGTTAAAAGCACATCTGCGAGAAATAAAGGAAAAAAAGGAACTAAACTTGTGCCCAGAGCTTCACAAATGCTGAACAATTATTTGCACTGCCAAATCTCATGTCGAGCGATGTGATTGATTGCGAACATCAATCTCTTAACTGCTTTTAATGCAATATTTTGAAGTTAAATCGGTTTCATCCAAACAAAAATTTCTTAAACAAATATATTCAGGTTGTAAGACGACTACTAGCCGTCTCGCACTGTACTCGTATGTATGTCATACCTGTATCGCGAGAACCATTTATTTTGTATGTTTTTTTACTAGTACTTATTTATGAATGAATTATGGAAATACAGGCTGGCGATAATGCTTTTCGTTAATTAACAAATTGTTTGTAGTGCCTACTTTATTATATGAATTCAGCATTAGTATTTAAGACTTTGTTCAAACCTATCTACTCCGTGTAATATCCCCCAACCCAGCTCAACGGTCCACGGGGTATATTATTTAAATCAATGTAATAAAACAGAACAAAATGTCCTCAAATACAATACGAAAAACAATTCCGTCTGTCTGTCCAACCGAAACAAAAGCCGGTTAAATTCATCACTTTCCAATTAACCTGTCCCATTGATGCGTTTGTTTAAAATAGATTATATACGGCCGGTCGGACAAAGCCGAAAAACTCCAATTTCGCTGATTATTTTTACATCGTGTCGGCTCACGAGTGCTGACGTTAAATGTATCAAACGTGGAATTAAATGACCTTTAATGATTTTGGGGTTGTAAATATGTAAAGTCATTAAGCGTTTAATCTTAGCCAGCCGTTTACTCGTAAAAGAAGATAATATTATATTTCCTTTTAATTATTGTTAATTCTGGGTACATAATACAAACTCATTAAATATATCAAGATAAAGTTGTTTTTGTTTTTGGTAGAAAAGACTGATTTTATTAATACCTACAGCTTTAAAACAATGATATTTTTTAAACACATTCAACTTTCCATTTGTATCAGATGATAAAAAAACAATTAATCAGACTTATGGCGTTTATTAAATCTTTTGTATAGTTAATTACATAAAGTTATGATGACAAAAACATTTGTTAGACGTTAAGATTATGTTATCTGAAGAGTGTATGAAAACATTGTAAATATTTATATCATGCGTATATTGACCCAGTAACAAAAGTCTTTGTTATTATTTAAATTATGTATTATTTAATTTATGGTATAAATTTCATTTTAATAGATACTCAGTAAACGAATTAAGACTGAATATCGGACAGTATAAACCACATTTCTATTGTTCACATCAAACAATGATATAACGCCTTGCGCATTATGCCAAGTTATTTTAGGACGATCCAAATTATGCGTAACAAAAACTACCCCGGCACACATGCAGCCTGTGGACACATTACACCCAAGGAGCGTACCGGGCCCTACGCACTCAGTACAACAACGCATCCAGGGCGTTGATGGGGCTGCCACGACACTGCAGCGCATCAGGGATGCTAGCGGCAGCCGAAGTCGATAGCCTCTCGGCTATCATTAGAAAGCGCATTGCATCCCTGTTGAAAACGGTCGCGGCGAGGCTGGACGTGGACAGTGCCATTATGCAGCACTGACCGCGCGTCCAGATCGCCAAGGACACAAAAATAAATTATAATCCTTTTTCTGTACTAACATAGTCTTTAAGAATAATTGTTACTAATACTCTGGACTTTTGTTTCCGAAATAAACACTTTTTATTTAATTTTTTATTTTATATCTTTGAGATTTGTCTAACCAATTTATTCACGTTGCTAAATCAAATATTATGTCAAAATCGAATTTAGTAGAAACTATTATTCAATTATGTCTGTTCAGTAAATCTTTTATGTCTAAAGGCGGCAATAACTCTCGATAGCTTTGTTGACAATCGTAATCATTTTACTCACGTTCACGCATAGCTCTGTGAAGTCACGTGTGTAGGAGCTTTAAATTAAATTTTTCACTTTGAGTAATTGGCGGGAACCGTACACAGAGTGCTGGACGTCTACTACGAAAAACGATATACGATGTTTCGGACGAAACGAAACACGAACGATACGCAAACGATAAGCCTACTACGAAACACTATCGGATTTCAATGCTTCGATCGGATCCATAGACACATTTCGGAATGACTTCGTGAAACGAATGACTAAATTGCTATTTACCGAACTTATAGAAAAAAAACCGGTAATCATTTAAAAAAAAGCAACAATAATCATGCTTTTTTATTTTACTGCTTAAAACGATCAATACATCAAATTTTTAAGATTCTATGATATTTATTGTGATTATTTAATTTTAAAATAAAACAAATGTCTTCGTCAAACAACGAACGTCGTCGCCGATATCGGATCCGAAACGTTTCATAGTAAGCAATCCGCAAAACGATTATCGTATTGACGGATTTCGTTTTTCGTAGTAGACGTCCTGATTTCAATCCTCGCCATACTTATTGAGGTGACCTATTAAGACTTATATAAACGAATTATCCACAATTTTTTTTTACAAAAATGGGGATTTATAACGAATATTTTCCGTATGACATCAACTGTACTGTGGCTCGCAATACTGCAATAAGTTTACACTGCGGCACCAATCGAGCTACGCGGATCGCTCGCTTATTACGGTCGGATAGCAGCCGTTTGCGTTGGGGGACTATTTTATATCGAAAGTGGTCGATGATGAAAATCGTAGATATTTTAATATTTTTTTTCGAAGTCAATTTTTTTACTGATTCTTCAACTATAGAAATGCTTGAAAATCATGTCAAAAATCGTGTTTATATTTCAGATATAAGTAAAATATAGCTTATAGCAGCCCGTCCCGGCTTCGCACGTAGACAATTATCACTAATAGTTTCGGCAGCGCATTCGACGAAAGACATTTTAAGACTCATTTTTCTACACCTTCGGTTACATTGTTTAAATTTTACCAAGGATCCCTATTTTTTTTCAAAATTAAATGTAGCCTATGTCAAATTGGAAGAATGTAGCATTCTATTGGTGAAAGAAATTTTTAAATCGGCCCAGTACTTTTTGAGCCTATTCATTACAAACATACAAAAATAGGTACAAATCGTTCCTCTTTATAATATTAGTATAGATATAGATTAAGAACTAATGCAGAACTTATCCGTACATTGTGAAACAGACCCTTAGAGTTATACAGAATGTAAAAAAGAATGGGACACTCCTTAAAACCACGTGATCAGCTGGTCATAATATAAAAACTTTTTCTTTGGGAGCAACATCGAAATCGAGAAAAAAAAATAGCTGCTCCATACAAACTTACTCGCATACCTCGATGATAATGTATGGAGCATCTGACAATAAAAACACGATTTCGATGTTGGTCCCATAGGAATTGTTGTATATGACCAAATCACGTGGTTTTAAGGAGTGTCCCATTCTTTTGTACATCCTGTATTTTTATTGGTTTCCGTGTAGTTTTAAAACATATGTCGGGCTAAAATATATGCTTGTGTAAAACCAGCTGTTGTTGGTTTAAAAGATTTTAAGGGCCTATTTCACAATGTACATATAAATTCAAATTCAATTCAAATTTATTTATTTTAAGACAACAATGATCCATGGGTTAGTATTTACGCTTTAATTAAATTAGGTGTTAGTATTACAGGTATTATTAAATTGATTTTTATTTTAATATTTTTAGTTTGCCATGTACCTAAGAGGCATTCCGTGCGGTCGACACCGAGAAGAATTCTCATCAACTATGTCGGTCATCGTTCGCACGAGATGCCTCACAATAGGCGCACGTGGATCCTCTGCCACTGTTCTCAGAATGCTGTTGTCACTCCCCCGCACTCTATCCATCAGAGACGCCACTTTTTTTCGAACGACGGCATGAAAACCGTCAGTTTGGGTCTGTGCAAACATTCCAGAGGCACTGCAGAAACGGGGAAGCGCCAACATCATTCTGAAAACGTTATTATACTGGACTCGTAGGGTGTTTAGCGTTTATAAAGTGACAAATGGCTATGTAGCAGATAAAAATATGTAGAGGACAAAAGTGCTAGAATTAATGTGCTATGTGACGGAGGTGAAACGCAATAGTGTTTATCCTAAAGATGAGTAACAAACAGCCTATACAGAACGTATACAGAACTTATCCGTACATTGCGAAACCGACCCTTAAGGTCATAAATAACATGACAGTTCAATTTTAATTTGCTAGATGTACATAATTCTAATATGTATTTATTTTCTTTCGAACGCTTGCATTGGTAATAGTACATTATGATACAAGTGTGCTAGGTTGATTATTACACACGAGGCATATTGTAAGCGCGAGCCGCAGGCGAGCGCGGTAAGGAAGCCGAGTGTGTAATAATCAATGCACACGAGTTCCATACGACGTTTTTCAACACGATTGCGAGGAAAAAACCAAACTAAAAACTAAAATACCTTCTCCGTTTTTGCTGTTTTTCTCTAGGTTTTGGCGGCAACAGGCTATCACTTGCGTTTCGTGCCTCGATAAGTATTTCCGACGTGGTTGAATAACATTTTACTCGTCTTCACTATTTAAAGTAGTCATTTTTTATAGTAATTAACCACACAGCAACAACTTTACCAAATATTCAGGGAAAATGGTACGTAAGTTTTGTTTTTTTCGCGCGCCGCAATTTCGATGCACGCGCAGGTTCAATAATGGCACAGGAAAAACTGGCTGTTCAGCCGGAGTAGCAGCAATTTAAAAAATAAAATAAACTATAAATTAATGTTTCTAAAAATGTTAGTTAAGTTAATTTGTGTTTATTAATATACAATTTGATAAAATGAAATATTTATTTGTCATTTTAACCCTAAAATAATTTAATATTAGTAAAATATTCAATGTTCTTAGATAGAAACATTTGCTGGTTTTTTTTTTAAAAGATTACATTACCGAACTAGTGCGATAATGTTATTATAGCACAAGTGCGTAATATGATGAATTATGAAACTAAAAACGGTGTTATAAGAGTCAATTTACGAGCAACTGTGTTGAAAAGTAAGTTATGGCATTAGTAGGTATTTAAATTAACTGTCGAAGTGAGCAAGTTTCCATTAGGTATTCACACGCATTTTTCCTTTTTTAATTTTATATTAAGTATTACAAACAAATGTGGTAAATAAATTTAATTATGGCTAGACTTGTGTACTGTGATCAAATCAAATCATTTATTTACTTAGAGACAAGGTACAATATGAGATGAATGGCAACACATCCCTCCACGTATACCACTTGAAGATGTACAAAATAAACTTAATTTGTTTTAAATATAATGTTATTTTGACAGCAGTTTTTTTATTCTATCAACCAGGAATCCTTTTAGCTTTAAATGGATCTGCTTTTACCAGTATACTCGTAAAGCTAATAGAAAAGGTTGTCAAACTTTTAAAACACGATACGAGCACTTTGACGGCATAAATTGTAATTTTAAACTGAAACTAACCATATTTCATAGTTGACCGATGGTTAACAATTTGTGAGGCAGCGGCAATGGGCGGTTGAGCTCGCCTGAGTTAGGTACTTCACTCATAGTTTTAACTATCGTTCATAGTTTGTTGGGAATTGAATGATAACTTATTAGAAGCTTCCGACGTGCAATTGAGTGAAACGTGAAATATTTTATTATCAGGATTTTGTATTTGTAATACTGCAGCAAGTTTATTATGTTAAATACTCGTACATAAAAACTCCCAATTTATACACTTTCTTGTATTTTATTTATTTGTTATTATATTGTATTATACCTACTATATTAATTTCAATTGACATAAAAAAGTGTCAATTGAAATTATTATTTCTTTTCCGGAATCTACATTTTTAATGACCACAATACCCACAACTTAGACAGTCTAGTTCAGGAAGTGGCTGGATGTAGGTAGCTACCGGCCAATCTGAAAGACATTGGAGGAAGCATCATTTCAGGTTCAGCAGTGGACGTCCTATGGCTGAAATGATGATCATCATATTAATACCAGTTTCAGTAGAACGCTTATGTCTTTCTTACCAATCAGTCTGCCAGGATGCCTTTATAAATAATACCTTTAGATTTTTTTTCACCTTTAGGCGTCGAGGTTGGACGTTAAACAAACAACCCTTGCCAAAAATGAAAGGTAGCGTTTCGTACTAACTGTCACACTTCGCCATATCATCTCCACACGCAGACATATTATTTTTAAGTGGTCCTAAGTCAACTGAACCCAGCTTCTGTTGAGGTACGTTCTTTTATAAGTTAGCGGGAGTATGCGGAGGTGGCAAATATTTGCGGTTATATGCTTTTCTGCTTATTACGTGCCTACGAAAGGTTGACTAACATCTAACGTAATTTTGATACCCAAACAATTTGCGTTTAGTTGCGAGAATTTTTATAGATAAATGATCGTTTTCGTTGTTTTCTGGCGCATATTGCCAAACAACAACAAAATCGGCATGGTCTGAAAGTAAATAATTATTATTCTTGTTTTGAGGCGTACCATAACAATGAATTTTATCAGAGGTGTCTATCAGCACACACAGATCCGAGTTGATTTGGAGAAGTAGTTTTTTAATTAACCTCAATTGAGAATCGAACATCAGGAGCCATTGCGTTTAAAACCCTCGCTCAAAGCTACTTTTTAGTAATCCTCACTAGGTTTGGTCGGATAAAAACCTTCTTCTTAAACCAATTTATGGTTGAGATAAAGCTTGAGCTCGGCTAGTATTGTATAATATTCTACTTATTTTTCTTTACCTCCGACAGCCTGATTTGAATTTATTCTACGCAATACCAAAGTTGCAATTTAGTTGCAATTGCAACAAACTTTACACAGTATAACATCAGACCGCAGTCCTTTTAGTCGCAGTAAAGTACTCCGTCTCACCAGTACCAACCAGACCACTTGCGTAGCCTAAATTCAATATAGCCGTTATAACTGAGAGCAATTGTCTAGCTTTTAGTTCGAAACTAAATTTACTGGCACGGAACTTTGTAGGGATAACTTTGTTGTACTTCCTAACTGCAGATGGCTACTGTTAAAACCGTCCATCTAATGCTGGGGAATAAAGTTATGAATGCGTGAATGCAGTTTTCTAGGAAAATTGTCCTTCGAGCCCGATTTACGGGGGTCAAAATATACTTTATAAAGTGTGATAGATAGATACTCTTTATTGCACACTAATCAAAGAAGTTACAGTTGATGTTTCTAAAAGCTGTACAATTTAGGCGGTCTTATCGCTATGAGCAATCGCTTCCAGACAACCTTCAAGTTGATATTCCTTAAAGGATTGTATTCCACAAAGTCTTAAGACGAAAGTTTTCAATCAGTGCGTCCTACCCGTCATGACATACGGAGCCGAAACGTGGACACTCACGATAGGGCTGGTCCACAGATTTAAAGTCGCTCAGCGAGCTATGGAAAGGGCTATGCTCGGAGTTTCTCTGAGGGATCGGATCCGAAATGAGGTAATCCGACAGAAAACTAAAGTCATCGACATAGCCCATCGAATAAGCAAGCTGAAGTGGCAGTGGGCCGGCCATATTTGTCGCAGAACCGATAACCGCTGGGGTAAACGAGTTCTTGAGTGGAGACCGCGTGTCGGCAAGCGTAGTGTGGGACGCCCTCAGACTAGATGGAGTGACGATCTTCGCAAGGTTGCTGGCAGGAGCTGGATAAGAGTAGCCGTGGATCGTGCAGAGTGGCGTGCAATTGGAGAGGCCTATGTCCAGCAGTGGACTAGTGTGGGCTGATGATGAAAGGATTGTAACTAGATACTGATAGGTATCACCCGTAAAAATTGTACGCGAAGCGACAAGCATTGGCTGGAAAGAGATAATAGGTATTATCGACCTGTTAGATATTAGAACCTAAGTGTAAAGTGCTTAAACTCCTAAGTGGACCAACTGCCTCTGCTGATACTTATTGTAGGTACTTCGTGCTCGTCAGTGACTATCACAACAAAACAATAGTTTTTTGATTATGAGGCATATTCAGTACGGAAAGGCCTCCCACCCTGCTCCACTCCGTTTCTTTCTTCCTCGCTTTAGTGAAAACACTCCTTAGGCCCGCTTCTTATCTTTTGTTAGGTCGCTTTACTTAGGGGTAAACGATCTTATAATAACATGCTAGAGATACACTAAATGCTAAATACAAAACTTTATTATCAAGTCGCTTTTTACCTAATTCTGACTGTCTATACAGATTTGAAATCTTGAAAGTATGTCACAACTGGATAAAAAATTAACTGTTTTATAACATAAAGCTGAACTGATTATGGAGCCAGGATAAGGATAATGGAACTTATCAATGAGAGATAGTAAAACCTGTGAATTTGGGCTCGTTAGATTTTTTAAACGAGCCCTATATTATAAAAGTGTTTTCATGCTAGGTATATTTTTAAAAATATTTAACCCAAACCATGACGGTGATCGTAATGTAATAGTTAAGGTGTGAAGTTAGGGTTCATGTCAAAGTGCGAGGGCTTAAAACGACTTAAAATATTCAAAATGCGTAGTTAACCACTTAACACTAAATCGCCAAATTTATATTGCGATCACAACAACCTAATCGTGAAACGGTCGTCCGAAAACATATTTTTAACCCGAAAATCTCCCGTTTTCTATTCCAAGCATGTCTAGAGGATTCGGCCGGAGTACAGCCGATAGCCTATGACAATAACGCGACAAATCTCATACATTTTTATGACTTAATTTGTAACAGCTTGGATGGATTAGAGAGGTCAAGACACATTTTCTTCAATTTCATTTCATTTTAATTATTTTTGCAAATCACAAAAATACTAGTTAAATCTAAGTAATACCCGCGCATACTATTTTGATCGATCTTATTGACTTTTGAATGGCCGATAGTTGGATTGGTATTTTAATTATTACACTTTGCCTTACCTATAACATTAAGTTTATTATTTTGTATCTGTCTTCTGCCTTGAGACAGATAAAAACATTCTATTCTATTAATTTTGTACAAAAGACTAAATTAAATAATTTATGAGCTAACTATTATTATAAAATAGTCATAATTAAATTTCATCTCACTTTATAATATATTGTTGATTCCCTTTTTTTAATCTTCAGCTATTGTTAACTTATGTGACCTAGAAGCATTTCTTTTCTCTCTCGCTTGAAGCACAGGTTCTACCTAGTTCAGGCAAAGATGAGTTATGCAATGTTTAGTTTTAAGTTATTCTAATTTAAATTTATCCGCCTTTCTTGTACTTAATAAACAATTTATTATTTATTTATTAATACATAATATAATAAAAATAAAAGATCTGTACAAGTACCAGCCAATTGAAAGTCTGGATTTCAAAAAGATATTTAAAGTTCGATTCCCACCTGAGCCATCCAATTGTTTTTAAGTGTTATAAAAGAAAGTCGTGTAACAAATAAATGAATTCAGTGGTTTAGTTTACGTCGATCGATTTGGTTGTGGTAAACACCTAATTCTTCATTTGTTCAATTTTATATTTTTATTTGCAGGACCATTATCATGCATTCAGTCTTAACTTATTTGATGTGGAGCATTCGCATCAGACCGCGTAACAATCAATTTTTACTTTACCTCTTTTGTTTTTTTTTGCGGGGCTAAAATGTTTGCCATATAAACATCATTAAAGGCACTGTGTTGGGAAATACAATTATAATAGTTTTTTTTATGCTAGAGAATTATCTTCCACCTCTGGATCAGCAGTAGGTTCAGTGGGACACACTTGACAGAAAACATTACTACCCGACTCTTCTACTAACGTACCTCAATGTTGACGATTAATGATACTCCTCTTTCACAATATTACCTTAATACAGCAGAAATAAATATATATGAATAAGTAGTGCAGAATGTCATTTACCGCTTAAAAGATTAAATAAATATGGATTCTACTGTAACCAGAACATTTTCCGATTCAATCTCCAGATTCCTGAAAACCAAACGTAAATAATTGCATTCCATCACGCACTAAAAATTTGTTTGCCAACAAAATATTTGTCAGCGCAACGCTACGAAAAAGTTAAATATTGAGTAAATTTCGGATCGGAAGGTGTCGAGAATGCAAATTGTGTTTGCTCCGGGATGTTGTAAGAGTCTGTCAACATTCGATAGAAAATCGCCTAGCCCCGATTATAGGGGATGCCGACGGAATAAATTGTAGGGGAATGAAAACTGACAGCTTACGCTTGACGATTTTTTTGGTTAAATAAGTTTAGGTTTTTTATGAATCTAGATCATAGATAATGCATTTATTTGTATGTTTTGCTAAGTTTGAGTTAAATTAGCGGATAGATGGTTCTCATTCAGTTAACTAACCAAAAACACTAACTAAGATGATGCAGCAATCTATAATAAGTCTTAGCCTCCAACAATAAGGATCTCCACTCTGGTCTGTCTTGTGCTACTCTTTTCTAATTATCGACGTGAAGTTTCCGAAGGTCCTCCGTAACTTCGTCTCTCCAGTGATGTCAGGGATGATTGACAGTTCATAGACCATTTGTTGGTCGCAAAACACTTTCTTCACTGCACGATCCTCTGACCTCTCCCATTCTTTCCATTTAGCCGAGCCAGTAATGTCTGTGAGCATTCATTTTACCAACGATATTTATTTCAGCAATAAGATATTCTAATTCCAGATTTCTTTCTTCTCGTCCTGGTTTTTCCTGCTTTTCTCTCAGCTACCAGGAGTAGACGAAGATACATGAGAATTGGTCTGATTCAGACTTTGTTATATTTCTTTTGCAAAATGGAACTTTACACTTTTTTGTTTTTGGATGACTTCGCTCAATAATACAGAAATTTTTAATAATAATAAACAATAATAAAAATATTTATTTCAGGAAAAATAAGTTACATGCTTAAATTACTACAGCGGCCTCTGCACTAAGCGTAGCTTGTATCGCAGTTGCAGTTGTAAAACTAATTTTGACCAGCTTAAGTATTTAGTACTCAAATTGAAATCATTTTGATTTCTTTATTTGACTCGGTAAGTCACAGTTATCAAAACGAGTCCAGTCACTTTTGAACCCATCCTAAACTTGAACAACCAATGTCTAGTACGAGGTAGATAATAAAATAACTAGATACGACTACAGAGTGCACTAACTCACCCCCACCCTAGTCAGTAGTAGTTAACGACCAAAGCCCAGACGGAACAGTTGATGCAAATCATAATAAGTGGGAAGAGCATGAAAACACATTATTTTTCACAAGACCTGGTCGGTCAAGCCATGTCGACGGTAAATAAATATGTTATTTATTTCCTTAAACAATGCCCAGAAACTAAAAGTACCTGTAAGGTACTTACTGAGTAGAATCAGATTCATAATTGTAAGTAACATATTCTATTGGGTTATGCCCTGCAATGACGGCTTAAAATATAGCAGATAAATAAATGCATGGTGGACTTAAGTTTATATTGTGCATACATGTTAAGACATATATTGCAACAAAAAATTTATTCACTACAGAATAGGGTTTTGGGTGAGTATTTTAAATGTGTATGCATTTCAGTAGAAATTATATTCTAACAATTTTTATTTGTTAACTTGTGTCATTTCGAATTTCCCTTTTTAGTATTGAAAATACTATTTTTAGCAAAATTCTGCATCTTGTCATCATAACTTAAAATCTATCCCATTGAGTGAGCGTGTATGGGCATGGGGTCGCGGCCCAATTTAAATATTTATCAAAATTAGAATAGTTTGTAACGAGATTCCTACCATGTACCTTATTACTATAACTACTCCACGGAGTTACTCCGTGATCATAGCACTTGCAACAGTGCCGAAATATCGGGAACTCAAAAATAAGGTACATGGTAGCCATCTCGTTACAAACTATTCTAATGTTAGTGACCATGAAAGTTTAAAACAATATATTTATCAAAATGTTTTTTTGTCTAATTTTTTTTTCTGATGTAGGTTTGCATAGTGCATAAAATGAAGGTTTGCGGCAGCATAACCATTGCTTAATTGAAAATGAGCTAGCTTTACTTCTTGCCCTATGCAACCGCCGCGCAAATTCCATCGGCCGTAACTTTATTTCCTTGTTTCAGAAACATTTCGTTGGCGAAATAAAAGATTCTTACGAGTGTAATCCTAGAACATGTGCCGTGAATGGTCAGCGAGATAAGGTGGCTAATTTATAGAGCTTCAATACCTCAGTACAATGATGTTGGGTTCGTGGAAGAGGTTTGAGACAAACGTTTTGAGGTTTTTGTTTTTTAAAAGAACATGTTATTATAACAGAAGTTAAATAACATTTTAAATAATGCACAAATTCTTAACAATATTACATGCAAAATTATAAAAATACAATTTCGTCAGCAACAAGCGTCGTCTAACAAAAGTTATTTTATCATTTAGGTCTGTTGTGAATATTTACTGTCTTAAATTTTTATTTCACATCATGATTCGTATTATTCATTAATGCCAAAAAGTCTTAAAATGACCCCCACTAGCGACTCTTCGATTTGATCCAAAGGTTCAGAGATACTTTGAATAACCTATTTTACACGCATAATTGTTAATGCAAGTGTCTTTCTTTTATTTTACTTAATATGCCCAATTTTTTTACCGTAGCATTTATTCATAGCACCAAAGTGTTACCTATTACTTACAAATATATGAAATTAATTATTTCTCCAACAAAATGTTTTAAAAGTTTGATTAGAAAGCAAGTATCTAAAACTTTGAAGTTTTCTTCCAGTAAAAAGGAACATCCAGAAATTCCAGCTTTATCCCGAGCCAGCAGATGTTGAGAATTTAGTTCCGTTCTCGTGTTATTTCTAAGTTATTTGTTTCTCCGACTGGACAGTTGGACACTTGGGCTTCGATATTTTTATAGTTCCACTGATATTACCTCTGGTACGTCCAATCTTTTATTTATTTAGGATTCTTAAGAGCCATTTGAGATATAATGCTTTTATTGGTAAATGGATATGTTTACCCGTATTACTTACTCGAAAATGATTGTGGGTGAATTTTAGTTGGAGATTTTGTTTTAGGTCTTTGTATACAAGTTTTAAATGATTACTGTTCTCACACCGTAACATATTTATGTATAAATTGCCTATGTAGTTATGCATTAATTTTGTTTAATACTGTTAATAAATACTATGTGCAGATAATGCCATCTTCCGACATTAGCTTATTTAGGCAAAATACTTTAACATTTAAAAATATCGCTTAAGAGCTTATTTGTTACCTGTTCTTCTTGTTTGTTTAAATTAAATTCGAGTATATTTCACTTAACTTTGAAGCTAAATCCTATTTAATTTTTTGCATTATTTTGCTGCCTTCACTGTGATTGAGCAACTTGACACCTAACCACTTATCATATTCGACAGTACCCAAACACATTTTTCCGTTCATAAATCGTTAAAGGATATCCGAAGTATATCACAGTGCTACATCAAAGTTACATGTAGTAGGTGCATTCTCTTAAACCATTTATAAATACACACGCCAGTTACATTCAGGTAAGCTTAATTTTTATCAAATGGCACCTGCGGTTTGACCAATTTATTTATTTTTATTGCTGCCTATTGATAGCAAATTGTTTTTGAATGACAATCGCCAAAATTTTGTTTGACTCTTGGATTTTGGGTCCAGTAAGGGGTAACCATGCACTCTTAAAACAATCTCAAATCTGTCAAATCTGTCAAATTTTGTACGTAATGACGTACGAAATTGACAGATATGACAGAGTTGAGATTGTTTTAAGAGTTCATGGTTATCCCGCAGATATTACTCGTATTTATATTTACGTTAAAGTCAAACTATCATTGATGTAGGTATTGATTTAGTGAATATTACATGTTTTCCGAGAGCGTACTCTGACTGGTTAAGCATGTCCAGATGGTACACGGTCGGTGTTTGCAGGCAAATTTATAGAACCTAAAGGAAGTAACTACTTTGGGGATAGACATTTAAAGAAACAGGTACCGTACTTTCTCAAATAGTTTCCCTGAGGGCCAACGAAAAGAACCTGTCGAAAACACGTTTAAAAGAAACTAATAATATACATTTATTCAAATCAAAATCAAAATCAAAATCATCAATCAATGATATGGTCAATCGACCATATCAAACGGATACTGATTTTATTGATATGAATAATGAACATATTGGTGCAAGAAATCGTCAAAAATTAAAGACGGCGACACAAAAAAGTACGATTGTGCGTTTGATGGATAAGATCATCGTGTGTTAAAAGGGAAGATAGGACTAAAATTGGAATCTAGTCCACTCTACCTCTGCTATGTCACTATCGCAGTCGGCTAATTAACTTACGATTCGGATCCGTTACAATCTAAACACCACCCAAACCGATACAAACTTTAGGTCCATTGTTACAACGTTCAAATTAGACTGCAATGTTCCTGAGTAAGACCAATTACTGAAACTGGGAATCTGTCGTATGATTTGGATAATGTTGTTAAAATAAATCCGTATTGTAGAAATGTTCTCTCGCTAAAGTATTCCGCTTGTTTTGTTTTGCTTGTTACAGGTAATGAAGCTACTGATATGCTTCATTACAATTTGGTTGAAAATGAATTTAACATTCGCGCTTTCTGTCGAGAAATAATGTGCCTTTTGTTTTGAAGCTTTTATAATAATACTAGTGGATGTTAGTTGGATTAAACAATTTTTGCTTCATTATTTAAAACACATGAATCGTAGTTTGCATTTATGCTTTATTGCTTGATGAGGTAAAGCATCATAGAGAAACTTACATAGACAAATAACAATGAATATGTAATGATGATGATGCCAAGTAGGTATATATGATCAGATATTGCATTTCATACATGTAGTAACGAAATCTGTCAAATCATTCCAGATTTGACTTCCGTCAAGCGTTTAAGCGTACCTTGAAACAAAGCGCTAAAAAACTGAGTTAAATTTTAATACCATTTTTGAAAATAATTCATATCGTTTCATGTACAACATACTCGCATGCTCAAATAAGTTTAATGAACTGTCTACGCACGGGCATCGTACCACAGACCGGAGACTGTGACCGAGGAGCAGCGAACGACGGCGAACGACAGTGAGCAATCCGGCTCGAAGGACCAATTTTAGGTTCCTTCGATGGTGTAGTTGTATTTAGATGTTAAGTAAAAAGCGGACTGTTTAATTAAAATGTATATTTCAAAGCAAAGGGCAAAATACAGTGATCGCACACTTTGAAGATTGAGAAGTGAGTGCTCGGCCGAGCATCGGTGTTCGCTCGCGAACCGAACGTTGCTCGCTGTCGTTCGCCGCCATTAGCCGCCACTCGTTCACAGTCTCCGGTCTGTGGTACGATGCCTAAAACGGACTTCTGTAAAAGCGAAATTATTAGACCTCAAAATAGAAGAAGTAGGTATGCAGTAGCCACTGTTAATAAATTATTGTTAAAAATTACCTCATTTATTAAATTTTAATTAGCTAAAAGGAATCATTAATTAACCGATGCTATTTATGTAAATAGCTGTGAATTAGCAAATAACTTAAATGTTTTTCAAGTTTAATTTATGATCACAAATATTCTCCCAAAATTACATTAAAATTTACTACTGCGGTCTCCAGATACCATTAAAAAGTAAATAACTATAAATTGAGTAAATCGCGACTACTAAATCCTAACTAATAGATCATCCCGGATTAACATTTCAGGCTGTGGTTAGAACCGGTGTGAATTAATAGCAGTCTGAGTTACAACGTTTCCATTTGTAGAATCCGATTTTGTTCCAGATTGTCACTATGGATTTACACTTCGTTTCAGATATTTGCGATAATTCAAATAAATTGACAACCGATAAAACGGGCATGAAAGATACTGATTATCGAATAATTGGTTATAAAATTATGTCAGTTGTCAGGGGTGGAAAAGTTATCAGATTAGACCACCGATAAAGAACCGTTCGATAAAAAAATTGACAACCGGTAAATCACTTGACACTATGCTTAATAATTTATGGTACGTAGTTTTTTGATCGACATTTTTTTTATCAAATGGTTCTGAATCGGGTGCCAGATCCGACAAAAATCAAATGTCAAAACGAGTAAACTTTATGTATACGCCATGGGTACTCGACATTATACAATCGTCTGCAAACGGAAACACTCTCTCAGCTTGCAAAATGCATTGATGTTAGCTTAGGACCACTCCACAATAACGATCAGTCATGCGCTATAGTATTCATGAGGTGTTTCAGCCTTACTATTATGTCTACGGAGACATTTTCATATATCTTGAAGACGGAGGGGGGTTCTAAGGTTTATGATTTTTGTCAACATTATATTGCGAACCCAGAATCTGAGCAACGTTGCCCACAAAACATGTTCAACTTAGTATGAACGATCTTATTTAAGGTAACATAAACTAGTTTGAGAATTGTTTAGCTAAAACTGATATTTTCTTCGGAAAGCGAAGGTCGCTGATACAATCCGGTACTTAGATTTAATGTCTTAGTCAAGAACTTAGTATTCCGGGCTATACAGCCAGCTTGCTGGTTTGAATCCAGGTATCGGGCAAATGTAGCTAAGTCGTGGTGAATTTTGTTGTATATCCGTCAACGACATCAGTCAACCATAGTACAAAGTCTGCTTAGTTTGTGGCTAGATGATTGTGTAAATGTTGAAAAATCTTGGTCTAATCCTTGGACTAGGACTTTGTTCAGCAGTGGACTTTTGATCCTGAAACGATAATGAAGATGTATGAAATATATCACTTGTAACTCAATAAAAAATAAACCTTAAATTTAAAACAACAGATTATACTCGTATAGCCAAGTAGTCAGCTCATCAACCTACTACAAATTTCAAAATTTGATTATAGGCCAAGTTAAAAGTTGTATCTTATTTGAATATTTAACCCTATCTAAAATAAATATATTTTATTTCATTACAGTCAAACAAATAGATCTTAATATCGATTGAAAATTGAAGAAAAAAATTTACAAGTTTTAGTATCTTGATCTATTTACAGAAAGGTCCATGGTTTTTGAAACCAGTAACGAGTGTACCTTTATTATTAGAAATTTCAAGCTACAAAAGTCGAATTCAATTAATCTAGATCAATTAAAAACTATTTTCCGTGCGGCATGTTCACAGCACATATAAATTCCTAGTCTGTATGTGTTTTATTCTGGCACATTTGTCCAAACCGAGCTGTTGACTAACGTTAGTCAACCATAATCCGCAGTTCCGCTGCTAAGCCGCATGGTGCAAAAGCCAAGGACTGTACAGGTACAATAAATTCTGGGATAATCCTAGACGTGCTAGGTCATAAAGATTACGCGCCACATGAAATATGCTTACAACTTGAGGCTGGCTCTACGTGTTGATGTGACTTGCTCTTTCAGTTTTAGGAGAGTTTATTCATACATGCGAACATTAAGAAGTACTCATGATTTGTGTTAGAATAGAGGTAAGAGCAAATTTACACGATACCAGCGATGGCTATCACGCTGGTGCTGGCACACATAATAATTCATCTGCCTGATGTAGTGATTCGCTTCCCAGACCACCTAGCCAGCAATCGCAGGTTCAATCCCCACAAGGCGGTAAGTTTTTGTGATGAGCACTTGTATCTAAGTCTTGAATGTCCTTTCAAAGAATGTCCAACTATTATGTACCCATCTTACATTACGCTTTGCTAAGTCTGGGGCCAGATAAATAAAATTTTGTTTTTTGAAAATGGTAGCTGTCTCGAGAGCATCCAGGAGATATGATTGCTACCATAGCTATTATGACCGACTCACTAGACAGACCATAATAATGGATTGAGTCTTTCTCGAGGATTCTGTGGGGAAATCAATACCAATATGCTTAACTATTAATAATAAATCTAGGTACTGGTATTACCACAATCTTCCACCATTGCGCACTAGGCTTCCCTGGTAGAGTATGGCCCAAACCGGCGCCCTTATTACGTACCTTGCAAAAGCAATCCGATAGCGAAAATTGAGAAATTCTGGCTTTTAAATCACAAATTGACAGCAAACAAAAAACAAAGCAATCTGCTGACAGTGCTGCCTATAGATTTTGGCACGAAGCATCAATCGGGCGATGACTGCGCGATTATTGCTGAGTGCTATTTTTTAGATAATAAGCGTGCCGGTTTGTAGTTGGAATGAGGTCTATGTGCTGCAGTATGACGTATTTAGGGCCTAACTTATGTAAGGTTACTTAACTGTTTTCACTTTTTAAATATATGGATAAGGGCCATTTATCCACTCATAAGTAACCGCAACGTTGTTTGGTTTTTTTGTTTCTTTATAGTATTATTATTAATGTCGTACGGTCCGTGATCTCACTCAGCAGGGGCAGGGGCCCACTGAAAACCAGCGTCGTAGCCTATGTAGTGGGCAACGACTTATGCTGAGTGAGGTCCTTTTGCGAGGGGCTTCGCGACGCGCATAGCGGCACTGTTCGGCCATTTTTGTTTTTTTCTTTATATGTACTATGTTTTCTTTTTTATTATTATTAATATTGTGTACTGTTCTGTTATGTGTCGTTGTGATGTCGTTTTGGCAATAAATATTCTTTATCTTATCAACGTACTACCGCACTCACAACCACGCCTCCGTCACTGATCTAAAATCAATTTGTATTGCTCATCTTGATCTTATAATAGATTTTTATCTTTTGATATTTTTTCTGACCACCAGCCGCAAAATAAAATCAAAGTTTCTTGTTCACAATCAGATTTATTTTACAATAATACATGTATTTGAAGTTTTGCAAAGTTTTATTTTAAAGCCTCGAAGGTTATGGATTTATTTTATTTTTATTTCGATAATGCAAATGGGCTGGGCTTAGTCACGACTGTAACTTTCAGTATTTCTTTTTGGTTTTCAGTGCGTCCTTTTATAAAAAGGTTTGAATAAATAACGTTGAAAATATTATAACTACCCTAACTCTTGAATTATGGAGCATAGCCAAATAAAAACTTTTTACAGTCACTAAAACAATATAAAACAGTTGGAAAAAAATGAACCAACAAACAACCATAAAATCGCAGTCTGGGACATAAAATGGTGCCTAAAAACACCTTTTTCGGATATTTTGATGACGGCATGGAATTTATAGAGCTATAACGCCGTAAGTATCTCCGGCCCCATATAATCTCTTCCAGAGTTACCTAACACCCTTCACAGGGATCGATAATGCAAATTTTATGTAAAGAGACCGCGAGAGGGCAAATTTTGGAAGGGAGGCCCTCTGCCGGCCCAATCAGTGAGTCTTGATAATATGTATCGAGTGTTTAGTTTACGCAGGTTTAGTAAACCCCTACTATTTGTTACAGCAAACACCCATTCAATAAAAAGGAAGTACAATTAGGTCACCATTTTGGCATTTGTTATCTTATCGATAAAAGAAGTGGCGCGTTGTTTCGTTTCGAAAGATGGTTCAATTCTCGGCTCTGGTGAATTTCAAAAACTAATTTCAATTTTAGGTGCGCTGGAAGTTGCCCATACACAAGACATGGCCATAGGAGGGGGGGCATAGCTGTGCGGGCGCGACGTAGCTCATTCAAAATGAATAAAAACCACGTTGCCAGATTCGAGTTTTACAAGTGGTGCGACGCGAGCAAGTTGCAAGCATGGCGCGGAGGAGGCACATCGCTTTTAACTTTTGTATTGAATTTGAAAGGATTAACGCATAAACGCACACGCATCTCTGATACGATGATCGTCTCCTAAGATTGACGACCCCGGTCGGGTCAATGTAGAAAACGAAATTTTCTATTATTTTTTATTATAAGATGTGCAAAGCGGTCCCCAATCTTTGCTCAAGCGCTAAACGTGACGCTAGCTGTACGTACACCCGCGCTGCTTGTAAATGTACTGAGTATTTGAGTCGAATGAGTTAACGTAGTAAGCATTTTCTTTATTAATATGTGTTCGGGTTGAGTAATGCCTGTGTACGCCTGTTTTGAGAGCGTATCAGTGGTCGACCTTTGTTTGGCTGTATAATAGATTTTGATAGCAGTCTCTGAATTAATACAGCGACCTAAATGCTGTAAGTTTGAAACACTTTACCTACTTTAGGATTTATCGTGATTGAACAAGTAAAAGCATAGCTGTTGAGTACGTTATCTTTGGTGTTAGCAGAGTTTTAATTGGAGATAGTTATGTAGCGTTTGAATTCAAATAGATAAATGACTGAGAGACGTGAACGGAGAAACATCGATATAATTTGCAAATGATGATCGGTTCTTAGAATCTACTAATCAGACCCAAGTCGTTATTTGTCTGGCCCTTTTTAGGGTTCCGTACCCAAAGGGTAAAACGGGATCCTATTACTAAGGCTCCGCTGTCCGTCTGTCTGTCTGTCCGTCTGTCACCAGGCTGTATTTCGTAAACCGTGATAGGTAGACAGCTGAAATTTTCAAAGATGTATTTCTGTTGCCGCTATAACAACAAGTACAAATAACCAGAATAAAAAAATACTTCAGGGAGCTCCCATACAACAAACGTGATTTATTGCCTTTTTTATAAATATTGGTACGGAACTCTTCGAGCGCGAGTCCGATTCGCACTTGGCCGGTTTTACTAACTTTGGTAAAGCCTTTGTTGTATGTGACACAGACACAAGGGTGTCGAATTTAATTGTTTAGTAGCCTGAGTCATTTTTCTGACAGGGAATAACATAACAACTTGAATCAAATAATATGTAATAAGTCTAGGAGTAAGCATCAGCGAATATAAGGTTCTTGATTCCACCTCGTGAATCGATATGTAAGTAAATTAGGGATCAACCTTATTCATTTCGGAAAACGTATGTTTCGACGTGAGGCTTCAGCCAGAAATAACTTTTGACGTGTCAGTTAGATACGAGAATACTTGTGGCTTTTAAATATATAGGGAATGCTCACTTATATATAGGGATTACAACCAAATTGTTGTCACCTATGAGTTAAATACAGCTTGACAAACAACATGAATACTAGGCATTTGTTTTACAAAATCTTTCCTGGGCTATAACAATGAACTCCTAAAACAATCTCAAAGTTGTCAAATCTGTCAATTTTGGTACGTCATTTCATACAAAATTTGTCAGAAATGATGATGTTTGACAGATTTGAGATTGTTTTAAGAGTTCATGGTTACCGCCTTTTCAAACAATTTTTTAAACACTTTCGTTTTCCTTTTCATGTCAGATTCTTTATTATTAACTGCCACACAACAAAACTTGAGGAGAACATATCTCATAGCCAGACTTCTGGGCATATGGGACCCAAAACTTGTCTAATACAACAACTGAAATAGAATAATGTTCTTCGCCTACATTTTTTGTTGAGAAGGGTAACCTATATTGATGAATTTTATTTTGATACTCTAGAACGGTGACATAATAGAAAAGCCAATTTGGACGATTGGTTTACCCTTGTCTTAGTATTGTGTAAAAATTAATAATAGTTACATTTATTGTGATAAGGTATACAGGTTGTCCCAAAAATCAAGAGTCAAGCGGAAATCACAGACACACTTACTACTACTATAAAGGACCAAACACTCACTAGGTATTACCATATTAATTCAACACGTACCTGTTGGGAAAAATGAAATTAATGAATTTCTTGGCACAATAACGAAATACAAAACAACTTACAAAAACAGCTTACAAGTTTAAAATTAATAATGTAATAAAAATATTATGAAAAACCGGCCAAGTGCGTGTCGTGCCACGCGCAGTGTAGGGTTCCATAGTTGCCCTTCGTTACCACAATCTTTCGCAAACGGATCCCTAAATCGAAAAATAGTCTTAGCAACCCCTAAGTCATTTTAAAGGACCTATTCAACGATACCTTACACGATAACAACACTCTAATGTCAACAAGCAAAACCTCAGATGGACAGACAGACAGACGGACATTACGAAAATTTAAGGGTTCCTTGACAGGACTACGGAATCCTATAAAATGGCGACATAAGTGCGTGTCGCCATGACTTCTAATTATCGTACCATGCAAGTTGAAAGTTCAAATTTTTACATCATGTATTTTTGAGATAATTGTACCAGTCGCGTTTATTATTATTAATTGTTTACAAATCTAACATTTCCAAAATTCAAAATGAGAAAACCATGGCTTGGCTTGGCAACATACTATTTTCATATTAAAAAATTTCGTATATACCGATTTTTCCTTTTCAGGTATGAAACTTGTTATCCCAAACAATCTTACCACATCTGTCATTTCGGGCCAAATATGGAATCAAATCTGCATAATCATAACTTCCGATGGGTTAGTTATTGGGTTAAGACGTGTCACACCGACTCGGATCTAAACTTGCGGCAGAATTTGTAACTCGTTCCCCCGACGGTGGACTGAGTGAATGTTCCTTGATTGTCGACCGAAGTTCAGGGCAGGGGAATACGGTCGGTTTGATGCAATGAAACGGACAGCAGCAAAACGCTCTGTGAATTGTTCATAGACAAATTTTAATAGTATTCAAGTATTTCAAGTATTTATTTGCATACCAAGTGTGTACAGGGCCATAACCATGAACTCTTAAAACAATCTCAAAGTTGTCAAATCTGTCAATTTTGGTACGTCATTTCATACAAAATTTGACAGAAATGATAATGTTTGACAGATTTGAGATTGTTTTATGAGTTCGTGGTTACCGCCCAGTTCTTAAATTAGGTACAATTGTGCTTAAACTAAGTAACCTTATTTACAGGTGTTGCAAAAATTTGGTAAGATAAGAGGGAAACATTTTTATCATTTTAAAAATTAACAAATACCTAAAAAAAAAAATACATTTTGTTTATTAAGCCAACAAACAGTCTCAGTACGCCATAAATTAATAAATTATATCTCTTAGTAATAGTTTTGTAACGACTTTTTGATAGAAGTAAATACTTATATTTGCTGACGGCAGTATTATTTAGTATGAGTTTTTTAAATATTCATCTAGGCTATAGAAGCATTTTTTTATTAAATATTGTTTTAATATAAGAATAGATGATGAAGAAGGCTGTGGCAGATAAACTACACAGAAATTGGGTATAGCGAAAGACAAGAATAGCTGGATGGTATAGAAAACCGTGTCAGACAAAGTAACTTCACATGGTATAGGTATAGAAATACAAGAAAAGATGGATGCCAAAGAAAGCTGTCGTAGATAAAGTAACTACAAGAATATTAGAAAGATAAAGAAAGTTTTGACAGAACAAGTATACAGGGCGCAAAAAAATATAACATGTAGAATTATTTATTTAAAAAGGTACGTACTTTTAACAAATTCCACAATAAGAATCCTGGCTTTAAGGCTAATCATCTTACTCTCATAATATTATGGTGTGCAAATGCATAAATGATAACAATTATTGTATAACTGAGTAAACGGTAATTATGACGTCACTATACTCGTCTTTTTTACAGACCAAAACCTAATAAAAAGCTATTAAATCCGACTTTTCGTACATTTAATCTCAAACAAAAATCATGATTTTATAGTTTGATCTTTTCATATGGCAAAACATTGGTTGTAAAGATATTTTCACGGAGCACCACTTGATATTCCCAACTCTACGTGCGAGGAACGTGCGGTATCCATATTCACAGACACAAGGGAGTCTGATTCCAGGCGAAAACTTCGCGATTTAATTTATAAACTTGTTTGGTTTTACTCTTATCGAGTGAGGAAGTTTGCGACGTCATATGAAAATTTCCGGTATTGTAAGCGTTCGGTAGGAAAACTTTGGAATGAATCACCAATGTGGGTTTGTTAGTATTCAAATAAATAGTTATTTATCATAGATATTTTAGTAAATACTGTTAAAGTATAACTTTTGTCACGAGAGCATAATTTACTTAAATAGCTTTTTAAAACTCTATTTGAGAGTTATTTTATCATTCAGACAGCGTTTTAGTACAAGTAAGTATAATAGGCAAGTTTAATCTAAGGATAAGTAACACTTGAAACAGTCATCGACCTCAGGTGGGACTCGAACCCACGTCCCATCGCAAGCCGGTCGAGTGCTTTACCAACTAAGCTACCGAGGACGTCACGTGACAAGTAGCTTAGTTGGTAAAGCACTCGCCCGGCTTGCGATTGGACGTGGGGTTTATTTATCTTCAATTAAAACCTTGCATGAAATTGCTAAAAACAAATTTACAAGTTTAATCTTTTAAAAATAATCGCATAATAGATTATGCGTCATTATGCAGTACATTAATACTGAACTGTGATTATCTAAACAAATGAATTTATTATGTCGATCGTCTGTTCTAGTGGTTCGCGCTTTGGATTACGAAGCTAAGCCAATGCATACTTAATGGTACGAATCTTGCAAGGGGCAAAAAATTGCACAGCGGGCATTACATACATAAATCACACATTAATGTTTGGATATTTGTGACTTAATCATGAGTAAACGGATCAACGGATTTTATTGAAATTTCGCACACACATAGAAAATGATCTGGATTAACATATATGATACTTTTTGTCCCGGTCAAATTTTCTTGTGGGATATTTATCCTACAGTAAAAATACCTTGATAAAATCAATCATGAAAATATTTAGAATAGAATAGAAAACATTTATTTGACACATAAGCACAAGTAAAAACAGAATCAAATACATATATTAATATAAAAAGAGTGTCAAAAAGGTCCCCGTTCAGCATTTGTCGTTACAGCCAGAGCCATAACGACGCTGGTTTTCAGCGGTTTAGTCAATGTATTTTGTAACAAATGATGGAATTATAAGGTTACCTATCAATTTGTCTATGCTATGACTGCAATATTTATTAGCATTTATAGGTCAGTTTCCATTGAATTTATGATTAACAATTCCTACTTTACGATGTTCGCGCTTTGGATTACGAAGCTAAGTCAATGCATACTTAATGGTAAGAATCTTGCAAGGGGCAAAAAATTGCACAGCGGGCATTACATACATAAATCACACATTAACATAGCCCGTTTCATAAAACGGGCTATGTTAATGTGTGAGGTTGTTTGGATATTTGTGACTCAATCACGAGTAAACGGATCAACGGATTTTTTTGAAATTTCGCACACATATAGAAAATGATCTGGATTAACATATATGATACTTTTTGTCCCGGTCAAATTTTCTTGTGGGATATTTATCCTACAGTAAAAATACCTTGATAAAATCAATCATGAAAATATTTAGAATAGAATAGAATAGAAAACATTTATTTGACACATAAGCACAAGTACAAACAGAATCAAATACATATATTAACATAAAAAGAGTGTCAAAAAGGGGACCTTTTTGACATTCAGCTCAGCATTTGTCGTTACAGCCAGAGCCATAACGACGTTTCATAAAACGGGCTATGTTAATGTGTTTATTTGCGAGATCAAATCATAAATGAGGAGATCAGTGAACGAACATAGGTCTCTGACAAAACCATACGGTTTAGAAAGCTAAAGTGCCAGTGGGTTCTGAAGTGCCGGCCACGTACGAGAAAGCGCAGCGTGGGACGTCCACCCACAAGGTGGACAGACGAACTGGTAAAGGTTGCAGGAAGCCGCTGGATGCAGGCCGCTTCCAACCAGCCAACCTGAAAGTCACTGGGGGGCCTATGTTCAGCAGTGATCATCATGTGGCCGAACGATGAAGGGACAAACGTTTGTGATGAGTACAAGCAGTTGTACCTAAGTCATTAATGTTTTTAAGTATGTTTTCTGTCGCCAAAGTAAAATCGTTCCGAGTTGAAGGGCTAAATTATTTGTTTAATTGAAAAAAAAACATGGTTTATGTTATTATATCATCGAGATAGTCAGAAGCATTTATGTATTTTTCCTTATTTCGTGCTGCTGAACCCACAGTACCTATATGTTGTATATAATATCAGCATCTGATTTTGTGATTTTGAAAGTGACCTTTTCTTCTGTATATTGGACAACATACATACATTGCTCTGATCCTAAGGTAAGTAGCTAAAGCACTTGTGTTATAGAAATCAGAAACAATGACGGTATCACAACACCTAGCCCCGAGCCAATATAGAAAAGTTCGTTTTTCACATTGACTCGACCGGGGATCGAACCCGGAACCTCAGAGATGGCGGCGCCTTAAAGTCGCCCGCCTCTCGGCTACGGAGGTCGTCGATATGCTTTATAAGATCTTTATATTTTAAGTTGACTTCCTTTTAGAAGACGGTTTACCCCACTTCTCCCTAATATTATGAATGCGAATGTTTGTGAGGTTGTTTGGATATTTGGATGTTTGTGACTCAATCACGAGTAAACGGATCAATAGATTTTATTGAAATTTCGCACACATATAAAAAATGATCTAGATTAACATATATGATACTTTTTGTCCCGGTCAAATGTTCTTGTGGGATATTTATCTACATATTGAATTTTATTTGAAAGTTTCGTATTATTTAATTTATCAATAATCCTACAATAAAAAGACCTTGATATAAAATATTTAGTCAATGTATTTTGTAACAAATGATGGAATTATAAGGTTGCCTATCAAACTGTCTATGCTATGACTGCAATATTTATTAGCATTTATAGGTCGGTTTCGATTGAAGCTATGATTAAAAATTCCTACTTTACGATATTCGGCGAGTTAGACAATTTTAATAATCAAAAACACGATACCAAAATACTGAACATTAAAACTATCTGTTCAAATAGTTTCACTCAGAACTTTCCTTTAACGGAATCCAAAACGCTGTTTAGCATCAAAGCGGAAATCCAAAATCCCTTAAGCTGAGTTAGAGACGATGCCAATTTGCAGCTTCAATTCCCGAAAACAAATATACTCCTTATTACCTAAACCGTAAAGGCGAAGGTAGTACTAAACCAGACGTAGTTATACGATAAATGTGAGCGAAACCAACTGGCAACTTATTTTCAAAGCGACAATTGCCCAACTAGGTTTTGCCAACTAATTGTACAGATTAAAGTTTGGGCCGCTTAGCAACTCCACATTTGCTTACGATTCTAATCTGGGATTCAGGCTTAGGTTTTACAGTCAGCGATACATTATAATAACGATAAAGTTAATGATATTTTGGTGTAGGGACGAGAAAGGTTATGCATTAAATATTCCATTGCCATGCTTCTTCATTTCATTTGGTAACTATCAAAAAAAATAAAGAGTTTTGATTTTCATGTTTAGGAAAGTCTTATTTTTTTTTAGTAAATAAATGGTTTCTTTCATCACATCATCACCAGCCTATAATAGTCCACTGCTGGACACAGGCCTCTCCAAAAGGAGGATTTTGCCATAATCGCCACGCTTGGCAGGCGGGTTGGCGATCGCAGTTTGGCCAATGGTGGAGAGGAGACGCTGCTGCCCGTCTTCTTGTGGCGGTTCTCCTGTAGTCGCCTCTTACGACACCCATAGGAGGTTTCTTCCATAGATTATATGAATTATATAACCAAAGATATTTCGCACCATTAACGGGTAAACACATTGAAATGCATTGGTTTCTGTTTTAATTTTAATTTTGCTTTAACTTGTGTTTAATTTTTACTTTAGTATCTTTTGGCATGGTAATGTATGAGTGTATAACAAAATTTTCAATTGCTCTTACTTTCTTTTTGTTTTGTAAAATCTCATGACTATAAATGCTCGTGATCATAACACGTATTGACTTCGATTACAATCCTTAACCATCTTAAATTCAGAAGCAAGTATGCAATAAAAAGGCGCTTAAAACTAGAAGCACAATTAATTCTAACGACAACGCAATGCTCTTATTAATGCTGTATAAGAGTGTTAATAAAATCGACTTTATGCCCACTAAAGATACACAAATCCCACCGATACCGTATCGGCTAAACCACGTACACTATACCTGACAGTCTTCAATGAGTTGTAGTCTTTGAAAGACTATGTCATCAAGCAAAAAGCTCCATTAAATTCCCGCGGATATGATAAAACAGGCGTATACTTCCACACGGCCCAACAGTTCGCACGTGTTATTTATTACTGCAGCAAGAATGCATTTTAATTTGTATAACACCATCAGCATATTAACCCTGGCGCCGCGTTGACTTAATATATGTGTTTACTTTGTCTTATAAAAAATATCACTTTAATCTGCACTTAGAGCGCAGTTGGGAACATCAATTTTAGTTCAAGGTACTTAGGAGTGGAAAGTTCTGCTGAAAATACGGATTGAGGAGATTACTTCGAGCAACGTTTTGATAAAAGCTGATCGCTTTTTAAACTGGATGATGCTTTTTGATTTTGTTTTCAATAGTGTAACCAGGGTAACGTTATAGATTTATTGGTTTAACATCAATAAAAATCGTCGAAACCACGGAGCGCAACATTGGCGAAATATTTATAATTCAATAAAAACTTTATATTATACAAAATATTGGTTCCTAGAAACATTACAATATACAATGTTTGATGACTATTATTTAGTAAACAAATTTTGTCTTTAATGTAAACAGTTTGGTAATAATTCTTCACTTAAAATCAAAAGCGCTTACAATAAAGTTATTTAATTTTTATTTGTTTTCGATTCAAAAAGTTGATTTCTAAGCAAAATCATTTTCCACAAGAAAATAAAATACTAGTGAAAAAAACAAAAGAGCTACGAATGTCTATTGAACCCTACCCAAGATAGCAACATAACAGACTCATCCGTCTAAACGTCTTATCTAGAAACGAATTCAATCAAAAGAATTCGTATGAAGTTTGCGAAGCAAAACAAAAGAGTACATTTTAAATGTACAATTAAGTCTTTTTGCCTTTGCATTCCAAATTTGAATTGTCAGTGACAGATTGAAAGCAAAATTTTTTAACCCAACCCAATCTCTTTCATTTGTTTGTTACTGCAATTCTGAAAAAATATTTTCAAGTAAATATTAATGGAACTGACAATTTAGTAAATTGATTTGATTTACTTTTAATTATTTTTCGATCTACCCTATTCAGGTTTAAATGGTCTGGTTGTCTATATGGTATGGTTGCGGATGTTTGCTGGCAATTGCTGGTTATGGTCAAACCACAAAGCACTGATCAAATAACTTTGTGTTATAGATAAGATCAAAATCATTTATTCTTGTAAATAGGCCATTAAAGACTTTATTAGACTACTAGAGATTATTTTTTAGTACGGGCGAGAATTTACAAGACTTGTCAACTCATATTAGTTGCTCTAGTTAGCACTGACAGATATATTGTCGGTATTGCTGTTATACAGCATGTGTTCGAGTCAATAACCTCATCTAACACAAAGGAAGTGTCAGGATATATTTCTAAAGATTTTCTCACCATAACCCTTATACCCTTATCTCGAAAACGCTTATCCAAAAATTCAGCTAGGAATCGTCATAAAGCAGCGCTAAGAAGCTCGCATTAGTCGCGAGTCCCGTCCTGTAGTCGCAGAGTGGCGATAGCATCAACACTTTCACGACATGCAGCTCTTTGTGTGGTAAGGATGTGTCTTTAAAAAACCCTTTAAGAAAATTTATCGATGGAAAATTGTTTTTTTTTTGTAACCTAAAATACTTTACCAATACAGAGTTCTTAAAGAGATGTTAAGCAGTGGACGTCCTGTAGCTGAAATGATGATATTGATGATAATGATAGAGTTAATAATTGACGGGGCACCAGCTGTTTCGATTTTATAAAAAAAATGTTTTTTTTTCGGATTTTAAAGTTGGTCCCATAGATATAATTGTTTTATGCACTTTATACTAAGGTATAACGTGACTTTATTGTATGTAAGACTTTAGGGCGTGAAAGATTTTGCCAAAATATTTAGAAAGTGTAAGGATTTTTGTTCAGTATTAGATAACATTTACAAATTGTTATATACTTGTGTTATATAGTACACTTTTAACTTATATAACTGCCGATAAAGACTTTTTAAGAACGTTTCTTTCAAATTTTTTATCGATATCCACACATCTCTAAAACCCGAGCAGGCAAGGTAAGTGGCGGCGGCTATCGCGATGCATCACTCGCTAAGCTGTTCAGAGAACAACATTTACCGTTGGACCGATCTGATTACAATGAAGGAAACTCCGTGCAAGCTTTGTGGCTGTTTGATTTAACGGACACTTTGAAATGTGCGCCTTTTGTCTATTCATTTTCATAGTAAAGACTGAAACTATCATATACGAAACGATGAGATATCTATCTAAACTAATGTGTCGCCAAATTAACGTGAAAGTACTGTTGTCTTTTATTTACGCGAACACGATACATTTAAATGAAACTACTTTTACGGATTATTTCGCGATTTATTAACATTTTATTTAACCTGACGTTTCGAACACTTTACAGCGTTCGTGGTCACAGGTAGACTAAGGTGTTATTCGTCTTTACAATATTTTGAAAAATATAAACTACCGTAACTCAGTTAATATTAATTTGTGTTCCTATCTACGCAAAAAGAGCTAACTGTATCTAGAGGTCTTGCAGTGCGGGGCCTAGCATGAGATTTCGTTAGAACAGGATCCCATGCTGGTGGTATTTTCCAACCATCTTCTCTGTTGAACATGCCTTAGATACACCAAACCATTTCATACGATTTGACCAGCCTAAAGTCCTTGCAAGAGAACGACGATTTGTTCCTCGCATGTTACGGGAGGCAATTGAAATTAGAAGACACCCGAATTTCAACAGAGAAGATGGTTGGAAAATACCACCAGCATGGGATCCTGTTTTAACGAAATCCCATGCTAGGCCCCGCACTGCAAGACCTCTAGATACAGTTAGCTCTTTTTGCGTAGATAGGAACACAAATTAATATTAACTGAGTGACGGTAGTTTATATTTTTCAAAATATTGTAAGGACGAATAACATCTTAGTCTACCTGTGACCACGAACGCTGTAAAGTGTTCGAAACGTCAGGTTAAATAAAATGTTAATAAATCGCGAAATAATCCGTAAAAGTAGTTTCATTTAAATGTAACGTGAAAGTGTTTTTCCTATATCAAAAATTAACACGTCCTAGGTTACACGTCTGAGTTTGAGTCACACAAGTTCATATGTCAAAAAAATCTCACTGTTTTCTTTGCTTATGCTTTTTACCTACTTTATCGAAGTATTTTAAGATACGTTCTATATGTACCTAAATCTCAACGCACTGGTAACTGTGTCTCAAGTAATATTAGGCTTGGTTAGCAAAATTAACTGTCACACCATTAGGAACTGTTATCAAACATAATATTCTGTGTTATTATACGAGTACCTGCTAGCACATATCATACTAGTTCTATCAATGAGTTACCATCGTGTTTTCCTACCTCAAATGGGTATGCTAATTTCTCGTATGTAAACATCTAGGCTAAGATCGTAGTTAAAATAAACAAGTCAGATCACTTTAAGGAATTCGAAATATTTTGCTGTTATGATTTATAATATTTAAGTGTATCTTAACTTCTTAAGACAATTGTAGTACTGTCTTAGTTAGTGTCCATGTTCTTATTAGTTAAATAGAAGTTCATAATGTTCATTAATTATAATCACTTTATTTAGAACGGGTAAAAACAATTTGGTTTTTAAACATTTAAATATTATGTTAGTAAAACAAAATTACTTTTTTCAGACGCTAAAATGCTTAAAATTAAATAAACACATTAGGTTTATGTTATTCGTAATATTAAACAATTACATTGATAAATTATATATATAATTAACCTGATCTTATATGACTACTAACTAAATAAAGGAATAAATGAACCTAAATGAAAAACACCAAAAAACCCTACTTCTATAAATAATATAAAATATTCGTTATTTTTGTAATCGTATCAGAAATTAAATCAGCTAATCGTGTTAGAGCTAGTCATCAAAGTATCACTACATTGCTTACGGACATGAAATCACGGAAGACTTTGACAGGATTTCGACACCGAAAGTTCCAAGATTTGCTTGATGTATCCGTGAGTTATGTCTATGTGTGAATTGTTATAGTGCGCATTGTATGAGGCTTTACTTCTGATATCATTGGATCTGAAGTTATTCTACTTATCTGTTTTTACTTCATAAAGATAGAGAAGCTGCACCAAAATATTTGGCGCCACCGCGCAAACTTATCATTTAAATAGTCCCCGATAGGTTCACAGTCAATTTGCTATGATATTTACGAGCCTGGGATACTTTGATGTCATCCTCACGGATCGTCGTAAAGCAAACATTGAACTATCATTTACTTTTGGTGTAAATACGTTGTTGAGAACGATTGGGAAATAACAAAGAAAGTAAATATTTGGTGGAACTTTTAAGGATAGAAAAATAAGCCATTTTTATTTTGGGTTTTTGTTTTTCGAAAAATAAATACATTTTTTTTGCACTGTAAAAATTCAAGGTCCAATTTTTTATCTAAAACAATCAAATTAATTCTGATAATGAGTACCAAGTAACAATTCTTATAGGTTTTCATTTGTAAAGGAAGTAATGAAAAGAAATAAAAGCAATTATATATTTTGTATTACCGCAGCCGTACATTAGCATGTATTGTATCATCATCATCATCATCAGCATCACAGTACAGAACCATTGACTTATATATTACTTCGTAAGGACAGGGCGGACCACACGTCTGGGTGTTGGACCTAAAGAGACCCGAAAATGACCCGACAGAGGCCGATGTGACGTAGTCAGTGGTCGGCGGTCATCGGGATCTGACATTTGTATGAAAAAATAATAATGCCTAGATGTTCACTGAAACGTTGCTTAAATTACGACAGAAAGGTCATTAAAACAAATTCTAATATTACTTCTCACCAATAAGCCGCATATTTGATAAACACTAAACTTATTTACATTACTTTAGCAATTATCTAACTTCTTTGTCAATTTTACGAAGCAACGCCATATTTACCGTGCAAAACCGATACAACTTTGTAGCGGCGTGCATTAGTTGTATGGTTATAGTATAGCCATAATAGTGCTCACAGTGCACTAAGTGCAGTCCAGTACATGCGATGTAATATAAATATTTTATTTTATGATAATTTATTGAATACTTATTTTAAGTTTACGTGATGCACTATGAGTTCAAAATTGAAAACATGTCAAAAATAACAAAAGGCAAAAGTTTAAAAAAAAATGTTTTATTCGAAGGACAGTGAAATGTAATAAATAAAAATATAAATTATCTGATATAATTTTTTTTTAAAGTTTTAAGGTATGATTCCGTATATAAAAAAAAAATGTATCCACAAACACAAGATTTGCTTAGTTTAGCTAGATAATTGATATCTAGCCAAACTAAGCAAATCTTGTGCTATTGCGACTAGATACAGATAATAAACATATTTAAATACATTTATAAACATACTTAAATACATTTATATTTATTAATATTCATTCTATAGACACGAAGTAAAACAAACGAAGTTCCTAGGTTTAACTATAGAACAAGACGTGAATTGGAAAACGCATATAGATAATGTTTGTACAGCAGGCAAGAGCTTTGGCAAGAGCTGCGCGCGAGCCGCGCGAACGCGACCTTTAAACTGGCTTGAATGTGAACCAGAACCGCACGCGCGCAGCTCGCGCGCACTGTGCAAGTCTTGCATGAGTTGCGCTAAAGAGACGCACCAATCGGTTGCAGTAACGGATCGCGTGCCACGCGTGTGCAGCTCGCGCGCAACCTGCGCATTCCTGGCGCGTTCGCCAGATCTCGACCTATCCTTACAGAGTCATCAAGTTTATTTATGCCTTAAAGCAGGTTAGATTTGTAACAAAAACTGCGATTGGTACCTATAATGCATTGTAGGTTCTAAATTACGCTACAGTTTACTGATGGGGGGCAATAGCACTAATATAAATAGAGCTTTTATTGCCAGAAAAAGATGCATAAGACCAATATGCGGTGTCCCTCCACGAACATCATGTCGTCCTCGATTGCACAATTGTAATTACTAACATTGACGTCCCTGTATATATTTGAAATATGTGTATTTGTAATGCAAATTATGCATATTTTTATTAGGGCATTTGACATTTATCCACGGAACACAAGATATCAAAATATCCTGGTACTACTAAAAACTACAATAACAATGCAGTATAAAAAAAGCTGCATGACAATGAGTATAAAATAATATTCAATAATATACCTACTAATGAATTCAAAACATTGAATAATAATCAATTTAAAACAAAACTGAATAAGTGGCTAATCTCACATACCTACCATAAAGGAGTTTTGTTAAATAATAAATATTAATTTCAACATAATTATGATATGACTGACATCTATGTACCTAATTTAATTTAATGCAATTTTAGACTAAATTTTATATTTAATTTGCATGTCTCGTTTTGGCTAAACATGCTTGGCACGTTCATTTTAAAACTCCTATGCATACCGTGTTAAAGATTATTTTATTTTACTTTAATTTATGTTGACGTATTTAATTTGAAAAAGCAAAAAGTTATATTTACTCTGACACTACTTTAAATATAACATCTGTGCAATGAAAACTTTTTTCTTAGTTCCTCTTTCGTTTTAAGCCGCTCTTACAAAGTTGCTATTTGACAGTTGACATCAAAGTCTAACAGATGGGGTTAGTGTGTCATGTATGGAGGAAATGCAAGGCGATTTGTTCTGTCAGCCGTATCTTTACTTTTTACATCAATGTACAGAACACTATAAAAGGCAATTAAAAATAAAAAAAATATGGACAACATCACATACATTTCTCTGATCCTAAGGTAAGTAGCTAAAGCACTTGTGTTACAGAAATCAGAAACAACGACTGTACCACAACAACCAGACCCGAGCCAGTATAGAAAAGTTCGTTTTCTACATTGACCCGACCGGGGATCGAACCCGGAACCTAAGATGGCGGCGCCATTTCAAGTATTTAATTATTCTGTTCAATCCTAAAAACATAGATTTATTACTCTCAATTCTATGACAAATCCGACTATGGTTTTTAACGCTTACGTGTTCTAGCTATTAAATATGCATATTCTTCCATACAAACACCACATTTGTTTGCTTACACGTCCTCCTTAATCCATAAGACATCCATCTCAGCTTTACAGAAGATTACCCCACAGGGGCGTATTCGAAAGGGATATATTTAATTTTGTGCAGTGCGTATACTGTATATATCCGATCGGAAAACACAGGGGAATGCGAATCACACTGTGAGCCGAATAGAAACGGCCTGCTTGGACGACGAGTTGTGAATAACAGTGGAAGTCTCGACTAGTTCGATCCTGGGAAATGTGACATCACACAAAGTATGAGAGAACTATAGTTTAATTGTTGATTTAGGCGGTCATACAAAATAATCAATTTTTTGATAATCTCTAAGTATCGATGGTGTTGGTAGTATTGATAGTGTTGTTACGAACTCAGACATTGTCACAATGGATGCTTATATTTTCAAGATTATGCTCGCCCTCAATATTTTTTCGCTTCTAGTATATCGTAATAACACGTCATTTACAATCCTGTAGTTAGCATGTAACGCATGTATAACAATTTGTTACAATGCTATCAAGACGATAGGTACTTAAAAACCCTGTTCCAAATATAATATGTAAAAGGCAATACATTTAGTTTTAAGGTAATTTTCTGTTTTAAGTGGGTATTATTATATTGTTTTTGTAGAACGCACTGTCTCTTCCTTTTTCTGTTTGTAACTCGTCTAGTTTTAAAACCTATTCAGAGATGCAAGTTTTGGGCTATTTAGCACTTAAATTTTTGCACTCAAGATTTTTAATAACTGTATCATGTTTTGTGTCTTTTTCTATAGGTAAAAGTATTGCAACATCAGGAATTGATAGCCAATACCATCAAAAGCCCTATCGATAGTGTAAGTTTTTAATTGTAAAACTAGCTAGAGAAGGTCCAAAACATTTCCTAGATCCACGTGACGCTATTTGGCTGAAATATGTTTCATAAGCGCGGTTTCCGCTCCATGGCGAGAAACAGAACTGATAGTAGTGGTGTTTTTATTGCGGTAACCACGAACTCTTGAAACCTGTCAAACATATCAAACATGATCAAATCTGTCAAATTTTGTATCATTATGTAATGTAGAGTAATCTGTCAATTTTGGTATGTAATGTATGTACTATACGTACCAAAATTGAGAGATTTGACAGCTTTGAGATTGGTTTAAGAGTTCATGGTTACCCCGCTGACCATGTAAATGCTGACGCTACAGCTGGTTTGCGATTAGAATGTATTTTTGTAAAGGCCTTGAGTTCTCTATAATATTGTTATTATGCACATATCACACACACACACACACACACAAACACACACACACAAACACACACACAAACACACACACACACACACACACACACACACACACACACACACACACACACACACACACACACACACACACACACACACACTTTGGAAATTTTCTTCTGTATCGCCGTTGATGTCAGCATTTTCAATTATGGTAGCAAATAAACTAAAGTTTTTTCGGAAGGTATAGTCAGACTCAGCATAAATTTGTGTTTTGCAGCATAATAATATCCATTATTTTTCAGTTGCGATTTAATTATTAATTATAGTTTCACCAAATATAATAACTATTCATTTAACTCTTCATTTAACTATCAATTTAACACTTCAAACGATTTCTAACTTAAAATCAAACAAATAAAATTATATATCAACTATTGTGAAAATGTGTCACTTGCTAGTAGTTTTTTTTAACTGTTAATCTCTTTTAGTTTCTAACAACGAGATGCAAACTATCTTGTTATCTAGCAAAATAACCTCAAGATCGTTATCAATACAAGTCGTAATATTGCTTTGTTAGAGAGAACCGGAACCCATCTGGTAGCTAACACCTGCAGCCAACTGAAATGGTTCTAGATGGCTCGTAACGACTGGCAAACATTTGATAAGGCTTTCTAGCAAAAGAAAGCCAGAAAAGTAAGTAAGAAGATAGTTAAATTTTAAACTAATGAAATCGCAAATTTATTTATTACATTAAGAGACCTCCATAAATAGATATATGCAAAAAAAAGTTATTTTTATTTTACTTAAACTTATACTGAATTGCCACTTGGAAGACAAGAACCTGTTTGTAGAAAAGGAAAACAACAAAATTTACAAAAATAATATTTATTAAAATTACAAGTCTTAACAAACGTGTTATATACACTGATTTCTATAAACTTAAAAAAATATTTGTCAAAAAGTAAAAAAAATCACAATTAATACAAAAATATTTTTGTCATTTTGTATGCCCTATATTTAATTCAGTAGCTTCATACCGTTGTTCAATTAAGCTGTAAGTGTAATTATTTTATTCCTCACTGGTTTTACAATTTTAACATATTTCGTTTTCACTTTATTTAAAATTGGTTTAAACTTTAGATTGATTTGTTTTGTGGTTAAAGGCTTAGGAGGTTTATCGGTCGTTAGAAATGCTAACAATTCGTGGTTCACCTTTTTTTGCCCAAATTCTTCCGCCAACTTTCTCGTTAACACCTCGAAGTTGGATAGCTTCATACTCTGCTTCTTCAGTGGTATTTTGTATTTCTTTGACCTTATTTTTTTTAATATCTTTCTTTTAATTGGTGTCTTTTTAGCATCCACCAGTTCTACTTTGACTTTGTACACGACTGTCATGTTCTTACCGGCAGTGAGATCTTGAATGTCATTTAAATATTTCTTAAAGTCCATTTTAGCGTTTTCTCCTCTAACCTCAAATTTTTGCGGTATTGTTTTGAGGCGCCCAAATTTGTTTACATTTTGTTCTGAAATTTTAAAAATAGCAATAATTACTTTAAAATCTAAAAAAAAACTACTTTTCTAGTTATCAAATTACTACGTAGCTAAAAAAAGCCCCTTTCATTCGGGTATTAAAAACTCGTTAAGTCTTATTTTACTGTATACTAGTTTAGTATTTCTATCTGCTACCCAATTATCCTTCAAAACACTTCATAAATAAATTGTAAAAGTTACTGATTAAAATATGCAACAGAGAATACACTGATTGTCAAAGCCTGGAAGTAAAGTGTTACCTAACATACATGTATTAAAATCTACCAAACAACGATATTTTCTAAAAAAATTACTCTCAATAATCCCAAACCCCAGCCAAATTGGAAAATATTTTTTTTTGTGTCCCAGAAATTTAACCCAAATTCATATTTAAGGCATGTCGCAGTATCCACCTTGTGGGTGGACAGACGACCTGGTAAATGTTGCAGAAAGTCGCTGGATGCTGACCGCTTCCAACTGGCCAATATGGAAGGAATTGGGGAAGGCCTATTCAGCAGTGGACGTCCTATAGCTGAAATGATGATAATGCAGTATTACAGCATCGATGGAATCGTCTTTTTTTAAGTTGATCCCCGTTTTAAACGATGCCGTATATCAAAAACTCACACATACCTACATGTGTGATGTTTCACGGCATAAATCAGTATCCCTTTAATTAGTCTTGTACATCCAATACATCTGTCTACATAACAGCCTAACCCATAACACTAAACATTACCTAAGCATTATAGTTTGTCATAATAAACAGAAATAAACAATACAAGGTTGAAGCATTTCTAAGAGCATCAAAGCTATTCTAAGAGCTCATGGCCAAACCAAGACTAGATAAATTGTATATTAACTTACCATCAAATATTTCCTGTGCCGCCACACATCCAAAGACCAACACAAACGAACTAAGCTTCAATAATCTCGTACTAAGCCTCATATTGGCTTGTGTAAACAATTCTATCCATTTGGTTCAGCACAGGTGTTTTATATCGATATGTTGGGAGCAAATAGAGTAAAAATTTGCAACAATACCATTTGTTCTGGCGCTTAGTTGGTTAACCCTGTCGCTGCGATAAGAATTTATAGTCGAAATTGTATTTTAGTTAAAATTTTGATATAGATTTTGATAGGTATGCATTCAATTTAACAGACAGTCCTAGTGTATGATGAAGAGATGATGTAAGTTTAATAAGTGATAAGCGGATGTCGTTATTCTTTTTTATGATCCATACTATCAGTAGAACTTACTGTTTAAACGTGTCTATTTCGTTTTCAAGTTACAAGTCCGTTAGGTGCAACCTGTCCTCTTAAGTTTAGGACTGTTAATTTGGTGTAATTATTTCATCTGTGTATTTTGTGAAGAGATAAGTATCATTTTTTTATACTACATTATTGATTAACGGTTACTAGACTGGCTACATCTAATATCACTGTCATCATCATCACAATTAGCTCACGTCAAATCACAGCTGGATATACCTGCCTCTCCCAACGGATGTCCCTAAGTCCAATTATTGGCTATTCTTTGCCATACGTCGCCACCAGCAACAGTGATACAGAACGCGGTATCAATGTTGAGCACTGGCTCAAAGAGTGGCGATCGCTTTGCTCATTTTACTAGACGATCATCGTATCAGAGACGCGTGTGCGCGGAGCTAACATCCAATCCCGGTTGGTAGTTGCAGGCGCGGCGATTAGCCAACGTAATCGTAATGTCTTCTGCGCAACTCTCCAACACCGCATACACTCCATCGTATAGAAAAACCTCTTACGCTGCAATCGAGTGCAATCCAACTAGGTACTTGACAAAGCTGTTTCGACTAAGAGTTATAAACCAGTGATCATTTGAATCACACTGTAAAGATAGGTACGCAATATCTACCTTGTATCAAGCAACTGTATAAAATAATGATACTGCACCTAAAACCACGAATAGAATTTGTACCACCAAAATTATACAGCTTCGTGTGACTCCGCTAAACGTAATATCATGAATTTCAAATTAGCCAGTGGAATTACCATTTCCGTAGTGTATGTAAATTCAACGGTAACGAACTAATTTCGATTGATCTTAACGTAATTATAAAACGTGTAATAGCTAGCGGCGGACAATTTATTTCTTTTAGATGGTAATTTTTACAACTAAAATTTTATATTGAGAAAAAAAAATTGGCATTACCAAACTTTCTAAATGATCGAAATTTTAAAATCTTTATTCATTAAAGATTATTTGTTTTCTTTAAAATTGTCATCTACCTGAAGGGTATCTGGAAAAGACTGTGTTAAGTAAATTGTACATCTTAATAACACAATAAGTGTTACTAATAATACAATTTCTCAAAGAAGGAATATTTTATATTCAAATAAAAAAACAACTTCATTTACTTTTTCAAATATGTTTTTTTTAATCGTATATTATTTGAATACAAAATTACACAAATTATACCAGGTATCGTTTCCCATTGATTTCAATAACGCATACTAATAATATTATCATTCATAACGAGCCTTTTTGAATTACCGATATCAAATAGAAAATTATTGATGGACAAAGAATAAATTTATAGTCAGTTGGCAATAATGTTTATTCAAAGCTATTATTATAAACAAAGATAAAGTAGGTCCATTGGTCTAAAACTGAAAACAATCTAAAAAAAACCCTTGCGGGACGAAATTAAATGATCTCATTATCTCATAGTTTGATAAGTCTACAGCTTCTTCTTGACTGAGGTAAAATATAAATCAGTATAAGAAATTAATTCCGCATGTCGCGCACAACACATAATCTTTAATCATCATCATTTCAGACACAAGGCGTTCACTGCTGCATATAGGCCTCCTCCTTCCAGATTGGCCGGTTGGAAGCGGCCTGCATCCAGCAGCTTCCTGACCTTTACCAGGTCATCTGTCCATCTTGTGGGTGGACAAGTCCCACGCTGCACTTGCTGGTACCTGCCTGAAATGATGATGATGTTGAAGAAAACACTTTTATACGTATTTGACTCATTAAAACTAAACAGATGAGCCTTAACTCGGAAGCTATAATCTTTAATGGTTTTTAATTTCTGGCGATGAGCACAGATCAACTGGAGAAAAATAATGCTTTACTCTAAAAGCCGTGTGGTGCCGGCACGTTATAATAATTGCACCACCCCTTCTCTTCCTATGGGTGTCGTAAGAGGCGACTACAAGAGAACCGCCATAAGAAGACGGGCAGCAGCGTCTCCTCTCCACCATTGGCCAAACTGCGATCGCCAACCCGCCTGCCAAGCGTGGCGATTATGGCAAAATCCTCCTTTTGGAGGGGCCTGTGTCCAGTAGTAGACTGATATAGGCTGGTGATGATGATGATGACTCCAAAAGCACCTATGCAGCGTTTATGTTAATCCATCTTATTGCCATCCTCATAAAAGTGTCAGCAGCTTTCATTTAAAAAAAAACTTTTTTAGTTTTACCTACTTACATTTTTGTTTTTAATTTAGAATTACTTATAAAACGCTTGATTAGGTTGATCAGGAATTTCAGACTTCTAAAAACCAAAAAACAGTGATGGTAGTAAGCCTTCTGAATCTATGTATGTTAACGTAATTTACTGTAGTTTAACTGTATATACGCCCATTTCAATTATCTGTTTAACTGGCAATCTTAATTACTATTTACTGATAAATGGAAAATATATTACTATAAATATTACTTTGTTAATTAATACTGCTGGAATTTATTATGAATTTACGATGTCAATAAAGTATTGATATGTATATTTTTATTGCATTATTTTTTTTAACAGTTCTGGTCACCTTCTGAGCTTAAAAAGGTAAAAATAAGAAATTATGTGTTTATTTACAATCCAAAAAGGGTTATTAATACGTGTTTAAGTTTAAGCTTTAAAATATTCTCACGTTCTAAAAAACAATCTGCATTTTAGTGTTAAGTGAATTATTACACGCTAATCTTTCCACGAGAATACGATTGTTCTATCAAAATCACTGAACACGTGTTACTAAGCTTGAATAGACGGTTGATAAGACATCAAATATAGCGTATTTGGATTGCGGAATTAATGATGACGAAGGTACGGCTTACTTTGCTTAAGTGATTTCGTGATAATATTTCTTAGAACAAGAGTTGAACCATACTTAACTACTAGTGTGAGGTTAAGGAACTCTAAAGAGTTCGTTGACCTATGTCTTGAACTGTATTACCTTTTCGAACATTAAATTGGCAAACCTCTTATGAAACATATTGGAAACCTTTGTCAATTAATGTTGAGAGATATTCCAAAATGAGACTTCAAAACTGCCTGTAGATTTTATAAGAAAATGCGAGTTTATCGATCTAAAACTCACCTAGACTGTACAAACAAACGTAGTCTCTATTAATATCTATAGTGGGTTCAAATTATTTGTTATCGATAAGTTACTTTAGTGTCAAAGTGACAGCGCGGTTTACCTAAGCCTAAGCCACAGTCCATATTATCTATACAGTATGGAAATTAGGCCAGGGCGGTAACCACGAACTCTTAAAACAATCTCAAATCTGTCAAAAATCATTTCTGTCAAATTTTGTATGAAATGACATACCAAAACTGACAGATTTGACCACTTTGAGATTGTTTTAAAAGTTCATGGTTATGGCCCTGTTTGTCGAGATACGTCAAATACGTCAATGGAGCGTTAGGGTTGTCTTATAAAGTTGATTAAAAACCGCGTGTACTGAAAAAAATAGAAATGAAAATGCGAAGACATGTAATGGTTTTAACCATTACATGTCTTCGCATTTTGGACTTAGACACTTTGGACAAAAGATTACCTGAAGAAGAAAGTGGTAAGAAACAAATAGCCGAGAATGAAACATTGAAATTGAAATTAAGAGATACATTTTGTGACCGTGAATTTTTTATAACATTTCAAAGTTCCTTACATAGTCAGTTTCAACATTGATCTTAAAATAAATCTATACAGTAAACCTAAAAACAATTTAGAAGAGATGAAAGAACACTCAGAGATGAAAAAGAAACGCTTTAACTCAGAGTGGGTTGGAATTGAAAGATTTCAAGAGTCTTAGTCTAGAAGTTGAACCTTGATTTAAAAGTAAATATCTAGGTTCAATAGTTTTCAATTGATTCACACGAAGATTTGCGAGTAGATTGCGATAGAACGGCGAGTATCGTTAGAATCGAAATTTAGTTCCGATTACGATGCTTATCAAGTGTTGAGGGCACTTGATAACTTTCATCGAGAACGCCAAACGAAGTATTCCAGTTTTGGCCTTTTTTTTGAAAAAAAAAATAAACTTAGCTAACATTTTTATGTAGGTATACGAGGTGTCATTAAGTGTTCTGATAGTTATACAAAATAATGCTGAAGTTGTAGCGCAACATAGTACAAAAAATTATAAGGTTCTAATCAAACTGGGATTCCTCCGGACTTGTAAACTCTGGAATAGCGAAATGGAAAGTCAGATAAAAACTATTATTCAATGTTCATAACTAACTTTACAGACAGGTGTTTAAATAATATCTGTATTAAAAAAAAAACTGAAAACTGTCAGTTTTGGAATATTCACAAGAGAGCTGATTTTCTAAATCAAGGAATTCTCCTATTTATTGTAGTGTACTGACTGGACTCTGCCAACGTTAAAATAAAATAGCATGAAGTGCGTTATAAACTATGTACAATTGTCGAACTATCTAACAAATTCCTTTGGACTAAACAAAATTGAGATATCATTTAACCCTCCTAGACTCCCGTCGACGTTATAGTTACATTCGATAAACATCACCAAAGTGGATCTCGAATTTCGACGCCAATAGGCACTTATTACACTTTCTCTACCATCTCGTTCAAAACTTGGTCGTTTGCGTCGAATTTTCGCTTCAGTATCGAATACAAAGCGAATCTAGAACTGCTATACAATCGGAGTTTAATCTGTTTAATCTATCTGAGGGTATAAACTGGGATTGCTAGTGATAATGCTTGAATACGAGAGGTGTAGTTTTATTAAGAGAACCCTTTTTTATATAATATCTGCTGCCCGTGGCTTTGTTGGTGTGATCTTCATTTGAATTCAGAAACCACTCCCGGCGTGTGCACTACATCTCACTAAAGTTTCGTCGCATTAATATGAATACTTGGGACAAAGTAACAAATATTAGGATGAGGATAACATCGATGATGTTAGTGACTATTTTGTATTGAGATGTGATCTTTTTTCTTCCAATTACAATTAAGTTAGTCATTCATTACAATGAGTAGATTAGTAAGTCACAATATTAAAGAAGGCTAAGGCACTAAGTGTTGGGTTTGGGGCGTTTTCATTAAAAACAAAATGATCTTACTTATGGTTAAAAAAATTATAACGTGTTTTTCACTTTCGCAGTTACAGATGATTTGATGGTGCAGTTTTCTGACCAAGTGATCTGCATGTTACGGCTTATATGAATATCTATTTCATTAATCTCAGAATCTGATCTATTATTTCATATCTTTGTAGATTTCTGCCTAGGTTACGTAACATTAAGGTCATTCACAATATCGATTCTACATTACGAAGTGACACTCCAGACCTAAAATATGAACCCACTCCCCGTCCACTCACGATCCAGTTCCACTAACTTGCGGTACTCAATCAATATGTATTGAAAAGTTTCCGGCTGCATCCCGGTACCTTCGGGCGACTCCGCGATAAAAGTTATTTATTGGGGACTTAGTACGTGGATTTTACGTCTAGATAACGATCGAGATGTCATTGTCAATGATTAAGAGCTTGATATCTTCTAGATTATTAAATCAGTATGTGGATGAGCTAACTACCGCACTCAGAGACGTGACTTAACTTGAATGGTTGCTTTAGAAAAATCTTTAAAAATAAAGTAGTTCAATTAAAGATAATAGGTAAACCAAAATGTTAATCGACACTTTGTTGTTAATTGTCATAATTGAGTTCGGGAGTGAGAGCAGTTTTGCATAAGTCGTTACTTTTCAAATCTTTATATTTTAGGCTACTAAAAAAAAGTAACACAATAAGCACTCTGCACCACTTTCCCCTTTCTTTATAATTGTCCTCTGCCTAAAGGTTGTCTGGAAGAGATCGCTTTTTAGCGATAAGACCGCCTAAATTGTACATCTTTCTGTAAATATCAACTGTAACTTTTTGCTTGGTTAACTTCGACTTTAGAGTGAAGACAAAAGGAAATGAATAGTCATCTCACGGGACTAACAAAAACATGATTACAATTATTCAAGTTAATGCCATACAGCCGTTAACACTTTAGCAGATGATGCAGTTATTAGAACACTTCTATTTTGTATCTAGAATTCTGTAGGCGATAAAATAATAATAAATACGAGTAATGCAGTCAAATATTAGATTTATTCTGTAGATAAGTAATGTCATTTTGTAATGTTCCACAGCAATTTCGCTTATTATTTGATGATTGAGTGACAAGACTTGTTGTATAAGTAAAAACTACAAGTAATCACTTTTGAAGATAAACTGATTTTTTAATAGGTGAGGATTTGGATCGGTCATAGCGTGGCTTGATTGTAATGTCTTTTGTATAGTTTTAAATAGGGCAACCGCAACAGTAAATAGCGCAACTGCCCCGCAACCGCGTTTATATGTAAAGCTCCTGAATAAATGACTTGAGAACTTATAATTCGACCAAGTCGGGTTGGGCTTGTGATTAAGCAACGTCCGTCTGTTTGTTTCGACACCAAACGGTCTGCAGAGAATACCCGTGTACCGTCAGCCTTAATTAGCGACCCTCTATACTGATGAGTAGCTCGGTATCATCAGCCTGTCCATTTCGGTTACACTATGTTATGTGGAAAATTATCTGGAAAAAATAATCTTACAAATATTTTGCTAAATGTTTTATTATGCATAATCACAAAAAATACAGTACCCAAAGGATCTTCAATACGAGTATCTAACGTCCCAAACTTAATCATCATCATCATTTCAGCCACAGGACGTCCACTGCTGAACATAGGCCTCCCCCAGTGACTTCTGTCATCGAGGGGTTTTTGCCATACTCGCCACGCTTGGCAGGCGGGTTGGCGAGCACAGTTTTTTATTATTTCGCACGCAGACGCTGCTCCTCATCTCGTGCTACAGGATTTAGTCGCCTCTTACGACACGCCTCCTGTTGGCGGTGGGGAAGTGTATTCTTTACGGCCGTCCCCACACGGCACACGGCCCCAAAATATATATCTTTTTTAATTTATTTATATTTGTTTTGGATAATAAATTTCTATAATCGGCCGTTTCTGTTGATTTGATCATTAGTAATAGTGTTTACGATGTTTACGACGTCCATATTATTCCGACCTACACGCTAAAATGGGATATAAATCAATAAGGGTTAGTTCTTGCCATAGAGATAAGTAAGACATAAGTCAGTATGTGTTAAATTAAAAGTGTCAATTATTTGGAAATCTGATTTTTAACACGGTAGTTTAATTCCCTGATTAAACGTGCCGTGTGGGGACGGCCGTAAAGAATACACTTCCCCACCGCCAACAGGAGGCGGGTCGTAAGAGGCGACTAAATCCTGTAACACGAGATGGGGAGCAGCGCTGCAGCGTCTGCGTGCGAAATAATATGAAAAACTGCGCTTGCCAACCCGCCTGCCAAGCGTGGCGAGTATGGCAAAAACCCCCCGATGACAAAAGTCATTGGGGGAGGCCTATGTTCAGCAGTGGACGTCCGGTGGCTGAAATGATGAATATGATGATGATGAATTCCCTGATTTGTCTATTCGATAAGCAAAACATATTTAAACTAAAAACATATCTTAAACATTCTAGATAAGTTTTTTCTTTGTTCTTGTTCAAATGAACTGTCTGCTTTCATTCAGCTGCCGCTGATGTCTACTAATTACCCGTGACAACAGGCTATTAATTAAAACTTCGCATCGGAATCCGATTATCACATAATTTAACTACGCTCTATTTTAGTTTAGTTTATTCGGGTTGTTTTATTGGCTATTTAGTTTACGCCCGGCCTAAACCGGAGTTAAATGGATTTGAATTTGACGGAACAGGTGGGGTAAACACTATTGTTGTGATTTCATTAAAGGAAAGTGGAACGGTTTAATTTATACAATAGATAGTTTGACTGAATTGTTATTTTAGCTTTTTTTGTTTAAAATATAGCCTCAGAGGAAAGGCTATATACAAAGTAATAATAATGCGCGACATTGCTATTTTATTGACGAAAAAATTTATATTTCCTTGTTTTTTATGCGAATGGAATAAAAAAATCGGCAAAGTGCGAGTCGGACTCGCGCACAAAGGGTTCCGTACCATTATGTATAAAAACGACGAAAAATACGTTTTTTGAGTGTCATGTGGTGCCGGCACGTTAAAAGAATAGCACTACCCATTCTCTTCCTATGGGTGTCGTAAGAGGCGACTACAAAAGAACCGCCACAAGAAGACGGGCAGCAGCGTCTCCTTTCCACCATTGGCCAAACTGCGATCGCTAACCCGCCTACCAAGCGTGGCGATTATGGCAAAATCCTCCTTTTGGAGAGGCCTGTGTCCAGCAGTGGACTGATATAGGCTGGTGATGATGATGATGATGGGAGCCCTATAAATATTTATTGTATTCTGTTTTTAGTATTTGTTGTTATAGCAGCAACAGAAATACATCATCTGTGAAAATTAATAGCCTTAGTAATAGGGTCCCGTTTTACCCTTTGGGTACGAAACCTAAAAAAATAACAATTTATATTACTAGTTTTGGTCATGTTGGAGCTTTACCATTAAAACTTTTTTACTTTCGATACAAATATTTCAAAATGTTAAGTTTATTGTAGGTAGGTACGTAGCTGGTTTCTTAAAGTTGAAGTCTGTGATACCGTCTATATGTTGCCTCGGGTATAATTATGTAATAACAATAAAAACAGTTTTTAAAGACTCAGGAGATTACAATCTATTTTTAGGAATCATTAACTTCTCTCAAATGAAAACTTATAAAACCACAGAAACATGAGGATTGAACGTCGAGCTTTAGCTTTAAACAGAATAAGCCCTTACAATTTACAACATTTATTTAATATAAACTTGCATGAATAAATAACACCAAAACTTCAACATAAAATTCTCGGAATTAGAAGTTGAACTCATTCAAATGGCCTAAGGGGATAATCTTCGGAAGCGACCTCACCAACATCACGTCACTCATTAAGCTATAGAAAGGTCGATGCGGGATCTAGGAGTAAAATCTGGAACGAGGTCATCTCGCAGAAGACCGAAGTAATAGATATAGTCCAAAAATGTGGCAATCTAAATTGAAAGTGGTCCGGCCACGTCAGTCACAGAACCGACAATAACCATTCTCGAGGGGTTCTCCCAGTCTCGGCAAAGGTAGTGAAGGACCAGCTCGATGAACCGACAGCCTTGTCTTTGATGTCTAGCAGTGGTGGGCTGGCTTTCGTTCAGCAGTGCAGTGGACTCCAATAAGCTGATATGATGATGGTTTAAATTGTTCTAATAAATCGAAAAGCATTGAATCAAAATGCTGTTGTAATTAAAAGTATGCCTATACGTCCCACTGCAGGGCACAGGCCTCACCTCAACTATGAGGTGGTTTGGGCCATACTCCACCACGCGAGCCCGGTGCGGATTGGTGGAGGGGTGTTGTAAGACCAGTGACTAAACCTTACTGTCAGATGTTATCAAGCCGCCTTAAGGCCTCTGACTAGGCTTCACGACCAATATCAAGCGTTATTGGCCGGGACCAACTTTTAACGTGCCTTCCGAAACATGAAGATGCTCGTGATAAATTTCACTAAATATGGTCGGAATGGTCACCCATCCACTCACGACCGCGGCGTTGGTTGCTTAACTTTAGTAATCGATACCAAAGCGCTGCTGCCACTAAACTACGAGCACCTCCCACTGAGCTACGAGCACCTCAGTAGCAGAGCAATTAAGTAGGGACTAATGTTCAAATGAAATTATTAAATTGTTACTAGACAAGTCTCTTGTTATGTTTTTGGTCTACCAACCTCATTATATATCATAAGCTTGTTATTTTCATGCAACGAACAAGTGCCTCATTAAAATGTATATTGCAGTCTGCTAACGTTATTGCGTGTGCTAATATACTTTATTATTTTCTAGTTCGTTTAACTAATTTCGAGATGAGCTCTTCACAATCAGCGAATTCACAAATGAAAAGGAGTTGTGTATTCGTATGTTCCTTTATTGTATTAATATTTGAAAATCGTTTAGTTTTAAAGGTTCTGTATCTTAAAAGAAAAAAGGGAACCGTTATTAGATCACTTTATGGTTAGTCTGTCTGTTAAGACTCTTCTAATCAGGATCACGTGGAAAGAATCAAGTTGAAATTGATAACAAATAAAGCTGTGAAAAATAAAACTTCTAAATCAATGACGACCTCCGTAGCCGAGAGGCAAGCACGCCGGACTATATGGCGTCGCCATCTCTGAGGTTCCGGGTTCGATCCCCAGTCGGGTCAATATATAAAAAGGATCAATTCTATATTGTCTCGTGTTGGCAATCGCGACAATTTTATCGCGATATCCGGTGGCTAGTGACGTCAGTGCCGCCGGAAATCAAAACGCTGCCTGAAGTCGGTGTAATTCGAAAAAGATGGCGCGACCGTGCACCGGGACGAGTTAATAAAACTCGCTACCCGGCCGTCGGCGAGCCATTACGCTATCGGACACCTAAGTGTGAAGTGCTAACTTGCCAGTTTGAGTTGTAAAAATTAGTTGTTACTCTGTTAAAATTACCTACATTACAATTAATAAATTTAAGTAGTCTTGTGGTTACGTTGTTTCTAATTTCGTTAACATCAGAAGCGCGACTAGTGATCCACGCAATATGGGAAAGCGAAGTAACCAGAAAAAACGGCCGTCGAGAAAAAGAGCTCGCTCGAGTTCGAGTTCGAGCTCTAGCAGCAGCACGGACAGCGCCAGGACGCCGTCACCTCCACCGAAACAAAGGAAAAGGTTATCACGTAAAGCTGATGCCTTAACAGTAAGCTCTAATAACAGTTTTACTTTAAATAATATTATTCCCGAATTTGACCCCTTGAAAGATGATATAAATGCCTGGCTTGGTATTATACATTCTTACTCTCAAACGTTTGCATGGTCGGACGAAATGATTCGGTATCAGGCTTTAAATAAATTAAAAGGATCGTCTAAAGTTTGGTATGATTCACTATTACGTACTGAGAATCAGTGGCCGACATGGAAATGGAAGGATTGGAAAAGAAAGTTAGCGTCAAGTTTTCAAATTCGCCGTAACATGTTCGAACTATTAAAAGAGATAATAGATAGAAAACCAACCGAAAATCAGTCGCTTTATGAGTTTTATTTTGAGCAAAAGTGCAAAATTGATCGCCTCTCATTAGATTTCTCAGAACAAGACATTATTTCTATAATTATTGGGAACATAGGCGATAGTAGCATAGGTGCATCTGTCGAAGCAAGCAATTTTGTCACTTGCGACAGCTTAGCTAGTTTTTTGCATGGCCGTGTATATAAATCGAAAATACCTAAACAATCGAGTACAAATCTACGCGATAACTCAATTAAGACTAGTACGTACCGTACCGACACAATCACCCATTTCTACATCAACTACATTACCTTCCGCGAGTGTATCAGGTCAACAAGTGCCTATTAGTAAAGATTCTGCTCAAATACAGAATCGCAAACCGATTAAATGTTACTTATGCGGTGGCAATCATAAAAAGAATCAATGTGAGTCCAATAAATGCGAATTTTGTGGAAAACGGGGCCATTTAGAAGCTGTGTGTTACCATAAACAGAACGCGTTGAAATCGGAAAAACAAGAGACAAAAACCGTTTCAATGGTAGACTCACGAAATAAATTTGTAAAAACTATACACATAAACGATTTCCACCATGAAGCATTTATTGATACAGGCAGTAGCTGTTCTTTAATGTCAGATTCCTTGGCAAAATCTAAATCTCTAAATTACATAAAACTACCCTCGCCTGTTCATTTACAAGGATTTTCAAAAGAAAACTTAAAACTGGTTGACCACAAAGTAAAAGTTAATCTTACAATCGATTCTGTTTCTTTAACGAACATAGATTTTTATATTATTGATGATTTAGCAGATTGCGAAATTATAATAGGGAGAAATGTTACTGAACGCCCTGACCTAATGTACTCGCGTGTGGGTAGTATTCTTAAATTTGATTATGCTAGTGCATTCACTGAATTTTGTAACACATTGACCGAACTTGATGTGGATTGTAATAAACACCAAAACGAATTAGCAACTCTCCTCAGAAAATACAGTGATTGCATTGCAACAAACGTGAAAGAGTTAGGTAGGGTGAGGGATCATGAAATGGTTATTAATTTAACCACTTCTCAACCAATTCAATGCAGACCCTATAGAAGTTCAAATACCGACAGAAAAACTATACGCGAAATGGTTAGTGAGCTTTTAGAAAACAATATTATTCGAGAAAGCAACTCGCCATATGCAAGCCCCGCGTTACTTGTTAGTAAAAAGAACGGTGAGAAAAGGCTCTGCATTGACTACCGACAGTTAAATAAAATCACTATTAAAGATAAATACCCGATGCCCCGCATCGAGGATTTGGTTGATAGGTTACAGGGCCGTAAGTGCTTTACCTGCTTAGATCTAAAAAGTGGCTATTACCAGATTATGATGAGTGAAAGTGAGCGGTCTGTAGAAAAAACTGCATTTATTACAGAGGACGGACACTATGAGTTTCTAAGACTACCGTTTGGTTTGGCAAACGCACCATCCTGTTTTCAACAGATGATGAACAAAGTGTTAGGAAATTTAAGATTTGATAATGTAATTTTGTACTTGGATGACGTCTATTTAGCTACAGAAACTGTGGAAGAAAATATAAAATTATTAGAAAAAGTATTGCAAATATTTAGAGACAATGGTTTGACACTCAACCTAAAAAAATGTCATTTCTTTAAAACTGAAATCGAGTTCTTGGGGTATAAAATAAAACAGGATTGTGTGATGCCAAACGAAACCAAAATAGAAGCAGTGAAAAGCTTCCCAATACCCAAAACAGTGCACCAACTTCGGCAGTTTCTCGGATTGATAAGCTATTTCCGAAAATTTATTAAAAACTGTGCTATGATTTCTGCTCCTTTGACACAACTGCTTAAGAAGGACGCTGAATGGGTCTGGGATGCTAACAAAGAACAAACCTTTCAAAAATTAAAAGATAAATTAACTTCGAAGAGTGTTTTATCCATTTTCGATCCACGCAGGGAAAATATCTTATATACGGACGCAAGTAGGGACGGTATTGCCGGAATACTTATGCAGGTAACAGACGAAGGAGAAAAACCGGTACATTATTATAGTAGACAGACTACAGAAGACGAAAAAAAATATCACTCATTCGAGTTAGAATTATTGGCTATCGTCTGTTCTTTGCGTAGGTTCCGACTATATTTGTTAGGCTCGCCCTTTAAAATCATTACCGACTGCAATGCAGTGAGATACGCGTTAACTAAAAAAGAGATTATTCCCCGGGTAGCGCGGTGGGTCTTATCAACACAAGAGTTCTCATTCGATATTGTTCACCGTGAAGGTTTACGAATGCAGCATGTAGATGCTTTAAGCAGAAACCCCGTGCCATCCGGAGAAAAATCGGAAACTGAAATTATAATGTCAATAACTGAATCAGATTGGTTACTTACTGTGCAATTACAAGACCCAGAAATAAGACGAATTAAATCAATTTTAGAGTCGGGAGATATCGGTAGCGATAAAGATACATTTCATAAGTATGAACTACTGGGTAGTAAAGTTTATAGAAGAACGACTCAAGGTCGACGTTGGGTTGTACCTAAAAAGTGTATTTGGCAAATTATACGGTGTAACCATGACGACATAGGCCATTTTTCAGTCGACAAAACGGTCGAACGAATAAGTCATCTGTATTGGTTCTCACGTATGCGTCGCGTTGTAAAAAAATACATTAATAACTGCCTAAATTGCATTTATTATAAAAACAAAAGTGGTCCCAAGGAAGGAGGATTGTACCCGTTGCCAAAGTACGCACAGCCGTTCCACACACTCCATTTGGACCATTTAGGTCCATTTATTGAAACTAAAGGCAAAAATAAATATTTACTGGTAACCGTGGATGCCTTTACTAAATTTGTATTTATCGCTGCTGCACGATCAACTAAAAGTGCATGCATTATAAAACAGTTAGACAGTATTACACAGATATTCGGTAACCCCAAAAGAATTATTACCGATGCAGGAACTGGGTTCACGTCAGACGAATTCAAATGTTATTGCACAAATAAAACATACGCTTGCATACTGTGGCTACGGGTATGCCTCGCTCCAATGGCCAGGTAGAGCGTTTCAATAAAACTATCTTAGAAGCTTTAAAAGCTATCGGGGCTAATACGACTGAGGACAACTGGGACCAATATATACATGTGTTACAACAAGGCCTAAATAGCACAATTCATAAAACCATAAAGGCCGTCCCTAGTGAAGTGTTTTTTGGTTACCGTTTACGTACTGATAGTGATAGTTTGGCCCCACAACTTGATAACGAAAATATTTTGATGTCACTGGCTTGCGTGAGAGAGTAGATGCAAATTTAAAAGCCAATGCCAAAACGCAGAAAGAAAGATTCGATAAGGGTCGAGTAAGTGCACGTACTTATTCCGAAGGAGATTTGGTACTTATCAAAATCCAAAGCCAAAATAATGACGGGAAAAGTCGAAAATTGTTGCCTGTATTTAAAGGACCTTTTAAAGTAAAGAAGATTATGGGAAATGATAGGTATGAGGTGACGGATGTCAAAGGTAGCGAGAGATCCCTTAAGAAGTATACTGGCGTAACAGCTGCTGAAAATATGAAGCCATGGATACGGATTGACTACTGGAGTGATTAATTAAACATTTGTATCATATTACTTAGCATTCATCCGTGTTGGCAAAGGTAAATAACTAAAAATAATATTTTAGTGTACATTACCTGTTGGTAGATTGTAAGTATTATAAAGAAAATAACATTTATAATTTATAAACACATTTATTTAACATATAATTTAGAAAGATATATAGGAAAGGGTAAACTTAAAAATAAAGGCGATTATCTATGATTAGATTGTTTAAACAATATACTGTAAGGTTTGCAGGTCAAGATAAAATGCTTCAAGTTTGTGGTTACACATTATTAACAGTAGCTAACATGCAAGACACATAAAATACAATCTGGAGTGAACTTGGTACGCTCAAGTGTGGTAAACCCTTTGAGTGCAAGTGGCTCTTTGATGAACGACAAAAGACATAACTTGGTTTCTTAAGTGTGGCATAGTCCCTTTAAGTGCAAGTCGTCTTTATAAATGCATGTAGATAAAAGTTGGTAATGTGTAATTTTAGCAGATTTGGTTTTGACCGCATAACCTTGATATTTTACTCTATGATAAATATGTCCTGATATAACTTTATTTTTCAGCATTTTATCTAGACTTGAGTGGTACCTGGGGCAGGTACCGCGCAGAATGGCCGTGTTGGCAATCGCGACAATTTTATCGCGATATCCGGTGGCTAGTGACGTCAGTGCCGCCGGAAATCAAAACGCTGCCTGAAGTCGGTGTAATTTGAAAAAGATGGCGCGACCGTGCACCGGGACGAGGTAATAAAACTCGCTACCCGGCCGTCGGCGAGCCATTACGCTATCGGACACCTAAGTGTGAAGTGCTAACTTGCCAGTTTGAGTTGTAAAAATTAGTTGTTACTCTGTTAAAATTACCTACATTACAATTAATAAATTTAAGTAGTCTTGTGGTTAAGTTGTTTCTAATTTCGTTAACACTCGGGTCTGGGTGTTGTGGTACCGTAATTGTTTTTGATTTCTATAAAACAAGTGCCTTAGCAACTTACCTTAGGATCAGAGCAATGTATGTGATGTTGTCCAATATAAATAAATAAATAAATTTTCATAAAAGTAACGACCGGTCATGCCGCATATTCTGATGACCGCAAGGGATTCAAAACCTTTAGTTTTCCTGACTTCGTATCTTGCAAAAGCAATACGATAGTAAAAATTAAGGAATTTTGGCTTTATAATCGCGAATTGACAGCAAAAAACAAAAACAAGCCAATAGATTTTGACCTAAGCATCAATAGGGCGATGACTGCGAGTTTATTACTGATTGCTATTTTATAGGAAATAAGGGTTACCAGTCTGTTGACATTGGATCATGAAGTTTGTTTAGAAGCAATGTCAGCAGATACATACAAGACATAAAAACTAAAGTTAATTGGTCACGCCGCGCCGCAAACTTATCAACCAGCTATGGTGGTACTCTTTAATAGTAATAATGTTACATTCAATTTGAAAACTGTAGGTAACAGAAAAGAAATTTTATAACTGACTAGCTGTTGTCCGCGACTTCGCTCGCGTGATCTTTAGTTTAATCAAAGTATCTCATAGAATCATTTATCGGAGATAAAAAGTATCCTATATGCAGGGGCATGCGGCGCATATAGGCAATTAGGCAGTGCCTACCTGGTAAAGAAATGAGGTAGGCAGTAGGTACTTACAAATGTGTGTCATTTATGAAAACCACTCATTTTCATCAATAAAACACTTAAATCAGTATCTACAGCCTACCTCGAAATGAAACCAATGCCCGCCACTATATGTGAATCCAGATCATATTCTATATGTATGCAAAATTTCATCCAAATCCGTTCAGTAGTTTTTGCGTGAAAGAGTAACAAACATCCATCCATACTTACTAACTTTCGCATTTATAATATAAGTAGGATTAGACAACTTTATAATATTTTCTTTCAAATTGAGTATATTAATTTCAATTCATATTCATTTATTGCGTCATAAGTGTATACATAAGGTGTTACATTCTGTGAGATCATACTTATGGACCCTGTAAGGGTTTATTTATATTTACAAATACAATATTACTATGATTATTATTTAATTATAAAATCGTAATATTTAAAATTCAAAACAAAAACAGTCACTGTAAATTTTTGTTTTTAGCAATTCCATGCAAGGTTTAATTAGATCATCAGAATACGCTGGCTTTGACAGCGAGAAAAAACACTTGAGGAATTTCATCTTGTCACGTGACGTCCTCGGTAGCTTAGTGGTCAAAGCACTCGCCCGGTATGCGATGGGACGTGGGTTCGAGTCCCACCTGAGGTCAATGATTTTTTTCAAGTGTTATTTATCTTCAATTAGACCTTGCATGGAATTGCTAAAAACAAAAATTTACAATGTTTAAGCATTTCTGATCTTAACCAATAGTCAAATATTTGTAAAAATATTTCTATAGGGTGTTGACGGTAGTATACTACTCAGCTATACATATAGCTACAACATTGATCAGAATACGCTGGCTTTGACAGCGAGAAAAAACACTTGAGGAATTTCATCTTGTCACATGACGTCCTCGGTAGCTTAGTGGTCAAAGCACTCGCCCGGTATGCGATGGGACGTGGGTTTGAGTCCCACCTGAGGTCAATGATTTTTTTCAAGTGGTATTTATCTTCAAAAACAGTCACATTAAATTCGTTAAATAAAATAAATAAAAATATATAATGTCAAGAAGTAATACACGAGATTCATCTAAACTAAGATTCAATTAAATTACAGAAGAGAATCACGTACAATGTACGTAAGGTTAATACAGTATGTCAAGTAGGTATAGTTTTTGTGTGGAGGGTAGACCAATATTTTTTATGTTGCCAAGGAACTTGCATTAAATATTTTTATCATCAAAGAATTCTTTTAAGTCGTAGTAGCATTTGGCTATTATTTTTTTCTTTAATTGTTTAATAAATATATCGTTTTTTGTTTCGGCTTTTAAATAGTTTGGTAATTTATTATAGACCCTAATATCCATTGACAGGGGGCCAGAAGAGGTTAACTTGAGCTTGTTTTCTGGTATTTGTAAATTGTGTTTGTAGCGGCTCAGCGCAATTCAAGTTCAATGCCCAAGATCACAAATTCAAATGCAAAATATCTCATAATTTTCGAATCAGACTACCAAAGATTTGTGATCGGCTTTTCACAAAATCAGCGATTTCCTCCTCTCATCTAATAAATTATTCGCATGTAGGTATGTAAATGTAACAAGAAATAACCAACCACGAAATCGAATCGAAATTCGCGCGGCGCGCCGTAGCGAAAGATTCACTCTGCCTTAATGAAACATCGTATCGCAACTGACTGGATGTAGGGTCACAGTTTAAATTATCACAGTTTCCCTTTTAATAAAGGAACTAAAAGGTCTTATTTGATTGATTAAAAAAATGTACTGTAATTGTACCATAAAAAACAGGCCAAGTGTCAGTGAAACTCCCGATCCCGCACCGAGGATTCCCTAATAATGTAACAATTAATTCTTCTTGCCTTTATTTGTGCTTGAAGACAAAGTTTCTAGCCAATTCCGTGATTGGAAAGTACCCTACATGTCTTGATTTTTACAAAACTTCAAACATTTCAGACTTTGTGTTTGCCATTAATTTAAATTTAATACTTCTTCTTCTTCCTGATAAAAAGCATTTTGACGGTAAGATGGGCAACGAAAATGATCATAATAAGGGTTTCTTTTGAGGCATGGAACCCCAAATATAGGTAATTTGCAAAATCTTAAGGCATTTTATCAGTATCAATTCCCCGTATAATTTAGCCCAGAATATAACGTAACGTAAAATAAAATTGGACGACTAGTTGTTGCCCAATGATCGGTAAAATTGTCCGAAGCTAACGAACTGTGCACTTATGCGCTGTGACTACGCCTCAGCTGTTCCACAATATAACCAGAAATAGTAGAATCAATCCACAATCTTACAATCTACTTAATTAAAATTATGTCTTCTAAATATTATGGCAATTATCAAAATTATGCCTTTCTATGATTATGCTAAACAAATTTGGGCCTTTTGATGTTATGCGTAATGAAGTTATGCTATAAAGAGTTATGGCAAAGACTATTATAGCTATTACCATTATGCATTGTCAGTTTATGGCAAAAATTGTTATACCTCAATGGTTGTACTCCATTTTGAAGGCTAATGTACTGTATCTACCTTAATTGTGGCAAAACCTATTCGCAAACAGTTCTTTTGAAAATATTCTTTCGTTTCTTATGTCTTTAAGTTTAGCAGACAGTAAGTAATTAAATGTTAATTGATCATAAAAAACATGATCAGAAAACTTTGAACAAAGATCAAAGTTGATGATATAATTGCATTATAATTTGCAAGTAACTTTTCAAATTCAAAACATGTCATCGTTTCGTAGGCAGTATAACATACTTGTGTTACAAAGAATAAGGCAATTAGTTTACGTGTCGAACCCAAACCTAACCAAAATTAAAAATACTCTGGAATTTTGTGTTACAGGCAATTTGCCGCATTACTACGCTAACCGAGTACTCATTATAACTATACTTGGCGTCACGTAAAAAGAGCGGTGGCCAATATAGGAACTAACATTTTCAGTACTGCTATAAGCGTTCGGTGGAGACAAGTAGCGCCACCCTCCAGCATTCTTTTTATTTGACGAAAATAATACCTATATTCAGATGTGTTCATAATAAGTTTTCTCACCGCAGAAAAATATTACCTATGCAAATTTCAAAACCATTTTGAGATTTTACGCTTAACTGTATTTTGGTATTTACATCATTAAAATTTACAAGATGATGTTTATTTTTACTTAAATACAAAAATATGTTTGGTATTCATACGAACTCTAATCACGGAGAAGCTAACATCGTACGTCACAGAGTTTGCGCGCGCGTGTGTGTGTGTGTGTGTGTGTCCCGTGTCTGTGCATGAAAAATACACAGATATTTAATGACAGCAAATGTCAAATGTGAATGTGTGAGTGAAGATACGTTCACTGATCAAGTAATCACTCTGTACAAGCTAACAAACTACGTCATCAAGTCAAAAATTTCAAAAAATAATAAAATATAACTAGTGCTTAAAAATGTTTTTATCGAAATTAACTGGTTTAAACTGTTATAAAAAATACCCTTAAAATTACTTTACATACCGGATTAGTGATGTGGAAGGTTTGCTTTGCTACACAAATATTCGGGCTGCAAATAATCGGCAAAACCGAAATAGAAATAGAAAAAATCTTTATTTGCTTTAAAACTGTGTACAGTATTCGATATTGGCATGTCATAAAATTTTAAAAGTATCAACAGTCTTTTAACTTTAATTGAAGGCATGCACAATTATTAATTTATTGAAAAGGCAGTTACACAAAATAATGTTTACGATGTCATTTTTACATAATATTCAATTCATAATTAATACTGTACTCTACCTGAAGATTGTCTGAAAGAGATCGCTTCTAGCGATAAAACCGCCTAAATTCTAAATGTATTTTCTTTTCTTTGTACTGTTTGTTTTGTGTGGTGTGTAATAAAGATCTATCTATCTATCTAATATTGTTCATTATAATTAAAAAAATAATTCAGGTTATTCATCATCATCATCATCATTTCAGCCACAGGACGTCCACTGCTGAACATAGGCCTCCCCCAGTGACTTCTGTCATCGGGGGGTTGTTGCCATACTCGCCACGCTTGGCAGGCGGGTTGGCGAGATTATTTAGCACTCATACGCTGCTCTGTCTCGTGCTGCAGGATTTAGTCGCCTTTTACGACCCGCCTCCTGTTGGCGGTGGGGAAGAGTATTATTTACGGCCGTCCCCACACGGCACATTCAGATTATTAATAAGCACTAAATATATTATTGCAGGCCATAATTAATTGAAAATGTCAGGTTTTTAATTAATTATTAGTTACTGATGGCACGCCGTTTTCGATCCTGGCTTTTTATTCTGAAATTTTAACAAAATTCAAAAGCATTTGTTATGGAAAATTTAAAGAATATTTTGCCGAAAAAAGTAAAGAAAAAGGCATATGGTTTAAAACTTTGCAGTGTCAACCTCCTCGAATACCGTGGTTTTATAACATTAAGTTAAATAGGCAGTACATTGTTATTCTCCATAGGTTGCGGTCTGGACATTATCCTAGTAATAAGTTTGCCTACATGATGAAGAAGGTTTACTCCCCAAACTGCAACTTATGTAATAGGATTGAAGATGTACATCACATCCTTGTAGAATGTACTAAGTTTTCATCAGAAAGGGACCGAATTATATAAAAATTCAATATAAATAAGCACGACACAGAACCTTTCCTTAATATATTGGCTAAGCCAACAAGCGAGGCGGCAAGATTGTTGGTTGAAATGATTTTGTATAATTAGTAGGTACTCTTTAGTATATTTTAAGTTCAATCTGTATTCTAGATTAAGATTCGATGGGGCTGACATGCCAATTTGGTAAACGCCTCTAAAAAATAAAAGATAATAAAAAATATATATATATTAGTTGTCGTAACATGTGTAGATAGATGTAATGTAGTACATGATTTGGGTCGGCTTTGTTATTTGACTTAACTAACTAACCAAACCGACAATGCCGGGCTGAATGTGTGTAGCTACCCTAATGCTCGGGCTTCACCTGCGTCTCATCATCATAATCATTTCAGCCATAGGCGTCCACTGCTGAACATAGGCCTCCCCCAGTGACTTCTGTCATCGGGGGGTTGTTGCCATACTCACCACGCTTGGCAGGCGGGTTGGCGAGCGCAGTTTTTTTATTATTTCGTACCCAGACGCTGCTCCCCGTCTCGTGCTACAGGATAAGTCGCCTTTTACGACACGCCTCCTGCCGGCGGTGGGGAAGTGTATTCTTTACGGCCGTCACCTGCGTCTAAGGTCATTAATTTGTGCGCTATTTGATATAGTACGCAGATGTGGCCGGTCTTAGTTCGCCAATTTGCTTTAATGACATTTTAGACGTTAGGCGATAGCTCGAACGGCGGTAACTTTTGTCACATCAAAGGGATTTAGCGGGCGTCTAGTGCGTTGTTGTGGCTACACCTACTACATTAAACATGTTAAAACACGGTCACATTAAAAAAATCTTTGTGAAATACATCTTAAAGTGCATAGTTATTAAGTTAGGGTGGAGTGGACAAAATGAAAAGTATTGAGTTCTTGGAAGCGTTTTATTTTATTTTAAAGACTAATATCCGCAGATCACACGCAAACTAAGCCGCTAGACGCTTAGAATTAAACGTCACATAAGTGTGGCCACACATTTAGCGCGTAGTTTTGTGCGATAACTAATGAACGCTTCATGCTGTTATTTGAACGTTGGGCGTCCACACAGGTGAAGCCCGAGCATACCAGTAAAATAAAGATTTTATTGCTAGAAAAAAGATTGAGCCCATTGACATTTTTATCCTTTGAATTTACATAGTCTGTGGCACTGTTTTATTGAATACGCCACACCCCATCCCTTTAGATTTATTCTTCGCTTATAAATTGACGAGACAAATTCCCTTCGCGAGTGATTTAGTACCGTTTGCGGCTCCAGTTATTTACCGCTCCGTTTCTAGTTTTGTTGTTTTTTTGTAGATTTGCTAGATTGTCTATCGATTTTTTATGTACTTATACAGGGTGTACAAGAGAATGGGACACTCCTTAAAACCACGTGATCAGCTGATCATATACATCAACTTTTACTATGGGAGCAACATCAAAATCGCTTATTTTTTTCAGCTGCTCCATACAAACTTACTCGCATACCTACCTGGATGATAATGTATGGAGCATCTGAAAATAAAATCACGATATCGATGTTGCTCCTATACGAAAAGTTGTTGTATATGACCAGCTGATCATGTGGTTTTAAGAAGTGTCCCATTCTTTTGTACATCCTGTATAGAAAATAAATACCGGGAAACATTGCAAGGTGCACTACCTAAATTTTAACAATTACCTAACTCGACAGAGCAATATCATGACGACCTCCATAGCTGAGAGGCGAGCACGCCGGACTTTAAATGGCGCCACCATCTCTGAGGTTCCGGGTTCGATCCCCGGTCGGGTCAATGTAGAAAATGAGCTTTTCTATATTGGCTCGGGTCTGAATGTTGCGGTACCGTCGTTGTTTCTGATTTCTATAACACAAGTGCTTTAGCTACTTACCTTAGAATCAGAGCAATGTGTGTGATGTTGTTCAATATTTGTTTATTATTATTTATTTATATAATATAAACGGTTTTCATCATCATCATTATTTCAGCTACAGCACTGTTGAACATAATATGCCTCCCCCAGTGACTTTCATATTGGCCGGTTGCACGCGACCTGCATCCAGCGGCTTCCTGCAATCTTTACGAGGTCGTCTGTTCACCTTGTGGGTGGACGTCCCACGCTGCGCTTGCCGGTTCGTGGTAAACGGTTTTATATCTTTATAATGTTCCTAGTTTTCTAACAAAAGTTTTTTTGTTCTTCACGTAGTTCGATTCAGTCACTGGAGGCCGACTACGGTAATGTTTCTACGGTATTGTTTCTTTCGATTGCTTTCTTTCGGACGTTTTAACCTATCAAATTAAAATAACCATTTACTTGTATCAAACCTTTGACCATTTATGAACAATTAAAAACGGTCGTGTTTTTACACGGCTAGCTAGAGTTGGTCATATTTTGTCCAAGGATTGATACAAGTGGCAGGCTATCTTAATTTGTTAGGTTTATACGTTTTATTTCCAAAGTACGCCTTTTTATTATGAATCTCTTCTGAAGGCACTACTACTATTCTACCTTGTAATGTTACACTATACTCATATTGTTTATCTCTAAAATCATGTTACTTTACGTACAAAATGGTATGATTAAAAAAAACAATGGCCTAATTTCCGTACTTAAATAAAAAGAAACCAAAAGCTAGTTTCGATCAAGTTCTGCCTAGGCTAATTATAAAAACCGGCCAATTGCGAGTCGGACTCGCGCACGAAGAGTTCCGTACCATAATCTATAAAAACGACAAAAAAATCACGATTGTTGTAGGGAATATTTGTTTTATTCTGTTTTTTAATATTTTTTGTTATAGCACCAACAAAAATACATCATCAGTGAAAATTTCAACTGTCTAACAATCGCGGTTCATGAGATACAGCCTGGCGATAGACGTACAGACAGACAGACATACAGATGGATGGACAGCAATGTCTTTGTTTAGGGGTCCCGTTTTACCCTTTTCGTAAGGAAGCCTACAAACTATTCTCGGACAAAATTATGACGTTAAATTGACAAAAATAATATTTTTTTGATTGTTATATTTTCAGTCGCATAACGAACTATCAGCTATAACTTCGAAAGACATAACGCTGAACCATTTATTGTGAGAACATATTATAAAAATATTTTTCATAATACGACATTATACGATCGAGTAGCTAAACATATCGTATGACTTTCTTCTCTCAATAATACTCAAGTAGCCATGTAATTTTCCTTACCAATAATATGATTTGGAGGATCAATGACGCACTCACATTAATATTACCTACTGGTAATAGGTATTATAGGTATTGACGGGTATTAATGTGATAGTATTAATACAAACGTTAACATTTTGTCAAAGTTCAGTGTGGTTGGCAACTCGTAAATAAATTGTGTAATATACCTATAAAGATCGAGATAGATCATTGATTTGTCGTTTCAATACGTACAAGGAAAGAGAAATAATAAATTATTATTTTTTATGTCTTGGAAACGGAGGCTGTCAACCTATATAATGTTTAATGGACTGCCTACGCGGCTACGCATGGCATGATAGGTAGAATATTTGTTTGTTGATGGTACATATTTAATTATGTAGCTATAGGTAAACAGACACAATAATTCCCAGATACTGAGGTGATTGCTCCCAAAGATGTAAGAGATTTTAAACGACAGCTAAAAATTCAAGACAGTGACAAAGGTCATCTGGGACGCGGTGCATCCTACCCTAGAAAGATCTATTTAGCCTATTGCAGTCCACTGCTGGACATAAGCGTCCCCCAAAGAGCGTCAAATAGCATGATCTCCCGCTTTTATAGGTCGCTAGGGTCAGGTTGTTATGACAGGCTTCCTTAACCCGGGGACTCTTTGCACCCTCTACCCCACTGTAACCAAGGCCCCTGCCATGACCTGGAATATTGAGGCCGGAAACTGGAGACATAGTTTTTTGGGACTGTACATGGGGGGTATATGCCCATTCTCACCACTCGTACCGATAACGCTGCTGCCCGTCATCGGCCAAAGGTATTTGACTCGGCATGTAGATAGTTATACCGCTATCGATTCGGTCGTCAGAGCCTCATCCGTCTGTCAGCAGGGTGCACCAGGGCAGGTGAGGTTGACATTTGGGACACAAGATGTTGGGTGTCCCTTACACCCTTTAACTACAAAAAGAACTAATTAATGGGTGTAAATTCGATTCCTTAAAATTGTATTCTTTATTTGATCATCTAACAGATAAACATCCTCTTTAAACAGATACTTATTGTTGCTAGGGCCGTCACCCAACATGCTCAGTTTTGAATCATTTCAGAAAAACGGTAATTCAGGTAATAACTGGAAATCAGAGCCTTGTGTTCAAAGCTAATCACCGTAACAGCACAGGTAATAGTTCCTACGCCGATCTCGTCTGCACTTGTAAACCATAAAAAGTATTTTAGATTATCCCTCCAGAATCATGTTACATTCCTCGGACATCGTGTGATATCTGATAATCCAACGAAATAATTCAGTCAACTTTGCCAATAACTGGTCGTTTCGGCCCCGATTGCCCTAATAATAATACCCGTTTATTTGTTTACCATCAGTAGATGGGCATACTTGGGCAGTTTGCGTAGAGGAGACGAAAACAAATCGATGGTGACGAATACTTTGCGGCTTGCGAAAATTCCTTTGAGCTTGTTACGGTTCTGACCTCGATTTCAGTTAAGGCGATAGATTTGAATATTTGGAATATAAAGATAAAAAACCTATACATAGAAATAGTTTTTTTTCTCTAGTCACAAACTATGATAGACCAATCAAAATTTTGCTTAGTCTTAGTTACATTGTGTTGTTTTTTGGATAAAGAGTGTTCAATTTGTCCAAAAAATATATTTATATCCAAATTTCTGGGAACTACTCATAGTTACTTAAAACTACCTCTACCAGTAGTATATCAATGACCAGTGAAATACGTTTACCTGCTCTTGAAGACTTTTGTTTCATCATCATCATCTCAGCCTATTTGCAGTCCACTGCTAGACGTAGGCCACCCCCAAAGAGCACGATCTCCTGCTTTTTTCATCCATCCACTGCCAGCCATCTTCCTAAGGTCGTCGGTTTATCGAGCTGGGGGGCGTCCTACACTACGTTTGCCTAGTTTACTAGAAGAATTTAGTTTGGTCATTGCTAATCCAATTATTGCTTATTTTTCATAACTGGTAATTACCAGTTTTTAAATAACATAATTTTCACATACTCGATGGTGTTTGTCTATTAAAATTACCTTTAATTTTAATAGACAAAATTACCCTCTAAAAAAAAAAACAAATGAAAAAGATAAAACAAGCTAGAATACACAAAAAAGATTAATGACTAAATCAATGGGATCAAAGCAATAGGGATGGAACAAGCTCTTTCAAAATACTGACAAATTTAAACGTCTTCGAATGTCAATAATTTTCAGGATTAGCGCAAAGAAATATCCAATCCGTTTCCCGTTCCTTAATTTCCTGAGCACTCGCGAGCACGTATCCAAACGGGAATCGGTGACGTGAACGGACCGCGTAATTGGAATGTTGCCGTCACCCGTCCCAGAGCCGATTCCGTTCCATTAGAAAAATGGAAATTTATCCGCTCGCCGCCCCAGAAAGTAATTTTCGATAAAACAATTTGTCGCCGGAGCCGTTCCCCACATCTGTGCCGTAGTCCCGATTTTTCTGCTGGTACAATCGCGCGCTCATTTGTGTTACGTGTGCACGCCGCCTGATTTTTTATTGATCAATAAAACCGGTGGATTCGCTTAGCTCCACTTTTTTCTTGAGAGTTATACCTTAGCTACGAGATCGTTGCCGTGTCTACTTTTCTGCTTCTATAACATTGTTTGGTAAATTACATTTCGATTCGTTGTTTTAGTATTTTTTTGAGAAAATATCACTTTAGTTCATTTACCTTACCAGATTACTAGGATTAACTTATATTATGATAATAGTAACAAAATTCTGGAGCTAAGTTCAGCTATTATTGGGACTTTAAATAGCCCTTACATACTACACTCGCCACGACAATTACACGCGTCAAAAATATTGTTTCAATTTCGCCATATAAACAGAATTCACTGCCATAGAACATGAAACATGAATTAATATCGCTGAATCTACAACAAAATAACTGCAGTATTTCAATTTCTCAACCACAACTCCTAAAACTCTGCCCATATTCAATTGTTTCTCATCAAAGAATGTTCCAAAATGTGTAAAATTGCTCGCAGAAGCGTAAACACAATTCCGGGGAAACTCCGAACATCGGCGAACTCTGACAAAAACTTAAACAGAACGTTTAATAAAGCCTCGTCTTCATCCAGTCGGCGGCATCGATCTTTGGGAAAACAAAGGGAGGGTGAAAAAACTGGTCAAAGCGAAGAGGAGCTCGTAGAAAAAGTTCCGTAGGATAATTTATTTACTAGCTATGAATACCATATGAACTCATTCGTAGTCCTATTTTCTTGTTTGTAACAACTATTAATTTTCGAGTATAACTAGTTTCTATGTATCTTCTTATGGCCGCGAAATCGTTGCATGTTTTAATGTTTCACTATCAATCTCACGGATGAATGGTGAAGTTTTCCCTAAAATCGCGCCTTTTTAAAATACACTAGCTAAATTAATAATTTTAACCTCTAACAAAACAGTTATACTAACAGAAAATAGAGGTGATAGAACCAGCGGGTCTAAAACGGCCGCATTGGATGTTTCATATTCCGTTCATAATATGTTTCATTTAGCAAATCTTTAAATGAAATGTTATTTGATGAATCATAAAATGAGCCTCGAACATTTCATATTTGCAGTTCATCTAATTTGACAGTTTTGTATGGAAATTCGTAATATGGTCCACTTATTATGAAAAGAGTAATTCATATTAAATGTCAAATTGTTGAACCACCATTTTAATGTTATTTTTATTATTATTTTGTATTGATATTTGTAGAACACACAAAACTTAAGTATTTTGAAACATTTTGTTCCTTTGTGTTGTTAAAAACATTCATTTTCACAAAAACCGTAAAGTAAGATTGGACGCGTCACTATATTTTTTTAACGTCATCAAATATGATCCATTTGATGAAATGAATTGCATATGATTCATTTATTAATGTGGCCGTTTTAGGGTTTGCAAATCATTTCCGCTACATTTCACTAAATGAATCAGATTAAAAATGAAACATCCAATGCGGCCGTTTTAGACCCGCAGTTACGGTAGCATACAAAAAAATAATAATGCGTTATTTCTAACAACGTTTATTGGCTCAGAAAAAGGTTTTTGTTCGACAAATTTCAGTGCGTAACACCAAAAAGTACAAAGTTAATCGGCAAAGTTAAAACGAGTACTTGTCAACGCTGAGCGCTGAGTGATTTCGAGAACTTGACTCGAATTCAGTTTGAGACTGTGCGATTAATGACATGAGCTGAAAGTCATAAAGCCAATGGAAAATCCCTTGGAGCCTTTTAACGGACTGGCGGAGGCTGATAACAATTTGGAAATTGAAAAAAATATGGCGCAAATACCAGAAGATTAATTTTAAATGGGAAAAAGGAAAGTTACCTCTTTGATAAAATGAAGTAGGTTATAATTCCTTTACATATACATACTTGTTTATCGTTAATATATTAATTTATTAATCTGAAGCATCTTTAAAGTTAAGACTTTGTTAAAATCGTCTGTCATTGCAGAGTGGTTATGCTGAAATTCAGACTTAAATGATGTAACATTTGTCAACCCTTATAACGCATTTTATTCAATGGTTTTTACTTCCACAGCTATTTTAAATATATTACAAAGGTTCTCATTTAACAATGTTACAAAAACTTAGGGTGCTGACAGCAAAAAGGCATAAACTAAACATAAATCTGACTGATTTCTTGAATAAAAATTCATATGGATGAGGGCCGATATTTCAAACGCTAGATAACTTTAATCTGACGAATAAAATTGATGTGTTGCCACATTTTCTAAACAAAAACTGACAAAATGCAAAACTGATTTTTTAAATAAAATTTAGCTGGCTATTGAAATATCGGGCCTTTGAAAATGTGTTAGCTCTCGACAAGGAAGCCTTTTTTTTAATAATAAATTAAATAAAACTTTATAACTAGAAACTCAAAATTCGGTCGAAACGAATATAGGTACATGTTTCGCATGTGCATCACAGTGTACACTTAATCGTGCCACCGGCAGAACTACTCAAAACTTTTTATTTACGTAAAGCAACCTCAAAAACATCTGTTTACGAAATTTTAACTGTACCGTTTAAAATTTCAAGCGGTCTATCAAAACTGTAGCATGATTTCATCCTCAATTAAGCTCGTTATTTATGCATTCCGTAAATTTTACCCTCAACCATTGGCTGTATTCTGGCACACGAAACATGAAGTGCAAATCTGGGGTTAGGCATAGTTCTTTTTTCGACGATAATGAAACTTACTCGCAATTTGCTCACTCATCTTGTCTTCTTCAGTCACTATTTTCATTCATATTTTTAGGTTAGAATTTTTGCTAAAAAATATGAGGCATCAACAGCATCAGCAGAACCTTGTCCTGGCATTGCACATAACTAGTAAATAGGTTTTTAAGAGAAATAATTTTCGCATACCAGTTTTTTAAAGTAAACTCTTCTAAAAAAAAGTAAAAATAAAGTCTATGACGTCTAAATTTCAAAATTTGTTCAACAATCCAAGAAAATTAATATTTTGAACATAATGAGATAAAGTCAGTCACTCTCGGAGTCAGACAGGAATTGTTTCCTAATTTGTAATTGCCTGTCACCCCTCTTTTGACTGTTACATGTGAAGGACTTGTTTTGCTTATTAAAATTACCAGAAATTTACACATATTACAGTGTGAAATTCGATTAATAACAGTAGGTATTTTTAAGATTAAACAATGTTCGTATCTACATTCCGAAATTTAGAGCATATATTTCGAAACAACTAACGATACTCCTATGTTTACAATGCATGCCGTACTTACTTATTATCATCATCATCATCATCTCAGCCACAGGACGTCCACTGCTGAACATAGGCCTCCCCCAGTGACTTCCAGATATTATAATTAATGACTTATTATAATTAATAGTTATCTAGCTTTGCCAATGTAATGTCACAAATAATTATATCGCATATTATACTCAATTGTATAACTATTGTGTCGTGTGGTGCCAGCACGTTAAAAGAATTGCACCACCCCTTCTCTTCCTATGGGTGTCGTAAGAGGCGACTATAGGAGAACCGCCATAAGAAGACGGGCAGCAACGTCTCCTCTCCACCATTGGCCAAACTGCGATCGCCAGCCCGCCTGCCAAGCGTGGCGATTATGGCAAAATCCTCCTTTTGGGGAGCTGGCCTGTGTTCAGCAGTGGACTGATATAGGCTGGTGATGTATACGTTTATGACTACATTCATACAAGTTAAAGTTTAACTGTTTCTTTTCATGACCACTAAAACGTAAGTTTACTTTCCCCAAACTTCTGTCTTCAAAGTTTTTGTTTGTTCCCCTGAGTCTAACTCTAATTGTATCAGTTGAGGCTATCATTGCATTTGCTAAGTTGTTTTGAACAAAAATAAAGTTATCACTTTGACACCTCTGAGAATATTCTAACTCGCAGCATTTTTCTTTAAAAGTTTAAGTGTGTTGGGGCATTTTCATAGTTTATGTCAAATTTTATTTAGAAGTGGATAGAAGTAAAATTTGTGGAGTTCTTTGGTCTTATTATATTTTTTCATTATCATTGAAATCTTCTGATATATTTTCTAAAATGGGATTTCACGTGTTTTATGTATTTTAATATAAAAAAATAAGTTTAAAAAACTATAACCCGACTACGTAAGAAAGTGGTCTAAAAAGGAAGAAACAAGTAAATAATTAAGATAGAAATCCAGAAATGCACAGGTATAAAAATGGTCAAGGTAGAGCCGTGGTCGTACCCACTGAATGTAACCTACCATCACAGTACCATTTCTGTTAAATGGAAGTGTTCCTGGCACCCACAATATAATAGTAGGTATACAGTGGGTACGACCACGGCTCTACCTTGACCATTTTTGTACCTGTGCATTTCTGGATTTCTATCTTAATTATTTACTTGTTTCTTCCTTTTTAGACCACTTTCTTACGTAGTCGGGTTATAGTTTTTTAAACTTATTTTTTTATTTAATATTTTTCCGTTTCCCGATCGACATAATACACTAACCATTTAGTATCTACATAGTAGCATTCTAAGAACAGTTGAGCTGCACGCGCGCAGCACGCGATCCGTTAAGCCTTGACCAAACCAACGCGTTCATCCTGCGTGCGCGATGGTGTGCACGGTGGCGTTCAGATAGTTCAATACCATTTGTAGCGACGAGTTCAAACCGGTGCGTCCTGCGCAGCTGCGGCTTGAAATACAGCGTTCGCACGCGCGATCGGGCGGCCGCGTTCATTTGATGTCATGGACAGATATGATAGTATGATAATATCCATATTACTTTTGTAAATTTTTGTTTTTAGCAATTCCATGTAAGGTTTAATTGAAGATAAATAACACTTGAAAAAAAATCATCGACCTCAGGTGGGACTCGAACCGACGTCCCATCGCATACCGGGCGAGTGCTTTGACCACTAAGCTGAAACCACCACCTGAGGTCGATGATTTTTTTCAAGTGTTATTTATCTTCAATTAAACCTTGCATGGAATTGCTAAAAACAAAAATGTACAATGTTTAAGCATTTCTGATCTTAACCAATAGTCAAATATTTGTAAAAATATTTCTATAGGGTGTTGACGGTAGTATTACTACTCAGCTATACATAAAGCTACAACATTGATCAGAATACGCTGGCTTTGACAGCGAGAAAAAACACTTGAGAAATTTCATCTTGTCACGTGACGTCCTCGGTAGCTTAGTGGTCAAAGCACTCGCCCGGTATGAGATGGGGCGTGGGTTCGAGTCCCACCTGAGGTCGACGATTTTTTTTCAAGTGTTATTTATCTTCATATTACTTTTATTGTAATGTTTGACTTTTTACGAATTGTTTAAAAGGAACCCGCGTCAATAATGATTACCAGATTGATTATAAATTAATTTATTTCAAATGATACTCATTTTTTTCATCTTCAATAACTGCTGCTTATAGAAGCATTTCAGTTTTGATTTTAGTTTCGCTATCTTCCATTATGACGACCCCGTAGCCAAGAGGCAAGCAAATGGCGCCGCCATCTCTGAAGTTCCGGGTTCGATCCCCGGTCACCCGACGAACTTTTCTATTTATTTTATTTTTTATTTATTTTTATTTTTTTATTTTTATATATTTGGGACAACAACAGCATACATAATTTTACATATCAAACGAAAGATAACTTGAATAGCCAATAAAAGTTGACCACGAAATAATACAAAGTAAAGTTGACAGTAGACATGTGTCGCCGCTGGTAAGCAGAACAGTGCAAATTAACAAATTTATCAGCTATGACTAGCAACCGGTAAAGCCATGATGAGCAGCAAGGGTGAAAACGTACAACTTTTACAAACATATATAAATACACACATAAATACAAATATACACAAACAATGATTGCAAACACACATAGACCTACGTATCCATGCGTATACACAGACACTGCCAGTGCGACATTAGGTATAGATAATAGTAGCCAATTAAATCAACAACTTGAAAACGATAAAGAAGTTCGATAATGATAACATATTGTATATGAGATTGAGATTGACAAGTGCTGTCGTGAGATCACGTGGTAAATTGTCATCGTTATGATAGATAACAGGTAATGACGAACCTCGACCTTGCTTCACTAGAATAATGATAGATACAATTAGATGAAATAATGATAGAATGCACGCGTCAAATCAATTACTAAGAGTGCTTATAGTGTGCGGTATCACTGAACTAACACAGAACTATTCGTTTACAAGCAGCCTCCGAACATCCTGCCTAAAGCTACGCTTTGTTCCATTAAAGATGTCAACATCACTAAAGGCTTTTGTATAGGTTCTGACAAGTCGCGATATAACACTGTTTTTTCCATAATTGGTTGAATGAAATGGCGAGCGGAACAAAGTGGTGTGTCTTGTACGTTTTTTAGGGACATTAAACGGAACATCAGCAAGAAGCTCAGGGCAGTCAATACGATTATGAAGCACATCATACAGCAGACCCATGTCAAGCAACGACCGCCTTTCCTCTAGTGTCAGCAAATTATATGAACGACAATTACTTTTGTAGTCAGAACTAGTACGCATAAATTTAAAATTGAGATGTGAGATGATTTTTTTTTGTATGCGTTCTATTCTGCTTATGTGTATTGCGTAGTATGGAGACCAGATCTGAGATGCATATTCCAGCAAGGAGCGTACATATGCAAAATAGACCACTTTTAGGCTGAGTATACTCTTAAAGGGTTGACAGGTTCGCATAACGAAGCCCAAGTTGCGGAAGGATCTGCTAGATATAGCATCGATATGGTCACACATCGTCATTTTTGAGTCCAATAGCACACCCAGATCACGCACGACGCTAACCCTCTCCATCACAGCGCCATCAAAATTGTATGGATAGACTATTGGATTTCGTTTACGCGTAAACGAGATACACTGGCATTTACCTACGCTTATTTTAATGTTATTCAATCTGTAGTAGTTAAATAATAGATTGAGATCTTGTTGCAGCAGTGTACTATCATATGAATTCCGAATACGCATATATATTTTTTTGTCGTCCGCATATAGAATATAATTGGAATGTTTAATATGTTTACCAATGTCAAATATATAGGCATTATAAAAGAGAGGGCCCAGATGCGATCCCTGGGGAACTCCAGAGGGTATTGTGACATAGTCAGACCTGTATCCGCCCAAAACAACAGCCTGAGAGCGATTACTGAGGTAGGACTCGACCCATCTTAACAAGTCACCATGGATTCCGAGGCATTGGAGCTTAGTTAGAAGTATGACATGGTCCACACGATCAAACGCCTTTTCAAAATCAGTGTAGACCACATCAACTTGGCCACCATTACCCATATTCCCGATAACATAGTTGGTAAAACACGCAAGATTGGACACCGCGGAACGCCTTTGCATAAAGCCATGCTGGGCTTGAGGAATACCACTTGAGATAAAGGGATAAATGTGGTCAAAAACAATCTTTTCAAATATCTTCGAAACCGTGTTCAGAATTGAAATGGGGCGATAATTGTCGATCCTAGATTTTGAACCTTTCTTATGGATAGGAATGATATGGGCCTGTTTCCATAAGAACGGAAATAAATTTTGACTGAGTGAAAGCTGAAATAATAAGGAAATTGGATAAGAGAGACTCTTAGCACACGAAAAAAGAAAAAAAGGAGGTATCCCATCACAGCCCGCACCCTTAGCTTTATCCAAGCCGGACAGATACTTGTAAACCATATCCTGTGTTATATTTATATTAGATATTGTATTAGTAAAGGAGTATTCATTCAAGAGTGACTCGGCGTAGGCCGGATAAATTAATGAGTCCTTAGTAAAGACACTTTCAAAGAAAGTATTAAATGCAGAACAAATCTCTTGCCCATCGGAGTAGTTATCACCACCTAACACAAAGTGACGAGGGTAGTTTGAGCCACCTCTTTTAGACTTGACATAAGACCAGAAGTGCTTGGGGTCTTTCTTTATGTTATTCTCGGCGTTACGCGTAAAAGTTTCGAAGCATTGATTTTGTATGAGACGCTGTCTAGTTCTAAGGATCTTAAATTCATCGTAGTCTCTCGGGTTATTAAATTTTTTCCATTTTTTATGAACCTTGGCTTTCTCTCGAATTATGTTGATAAGTGACCGACTATACCAGGAAGGATAGTGTTTGTTTTTATATGCAGTAACAGGAATATGTAATATGGCACACTCATGCAATTTCTCGTAGAAAATATCAACAGCGTCATCAACCGAGGCTGTGTTTGAAAAAAGTTCATACCAATTAATATTAAGAAAATGATTATTGATGACTGAGTAATTACCCTTGTAAAAGTTAAAACGTTGTACCTTGTTTTCAGGAAATGGTTCAACATATAGATCGACAATTTCGATGGAGAGAGGGGGGTGTAATGAATCAATTTTAGTAAGATGGTCGGTTGGTGCAACAGATAAAGTTAAATTGGAAAAACACAAATCCAGGATATTGTCACATCTATTAGGTATCAAGTTAAATTGATTCAAACCCATTACGCTTAAATCTTCGACAAAACTGCATGCCGTATTTTGCACTAACGTAGTGGCTATGTGTGCCACTGTCCATCCATCCGAATCCCAACGCAAACAAGGCAAATTAAAATCACCTACGAGTAAAAAAATATCTGACGAGTTACCATTGTATATCTGTTGAAAGTGTGAGGAGTAGTTCATGATACAAGCAGGAAGATATTCGCTATCAGGTGACATATAAGATAAAATTATATTTAGCTGGGCATTAGAGCCTAATGTGCGCGATGGTATTGTAAGACACACAGCCTCAAACATATTGCCCATCCAGTCAGCCTGCAGTACAGCGCATAATTCTCGGCGAACGCAGCATAGGACCCCACCTCCTCCCCGTTTACCCGCTATATTATTAGATAAGTCACGATCAGCACGAAATAAGTCGTACCTACCATCGCATATCTCTGAATCTAAAATGTCACCCTGCAGCCAGGTTTCAGTAATTAAAATTATATCATAGTCATATAATAGTATATTATTGTAAAGTTCACTACATTTGGTACGGAGACCACGTACATTTTGGTAAAATATCTTTAGAGCCTTACTCATTTAAGAAACATATAGGTATATAATACATGTATTTAGTTAATCGCGCTATAAGTAAGGTTACTCTTTTACGGCTCGATGTTGACAATAGTGTACTCACAACAGCACCCCTCCTCTTTAAAGTTGAACAATATATAAATAGATAATACCAATAAATAATATCTTTAATATATTTTATGTATGAAAAATAATCATGTTTAATAGTGTAATAAAAATATTTCAAAGCTGCAATAATCACCCGCCGCCCACCAATACGACATTTAACAATCTTATGTTGAAGGAACATTTTACCTTTTAAATAAGAAGCACAAAACAATACTATGCATCTACGAAAACAATTATACACACAAAAACGCAATAGAAAAACTAGTCACACAACTTTGCGAAGATCAGAGGAGTTCATTATGCGAATAGTAGGCGAGGTTTCATTTTTCCTTACAAAAATCTTGCCGTCACGCACCCAGACAAAACGAAATTGAGCGGAATGAGCTTTCTCCCTTGTACTCTTATGAAGAAGCTTGTTGCTGGGAGTCAGGTGTTCATTGACAAATATTTTCTTCGGTTCGCCGGGTATGTCAATGTCCGAGGTTTGGAAACCTTTTCTGGCGCGCGCCGCCGACAGGATCGAGTCACGGAGAGGACGCGAGTTTAGCTTAAGTACTATGGCCTTAGGGCGACCCGGAACAGGATTAATGGGTCGAACTCTCGTTATATGAACAATATCAGAAGCCGACGATTGTACGTTTAGGTATTTCACAATATTGCTGTAATACTTCGTAAGGTCTTCTTTGGGCCGTTCAGGTACTCCAGTCAGCTCGAGGTTGAATGCACGGTCTCGCTGTTGCTGCTCATTAAGCTCGAATTGCAACTTACATATTTGGTCCTGCATACGGACAATTTCTGTGCTCTGACCCCCTGAAGTTTTAGATAGTTGATCTACGCGCTGCACCAGCTCCTTTTGAGCGTTATCCTGGTATTCAATAGCCGACTTAATCGACTCCATGTCCGCAAACAATTGTGACTGGCTAGTTTCGATTGTTGTCAACTTGGTTTTAATACTATCCAAGTCAGATTTAATGATGTTATTTATATCTGTATGGACATCTGTTATTTTGGATTCTAAGTCAGTCTTTAAAGTGACTAATTTTGCGGACAAATCCGATGAAAAGCGTTCAAATAGTGCATAAATATCGTCCTCCATTGTTTTGCGCTTGCGCCGGTTCGTGTTTACAAAATCGGATTCACGATCAAGCAAGTGAAGTTCGGGCGCGGAGCCTATTTTTTCTAGCTGCGGTACGCCAGTCATTGATCGAGTAGTGTTAAGTTCGTCCAGGTTGCTAGAACTCGCCATCCTGTTTGACAATGCACACAGACGCAGACACTGCACACACCGAAAGCACCGTTTGACAGTTCGCGGACACAACCAGCGGCGCGAGACAGAGACTAGTATAATGCGGGAGCGAGATGATTTACGGGCAATAATTAAACTGCTGAATAGGACACACAGTAAAATTAGTTCTAATGCTTTCAGATAATGCACTTAGTCGAGTAATTTACTTATTTAAATCCGCGCAGCCACCAAACACACGTCCACCTCTAACAATAACCGAACGGCGAAAAAAAAAGGCTATATTGGCTCGGGTCTAGCTGTTGTGGTACCGTAGTTGTTTCTGATCTCTATAACACAAGTGCTTTAGCAACTTACCTTAGGATCAGGGCAATGTATGTGATGTTGTGCAATATTTATATTTATTAATTTATTATTATCACCAAATTCATTAGGTAGGAGTATGTTCGGAACGGAAGGTAGGTAGTAAAGTAGGTAGGAAGATGTACACTGGCCTTGCACCTTAGAGCATTCAGTTGGTTGAATGTGTAAGGTTTGGTTGTTTTAAATTAATTCCGAGTGTAATTCTGATTTCTGAACGAACTTTTAACGGGCAACACCGAGCAAAGCGGAGTGGGACGCAACTTGGCTGGCGGAGCTCATTCTGTTGGCGGTCGTCGGACGGTTCAGTTGTGTCTACTCTACTACGTGCTGTTAGTGGTAAAATTGTAATTAAGTAATAATTAATAGTCTTTTGAAATTGAATATAAGGATTTATCGTTTCTAAAAAGTATTATAATTTATTTGAATCAACAAGTGTTCTTATTTTGCTGCTAGTATCCTACAAATCAGAAGTGGTAAGTACATGCTCATATTTCTAGTTCTTACTTTCATAATCTCAACGGATTTTCATCATGACAATGTAACGGCCAAGCATTGTTACTTTTCTAAACGAATTTGTGTTTTACAATAGAAACATTCTATTTTCGGAGGGTACTAGAATATACAAAAAAAACTGTAAAATGAAGTTTTACATATTATATTTCTAGATTGACCCGATATAATTGAAATAACCTTAAAATTATATATTTTACATTTATTTTTTTTATTTTTGACGGTACTTGGATATTGCTGGTAAAATTTGAAACAAAGTGAAACTAAGTTTTTACATCTTTATGCTAAGCTATTGATTGAATCCGCGTTAGCCCGGTCCGGTTTCCGGCTGGGTAGAGTCGGTGGTGTCCACCTCACCTAGAAGGTAGGTAGACCTTCAGGTCATTTGAGGTCCAAATAGTTAAATATAGATGGAGTGAGGGGTTTCTAAAAGGGGTACGAAAATTTCATCCATTTTGCGATAGGACGCTCCGTTTTCGAGATAGAACATGTTATACGATTTTTTATTTCTATCTGTTGCTGACTTGACAAATGAATTCAACTTGTTTTTTTTTCTTTGTTTCCGAGACGTTTGTAATGGAGCAAGTCGAAAAAGGGGAAAGCCGCCGTTTGCAGACTCCCGAACGCCACACATCTGGCCGTGATGGTGAGGGAAGCAGACGCAGTCGGAGTCGTCTACGCAGCTCGGCGCAGGATCGCGGAAGCCGTACTCGCCGAAGCCGCAGCTCTACTCGTCACAACAGACGCAGCCGCAGCCACGGAAGACGCAGTCGCAGCCACAGCAGGCATCGATGGAGCCAGGACCTGGCGCCAGAACGTGTCCGCAACCGGGAACGCGACCGTGACCGCGTGCTTGACCGCGAACGGGACCGCGAGCGACTTCAGCGCTTGCGGGAGAAGCAGATGGCGTTGGAACGGGAACAAGCACGGATTCGAGAGATGGAACGTGACCTCCAGAAGGACCGGGAAGAGGGAAATCGGCAGCAGCGCAGCGAGCATCGAGCTTCACGTGATGTCAGCACAAGCCGGAGCAGTCGACGACGCGAGCCAAGCAGCCGAGGACGACAGGATTCAGCGAGCGTCGGACTTCAGCGCAAAAGGTCATGTACACCCACTTTTTCCTCAAAAGACGTTTTGCAAATCATTCAATCTATCAAAAGTGGCTTTGCATCTCATCCGTCTAACCAGTCGGCACATTCTAGTAAAAACTTTGATTTTAAAAACATCTTACCTGAGTTTAATCCTTCTACAAAAACCCAACGTATGGATGTTTGGCTTAAGAAGGTCAACGAATGTGCCTCTGTATACGGATGGGATGATAAGACAACCATTCATTTCGCCATGCAAAAACTGCAGGGACTGGCCAGGACTTGGTACGAGAGCCTTAATACGATTTTGTACAGTTGGGAAGAATGGCAGGTTAAGCTATTAGGTGCTTTCCCGTGGGAACAAAACTATGGTCAGTCCCTGGAGGAGATGCTTAGGCGTAAAAGTCGATTTAACGAGTCAATTGAAAGCTATTATTATGAGAAACTAGCCTTGATAAACCAATGCGAAATTACGGGTAAAAGAGCTGTCGATTGCATCATTCATGGTATCAGTGACAAAACCATAAAGTCAAGTGCATTGGCTTTAAGATGTGTTGAGCCTGATCAATTGTTAAAATTTCTATCCAGTAGTAATAGGGAACAGTTTCCTCAACAACCATTTAAAGATAGAACAGAGGATAGGCAAGGTAATAAGTCGAATTTTAAGGCATTCAACTCTGGCGTATTTTGCTACAATTGCAAGGAGAAGGGCCACCCATATATGAAATGTTCTAAGCCAATAATAAAGTGTGAGCGTTGCAATAGGATAGGACACAAAAGCGAAAACTGTTTCAATAAGTCCGATATAGGATCAACTAAGTCGATTCCTGTTCCAAAAGCCATGCGTATCTCTAACTCTAACTTAAACAATAAATTTGTAAAGGACGTAGGTGTTAATGGGCTAGTATTGCAAGCATTTGTGGATTTTGGCAGTGAAGTCACGCTGATAAGACAAACAGACTTCACGAAACTTGGTCTTCAACATAATAACACACCATCTACAATGAAAGGTTTCGGTAATAGTGTGGTACGATCGGTCGGCTGTATCTCACTGGACCTTACCATAGACGAGGTGAAGGCCACAGTTCCATGTCGTATCGTGGAAGATTTTCTTCTCGAAAAACCCATGTTGATTGGGCAAACATTTTCCGAACAAGCGCACATAGTTGTATACAAAGACGCGAATAAATTACAGTTTTACGATTTAGGAGCAGAAGTGAGCAGTATGTGCATAGATGAGGACGAGCGATTAGTTAGAGTGAGCGTAGACAGACATACTAGAATTTTCGGCTCTTCGAGCATTAGGGCTAGAACTGAATCAAATTTTACTGGAGATTTAATGCTAACTACCAAAATTGTAGGCAAACCTAACCAACAATTTTTGGTATACGGAGGTGTTTATCATGTAAAAGAGGGCCTCCTTCATGTTGCGATTACACCATGCGTAGTACCCTGTCTTCTTCATGAAAACTATGTGTTTTCAAGAGCTGAGAGGATAGATGTTGTACATAGACTCGTAACGTCAACTCCTGAAGTAATTCAGAACCAGTATCATAGGTTAGACGAAAGTCAAGTTCGAACTGGACCATCAGTATCGGTCTCAGATAAAGCACGACTGTTAAGCTTACTGAAACGCTATGAACATTGTTTTGCAAACGATTTAGGAGAGTTAGGGTGTACTAGCGCTACCCAAATGAAAATTGAACTAAACAGTAATCGTCCCGTAGTGTATAGGCCGTACCGATTGTCACACCATGAACGTGAACGGGTACGTGGAATGGTGGATGAAATGTTGCAAGCTGGGATAATAAGGGAATCTGTTTCTAGCTATGCTAGTCCTATTATCCTGGTACGCAAAAAGGACGGAAATATGCGCTTATGTGTGGATTACAGGATGCTGAATTCAGTAACTATTAAAGAGAGGTACCCTATGCCAATAATTGAGGACGAGATAGCGAGACTATCTGGCCAGGCATGGTTTGTCACGCTGGATCTGATGTCTGGCTACTACCAGGTCCCGATTTCTGAGGAGTGCAAGCATCTTACTGCGTTTGTCACACCGGATGGACAATATGAGTACAATCGTATGCCATTCGGCCTGGCAAACGCACCAGCGGTTTTCCAGCGAATGATGAACCATGTGCTAGGCCCAGCCCGATTCAATAAGGCCACCGTGTATATCGACGATTTATTGGTTTTTGGCGCAGATCCGACACAATGTTTAGATAGGCTAGAGGAAGTTTTGCAGCTTATACAGGAAGCGAACCTAAAATTGAACCTGTCAAAATGCTGTTTTTTGCAGGATAAAATCGACTATCTCGGCTATGAAATCAGCTCAGTAGGCGTACAACCGGGAGAAACTAAAATTAAGTGCGTAGTTGAATTTCCTTATCCACAGAATGTTCATGGGGTACGTCAATTCCTGGGTCTTGTTAGTTATTTTAGAAAATTTATCCAAGGGTTCGCTCAAATCGCGTGCCCACTTACCAAGCTCCTTAAAAAGGATGCAATCTGGGAGTGGACTAGTGAACAGGACAAAGCTTTTACGACCTTAAAAGATAAACTAATTAACAGACCTATACTAACGATATATAATCCGGCGGCAGAGACAGAGCTCCACACGGACGCCAGTAGGTTAGGTGTCGGCGGGATTCTCCTGCAGCGGCCCTATGCCAGTGTAGACCAATTCCGTCCCGTAGCGTACTACAGTCGACAAACGACACCGGAGGAAAAGAATTTCCACTCGTACGAGTTAGAAACCTTGGCGGTTGTCTGCGCTCTTAAGAAATTTCGAGTGTACCTCTTAGGTAAGGAATTCAAAATTGTGACGGACTGTAGTGCGCTACGCTCCACGTTCCAGAAGCGTGACCTTATACCGAGGATCGCTCGTTGGTGGCTTGTCTTACAGGAGTTCAATTGTTCAGTGGAGTATAGGCCAGGTCCGAAAATGTCGCACGTGGATGCCCTGTCTAGAAACCCTATAGATGACAAGGAATCACAGGATCCTGAACAGTATCCTTCGGTAATGGTCATAACGACCGAGGATTGGTTACTAACTCTTCAGATGGGAGACGACGAGTTGCGCAAGATTCGCGATGTAGTTACTAGTGATTTGGACACTAAGGGGCTCGAATATATTAAAGACAATTACTTACTTAAGGACAACAGGTTGTTTCGATACTTAGACGGGGATAAAAATAAGATAAGATGGGTGGTACCGAAGGGGGCAAGATGGCAATTGTGCAGGATGAACCACGACGACATAGGCCATGTAGGTTTTGAAAAGACCCTGGAACGTTTAAAGAAAAATTACTGGTTTCCTAAAATGAAACGTTTCGTAAAAAAATATGTAGAAGCGTGCATTGAATGCGCATACGCAAAAAGAACTTCAAACGCTCGAGAGGGACTATTACATCCCATACCCAAAGTAGGGGCACCTTTTCACACCCTGCACGTTGACCATCTTGGGCCCTTCGTGAAGTCAAAACGGGGACATACTCACATACTGGTTGTAGTAGACTCATTTACCAAATTTGTTTTCATAAAATCTGTTAGGAACACTAACACCCAGAACGTTATAAGAGTTTTAGAGGAGATTTTCTTCACTTTTAAAGCCCCAGAACGTCTTGTAAGTGACAGAGGTAGTTGTTTTACGTCACACAGTTTTCGGAAATTCTGTCTAGAAAAGGGTGTTAAACACATACTAAATGCCGTGTCTAGTCCTAGATCAAATGGGCAGGTAGAGCGGTACAACCGCACCATTCTTAATGCTCTAACTGCGCAAAATCTCGGAGATTGTGACAAAGATTGGGACAACAAGCTTGGAAGAATCCAATGGGGATTAAATAATACTGTACAGAAGACCACAGGACGTTCTCCTGCTGAGGTAATGTTCGGTATGTCTATGAACGGTGAAATGAATGCCTCCCTGAACGAAATAACTAATGAGACACAGGAAAATTGTGAGATATCATCTCTTCGCCAAGAAGTCAAGAGCAAGATTGACAAGGCGCAGGAAACTCAAAAGTCATACTATGACAAAGGTCGTCGACCAGCACACTCTTACAATGTAGGCGACTTGGTAAAAATTACTAAGGTAGCTTTTCAGAATGAGGGTAAAAGCACCAAACTTATGCCTTATATGAAGGCCCTTATAGAGTCGCAAAAGTTCTAGGCAATGATCGCTACAAGATCGCCCCCATACCAGGATATGAAGGGATGAAAAACAAACGTAAAACGACCGTTGCAGCGGATCGCATGAAGCCATGGATCCACTTGGCAGCACTAGAAATAGATAGGGACGTAGACACCATGGATGATGTGAGTGACGAGGAAAGTAATTGAAAATTACACTCCTTTGATTCTCAGATTGCTTTCATTTTATTAATGTTTTATTTTTACACTTCTTGTTTTTCACTGTAAATTGTATAAGGATAGCTTTGCTACATAATGGTTTTCTTTCTGTTGCAGGTCAAGCGCGAGAATGGATGGATTCGTGTCTTGGCCTGCCAGCAGGACAGTTTATTGGATGGTTTAAAGTCTACTCGAAGTTGGATTTCGAGATGGTTTTTGATGGATTGGTGATGGATACTTTTCTTTTTCTATAGATGGATAAATTGGATGGATTAACTAGATGGATTAGTTATTGGATTTAATAGATGGATTAATTATTGGATTTTATTAGTTCACTTTTCAGGTAGCTCACAGGCCGTGCTGCGCGCGACCTGCGCATTCGCGGCGCGTTCGCCAGATCTGGTCTTAACCTAAGGCCGCGTTCAAGTCTGGCGAATGCGCCGCGCGACCTATGAGCTACCAGGAAAGTGAACTGAAAATGCACGCGCGTAGATCGCGCGCTCTGTACAAGCCTAGCTTGAGTTGCGCTAAGGAGGCGCACCAAACGATTGAGTAACGGAACGCGTGCGTACAGCTCACGAGCGGATCGCGCGCGGCGCTACCTATCAGTATTATGGGGGTTATTTCCTGTAACGGTAGTATTTGTAAATAACAAAAGTTAACTAAGTTAAGTAAAGAGCTAAGACAAAATTAAAGAAAAGAAATTTATTTTTAATTATGTTCATAAACTAAACATAAAAACATTATACCTAGGTCCTTACTCAATACTTAAAATTACAATTAATACATCTTTATTATCATTACAATTTTTGGCCTAACTTAAACCTTAATATCTGCTGTCAAAATGCGATGTTCTACTTAAACCTGGAAATGCATGAAAAAGAATAGCGAAGGATTGGGATCACTGTCGTGCATTTGGAGAGGCCTCTGTCCATCAGTAGACTGACGTCATCACATCATTATCACACCATCATTGTCTGTAGGTATCTTGGCTTGCTGGTATGCTATATCAAATCTCATTCGTTTTAGTAACGTCTCTTCTGTCATGTTCATGGTCAGAATTAACAGAGCAAGGCTGCAGTTTACGTCCGTGGCTGCAGTCCGCCTTATTTTACTTGGCTAGCCCCAAATGATAATTGCGTCCAAGTACATTATCCTCAATGATTGCGTCACCTGCTCCTGCTTCAAAGTATGGTCTCTAGACTGCCTTTTACTACCTCCATCGTACCATCAGAACTTCATTGTAATATAGAAATCTTGTAGTTCCAGTCTTCAGATCAGTTAGTTTACTTTTATTAATAACTAGCTGACCCGGCGAACTTTGTAACGCCTAACAGTTCTTTTTTCGTCAGCTTTTCCATTTTTAAATTATTTATTCTACTATTCGGGGCGGAGACAAATCCAACAAATTACAAACCATGAAACTCGGTCCAGCCATTCTCGAGTTATAAGTGTTGTAAGAAATACGACTTTGTTTTATATATAAAGAAGATTACATAGATATGTAGCGAATCCTAAGTTTAAGGAAGCTTACGAACACATTTTTTTCACATCAAAATAATGTATTTGCAATGTCTTTGTGTTTGACACTATATGACAACCGTCATTAAAATAAATTATTTTTAATTTTTCATTTATAGCTTCGCTAAGGAGTGTTGTTATCAACTTCAAAGCAAATCACCCCCAAAATAGCTTTCTACCCCTATTTAACCCCGCTAGGGGATGTATTTCAATAAAATACAAAACATGTCTTCCGTCAATGCTGTTAAAGAATGTTTATGCAAAATTTGAAGTAGATTGGACCATGGAATCACGTTGTCCCATACAAACTTTGCTCCTCGGTTTCACCCACTTTGGGGTTGAATTTCGCAAACTCCTTTCTTATCGAATGCCTACGTCATACAAAAAACACACACTCCAAGTTTCAGGTCTCTACGATCAGCGGCTTAGGCTGTGCGTTGATCCGTCAGGCAGTCATTCAGGACAAAGCATTTAAATGTATAGATTATGACTGAAACAATATGATATATATACATATTCGTAATGTGCTAGCCAAGAACTTTCTTTTGATACCAAACACGTGATGATTATCACAATTTAAGTTTTTTTTAGGTTAAAAACTGACGTTTTAATTTCCTCTGAGACAATTTTGATAAAATTTATACAGCCTATTTTACCCGGGCCATTAATACGAATCTATTGACACCTCGTTCATTAAAATCGGTTTAGTAGTTTAGGTGCTACGGTGGAACATACAAACATACATACATACATACATACATACATACATACATAGACTGCCAAAATCATTACCCTTCCTTTTGGCTTCGCCGTAGTCGGGTAAAAAGAAGAATAATATCTAACAATTATTTTGAACAGAAGGGATCAACTCCTATTCGAGTAGTTATATAACGAGTAAGAAGTAGATGCCTATGACCCTGATAAATATCTGCAAATAGAAATTTTTTTTTTTTTTTTCAATCTCTTTCTGGAACTTTTTTGTTTTTTATTTACCTATAGCTTCACTGGTTAAAAGTTCTAAGTTTAAAAGGCAAGACCTTATCGCAGTTGCTAGTAATGCCATCGATAAAGTACATCAAAATCAATCGTTCCAATATTGAGAACTACCCAATCTTTAGCAAGATTGGGCAGTTTGAAATTGACGAGCTAAAAAACAAGCATATACTTTAAGAAAAAGAGTGAGACAACTATATCCAGAACCACATCGCACATAATATTTCAGAATACTCCCCTTACCCACTGAATGGAAACCGAGCATTTGGCAATCGCGACGAAAACCTTGTATCATTTTAAATGAGTCGGGTAATCGGTTGCCGGTTTTAAAATGCTCGTTTTACGTTTACGACTTCAGATTAATATTCGCAGCTTTTAAAAATTTATATGAATATGTTGTACATATTTCTTTTGTTCAGCAGTAAGGGAAAACGAAGAGAAGAAACCTGTATTTAAGATAGTTATAAATAGTCCGCTATAGTCAAATAAATATCTAATCGAAGAGCTATAGTTGGTCTCTTAACATCAAATTTACCCGAGTCTACAGTTTATTTGTGACAGAAATATTGTACGTAAACGAAAAAAATCATTCTTGTGAAAACAACCGTTTGGGTATAGAAAAAGTAATGTAAATCAATAAATGCAATAATATATTTTTCAACACAACTGTGTACTCGTAAATCGACTCTTATAACACCGTTTTCAGTTTCATAAATTATCATCACTTGTGCTGTAATAATATTATCGCACTAGTGCGGTATTGTAAACTTTTTTTTTAAATCTAGCAAAAGTTTATGTCTAAGAACATTGAATATTTTACCAATATTAAATTATTTTAGGGTTAATATGACAATTATATCTTTCATTTTATCAAATTGTATATTAATAAACACAAATAAACTTTACTAAAATTTCTAGAAACAATAATTTATTGTTTATTTTATTTTTTTAAATTGCTGCTACTCCGGCTGAACAGCCAGTTTTTCCTGTGCCATTATTGAACCTGCGCGCGCATCGAAATTGCGGCGCGCGAAAAAAACAAAACTTACGTGCCATTTTCCCTAAATATTTGGTAAAGTTGTTGCTGTGTGGTTAATTACTATCAAAAATATCTACTTTAAATAGTGAAGACGAGTAAAATGGTATTTAACCCCGTCGGAAGGAAATACTTATCGAGGCACGAAACGCAAGTGATAGCCTCTTGCCGCCAAAATCCAGAGAAAACAGCAAATACGGAGAAGGTATTTTAGATTTTAATTTGTTTTTTCCTCGCAATTGTGTTGAAAAACGTCGTATGTAACTCGTGTGCATTGATTATTAGACACTCGGCTTCTTTACCGAGCCGCAGGCGAGCGCGGTATGGAAGCCGAGTGTGTAATAATCTACTTTGCATACTTGTATCAAAATGTACTAATTCAATATTAACAAATCGTTGGTTTGTGTCCAAAAGCAATCGGTATTAAAACATTCTCAAGGGTGAGTTAAAATATCGTACTAGTCTAAATTAGTCTTTTTTAAATAATTATGAAATGAATTATTTTTTTGCTTACAATTTCCGCTCAGGTACGCCGGCATAGGAACCCCAATCACACCACCAGTAACCCAAAATCTGAGGACAAGCAGGCAAATACAAAGAGCATCGCCCTTCCACATATTGCGTGCGAATCAGATGAAAAGTTAGTACCCAACACCAACAATATGGCATCCTCAGGAGAGATGTTGTCGCCTCGGCTGCGCTTCGACGACGACAGCGGCTTATTTTTTTTGTTTTGCTTTGAAGTTTTCACAGTAATTACTTCTTTATTTTTCATATTTTGCTAGGCGATCCGCTACAATAGCCGTAAAATTATGTTACTTATATTTGAAGCAAAACTCACAAAACAGCAAATGTAGAAAAGGGACTCCTAAAAGAACTCGTAAAAACGTATTATTATATTGTCCATGTTACCAAAATCAATAGCGAATTGATATTTTGCAAAACACCTTTTAAGCCGACACGAAAGGAGCCGTCAGTCATAATCTCCATACAAACATTTCAAAAGAATCAATTGGTATTCAGAAACGCGTTGTGAATTTATAAGGACTTGTTTTTCATTTCTTATAAGTAGTATTCAAAAGAATTGCTCCAAGAAAAAATAATTGCGCTGAAAGCACCTTCTATAATATTTTCATATTTCCTTTTTTTTCTTGATACAAAACTATTGTTTTTTTTATGAGTCGTAAGTTGAAATAATCATATTAAGCTTATAAGTTTAAGACACTACTTTTGACTTTTTTTAATTTGTAATTTTTTTATTGTAATAGAAAACAGAGGCATTATAATAAGCATATTATTAGAAAACATATATCTTTGGTGTGCAAGACAACTTGTATACCTTGAAAAGATAGTCAAAAACGAAGAAAGACTAAATAGTTATTATTTTCTATGAAAAGGTAATCATTGCTTCTTTCCAAAAACTTTGAGATTTAGTATAAAGATTAATAATTAATTAACATAATGATAAGATTGAGTTAGGTTTTATTACAAATTTTCATAACCCCTTGCACATTTTAACACTTCTGAGATTCATTTTCGTGAAATCCGATGTACCTACTATTACTTCTTAAAAATATTTAATCTTTAATGTCACAACACTTAATAATTTATTGCAAAACCATAATGTAGTAAGTAGAATTACATCATTATGTTCGAGTGTTATAATTGTGTTATTGTATTATTCTGTGGTTAACTTACGGATATGAATTGTATATCATTCAATCAGTACGTTTGGCAGGGAATTATTTAATCCCTCAACCCTAATAAATAGACACTAAGGAAATTTTATTGTTACGCTGTCTCACGCAATCGTCTGGCAGCCAATATGTTAATAAATTAAGAATATTAATCACTTCCATCCTAAATTTTACATCACAGAGTTCATGCCCACGAATTGATGACTGAGGTCTGCATTCGTAGTTCAAACAATAATATAGATGATTTCAACGTTAACGATCCACTTGTCTCTAGAGTGCTTTGTCTCCAAACTGCAGTTTTGTATGGATACGCCATTTTTTCGTTGTCTTTTTCTATGATTTTCAAAAACTAATTGTAATATTTTATTTCACTTATAATTATCTATCCTCAAAGGCTCAAACTAAGTAAAGCTTGTAGCTACCTAATGTAGCAACTAAATAACGGATTGACTATTTACTTACAATATGACAACCATACCGCTCAAATAAATAGTTTAGTTTTATAAACACTTTTATGATTAAACTCTTAAACAGAATGGATTTGTTCGCGTAACAAAGGAATTTCCACTGTGTCCTGTTTGCCCGTGTCAACGGGTCAACCAGTTTTTTTTTTTCAAAAAAAGTTTTTTTTCGATTTTAAAAGTTTTTTTTGGTAATTATGATATACCAGATCAAGTTGAACAACCTAGGGCTGTTGGTAGTAGCTATAACGAAATGATTGATTTAATAAAGACAATGTAAATTAAACCGTTACCTTAATTAAGAAAAATACTAGGTATTTTAATAGCCGTTTTTAAGAAACAATAAATTTTTGACTCGTCTTTATTCAGAACACATTTTTAATTTAAAAAGTTAATTGTATTTTTTTTTTGAAGAACGCGCTCCAGTTACTTGATTAGTTAAAATTATAATTAAAAATTATATTACACTGGCTTCTTTTAGTTTCAGAAATAATCAATTAACTAATCGCTCGTGGAATAACGAACGCAACTGAATATTTCACTCTCCAAATTTTCTACTTTGGCAATTTTACTGTCGTTTAAGAAACTGAATGCAATGACTTCACGTTTGTTGTCAAACTCGAAATTGAATTGACATGTTCGCAAGCAAACGCGACTTTGCGATAAAAAATTGACGCTAGATGACTTAAAAAAATGCAGATACCTACTACAGAACTAAAAGTAGCAAGTGTGTTTTGGCTCGATGATAACCCAAACACGTTGACGTCGCTTCTAAAGACTAAGTTTGTATTTTAAATGTACTCATAGTTACATAGTTAAAATTAATAATTTATATTCCAGTAAGACTGCCTAAAAATAATTAAGTATTAATTATTACCTGTTCATAAACGTTACGTATTTTATATTATTATTGTTTAAATTTAATATATTTTTGAACACTTAGACAAAATCTTCGATAAACATTTTAAGAAAATTATTGAAATTATTTTAGTAGTCCTCCATCAGGATTCCATAGACACTTGAAAATATCGTAACATTATTTAGCGGTATACATATTATTGTTCGCCAGGTTGTTAGTAGGTATTAATATCTATAGAAAAATTGTGAAGACATATTTCATGGTTTCTTAAGTACATAATATTATACATAATTATTGCGCTGCTGCGCTTAGGTGTAGGTACTGCTGAGCATTCTGGTTCTGCGGTTGTGTTGTGAGTAGAACGTTATAAATTGAATGATATATTTTTTAATAACTTGTGGATAATGATGTTGGTTGTACGATTACGCAAACCATTTGATAAGAGCATTGTTTAGTCTAACGATTGTACAATTGTTTTGTATCCCAAATAAAATAAAATAAATAAATATTGTAATGTATAGGTAGTGGTTTTGTACTTTATAAGCCGTACAGTTGATGATTTGCTAAATAAAATTGAGCTAAGTAGAGATTTAGTTAAGAAATGTAGAGTTAATCGTTAATTGTCTTAAATACAGTATCTTTATAATGCTAAAGATGATTAGTGATTGGTATGAATGCAATGTGTACACTTATTGAGTGGAAATACCTATAAATTGTACAAAATACTAAATTTCTGATGGATTGGTGAGTGACTGATTTGGGCGAAATCCAATATGTACACTGTACAAGTTTATTAGATAAAAATTCTACATTTGAATGTCATCAATTAACAATATTTCTTTCAGAATTAAAAGCATGTCCACACTATTCTGCCCTCTATTCAACCGTTGCACGTTGGAAGTAAGGCGAGTATAAAAATCGCTCCATCGCCATTCAGGATCAGTTCAAATGACTCACGAGCGCGATCCCTGCAGCGCTGTCTAACAGCTTTACCTTTGTGGCACAGCGAGAGGCTAGGCGTCGTTATTTTAGATGACTTACCAAGCGGTGATGTTGGCTTTGTGGCGGAAGCGGTTTGATTGCGATCACAAGTTAAGCAACACTCCCCATGGTAAAGAGTTTGATGGGTGACCATTGTTTTAATTAGTTCAGATAAGGAATGACTCAATGGAGGGGTAGTGAGTGCGTCAGCGGGAGAACCTAAGCGATTTCTTCAGAAATTTGTTTATGTTCTATGATGGAATGAAAGCTTATGAAATGTTCTAACTTTTATTATATACACTTAATTCATATTGCCAACTATTCTTAAATTACAAGCTCCTTGCATGTCCGTACTTACTGCTAAACATTTATTGAGAAAAGATTTTCAAAATCCAGTAATTGCAGCAATTTTATTAACTTATATGTAGTAAAAAGATAGCTTTTTGTTATACAATGTAATTTTTGGGCTACAATTGAGTATTTAATAAAATAAATAAATCAATACATGCAGTAAGGATAAGTGTAACGAATATATAAGATGCTAAGATAATAATCATGTTTATATATCACCTTCGGTCATTTTTGTTTGCGAATTTGCACTAACATTGGTCAGACAACAAACTTAGTTTATATCAAATATCGTATATCAATGCAATGTAAAATAACAAACATTTGCAGAATTTGGTTAGCGCTATCTCAACCTGTCTAACTACGTTTGTTAACACGTTGGGGCTTTATTTTTTCACCAATTTTCCAATTCTTAGTCTGAACGATAAAATAACATTACTTTTCTCGGTTGTAAGTTACGAATATAGCAGGGCCATAACCATGAACTCTTAAAACAATCTCAAAGTAGTCAAATCTGTCAGTTTTGGTATGTCATTTCATACAAAATTTGACAGAAATGATAATGTTTGACAGATTTGTGATTGTTTTAACAGTTCATGGTTAGGGCCCTGCTATTTATTTGGCAATCACTATTTTTTCTCCATTCTAGCGCTGTGTTTTGTTTTTATCTGCTTTTTTATTTGTATCACATTGCTCAGAATACCTTCTGCTCTCAGTATACTCACAACTCACGATCACTTGGATATAGCCAACACTATTCACAGCATCGAAACGAACATTTTAATTGATCCGGACTACACATCCTAACGAACTGAATATATTCAGTGAACAAACTTCAGTATTATGAATGAAACTAGAGAATTCTTTATTTTTGTTATTTCAAAATGTTAAATCTATTGAGCACCTATTAGTGAGGCAGATTTTTTCTTGATGATGATTTCTTGTAAAAGCTATTTTTAGTTTCCATAAAAAAAGAACAACAATAATTTAACACTATTTTTTGACGACCTCCGTAGCCGAGAGGCGAGCACGCCGGACTGTATATGGCGCCGCCATCTCTGAGGTTCCGGGTTCGATCCCCGGTCGGGTCAATGTGGAAAACGAACTTTTCTATATTGTCTCGGGTCTGGGTGTTGTGGTACCGTCGTTGTTTCTGATTTCTATAACACAAGTGCTTTAGATACTTACCTTAGGATCAGAGCAATGTATGTGATGTTTTCCAATATTTATTTATTAATTTATTATTTATTTACTATCATGAGAAGTAACGAACATAGTCCAATAATTTAGCAAGCTTAAGTGGGCTGGCCAAATTTGTCGCAGAACCGATGAAAGGTGGAGTAAAAGGGATCTCGAGTGGAGACCACGCCTTGACGAACTTAGTGTAGGACGCCCCCCAGCTCGATGGACCGATGACCTTAGGTAGATGGCTGGCAGTGGTTGGTTAAAAAAAGCGGGAGACCGTGCTCTTTGGTGCTCTTTGGGACTTACGTCCAACAGTGGACTGCAATAGGCTGAGATAATGATGATAAATTATAAATTAAAGGTATTTGCTAATCATAAAAACCTACTAGAGCATAAATAACGACTAGACGAACCTAAAACCTAACCTAACCAAGACTAAAGAATGACGAACTAAAAGGTGTACCCCAGACTATAACCCTATCGTAGAGTTTTATTCAGTGCCCAGAATCCTTTAAAGAAATTCTCCAAGATGCACTCCTGTTCGACTGTAATTCTATTTCCACAAATTCTCCCTATATTAGAACTAAAAACACTCAACACTGATTTAACAATTTCCTTCACGCCTTCGCTAAGTGACTTTCAATGGAACATATTGTCGGGACCGACCTTTCGGGTCTTGGGGTGGTTTTAGCATTTTTAGGGTTCACATTTGAATTGAAAATCTACGGAACCTCTCTATTTTAGTAATGTTTGTAGTATTAAGATAGTATTGTAATAGTGTTGTAAGGATATGAACACAAGACTTAAAAGAAACCCTGAGAGACTGGTACATAGTGTCATTGGAAAATCTGCTAAATACAGAAATAGTTGTGTTTCGATGTGTATTCGTATATACAAAAAAAAAAATACATGGCATTAAAAATCTTAAAATTAATTTATTTAAGACAAAATTGTATAGTTTTTTATTTGACCAAAAAATTTATGATTTAAAGAATTTATTGACCGTAAGTTTTAATTTGACTATTATAGGATTTATTTTGACAATTTTATTATATTATTCTTAATGCTTATAGTTTGACATTAATAATTTTAAATGATGTTAATTTATTTTAAAGCTTATATTTTGCTAATACAGCTAGAATTATTGATTCTTACATACTGACTGTTTGGCAAGACATGTGCACACTATTTTTTAACATATTTTATACCATGTTTTTATGCAAATAAAGAATACTATTACTATTATTACTATTAATAAATTAAAATGTAATAAAAATACACCTACAGGCCAATCTCCATTATGTAACAGGACCTATGTGAAATGACATGATCTATAGGCCATGGCATAGATATACCCCATAGTTATTCTGTAGCTCAGAGACTTACTGACGATAGAGTGCAGAAACCGATAGTAGGTACCTATCCGTCAGAAACATTTGAATGGGGATACGCATTTAGTTCATGCACTGGCAAGCAGCTGGCTTGGGATGAATGGTTGAACGAACTGATAAAGGTTGTAGGGAGCAATTTGGATTCAGGTCTTTAGATCTCCTATCAGAAAATAATGAAGAAGCGTATTCCCAATGGATGTGTAAGATCACAATTCTAAATATTAATTTTACACATACAATACTAGTAAAGTCGAAAATGATGATGTACAGAAGCCTATTTATAACGTTCCACGACCACTGAGCAACGTTAATCGGTTTTTGGTAAAGGTAGTACCTATTCAAAAGTCAGCAGCACGCAGCAGTGCTGCCGCAGCACTACTCAGTGGCGTACATTGGTTTTATTTCGAGGTAGGCAGTAGATAATTACTAATGTGTTTCATTGATAAAAATCATTGGTTTTCATCAATAACACACATTTGGAAGTACGATTTACATCATTTCATTTATCAGGTAGGCACTGTCTAATTGCCTATATGCACAGCACGCCCCTGGCACTACTGGTCCCCTTATATTCTCTTTGAGTTTGTATGATATTACATTCCGAGCTACGCAGCAATGCAGCGGCAGCACTGCTGCGTGATTACCCCACTGCCACCTCTGTCTGCTAGTTCTTTGAGCATCGAATTAATTTGTTACAAGCATCTAGAAGATTGTTTTAACCAAAACTTAGACAAACTCGGTCGGAAATCGGACGTTATTTTGCCATCCAGGGTACGTGTCTTCTAAATAAGCTACAAAAGACATACATAGGACATTTACATTATCGAATTCTTTGAAATGCTCAGTTAGAACATTCACCGGCTAATGAAATGACGCGGTTGTAATTCCTACAATTTTTTAAAAGTGAATAATCAAATTTACATACTCCAATACTAAATTAATGTCTTGCTGGTCGGCGGTTTAGTAGGCGATACCTGTGTATTTTTGCGATTTAGAATGTTATCCCATTTTAATAGTTGGTGTATTAAGGCACCAGAAACCTTCTTTTGGATCGAACATGTTTTTTTTGCATCTTATAGTTTTGTAGATACCTTTGTGTCTAAACCTCACGGTATAAAACCCTCAGTGTATAATCTTGATTCACGCTTGACCAATACATCCTTTTCTTCTAAATCCTTTTCGTGCGGCCGCAGAATCCGATGTTGGAAGGGGCGAAGGTCCATATGGGCGCTGAAATAAATTCTCTGTTTTGTTGTTATTAAAGCGGTAGTTGGTTAGGACACGGTTTCATTTCGTTTTCGCTTTGTTACTGGATTAGCCGGTTTGTGAGTCACGTTATTAGGTATTACTAAGAAAAACAGAGTTTCGGAATCAAATACAATGGAAAACGAGATTAACGAGAAGAACATTATTTCTTCAAAAATAATTATTTTATTTTTACTTTATGTACTTTTAGGTACTACCTAAGTACATAGAAGTGTTAAACTACAAAATTGGTAATAGTACAAGTTTCACTTGGTACAAGTAAGTTAAATTATAATTATCACTAAACTAGCAAATAACAAAAACAGTCAAGTGGGCGCTAAAGAACCTTCATTACGCCAGTCTTACCCAAAATTAACTTTTTTTATTTTAATTATTGGACAACATCACATACATTGCTCTGATCCTAAGGTAAGTAGCTAAAGCACTTGTGTTATAGAAATCAGAAACAACGTCGGTACCACAACACCCAGACCTGAGACAATATAGAAAAGTTCGTTTACCACATTGACCCGACCGGGGATCGAACCCGGAACCTCAGAGATGGCAGCACCATATTATACAGTCCGGCGTGCTCGCCTCTCGGCTACGGAGGTCGTCAACTTGTTTTTTGTTTTAGTATAAATATTTCTGTAATAACTAAGAAGGTGTATTAAATAAAAAATGTGTATGACCATTATTATCTACCGACGGATTAGCAAGCTAAAGTGGCAGTGGGCGGGGCATATAGCACGTAGAACTGACGGCCAATGGGGCAGAAAGGTTCTAGAATGGAGGCCACGTACCGGCAAGCGCAACATGGGACGTCCACCCACAAGGTAGGCAGACGTCCTGTTAAAGGTTGCTGGAAGCCGCTGGATGCAGGCCGCGTGGAACCGGCCAATATGGAAGTCACTGGGCGAGGCCTATGTTCTGAAGTGGACGGCCTGTGGCTGAAATAATGATGATGATTATTATCTTATTAGTTTGTAAGAAAAATACAGGGTGTAAAAAAAGCTTAACGAAGCCTTAAACCACGAATTATATACATAAAACCAAGTAGAATGCAAATAAAATAATTGCTGGCAAATGACTTTTATTTTTGGGTATCAAAAAAAATAACTTATTTCTAACCCGCAATGTATAACGCACACGCCACAGAAGAAAGATGTACTGAAAATTTTTACCATGTTTCTTTGTAAAAAAGTTTAGTATTTTTAAATAGAAGTCAATTTTGTAAAAATCTTTGAATAAAAAAAAAATTACTTTGACTGTCAATAACTCGGTAACCCGTCATTTCCCAGGTATAGTGTAAAAGAAAAAAATGATCGTAATAATACGTAGAATATGTGGTATTCGGCTTCGTTAAGCCTTTTTTTACACCCGATAATTTTTGTTTCCTTGAGAAAGAAGCATTAGCAAAATAAGGGGCATAATACAATCTATTCTTGATATTAACCCATACAGCAATATAAGACAATATCCGAATTGAGATCGTCAACATTTTCTGCTTAACGATCTCGTAAAACGTTGATGGCATCCAGTTTCATGATTAAATAGATGATAAAAAAAAAAACATTGGGTCTCTCTCGATAGTAAAATTTTAATTGGTCGAACAGTCGTCATTTCGATTGGAATATTAGAAAAGTATTATTGATCGATTTCGCTTTTATGGCCATTCTATATTGCTTTAACTTACTAAGGGCTAAGTCTATTCAGAAAGTAATTTGAAGATCTAATAAATAGGGAATGAAATACCATTTAGACATTCGGAGAATAATTGGCAAAGTTCGCTGACTGAATAATACATTTCCTTTATTTTTCTGAAGGACTTTTTGTTACGGTCTATTGATCAACGAAGTGTTTTAATTAGATTTCGAATACTTTATGAACAGTAATATAAATCACTAACTTATTTCAAATACTGTGAAAATTAAATGATTTAACAACTTCTTCCTTGGCCACTATCTACAAAATTTAAAAACAAGTATAATCTTAATTAAATAAAATAAATAGTATTTTTATCTTCGAGTTTTAAAAGACCCGTTTTAAGTTAGTCGCTACATTTGATACTACGTACGGACGCTTCTGGGCGGAGCTAGGCTGGTTACAACCGTAACCATCACATTCCATGTACAAAGGGCCGAATTTGAGTCTAAGTTAAAGTCAAAGTCATTTTTCCAGTGTAAGGGCTATCTTACACACGTCTCAAAAATATAACTTAGCCCTACGGCGGCGCAACAAACTCAGTTACCTTAGTCAGCCTGATTTTATTACAAGAAATAGAATTACAAGACATGTAAGTGCGAGTTAGGCAGGTTATAAAGTCCATGCACTCTTGTCATTCAAGTAATCTTCAACTTTTTGAAGGGAGGGTGTTAACTTCTAAACTAGGGAGTCCAGTCTTTTACTCGTACCGTTGTTACCAGTCGTAAAGTAGTAAATAAAATAAAAATGTTACCCTTACAACACTGATAAGAGTGTTGTAAGGGTGACAAAATTTATTTATTACAGGAAAACCAGGGTTTATACAATATTAAAATACATCAATATAGCATCTATTAAACCACTTATAGGTCTTCACAAGTAGCGATAATCTAGGAATTAACAAAACATATCAAAACATAGCTAAAACTTAAAAAGTAGATCAACATTCAGAGCCTCACACTTTTATAATGATAAAATAATAAATCAAATTTAAAAAAAGCGCTCACTTAACTGCCGCCTCACCGCACTAACACTGGTATGGTAAATGTCCAACTTGCCATCTAAAATAATTAGTTTAAATAAAAATGTTAATATAAAATAATGTAGTATAAAAATGTTTAGTTACTAGCCTTACAACAACCTTTCACCAATCCACCAATCCGCATGCGGGCCCGTGCGATGGAGTATGTGTCAAACTACCTTGTAGAACGTAAATACGTGCTGAAAATTATCAAATACATTACAGTAAAAAATAGTTTGCATATTAAACATAATTACTTAATTAATACAAAAACTAAATTAATTAAAATTTTATAAAGTGGAAAACTTAATTAAATAAAATATGATGAAGTTCAATGTTTTAGGTAAGTATTAAATTGAAAAAGCATATTATTACTTTAAGATATTAATTACATAAACATCTTTAGGCACTAAAAAAAGGTTTGACTTATTTTCGGTTTGGGTTTTTGGGCAATTTTCCACTATTTTATATAAGTATACTTAATTTATTTTGTACACCTTAATTTAATCAAGCGATATCAGTCGAGCATAACTTTTATCGTGCCTCCCGAAGCACGGAGATGCTCGTGATAAATTTCACTAAATATGATCGGAATAGTCACCCATCCACTCACAACCGCGGCGTAGGTTGCTTAAAGCGCTACCACCACTGAGCTACGAGCAACTCTAATAATAATGATATAGGTAGGTGCATAATAATTTTAGCTATTTAACATTGAGAGATCAGTAGGCCTATTCTACTAAACTTACAACTCGTAAACGCAACTATTGACGAAACGCAACTAATCATCAAGTTTCGTATTCTACTAATTCACGTTGTCGATCGGTCGCGCGCACTACGTTCTGTAAAAATCATTTAAAAATTACCTCGATCACTTTGACACTGAACTGACAAAAGAACATAGACTCTATTTTGTTACTGAGGAGGTTCACATTACTTATCTCTGGTGAGTGAGTGTAGTGTCAAAGTGATCGAGGTTTCGTGACCGATCGAAACGTGAGCCGAAACTCTACTGATTAAGAATTAGTAAAATACGAAACTTGACGTTTAGTTGCGTTTCGTCAATAGTTGCGTTTACGTTTTATTAGTTTACTGTAGTAGAATCGGCCTACTGTGCAAAGGTCAAACCCAAATATCCTGGAACCTAACCTTTCTTTATAAAACCCCCAAAGTAGAGGTAACGGGACCTTATTCCTTCCCATTAAGGCATCAACACTAAAACACGTATTACCCCGTCCTAATAAACCTGGAGCAGTAAATCTTTGGTACTCGTAAAAGTACAGCTTTACGATGCGTTTACCGCGGAACGCACGGAACCCTAATACGTCCAAATCCGGCCCTGGCAGGGCTTGCAATTAAGAGCACTCCAGATTATGTTTATTGATATTTTTACGGCAGATCCGGATAATGAAGAAATCAGCGCCTAATTGTGCGAGCAGAACACGAATTCTTATGAATACTATGCTATTGTTACAATTTATGCACTTAACATTGATATTACGAGTATGAGGAATAAAGATAAATAAATTAAAAGAAAAAAAAAACTTTAAAAAAGCTTTTATTTAAATGCTCTAAAAAGAAGAAAAATAAGTTTTAGTAATAAAATTTTCCTTTTAAATTTTAACTATAAACTTACAACCTCATTATACACAAATTATGGTCATTAAAGCGTGTACATTGTGGAACAGGCCCATTAAAGATGAAAATAATGTTCAAAGATCTTAACAATTACGATAGGTTAACCTGACGTTAATTATACACAATCATAACTATTCTTGACATGGTAAGAGGTAAACGGCAAAATGCGCGCGAAGGCCGCGAACGTCCGCGAACGCGAATAGTGAAGCCCATTCGCATATTCTTCGCGGCTTTGCGCAAAAGAGCCGCGAAGCGCAGAGACGGCGCGAACTTGCATTGACTCCACATTCGCACTCCGCGAACATACCGCGAAGCTCAGTTTAGATTTTTGAATTGACGATTTTTATTGAAAGGACTCGCTTAGAAATTAATAAAAAAACCGGCCAAGTGCGAGTCGGACTCGCGCACGAAGAGTTCCGTACAATTATCTATAAAAACGGCAAAAACAACACGTTTGTTGTATGAGAGCCCCCTTAAATATTAATTTTATTCTGCTTTTTAGTATTTGTTGTTATAGCGGCAACAATAATACATCATCTGTAAAAAATTCAACTGTCTAACTATCACGGTTCATGATAGACAGCCTGGTGACAGACGGACAGACAAACAGACAGACAAACCACAAAATAGAAAAAATACAGAAGGTCCACTCCCGCCGTTTTCGAAAACAACTGCCTGAATTGGGCTGACTGCCTAGGGTTGCTATTCTGATTTTTTAAATAAAAAGTGTGCTTTATTACATCGATAAAACGATTAGTTTATTCATTAATCTTATCATACGTCTAGGCCTAAATGGGAAGACAGAGCAATAATTACTCTCCCCAACTCGGCTTCTTCAATGACTGTCGTTTTTAACAGCGGCGGCAACTGCGTGCTGTTAGAAATTATACGTACTAACTACAAACCTTACTGTTATGACATATACTGACGTGTTTATCCTAGCAACGACAATGAAAAAATAATAAATCAATGAATAATTTAATATGTTTATTATCTTTTATTTAACGCTTACCTAAAACACTGGTGTTATATCAGTGATGATTTAAGGAAATTTTAAAAGCTCATTCCTGCTGAATGTTTAATGAAATGAATGAATATCGCTATCAAAACTTATCTTTACCCTTTACTACTTACTTACTTTACTAACAAGAGAAAACCAAGACCCAGTTTTATATACCTTTTAAAATTATTTGGAAATTTGAAGAACGAGTAATCACAATTTTGTGTTGTATTCCAATCACCTAATCACACTGCAGCAGTAATAAAAACGCATATATCAATTTTTCGCATGTAACAATGATCAATACGTAGTAATCTGTCGTGAGTGACAGTCCGCTGTAGTACTGCCCCGGATCGTCCGAGATTGCATGTAAACACAATTGTCAAATTTCAAATTGTCAATTGTTACGATTTTGACGCTTAGTTCCGAGTGGCCTATCTGTCTAGCGTGCCGCCGCTATACGTAATTTGTGGACAAACAGACAGACAGACAGACGGACAGCGGAGCCTTAGTAATAGGGTCCCGTTTTACCCTTTTGGGTACGGAACGACGAAAAAAATGAGAGTAACGTCTACGAATTAGACTGAAATATAATTTCTCGAATATTATCAGGTGGAACCTATTTTATGTAACGTCTATATCGATAAAAGTGGCGAACTTTGCGCGAAACCAACGCGAATTAGTTGCGAGTGTAGAGTCTTGGTTATGTTCGCGGAAACTTCGCGCCGCGAACGTCGCGCGCGTTTCGCAGTCTAAGTCTGGAGAGCACTTTAGTTTTTTTGACGGGAAAGTTTTTTTTATCTCATAGAAAAAGTGTCTTTATTTGAGCAACATTTTTTTTCTTATGATATGAGTATTAACTTCGTTATCTATAACAATGTGTTAAAATATGAGATTTGCAGGTTCATCATCATCATCATCTCAGCCACAGGACGTCCACTGCTGAACATAGGCCTCCCCCAGTAACTTCCAGATCGGCCGGTTAGAAGCGGCCTGCATCCAGCGTCGTCCTGCGACTTTTACCAGGTCGTCTGCCCACCTTGTGGGTGGACGTCCCACGCTGCGCTTGCCGGTACGCGGCCTCCATTCAAGAACCTTTCTGCCCCATCGGCCGTCAGTTCTACGTGCTATGTGCCCCGCCCATTGCCACTTTAGCTGGCTCATCCGTATAGTAGCAGGTTCAGCTACGGATTAAGACATAACTTGAGTCGAGTGCGGATAATTTTATTGAACAAGAAAATAGTTTTGTTAAGTTGTTTTGGAAACGCTGTGCAAAAAAGCCGGCTCACTCTTGCGCCGAGTACGTGGCAGCCGAAACTATTTTCTGAACGCCATCGCCGACAGTGGGGACTGTCCACTGTTCGAGCACCATGAGGCCCACCATGATACTTACTTCAGTGTTTTAATGATGAAAATCAGTGATTTTTATCAATAACACACATTTGTAAGTATCTACCTATTGACCTCATTTCAATTACAAGGTAGGCACTGCCTATAATAAATAAAAATAATATAAAAAAGTAATTAAGTTTTAATGTAACTAACATTTGGATCACTATAGTCCGATAAATAAACAATTTTTTATTTATTTATTTATAAATCCCCTCCGCGCCACCAGCAAGCCGTTGGTCCGCCTAGCCCGCGGCCTGCCTACGGTCCTACGTCCAGTTCTACCTGCCCCATCTTCTGCCGACAAATACCTACAGCCCCCACTTACATCTATCAAACTAACCATAGTGCCAAATTGTTTTTTTTTTATTTAAAATAAATTGAGAAAATTTACGGCTTTGTGGTACTTTTGATTGCACCTCAGTCACCTGCATCAACTAAACACAGTAAAATCTGTTTTTTTTTTTACTGTTTTGGGTTTTAAATTAGCGTCATTAAAACAAAACACTGTAACGCTATTCATATTCGTACTGTAACGCTAGCTATGTGTACATACCGTTTTATTAGTAAGGGGGTTAGTGCCCTAAAACCAACAGATATTATGTAATTCATTAAGCGGGTAGCTCATCCGCGGTGTCCCCTGTCACTTTATACCCCGCAGGATGCGGGTCCCTAATTTTGGGCTAATGTCAGCTTAATAATTTATATTTAATTTCTCTTTACTTTGGGATAGGCCTCTATATTATATGCCTATTAGAAGTCACTTCAATAGCTTCATGGTTAGCTTAGTACAGAGAAGGCTGGTGATGGAATAATTATTAGATCTATACGATCTATATAAAATGTATCACTTTTTTACCAAGAATTAAAAAACTGGGCTAATGAAAATGTGGTTGTAAATTAAGTACTCCATATCTATCAGTTGGTAGGTAAGTCTACAAGCTAAATTAATTGTTTTATACTTTGATTTGACAAACTATGTTTGTTCTTTAGAGGTTATCAGCTCTTTGGATATACCTTGAGCAGCTGTCTGTGATGCTTTTGGACGTAGAATAAGAATTTAATCACTTACTTTCAAGAAAACATGGCGTTATCATTTAGAACAATGTTGATGTTATTTTTACTGTCTATAAGAACATAGATCAAGTGTGGACTGTGGAGAAGCAAATTATAACCAGCTACGTCAACCAAAGATCTATTGAATATTTTTGAAGAAAACCCTATTTTGTCAGTGCCGTACAATTCCTTGTTATAATAATATATGAGCGTCACAACAAGGAAGGACGAGTCTTCACTTTGCAAATTGATTATTTGACAAAATAAGCCATCGTTAACCAGATTGCTACTTCATGCAATATACTTAAGCACCTACGTATTTGAATAATCCACTTTCTTTCACGACACAACAAAAAGGAAGTCAATCTTGCTACTTGACGAAGAAGAGGGAGGTTATTAGCTCTCGACCATTCATCCATAATCAACTTATACTAAAGAACCAGGGCCGCTCTACCAATATCAATTTATTAATTGTAATTAGCGAGACTTGAGTCCGGCCCTCGCAACTGCCGGTCTTCTCAGTAGCAACGGACTCCCCGAGAGCATCACTGTAATTTTAACCTATAAGAAAACTTGAGCTGAAAACTAAAATACCGCGATTCAGAGTGAAAGACCTGATTGGTTGAAAGCAAGTAAGCGTAGAGGTTCCACTCATTGAACACCGCGAATCTACATCAATCGGAACATAATTGGCTGTATTAATAAAACATTGTGTTGGTAATTACTTTGTTCTTGCTCATGTGGAAAGTAGAATTTCCATTTTTAGAATTGGTTTACAATATTTGGAACACAACCGGATTTGTAATGAAATACCTACTTGTATAAAAATATTCGCAATTGATTCCAGATTTTACTTACAACTTATATATTAGGACTAAGCTGCTCTAAGTAGGCTTAAATAACTTTTTACTATCATTTAAACTTTGACCTATGTTTAGCAGTGTCGTCCTCTGGCTGAAATGATGATGATTAAACTTGATTATAAGTCAAGACAGCCAATATTTCATAATGCTACAGTATTTCCTTTAAACATTACATGCCCCTGAACAAAATTTAAAAGCATTTTTTTGTACTTTGACAGTAAGTTCAAAAGTATACCATATTTTTTTGGTAATTTTCACCAATTGGGATACTAATCATTGCAGTCGTATGTGGGTTCATTTTCTATGAATCGTGATTCGTCTTTAATCTCAGAAAAAACTAAAATTAATCGTCAGAAGCAGTATAAATTTTAATAATGAATTCACTCGAGTGCGAATTCTTTAATCTTTCAACACTAAGTTATGAGAGCATTTAATGTCTGCAGCATAATTATTAAGTATTAGTGTAATCATTTATTATAATGCTGGGGCTTCACCTGCTTCTAGTGTCGTTATTTAGTGCTCTATTTGACGTAATACGCAAGTGTTGCCGGTCTTTGTGCGCTAGTTTGCTTTAATAACATTAGACGTTAGTCGATAGCTCGGACCGCGGTAACTTTTGACACATCAAAGGGATTAAGCGGGCGTTTAGTGCGTTGTTGTGGCTACACCTACTATACTAAACATGTTAAAACACGGTCACATTCAAAAACTCTTTGTGAAATAAATGTTAAAGTGCATAGTTATTAAGTTAGGATGGAGTAGACAAAATAATTAAAGTATTGAGTTCTTGGAAGCGTTTTATTTTATTTCAAAGACACACTCACAGATCACACGCTAACTAAGTCGTTAGACGCTAGAATCAAACGTCAAATAAGTGTGCGCACTTAGCGCGTAGCTTAATGCTTTAATTTAAATAACGCTAGTCATGCCTTTATTTGAACGTTAGGCGTCACGCAGGTGAAGCCCCAGCATAAGAGATACCAAGTTATCTAGTCATAGGCTTAAGTATATATCAGAGCAAATTAATGTCTGCGAGTAATCTCTTTTACTGGAGCTACGAGAAGATAACTAATTACTTTACGGCACTATTGAGATGTAGCTATTCATATTGGTCTAGCAATTAAACCTAATTGTAAATGATTTATAAATTCTGGCTTCGGCGATTAATTTCTTTGGAATCACACCATAAAGGTTGATGGGTTTTTATTAATTAACTTACATTGTACTTTTATGAAAGCGTCTTAAAATCACTAAATTAATTAAGGTATGTACCTAGATGCGAGTACTAATTAGAACTATAAAATATCAAGTATTTAAAAAGTGTAAATATATTTTTTACTGGGTATTTTAGTATCTACACACACATTAAATTTAGTTTGTCTGCATTTAAATGGACAAGGAGAGCGTTACAAAAGTTTAAAAAAATGCGAAAATACATTTTATTTTGAATTTTTCAATTGTACTTTTCCAGAGCAATCGTAGTAGAAATTAAACTTAATTCTTAGAATTTAAGCAAAGAGTTTAATGTGATAGTAAGTGATGGCGTCTACCCTATAAACCAACGAAGCGAGACGTCAACAAACAGACACACGGCGTAATAAATAATTAAAATAAGACTGCGCGTTTACAGCTTTCTCTATATATCACACACGTTACGGCTGGAGGAAATTGTAAATAAGTTCCCCAAGGCTGGTTATGTCGCAGTCAGACAGTTCTAGGATTATCTTTTAAAGCCTTCTGTACTATCTTGGCCTGATAAATACTCGTATCTAAATAAATATCCAGACAACAGAGCTTGCTAATTTATTAGTGACAATTAAATATCAATTTGAATCCCGTTGTAATTGAAAGACTTCAATTTATGAATTCCAAATGTGTAATTGTTTGACACGTTTGGTATTGCTACTATATTAAGTCATAATTTAAGTCTAAAATTAGCAGCAGAATACCAAGCGTCAAACAATTACAATGAGATCCAATTGATATTTAATTATTTATTAAATAAAGTATTTTAAAATAAAAGTAAATTTGAGCCTTTTTAAAAGATCACTCGTTTGAATAATTGGAAATAATGTAAAATAATCATTTTACCTTTCTAAAAGATATTTGTCTTTTCGTTGTCTTTTTTCAAAAAACACTTCATTCGATATTATAAAAAATCCTGATTTAATACTCTACCTGCAACGTTGATGCTCGTGTATCTGAATAGCAGCCTGAAACGGCGAGTGTTTTCAGGGCGTAAAAACGAAATTGTTTTATGCGCGCATCGTAAAACGACGTCAGCTTTGGGCTTCGGACGGCATGCCGTATGACGTTCAATGAGGTGGATTACGGTGGGAATTAATGGAATCGGCATTATTTGAATTGAAAATTTTAATGTTTATATCTCACATTCCACACACCTTCAGACTTTTAATATAGTTACTAACACCCGTATTTATAAATAAGTAATTACTTGTTGCTTAGCAACAACGTAGAAAAGTCGTGACTTCTGCAAAGAATAGGCTAGTTGACACCACCAATCAATTGACATACTTTTTATATGCTGTCATAACGCACCTCTGCCTTATAATTTGTATGCCGATAGCAAGCTTTGACGTCATTGTTTACCGGACTCAACTGCCTAACTTTTTATTGGTTTTAAAGCAAACAAAAATCAGATTCTTCGAATATATGATAATATAACAGGTTATCGGGCCTTAAATAAGGTGTCAGATTTAATAAATAATGTCTTAGAATTCTTTATGATTGGTGTCCACAACCCTATTCTCATCTTGAGTTCATGTTCATGTTCATCATGTTCTCAATGCTCAAGTAAAGAAAAAAGCGTCTATCACAATTCTTACTTGTGTCTAATACTTTAAAAATTAATTGCTTAAGGAAATACTTTTATTTAATCAAGTAATTTCTTTTACTTGTCTATAACGTGCTATAACGTTGTCACAGGTGTAAAAAAAATCCCGTTTCTGTTAGAAAAGGTATACCAGATACGCGGAAGTCTGCTTATTATTTACATTTTTTAGCGATTGCCATCAGAGCGAAAACTCTAAGATATTGAGAAAAATTGATCACGGCTAAACATCCATGGCCTTACTACAAAAAGATAGACTATGTTTTAACACTTGTCTAAAGATTAGTCAACCAATTAAAAATGTTTGTTGATAACATTTCTCGAATGTCTGATGTGTCAACATTTCAAATTGGTTGACTAATTAAAAACAAGTGTTATCTTTTTTGTAGTAAGGCCACCAGTGTTTTACAATGTGCAGGTTTTTCTCACGGGTGGTAAAGATCAGCACATTAGGAACATGTTGTGATGGAAACTTACATTTTAGGGGGACTCCAACTGATGAACAATCCTAGCTTTTGCTCGTAAATAAACCTTCTTTTAAAAACTGAAAAATTTTGGCTTTTTGCCAGCACTAATATTGATACTTTAGCTTTTTACCGATGCTCATTTTGACTCTAATTCAAGGTAGATAATAAAAATCAATATGTTTTTATTTTAAGTTCAAATCTTATCTCTTTGTAATAAGAGTAAACAATTTCTGAAACAGAAATATTATTTTTAGAGTCAGAATACATTGTTCTTCCTAAATTGGCTTTCGTAACCATATTCCCTGCAGCTCACAAACTGTGTTTCTCCAAAACTATTTTCCACAAGAAATAATATATCCACAATACACAAAAACAAATAACATATACAACACTACCTTCGAAAATAAATTGGGTGGAGAAAAGTATTCAGATATCTAAAGGAAAATAATTCCAGTAAAAAGATTACGTTATAGCAAGAGAAACCGAAACTTTGTATGAACTGCTTTGAATATAAACAGTGCCGGAATTCAAATAAAAATAAGCGAGACGAGTCAGTACGGGGCAATCTTTTTCTCTGAGTTCCACCCCTGGATTTATTCACACCGTATCGTATTTATTTTGAAAACATGTTTTTAAATTTCTGTTCTGTAAAGGTTTTTAAATTTTCCTTAATTGGTTTAGAACAGTTACTGCCCATCCCGTCAAATATGCCTATTACCGCATCATTATCATTTCAGCCACAGGACGTCCGTTTCTGAACAAAGTCATCCCGTAGCGACGTCCTGACTGGCCAGTTCGAAGCGGACTGCATTCAGCGACTTCCTTACCTTTACCAGGTCGTCTGTTCACCTTGAGGAGGTCCCACGCTGCACTTGCCAGTATGTGGCCTCCATTCCAAAACCTTTCTGTTCCATTGGCCGCCAGTTCTACGTGCTTGGTATGTGCCCCGCCCACTGCCACTTTAGCTTACTTATCCGTCAGGCTATGTCAGCAACCGCATGGTCATGATTAATAAGTAAACAGAAGTGAAATAATTTCGGGTTTTTCACAGGTTTAACAAAGCTTGGGTTGTCAAGGATTTCATTGCCACCGCCTTTCATTTATATTTAAGCACAAAAGTTGTTGTACTTTTTTTGCTCAATAACACTACGGTGTGACACGCAGTTTTCTTTTTCGCTAGCCACTAGCTCCGCTTGAAACGTAAGACTCAAACAAACTTCCAAGTTACCCATGAACTATTGCTCTAGTCTCCAAAACGTTTATTCTAGAAGATGTCGTATAGTTGTGAACTAGTCGTCCTTTTTTCTTAGACGTTTTCTTTGTGATGGTTGTAAGTACGTCTCAAGAGTTTATTTTTTATTAGGTGTGTAAGGTTTCACTTATACATTTATGCACTTCATCATTTTTCAAATATTTTCTTCTGGTTCGGTTGTCAATACTGATTTTAGACAGATACTAACCAAGACGACGAGAGGTGGAGCAGGAAGGTTCTCGAATGGAGACCATGCTTAGGCAAACGTAGTGTAGGACGCCCCCCGGCTAGATGGACCGATGACCTGAAGAAGGCAGCTGGCAGCGACTGGATGCAAAGGGCGGGAGATCGTGCGCTGTGGCACTCCTTGGGGGAGGCCTATGTCCAGCAGTAGACTGCAACAGGCTGATATGATGATGATGATGATGACTAACCAAGACGTGGCGTGCATTGGAAGAAGCATTTAAGTTCTAATAGTCGACTGATGTGAGGTAATTATGAGGGCCCAGTCACGAGAATAAACAAAGATACATGTTCATTACTCGTGACTGTACAAGCCCTTATTTGATACCTAACTGATCTCGACTGCGATCACCACCACGCCAGCAGATTGATTGGCTTGAATTGTTTGAAGCTTCATGACGTAAGTTATCATTAAATTGGACGAGAGAGAGAGCGAAACAGAATCCCTACTACGAAAGTGGACATTAGGACGTATTAACCTAATTATTTGAAAATTACCATCACTTGTGTCTAATCTTTGCCTATTTATAAACAATTGAAAACGGTTGGCTCTTTTACCCGACTAGTTTGAAATGTTAGTATTTAATAAAATGATCGATACAAGTGCTGGTAATTTTAATTTATTAGGGCAATAGTAACGTTCAAAAAAACAAAACATTTTCGTGGTAGCCCTTCTGGTGAGGTGCACTACATTAGTACCGTAGTATTAGTTGCCACAGTCCATCAAATAGGCCGCATTGAGATGGCCACGGGTATAATCCTATCGGTGACACCTGCGCCACTGGCCGTAACTCGAGCGTCCGTCCGCCGCGACAGGCTTATTGTTGTTGGGTGACAGCTGGCTGATTTGCTGGATTTGGGGTGATTTATGAGATTATGTGGCTAAGTAGAAAGTGGAATGTAATGTGCAGTTAAGAATTGTATTAAAATGTATACATAGTTGAGTAATTTATTTATATCTAAGCAATTAACTACCCAGGATTTCACTTTTGTTTCAAGCAAACTTCAGGGATAACCATGAATTCTTAAAACAATCTCTTATCTGTCAAATCTTGTCAAATCTGTCAAATGACGTTCGAAATTGACAGATTAGAGATTGTTTTAAGAATTCATGGTTACAAGAGTTCATGGTTATTGTTAACCGGGTAGGCCTGCCCATTACTTATAGTTCACTTGAGAACTATTTTTCTCTAAAGAACGTTTGTCAGCTATGCAAGCGATGTGGCCTGACTAATTCCTTTTTAGCTTTATAATGCAAAGAAACAATATTTCTTGTCTGTTGTTCTTTTACCGTTATAGATAGTTATTATTTAAAACTTCAATACTACCAATAAGTACTTCCAATTGTGCTTTTTTAAAACAATTGAAATATTTGATCTCATCAATAACAGGTACCATTGTTCAACAATAAACATGCTATTGATATGGCTATTGGTTTCAAACTTTTTGAGGTTAACATCGAAAGACAAAACTGTCGATCGTTTTGAAATACGTACTGTTAGAGAATAGCCCCCCAAATAGACAGCAACGTGACGTCACGCTAGTTCGCAAATCGAACTGAAGTATAAAATGAAATATAAGTACCTACAGCCATGTTTGTGAGCAGGTGGCTCGGGTAGGATTACCACGGTCAAGCCAGCGTTCAAACAAAGGACTGACGTGTCCGGTTTTAGAGGTATGAAAATGTGTTGGTTATATTTTTCTTTAGGACAAAAAATTTACAATAATTGTAAAAACACTTATTCCTAAAACTAGTGACTTAAACGTATTTAATTCTTAACCTATATGGCACTATTTCTATCAATACCCTAGATAGGAACATATAGGTTGTATTGATACCTACGTTTTGAATTATTAAATTGTGAATGTTGTTTATTTTTCTTTGCTGCATAATGCGTGTACATTTGTTATGTGATCGCAGTCTTATGATTCAGATGTTATCTGATTACAGTTGTTGTGACTCCAAATATATGTCGTTACAATAAAATGAAGAAGTTTAAACGGCGATAATTAATTCAAATACAATGAAATGTCCAAAATTTCCTACATCACTGTCCAGTAACTGTGCACCTGGGAAACGTCACACTCCGCTCATTGTTCCAAAATGCCTACTTATAACAATAGAATGAAAATTCCTTGAAAACAATGAACCTGACAAAGCAGTTCTACGATACAATAGCTATATAAAGTAGGTTCAATATACACAGAAAACATTTTATAATACATAGTATTACAATTACAACCTAAAAGTATTTTTAAAGACGAAAAAGAGTGAGCGAATGTATAACTCGAACTTTATTTGTGTATTTTAGTGTGAAGCTCTCCACTAGACAATAATAATTTAAAACGATTTATCTGGTGTGGCTGTGGCTGGTATAATGACATTCTGCCCTGACCTACAATGACCCTAAAATCTGTATTATGAAATGATACTTAAGCATGAATCTAGTCTTGAAACTATATTTGACACGTCGCGATTTCCGTTAACATATAATGGCACTGTCGGTTCGGCAGTGTTTGTCAAATAACGAAGCCGAAGCATCTACTACATTGCATCCAACAAATACGGTTTTGCCGCCCGTCTTTGCCACGAATACTAATGTGTTAAGCAACCTTTAGTGCCTTTAACGCTTATCAAACTCGCCCGGTGTAGCTTAAAATCAGTTTTTTTTCTCTTTGATGTTAAAAGCATTAGCTTAATTAAGTAAAGCCTGTCCCAGACAGACGCGGCCTGAGGTGGCGGCCGTGGCCGCGGCCTGTTTTGTAGTAGGAAAGTCTTAGTACTATTCAAACCCACGCGGCTTGCACGCGGCCAAAGCGCGGCTAGCCGCGGCCGCAAGCTCCGCCTACTTTCCGCTCAACCGCGGTCGCGTGGACTGCGGCGCGGACAGTTGCAATTTTTTACAACTAGCCGCAGCGGCCAAAGAGCCAACAAAATAACAGTTTTGTCTTCTAAATCATTTAGACGTCTATCCCCGATGACGAGTAGTCAAGAAATTACTAAGATAATTAGTGAATTAATAGTGGCTGGATCCACGGCCCGCGGTGAGCCGCCACCTCCGGCCGCGTCTGTCTGCAGGGATAGGCTTAAACGTGACGATGTAGTGATTTACTTTGCACGCTTGAGTGGTCCTTCTGGATCTAATTTGTTTGTTATACAGCATATAGACTGTAGGGTTAGCTACAATTCAATCTTATGCTTATAAAGATTAAGTAATATTTTTTTGGCATGGTATTACAAAAAGAGGCAAGAGCTTCGTATTTCAACGCAGGTCCCATTCCCGCCATACTATAGGATGGTATTACAATACAAAAAAAGTAGGTCACATTTTTGTACTCTGCATTTGGTATACACTCATTCTTAAAGATTTCCATAACGCGTTTTCCAAGTCGTAGTTACGACTCAAAAACACAAAGCACTGTATTGCAGCTTCCTTATCTTTTGAGATAAGTTCGCTACTTTATCTTTGACATATCACTCTTTGATGTTTATCTGCATAAACTACATGACGACAAAGGTCTAGAACTTTAAATATTCAAGAGACATGCATTTGGGGCGAATTCAGATGAAAAACTTTGAAGTCTTGGAAGATACTAAATAGTAACTTAAATAAGCCAAAACACAATTAATTCAATGATTTTAACGAAAGTTACGTGCTTGGATTTTATTTCACGACTGAAGTATATGAGGCAAGCAAGACTCCGACCACTCGTGCTTTTCATACGAATATATACGAAAATCACCACATTTTACGCAGAACAAACATCAATCTGCCATTCAATTATAAATGGGATGAAATAATGGCTCTTTTAAATGATGAAAATCACATTATGAGATCCAACCGGCTTAATCGAACTCTTAACAAAGTGTTCGGCGAAATGGAAAGAGGTTAATGAGTTTAAGTATGGATTCATTGTTTGTTATTTTCAATTTAATATTGTTTTGACCTTTTGGTTGGGTTTTAAGTGGGTAATTCCTTTAATAATTTAAAATCTATCAAGTTACATTAGATATATATTTCATAATAAAACCCTTTAAGGAAATATGTTTTACTTGCTTAATTATGCAGGGCCATAACCATGAACTCTTAAAACAATCTCAAAGTTGTCAAATCTGTCAATTTTGGTACGTCATTTAATACAAAATTTGACAGAAATGATAATTTTTGACAGATTTGGGATTGTTTTAACAGTTTATGGTTAGGGCCCTGGTCCCTCATGCTTCCAAGTCCGTTTCCAAAAGACAGAGAGTGTCCAGTGTGAGTTCTTCTTTTCAACAATGGAAAAATTGAAGCAAGGTCTTATGGTATTTGGCTGCGACCTTCAAGCACATTATCATCACCTTATTTTTCTATGTTAATCAGAATTTAATAGTAAATTAATTTGGAATAGGCCTTCTGATGCTAAATTAAAATAGAGGTATACATGTTTTTTTATTGAAATTAATGATTTGATTATAAGGAAGATTCTTTTTAAACAAACTATAAGGTCAAGGGGTGTAAGGGGCGCCGACCTACATCACACGGTGCCCAAGTCAACCTCTCCTGCACGCGGTACACCCTGCTATCTAACGAACGCGGCTCTGACGACAAACCGACTGATGGCGGGATAACCATCACAACTCGAGCGTAGCAATTAAATACACAGACCGGCGTGGCAATTATGGGCAAACCCCTCCAAATATGTCGACACAGAACGGACCACGGCCCCTAGTTCCCGGCCGCCCTGCTATACCTGACCACGGCAGCGGTCATGGTAAGTGCAGGGAAGGGGGTGCAAAGAATCCCCGGGTTACGGAAGGTCGCCATAAACAACTGACCCTGGCAACGTACAACGGACGCACGCTACGGCTCGATGAACACCTTGCACAACTGGAAGAGGAACTCGGACGGATAAGGTCGCATATTCTTGGGCTATGTGAAGTCCGAAGAGAGGGGGAGGACACCGTAACCCTTGAATCGGGCCACCTTATGTACTACCGAGAGGGAGACCAGCTATCCCAGGGTGGCGTAGGGTTCCTGGTACACAAAACCCTCTGTGACAATGTTGTGGAAGTGTCGAGTGTGTCGAGCAGGGTTGCGTATCTCGTTATCAAGCTAACCGAGAGGTATAGCCTCAAGGTTGTGCAAGTTTACGCACCGACCTCGACACACTCTGAAGATGAAGTGGAGGATATGTTCGGAGACATATCCAAGGCCTTACACTTCACCACCAAGGCCCACTACAACGTTGTTATGGGGGACTTCAACGCCAAAGTGAGAGTACAAAATCGCAGCGAATCGGTAGTAGGATCCTTTGGTTTTGGCAGTAGGAATTATAGGGGGCAAATGCTTGTCAACTTTCTCGAGAGAGAGGGGCTTTTTTTGATGAATTCTTTCTTCAAGAAACAGCCCCAAAGAAAGTGGACATGGCGAAGCCCCGATAATAAGACAAAAAATGAGATCGACTTCATCATGACGGATAAGAAGCATATATTCAGAGACGTCTCAGTGATTAACAGGTTTAATACCGGCAGTGATCACCGACTTGTCCGAGGCTCTCTGAATATCAACTTTAAGCTCGAACGTGTGTGTCCGCTTGATGAAGTCCAGGCTCCGTCCTAACCTGCTCCAAACCATCGTGGGATCCGAAACGTTCCAGACCAAACTGGAAAACCGATTTGCTGCCATGGAAACCACAAATGCTGTTGATACAAACCAGGCCCTCGAAAAAGTGGTCGGAATCCTCAGGGAGGAAGGTACGAGAGTTTGCGCAACTCAGCGTAAAGGCAAGAAGTCGAAGTTTTCGAATGAGACTCTTAGGCTTATGAAGGAACGACGTGAGGACCCACCTGTCACTTCGTTCGAACAAAGGGCTCTTAACAAGAAGATTGGCAAACTAGTACGCTACGACCTCCGATGCTCCAATACACGCCCAATTGAACGAGCGATTGAGCAAAATCGGGTATCTAAAGTGTTTGTCCAGTCTCTCGGGAGAAGCCACTTGACGAAATTGACGACGGCCAGTGGCGTAGTCGTTGCTTCAAGGCCGGAGATTCTTTCGGAAATTGAAAACTTCTACAGCCAGCTATACGCCTCGCATGCATCTCAACCTGATCCCGAAAATGAGGATTCCAGAGCCACATTGACTCGCCACTTTACTGAAGACTTGCCAGAAGTCAGCCTAGGCAAAATTGAGATGGCTCTTAAACAGCTCAAAAACGGAAAAGCCCCTGGTGAAGACGGTGTTACATCTGAGCTCCTTAAAGCAGGCGGTAAACCTGTGTTGAAGGAACTCCAACACATCTTTAACACTGTTCTCTTTGATGGGAGAACTCCGGAGGCGTGGAGTAGGAGTGTTATCGTGTTGTTCTTCAAAAAAGGAGACAAGACCCTATTAAAGAACTACCGACCCATTTCGCTCCTAAGCCTACTACTACGTCTACAAGCTGTTTTCTAGAGTCATCACAAACCGCCTTGCGCGAAGAATCGACGAATTTCAACCACCAGAGCAGGCCGGGTTTCGAGAAGGATACGGCACCATAGACCACATCTTCACAATGCGGCAGATTATACAGAAGTGCGAAGAGTACAATCGACCCCTGTGCTTAGCATTTGTGGACTATGAGAAGGCGTTTGACTCTGTTGAGACCTGGGCTGTTCTAGAATCCCTGCAGCGATGCCAAGTCGACTGGCGAAATATTCATGTGTTGAGGTGTCTCTACAATGCAGCCACAATGGCCGTCCAAGTACAGAACCAGCAAACTAAACATATCCCCTTACATCGAGGTGTGAGACAAGGGGACGTTATATCCCCCAAATTGTTCACAAATGCCTTGGAGGATATGTTTAAATGCTGGACTGGAAAGGACAAGGCATCAACATCAACGGTGAATACATCTCACACTTGCGATTTGCGGACGACATCGTCATCGTGGCCGAAACGTTGCAGGATCTACAATCCATGCTGAACGGCCTTGCTGATTCTTCTCAACGCATCGGTCTGCGGATGAACCTGGACAAAACCAAGGTTATGTTCAACGACCACATCATTCCGGAACCGATTGCAGTGCAAGGCAGTGATCTCGAGGTTGTTAAGGAATATGTCTACCTCGGGCAAATCTTGCAGTTGGACAGAAACAACTTCGAGAGAGAGGCCAGTAGAAGAACACAGCTGGGCTGGGCAGCATATGGGAAATTACGTCGAGTATTTACGTCGCCCATTCCACAAAGTCTTAAGACGAAAGTTTTCAATCAGTGCGTCCTACCCGTCATGACATACGGAGCCGAAACGTGGACACTCACGATAGGGCTGGTCCACAGATTTAAAGTCGCTCAGCGAGCTATGGAAAGGGCTATGCTCGGAGTTTCTCTGAGGGATCGGATCCGAAATGAGGTAATCCGACAGAAAACTAAAGTCATCGACATAGCCCATCGAATAAGCAAGCTGAAGTGGCAGTGGGCCGGCCATATTTGTCGCAGAACCGATAACCGCTGGGGTAAACGAGTTCTTGAGTGGAGACCGCGTGTCGGCAAGCGTAGTGTGGGACGCCCTCAGACTAGATGGAGTGACGATCTTCGCAAGGTTGCTGGCAGGAGCTGGATGAGAGTAGCCGTGGATCGTGCAGAGTTGCGCGCAATTGGAGAGGCCTATGTCCAGCAGTGGACTAGTGTGGGCTGATGATGATGATGATGATGATGATGATGATAAGGTCATTCATAGACCTCACAATTGCTACAAACAGTACAAATGAAAAAAAGTTAGAAGTCACCTTAACTTGAAAATGGCTTGATTAAGTAAAAAAGCAGAATTGAAATAAAAATCAATTGAAAAGACCAAAAACATATTTCTTCAATTATGATGACAATATCAATTAATATCATACTCCATCAACCTTACTTTAAATTTCGTTTTCGTTGCCTTTAAAACTTTTCAAAAGGCATATCCAATTGCCCCGGGAGTATTGTCATATGCAATTACGATACCAATCTAGTGTGGACGGTGAATTGTCGACCGATGCAATAATAATACGAGAGCGAAACAACCAAAATTTTCATGAACCTTTTACATAAATTAAAGTGGTGTTGAGAGAAAATTGTATATTTTTCAACCCACCTGAGTTCGTTGATTTTTTTTTCAAGTGTTATTTATCTTCAATATAATTTATTTAAATTCTGGATGTTACAAAAAGTTATTGCTGTCAATAGGCTTTTAGCTTCATGAAGTTACAATAAGGTAATTAAAACAACTGATAATTAAATCAGCTATAATAGTTCGTGTACCTAATAAAGATGCTTTTTATCAATCAAAGAAAATTAAAAATATAGTTTGTCAAATTGATTTTTCGTTAGTTCAAAAATGCTTATTAAATTATTTAGCAAAGTAGGATTAATACATTCATTGGTTTGACATTTCTTTGCTAATGATTTCCTTTTTAGTTAGCCAAGTCTAAAGCCAATTTTTCAAGGCAACATCCAAAGATTGACCAATAAAAACGGTTTGCCACGTGCGGATCCTATAGCAAGGGGTACAAAAATCTCCACCACTTAGCTTAAGGGCGCTTACTACCAATAAATTGCGCCTCAAAACAACATTTTCAGATTTAATTAAATCAGATCTAGGATAAATCTTAATGTCGGACGTTGCTGTACCTAGCTATGCTCTAAAGATTGTCTAGACAATTGAAAGAGATAAAGCTTGTACTGGATACGGTTGTTCAACTCGGATTAGAGGCAGACAGTTTTGGGTTAACCATAATTGCGACACGAGTATTTGCGACGACTGTTTCAACACGTTAATGACGTGTCAGTATTTCAAACGATTCACGTGCGAATTGATGATACGTGTGGATAAGCCATTGTTTGGTTTGCAGTGAAATTTCTAATCTGCAGATCTGAAGCTGGATTATTCCTTGCATTGCATTGAACAATAGCCTTTTGTGCATTATTTGGCCAGGTTAGAGAAAATGTTTTGCGCTTGCACCTTCAAATATTATTTTCATCATCATTTCAGACATAGACGTCCACTGTTGCATATAGGCCCAATGACATGGCCTTCCAACGGCTTCCTGCAACTTTAACAGGTTGAGGTCAAAGGAGAATGCTATAAAATTCATGTAATGGCCAAAAACCCAGAGTCGATTAGAATAATTTATATATGGGGTGTACAAGATAAACATTCATATTTCTAATTTACACCGAATCTTATACTTTTAAGTTATTGTAAATAAATATTTTATTTGGCTTCTGTTTCATTTCACAATAAATAGGCAGGCAGGTAACACATGTATCAAACGTCACTCTGACGTCGCCTATCTGACCATCTGTCAGATAGCACCTATGTCAACGTAACATTAGCACAGACAATCAAAACCTTTGTTTATAATGGTACGATTAACTCATATTCATCAATTAGTAATTATAATTAAACACAATTAGAAGTTAATTGAATTAATTATATCTATAGAATAAGATTATTTCTAACAATGTTTACAATTAACTAATTTCTTGACACATTTTGCATTATATCCAAATTACTAAACGTTTCCTTTGAACAATGTAATTTAGGTCATGTTTTAATGTTAACACTAAACGCATAATAGTTTGGCGGTTAAATGATCCGCATTCAAATGTAATATAAATATTATAAAGAGAAAAGATTTGTACCTATTTTTGTATGTTTGTATGTTTGTAATGAATAGGCTCAAAAAGTACTGGGCTGATTTAAAAAATTCTTTTACCAATAGAATGCTACATTCTTCCAATTTGACATAGGCTACATTTCATTTTGAAAAAAATTAGGGATCCTTGTTAAAATTTGAACAATGTAACCGAAGGTGTAGAAAAATGAGTCTTAAAATGTCTTTCGTCGAATGCGCTGCCGAAACTATTAGCGATAATTGTCTACCCCGTGCGAAGCCGGGACGGGCTGCTAGTGTAATATAAATAGGCCATGACAATGTGTAATCGCTCTCTTACTTGATCCTCCACTAGACCATACGGGGTCACTCTGCCCAATTTTGTAATAATTTAAAATAAAACAATTGTTATTTACTATAATCATATTATTACTTTATTTAGAAAATAATAAATATACAACACGACACAAAGATCAGATAGCACTTCCAAAACATCGGTTGGCTAAATATAGAAAAAGTTTTTTGGTTATGGGCATCAAATTTTATAACAAAATACCATCGGAGATAAAAGATTTACAAGGAAATGAATTTTGTAATAAAATAAAACAAATACTTATTGTAAATAGCTACTACAATATAGATGAAGCTCTTACTGACATTAACATATTTAAAACTTAATATTGTATCCATTGACTTATATTTATCGTTATCTTATTGTATTTTCAATTTTATTTTTGTACATTTGACGAAGCTCTAAAATGCTAATATTTTATTTTATTTACTCTAAATCTGAAATAAATTAATATGAATATGAATAATATAAATCCTGCTATACTTTGAGAAAAGTCAAAGTCAGGAATTGTACAGTAGTATGTTAGGAATATGATATTTGATTTTACTAAAACAGTCCCAAGTATTAAAATAATGCGATGAAAATTGTTTATTCTCTAAAACGCTACACATAAGTATTTTAATCGACGCTAGGTTTTTTGCATTGTCTTTTAATTACATCTTTAGTTTGATTTGTGCCTTAAATGCATTGGTATCGAGGAGGTTCAAACTGTTGTATTTATTGAAATAAAAAGAAAAAATGTCTAGTGTGTGCCTAAAGCAGAATCATACACTTTTTGGACTATAGCTGTAGAGGTGAACGACTTTATGTATACGCTGTGTTACCCGATAGTGCAGATATCCTTTGTTTGCTTTTTTAGGCAAGGAAGTGACAAATATTTATAGCAAAATCCCAATTCTTTCCGACCTCCATAGCCGAGAGGCGAGCACGCCGGAATAATGGCGTCGCCATCTCTGAGGTTCCGGGTTCTATACCCGGTCGGGTCAATGTAGAAAACGAACTTTTCGATATTGTCTTGGGTCTGAATGTTGTGGTAATGTCGTTGTTTCTGATTTCTGTAACACAAGTGCTTTAGCTACTTACCTTGGAAATATTTAATTATAAATTATGGTAAGATAGTTATAGGCTTAAAGAGTATAGGTAATATTAAAAGATCTCAAATATCCCCTTTCATGATAGCTTTTCAAAGCTTACCAAAGAACAAAAGAAAAATGAAAGTACAGATTTATAGCAACCAATATTGCTAACTTCAAAGTAGATCTTATTAGATTACATCAAAACGTAATGGTTCCCAACTTTCATATCTTCAAGTGCAAAATATGAAAAAGTATCCGAGCCAATAATCGGGCTTTTAAAAACTTATTGCGAAATGGTTCCATTGTCGCGAAACCAATATCAGAGCGAGGAACCCTATCCAATTCTCACTTCATCCCGTCAGGGCACTTTGTTCTTTGAAGGATAGATCGAAAGCGTGGATGGAATATAAAGGTACGCGATGTACGGAGAATAAGCCCGTCTGTATTGCGCTGTTACTTCAGCTTCGTAATAGGCGAAATTTGTCATCAGACAATTTAGGATGGTTTCTTTGGATTGCAAGCAATTAAAATGTGATTTCTGAATTATTGTTTTTTTGTTTGTTTGATAAAAAGTATCCTATTTGTTAATCTAGATTTTATTCTCTATGTGTGCAAAATTTCATCCAAATCCATAAAGCCGTTTATGCGTGATTAAGTCACAAATATCTAAACATCCAAACATTTTTACAAATTTTCGCATTTTATTATCCAATTGGGGATTGGAAAAGGAATTGTCCAATATTTATTATTAATTACCTATTAGGTTTGACTTTTATGTTACACCTTTATAAGAGAAAGTTGTTTGTCACTAATTATTGCCACTAATTTTACGTCATCCTTTATCGGGCGTTGTATCCTTATTTATTCTTTGAACATATGTACATAAAAATTAAAAAATATATACAGGGTTTAAAAAAAGGCTTAACGAAGCCTTAAACCACGAATTCCTTACATAAAACCAAGTAGAATGCAAAAAAAAATAATTGCTGGGAAATGACTTTTATTTTTGGGTATCAAAAAAAAAACTCATTTCTAACCCGCAATGTATAGCGCGCACGCCACAGACTATGCCTGTGTGTGTAAGCGGATCATGTTTCTTTGTAAAAAAGTTTAGTATTATCAAACAGATGTCAATTTTGTAAAAATCTTTGAAAAAAATTGTAACTTTAACTGTCAATAACTCGGTAACCCGTCATTTCCCAGGTATAGTGTAAAATAAAAAAAAATGATCGTAATAATACGTAGAATATGTGGTATTCGGCTTCGTTAAGCCTTTTTTTTACACCCGATATATTATTGAGTGATGATAACCTTATTTTTACAAAAAATTGAGTTCCTTTCAAAACGTTACTCTAAAGCCTTTTATAAAACAGTCAGTAAGACAAAGTCACACGCCAAGTAAGAGCTTAACTTGTAAGAAACATGGGTAATTTTATCGACACCATTCACATGGGCTTACGACTATTTTATCTGGGTAATAAACTTGACTACTGTGAAAGGGTAGTTGAAATAGTATATATGTTACAGTCAAAACTCATTGCCGGTCAAAACCACTTTTAACTGCAAAATTCAGTCAATAATGGTTTTCTTAGTCAATACTACTTTTGACTGATTTTTGCAGTCATAAGTGGTTTTGACCAGTTATGAGTTTTGACTGTAACATATACAACTAATAACATGACATTATCATAAATTTGAAATGCAAAATAAAGTTTAATTTGTGATTTTTGTATTGAAATTATTTTAAGTTTTGGCGTTTACTTCAACGCCATGAACCTTGCTTCTTGGCTTTCAAAGGTGTATTGAATTTATTGTTATCAAACAAATATTTAATACTTATAAGTCTTACAAACAAGATACAGTCGAAGTTTTGTTGTTACGACAAAATCTGACATACTTTATTTTGGCTTCAAGTTTTAATTTTATTGGTTCTTTCAAAATTATACCAGTTTATTCCTTTTTTTTCAACAAGAATAAGTTCAATATCCGTCATATTTCCAATTTCACATCTGTGATTTACAATCATAGCGCACATTAGGAAGAATCCAAACAAAATTATTACTTAATAATATAAGTTATATGTATAACCATCAAGGTTTAATTCTGTATCAAGATTGCAGAAGTGTTATGCGTATTAACAGCAATTACCCAAACAAGGTCCTAAATCAAAATTTCAAATTGTGGCACCCCAGTTAGGCCCGGGTTGTATCCATGAAATCGCATTCATCAAAACTTGGGAATTAGCCCCGTTCCCTAATTAAACCTGGAGGTTGTTAACTTCCCGCCCTCCTGGGATCTCGAATCTTACGTAAATATTGGGTTTGAATAAAACTTTTATTATTATAGCTTTATTGGCGCTTAATACCGTGATCCTTTTGTAAGCGGTAAAGTTGATTTGGCCGAATTTGAATTTGAATGGAACGGGAATTTTGTCCTCGATCACTCTTAATTGGGGAATAGTCGCACTTTGAAGAGTTTCCGTGATGATATTTTCGCTTTGAGCTCAGTAAGTTACGGAAGGAATGAATTTATCAAGGGAAATGCAAGGCGTGCTTATTTAGTTTCGACCAGTTCGTAATTCAGTTTGATTTTCGTGTTATTAGCTGTTTGTATTCTGAGCGGCAGTGATTTCGACGCCACGGTTAATTTCTGCTTGCAAATGCTTTTGCCGAGACAGACTCAAATGTTTAAGTCCGTAGCCACAAATAACACTCTTAGGTACTAAAGGACAGACAGTAGTTATAAAAAAGGTTTGCGTTTTGAAAGGGTTATGAAAAAACCCAAAAAAAACATGCTAACAGACGGTCAAGTATTCGATTTTTTACAATTATTCGTTTACAAAAATCGTGAAAAAATATGATGAATATATACCTACTAAATCTTTGCAAAGTTGCGATTCTTTAGCTTATATTATATCGCAAGGACTTCAGTTTCCTAATACCTACACAAATGGAATCTGTTTCGTTCCACACTTGACCGATCCCATTTTCTTATGATTTATCTTTTCTTAAATTTTCCCCTTCAAGTAAGCCTCGGAATCTTAATAACAAATTAAGGCAGGTAATTTTCCGAAAACAGCGTTTAATTTCCTTAACATTTGTTTATCGTGGGCCGGCGATATTCAAGGCGATTTTGGAACAAAATTAATTTTATCTTCGATTTAAACATTTTCGAGAACCAATTTTGGGTAACATGATCGAAGGATTCGATTTTAATGTTAATATTTAAATAGGCACTTGTTTTATTTTAACAAACTGTACTCATGTTTAAGTGGAGCCAACTTGCGTAGAAATTTGAGTTATCACAGTAAGACTTAATTGCTCATTCCTATTTATATGTATAACATCATTATTTTTAAATTAAAAGTTTCAATAGAACAATTATTTATCGTGATACCTTCGAATTTCATACTAAAAAAAGTTTTTTTTACAAATAACAAGCTAACCTATGACTAAAAAGCTTAGAGCATTCAACCAACATGAATGAAAGGCTGGCTGCCAGAGAATGCTTTTAGCATTAAGTCCTCCTGTTGTACATTTCTAAGTTTGTGCAATAAAGTTTTTAATAATAATAAGCTAATAAGATTATTCGTAATTAAAGTCGGGTGTCGGGTCAAGTCCTACGTAACGCCTCAAGTAAACACAAAAGAATTTTAATTTTGTAACCTTACTCAAACCGCGTTGTAGTTACCGGCATATATATATAACATAAAACCACAGTCGCACTAGAGAAAGGTTTTCATTACGTTTCGACAAAGGAACAATTTGGCCAAGGATTAGACCGTAATTATACGGCGACAGTATGAATAAATTAGCCGACAGGGATGGGCGTGACACGCACAAAACACAACATAAGAATTTGCAGAAAGTCCATAAAAATCGTAAATTTAAATTATTGCATGCGCGATACAATATTATTATAAAAAAATATATAATATTGTATAATTAAATATTGGACAACATCACATACACTGCTCTGATCCTAAGGTTAGTAGCTAAAGCACTTGTGTTATAGAAATCAGAAACAACGACGGTACCACAACAACCGGACCCGAGACAATATAGAAAAGTTCGTTTTCTACATTGACCCGACCTGGGATCGAACCCGAAAACTTAGAGATCCATCAGAATACATCCATTTCATAGTGTTGAAATAATTATTTACATCGTTGTGTTCCTTAGAGAGAGAGAAATGTTTTTTTTTTACAAAAGTACAGTTGTTTTTATTAGTAGTTTCGGCGAATGACTTAAATTTTAAAATTCAAATTAAGATCGAACACTGATTGGATGCAGAACCTTAAATTCCCTCTGTTCCTTTCCATATTGCACGAAAGCAAGGCAATCAAAATTTCTGCTTTGCAGAAACAACACACGTGGTTCTGTCAAATCCTGACTGCTGGGGTAGAAGTTTCATCGATCGTTTAATTTTATGCTGATACAATACATAACAATAATATCCAAAATATTTAAAATAAAATATGTAGGACTTATAGTTTCAAAACCACTAAACCACTTTTCAGCCACAGGACGTCCGCTGCTGGACATAGGATCCCAGTGACTTCCAGATCGGTCGGTTGGAAGCCTGCATTCAGCGGCTTCCTGCACTTTACATGAAAATTCTACGAACAACAAAACTTTTTAACGGATGAATTCATTACAAGGCTTTAAAAACGAACGAAATAGGGACTCAACAGACGTAACAAGACAATATTGGATACCTATGAAAAAGGAAGACATGGACATGGACAGGAATGGATGGACATCCAAAATAGAAAAAATCGGCGCAAGCGAATCGCGTCCTGCGCGTGATTCGCGTCAGTTTGAACGGAGCTTAAGACTATTAAAAACTGGTAAAAAACCTTTCTTTCATTTTTATTTACCTACGTTATTTCCTGTAATATAAAACTTTATCAACTACTTACTATGGTTCACAGTTACTGCTCAATAAAGATAGATAGCACTTTAGGCATACTTAGGAACGGAACTCTAAAGATAATAATTCGTTGTGAAGAAACCTAGTAAAAAGTAACTAAAGAGCAAGGCTTATACTTAGGTACTAGGTGCTGAGCGATAACTAGCTGTGCCATGAAACCAAGTAAACCGATAAGTTACCTACTTATTATAGTGGGTTTAAAGTAGCTTTTATGAATAAAAAAACATTATGAATGCTAAGTATCTTCCCCATCATCCATTTATTACGTACAAAACTAAACAAACCATTTAAATTCCACTGCGGTTCGAATAATTTGCCCAAAAAAGGAATGTTTATTTTTAATAGCGAATATCAAGGGCTTGATTCTGGCAACACATTGTTCCATGTAAACGGCCATTTGTGGCCCAAAATGGATCGTAAAATGAGTTTTATGAGTGGACAGGTTCGCAGTCACTCCGTCCATTATTTCCCCATTTTGGGCGGAGAAATTAAATTAATCGTTGCTGCATTTTCGGAGGGAATCGTTCGAAAGGTTCGAAAGTGATATTCGTTTGTTAGCGTGTTCGCTTTTCGAAACCGCATCGTGATTCATTAGAATGTTTTTCACGTTATTTTATCACTAAGCAACAAACATTTGAAACGGAATGGCTTTTGTGTTTAAACAGTTTATATTAAAATTCCTCTGTGGTTAGGGGGACTTACCTTTTGTAATTAAGTTAACCTCGTTACATTGTTAAACGTGTTCCACAACATTTAACCAAAAATAGTTACATGCACTTCTTTCTTAATTGTTGGTTTAGTTAAACTATGGTACCTACTGATAGCAAAATTATCAATGATAATAAACACAATAAAAGTAATAAGGATGTAGTTCTGTTCATACTAAATTGTAATCTCAATCAACTTCAAACAAGCTGATTGAAGAAGAATGTCACTTTTTATACAGTTTTAGTTGTATAGTACCTGGATGGTTTTTTTTCTAAAACTTAAACCGAGCTAGTTCAATTTATCGCCCCCGAAACCCCTTGGATACTAAATTTCATGAAAATCGCCGTTTTCGAGATTCAGATTATATACCTACTCTATTCATGGTTCTGTATCACCAATTTGAAGTGTATTCATCCTTACATCCTGTATATATACATAATATATACAAGAATTGCTCGTTTAAAGGTATTAGATAATCGTGGATCACCAGACTAACTCATCAATGTCCGGTACTAAAAACTGAAACACAATAGTTTAATTGGAGCTGAAGTGGCAGTGGGCTGGCCACATTTGTCGCAGAACCGATGAAAGGTGGGGTAAAAGGGTTCTCGAGTTGAGACCACGCCTAGGCAAACGTAGTGTACGACGCCCCCCAGCTCCATGGACCGACGACCTTAGGAAGATGGCTGGCAGTCATTGAAAAGTGCGGAAGATCGTGCTCTTTGGCGCTTTTTGCGGCAGGCTTACGTCCAGCAGTGAACTGCAATAAGCTGAGATGATGATAAGAGGTTTAAGTACCTAGACATAGGGACAAATGGTTGTCACTAAATACTATTTACATTTTGACGCGAGTGAAGCTTCTGGCGGTTGCTAGTATGATGGTTAAACTAGTGTGCCATAGTCCACATTTCATTTTAAAATCTTTATCATCATCATTTCAGCCGCAGGACGTCTACGCTGAACATAGGCATTTTGCCATACTCGCCACGCTTGGCAGGCGGGTTGGCGAGCGCAGTTTTTTTATTATTTCGCACGCAGACGCTGCTCCCCGTCTCGTGCTACAGGATTTAGTCACCTCTTACGACACGCCTCCTGTTGGCGGTGGGGAAATGTATTCTTTACGGCTGTCCTCACACGGCACCGGCCCTAAGTATAAATTAGAAAGTTCTGTATAGGCTTTATGTTACTTATTTTTAGGATATACATTATTTTTGCGTTTCACGACTTTTAAATAGCGCTATATGACACTCTTATTTATGCACTATTATCTTCTTCATATTTTTATCTGTTACGTATCTATTTTGCACTTTATCCGTATCGTGAAATAGGCCCTTAATATGTCAGACCAAAATAAACTTCACGATAAAGCTTAACAGTTGACAAAATTCCGTGTTCGCTTTCTCAAGAAAATCTCCAGTTAAAGTTAAATTAGAAAGTTTCCGCAGTTTCCCTCTGATATTCAAAGTCCCCTTATTGGGAATACGTCAAATACTCTACGGCACTGCTTTTTACAGTGCACTTAGTTCGAAATTCTTTTCACAGTTCGTGAAGTTCACTCTAGGTAAGTTGGGAAGGTAAGTTAAATTTAGGTAAGATTTTAACTACGTAAGTTAACAGCTTGTGATTTATTTGAGTATTTTACCCTTTCATGATTACATAATTGATTCATAATCATCATAAGCAGCCTTTGGAATAAATAAATAATAAAATAAATAATATGGGACAACATCACATACATTGTTCTGATCCTAATGTAACTAGCTATAGCACTTGTGTTATAGAAATCAGAAAAAACAATGTTGCCACAACACCCAGACCCGAGACAATATAGAAAAGTTCGTTTTCCATATTGACCCGGCCGTGAAATCGAACCAGTCAAAAGAAAATTGCAGATTACAATCTCGCTAAATAGATTATAATATAGATATTTACAATTTAACGGTGAGATATACAATGAAGAGATAATAATTATGGCCTAAGCAAATTTCATTTGCAGAAATTATTTAGTACTTATAATCCAAAATATTGAACCTTCTAAACAGAAGCAAGAACGAAGGAATATTATAGAATTCTTAATTTTTAACGCGACAAAATCATAAAACTGAAGCGAGGAACGGATTAATTTTTCACATCAACCTTATTTGCCCTTAATCTGAGTATAATCAGAATTTCAGCGTCGAAAACTTTTTGGCTTTCGAAAAATGAAATAAAATACGTAAAACAATAATCTCCGGAAACTTTTTACATTAAAACGGTTTTATTTTAAATGGTTAAGCATAAAAAATGCAAAGAGCGTGCGCGGCGTTTCAATTAAGGACCGATATTGAAGTCACGTGATGAGTCATTCATAGTTACCGCTTTATTAAAGTTTGTGATAGTGATAAAGATGGCACTTTATGCAGGGTATGTGGTAAAGGGTATTTAAGCTGAAACTAGCTTATGTTAACATAATTATGCAATAAATAGTATGGTGAAGTCAAAATTTTGATTACATCTTTTTTTTATTTTCATACAAAATATAATTTTTAGAAACTGATGTAATCTTTTTTTTTCAAAAATGATATTATATTATCATACTACTGATAATATAAATACTATGGGGAAATTAGAAATTTGTTAACATAGGCTATTCTTGGCTGAATATACTATTATATAATTTACCTAAAACCCTGTAAATAAATAGAGTACTCTATTTTTATTGTACATTATATAAAACAAACTGAACAGAAAAAAAAATACGATGAGGGGAAAGACGAGAACGCCTTGGTGACGCTACTTCCGAGGTCCCAAGTTTGATTCCCGGTCGGGTCGATACAGATTTTTTTTGTAATGTAACCCACTGCAGGGCACAGGTCTAACCAACTATGTGGTAGTTTGGGCTATATATGACCACGCGGGCTCAGTGCGGATTTAACTGATGTATGGGTAAGGCCAGTGACTAAATTTTCGGGCTGACTTACCTTGATAGGATAGGTTAACAATCTAAGTTTATATACTACAAAAATAAAAAACACAAAAGTAAAAAAAAATTTTTTTTTACTTATATTACCATACCATACCAAAAAAATCGTAGTATTTTGTCAACAAAATTCATGTTACGAATTGAACTGTCTTGAACTTAAAAGTGTCAAACTTCCCCTACAAATAATCATGCAAATTTTAAGCAGTACTTAGTACTCATATCTTATGACAAATTATGCTAAACACCATTAATAAGCATTTTCCTTTAAAAACTAGCTCGTTTCCCATAACCTGTTTTACAGGACAAAACGACCAACTTGGCATATTATGGGTTAAAGGCTTCTGGCCTTACGACAAGTATGAAGCGATATTAGCCAAGACTAACTTTTGACATGCCTTTTGAAACACGTGATGTGATGAAAGTCAATTAATATGGTCGGATTGTTTACCATCTAGGCTTACTCATTATCGCGATGTGGGTTGTTAAACTTTGCCAATCACTACCAAAGTCAAAATCATGTATTGCCCCAATAATATTTTTTTCCTTCCACCGCTTCGGGACGAAGAATCAGTCATCTTTGTCAGCCTGATTTTATTACAGGAAATACAATTACAAGATAATGTAAGTGCGAGCTAGGCAGGTTAATAAGTCCATGCACTCTTGTCGTTAAAGTAATCTTCAACTTTGTAATATTCTTTTTTTAAAGAATTTTTTAATGTAGTCATGTCATCACTGTGCTGCAGGCTCCACTCTCGACATTTAGTGAGAGTAATAAATTTGTATTCAAACTTAGGTAAGGAGACCTTCTTAAATATTAAAAATAATAAATATTGGAAACCATATCACATAAAAAAGCACTAATCCTAAAGCAAATAGCTAATTCACTTGTGTTATAGAAATCAGAAACAACGACGGTACCACAACCCAGACAATATAGAAAAGTTCGTTTTCCACATTGACCCGACCGGGAATCGAACCCGGAACAAAGTCCTTATGCTCGCGTCTTAGCTACAGAGATCGTCCTTGGTGTACTGATTTGCAACCCATACTAGAATTCCGGTTCGTGGGTTCAAACTTCAAATTAAAGTGTAGGTATTACGATAAAATTATATTTATTACCTAAAAATCTAACCTTATTGAATACATTGACACGCCTTATCATATTTCAGCGCCAGCTTTCCCTACTCCTAATCGTTCCAAATTACGAATGCAGAGGGCGTTCGAAGCGCGTGTTTCAATTACGTGTAAAGCGCGAACCGATATTAAGCGTCACGTGGCTCGCAAACACGCCCGACGTGGTGGGGATAAACGCCGAAGGTGTGATCTAGTGTTTAGTCATAGTAAAACAAAATTCTGAAAAACATAACCTAACTCTCTTACAGCATTAAAGGATTGCAGGCTTGAGCGTTTGATATTAATTTCAACTGTACTTACACCGATAGCATTACGCGTTCCTGTTAAAAATAGATTTGACAGACAAACGGACAATAGGAAAATCCTATAAGGATTCCTTTTCATCTTATAAGGAATGGAACCATATATTTTTTATTTATTTGAAAACAAGATAAAATCAGTGTATTGTTATTTTACATTATTTAGACTGGCAATATACTTCATTTATTATTTTACTATATATAACTTATTATAAAAAAGATTCAAAATAAATTTTATAAAAGAAAAACATCACTTGAAAAGGCCTCGCAATATATCTTTCTTAACAAAAGCAGAAACAAACTGTATTGATGTTAATAAAAAGTATCGTTATAAATAAGCCGGGACGGGAACAACTCGTCACAAGACGGGAATAAATTCAGCGACCCTTAAGCCTAATAACATATCCGGGTATTGTGAAGACATGAATAAAAACGTTCCCGGGATTCCTGTCAGCTCTGCGGGTGTTTCATTATAAAGATGCGAAAACCTCAGATGTAATACAGTGCAGAATTATGGCAGTATCTCAACTCCATACAGATGGCGGAATTAACCTCAATCGAGCTGTAGAGTCGACAAACCATCACATACGTCACTATCCGGAATTATCCCAATCGATACTTTGTGAATTTTATGTTCAACATTAGTTGAGGAATTTCGTCTTTTCTAGGAAGATTGATTGTACATGTCCATTACTTATATTAAGCTAAATTCTTACTAACCTTATCGTATCGTATGTGGGTATCTCATAAATGTGCAGTTCTTTAAGAATGAGACAGTTGCAGTTTGGTACTTACAGCAAAATCCAAAAGCAATCAAGTTGCATACTATTATGGATTTGAGTTTTGGTTATAAACAACAAGATAAAAAACTTGATTGCTTAGGTATTAGAGTCAGCACAACGTCATACTTTGCAGTGGATGTGTAATTATATTTATAATCACTTTACACTTACAGTATACAGGGTGTAAAAAAAGGCTTAACGAAGCCTTAAACCACGAATTCTATACATAAAACCAAGTAGAATGCAAAAAACATATTTGCTGGGAAATGACATTTAATTTTGGGTATCAAAAAAAAAACTTATTTCTAATTGCCGGCTGTACCCTTTAAAGGCCTTTTATGAAAGAAGTACTAAACATTTTTATCATGTTTCTTTGTAAAAAAGTTTAGTATTTTCAAACAGAAGTCAATTTTGTAAAAATCTTAGATAAAAAATTGTAACTTTGACTGTCAATAACTCGGTAACCCGTCATTTCCCAGGTATAGTGTTTAAGAAAAAAAATATCGTAATAATACGTAGAATATGTGGTATTTGGCTTCGTTAAGCCTTTTTTTACACCCGATATACACTTTTTATGTGTTTAGGTACGTTAATTTTATTTACTTCGATGTTTTATGTATTTAATTGCAATCTTCTCAAAATTGATTTAATTTTACGCAAATGTAGACCACGTTATGAAATAAATTATTTTAATTTTATACTACAGCTTTTATGACAAGCGAACACAAAAGCTCGCATGTGTCGAAAACATAAGAACAGTCATAGTGTTTGTCCGATAAAATAACTAATTTAACAAAATATTATACTTACTTTAGTTACTGTATGCTATGTTTTTACTGTGCCTCTGTTGTGACGAGTGCGTGTGACATGTAACCTAATGTAGTAGCCTTATTTTGACAATAATAAAATTCACAGATTTGGTAGAACTAATAAATACACATTTTTGATGTCTATTTCTATCTTTTTAACATTTATGTAGCATGTAAAAGTGACATTTTGTTGGAACAACTTTAAATTAATAAAAGTCTACATTTTGATATTTAATTCATAATGCATGTCTTATTACATTTAAGGCTTTGTTAATGGTGTTTAATTGGTTAACAACGTACTTCCGAATATCATAAAAAATATAACAGATACAGCCATATCACCAATGTCATCGTGTCGGTTGGTACGCACTGTAAAAAAAAAAGAAGTGGCTGACGACTTTTCTTAACACATTAGCCCCCTAGCATGACCAACGAAACACGATTTGATATAGCGATTTATCGACACCCAACTGTCAAAATATCAACTTTCATCGAAACAGCGAGCATGACTGTTTTGACTGTCGAGCTCTATGTTTCGATAAAAGTACAAGATGGCGGCTATGTTAAAGATATTTTGACAGTTCGGTGTGGATAGATTTTATATCCTATCATATCATATCTTGTTTTGGTGGTAACGATAGAGGGGCTGGTATTTAGATCTTTAAATGTGTGATAAGACCTTTTTGTAAAATATTCAAGACAACCCCAACTTGGAAGGGACCGACACTTAAGAGTAAGATATTATATTTTACTGGCAATCCAAAACAAAAACGAATCGGAATAAAAATGTTTGTTTCATTCTCCATCCAAAAATAATGTTGCTTTTTTCCAAAAAAAGTTTGCGCACACAGGAATGTTACTTTTCGAAAACATCAAAAGCGTTCCGGCTGTCAACAATGTGATTGACTTACCCTTTCTACCTTCAAGAGTTTGTTTATCCTAAAATAAAAGAGCGGTTGGATGACGGGACATATTTACCCACTTATATGCCTAGTTACGCATAAAAGTGGGTAAGTATGTCCCGTAAATCTCTTTGGTAAATCCACTGATTTTATCATTTCCTCTAATCATCGATTGGTATCAAGTTAGAAGGGATTTTAATTGAAAATAAAATTAAACGATCGTTAAATGTTTCACCTTTCTACCTTTTGAAGAGTCGGAAGCTATTTGCCTTAAATAAATAATTACTTCTAGTAAACAACCCTTGTAGCGTTGGGTGCGCTGTGATTTTAGCAGCTAAAAGCTATGGCTATATATACTATATAACTAACTATATTAGTTGGTTTATTGGTGACTCGTTTAGCTTAGTCACAGAATAAATAATAGTTCTGCTTAGTAGCTCGGTTATTTACCTACATCAAACACAAAGGGTGCAACTCTCGCCTCGTTTTTTTAATAATTATTGAGACTCCGCTGTCCGTCCGTCTGTCACCAGGCTGTATCACATGAACCGTGATAGTAAGACAGTTGAAATTTTAACAGATGATGTATTTCTTTGCCGCTATAACAATAGATGAAAAACAATAAATAAATGTTAAAGGGGGCTCCCATAAAAACGTGATCTTTTTGCCGTTTTTATAGATAATGGTGAACACAATGAAAGCCCTCGTGCGCGAGTCGGTCTCGCAATTGGTCGGTTTTTTATATTCATAATACCAGAAATAAATGTTAACTCTCTGTTCCAAATTTCAGACAGCATAACGTAAGTAATTCGATCATTTAAATGAATTCACTTTTTTAACAGATTTTTACAGTTTATTGAACGGTCTACTGCTGAACTATCTGTGTATAAATTCAAATAGCATTACCAGATGATTTTAATGAATAAAAACAAGGTTTTTTAAATAAAAACTTCACTGCTCGCATATTAAGGTTACATATTTTCTGGTGAACATGCTTACAATAAGATTAATAAGCTCCCGATTATCCGATCACTGGTCATAATTGAAAACCCTGCAAACATTTCAACACAATCATATGTTATATAGCAGTTTCTTGGCCTACAATCGTCTAGATTTAAATTCATTTTCAAATAATGTCCGACCCAGTCAACAGGTGGACGTCTGCCGACAGCATTCCAACACTAAAGATGTTATCGGACATCGTTTCACGATCCAATTACACTCCACCTTCGGTTATATTAGCAGTTTATGACTGTTCACATTGCTTTTACTTTTTTTAATGTCCCTTTTCACTCTTTTTTATTGGTAAAGTATACCTACTATACATGTAAAAAACAAAAAAAATCGGGGTATTGGGAAAATAAATCAAATATATGTTAATGGATTTAAGTCTTTCCAACATAATGTTTCAATACTAATTGCCTAATAACTTTCATCATTACCTATAACTAACAAAAAAAAAACAATGAAAACCGCGCTTTTGTGGGGCACATCTTATGCATGGGACTTGTAAAAATAAAGTCAAATGAGTACAAACAAGGTTTTTACTGGAAGTCATTAAAGAATTTAACCATCTACATCTTGGTTAACAATATAAAAGATTAATAACACTTGAAAAACTCATCGACCTCAGGTGGGACTCGAACAATATAAATTGTTAATTTAAGTAAATTGACGACCCGATTGGCGTACCTGACCGGTGGCGTGATTTTTACGATTAAGACTATTTAAAATTGATATTGAAACTAGTTTTTATTTCTTATTTAGTTAATTAATTAAGGAGTTCACTTCTACTATTATGCCTAACTTCTTAGTATAGATTAAGTACCTAATTCATTAAGGTCGGCACTGCCACTATTATGCCTAACTTCTTATTATAGATTAAGTACTTAATTCATTCAGGACTGCATGCTACTATTATGCCTAACTTCTTAGTATTGATTAAGTAACTTATTCATTCAGGACTGCACTGTCACTATTATGCCTAACTTCTTATTATAGATTAAGTACCTAATTCATTCAGAACTGCACTGACACTATTATGCCTAACTTCTTAGTATAGATTAAGCACGTAATTCATTCAGGACTGCACTGACAGTATTTTGCCTGACTTCTTATTATAGATTAAGTTCCTAATTCATTCAGGACTGCACTGTGACTATTTTGCCTAACTTCTTAGTATAGATTAAGTATCTAATTCATTAAGGTCGGCACTGCCACTATTATGCCTAACTTCTTAGTATAGATTAAGTACTTAATTCATTCAGGACTGCATGCTACTATAATGCCTAACTTCTTAGTATAGATTAAGTACCTAATTCATTCAGGACTGAATGCACTATTATGCCTAACCAACGCTTGGAACCTCGCGTGAGCTGCTTGCGTGACTCACCTCGTTCAGCTGTAATTAAGGCTGCCCCTCATTTCGTTTGGATTCGCCCGAACTAATGGACCCTCAAAGGATGCTGCGGTGTCACGGAATAATGAAATTGCGTCTGGAATCTGGATCTCGTGTAGTTTTTGTTTCTCTGATCTATTGTAGTTGTAGGATAATTAGATAATTAAGTTGCGATATTAAGTGTGTGGTGTGTTTGATATATTTAATTCAGTGAAATGATTCTTTAACGAAATAGCTCAGTGAAATTGGATGGCAAACGAACAGGCATAAATACATCATAAGACAGGTCTTATCACAGGGCTGAAGGCCAGAACGGCCTATGAAATGTAAAAAATAACGGCCAAGTGCGTATTGGGATATGGGCAATGTAGAGTTCTGCAGTTTCCCGTCATATTATACAGTATTTAATAACTGTTGCACACTTACTATATCATCAATACAATTACTATATCATCTGAGTATGTTTTAGGCCTCCCTGGACCAACAAAACACGATATGATATGATATGATATAGCGATTTATCGACTGTCAAAATAAGTTTTAAATAGCCGATATCTCGAACAGCAAGCATGACTGTGGCGTCATCGGCACGAAAATGCTTGCTGTTTCGATAAAATTTTCATATTTTGACAATAATTGGGTGTCGATAAATCGCTATATCATATCATATTGTGTTTTGTTGTTCATGCTAGAGGGGCTGGCTTACCTAGCTGTAATAGCTTATAACTTTATTAATAAATATTCTACCGTTTTGAATATTTTTGTGCACACATTTAAAGCTACCATTTCGCTGGGGTATGGCACTTAATGACAGAATTAAGTCTAACAAAATTATGTACTTTACAGCTTAATATTTCCGAAACGGGCCCTAAATAAAAAAAACTTTTTACGAGTTATTTATTACGAGTTAGTAACGATGTATTCAACCACACTTAACGACACCTCAGACCTAAAGATGGGTTGTTATCTATGTAAGTTTTATTTTTCATGAATAAACTCTACTATTTAGTCAGGTTGATTAATCAATTTATTGAAAAATTACGGATTTCTAGTAACTAAGAGTCTCTAAGCTAAGCGGCAGAAAAACAGACGGGACGGTTATATAATACCGTGGTTATAGCAAGGAATACCGTCCTTGCTTACCAAGGAATACAAAAAAAAAAACTGTTAAAATCTAGTGCCTCCATTGATGGTGATACTTAAATAACCAAAAAATACGAGAGTTACAAACTTCTTTCAAAAAGGTTTTTAAAAATCGATTAATAACCTACTTAGTCATCGTCGATTAACAACCTTATTCTACAACCTACATGGTCCTCATCCAACATTATATCATCAGATACAAAGTGTTATAATCCCAACTAAATATTTAGTACCGAGGCGCTCGGGCGCAACGAGTGTTCGTTGTTAAAATTTAAAACGCGGTAAGTGGCATAAATACTGGTTTAACTGAAGTGGACTGAACATGAATGTTGCCATATTTTGACGTTCAAAATGTTTGTTTTAATTCTGTTTTAATGACTTGGTATTTAAACTTTTGGGTTTACAAATATGAATGGTAAGTATGTAGTGCTTTTTAGTTTTTAATTGTGTCGATTTATTTTTTATTTTAATAGGTGTTACACAACATTACATTTGTAGAAAGCCCACAACAAACACAATTAAAAAAAACCGGCCAAGTGCGAGTCGGACTCGCTTTATAAAAACACCAAAAAAAAACACGTTTCTTGTATGGGAGCCCACTTAAATATTAATTGTATTCTGTTTTTTAGTATTTATTGTTATAGCGGCAACAGAAATACATCATCAGTGAAAATTTTAGCTCTCTTACTATCATGGTTCATGAGATACAGCCTGGTGACAGACGGACAGACAGACGGACGGACAGACAGACGGACAGCGGAGCCTTAGTTATAGAGTCCCGTTTTACCCTTTGGGCACGGAACACTAAAAAACAAGTAATAACGCAATGTAAAGAAATGTATTAATTCCTTTGCCTTCAATCTAAGTCTATGCTGACGAAATCGCAGGCTAAAGCCAGTTTTCCATACCTAAGTGCTTTCTATCAACACAAAATTGAAAACTACTTTCATTTGCATGTAAAAAGGTAAATTAATGGCAACACTAAAGTATATTTAAAAAGATTGTCTCTGGTAAGATGGTGGAAAAAATTAGAACGTCATTTTTCATAATGGTGCTAGCACTTTCCCCTTTTTATGACACTGCACCTCGAGAAATAAATGTTTTATCGAGAGAAGAGTTTGAAAGTTAGTGGTGTCATGAAAAATAAATTTGGGTTCTCGAAAACTTAAAAAATAACAACTTCTACAGTTTATTTACATGAAAAAAAAACGTCATTTTATATCGACAAAAACCTATTACAAAAAATTGATAATACATTCTGATTCAGACATTTTTAGAAAGAAAAATTCCTTCTTTCCTTAACTCAACTTACTTGCTAAGTAATAAATATATTTCTTACATATTTTTCACACAAAATTAATAAATTAAAGCCTAAAATACAAGATTTGAAAATCCTTTACTACCTATTACATAATAAAACGCGTCATCACCTTTTCAATGCCGTAGTAATACTGCTTGCTCAGACTTCTTTATAATAAATATTTTTTTCGTTGTTATCTATACGGAGCCCTGTTCCCTATTTAAACCGTGACACTTCTCTTTAATAGTTCTTCCTAACGATCCTTGGGTACATAAAAGATAAGATAAAAGCACTTACGACATCGAGAGAGCAGAATTTCCGATGTATTTGATCAACCAGGCGTGGTTATTCTGGACGTTATTCTTGAAATTTGAAATTTTCATTCAACCCCGCCGGCAAATTATCTTTTCTATCACATTCTGAATTTTTATTCTATGTATTATTTGAACGTGAAAATCGTTATTATGCGTGTTATTATGAAACATTAAAATGCTTGTGATTTTGAGCTATTAAAATTGTTTTTAAAAGTATTTTAATTTAGATTACTGACATATATCAATACCTGGACTGGATGACCTATACAAATGACACTTTTGTGCCCATTTTTAAAACGTCACTGTGCTACAAGTATCGAGAACTATTTTGATGTAAAAAAAACTATAAATGACTAGCTAGCTTTTTGTATGTTCAATGTAATCCTGTTTGTAACTATGCCTATGTGTGTCAAATAAACGTTTTCTATTCTATTCTATTCTATCTTGCGGCCATACCATAAAATTTTACTATACGATTTTTTTTATGGATACAATACTCTTCGACAGCTGTCACTCCTAGAAACGTTTGGATATAATTTTAGTTTTACAAAGCTAATATATTTTTTTATAGTAGACTGCAAACACTATAGTTTTATAAAAGTAAAAAATGGCCGCTTTATATTGCATGCATAATAACGGTAAAAAAACAACTAACTAAACTAGATGGTTTTACTAGAATTTGTAGATTTCCATGCACTCTTCATCTCTTGACTTGGTAGTGATTTTGAAGTCATTTAAATATCATAAATAAACTTTTTTTATCTTTCATTTTTTTAAATTTTCTAACTTAAAATTAGTTTGATAACTGAAGTTAACTGTTTCAGTAATAAAAATTAAGGGAATACAACTGTTTGAAAGTAACAAATACTTAGCAATTAGTTTTCTAAAAAAATACAGTTAATAATTATTGTACTCTTCCACTACTCAACCATTTAAAAAAGACATTAATTTGGTTAGGGTAGTGACTTTCTGACCCCTGTCTTTTACAAACTGGTAAGTTCACTTGTGAAATTTTAACTGAATAATAAAATCAAATAAATAATGAGGTGCTTGAGCTCAGTGGCAGCAGCGCTTTGGTATCGGCTACTTAAGTAACCAAAGACCATCCCCTCTAGCACGAGCAACAAAACACGATATGATATAGCGATTTATCGCCTCTTTACTTTCAAATTATGATAACATAGCCGCCATCTTGAACTTTTATTGAAACACTGAGCATGTCCGTGCCGGCGACGTCACGGTTATGCTCGATTTTTTGATAAAAGTTCATATCTTGACAAAAAATACGCGATAAATCGCTATATCATATCGTATCATATCGTGTTTTGTTGCATAAGGTAGAGGGGCATATTTAGTGACATTTATCACGAGCATCTCCGTGCCTCTGAAGACACGTTAAAAGTTGGTCCCGGCTTATATCGCTATATATTGGTCGTAAAGCCTAGTCAAAGGCCTTAAGGCGGCTTGATAACATTTGACAGTAAGGTTTAGTCACTGGCCTTACAACACCCCTCCACCAATCCGCACTTGGTCCGCGTGGTGGAGTATGGCCCAATCCACCTCATAGTTGAAATGAGGCCTGTGCCCTGCAGTGGGACGTATTATAGGCATACTTTACTTGTTATTTTAATAAAATCAATATCAGCAATTAGGTATACCTTTACAGGGAAAAGCTAATAGCCATGACTATGGGTTAATTTAAAATAAACTTTCCATTTCTAATTTTCTTTATAAAATGAGTACATCAAAAGCAAAGCAATTCGTCCTTCGAATTTTAACAAGCTAGTCTAAAGAATAGTAGCTGAATCGTTAAATGTGACGGCGACATGCTTTAGTTCCAGCAATTTATTGCCGCTGACTCCGTACCACAGACTGCTTAGACAATAGACGACGATTATAATAGAAATAGAAAATCATTTATTAGGTTTAAGACATACGAGTACATAAACAGGATGATTAAGGGGTCGTGGAGCAAGAAAGAAGCATTTAACTCACTTTCGCCTAAGGATCACGATAGGTTAGGACTAAAAGCATTCCTGCGACTTATTTAGTTAATGCAGCAAAAATAAAAATGCATATATTTATCAATCGTCGCAGTAAGTAGTAAGTAGGGTGACCACGCATTTTAAGTTACTAAAGTTTTTTTAAATCAAAACACGTAAATGACTAATCATCTCTGTTTCAATTGAAATATATACAGGTAGCATCGCAATCATTTACTGAGTCAAAAAAAAGGGTTGGGATAACGACCCAAAAAATCATCCTGTATATATAAACAAATTTTATAATAAAACTTATAAAATAAGTTGCGCGTGTAGAGTTAGGTACCTAAATGGTATCCGCTCAGTATAAGGTCGTGACAGCAGAGAGCACGTCGCGACCACTGGTATTCTGCGGATGCCAGCTGAGATGACGGCGCTGCCCCCCAGAAGTACATACTTAAATTTAAACAAACAGTATACACAAAACAAATGTAACAACAAAAAATTAAATTAAAACCGGAGTTCATGGTAATAGTTACTACGCTATTTTACCCTTTTAACCGAGCCAATTAGCCACTACGCAGTATTTGATTTCTGGTTCAGGTAAATTCAGAAAACCATTAGTTTATATACTGACTTGGATCTGGATGTACTGGAAGACGCTCTTTGCATAATCCCTCGCCTGGTAACTCTTAAAGAGAGGATGTAAATTCCTTACTTTGATACCAAAGCAATTGGTATATGTATTAACTGACTTTTTTGTATATTGTTTGAAAGTATTACAATCATTTAACTTTAAAGTGTCAATTTTTGTTCAAGTAGGAGCCCCCTGTTAAAGCTAAACTATTGGCGCGAAAAATCTAGAAAAAACATGATAATAGTGATTTCATGAACTTTTAAGAAAAATCATAAAGATTAAGATAGGTCAGTTAGTTTAACTTAGACGTTCAAAAAATCCATAGAGGACAACATTAAACGCGCTCCGGACTACAATGTCTGGCGGTTTCAGGTTCGAATCCCGCAAGGTGCAAATAAGTGTGAGCACGAGCATTTGTATTTAAGTCATGGATGTTTATAAACGTATTTAAGCATGTTTATCCGTTATTTAGTCGCCATAGTCGCTTTGCTTAATTTGGGGCTAGCTAATTGGTGTGATTGTGGCAATAATTTATTAAACAATTTTATTTAATATTGAGGCGTGTATTGCTCTCAGTTGTCTGTACTCCGTACCTAAACGAATTTACTAGTTTGAGCTAGACATAACTGCTTCACTGCATGTAATACTAAATGGATTGAGTTTGTATTAGGCAAGGGGGATGAAAACTTATTGTTTGTAATTGGATCGATATTTTCACAAAATTATTCAATGAAACATAATAAATATGTATGAGTAACTGTAAGGCCGTTTTCTGATTTGTCGACACAGCAGCGGTACGACATCAGCATGCTCGGTATACGCGGTACAGAAAGTATGGAATCTTTGCCGCGCCGCTCCTGCGCATACCGAGCCAATCAGGAACGCTCCATTGAAATATAGGCGCTCGGTAATCTTTCTGTACCGCGTATACCGAGCATGCTGATGTCGCGCCGCTGCTGCGCCGACAAATCAGAAAACGGCCTAACACTTAATAAAATTGATGCGGCTTATACTTTTTGTTAGTCGAACCTTTAAGCATCTTAACAGAATTTCAAAATTTGATACGAAGCTCTTTCGAGCTTTCATCATAAGGCTTAAACTAATATTTTAGAAAAATATTGACGCAATATATTTAATACAAATGTCAAAATATTAAAAGCCTCTCCTGAAGTCCTGAACCAACATTATTAAAATACTAAAGCAATATAGAACACATTTTGCTTTATAACATATTTAAAGATACTAGAGGTCTTTGTATTATTAATTATAACTATATCAACTATCATATGTAGGCATATATGACTGTTTTACCTTAAATAAATGAAAAAAAAATATTTTTTTTTCACATTGTAGTTTGTAGCTATCAATAATATCAATATAGAACTGGGCCCTAACCATGAACTGTTAAAACAATCACAAATCTGTCAAACATTATCATTTCTGTCAAATTTTGTATGAAATGACGTACCAAAATTGACAGATTTGACAACTTTGAGATTGTTTTAAGAGTTCATGGTTATGGCCCTGGAATATTAAATAAAGTAGCAAACCTAATTGAATACAATGTTGCAATAACAAATAAAGAAAATACTAGTATCACAGAGTTAATATTATACTACGTAAAATAAATTCAAAATAAATAGTAGATTGTACAACAAGTGCATAAAACACACTATTTTACTCGAGACGTACCAATATTAACCAGGAGACCTAGCATGAATAGGTATCTTTCGTTCGGTCGTATAAACCTAACCAATTGAAATAGCCAGTCTCATGTGTCAATCTTTTGATAAAATATGTCCATCCCAATCTAGCCGTGTAAAAAACCCGACCGTTTTCAATAGTTCATAAATTGTAAATGTTTGTTTTTTAGCAATTTCATGCAAGGTTTAATTGTGGGTTCCACCTGAGGTCGATGATTTTTTTTTTCAAGTGTTATTTATCTTCAGTTCATAAATTGTCAAACCTTTGGTACAGGTGAATGGATGTTTTAATTTGATCGCATAAACCGACCGAACGAACGATGCGCTTTCGTATTAGGCCTCCTGAGCCGTAGGCGAGGGTAGATAGTTAAGTAAGAGTTATACACTCTGCTTTTCACTTCGATTAAGAGAAAATTAAACAGCAAAAATATAAAAAAAAACTTTTTTTATACATGACAGAAGTACCTACTTAGCATAGGTCGCAGTTCATAATGCTCTTGAAATTATTATTTCTTAGAAAACTAATTAATATGGCCTAGTTTCATTAATTTAATATTTTATCATAATGTTATATGTATGTATAACAATGAAGAAATGGAATAAAATAACAAGTTTATTTAACGAAGTTTAATTGCGTGTGTGCCTGTTTACCTGTGACTATTATTATTTATTATTATTATTTATTAGACGAAGATTTACTTTATGCACTAAAGCATGAAAACCAACATAAAGATGAACTTTACGAGCATGAGAAGTGAAAAGGGGATGAATTCCGAAACTAAAATTGCTCTAATATTTTCACATTTTCTGAAAAAAAAAATACACACAGATTCATTATTTGCTCTTTAAAAATAGCTCCTTATTTAAATAACAAACATTGAAACAAAATTATTTTTAATCTTCGCACAGCAACTATTTTTTTTTCTGTTTTGTGTTAATCTGCAATCAGTATCACGACAGTCACGACTATGAGCAGATGGGTGTGGTGTTTTTTTTTCATGTCAAGTGTGTTCTCTATTAAGAACACTAATTTATTTTTAAACCAGCTGTGCTGCTACTTTGTTTGCGTGGACCATACGATATTTGGTATGTGCCATATCAAACAACGCTGTGGCCTGCGGCAAAACACTTATTAAGAAAAAAGAGAACGATATAAGGTCCGATTTTTTTAGTGTACATCCTGTTAACCTGTGACTATATAGGTGAAAAGCAATCGTAAAAACCAACTTTCAAATGTGTACCATAAAAACTAAAAAAGTTAAAAATAAATTACAAAATAACATAAAAACTAAAAAAGTTAAAAATACAAAATAACCACATCGACTTCATATTGCATAAACTCGTCCTATTTTCAACTCTTTCTCGCTCAGTACAAGGGGAAGGAATAAGACGGATAATCAGATGATTAAACGTACCAATGATAGGACGAGTTTATGCAATATGAAGTCAATTGTTGTTGATTTTGATTTCTAAATTTTTTAGTTTTTGTGGTACAAATATGTTTGAAAATTGGTTTTTACGATTGCTTTTCACCTATATAGTGACAGGTTAACATGGCAGGATGTACACTAATAAGATCGGACCTTATATATAGAAAAATATCCAACAGGAACATTAAACCGGGATAAAAAGTATCCTATATGTTAATCTAAATCACATTCTATACGTGTGCAAAATTTCTTTAAAATCCGTTAAGCCATTAACGCTTCATTGAGTCACAAACATCCAAACATCCTTACAAACTTTCGTATTAGTAGGATACTCACTACACTCTTAGGTACAGTTATAAGGGTGGTTTTAAAGCAGCCGGGCGGCTTCCCACTGGCTAGTTCCTTGGGGTGAAATCGCTGCAACTGACATGTTCTCTCCAGGTTGTAATAGAAGACATACTTTTTAGAAAATATCTGTAACATCCCTTCGCAGGTCTGTGTCATTAGTTTTCGTCATAAGCATAGCGTTTCTGAACACAATACGCTCTTGCTCTTGCAATATTATCATTGTATGCCATATTCTCTAGCCTCGCCTTTTCTCTGAGTACAAACTTGTCAGGATATAATCACAATATATCATCGGTATTAGTGCATTAGTACGCGTAATGCTGACGCAATATCTCATACGTAGAATTAACTTGTCGTATTATCCTTAATCCTGATTGGCAGATAAATATCACATTAGATATTAATACGGTAGACTCAAAAGCAACGGTTTCCAACAATGTTTCTATGTCATATATCATCATCATTATTATGTCAGCCTATTGCAGTAGTGAGTCCAGTGCTGGACGTAGGTCTACCCCAAAGAGCGCCAAAGAGCACGATTTCCCCCTTTTTTCATCTAGTCACTAAGCTGCCAGCCATCTTCCTAAGGTCGTCAGTCTCGAGCTCGGGGGCGTTCTACCCTACACTACGTTTCCCAAGGCGTGGTCTTCACTCGAGAAAGGTTCTATGTATAATACACTTTTTAGTGCTTGCTGGAGCCGCTAAGTAGCTAAGTTCGCAACGAGCTATAGCCTCCCACAGTGTGACTTCCAGATTGACAGGTTGGAAGCGGCCTTCATCCTCTTTTCATTTCATAGTTATTTATGTTTATTTTATATAAAATATCACTATAATACATTTCAAAGGGGTGCCAAATTTTATCATAGAATAACTAAATCGATCTACGATATAAACGATCTAAAAAACAAACTTATTTTTTTTTCTTTTTTTTATTACTATCCGCTGTTCAAAGATGGTACGCGTGGACAATCTTGCCTCATTCATAAAAAATACTCACGCACTATCTCTGTGCAACCTAGAACTGCAAAGTTCAATGCAATAATAATCACAATGGCGCGCAAAAACATACCTTAGCCTTTTCGATGTAAGGTACATTTCTAACAGCAGGAACGCCCGCGTAAACTAGAGGTTCAAATTGACAACAATAATACTGCATGAAGTGCACCTCTAGATCTTATTTTTAAAATTTGGCACCCCTTTGCAATCTAACCCTGTATTAACTAAGCACCCTCAGTACATAACTGATCATTTATTAGTGTTCCATTAATTCAATCACTAATTAATAATATGTTCTATAATAATACTCATTTAATATGTACATAATCCTTTGATCAAATGAGTTTAAGATATAACCTCTTCTAAACAAATCTGCCCCTAGATTTATAATATTAGTCAATTATGATAATATTCAGAATCAAAATGAACTCAAGTCAGCATTCTTCGATAAACATTGAGGGTGCTTGATTTTAATCCAAATTATTATAATTAATAAACAGGGTGTAGATTTTCAATATGTGCAGTACTATGTGATTTTTTTCGTGATTCGTGATCGGCATAAGGTATAGAATCACCTTTGTAAGTACTGCTCAGATTAAAATCTACACCCTTTATGTGGGTCTTGGTGATTTCTATAACAAAAGAGCTTTAGCTACTTGTCGTAGGATCAAATAAATGTATGTGATGTTATCCAATATTTATTCATTTAAAAACTTCATTAAAATACAAAATTGTCGAAGTAACAGATTATGATTTCAAAATCTAAATTAATTTCCTAATTAAAAACATTATTTTGAAGTAGACGATTATTTAAACGACAAAAGTGCATGGATATTATATTTAGTGTATTGAAGATCTGCAATGTCTTAAATTATTAGGTATCTATTCTCTGTCTATCTTAATCTCAATATCTCGATCTCCATACAAGCAGATGTCAGCTGGTCTGCATTTACAGAAAGATGATCAATTTAGGCGGTCTTATCGCTAAAAAGCCATCTCTTCCAGACAACCTTCAGGCAGAGGACAACTATAAAGAAAGGGAGTGGTGCAGAATGCTTATTGTGTAATTTTATATAGTACATACCAACAATACAATATAGTTTCGTTTGTAGAAGTGTATGTTTTTGCGATTTAGTAGTTTGTTACATTAAAAAAAAAGTTGTTTTATAAGCGTATTATGCAAAGTAGAATCACTCCTTATAAAATAGTTAACTAATAAATACACATTGTATACTGAATAAATGACTTAGACTTTCCAACACCTGTTCCAAAGCATTATGATACTTGAAAAAAAATCGACTACCTCAGTGTGACCCGAACCCACGATCATTGCACACCGGGCGAGTGCTTGTCCAACTAAGCTACCGAGGACGTTAGCTGACCTGACGAAATTTTTCAAAGTATTATACAGTATCTTAATTAACGAAAGGAGTTCCCGTTCCCACAAGGTGGGCAGACGACCTGGTAAACGTTGCAGGACGACGCTGGATGCAGGCCGCTTCCAACCGGCCGATCTGGCAGTCACTAGGGAAGGCCTATGTTCAGCAGTGGACGTCCTGTGGCTGAAATGATGATGATGATGATGTTCCCATTAACTAAAATAATAATCGCACGTGATGATGGCAAGAGACCCGACGGAATGTCGCTGGTGCCCTGGCAGATGGGCCGGGCTCTAGTGTGGGACGCTACCTGCGTAGACACACTAGCCGCCTCCCATCTTTCCGGGACGACCAAAGCTGCAGGTGCGGCTGCATCTAACGCTGAAGTTTTTAAAATGAATAAATATAAGCAGGTAGGCGCCAATTACCTGTTTGTACCCTTTGGCGTTGAAACATTCGGTCCGTGGGGTCCTAACGCAATCTCTTTATATAAAGAGATTGCAAAAAGGTTGTCTGACAGCAGTGGTGACCCAAAAGCTGGCAGCTACCTCGCACAGCGACTGAGAATCGCAATCCAGCGAGGGAATGCTGCCAGCATCTTGGGTACCTTACCACGAGGACCTTTTTTATAACTTTTTAGTTTATATAATTTTGTTTTCATTTATATTTGTAAATAGTTTAGGTGTATATTATGTTATTTATATAATTGATTTTTAAGTTGTAAATATGTTAATAGTTATTAAATCTTTCTAATAAGTATTATCTTCAATAAAATTACTTGATGTTGTGTAAAGGTACTAAAATAGTAGCGCGGAATAGTACCTAGCGTATTTGCGCTGTTTAAATCCCATTCATAAGTCTCGTGACGTAGCCGTTTGGAGGTATTGAGGGAAAGTGGGTATATAGAGTGTTTAATTTTACGTATCTATAAATTATTTTTTGTGATCTTTTAAAATAGGTAAAAAAAAATTTTTGTTCGGAATATTTTTTCTCATATGTACTGACGTTATATTGTTACGGGTAAGCGTTAATTAGCATACTGTATTAATTTAAATAAACCTAGCTCTAATTGCTAAAAATAATTAAACTATTTCGAGGTTATAAATACTGGTAAGTAACAAAATGCTTCATAAAACTGTATAATTATCACTTCACTTTCAGTTCATCCCTAAAACCAGCCGTCAGAACTCGATGCAGACTCATTTCAAAAGCGGCAGCTACGAATGAACTTTTTAATTACATTTCCGCCTTTTATTTAGCTGCCAGCTGTAACTCGTCAACTCGCACTTCATTTGCGAAAAATGTTTACACGTTCCATTATTTGCGGTGAAGATATGAAATGTTTTTGTGGTAGTTTAAATACGAGTAAAGACATCTTTTTAGGGTTCCGTACGCGAAGGGTAAAACGGGACCCTATTACTAAGACTCCGCTGTCCGTCTGTCACCAGGGCCCTAACCATGAACTGTTAAAACAATCACAAATCTGTCAAACATTATCATTTCTGTCAAATTTTGTATGAAATGACGTACCAAAATTGACAGATTTGACAACTTTGAGATTGTTTTAAGAGTTCATGGTTATGGCCCAGGTTGAATCTTATGAACCGTGATAGTTAGACATTTGAAACGTTCACAGGTGATGTCTTTCTATTGCTGCTATAACAACAAATACTAAAAACTAGATTAAAATAAATATTTAATGGGGCTCCCATTGCAAAACATTATTTGGGTAACTAAATGGTAACTAATGTTATAGATGACTCAGTTAAGAGAGCAGACATTTGGATAGCGAGGAGATATAAGGTTTGATTCGCTACCAATGAAACAGGGTAATATTAACTATATTTTTAAAATACCTCATCATTTTATACTGTCCTATATTAACTAAGTAAAGGTTATCTGGAATCTAGCGATAAGACCGCTTAAATTAAACCTTTGTGTCCCATCTGCTGTCGGTTCTACGTGTTAAGTGCCCCACCCACTACTTACTTATAAATATATATTAAATATTATCAGCAAGGTAGGTACGAGCCTGCTCGCAGCAGGCTCGTACCTACGTTCTTGCTTCATCATATCAGCCTGTTGCAGTCCACTGCTGGACATAGGCGGAGGCCTTGGAGAAGCTCAAGGAGCGCCACAGCGCATGATCTCCCGCCCTTTGCATCCATCTAGCCGGGGGGCGTCCTACACTACGTTTGCCTAAGCGTGGTCTCCATTTGAGAACCTTCCTGCTCCACATCTCGTCGGTTCTGCGACAGACATGTCCAGCCCACTGCCACTTCAGCTTGCTACATTTTTGGACAATATCAGTCATCTTAGTCTTATTATACGTTCTTGCTTGATATAGTACATATCAGATACGTTACTTGCTACACGACTATAGGTGAGTAGTTTACTTTACACCTAGTATTAGTTTGATAATATGTTTACTTATTCACCTATCTTTAAATTCCCTTCCAGCTCAGTGACACTAGCACACACTCACACCAAAGCTGTTCAACGCTAATTTATTTGCGAGCCGTATTTCAATTCATGCTAATTGTATTTATCAACTGTGTGGTGACGGGAAAACTCGGCAAAATGATGAGGAACTAAGGTTTTGGGTTAAACTTTTATTGGATGTTTTAAAACCATACAGTTCTACCTATATCGAACTGTTGAAAAGGATAATGAGAATGACTGCAACTAGTTAAGTGTTCTTTTAAAATAAATAAGTCCGTAGGTACAACAGGTTTTAAAGATTTTAACGAAATCTACAGTTCTACACCTTTTTTTAGCATAAACAAACTTTTAATTACTTGACTCACATGTCCCATAATTTAACATTCAAATTGACCATTCGGCCACTGGGCACTTATTGTACAAATAAATTAACCTAGTACCTACTTTGTTGAAATAAGAAAAAAAACATGATCCTTATAAAAATGCGCCTGGCTACATTCTGGTCTGTAAGTGGTGATTATACATTGATATCAAAATTAAATCCTTGTGTTATAAGGATGATACCAGGGCGGTAACCACGAACTCTTAAAACAATCTCAAATCTGTCAAACATTATCATTTCTGTCAAATTTTGTATGAAATGACGTACCAAAATTGACAGATTTGACAATTTTTAGATTGTTTTAAGAGTTTATGGTTATGGCCCTGGGCCATACAAAATTTGACAGAAATGATAATGTTTGACAGATTTGTGATTGTTTTAACAGCTCATGGTTAGGGCCCTGGAGTGTCTTTCGACTCAACCAGCCAGACTAAAGCCAATTCAAGAATGTTTCTTCTTCTTCTTTATCCTAGCCACTTCCCATTATTTGGGGTCGGCTCTCCTCGTTCTGCGGCGCTAGAAAATTCTGTCCTGGGTTGTCAAAACATTTGTTTGGGCAAGAATTCAAGAAAGTTTATTTAACAAATTTGCCCTAACCGGGAATTGAACCCGAGACCCCTTGCTTTCAAATCGAATCACCCAGCCACATTATCCTACATATGGGACTTTGTCAAAATTAGAATAAAACAACAAATTCTTCCGACATATATATTTGTATTAAATCAACAATATTCTTAGTCTTTACAATCTTTGGTATATTCATCAGCTCGTTTAGGTACAGTTAACTATATTTAAATTCACGATTGCGTCAAATACATCTATCTATTTATAAAGTTAGCTTATCTATACAAGAACTCTTATGTTACAAGATGTCTGTTACACCTAAGTGTTGTTAGCCCAGACTAAGACTGTTGCAATGAGCAGGAATTGGCACAAGTGTTGTTGAAAAGCAGCTCCAGGTGAAGTCACTGCAAAAGAATAACACGAATTTAAAATTTAATCAACACATCACTTAATATTTTTAAGCAAAGTCGCTGTAAGTTGCTGTTTATTTTGCTTAGGGACAGCGTCTTCTGGGCGTTCTCTTCATAAATCTGCTGTAAATCGACTCCACTTTTTAAATTACAAAGTAAGTTAATAATGTTAAAAACAAACATTAAAAATAGTTTTACATTAAGTGGAGAATTAAAATCGTCATCTTTATTTTTAATCGGTAAAAAATATAACCTAGAAATTCAAATGAAAATTCCTCTATAAGGTAAATGATTCATCATCATCATCTCAGCCTATTGAAGTACACTGCTGGACGTAAACCTCTCCCAAAGAGCGCCAAAGAGCACGAACTCCCGCTTATTTTCACCCAGCTACTGTCAGCCGTTTTTCTAAGGTCTTCGGTCTATCAAGCTGGGGGGCGTCCTACACTAGGATTGCCAAGGCGTGGTCTCTACTTGATAGCCCGTTTACTCCACCTTTCATCGGTTCTGCGACAAATGTGGCCAGCCCACTGACACTTATCTTGCTACATTTTAGGACTATGTCCGTTACTTTGGTTTTCTGCCTGATGATCTTTCGGATTTTATCCCTTAACGAAATGCCAAGCATCGACCTTTCCATATCTCGCTAAGTGACGTGAACGGTAAATGGTTAACTAGTCTTAGATAAAGGAAACATCTTTTAACTTAATTTCTTTGATATTACCAACTATTAATACAAGAAGGCGCATTTACCTTCCAGTTAACATGTCTTCATTGCTTTTGAAAGCCCTTTGTAATTTAATTTGCTTTATAGGCTCAACGCACACAGGGGCGAACTAACGCTACATTGATGCGGGGTTAGTGTTGCGAAAATATAAAATATCTTAACAATCGATAGCTAGTTAATATAACAATAATATAACAAGTTTTAAGTAAAAAGTAATGTCGGAATGTGTAAAGGTGATTTTAATGGCCTATTGTCAAAAATAAACGATGATAATTATTTTTTGTAATTGATGATTATTAATTGATATAAATGGTTTGTCGTTGACAATTAATTAATTAATATTTTAGTGAACATTTTTATGACTATAAAGATTACAAGGATCTTATCTTTTCAGGTTTTAAACTCTCATTAACTATTTAAAGAAATTGCATAAAATTAATGATGAAGATTATAATTTCATTAGCTGTACCATCAAATATGATCTATTACTTGATAGTATACTATCACAGGATTTATTTGTGAGGTTCAAGAGCGAACGTGGTAGCTTTGATTTGAAATTCGTCTCTGGTCTGTCTAATACTCCATCAAATGCACCGATTTGATTAAATTTTCAACAATTACTATTTATCGATAGTCTTATGTTTACCCACAATCGCAACGCTATTCAACATCCAACAGAATCAGAATTATGCAAATACGGCATAATTAAAAGCCAATCTGGAGGCCCCATCTAAGTCACTGACTAGATTAACTAAATATATTACACCTTTAGGTCTTTATCTTAGAGATAAAGCGTTCGTATTTTCGTTGTTCAGTCTTTGCCAATCCAATTTATTTAAGTCAAATTAATTCAAGTAATTTTGCTTTTACATAATATAATCCGTCAATTGTGGTTCTTTGACAATATTGATTCGTTAAAGACGAATAGATGTTTACATATAATTTAATTTTCATTCATCAGTGTCACACGTTTGACATTGAAAATTCGTAACAAGGATTTTTTTTTTTTTGGTTGTATAACATTCTAAAGTAGGTATTTACTTATCGTAAATTTTCACATTCACATTGGTAAATATTATCGTAATTTAACCATGGAAAGGTCGAGAAACTGCTTTGTAAGGTCACATTCAGTCGTTCTCGTGACCTCTAGCCAACATCTCCCAAATAAATTCGGTTACCACAACACATCTCGATCATATCCGAGTTATTCCATTTAGATTTCAGCCGCTCCCATTCCAACTAATAAGATTAGCGCCAAAGAGGGCATTGAGGGCGATGAGTTATTGCTTCCTGCGTCATTTGCGAAGACAATTTCCTCTGAGGATAACAGAGCTTCGCTGTACCGGGTTAATAAATTTATCTTTGACGCGTTGCGAAACAGCGGCGGACACTGGGATCGGTAAACGCGCTAAATGCTTACATTGTTATAAAATGTAAAATCTAATATTAGGTATAACAAAATTTCACTATTTTGAATAATGCATCAATTTTTTGATCGACATCGAAAGAGAAGAGTTTCTCGATGCGACTGTACGCTTTTTTCGCATATAATTACGCGATATCTTCGTAAAATATAACGGATATGATGATGATGATTTTATACAATAAAGTTTTCTTCGAATGTGGTACCTAACTTATATGTTTATAAATTGAACCGCTGAGTGTGCTAACTACTCTTTATTTTCGAAAAAGAGAGATTGTGTTTAACCTGACATGTTTTCTCAAATGGCAAGTTAATTCTATGTTTGACATCTGCAGTGATCTGTCAAGTTTCACTCCTCTTCTCTTCATGGAATAACAGCAATACCTATAGACTTTAATAAAATATATTTTTAAGAGGTTAGCTAATTTTTATGATTACTTCAGATATTAGTAGAAATAATGCTCCCAATTTTTATAGTGTCATATGAAATTTGGAAGTCATAAATATTGGCTCATTACATTCCTGTCAGCGAATCGGAACATTTGGAAAGACTACAAGCCGTAAACGGCTATTCCGGATTCAAATTGATTCTGGTCCGAGCCGGCTCGCCGTCACTAGGCAGTAAAATTATCATAATCCACGTCATTAACTAGTAATGGTGTGACGTCACTACGAACATGCTGCAGCTCAAAAGTGGGCGATAACATTTTATATCTGAAGTTGCCATCTAATTTAAATATCATTTTTGCAGTAGTTGTTATGGCACTCTTGAATGCGTCTATTTATCATATTTATCATAAATTATGTCATAATTCTATCACTGAAAACTGGTAAAAAGTATGTTTATATTCATTGTATATGTGCCGTGTGGTGCCGGCACGTTAAAAGAATAGCACCACCCCTTCTCTTCCTATGGGTGTCGTAAGAGGCGACTACAGGAGAACCGCCACATGAAGACGGGCAGCAGCGTCTCCTCTCCACCATTGGCCAAACTGCGATAGCTAACCCGCCTGCCAAGCGTGGCGATTCCAGCAGTGGACTGATATAGGCTGGTGATGATGTGATGATGATGATTCATTTATTTTTACGCATAAAACGTAGCGATTCGCGTTTTTGTACAACACTTTACTATCGAATTGTTAACTAAAACTGCAGGCCGTTTCCTTTTCAGGGGTGTACAGTCTTAAGAATATCGCTATCGTCATTTATTAGACGTTTGCAATACTTCCTAAATAACTAAATTTTAAGTCCTGTAAAATTTATGAATACCTACTAACAATTTTATCACTCAGTAAGCAATAAAGAATTGAATTTATCAAACATGAAACCCAACATTGTATTTGACCACGGCCACCTATCAACTTTGATAATCGTTGAACCGATTATTAAGAATTATTTTACATTTTGATAATATTCAGATATTTCCAAATTAATCTTTATATTACCTAACATAATAGGAAACAAAACAATATCGTTTAATAGTAAAGGTTAAATGTCCTTCACTGAAATATAGAGTTCATTCAAATTCAAGCTCGCAGCCGGCAGTGCGCATGAAATGCAAAGCTATGTCCGACGGGTTGTATCCATTTGTAGTTTACGTGTACAATAAACAACAGCTTTTACACAGCCCATGATAAAAAACATTTCAATTTAGGTACTTAGTTTTTTATTTATTTGCACTGACATAGAATTCTACGAACTTCTCTTTTTTTGTGACAGCTACATAAAGCTGTCACAAAAAAGGATATTTTTTTTTACACATTTAGGTTACCAGGTTTCCTCAAGGATATGCATTTATTCTTAAGAAGGTAGAAAACTATTTTATTTTGTATGGTTCGTTAAATTCACTTGAAGCTTATTTAATTTTCAATACTATTTCCACATTTGTTTTAATTTATGTCAAAATTCTACAGACAATTCACACACAATAAATTAATTTTATAAAATTTTAGGATATGAAGATGGTTAGTAATTTTTAAAAAATGCAAAGAATGTATCATTTTTTTAAAAGCTTAATTAGAAAATAGTTTATTACGATTAAGAAGAAATGTTTTACGTATAGCACTGGATAAGAATTCGTCGTTTTTTAATATCTGCTTGTTACGAACTGTTTTTTCTCTTTGAGCTTTCGTTTTCACCAGAACTCAAAACAAATGAAATAAGTCATGCTGCCTGTGAAATCTTTAATAAGCATTTAATGTTCTAGAAACGTCGTAAACGAAATATATTCGTGCAAATTTTCATATAACAATGTAATGCTCGTCAGAATATTATTTCATAATGATATTTGATTCATGAATCCTTGAAATAAATGTTTTATTTCGTATCTAAAACTTTGTTTAATCACTTCTCGCTACGCGGAAGATTTTGTCATTGATGTTTATTAATTCTTTCTTCGTCGTCGTCAATAATATATTTTTTAATTTAATTAGGATACAAACCTCTCTCAATCTTCATCATCATCAAGGTCGCTGTTCGCCGAGCATAACACGACCGCAGAGTCGTCCCAGTATAAGTCAGCGACTTTGGCCTCGCACCGCAAGATCGGCGTCCAGAACTAAAGTAACTGATAATCAGGATACAAACCTCTCTCAATCTTAAGGTTGCTGTTCGCTGAATATAACACGCCCGCAGAGTCGTCCCTGTATAACTCGGCGACTTTGGCCTCTCACCGCAAGATATGCGTCTAGAATTAAGTAACTGCTAATCAGGATACAAACCTCTCTCAATCTTAGGGTCGCTGTTAGCTGAGTATAAAGCGAATGCTGAGTCGTCGCTGTATAAGTCGGCGACTTTGTCCTCGCACCGCAAGATCGGCGTCCAGAACTAAAGTAACTGCTAATCAGGAATTCAGGATACAAACCTCTCTCAATCTTAGGGTCGCTGTTCGCTGAGTATAACGCGACTGCTGAGTCGTACAGGGACGATAAGTCGGCGACTTTGGCCTCGCACCGCAAGATCGGCGTCCAGAACTAAAGTAACTGCTAATCAGGAATTCAGGATACAAACCTCTCTCAATCTTAGGGTCGCTGTTCGCTGAGTATAACGCGACTGCTGAGTCGTACAGGGACGATAAGTCGGCGACTTTGGCCTCGCACCGCAAGATCGACGTCCAGAACTAAAGTAACTGCTAATCAGGATACAAACCTCTCTCAATCTGAGTATAACGCGACTGCTGAGTCGTCCCTGTATAATTCGGCAACGTTGGCCTCGCTATGCAGGATCGGTGCCCCTCTTACGACACGAAAACTAGAACTTAAGTAACTGTCAATCCGGATACAAACCTTTCTCAATCTTAGGGCCGCTGTTCGCTGAGTATAACACGACCGCAGAGTCGTCCCTGTATAACTCGGCGACTTTGGCCTCGCACCGCAAGATATGCGTCCAGAATTAAGTAACTGCTAATCAGGATACAAACCTCTCTCAATCTTAGGGTCGCTGTTCGCTGAGTATAACGCAACTGCTGAGTCATCCCTGTATAAGTCGGCGACTTTGGCCTCGCACCGCAGGATGGGCGCCCCCCTCTCGTAGTGGGCAGGCCACAGCTGGACTTGCACGTACAGCTCTGACCTGAAGAGGCCCTCAGCTGCTGGGTGTACTTGGTACATGCCTGGTGTTACCTGAGGACAGAGTGGGGAGGTTATTGGTTGAATGTACTTAGTAACAGCTACTCGTATTTTGGGTTGGGTATGGTATTACGAGCGCATTCGAAATCTTTAAAATCGTATACAATTTTCTAGGAGTTCGTATGCGATTCTTGGGAATTTTTATACCAATTGGAATCCAAATACGGTCCTCCGTATTTGGATTCCAATTGGTCCAATCATTCCAGCCAATTTGATCCCACTGCTGGGTAATATGTTCCTGCATATTACCCAGCAGTGGGATCAAATTGGCTGGAATGATGATGATGATTAAGGTATTTCTGGCAATGATGAATTTGAATGAAATTATTACTTGTTAAGCTTTGGCTTACGAGTCATGATGTCATTAAAAAAGTGCTTTTGTTTGAGAGTAATCAATCCAAGTGATTATATTTATTTATCATTTACTGTTGTTTAAACAGTTAACTTGGATGCTATGCCTACCAAACATGACATTAATAAATTCTTGCTAACAAAAAATAAACTTATTCAAGTTATTTTCTTTACCATATTTTTGTCTTCTGACAATATCACTTACATTTTTTTAAGAACCTACTAACATAATTTATAGCTCCAAATTTGACATAAATAGCCCTTACATAAGCGAGCTTTTTGTTGCTTTAATAATAACCTAGACCTAGACTAACCTAGACTAACGTCTCATAAACTAACTGGATATAAGAAATAGGAAAATGAATAATTCTTGAAAGTATTGCTTTGTAATTATATTTTCAGATGCTCCATACATTATCATCGAGGTATCCGAGTAAGTTTCTATGGAGTGGCTAGAAAAAAAAAAAGATTTCGATGTTGCTCCCATGAAAAAGTTGTTGTATATGACCAGCTGATCACGTGGTTTTAAGGAGTGTCCTATTCTCTTGTATACCCTGTAGTTCCTTTGACCTTAATAAAAGTGTTAGACATACTTACTTTTAATAAGGTCGTAATTAATTATTAAACTCAAGAGCAGGACAAATTTGTGCGCGTTGTGTTAATTTAACTATCTTGTAATTTATGGAATTATTTTGTTATAGTGTTATGTTTGAGAAGGGAGTAAATGACTCGATGACGAGTGACCGAATTGCATGGAAGAGGAAAACATACTGCGCAGTATGTTTTGCGACCCCAGATAACCTGAGAACAGGGCAGGCGAATGATAATGATTTTGTTATACCATTCATTAAGGACCTTCCTGCCCCAATGGCCCCGATTTCTCAAATGGCGGCCGCGGGCCGGAAGGCGTAGTGTTGGTAGGCCCCCCACAAGGTGGACCGACGATCTGGTGAAGGTCGCGGGAAGCCGCTGGATGCGGGTGGCACAAGACCGATCTTTGTGGAAATCCTTGGGGGAGGCCTATGTCCAGCAGTGGACGTCTTTCGGCTGATGGATGGATGGATGATTCATTAAGGACTATTTTGTCAAACCCGGACACGGATGATTCGCTTTGAACAAAAATGTATGGACGATTCTTGGTTTTGGTCAATTTAGAAGATGAATTTTCCTACATTTGAAAATTGGTATGTTTTATAGCGTCTATAAATGAATTAATTCAATGATGTTATTCTCGGTATCGAGCTCAACGCCGTTTACTTATAAAAAAGCTATTTACCTACAGGTCGTTAATGTGTCGGGCTCGGGAGTTTTCAAAATTACCTGTTATTCTAAGGGTTAAGTTCCTCCTCATTTTAATTAAGTCAGATCAATAAAAGAGTGTTGAAATTGCTAAAAATAGAAGATGCAATGTGAATTTCAATGTAATAATTGTTTTACTTTTTTTCCTTAAACGTCAAGGGCATTAAGTCAGAGTGAAACTGACAGTAGTCTGATCAAATCTTCTGCAAAGACGATTTACGAAAGTTATTTTATGGAAAAAACATGAAAAATGATACGGTAGGAATCAGCTTAGTGTAATAAAGATAATAAAGAAAGATATAGCAGGCTCTCTGTACATAATTATAGAGGCGTTGGATAGCCAAGCCCTTAAGGAGTAAGCATTTAAATTTCAAGCATTTCTCATAAGGTTCAATGAGTGCGTATGTGTAGGGATGCCTCAAACATATTTATTTTTTATTTATTTAAAATCCACAACTCTTAAAAAGTTACAATTCACATTTATACATAACTTACAGCTAATTATGGATTCTATTACTAATAAACAGCTTTGGAAATAACAGTCAAATGAAGAAGGATATTACAAAACAAAAATATTATGTATAGAAACTAATAAAAAAAGAGAACAATTGCACGTGGGTGAATGTCTGGGTCCTCCTTTTGGAGAGGCCTGTGTCCAGCAGTGGACTGATATAAGCTGGTGATGATGATGATGTGTGATGAATGTCTGGGTCTATGACACACTAATTTACGGGCTGTACTTTTGTTTTTTAGTACAAAGCTTGACAAACGTAATGAACGCCCCTCTGCTCGATGGCCCAATGACCTTCTAGATAGCTGGTAGTTTGGATGAAATAAAGTAGAAGATCGTGCTCTTTGGCGCTCTTTGAAGAAGGCTTACGACCAACAGTTGATATTGCAAAATAGGTTGACATGGTGATGATGAAAAAAGTGTTATTTTTTTTGTTTGGTGTGCAATAAAGATTATCTAGGTTTCTATAAAATTTGATATACTTAAAAACAACACTGAATTCAAACTCTTTAGCGTTCTAAAACCTCTAGTTCATTTTACCGTAGTGATAAGCATTACAAGGGTAGTAAGTTATAGTACTCGAAGGTAAAACTAATTTGTTGTAAGAAGTATACATAAAACATCCGAACATACTCTACGTACTTGTACTGTGTATTAGGGCTTTCAGTCCCGCCCACGTCCTTTGAGAAAATTAGAAATATCAACAACAGAATATTTTGGCTCGCAAATTATATTCGCTAGCTTGGGTGGAAACACACGGATTCGTTTTGTGACAAGGTCCATTGCAAGAATATAATATTTTAAAAAATGGGATATTACATGGTAGTGAAAATTTTTTGGGAGCGAATCAAAATCAGTACTTTAATTGTTCTACATAAAGAACAAAAGATTTTTTTCTGCTGGAAAAAAGAAAACGTCGTAGACTTACGATTGGTCTGTTTTGCTTATAATTGTACCATGTGAAATGTGCATTGCATGAGGTCTTTGTTGGCGAAGTCAAGATCAACTTTTTTTTATATTCTAGACCTTATTTTAAAATTTGGCACTACCTTGCAATGTCATCCTGCACTAGGTGACTGTCTAACAAACGCTCATCATTGTCATCATCATTTCAGCCACAGGACGTCCACTGCTGAACATAGGCCTCCCCCAGTGACTTCCAGATCGGCTCAAATAAACGCTCAGAAGAGATTAATTTCCATTTGCAGTATACCATTTAGTTCCGACTTACTGAAAGAAGCAGTCTGAAAACATTACACTCCTGTTTTGGGCAGTCCTGTAATATAGATTTCATTACACCTCACACAAGATAAGCTGCCGTATGTTTTAAAAAACTCTGGACCCACGAAAGGACAAGTAAATATTATGAGTAAACACATTTTGTGATATAGAACATTAATAAAGTTGTTCATGTTTCGGCCGAACCATTTTATGTTTCGCAAAGTTCATTGGAACGTAAACTTGACTTCAGAAACCACATTAGCTTTGATAAAACGGAGGAAATTTCAATTTTAGAAGCCTTTCGCTAGTTAATAGACAATATGCTGCCCGCAGCAAAAGTAGGTTAGTGAAAATTCAGTAAAAACTACGGGAATAGAGAATTTCCTCGTTTTATACGCTATTTCGTGTCATCGAAATAGGTAACGGTAAAACCATATTTTTTAATCAAAAGTGAACTTAGAAAAAAAAATTAAAACCCAAAAATGATTTATCATAACTACAGATATAGCAAACATTGTTAGGAAAATAATTACTTTGTAATAATAAGCAAAATGTGTTTTTCAATTACGGTTTGCGACTCTATTTTTAGTTTACAGAAAGCGTGATTCTGGTAATTATGCTGGTCATTTAAACACTAAGTTCAATAAGATATGCCAAATTTTTTTTAATAATATTCAATATTACATTTATTGTCACTTGTGCCAAGCTACAGTGACATCAAATTGTGTAATTAATCTTTATTTGTCTGATTTAACTGTATCATATTGATTTATAGAGAATTATGAATAAAGTGACTTTCCACTTGCATTTTCTCATCTTTTCAAAAACAGTTCAGTGTATGATTCCGTATAAATTGCCCTACTAAAATTTTGAATATTAATGCTAAGAGTTATGCCACGGTCTGCTAGACGGACGGAGCTGGCCAAACACTCTAAGGGTTACATGTTGACTACGAAACCCGAAAAACTGATTTTACCGAAACCACAGCACTTTTCACGTTGTCAGAAACGTCCAAAACAATTTTTCTGTCGACATTTAGCACGACGGGCGTTCATTTAGCACAGCATTTCACAGTTCCTATCCTATGAACAAACTGTGGTCGCGTAAAAATATATTCCCAAAGTTTGGATAGAACGGGGTTTAAGCTGAAATTTTGCTTTTACAACGTAATTTTGTTTTAGCACCGTTTCGTACTTGGCCAACGATAAAACTCTGATCGTTTCGCGGCAGAACAAGTTTCCCTTTCGTATTTTCGCTACTTATCAAGTAGGTATTTAAATGCCCTTTGGTGAATGTGCCCGTTGAAAATTTTGCTGTTTAAATATTCTATGAGTTATTTTAAAAACAGCCTTTAACATGGAACTGCCATTTTTAGGGTTTCGTATCCAAAGGGTAAAACGGGTCCCTATTACTAAGGCTCCGCTGGCCGTTTGTCTGTCTGTCCGTCCGTCCGTCTGTCACCAGGCTGTATCTCATGAACCGTGATAGTTAGAGAGTTGAAATTTTCACAAATGATGTATTTCTGTTGCCGCTTTAACAACAAATGCTCAAAAACAGAATACCATAAATGTTTCACGAGGCTCCCATACAACAAACGTGTTTTTGCCGTTTTTATAGATATGGGACGGAATCCTTCGTGCGCAAGTCCGACTCGCACTTGGCTGGTTTTTTCAATAGTTATGTAAATAAATACAAACTACTTGTGTTTTCCCCCGACATAGTTTGCATGAACTTTAGAAAGCCAAAGAGGAATACTTTTAAAAATCAATCAATGTTTATTTTGCGAAAAATCAGTTTAAATATTAGATTAAATAAAATTCATATACAGGATATCAGAATAGTGTATTTTCTCTGCGTCTGTACCACCTTTCTCACATTAAAATTAAATACCTAAATTAAATTAATTAATTAAAATATCGAACTTTTTATGCACTGAATGTTATATAATCATCTAACTGTAACACAAAACCTGACTGACTGAAACTGTAATAAATTTAAATTTCAGCCATTTAAGCTTGACCGACTAATTTTTCACATTAATTATGTTTTTTTTACACAGTAAATGTTAGAATTAAAAGTTAATAAAATCAATCGCTTTTTAATTATAGTATTCATTAGTAAATATCATGTCGGCCTATTGCAGTCCACTGCTGGACGTAAGCCTCCCCCAAAGAGCGCCAAAGAGCACGATCCCACTTTTTCATCTAGCCACTGCCAGCCATATTCCTGAGGTCGTCGGTTCAGCTGGGGGGCGTCCTACACTACGTTTGCCAAAGCATGGCCCTCACTCAAGAACCCGTTCATCGGTTCTGCGACAGATGTGGCCGGCCCACTACCACTTTAGCTTGATACATGATTATAGAAATAATTGTTCGCAAGAAGGTATATTTGACCAATAAAATAATGATAAGTTTGACAGTCAACATTAATCTCAAAAACAAAAAATAAAAACCGGCCCAGTGCGAGTCAGACTTGCGCACGAAGGGATCCCTTAAATCCCCCACCCCTTGAATATTTATTGTATTCTGTTTTTTAGTATTTGTTATTATAGCGGCAATAGAAATACATCATCATCTGTGAAAATTTCAACTCTCTATCACGGTTCATGAGATACAGCTTGGTGACAGACGGACAGACAGACAGCGGAGCCTTAGAAATAGGGTCCCGTTTTACCCTTTGTGTACGGAACCCTAAAAACAGAGTGTGATATAAAACGACTTCAAAACACATCCATACTCCAAGCCGACTCAGTATCTCCACTACACAAACCATCTCCACATAATACACCATTAAAATATAGATACAATGTTTCCGTATTCATATTTAGCAGTAATTCATTGTTCTTACATTTGGGTTAAGCACCCACATTTCCTATTTTTATCATACGGCTATTGAAATCCTTCTTGGCTAAGTTTCAAGCTGCCATAAACGCACGCTTAGTAGCTTATCTCGCATAAAATTATATGCGCCGAACGAAAACATAGCTGTAAAATAGAAATGAGTTGCACTAAACGAAAAGTTACGACAAGAAATTGCTACTTTAAAAACACCTACGACTATGTTTCGAGAACGTTGACTATTTTTAGTATGATTTAGAATCTTACTAATATAAATGGCAAAGTTGGGATGATTGTTTCCAAATTACGCATTAATGGGTTAACTAATTTAGCATTAATTTAGCCAAACTCGTAAGATAAATTATCCCGTTTTCATCCTTGTGTTGCGAGTTAAATTTTTTAGGAGCGCGTTCAAGTAAATCCAGACTAAAAAAAAATTTAAAAAAAAATAAAAAAACCCGACAGCGTAAAAAGTGAACTTAAAAGATGAAAACAAGATTTAAAGAATCAATTTGCAATCTGAGGCATTGAGAAAAAAAAAGGTTTTAACTCGAGTAAGTAGTATCTGAAATCGGTTTTTCCCGTTTAATTCATGTACTAATAGGAATTCCGGGTAATAACATAGCCTATGTCACTCCCAGAACTGAGACGAATCTAATGACATATCATATGTTGAAATCCATTAAACGGTTTTTCCTTCCTAATTTTTCAGTGTAATTTTTTGCCTGTTCCTCTAGAAATTTTGGAAAATAAAGTATTGAATACTATTAGCACTAAAAATATGTGACCCATAGTTAATAAAAGAAAGTTTCAAAATCGGTTTATCAGTATGGCAGATCCGTTTTTTCCGCGTTAGTTCTGTTCCTGCGGGAATTTCGTGAAATAACATACCCCTTGACACTCCCACAATTGAGACGAATCTATTGATATATTATACTTTAATATCCGTTAAACGGTTTAGGCTGTAGGGCGTGCCAAAGAAATGGACATAATTACATACATAAATATGTATTTATGTATGTTATTATGTCTATTTCTTTGGGTATATTTTAACGAGGGTTATGTTTTTTCGAGCGTATGTATGTATGTACATACATACGCTCGAAAAACATAACCCTCGTTTGGCAGTCGGGTACCAAGGGGTCCGAAACCAGAATCTTTGACGATTTACCGCCCCACCACACCAGGTATTCATGTAACTCAGCAAATCGAACAATGAGAAACAAAATTAAAAAAACTGGATATTGAATTATTGCTAAACCAACACTAAGAAAGAAAACGCAGGTATTTCTCTTATTTTTCATTCAAAGCTAAATTGGTTTCAGCCAATAAAGTAGCAAGAGAATAGACATTAATCAGCTAACGAGCAAAGGAAAAGCGAACGAAATGAATATGAAAATTTATGCGATCGGAAATACAGGTGTTGCAGATATACTGCGAAATCAGACTCGTGATATATCGCCTAGAGTTTGTAAATCAAAAACAAAATACTTAATACCGTAGCAAAGTATTTTTAATACTTTTCTAATTGTATAAATGAATACCGTTATTTCAAAATGACAGTAGGTATAATGTGAAAATTAATTTTAAGGTTTACGAAAGTCGAAAGTGAGTGATTTTTATTATGTTAATGCTGAAAGGTTTAACACGGAAAAATACACACGAATGCTTATGGAATCTGAGCGCAAAAGATAAGTCACGTTAGGTTGATTGTATACTTCCTTATTTTGATAGTGCAATAATTAAAATATAAATATATTACCATGGTAAAAAAATATCTAATAATATCTACCGAACGTAATAAGTGTCTACGAAAGTTTTAAACAAAATATTTACTAGTAGACAAATATTTTTTTTTTTAGCAGTAGGTATTTTTCTTGACAGATGATGAGACGATGAATAGCTATAGCCGTTATACCAGAATAACTTCTTCTGTATCCAACAAACTTTCGACGATGTGTTATAAATATATTGCACAATTATGAAGAAGTTTATTCTAGTTTTGTTTAAATGTAAATCTCATACATGTAGGTACCTACACTTTTGGGACTTTTCGAAATCGTCAAATTTTATAATCCAACTGCAACATAAAACATGGACAGTTTATTCAAAATCCAACTAGTACAATACTAAAACCGAGCTTCAAAACGAAACTCTAGAGCATAGCAGTATCCACAGAATGGAAAGCTTTGGAAGCATTAAAACTTACCACTATAGAATTCCAGTTGAAACAACTAGGTTTATGCACAAGTTGAATTTGCTTTGCGTGATAATAAAGTATTGAAATCTAAAGTTTAGCGCAAGTTATTTGAACGAGTCTGTTTATACAAATAAATTTAGCAAACTAATTTGTCGAGGTAAATCCTGTGTTAATTAAGTTATACGGTATTGCCGAGTTTGCAGACGAAATTAATTGTGTTTCTGAGTTCTGAGATGATTAAAATGTGTATTGTTCATATGAAACGGCGAGTTGGCTGTTGTTTTTTAACCAACTTTCAAAAACGAACAAATATATTCTTTATCAGTCATCCTTGCGCGAATAAAGTGGTTATTGCAAAAGTGCAACTTGAATAAAGTGGTTATTGCAAAAGTGCAACTTGAAAAATAACACAAGTCTCTTTACAATTATCTTTAAAAACCGTCCAAGTGCGAGTCAGACTCGCGCACGAAGGGTTCCGTACCATTATCTATAAGAACGGCAAAAAAAATACGTTTGTTGTATGGGTATATGTACCATAAATATTTATTGTATTCTGTTTTTTAGTATTTGTATTTGTATTTATAGTATTTGTTTTAGCGGCAACAGAAATACAATATCACCATATATATATATTTGAAGACCTCCGTGGCCGAGAGGCGAGCATGCCGGACTTTAAATGGTGCCGCCATCTCTGAGGTTCCGGGTTCGATCCCCGGTCGGGTCAATGTAGAAAACGAACTTTTCTATATTGGCTAGGGTCTGGGTGTTGTGGTACCGTCGTTGTTTCTGATTTCTATAACACAAGTGCTTTAGCTACTTACCTTAGGATCAGAGCAATGTATGTGATGTTGTCCAATATTTTTATTTATTTATTTATATCTGGGAAAATTTTAACTTTCTAACTATCACGGTTCATGAGATAAAGCCTGGTGACTGACGGACAAACAGACAGACAGACAGACGGACAGCGGAGCCTTAGTAATAGGGTTCCGTTTTACTCTTTGGGTGCGGAACTCCAAAGAATTTCGTCCTGTATTATGATATCTAGTGACCTCAACACTCTGAGGATCGTAAATTACCTACTTGATCCAACTTAAACATGCAAGATCTTGAACTATTACTCAACTACCAGTGAAATATGAAACACTAGTATTGTACGTGAAATCGATAGTGGATTCGGTAACCACATCGACCACAATCGTGCTAACAGGCTTCGCATCCTTACTTAATGAATACGGTTTATACAATACATCTATATCTATATCTATACTAATATTATAAAGAGGAAAGATTTGTACCTATTTTTGTATGTTTGTATGTTTGTAATGAATAGGCTCAAAAAGTACTGGGCCGATTTAAAAAAATCTTTCACCAATAGAATGCTACATTCTTCCAATTTGACATAGGCTACATTTCATTTTGAAAAAAATTTGGGATCCTTGGTAAAATTGGAACAATGTAACCGAAGGTGTAGAAAAATGAGTCTTAAAATGTCTTTCGTCGAATGCGCTGCCGAAACTATTAGCGATAATTGTCTACCCCGTGCGAAGCCGGGACGGGCTGCTAGTGTAGATATATAAATGTAAATATAAGTTTAGCTAGCTTTTATACCGACGACTTCCTGTACGTAGATATAAATCAGATAATATTTTGTACACCATGTAAAAGTTACTTAGTTAGTAAGAAACACAATATGTCATTTTATTGTTACTCGGTCTAATGCAACCGCTTTTTAGGGTTCGTACCCAAAGGGTAAAACGGGACCCTATTACTAAGTCTGTCTGTCTGTCTGTCCGTCTGTCACCAGACTGTATCTCATGAACCGTGATAGTTAGAGAGTTGAAAATTTTCACAGATGATGTAACTATTACTGTTGCCGCTATAGAGCAAATACAAAAAACAGTAAAAAACAGAATACTATAAATATTTAAGGGGGCTCTTATACAACAAATGTGTTTTTTTTCCGTTTTTATAGATAATGGTACGGAACCCTTCGTGCGCGAGTCTGACTCGCACTTGGCCGGTTTTTTGTTATATTGCCTTTCCTAGAAAGTTACCTACTTTATAGACAACTATTATTTAAAAAATCTATAAACAGTAGGTATTTTACTAATAATAATTGATTTTCCATCTCTAACATATCAAAATCTATCTATCTTTTTAAAAAATACTTCAATATACTACAGCATACACTTACCTACCTGTTTAATTAACACTAATTATGTAAGTGATCATAAATGTTTAATTATTCATAAAAACCTACAACATTAATTTGTCGCAGGACGTTATTAAAGGTTCCTCGTAAGTTTTAATCATGTTGCCAACAACTTACCCATTTGTCCCAGAAACCAGTTTAAATTAGTTGAAGTGCATGAAATGCGTGTAAAGTAATGACAGTTCACAATTTACTTGACTATACATTGGCTAATATCAGGGGGTAACCATCATAGATTTAGGATTCGCATACATTCTCTATCTAGGGTAACCACGAACTCTTAAAACAATCTCAAATTTCGTTCGTAATGACGTACGAAATTCATAGATTTGAGATTGTTTTAAGAGTTCATGGTTACCCCGCAGATCTTAGTCCCAGATGAGTGAGTATGTGTTAGTGATATCATATGGTTGAATTCAATGTTACGGAGTGTTTCAGAAAATAATGTCAAACGGTCAAGTTTGGAGATAGCCGTACCCTTAAGTTATACGAGATCCGTACATTAAAAGGTAATAAGGAACCCTTATAAACTCACTTCGTTGTAAGTTTGTTTCTCTGTGTCTGTGATTTTGCCTGCTTTTCTGTAAGAACCTTTTTATTTTACCAGAAACAAGTGGAAGTATCTGTTTAACATCAAAATCAAATAGGTACCAAAAACTGCAATCCATTGGAGTTGTGAAGAATATCAAATTTGTTGTTATGTTTACTATTATTTAACTTTTTTATCAGTATTTTATCAGTTACTTGCACCGCACCTTTTTGAAAGCTTTCTGCATAACTCAATTGTTGACTGGCAGAATGATTCTAGCATTAAGTTTATCTTATGTAAGTTTGTGCAATAAATTTTAAAATAAATAAATAAACCGTTTATTTTAATAAAGTCCCATGAAAATGAATCGACCGGATATTTATCTATCTGTGCAATTCTGACGTTTGAACGTATTCCGTGTTTATCGGAAATGTACTGCAAAATTATCAAACTTGATATTAAACCGTATCGTACTATCGCATTCTAGGTCGTACATTGCATCACAGCTCTTGCATGCTTGGAATCTTTCCAATGTACGTGTATCTCGAATATTCCTCTTTCTGCATTCTGCATATGTGGAAGTTGTAAAGATATTCTCATACTTAGGTCTATCCATATTTAGGTGCTGTTTAATCTGTGTATATTTTTGATATAATTCATCTTATAATTAAGAAGTAAGAGATTTTCATCCTTGTATACGAGACAAAGATTTTTTTAGCAGGGCCATCTCTTAATTCACCCAGAACCGAACTAATTAAGAAAAAGTCCGATTGAATTGAATATAGGACCCAATACTTTTGTGGAGAGAGAATTCCAGGTCGTAGGAGGAGTATTTTGACTTACAGCGTACACTTCACACAGGGTAGTTAATTCATTTTTGTCATTTAAAAATGTTTCTAAATCAAGTCACAATTTATAAAATATCAATATCATTTTATACTTTCAGTTATATATTGGTTTCTTCTTTTCGGTCTTCAAGATGATATTTAGGTTATTCCATCCAAAATTAGGTCTAATAGGGTGTTTGTAATTAAGTTATAAAACAATTGATACTTAGATTTAATTTGCTTTTAGAGGTCAAATAACTTTGAAAAAACTTTGAACTAAGCGGTCACCCATCTTCTTTTCAATCACACTGAAATGTAATATCTTCTTGCTTAAAACCATACGTACCTACATCTAATAAATGAGCTCTGTACTCAACTGAGAAACAAAAGCTGAATTCATTATGCATAATATTATTTCCAATTGTTTAAGATCAAAAAGTTTACAGGGCTTACAGGATACCTATAGAAAAAAAAGTTAGAGAATGGACAAGTGTAGCGTAGGATATATTTGTGGTTTATCAACTCACAGGCGACCTGGTAAATAATGTAAGAAGTCGCTAGACGCAGGCCGCTTTGCAACTGGGCAATTCATTCGGGAAGGCATATTTCAGTAGAGGATGTAGTTCTATGGCTGAATGATAAGTATTTTATGTAATAAGCATAGTATTCTTTGTTTGTTTTATTATATATAATATATTTTAAAGTTAATATTTAATTTTGTTGCATTAATAACTGAATGTTTTTTATTCATTTCTTCTTCATCTCATGTTTACCGCACCATTTTCCATGCTTTCTGCATGACCTATGGGTTGACTGGCAGATAATGCTTCTAGCATTAAGTCTACCTATATTAGACAGATACTCTTTATTGCACACCACATAAAACAAACAGTACACAGAGAAAAGTACATTTTGAATGGTACAATTTATAAGTTTGTGCAATAAAGTTTTAAATAAAATAAAATAAAATAATTGTAGTACTCACAGGCAAGTCATTGATGAAGATCACTAGTTCTGCAGGCGGACGGCTCGGGCCAGCAGAGCAGTTGGCTCGCATGACGTCACCCGGTGTGTAGTGGTGCTGGCTTGTGTGGATAGATGGCGACGATGGTGGCAGAACTAGAATGAAATACTCAATTAATATAAAACCAGTGCTTGAAAAACTTCATTCGGGAGGTAGCGAGTTATTTTGAAGAAGATATTTCACATTCAGAAGTGACTACTCCAGGTGGGATGAGAATTTTTGAATACTTAACTAGTACATCACAGGGATTGAAAAACTTAACCCAGGAGGGAGCAAGTTACATAAATAGGATGAGGCTTTTTGAATTATTTTCTAAACTGATAAAACGTGGTCGAATTTATTAAACTATGAGCCTAAAACTGCAGAATTTTAACTCCCAACTTCCTGGTTTTATATTCAACTCATCAGGCCATTTAATCTTCAATCATCGTCATTAAATATTATTATCTAAACTAAACCTTACCAACAACCTCCATTGTGTTTGAGACGATAGAAGTAGCGAAGGAGGGGGCGTCAGCTGTGACCTCACAACTGAAGTTACCCGACAGCCCAAAGCTGACCCTCGTCAGCACGACTTGGCTTTGATTCGATCGCGCCAACTGTGAACAAGAATGACCTTGTACTACCAGAAACCCTACTATTAGCTCTTAAAACAAATCTGCTTAGCTTCTCTGCTTTTTTGCTATCTTAGTATGTGAACTCAAAGCCCCTACTATAAGCACTTACAAGCATGTCTGCTTTGAACTGCCTTGGCTTTTTGTACTATCCATGAGAACTCTTGGTAAGGGCCCAGAGGGCTTAACAAAGAAGTGTTGTTTTAACTTCAAATTAAAGTAAGTGCAGAAAAAACCCAGGTTCACAAAATTCTGCTATATATAGGTCGTGGTTGGATCTAATTAAAAAATAAAATAAAGACAGTATTCTTTTATTAGCAAACTCAATATAGAAATTAAGCAAATGTTAAAGACAATCAAAGCTAGTTAGAGATGACGGTATAGCACCTGATCAAATTGGTTTGGCATCGGTGAATGGAATCCACGCCCAGTCCTTTGCCCATATTGTTATTACTGGTTAGACATAAGATTGTGCCGATTCTATACATGAAACGCTCGCGTATTACTTATTTTTTAGCTTCCTTTTTTTTAATATTATTTTATACATATGTAAGTGCACAATAGACCTAGAATCATTAACATTTGGGGAGAACCAAGGTTTTGCAGTTTAAATATAAATTTAAAACTAAAAGAGAAACTGTTTTTAAATAATAATTGAGAGTATTATTGCAAGTTTTTGTTGCATTTTCTGCAGTTAAAACTGTAATACACGAATAGTCCCAAACAAATCATCGCACATAAAAGTTTCTACCCCCAACTCTTAGAGCTAGTTCCACCTTTAGCCGAGTTTTTCCCGAGTTTTTCCATTTTTCCGCGTACAAGCGATCCTTTCCCGTCACCCTTGCGGCAGCTGTCCATAAATACAACTCTTTATCTTCCGCTCTCACCCAACCCGTGATAATAACCTTATGCTTTCCTTATACTTTGTCCATTTATGAGGAGATTAATAATAGCTGCACGAAGGACAGTCATTTAACAAAGGTTCTATGATAGGTAAAAATTTCACTGCTATTTTTCTTTCAAGTAATCAGAGCAGCGTTAGCTCAATATGATGCTGCAGTATCTTCCATATTATATGGATAGTGAGTTAAGTTTTCCAAAATTTACGGATTTACATAGTCCGTCAAGTTCGTACATGATTCTCATGAGGCTGCTCGTAGCTCAGTGGCGGCAGCGCTTTGGTATCGATTACTAAAGTTAAGCAACCAACGCCGCGGTTGTCAGTGATTGGCTGACTATCCCGACCATATTTAGTGACATTTGGAATGTGAATAGCCCAATCAAGGGGCTAAGTGCGGAAGCAGCCTAGCTAAACTAACTAACTAGTGACATGTATCTCGTGCTATCAAGCATCTCCGTGCTTCGGAAGGCACGTTAAAAGCTGGTCTCGGCTGATATAGCTTGATATTAGTCGCAAAGCCTAGTCAGAGGCCTTATGGCGATATGATTACATCGCACAGTAAGGTTTAGTCACTGGCCCTACAACAACCCTCCACGATGTTGTAAGGCCAGTGGAGTATTGCCCAAACCATTTCATACTTGAGGTGAGGCCTGTGCCCTGCAGTGGGACGTATTATAGGCATACTTTACTATCACAAGGTATTATCAGGGGGTAACTATGAACTCTTAAAACAATCTCAAATCTGTCAAATCTTGTCAAATCTTTCGTAGGTCATTAAGTACGAAATTTGACAGATTTGTGATTGTTTTAAGAGTTCATAGTTACCCCGCAGCAACGACAAGTAGTGCAGTAGCAAAGGAAAGTACTTTCCTAATTAACACCTTAAAACCTGCTCATGCCGTTTGAGCTAACACGAGCTCGCCCATAAGTATTGCTTATAAACTTCACGACCCAGAACACTTGCTTGACGGCGAGGGAAAACATCCATGAGAAACCCTGCACGTTTACACAGCTCTTAGAAATAGTCCAAAAGAAATACCGGCTCTAAACTATAGTAACTAAGTCAGTGAATATGTATGCATTGCGTTTCATTCTTTACTACCCAAAAACCTTGGAAAAGTTGAAAAATTAAGTTTAACTTCTACCTAAAGTGTAACTACCCATTTTTGCCGCATTTTCCCATCTTCCTTGTCACCCTTGCGGCAGCTGTTCATAAATATAACACTTTATCTCTTTCACACAACCCGTGATAATAACCTTATGGCACATTTTGTTCCTCTTTTACTGCAATAGCGCCCTGGAGTGAATTTTAGGGAGTTGACGCTAAGTTTCGGATAGTCCGAGAGACCTTTTGAAAGGGTCGAGGATTTTTGTTTAGGATTTATGTTATTGTTGGCAACTTTGCAAGGGGTTATATCTACACTAAGCTGAACCAATAGTAAGTACTCATTTATTTAAAGATGTACCTACTCTTCTTTACGAAGTCGGAAATCACCGTTGGTATGCAACCAACGGAATTTAACGCTACGTTTCTAGCGGTACTATGCGAGTTATTTCCATGTCATCGCACAAACTATTGCCTGAGCTGTGTTCTAAAGGTTAAAGTTCAGGAATGTCTTCAAAAAGAACGAAAACTGTTCTATGAAACGTTTTCAAATGTACCATCGGGATGTGAAGAAACTAATGTTTGCGTAAAAAACTAAATCACATACTCAGTTCTTAAGACTTAGTTATTTTTCGACCAAGCTCAAGCCATTTACGGCTTCACCTGGAAGATAGGTAAATGCTAAAAGCACTCAGCCTACAACAGTTGGCTAGATGGTAACTTAGGTTGAGCCTTCATTAGGTTTCGCGAGCTTGATTATAGTGGTCCGAAACTGAGATCTTCTCTTGATCTTTTATAAGAGTGATCATAATATACGTCTGTTTTATATTTGGACACGACTGACGATTACGAAAAAATTAAAAGGCTAGGGTTCGACAGATTTCTTAAAAAAAACATTTAGGTTGGGTTGCACCATCTTACTTTAACTTTAACAAACGTCAAATGTCTGTCAAACTCCATACAGAAACACCGGTTATAGTTACAGTTATGATTAAATTTAAGGTGGTGCAACTCAGTCTAAATCATGAATGCTTTTTTCAGAGTATTTTTTATTTATTTATTTAAACTTTATTGCACAGGTGAGTACAATTGGCGGACTTAATGCTATACAGCATTCTCTACCAGTCAACCTTGAGGTAATGCAGATAATGTAGTTTGTGGCGGAGCTTATAGTAACTGATATATCTTACATTCAAGTAACACTACATACTTATATGCTTACGTAAATAAATATGCACAGAATAGATACATACTATATATATATATAAATTTATATATAAATACTTACTAAACATATACATAAAACATAATAAGAATACATACGGGAAGTCGAAAATTGATGAGTGAAAGGAACAAATTAACGTTGAAGGTGAAGATATAGGTAACTCAGTTCCGTAGAGTGCCAAGAAAATGCTCGCGTAGTGACTTTTTGAAAACAAATTTAGAAGAAGATTGTTTAATGTTAAGAGGGAGAGAATTCCATAAACGGATAGCCGATACAGTAAAAGAATTGGATAAAAACCCCGATTTATGAGGAGGAATGTAGAGAGAGAGGCTGTGAGAGGAGCGCAGATTGCGAGAAGAGATAGCACCTAGGGAAATGAATTGTTGTTTCAAGTAGCTTGGGGACTGCGGGTCGTGTAGGATGCTATAGAGCATGCAAAGTGTCCTAAGATCTCTGCGTTGACGGATGGGTAACCATTTAAGTTGGGTGCGAAAACATGAGACGTGATCATATTTACGCAGGCCGAAGATAAAGCGTATCGCATTGTTGAGGAGGCGGTCAAGTTTGTCGAGATGGGCTTGAGAGAGATTTGAGCAGCATATATCAGCATAATCGATTATGGGAAGGACTAGAGCTTGAACCAGCAGGATTTTCGTGTTTGGTGGGAGAAAGTTTTTAAATTTATAAAGTGCGCACAACGTGGCAGTAACTTTTCTACTAACCTCCACAATTTGCTTACTCCAGCAAAGAGTATTGTCTATTATCAACCCGAGGTTCTTAACACTATCACTATAGGGAATGGCTATGTTGTTAAAAAGAACAGGGTTAATTGCCATCGGGTTGATTTTGGCCAATTGCTTCGAGCTGCCCACCACTGTGGCTTGGCATTTAATAGGGTTAACCGAAATGCCAAATTGACGTGACCATTGCGCAATGTAAGTAAGATCGCCATTCAGCGCAGCAATGGTAGCATTAAGGTTTTCCACGTTCGCCTGAGCATAGAGTTGCAGATCGTCAGCATACAGATGATAAGAGCATTTAAGACTGGGGGTTATAAGGTTAATAAAAACAGAAAAGAGGAGAGGTGAAAAAATGCCACCCTGGGGAACACCGGCCGCCAAATCGTTCCAACCCGAGAACTGGCGGTCGACACGCACAGATTGCTGGCGTCCGTGGAGGTACGAATTAAACCATTCCAATGCTTTAGACGAGACTCCCAGATAAGACAGGATTGAAAGAAGGATATCGTGATTCACTGTATTGAACGCATTGGAGAAGTCCGTCAGGACCAGGACAGTGACCATGGATTTCTCCATTCCCTCTCGAATGTCCTCAGTAACCTTCAACAAGGCTGTCGTGGTGCTATGACCTGGACGAAAGCCCGATTGGAATTCACTGATCAAGTTGTTACTGAGTACGAATCTAGAAAGCTGCTTGTGAACAACGGCCTCTAAGACTTTAGAGAGGAAAGGAGGAATAGAGATAGGACGAAAATGATTAAGCTGACTGGGGTTTGAGACCTTGGGAAGAGGGAGAACGTAGGCTTTACGCCAAATATTGGGAAACACACCAGTGCTTAAGGAGAAGTTAATGACGTGAGTTATGACAGGAACAAGTTGGGAAAGCACAAGAAAAATCATTTTTCTACTTACATCATCACAACCCACGGCCTTCGATTTGATGGCAGTAAATGACTTGCATATCTCGTCCTCCGACACCGAAGACAGAGAGAAAGGCTCGATATGAAGTTTGGGTAAAGAAGAAATAGACAAGACCGTAGAAGTTTTGATACTGTCATGCAACATTGGAGAAGAAGAGAAGTGGGAGTTAATTTCGTTAAGAGAAAAAGGATCACAGTTAGTGGCAGGAGCCGTTTTACCTATACCTATAGATTTTAAAAACTTCCAGGTATCAGCTTGAGAAGAGTTTTGAATACTGTCGTGGATGTAGCGACGTTTTGCTGCTCTAACCACCAGGTTGCAGTAATTTCTGGCCCTCTTGAACGACTCCCAGGTTTCCTCGCAACGGTTACGTTTATATACCCTGAAATAACGATCGCGTCTTGACATAGCCATCCGAACACCAGTTGTTATCCAGGGTGCAGGAGGACGTCTTACCTTAACCGATCTCAAGGGGGCATGAACATCGTACAACTTTAAAATGATGGAATTTAACTGAGAAACCTTGTCGTCGATTGTAGGTGCCGAGTATACTGGTGTCCAATCGATAGCAGACGCGTCGGCTTCGAGTTTATCGTGGTCTATCTTGGCAAAATTCCTTATAGTCACAACGGTAGGTTTAGGCTTCGGTGGATTTATTTTGTAGCATAGGTAGATAAGGTCATGTCGAGAGAAGCCGGGTGCAACAATCTGACCATGCTGCAATGTGAGATCAGCGGAGGATGTGAGCATCAGGTCAAGAAAGGAGTCAGAAGTATCTAGATTATGGTGCGTGGGTGAAGTTGGCAATATAGAAAAATTTACTGCTTCAATTATGGAGCCAATCTTTGACGACTGAGGCGTAGTTTTGAGAAGATTGACATTGAAATCGCCCATAATTATATGGTGAGAATAGTCTGTACTGACAGATTCCAGTAATGATTCGAGTGAGGGAAGAAAATTAACGGTAGGAGGACAGTATACCCCACCGAGAACGGCCCTAACACCCTTCAGATTGACCTCCAGAAAAATAAATTCCATAGAATGAGAATATTGAGAGGGCGATGAATCCAAAATTTTGTAGGGAATATTGCTACGTAAATAGATGGCAACACCACCGCCACCCTTACCCACGCGATCATTCCGAATAAGTATGTAACCTGGTAAGCTATAACTGGTGGAAGATAAGTTTGGTTTTAACCAGGATTCAGAAACAAGGATTGCATGAAAGTGACTAGCAGAGAAAGAGTTTAAAAGTTCATCATAGTGGCTTGGTATACTTTGAGCATTTATATGGCAAACGTTGAACGTATTGCTCCTGTTAGTAGGAATTATAGAATGTATCCGATTTTCAGGCGTATCATGATGACCAACACAACTGCTATTAGAAGTGGAGAAAAAGGAGTTGGTTGAATCGTGTGCTGAATAAAAAGAATCATCGTGATCACTCATCACCATCACTATTTTAGACTTCCGAGAAATATATAACTATAAATAGATAGATACAAATATAACTAGTTATACGTAAAATAATAATATAATAAACATATATGTTCAACAACGTCCCAAAACAACAATAAAACTGCATTTGCCAGCCGGCCAACCGTTCACAAACATTTTCAAGAAAGAAACAAAAAAAACAACACGCAACGATTCGGACCGCGGTCTCACGATGACAATTTTGACATACGTCAATTTGTAAAAAAAAACAACTAATCAAAAGTGGGTATAAAGTGTTTGCACAAAACTTATACAAATGAAAAAGAGAAACAGGGTATTTAAGCATTTCAATAAACAGACTGTACTTTTACAAACAACCGAGAACAACTAAGATGCGAGAAATCTACCAGTTAAACAAAAGCTACTTTCTTGTGGACCGCTTGATTTTAGTGGGGTCGGAGGTTTTTGTTTTGTTACCGGTCTGCGCTCTTAACTTCGTCGGAGTAACAGCTCTGCAGGTTGTCGCCGCCACCGCCTGCTCTGGATTCTTCTGGCTGCCGCCCAGGTCCGCGGGATGGGAGACAACAAGCGCGTCCAACTCCGAAACGCAGACGATACGTCGGCGAGTGTTATCCGGCAGTTTGATACATATGATGCCGTCGGTTGTCCATACGCTGCGCATGCCAAAATGTTTCCGGGCCGCAACAAAAAGCGACTGTCGAGATCGCGTCAGGAATTCACTGAACACTATAGACGATCCTCGGAGCAATGTTTTCTTATGCCAGATCAGTGCCTTAATGTTCGTGTTTGCGAATTTAGCCAGTATCGGCCGAGTGTGGCCCTCCGACGAACTTCCCAATCTATGGCAGGACACAATGTCGGTGGGGCCAATGTCCTTTAGCTGGAGGCGGCCATGAATAACATCCATGAGCTGGCCTTTTGCATCACTGTCAGGAGTCTCTGGTATACCATTGATAACCAGAAACTTACGGCGGTGCCGAGTCTCAATTATGTCAACACTCTTGCAGAGCTCTGAAATTTGTTGGCGCAGCAGCGCAAGGATGTTACCAACAAGATCACGAAAGGCATAGAATTCCTTTCGCAGTAGGCTGGCACTGTCCGTTGAAGATGATGTTGTAGACCCATGAAGTTGCGACTCGAACTCAGCCATTCGCTGCATCAGTGTGCTCTCCAAAGAACGCTGCGTCTCAGTGATTTGTTCCAAGGTAGTCATATTAAGTTGTGAATTTTGTCAGTGTTGTGAGATTGTGGATTAGCTGGCTGGCAGGCAGAAACAGTGAACTAGGTTAAATCTTCATAGGATGTTGTTACCCACAAAGTATGTATAGAGTTGAACTGTTATGTAACACAAAATATTGAAATATGCAAGAGATTTAAACTTTTTCCAATAAAAGAACAAAATTGAATTTGGAGAACTTTATCACGTTCTTGACACCTACCGCCGAAAAAAAAGAGTATGAGAGAGTATGTGGACGTAATTTTTTTTTGGGATCTCAATACTCAAGAGACTAATAAGGTCACTATGCTTATAGTATTATAGTGCCGCCGACTCCGTTTATATTCGTTTTTTTTTTTTCTCTTGAAGTCTTGCTTAGTTGCTAAGCGAGGTAGCCAACACTGCGGCCACAGCCTAGCTTCCTTACCAAAGAGCAGAATTGAAACCCTTTTGCACTCACTCTTGCTATCTCTACTTTGTCTGTCAGTCTTGTAGGACTTTTGATTAAAAAGGCAACAGTTGTAGCGACTTTAAATATTTATGGCCTTACTATAAAAAGATAGACTAGTCTAAAGATTAGTCAGCCAATTAAAAATGTTTGTTAATAATATGTCTCGAATGTCTGATGTGACAAAATTTCAAATTGGTCGACTAATTTTAGACAGTGTTTAAGCCTAGTCTATATTTTTTGCAGTAAGGCCATTTTTGTCTAAATCACGTTGTCGAAGTTGCATTAAACAGCTTTAAATAGCTTCTCACACAATAGATATTAAAGAACCAAACAAAAAAGTTATGTGTCCACAGGAGTATCTTAACTAATCTAAGGTTAAACTTATTCCATTGCTACCAACACGTCTGATCATACGTCTAGGATATCTGTCTCACGAACGGGACACATACTGCAAAACTGCATTCGTAAATTAAAACTCGTATTTTCCTCATCCCATCATTTCCAGAACACGTCTCCTCATTTGTAAAACACGAAACACTCATATTTCATACGAGCCAAAGATGGATGTACGCACTTTGACAACTCCAATGAATTCCCACGTCCAACGAAACTCCGCATACAGGATGATTTGTCTCCGTTGAAATGTCGTAAACGACTGCTCGCGTCATGTAAATGCATAAAAAGGTTGCTGTACACTATAGAGATAGCGATGAGATGCTATAAATATGATATTTTGAAATATCTACCAATATTCTAAAAATGTCTTACGAAAGCGGATATTGTTTTTAACATAATTTTAAATCTTATTAAAAATATATTGATGGGAGTTTATAACTATAACCATTAAACATTTTTTGGGATTATTTTAGAGCATACATAGACAATAGGGTATGTCAAATGTTACACAAAAAAGTCTTTTTAGTCATAAGTACGTCTCTTCTCGGACAGATAAAGTAACGGTTTGTTTTGTACAAAACCCTTAGCCGCAGAACTTCAAAACAGATTTATGACATCGCATTCGCTTTGCCCCAGCTGTGCACAGGCCTTACCCCTGATTCGCTACACACAATTTATTACAACTGATGTAGAATTTCTTGTTGCGGAAAATATTTCCAGCTAAAATAGAAAAGAAAAATCCCTAGCGACGATACGAATGCCTCTCTGCGCTACTCTCGTCCAAATTGCTCAAACATTTCGTTACATTATTTTTACCTGTTGAGTTTCGAGACAATGAACTTTATGGTCCGGATTTGAATAATGAACTGGTAAATTTAGTAGAGCACTCGTAATATGCCTGTTCTGATTTTATGACTGAGGACTTACGCAGCTACCTGAGATTACTCAAGATGCTTCTGTTTCTTCGGGCCTATTGTGATCAGATTTTCCCATTATTGTTAATTTCCTCCAAGTTTTTAGTTTGGTATTTTAACAATTAATATTTTTTATATTTAGGGTTATAGTAAAATTACTCAAAATTTTAAATTCCTCACGCAAGGATTAACACTTGATTAGATCTAGCATAAAGAACATAAATACGTTTTAGCTAGCTATATTATTTCAAAATAAAAAACAGCACTATGATTTTAATTTTACATTTACATCCCAATTTTGTTTTTGCCACTGTTTCGGTACAATTCGTGTGCTATTCCAAAGAAATGTTTATCTTAATTTTGTTTTCTAAAATAAACAATTAACTCACGTCAACATTGATCCCGGCAAAAGGGAAAATCTTCGTTGCCGGCGTCTCAGTGGGCGAGTATCTGTAGAACTCGTGGCGCCCTCTGTACCATTTCACGGAGTATAGCGGCGCGTCTGTCAGCTCGTACAGACACGCCAGAGTTGCGTCTGAACCCCGCTGGACGACCGGTGGGGATATCCGCAAGTCTATGGCGCGGAGGCCGCCGACACCTGTAAGAAAATTAGGGTTATAAAATCTGAAGATTATCATCATCATCATCATTCCAGCCATAGGACGTCCACTGCTAAACATAGGTCACTGTAGGGGAAACCTATGTCCAACAGTGGACTTTCAAGGGAGATGATGAGCAATAAAATCTTTAACCTTTTTTTATTGGTAATAGGGTTCTAAGTCCAATAAAAATGTGTATTTATTTATGCTCGTGAGTTTTCATTTTGTGTTTCTTGCTCAGGATTACAAAGTCAGCGTTCGCTGGTTTGAGCTACAGGTGCAAAATGGTGACGACCACAAGCATTTGATTTTGTACCTAAGTCAAGGATGTTTATAAACTTATTTAGGTGTTTTTATTTGCTATCTAGTCATTTCCTATCACGTACGAACAGCATGAAAAATAACCGCTTCTTTGTGGCGTTCAAACTGTTGAGAAGCAGAACCTAAGTTAACAAAGCTCTTGACCTAAAATTTGAGAATTGTTCGTCGTGCCCTAAATTTTTGGAGACTTGTAGGCTTTCAAAAGGTTGATAAAATTAAATGTGGATATTTAGTATAGTTTGCCTGTCGTTTACTGTTAACGAATACAAAATTAATTAAATTTATCACAATATTGTACGAGAAACATTAATTTGACTAAGGCCTATTTTCAACGCCTGAAATGAGTCGACTGATAATACCGTTATGTTATTAGACAAATTTTACTTAAAAACTTTTAATTACAATTTCCTAAAAGTATTCAGGAGCTAACAAGAATTGTTTTTTTATTTCTGAAAAGAAAACTAATTAGAAACCTTATGTAACCAATTACCATTTCGAAAACAAAAGCAGAACTTACTTCAATCAATCATAAAAACAGGAAATTGTTTTAATTAACTCTCAGAATAATTTGGACCTTTAATTAAAGTGTACTCGGAAACCCAAAGATTTAGCTCTAGTAGTAGGTAAACAAGCGATTTCTTAGAAATTATAACGGTTAGCTTACTGTTAAAATATGTACCTAAATAATGGTTACGGTTAATTGCTCAGCGAGTTAAGTAAAGACCTATGCTCAGGGTTCCTCTGAAAAATAGAAAGCTAAAGTAATCGAAGTAGCTCAAATAATTAACACACTGAAGTGGCAGTGGGCTGGCCACTTTTTCCGTAGAACAGCTAATAACCGATGGGGTTGGACGTATTCTTTAGTGCAGACCGTGACTTTAAGTAATTGCAGCGTAGGGTGCCCTCCGACAGAAGCGAGATTCACAAGGGCCACTGCCATTAGAGTCCATCGGTTGATGGAAAAGAATATATAAAGAATATATAATAGCCGAGAATCGGGCTGAGTGGCTTGCATTAGGACCTTGGGAGAAGTCTATGTCCAGTAGTGGACTGACGTAACCCGATTATGATTCAGAATGTTTTCGGCTCATATCGATTGGTGCTAGAGTCGTCGTGAAACCTAGTCAGATGCCATTCAGTGGCTGGATCATATCTAACAGTAAGGCTTCCTTCTTTGGTCTTCCATCAATATCTGCATTGGATCTTTCCATATTTCAGGATAAACTTTGCAAGCTGAAATGCATTCCGAACGACACTAATACAATAATTAGCAAGGCAATTGTAAAAAGATTAGTTGCCCGTTTTTTAAACCCACAAGTCGTGGACTTTCAGCTGATAGTTGTATACTTTCTTCAATTCCCAGTCTCAACAAAAACTAAACCTCATAGCCACCCCCTAACGGAAAAGAAACGTCCTTCGTCCTTTGTAATAAGGATTAATTATAAAACAGTCCCGGGCTTTTTTTTTCATTCCACTGGACCCCGTCTTTGTTTCGAGGTCGGTTCTGTTTTCGGGTCGCAAATGGATGATGCTGTGATTAAGTGACCTTTTGCTTTTTTATGCAAACAACCGCCAACCACAGGCTTACGGATAACCTGATGGTATTTTTCACTTTCTTATTCTCAAACTAGAGGCATTATTTGTTATGGTGTGACGATATTAATTATAATGAATAACCTCAGCTTACCAACACAGGATATTATGTGTATCATCATCATCATCACCAGCCTATATCAGTCCACTGCTAGACACAGGCCTCTCTAATAGGAGGATTTTGCCATAATCGCCACGCTTGGCAGGCGGGTTGGCGATCGCAGTTTGGCCAATGGTGGAGAGAAGACGCTGCTGCCCGTCTTCTTGTGGCGGTTCTCCTGTAGTCGCCTCTTACGACACCCATAGGAAGAGAAGGGGTGGTGCAATTCTTTTAACGTGCCGACATTACACGGCACATTATGTGTATAACGTTTATTTATTTTACCTCGTGTCTCTTCAATTGTGTTTTTCTTGAAGTGTATACCAAGCACGGATGTTTATTTTTCTATCTTACCAGTTTTTTTATTTTATTTTTGTATTTTACATCTCCTGTAAGCTCTCTTTCTTGCGCTATTGACTGAAATAATTATTTTTGACATGTGGTACGCCGTACATAAATATCAATAAACACCAGCTTTTTTTATTTTATAGTTTTAATAGATTTAAGATGACCCCTTATTCTTAACCGTTCACATGTTCTGTTATTAACGTCCTTTACGTACCTGTTTATTTCCATGCCGATTTCATCAGCTTTTCATTTAGTTGCTTATTTTGCGAGCTGTTAGGTGCAGTATTTTTTCTTGGAGTGATTTTTAGGGTTCCGTACCCAAAGGGTAAAACGGGACCCTATTACTAAGACTCCGCTGTCCGCGTGTCTGTCGGTCTGTCCGTCTGTCACCAGGCTATTTCTCATGATCCGTGAAAGTAAGACAGTTGGAATTTTCACAGATGATGTACCTATTTCTGTTGCCGCAAGAAATACTAATAACCACAATAAAATTAATATAAAAACGTGATTTTTTAGCCCGTTTTTAAAGAAAATGGCCGGTTTTTTTTTCAATTGCTTATTTTGCGAGCTGTATTTAGTCAACTTCGAAAAACTCTTTTCCTGCCTTTTCAAAAAACTGCTTTTTCTTTGAATATATTGGAACACAGCGGAAACATATTATAATGTTCTTGAGTTTAACATGGTTACAAAATACTTATGTCACGATTTTGCCATAAATCACGAGAACATAGGGATCATTACTGAATAGATTTACAATTCCTACCAAACCTACAACCTCTTTAGCTCTAAATCATTTTAGTAATGTATTGGTAGCCCCATAACTGTTTAAATCGTCAAAGCCAACGTAATTGGGTTACTTTATTGGGTATTTAGTATTATTAATAAATACTATATAATATGGTTATTGTTGCATACGTATAATTAATTTACCATCCTTTAATTATAAATGTTAAAGTTGGATGTTTGTAACTTTAACGCCTGAACGAAATAAGCTGAATAATTTTGCTCACATATAGGTATCGTTCTAGCTTGAAACATTTTTTTTAAATATTTGTTCAATTTTTCTATGTAATTCGGCCTAACTCTAGGAAAATAAAGTTGCTAGCAAAAGCTATTGTCAAATACCTGACCAAATTAGCAACCCATTTTTTTTAATAGAAGCAATCGCGATCTCATAACCAGCCGATATTATGTAGTAATAAAAAATATTATTAGGACGTGTAAAAGTGCCTTTGATGGCCAATTTGCAGAAGTAAATGACTTTGACTTTGATCACAGATCAACGGACCGAAATAACCTGCTTCGGAAAAAATAATTTAACAGAAAACGATGGAACCAAACCAGCGATTGTACAAAATTTCTGTACGAAAAATAAAGAATATGAATAATTCTCGGACGGAAACTTTTTAAGGAATCATCCCCGGCAAGGCTCCCTTTGTTTGAGCTTCTTTCGTTAGCAGCGACGCTATAGCCGAGACAATATGCAAAGCTTTGTAAAGCGGACGAAATATTTTAACAACTTTTCATGTCCATTTTGCTTGAACCTTGTTTATTGCAGTATACACACCTTTAACCCGTAGTCATAAGAACTAAAATTGCATGCATACATTTGCACCTGAAAGGTTTAGTTTTACAACGCGCAGCATCATCTTTGTTTGTACCTATTATTTGTAAGCAAAAATTTAAATGAGACATAAAACTACGAATGTGAAAGAGAGCAAAGGTCAAGCGTGATAACAACTAAGTTTAGGGTTCCTCATTTTTTTTATTTTTTATTAGGAAGACCAAGGTTTACAATTTTTCAATAATTATACACAAATAACTTTTCAAAAACCACTTACAGGTCCACACAGATAGATACAGTTCAACACAGATAGATTTGGGAACACTTTAATTAAATAATATACGAGACGTAAATAAAATAGGATAACTTTAACGGAGATGCTCGTGATATGTCAGTAAATATGGTCGAAATGGCCACCCATCCACTCACACTATAAGTATTGATTGAATCTTTTTCGAGACTATCAAGTCTAGTCAATGAGTTTTACGATTTGCTTTGATTCTTCCAAAAAATTTTAATGTTGGTAAATAATTAATTATTGTAATGGATAGTGTTAGCGATCGCAAAGTCATCGCTAAATATGTGAAAAAAAATATTTTCTCTTGCTTTTGATCAAAGGTGCTACTATTTATATTTTGCGGAACATAACCCTTGTATAGTAAAATTGTTATAAAAGCGCTGTCTGTAAAAATATGCGTAATGAATCACAGTGAAATAGGAGTATTTTTTATATTTTTCCAACAATACTTTTTTCGTAATTGCAATTCTTTTTTTGTGCTCGTTAAACTGTGTGAAGTGTCACAACTTTAAAACAACAAAATAAAAAGCTGGATCTATTAAATGTTTGTGGAAACTATAAACTTTAAGGTAACATTCCTGTTTTTAAACCTAGATACTGAATACTTATAGATTTTGTGATCGATGATATTTTATTGTTAATGACACCGACCGCGGCAATTAAAACGTACAGCTTTTTAGGGTTCCGTAGTCCTGACAAGGTTTTCGTCATGTCCGTCCGAGGTTTTAATTGGAGACTGTTGACCCTGGAGAGCTGTAAGTTTGTGGAAATATATATATTAATCACGCCGACCGTGACATAGTAATGAAATTAAATTTTGAAAAATATTTTTTTAGGGTCGCTCCCGTTGCATGTGACGTAGGGATGTTGTTTTTTCATCGTCTACCCCATGAAGTGGGGTATCTTTGAATAGGTCCTTCAAAATTACCTAGGGGTTGATAAGACTATTTTTTGATTTAGGGATCCGTTTGCGAAATATCAAACTTTAAATTGCCAATTTTTGTTCGAGTAGGGCGTAGGCCCTCTAAAAGCTAAACTATATGCTTTAAAAATCTGAAAAAATTCATGATAATAGTGCTTTTCATTAACTTTCATGAAAAATTATAACGATTAAGGTAGACTATTTAGTTAAAGAGTAATAGTCGTTCAACTTAGTTGTTCAAAAATTCCTTAGAGGAAAACATTCAAAGTGACTTAAGTGAAGTAATTGCTGAAATCTATTGTGGTAACGACGGGCAACTACGGAACCCTATACTGCGCGTGGCACGACACGAACTCGGCCGATTTTTATAACTAACATCAGACACAAAATTGTACTTAAAGTTAGTATTCAGGCACAATCTTTCAAATGGTAATCACATATTCATGCAACCTACTTTCTACGCAAAGGATTTCCAGGTTTCAGCGTTAATACTAACCACGTTAAAACCTTTGCACATTAACCAAAGCTAACATCTGAAAATACAAACAAATCGTTATGCTAGAGCAAAGTAAAGAAGCCACCCGAAGCCACCTGTGCTCTAGGGATGAGGGGTACCACACGTTACGATTTTTCCTGACTAAGCACTTTTTTGCTCGTTTGCAAGTCTTGGCGTAACTACGGGCTTTTATTGCAAGGCTTTTTTTTTAATTGTCAAAGAAATTTATTAGGTAGAGGCCCTTTTCCGGGCACTTATACGCGTCCCAAAAATATAACTTAGCCTTACTACCGCTTCGGGACTAGATATCGGCTGGTATATGGCAATAGTGACTATTACTTATGTTTTTTTTATTATTATTTAATTGACATAAATTTTAAGAAAATCTAATTTATTTATTGATTTATTCACTTAAGTGACATTTTTTCCATTTTTATTTTTATATATTTTTTGTTTGTACTACTGATATTTTATCCTGCTAATAATATAATGGTCAAAGTGTATATTTTGGATGTATTTTAATTGTAATTAAGCTTCAATAAATCAAACAATTTACTTATACTTGAAATCCAATAATTTAAATAACTTTCGGGTAACTAAAAAAAAAAAAAAAAAACTAACAGGGTATTTTCATCCCGCTTTCGGTATTACTGTGGAATTTTAAACTTACTTACTAATCCTCTCTTATTATTAAGTTAACGGGCTGATGAACTAGTGGGCAGTAGGTAGTAAAATTATAAAATTCACATGAATCATGCTCATAAGAAGATCATAATATTAAATTAATAAAAAAAAATATAAAAAAGGCTAATTTGAGCTAAAATTACGTGTTGTCATTTCGTGTCTTAGTACAAAATTATATCTTATCGGTAGCTTATTTAATACAACTACCTACTAACAAAATTATATTTGAATAGTGGTCAATAGTTCTCCAAAGTATATTATTCCAATACACTTAAACTAAGTTAATTCGGAGCAATCTCCATCTTAAATTGACTCTTAATAAAATGGTCACCCTAATATGGATGAGCTCCTTTTTAATGGAATTCTTCGCCCATATTTTCTTTTGGGAACAAAATCATTCACTTTAAGACGTTTTTTGTTACGTCGATTTTAAGCTGAGCCTCATTGAGATAAATGGATGTGATCGGAATGTTCTGAGGATGTTTAAGTGTGACATTAAATTAGTCGAGTCGAATGCTGATAGCAAAGGAACCACATTCAGAGTGACAATTCATGTTTTTTTTTAACTTTTAAGCTATTAAAACGAATAAAATGTTCCCCAAGAGTTTTTAATCGTCCCTGACATGACCTAAGAAGAAGAAAAGTGTAAGTAGCTGCCTTCTTTTATTTTCCCAATGCCATATAACATTCTTTGTCAGGGTACGTTTTGGTTGCCGCGTTATAAATACGTGCGGAAAGCCTGATAGTTAATACATTAGTACCAATTGCTATGAGATATCCATAATCCTAAGACAAAGTGCCTAGACTAATTTTTAGGACATCACTACACGTCAATTATTATTTGAATACAAATTTATATTTCAACACAAGTGCTTGAACTACTTATCTTAGGATCAAAGCAATGTATGGAATGCTGCAATTTTTTTTTAATAATGTGCAAGTAATCTTATGATATCTATTTTGCTATAATAAAATAATATCTTATTCTTCTTTCTCGCATTGTCTCTTTATTTCCTTTTCTTTTCCAAGCTATCTATCCCACATAGTGGTGGGGTCATTTCCGTGTTTTTCTCTTCCACTTTGCTCTGTTTTCGATATCGTCTTCGGAAACCTTGCACTCTCTGATATTTTTCAGCACTACAGTCTCCCATTTAGTCTCAGGCCTTCCTCTGGATCTTCGACCGGGAAGGGAAAGTTGCAGTGCCAAATTCCCTACGTAATCAAGGGGCCTCCTCTTTACGTGACCATACTAACGCAGTTTATCTCCTGCAACTTGTCGGGCTTGGCGCACACTCCAGGCTTCCACGCACGTAACTCGTTGTAGATTTTATCTACCCTCGTTACGCTGCACATCATTGTCGCTCTGTCTCTTTATTTAGGGTTGTTATTCCTCATCTTCAGGCGCTAGGATGATTTATCCTGGGTTTTCTTATCGTATAAAGGTACGTGCTATCTGAAGTCAGGCCCGACATACAGCATGCGCTAACCATTGAGTTACCAAAACTCCTATTTAACTTCCAGAATAACAAAAATAGGTTTATACTTATCGCTAATGGTGAACTCTATGCCCCACAGTTCGCCATAGTTATATTAACTATTCTCTTTCTAGTGACTTTTTACCTCATAATAGTTTTCAGCATCATTTCGATCGTATCTTAGAACCACGTCTTCGATAATAACGTAAGTTTCTCAGTTTAGAAACGAGTTCAAAAGAATTTTCTTACACCAACTAGAAATTTTCTTGGAAGCTAGTAGATTTATTTGGAATAGTCGACCAAATTCTAAGGCTACGGTATCTGTCCCGTATTCTTTTAGGAAAAACTAGGACGGGAGGGGCTCATTAATAATTTATGTCTAATTGGATTTCTTTCGACTTCGTATCCCAAAAGTCCTGTGTAAGAAACATTGACCTAGTTTAACGGTTCATCTGTTTTGGATAGCTGTTTGGTTGCGTTGCAAAACTGTTGACGCAAACAAAATGACTGCAGTAAGCGCGCTCACTCAAATATGCGTTTGAAATAATTAACATGGACTTGTAACACGTTAAAATGCACTTTTACATAGTGGAAAATTATTGGTAAATATTAATTTAGGCTGCAGCACAGACTCATTACTGATTAGAGAAGGGTTGCCGAAAGTGTAAGTTACTTAATGTCAAATGTAATAATCTAGCCCAATCAACCCCAAGCCCGCATTGAGGCCATATATTCTTGCTTTGTGACCAAAATCAAGATTTTTTTGCTGTAAACATTTTTTACGTTTTTTCTGAAGAATTGTGATGGTTGTGATAAATGCCGCGACGTAGGTTACATTTGGTAATCTCTACCCAACCCCTAAACTAGAAGCACTTCCAAAATGATTTCATCATCATCATCATGTCAGCCTATTGCAGTCCACTGCTGGACTTAAACTTCTCCCAAGGAGCCACTGCCAGCTATCTGCCTAAAATCTTTGGCCAATCGAGTCAGACTTCCTATACTACGTTTGCCGAAATATTTACAGGCCACAATTGACCATTTGATTATATACATGTCTAGATTCCCTGTTCGAGTGTCATAAACGTCAAAAATAAATAAGCCAACTGTTGGCGCCGCAGTTTGTTACGCCCGCTCAGTGGCGCGCTTGTTACCATAGCAACCCATAATTGTTACCATAGTAACCATAGTTGTTACTCACTCAAATCTGGCCTGTTTTTTTGGTGACAATTGCAGCACCACACTCTATCTAGATATGTTTATAATCAAAGAATAGACCCTACTGTAATACACCGTTGCTGTAATAAAGCGAGTATCGGACTTCATCTATTACACCATCTCATTTATTATTCGAGGAAAAGCTGCAGAAATTGCGAAGATAAAAAACGCTTGGGCAGCATTGTGCTAATTGATGAGGTCACTAATTACCGTTCCCCTTCAGTTTGCTTTGGAGAAACAGAGAGAGAACATACTCCTAGAGTTTAGATTTAATACAGGTATTTATGGATTGTTATATCATTGTTATTGGATAATGTTGTAGTTTCTTTTTTAATAACTTAGATCAAAGAAAACCACAGATTAGTATTTGATAATTGGGGTTTTTGACCGCAAAACGAAAATACGGAATCCTTATAGGAACACTTTGTTGTCCGTCTGTCTGTCGATCTCTCTGTATGTCTGTATGTCAATTAAGACCTTTTATCTCGGGAACACGTGAACGTATGAAGTTTAAATGAAAACCATATACTTAAGCTAAGCATCTCTTAAAGCTGTGACAAAAATATACTTTAAAGTTAACTTAAATAAAAGTACGGCCGTTTGTACATTTCGACGCTTTTATTCTCAAGAGAATCAAATTTACTAATTAACTACTTAAATACTTTCCATTGACTAAGAACTATGATTTTTGGTCTTATACTAGAAGTACAAGGAAAAATTTGTAGAACATAATCAATAACCGAGATTTATGCAAATACCTACATTTGTACGGAACCCTCGGTGGGCGTGTCCGATTTGCACTTGTCCAGTTTTTTTCAAATGTTTAATAGGTATATTTGCTCCTATGAATCACCAGGCTAAAGATAACAAAACACCTGGGACATAACCATGAACTCTTAATAGCACTTACTTAAGAAGTGTTGACTTTGAGACTTATAGAACAAAAAAGGTATGAGCAAAACTGTTAGAAGACATCATCGTTGTCATGGTAACGTAGTATTATTTAATCTGTGCCCCAGAGAACTAAGTATGGTAATCTCTACCCAACCCCTAAACTAGAAGCACTTCCAAAATGATTTCATCATCATCATCATGTCAGCCTATTGCAGTCCACTGCTGGACTTAAACTTCTCCCAAGGAGCCACTGCCAGCTATCTGCCTAAAATCTTTGGCCAATCGAGTCAGACTTCCTATACTACGTTTGCCGAAATATTTACAGGCCACAATTGACCATTTGATTATATACATGTCTAGATTCCCTGTTCGAGTGTCATAAACGTCAAAAATAAATAAGCCAACTGTTGGCGCCGCAGTTTGTTACGCCCGCTCAGTGGCGCGCTTGTTACCATAGCAACCCATAATTGTTACCATAGTAACCATAGTTGTTACTCACTCAAATCTGGCCTGTTTTTTTGGTGACAATTGCAGCACCACACTCTATCTAGATATGTTTATAATCAAAGAATAGACCCTACTGTAATACACCGTTGCTGTAATAAAGCGAGTATCGGACTTCATCTATTACACCATCTCATTTATTATTCGAGGAAAAGCTGCAGAAATTGCGAAGATAAAAAACGCTTGGGCAGCATTGTGCTAATTGATGAGGTCACTAATTACCGTTCCCCTTCAGTTTGCTTTGGAGAAACAGAGAGAGAACATACTCCTAGAGTTTAGATTTAATACAGGTATTTATGGATTGTTATATCATTGTTATTGGATAATGTTGTAGTTTCTTTTTTAATAACTTAGATCAAAGAAAACCACAGATTAGTATTTGATAATTGGGGTTTTTGACCGCAAAACGAAAATACGGAATCCTTATAGGAACACTTTGTTGTCCGTCTGTCTGTCGATCTCTCTGTATGTCTGTATGTCAATTAAGACCTTTTATCTCGGGAACACGTGAACGTATGAAGTTTAAATGAAAACCATATACTTAAGCTAAGCATCTCTTAAAGCTGTGACAAAAATATACTTTAAAGTTAACTTAAATAAAAGTACGGCCGTTTGTACATTTCGACGCTTTTATTCTCAAGAGAATCAAATTTACTAATTAACTACTTAAATACTTTCCATTGACTAAGAACTATGATTTTTGGTCTTATACTAGAAGTACAAGGAAAAATTTGTAGAACATAATCAATAACCGAGATTTATGCAAATACCTACATTTGTACGGAACCCTCGGTGGGCGTGTCCGATTTGCACTTGTCCAGTTTTTTTCAAATGTTTAATAGGTATATTTGCTCCTATGAATCACCAGGCTAAAGATAACAAAACACCTGGGACATAACCATGAACTCTTAATAGCACTTACTTAAGAAGTGTTGACTTTGAGACTTATAGAACAAAAAAGGTATGAGCAAAACTGTTAGAAGACATCATCGTTGTCATGGTAACGTAGTATTATTTAATCTGTGCCCCAGAGAACTAAGTATGATATAAACTCTGAACAGTTTAAAAACAAATTTGAATTACTAATTTAAATGTTACTGTTTTACCGTTTTATGAGCTCATAGTTAGTCCCTTGCATCACATTATACGGTTATGTCTAACTTACTTGTCAATTCTACTCACCTACAACATCTAATCTGGCTGTAGATATAGAATGAGGGTAGGACGGGGCATTCTGTATGACCTCGCAGCTGTAATTTCCAGTTAAGCTGGGGCCCACCCTGATGAGGACTACGTGCGTCTCGTTCGATCTTAACCTCTGTGAAAGAGATAGCATGAATCAGTAATTGGTTTTTTTCTTCGTCAGTTACTTTCAGATATCGAGTGCTTTGCAAGATTCGATAAAGTTGAGAAAATAATTTTTATATACAGATTTTATAAAATAATATATATATATATATATATATATATATATATATATATATATATATATATATATACTGTAGGATTTTTGGCTGTTGCTGTTAGTGACTAAAGCCTTTTTTTAAAAGCTCTTTATCAAAACACCTGAAAATCAACTCAAACTGCATATACATAAGTAATTATGTTATTTTTTGGTGTTACTTAAATTTTAATCGCACAAATGGGAAGGAGTAGATAGAATGTAAAACTTTTGCCAGTGCCAGACAAAAATGGCCTTACTACAAAAAGAAAGACTAGTGTTAATCACTTGTCTAAAATAAGTCAACCGATTTGAAATGTTAACCATCAGACATTAGACATATTTATTAACAAACATTTGAAAGTAAATGTGAGACATTATTTGCCAGAATAAAGTTAACACACAGTGCAGTATAAAATGTATTCTGGCAAATAATTGTTTTGATTTGATATAATATATGGTAATTGTTTACTACAAGACCAAGATATTGATATGTTTTATGGTGTACTAATAATATTTATATTTATTAATTAAATTATAACTTACATCAATTTTAATTCCACTAACAGGCATGACTCTTGTCGTTGGCGACTCCAACGGCGAATATCTGTAGAACTCCTGGGCACCCTTGTACCACTTTACCGAGTAAACTCCGTAATCGTGGTTCTGGTAAATGCAGGCCATCGTCACGTTCCTCCCTTTTTGAGCGACGCGAGGGGTGATCTTGAGTTCCGTGGTACGGAGGCCCCCGGCTTCTGTAGACAAATGATAGAGAAATTAAATCAGGTTTGGTGACAAGATTGCTCCAGATTTCTTTATTATTTTGTTAGAAAAATAAACATAAAGGTGTTGTTTTCTGCTGGAGTTAATTTTGGGTTGACAATTCCGGTGAAACGCTTCTGTCTATTTATCTTTGTCCCCTTACAAAATTGCAGAAAATTGTGTCACTATTTAACAGCAGGTATCTAGATATTATAAAACCCTTTTTTATTTTACATGGTGAATTTGTTTGCTTAAATGGCTGAAGCGGAAATAGACACAAATTTTTGCTCAAATGCAACGACTTTTTGCATCGGACCAAAAAGACATCATCGAAGAAAAATAAGAACTTTTCCATTCCAAAGCTGTTATGATTAATTAGCTTGTTTTACTTATTTAAAAAAAAACCAAAAAGGCAGTTTTCTTAATATGAAAATTTCTTAAAATTAATTTATGATTAATAGGATAATACAGTACCATACAATACAGCCATAACAAGAACAATTTTTTTACAATAATCACAAAACATTTTATAAAATTTCCCTGTTTAATATTATTTCCTACGATAGATTTAGTTCCGAAACGGTCTCGTAGCAAAACCAAACAAAATATTTTAGATTTCTTTTCAACTCTGAATGTAGTTCATGAACTCGTTTGTAAAGCCTCAAAAGCACTCAGAGCAGCTAATATCAGTTGATAAAAACTGCGAACCCCAAACAGACTTCCACGAAACTTCTAACGAGAGGTTTCATATACTGGCGCATATGAATAACGAGAATCGAAATGATCGCAAACTCGCTAGATAGAGTCAGCTATGATGAAAACATGAATGGCCTTACTACAAAAAAGATAGATTAGAATTAAATACTGTCTAAAGATAAGTCAACCAATTGAAAATGTTTGTTATTAATATGTCTCGAATGTCTGACGTATCCACATTTCAAATCGGTTGGCTATTCTTTAGACATGGCTTAAACCTAGTCTATCTTTTTTTGTAGTAAGGCCATGTGCCTATCGGTATAGCTATGTATCGTAGTATTTATTTTTCAAACAATCAAACTATCTAGCTCCAAACTAAGCAGAAATAGATGACTATATATTATCACATATTTATACCACTGAAATACCAAGAAATGGAATGCGTGAGCGTCTCACGAAAATAGCTGAAACGTATCTATCAAATATTATGTCTCATAAAAATAACTAAAGATTTATAGTATCAGGACTATGAAAATAAATGACAAAATAACAACAATTCCAACAATTGAGTGCCTATAAATCTACCAACACACACAAACAACATACATCTTTGCGAAATCAAACGCGTTATCTAGGTTGGGCTGAAAAACGGATTAATTATTGTTAGTGTTACCACGGTTACGAATATTCGTATTCGGAAAATAACTGCCAGTTACGGCATTTGTTTGTAATATAGGTCTCCTAATAATATTAGTTAAATTCTTCAAAATGCTGCAATGAAACTTTCGATTTGGCTTTACAAAAAAACAAAAAAAAAAAACGATTCATCTGTCGAAAATTGGAATATATTGCGGTTTAAACTTAGCTTGTTACGTTTTGCCAGATATGTTTTATTTTACTTAATGGTCAAAAGCGTGTGACCAATTTCGTGATAGTATATTAAACATAGCCCCCCGGGATCAGTTTTTCTTGATTGCAACTTTTTATCACCTAAACTATTATTATAAAATAGTTCGCTTTTTCACCTTAAGTATTTGATCTGGTAAGTGGAACGCCATTCGTTTAATATTCCTTCTCCAAACAGCAAAATTGCTTTTCCTATTCGTAAAAGTAGACGGCATTCGTTGCATCACTAATCCTTGCTAATAAATAACGACCCAGCCAAAAAGCCGGCGACAAAACCACTTGGATCCAGCTATCATTAACGAATCGCCTCTCGGCCACAGAATAAATAACACAAAAACAGAAGACTTACTATCGCATTACTTTTAGAGACTCTGCCCCTGCACACTACTGATTTTAATCGACCAATTGTATGGTAGGTCTCTTTAGGTAGATTACGATGAATAGAAAAGCGAACGCGCGAAATAAAACGATTTTTAGTCAGCTGTTTTTCATATTAATTCAATGACACTAATTATTGGCCTCTCAAAAGACTGGAGTGTGAGCGGCTTACTATTTATTACCTAATTTTAAATATGCATATGATATATTATATACATTTCATGTTTCAAAAATTATAAGTTTCTTTGATTTAGGATTATGCTTCCCTTTGTTTCCTTATCTTAATCGCCCCAAACGCAACGATTAACAGTGATACACATCGATAAACAAATAAATATTAACTATGTATCAGTAAAGATCCGTATTCCTTAGAAAGATTATATTAATTTAATCTAGATAATACAGAAGGATATTTTTTTATGCAGAAGGATCATGATTTAATTAATAAATAATAACAAATGTTGGACAACATCTCATACCTTGCCATCTGTTACCGAGGTAATCTAACAATTGTGTTAAAGAAATAAGAAACAACGACAATACCACAACACCAACTCGAAACAATATTAAAAAGAAATGAGATGTTGATGCCAATAAGTATTCGTCAGTGGTCGTCGTCATTAAATAAAAGCTACTATAAAGACTTCTTTAATTATTACCTACATAAGTTAGTCTGTGCCCTGGCGCGGTAATCTGCCTTAAGAATAACCGATCAATCCACCACAAGTTATATTAGAACCCTAACTTCTTTTTTGAAAATAATTTAAAACATGCTTGAGTGAAAATTCCTTTTTACAAGGTACCAAGTTAATTAATGTAAGTTATCCTTGGGACAAATAATATTATTTCTGAATTAGATATTAATTTAAATTAAATTGTCTGGTGGGCAAGAGGCTTAATTATGGTTTTTCTGATATCAAGAGTCTCCAAGCTCAGCCGCAGTCAGCCAAACAGACGGACGAATATGGCGAAATAATAGGGATTTCGAGTTGAATACGGAACCATAATAAAGTGGGTGTTCAGAGTATGTTTTGCTGACAATGCATTGCTACTGGCATTTCTGTTAGAAACTATACAAAGCTACGTAATTTAGTTGAGTTAAAAATCCTCTTGCTGTCTTAGTCTTAACCCTTTTTAAGGAGAGCCCTGAAGATGGACAGAGGTCCATATATTGGACACCATATTTTGGACCTTAATTACTTATCATAGGGTCGAAAACCAATGAAAATTTTCAACATGTTCTGCCTCATAGAGGGTTAAATAGCTTTCCAAGTGTTCTCATCGTAACAGAGTTAGTATGCAATCGGAATGTATCAAAACGTTTTGACAGCTTGTCTCTCGGACGAGCAAAATTGATACTGTTTGTCTATGATCACTCCCCTGTATAAAGCTTTGAAATAGGAGCCTCTTTGCTGAAGCACTACGTCTAGTTGATCCGTCTGTAGATGATCAATAAAGTGTCAATAACGAAAGATCAAAGATCTCTAGTTGCCAAATAATAGGTTCATACGAGTTATAAATTCCCAATAGATATAACTTATTATAGGTACTGGGGATGTGATAAATGAATAAATAATAGACAACATCACACATATTGCTCTGATCTTATGTTAAAAAGCGAAAGCACCTGTGTTACAGAAACGAGAAGCAGAAGAAGATGACGGTATCATAACATCCAGACCCGAGACAATGTAGAAACGTTCGTTTTCTACATTGACCTGACCGGGAATCGAATCCGGGAGTAGAAATGAATGTACTTATTTTTTTAAGGGACATCACATACACCATTCAAGCCAACAAAACAATATAAGGTACGTAATGACAATAATTCCCTTAATTTAAACACTCAATTAAAAGTACTGTACAGATTTAGCAAACTTTCGTCAGATTATAAAGCCACGAGAAAAAAAAATTGTTAAGTGCATTCTTGCGTATTGACTTTATCTGTAATGGCTAATCTAAAATGTCGTAAATGAGCTATGGCCCGAAAGGCTACAACAATAATTTCAGTGTGCCTGAGCTAAGTACCTATAGCACAGCGTCTGCGTCTTAATCACTCAAATTATTATAATTAGGTAATACAAAAAAAAAACACTTCACAAATAATATATTTTATTATTATCAAAAGGTAGTGATGAAAATTACTATAATGATTAAAATACAGGGTGTATATTTTCATATTAATTCAATAGCAATATTAAAGGTGACGAAATCGTGAACATCAAAATTAATTTAATTTGAACACTTCATTCGCTTCCTTTAATATTGAAACTTACTACTACATCTGATATAAACAAAATACCAACCTATTAACAGTCGTTAATCTACTAGTATTTGCAAAGCAACTTGACATTAAATTGACAGTAAATAAGCTCCTATAACGTATTCTTTTAGGATATGCCCTTTAATTTCAAACCTGTAGCCCAAAATAACGAAAACGCAATAACTTTTTAGGTAAACTTTTGTATAAAATTAGCTGTTATTTTACTTTATTTTTGACATTCACTAGTGAAAATTCTAATCAATCGTGAAAATATTTGTTATTTTCTCGGAACAGGTCTGCAATTAAAATATTTCCAGATGGTGTAAATCTACTCTATCAGTATAATTATAATTGTGTTACCTATATACAACGTTCAACATTCAATGGAATGAAATTAATCCGATTCAAGTGCACTTATAAGGCCTCTCATTTGATTCCAAGTACATAATATTAATATCTCAAGCCATATTTGCAATATTTCAAAACCCTAAAGCTAAGAACATTACGGATCGCCCCAAATATACTTCACTTGCTCCGGAATCAGCCGATCAATGTTATAAGTACCTTTAAGAGATTGGAAACTTGTTATCAGTATCGAGAACTTAAAGCTCAATGAAATTATCCAAAATTTAGTCAAACCCTAATCCTTGTTAAACAAATCATTTTAAAATATCTAGACTGTAATGCGTTAATTTTTATATTTCGTAAATAGATAGAATAAACTTATAAGGGTAAAGCAAAATATATATATATATATATACTGAAAAAAAAAAAGTTTTTTGTTTAAAAATCTATTTTTTTAACTAATAACTTCTGATAAACTCTATGGTGCATACTAAGGATAATGTTATTTTTATTATTGTAGACTTAGCCGTTTGTTAAACAAGAAAACAATATTTGTGCAACTCAAGAAAGCGAATGTGCGAATTTGATCGAACATTTGCAGCTGTTTACGCAAAAAGTTTGACTGATTCAAAATATCTTATAGCTAATCCAGTAGTGTGCAAGTCCCAAGTATTTTTCCTTTCTTTTATATCCTATCCTAATTTATCACAAAATTCATTGTAAATTCCTTAGCAAATATCTTGTATGGTCGGTCATAAATATCCAAGTCTTGTTCTGCTTGTACTTAGTCCGTACCGATTTAGAACCATTCGTTTTCTTATTTGCACTCCAACCACCTGCTACGTCCGATGTTTCTTGCATTGTCTTATTGTTTTAACGGGAACAGCTTAGTGAGAAATGAAGCGGTTTTGAAATACTATTTTACTGAAGGAAACTTTATTTTTGCAATAACATGGTAGTTTATTTAAAATTGTATTTCTTATTTAATGCGGCGTACAGCTAGTCGAACAAACTATGCTTACAGTGTGAATATTGTTAGCATAGCAAAGCAAATCTGGGGTATGTTTTCGACGGTTCGTAACACGTGACTTGAGCCTATTATTTTATTAGGCAAGTATGGTTAAATATTTTGTCAAAATTATATGATAAAAACCGGCCAAGTGCGAGTCAGACTCGCGCACGAAGGGTTCCGTATTTCCGTAAAATTTTCTATAAAAACGGCGAAACAAATCAAGTTTGTTGTATGGGAGCCCCCTTTAATATTTATTTTATTCAGATTTTTAGTATGTGTTGTTATAGTGGTAACAGAAATACATTATCTGTGAAAATTTCAGTTGTCTAACATCGCATTGCAATCGCAAAGCATCGAGATACAGCCCGGTGACAGACGGACAGACATACAGACAGACAGACGGACAGCAGAGCCTTAGTAATAGGGTCCCGTTCTAACCCTTGGGTACGGAACCCTAAAAATATTTAAGCATACCTACTTGTCAAAGAACCTTTCATTTCAATCGTGCTAATTAATACTACTATCGTGCTGATATACCTATTAAAAAAAAAATGTATTGTTGTCTGCATCAAATATCAAGACTGGCTATGCATAGTATCATCGGACGAACAATGCGTACATTGCAATTAACAATAGACCCTGGCGTCAAACATAAGGCTAGTTACGCTAGTGTTACTCAGGACCTAATCAGCATATATGGAGCACATTACGGATTGTCCAAGCTAACTACATTTGGTAAATCGAATAAGCCTTGATTGGGCTAAATTGACTTAATCGAACACTAGATTAGAAACTATTAGAAAAAGCAGTATTTAGGGTTTCACAGGTTATCAAATGGGATCATAATACTAGGTTAAAGATGTCTGTCTGTCCGTAACCATAACCTAAGTGAGTAGGTATTTTTTTAGTTCTTAGGGCTGTTTTTATGGATTTTTTTTATCGAGATTAAGATCAAATAGAGACATACGAGTAGGTAGTAAATGTTTAAGAAATAAATCTAAAAATATAATTGAATTTATACTAGATACAGCAAAGGAAATTTATATAGTGTCTCCATCAACAAATACGTCTGGAAGGATATCATTATCATCATCATGACATCATAGCAAATGCACATTATACAGGGTAATTTGAAAAAAATCAACAACCTCGCTCAACTAGATAGCTAAAATCATAAACAAACAATATTTGTTCTACGAGTTTTATCATAACTCAATACATTAATTAAAAATGATTTTCAAGTTTTTACTGTCGTGACATTCGTAAGTCTATGTAAGGCGACGCGTGCGACGCTCGCGACGCTCGCGCACAGAGATAAAAACATTCAGACGTCAAATTAAATTGATAATTTATTTTTCTATGAAAGTAAAATGTGTCAAATTATCTAAAGTCATAGAACAAATGTTGTTGTGTATGATGTTAGCTATCTAGTCGTGCGAGGTTGTTTTTTTTCCAATAACCCTGTATATTATTCAAATACAATCCGCTATTGAACCCACTAAACTCTAACCTAAACAGAACAGCTAGTAACATCTTCTTCAGTGAATGATTCGATGCGATTGTTTTATCCATTTTGTTGCTGACTGGGATATAACAAGACATCCACAATATTATTGCTTGAAATATGCCATTTGCTGGATAATTTACGAGGTGTTAAAACATTTATAGACTCAGTGATTTAATTTTAAGTAAGTAAATGCTTGCAAGACTTTCAAAGTTGTATGGATTATATTATTTTATCAATTAGTAATTAGTAGTTTACACTCCAACTTACATAGGACGTCCGTTAACCGAATTTACAGACAACTCTGTTTTTTATTTTCCGTAATCATTTTTTTTTTTGTAAAATTCCATTTCCCAACATATTATTTTTCTCAAATATATATTGAATGCCTTTATTAAGAGCTTCTGATGTAGCCTTTATAATTTTACATCAGGCTTAGATAAAAATAAGGTGCAGTGCAGACGACAGACTATCTGTGACGCACTTTTTAGTCTGTGAAAATAGAACCTTTGTAATTGTATGCATTGACGGACACGACGCGCAAAAAGTCCGGCGCACAAAAAATCCGTGGTACCTATTCCGGCAGACCGCGCCGCGCCGTGCCGCGCAGCTCGGCACCAAAAATGTGCGATAACAATTGAACGTTTGCTTCAATGCGCACTAACGCAGACGACGCACACTTTAGTCTGCAATCTACGTATCTATAGTTCTGCCGAAATAATGATCGAAGATGTGCGTCGTGTACGTTGAGTCTGTGAAAAATCCGCGACCGACTTTTTGCGCGCCTTGCCGACTTTTTGTGCGCCGCAGATTCGATCACACAAAAAGTGTGCCGTCTGCGTTGCACCTAAACGTATAATCAATTTTATGTTTTAATCACTTTGATAACTTAATGAATTACTAAACTTTCATACTTAACTAGCGTTTACCAATATGTGTTTTGATATGAATAATATGTTTAAAAAGTACTTGACTTCTAAGCATACTTTTTTCTCTATGATAAAAGGTCACTAAAACAGAATAGACAATGAAGCTTATATTGAAACCGTCCATAGTATCATTTATAAAGTGAGGCATAAATATTTTTCATACTTCATAACTTTTGACAATGATAAATGACTCGTAATGAAGCTAAGTGTTTTTGTATTATGATGATCATTTTTAATACTCTGCGGGAAAATAACCCTCGTAAAGTAAATAATGGGTGTACAAGCGATAAGAATTTTGCAACGTATTTTGCTATTTAAAAATATTTGTTACCAAGAATTTGTAAAAGTATCAACTTATTAGGTCTCAACAAGTCGAGATATTTTCGTGACATAATCTATACTTAAAATAATATGTATAAAGATTATTATTTCATTCTTTATACAATTTACGCTTTTTCAGTTGTTTTTCTTTACAGTTAACTGTTTTTTTTTTCCATACCCTAGTAGTAAAGCCCTAGCTTTAAGAAATTATTGCATAGTGGAAGAACGCTAAAGGTGGAGAGTAAGAGAGATTTTTAGAAAATTTCACGAGTTTAAGTGAACGGAAAGTTAAACTAGTTTTAAGTATTCCGATTTCCTTGCAAGTATTTAATAAGACATATAAAGTCTTCTAATAAAATAAAAAAATAAAAAATACTCAGTCAAAGCAAGCAAAATAAACAAAGGTATATTTTGCTTCTTTAGACTTGGTGATTAAATTTTTTATAGCTTTGAGACATTGAAGACATGTTTGTATGTTTAGTGTACCTGAATTTTGTAAAAGAAAGACCATTTCTTTGTTGGGGGAAGGTTTGATTCTTGGTTTTGGTCATGACCATATACCTATATTTTATGGGATCCTATCCTAGGGAGACGTCCATGGTAAAAAATATTTTCTGATGGTGCCTCGTGCCATAATGATGTTTATATAATTTCTTACTTACTAGAGATTCGGAGTAATATATGGTGCATAGATTTATTATTGATCTATTGTTAGTAACCTCTACTTCTAGGCTATATAGTAGAATATAAGCACCTCCGTGCATGCGTTGTGTTTATTCAAATCTGTTTAGTTAACTCCAACACATACCCATTCATTGCAATCGCAAAGCCTATAATGCCAATATACATGGTGATTTCAATAAGCACGCGGTATAATTGTCCATTTTGATAGCCCCGAGCCCCCGAGACAAAACTACCTTACCTAATTCACATCGAATCGTTCGGCATAGTTTCATCAAATTATTCGAGTCCCGTTTACAGCTATGCGTTTATACTGTAAATCAAACGACTTTAACCCATTCAAAGCACAATAACTTTTGGCTCATATTCAAAAACAGTTCTAACAAAATATTCTCCAACAGAAAATGAAACCTTATTTGTAGTTCGTAAGATCGATTTTGCATTGGAGACTATTACGGGCAGTGTGACCAGATAATGTTGATCATAGTAAAATATGTGGAAACTATATTCTAGGGTAATAGCATTCCTGGGCAGGAATTCTAGGCGCGAGGGTTATGGAAAAAGTTTTGTGAAGTTAATAATAATAGATTTCAATTTTAATACCTTGGTTATACCAGATATTAAAATAACCGTAAAATGTTTTTATCACTTCCATCGTTACAGTACAGCGATATGTAATATATATGTAATATCGCTGTATAACCCCATAGTTTTTACACGATTTTTGACATAAGATTCAAATTAAGTTGTCTTTTAGTTTTAAACAGCCATTCGGCGTTACAAAACCCAAAAATAAACACTAATAGTTTACGCGATCTTCTTTGGTCGCTTCGCATCGCATCCAATTAGTTGAAGTTTTCTAACTTGTGTCTTTTGTCATGGAAAAAATATATGTTATACAATCGCTTGAAAATAGTATAATAAAATACAGGAAACCATCCAAACTCGTGGAACGTGTTGGCACAATGTAGATTTATGTAAATAATGAATAAAAACTTCTTACAAACACCAAACTAGATGGACCGATGACCTGATGCAAAGGGCGGGAGATCGTGCGCTGTGGCGCTCCTTGGGGGAGGCCTATGTCCAGCAGTGGACTGCAACAGGCTGATATGACGATGACGATGACAAACACCAAATCTAGCCCAAAACTGAGCTACTAGGTACTATGACCGGACAACGGATAAACATACTTAAATATAGATATATATTTTTGCAATCTATTTTATTTTAGGAGAATTATGTGATCTTGCTAATCACACAAAATATTCGTACTTGTAGCATTTAAACTGTCTTCTACATAGTTTTGTTTTTCATTTTGGACTAGACAAATAGAAATTCGAAATTGAAATCTTTCAAGGTCCTTTTCACAAAATTTCTAAACCACTCATACACCATAGGCTGCACGTAATTATGCCAAGAATGTTGAACTCGAACGCATGAAAATCATGCTAATAAGCCTGTATGAAGCTACAAGTCGATCGTCAAAGCTACGTTTGATCGTACAGCCGTACTGACCCTCGAAAATGGTTCAAGGGCCCTTACTATGTGATTTTGACGCGTGAAATACCAGCATTCAGAATTCAATACGTGAGATTGATATCATGATTACGAGTGAGAATAGGATATTCACGTTTTAAGTTTTCAAATTCTTATTCATTCAAATGGAAATATATTTATTCAATATACACGGTGGAGTAAACGGGTATTCGAGTGGAGACTACGCCTAGGCAAACGCAGTGTAGGACGCCCCCCAGCTCGATGGACCGACGACCTTAGGAAGATAGCTGGCAGTAGATGGATGTAAAAAGCGGGAGATCTGGATATACGCTCTTTGGCGCTCTTTGGGGGAGGCGTACGTCCAGCTGTGGACTCCAATAGGCTGAGATGATCAACATCACTATAATCAGCATCAGCCTTTGGAAGTCTATCTGGACATAGGCCACCCTTAAAAAATGCCGCAGCGATCAGCTCTAGGCCGATGCATCTAGCGGCTGCCCATAACCTTACCTAGGTCATATTTACATTATCATCTAAATCATTTCACTTAATGATAGTAGGAAAATAGTTTCAGGCCACAAATTATTACCTGCATCAACGATACCTTCAGCATCATCATCATCATCTCAGCCTATTTCAGTCCGCTGCAGGACGACAGCCTCCCCCAAAGAGCGCCAAAGATCACAATCTCCCGAATTTTTTTATCCATACACTGCCAGTTACTCCCTATGGTCGTCGGTCCATCCTTCAGCGTAATGGAACTAATCTCAACACTTGAATTCACGCACATCAACGGACTTCAAGACAGTCCATTGTACTGTCCGATTGCCTAGAACTTAGATTATTCCGGACACAATTAAGTACATGAGACAATACACTGCTGCAATGTAATTTACTTGAAATCCTCTGAATTGATAAATTTTATCAACAAACAATGACTAATAATGCAGTGCGTTCAGATAAGGTGTATGTAAGAGAAGAAGTACGTTTGAATACTTGAATTACATTTTGGACAGTTGTATCGCTTTTATCAGTGGTTACTGAATCTCAAAGGTGTCATATGGTCATAAAAGTCTCGTACATCCATGACTCGTGAGTTTGCATCACTCAGTCCGCAAATATTGCAAGATTTTTTGGAATCTACGTACGGATTTGTCTTTTATATTTGTACACCCGTACAATTCCCGGTATAACGTTGTAATTAAAACTGACTCCGATACTGAATATACATGAATTACTGTAATATTTGGTGTGCATATACAATTATTCATTTCATTTGATTTAGGTTTTATTTTTTGTTAATACCTACTAATAGATCTTTACCTCTGACATGTATGTACAATTTCAATTTGTGTGAGAAATAAAGAAAATATTATTATTATTATTACTAATTAGATTACATTATTCTAGTAGCCCAAAATAATCTACGTTGATTTGGTCTTGTTATATTATATTCTGCTAAAGTAAAATGGAATTATATCTAAGTTTATTAACTTCTTTTACTTAGTTAGATCATTATCATCACTTCAGGTATAGGACGTCCACTGCTAAACATAGCCTCCCCCAGTGACTTTCAGATTGACCGGTTGGAAGCAGCTTGCATCCAGCGGCTTCGTCGTCAATCTCGTCCACCTTGTGAGTGGACGTCCCACGCTGCGGTTGCCGGTACGTGGCCTCTATTCCAGAACCATTCTGCCCCATCAGCCGTTAGTTCTACGTGTTATGTGCTCATGTCAGCGACTTTTGTTCGTTCCTGGGTCTCTTCATTTCTAATTCGATCTTGCAAAGAACTCAGTAAGGTGTAAACCTTAAAATAGTATGAATTCAGGAGATTGAATCCCTTTAGAAATATACCAAACTCCTAATAAGTTTGTAAATATTGATTTGTTTTTAATTTTGTACGAATCGTATAAAAATGTATCCACGTATGTTGCTAGTATTCATTGTTTTTATCTCATACTAGCCTTTTTGGTCTCAAAAGCGTCTGTTGTTGACAGTTTTCCTGTTTCCTCTTATCGATGAAAATACTGTTCCTTTAGAACGGAAACTTGTTCTAGTATGGCGGATAAAAATGTGGAAAAGTTTTTAGATTTAAAAAAGTTTTGATTAAAGGCAAAACGGGTTGTTTATCGTACGAATTTTTAAAGATTCTATCGATTAAGTTAGTTTTCTAAAAATTCTTGTTCAATAACGGTATTTTAAATTTATTCCCGTTCTTGTCCCGTAAACCAAGGTTAACCTTGTAACCACATAAGTATTCTATACATCATATTAAACAACTTTTGTTCTATCACTTTTTAAATTATGCATATGTTTTTCTTTACTGTCTTTACAAATCTAATTGACTAATTTGTTAATTGTGTATGGGAAGTCGATAAATTTTCATTCAAATTTGCAAAAGTGATAAAACAAAATTTGTTTATCATGATGTATAGAATATGTGGTTACTAGGTTGACCTTGATTTACGGGACCTGTATATTTATTTTGTTTTAATCACTAACTGCTGCGAAAACAACTTGGAATAATTACCTACCTAGTACAGTACACCTCGTAAACATAAGTGCCATGTTGTGGGTCTTTTTATAGGCTAAGTGTTTTATTGTAAGATTTATTATTCTTATTGTGTTTTATTATTGAGCATGATTGTTAAGAAAATAAAATAAGTTTAATAAAAAACTAAAAACCGACTTCAAAATGAAACTAAAAAGCGAATAATAATATTGACTAAAACATATCTAATCAGTTCTTTTTGGAGTCGGTGCCAGCCATCGAGAGTTAAAATGTGTTCATTCGCACCGACTCCAAAAATAACTGATTAGATATGTTTTAGTCAATATTATTATTCGCTTTTTAGTTTCATTTTGAAGTCGGTTTTTAGTTTTTTATTAAACTTTTTTTATTTTACAATTTTAAGTGTTAAGTCCTCTATTTTTTCCCTCCTAACTTCGCCAAAAATTACTTTACAGCAAAGTAACCTTAATCAATATTGGTCCTCTATGGACCCCTCATCTAATGGTATGATAAAAATAAGGTGTTATATAGGATCAATTTTTCGACGAAAATTTTTAAGTCTTAAGAAAAGGGTTTACCTACACTCCAACCAGAACGGTGGCTATTTTGGTGTCGAAACCATAGGATAAGGTCTTGCGTTAAATAACAAGTCAAATTAAGAAAGGAACTTTCAAATTTTTTTTCGTTACTGGGTGTGCGGGTACGCCCCCAGTAAATAAAAATTGGCGGTCTGGTACCTCATAAGCTCCACGTCTGCTCAACACACTGCGAAATACGTTCTGTCGACAAATTGCAGTATTATCTTCTAACTCCTATCCGTTAAGGAGTTCTGTGGCTTCCATCATCAGGTCAGCAACATGACATGATGATTACCAGACCCAAAAATCAGCATCGAGTCAGAAAATATATGCAAAACATTATGGGTGCCTATAAAAATTGAGGGTTGCCCTCGATTTCCCAGGGATCCCATCATCAGAATCTGACTTGGTGGAAATGGGACCACCTCGGGAGTATACCCTTTCAAACTAAAAAATAAAATTTGAAATCGGGCCATAATTGACGGCGTAATCGCGTAACAAACATACAAAAAAAAAAAAAAAAAAAACATTCAGACGAATTGAGAACCTCCTCCTTTTTTTTGAAGTCGGTTAAAAACTGTTAAGTTTCCAAATAAATAAATGAAAAGAATACTCTTAAAAACACCCCCATCTATTTTAATGAAGAAGGTCTTAAATGTGCTTAAAAATTGGAAGCATTTTAATGGACCCCTTAACCTTTGTCAATATTTTTTTAACCTATATCATCCCAAAGGTCTCCCCCAAACTCCTCCACCTATCTCTATCCATGGCCAACGACTCCCAATCCTTAGTAAACTACCAAATCGTCACACCAGCGCTTTCTGGGTCTGCCCCTGCGGCGATAGCCATCTGCTGGTATCTAAAAATATTTTAAACCGACGTATCAACTTATAAATCATCTGTGTCCATGTTTTCATTAGCCCAATCTCCTTTTTCATTCTTTTACTTAACGTGAATGATTGATAAAAGTGTTTGCTTTATTTGACAAACAAAATACGGCCATTAGACACCTGTTCCATCTTTGTGGAACACAAAAATGGCACGTTGCCAATCTTCAAGGTAAGATGAAATATGCTACTTAATATAAATCGCCATTTACTGAATGCAGTATCTAATTCAGTTAAATTTAAATGTATATCTTTGAAAAGATGGTTTCCGAGATTATAACTTTCTATAAAAAAGAAAGTTTCAAAATCGTTTTATCAGTATTGCCGATCCGTTTTTCCCGCGTAAGTTCTGTTCCCGCGGGAATTTCGTGAAATAACATACCCCTTGTCACTCCCACAATTGAGACGAATCTATTGATATATTATACTTTTATATCCGTTAAACGGTTTAGGCTGTAGGGCGTGCCAAAGAAATAGACATACTTACATACATACATACGCTCGAAAAACATAACCCTCGTTTGGCAGTCGGGTAAAAAGGTATATAGTCAAACTAAACAATCGTGAAAACTGTTATTGGATTGTTTTAGATAGCATTAGTGATCTAGTTAGATATTTCTTTACATATATTTGTTTTTTGCAGTAATGTAAGTAGTCTTTAAATCACTAAAAACTGCAAAAATTAGGCTACTATAAATACGTAAACATAATTACGCAGTTAATGAGATACTTCTTAATTCCAGCTGTAAAACAAGAAGCAGTTTAATAAGTGAAAAAAGTGGCATAACAAACCTTTTGTAAAGTTTAAAATGTTGGACATAATCGTGAAATATCCCGGACGGTGCTAGTCGCATTTATCACAAAGTTGGAGAACCGACTTAAGTCTTTCAATTCGAGCAAGATCGTCGACTGCAAAAAAACTGTTTAACTTGACTCACAGAAGAATCGTCCACTACAAAAAAAACTGTTTAAGTTTGATTCAGTGGATGACTTTGCTCTTTCTCGGCTCTTAGAAGTGAGTTTCAGCATTATCGGTGCAAGATGTTGTTCGGAGAAATGATTTAGTGCTAGCTGAGAGCTGTCGGAATACCTTCTTGTTCGGATAAAGGAGATTTATGTTTGTTTGAGTTTAGAACGAGTTAAGAAACAAATGCAGAGAACAATGCCTTTAAAAAAGTTAATTACATACTAAGAAACCTTTACAAATAAAATGTAAATAGGTTAAATATTGCAGAAAATTTGTGCCCACTACTTTTATACCTACTAGCAATTAAAACCTCATACACAAAATTATAATTTGATGTTTCGCAAGAATCACTCGAGAATCCCTCTTTGGACCACTTTTGTTCAATTTTAATTAAGCAGATGGTGTTATCAATCTTTTTCAGTATAAAAACAACCAAAAAACTGCGCGACCAAATTATGCTATGGATTTCTTAAGATTTTATTTGGGCGAGAATATCTCGAATAGCTTTCAGCATTCGGAACATAATGAGAAGTGGTTATTTTTGAAGATATTTCCTTTGAGGATATCACTCAGAATTGTTTGTTTGTCTCGCTCCTTGAAGGGTGCCACCTTTACCATTAGCTGTTTTAATGTGTTTATGTTTATACTGAGTATTTCGAGCATTGGTAGTGAATGGGGAAATAATATTATTGTGTTTGAATAAAATATGAATTGCTTGAGGATGTGTAAGAAATATAAACGTTTATTATTGTTCGAGAAAAGTAACAATAAATTCATATTTGTTTTTTAAGTTTAAACTTTCCTACTTTATGTTTTCCTACTCTCTAGTTTTTTGCTAGATTCTTTACCAAAAAGTATCATTGACACAATGCATTTACAATTACTTTTACTGTATTCTAGAAATGTTTACATATTTCTAGGATCATGTTTAAAAACAACTTCCGCATTTCACACGTACAATTAATGTACTAATAATCTAAAATAGATTTAAGACGTTCCTTCGTGTTCCCCTTAAATTCGAAATATTCGCGCCCACAAATCATATGCCATCTTTTTAAAACCACAAAAGCATTCTGAAAACAAGAAGAAAAAAATTAGTGAAACGCTAAAAGCATCCCTAAGTTATACACGTGAGCGGAAACTTGAAATAATGCCTTTGTAGAAAAAAGCGTGTCAAATCTTTTTTTAAACCATAAGAAAATAGTTCCCACTTGGACTAGTTCTCAAATATTTATACTTTATTTTACGCTTGCTACTGGTATCATAGTTTATGGAACTGTCTAGCTAGGGTATGTAACTTCATGCCACAACAAAAGCTTGTCATAGATGGTGTGGTGAGCGCAATTACCCTTCTGACATTTTCCACACTAGCACTCTTAACTTAACATTTTAAATCTAGGAAACCATGGAAGTTAAATAACAGATTAGGGTTAAAATAAAAAAAAAATACCGGATCTTGGAGTTAAAGCCAGTAAAGACAGAAACTTCGAATTAAATGATTTTGCTCATCTCTGAGGTAGTGAAATAGAGAAAATGTGTTAATTTTATATTTTTACAGACGGGGTTGTAGATACTAAACGATATGATAAAATAGACAATGATAGTAAATTAAAGCAGTGACAGACAGCAGTGTCTCTAAAGGTTTGTACTTTGGACCATACCTTAAAAAGGACGCGTTTGAAATACGCTCGTGAATCACAATGGGAAGCGGGAATGCGTTAATAAGTCCCTAAGGCATTCCTGGATTCTGTGATTGTATGCTCGCATAAAGTTTGAGGAAGCCGCTAGAATGAAGCCATGCATATTCAGATGGCTTTCAAATAAATTGGAATTGCTTTAGTTTTGTTCGGATTAGGAATAAGTGTACCAGCTGTTATAAACTTAAGAAGGACTGTACGTGACAGCAAAAAGTTTTAAGGGTGAATAAAGCAGATGGGTTTAAAACGCTTGGAAACAACATGAATCATGATTATTGAGGAGACAATTGGGCAAGAGGGCATTTAGGTACGCCATCTCTTATATCCCGTCTAAATCATATGACGACTCGTTCGGGGACAAAAGGCATTGGCTAAGATGACATACGGAAAGTATTATCATAGAGATAAGTATAGATGACGACCTCCGTAGCCGAGAGGCGAGCAAGCTGGACTACCTATATGGCGTCGCGCCGTCTCTGAGGTTCCGGGTTCGATTCCCGGTCGGTTCAATGTAGAAAACGAACTTTTCTATATTGTCTCGGGTCTAAGTGTTGTGGTACCGTCGTTGTTTCTGATTTCTATGACACAAGGGCTTTAGCTACTTACCATAGGATCAGAGCAATGTATGTGATGTTGTCCAATATTTATTTATTATTATTTATTTATTTGTAAGTAGTATATGTATTAACAAAGTTTTAAGTATAAATAAATAGGACACTGAATCACCGCCGCTGCTAATTCCTATGCCAAAACTCGTCTTCATCAGCGTCTGTCATCATCATCATAATTAGCTGACTACAGGACGTCCACTGCTGAACATAGGCCTCCCCCAGTGACTTCCATATTGACCGGTTGGAAGCGACCTGCATCCAGCGGCTTCCTGCAACCTTTACCAGCGTTTCTCGCTCCATGCGAATTACGCGTATGAACTTGACAAGCTATAATAAATAAAATAAAATTCATTTATTTCAGGACGTAGTAGAATAGCGCTTCTCATTATTTTTATTTTTACTCTGAGAAATAGCATCCAATCCCATACGAGAAAATAGTGTCAGTTTTAACAGAACTCGTTTCTAAAGTTAAGCTGTCTTATAACCCTATCAGTTTTTTTAAAGAAACGATTGTGAACAAATTATTGTTATGAACATAACATTTATGTTTAAAAAAATATTAAAATAATTACGTTATAAAAAAATTCTTGTATAGTTTCAAGGAATGTAGAAGCCTTTAAAGAAAGGTCTTAATTATCTTTAGCTCCTCAACGTAAACCTTGAAAGAAAATTAAATTTCACGATACACGAGCTTACCTCAATATAGAGTTTCTGGGTCATGAATATACAACTTGACGATTTTTACATTTAGAGTATATTATAACCTCAGTATTTCTACAAAACACGGAGACGAGTCGGCTAAATTATCCCGGCGCCGATTTTCACAGCTTTTTAAGCGGGGATTTTTCAAGAGGGATTCTTTACGTCCCTAATTACATCGTGTTTGGGAGCACCCTATATATATTCCGTGTACCTAATTGCTTCGCACTTTTGAGGGATCCCCAATATTATAAGGTAATGAAAATTTGGTTTGAGAACACCAAAGTTTGTTTAGTATTCTCAATCTGAGGAGACGCTTTTCTTAGAGCGTTCGAATTTGGAATGGCCGTGTTAGATTCTCGGTTTGGTTAATTAAGATAATACAATTCTCTAACTCGACTCATGCTCAGTTTAAATTACCTCCAGTCTTCGCTTTGGTCGTTATTGATTTTGAATGCTAACACTTCTCTAGGTTTTGCTTGCTTATTGACCGCCGAGTTCAAAATATCATCAAAATTATTTTCGTCACAATTATCGCTAAGAGCGAGATTTGTTTTAGTGGTTGTAAGCTATGTTTTTAAAGTGATATCAATTTTTACATATTTATTTTCACTGTAAAACAAAGGTCAAAATCTAAAACATGCCTTGCAAACTGTAAAACTGATGTAAGTACTAATAGTTCTGAAAATGTAATTATTTTGCTTACAACTTCCGCTTAGTTACGCCGGCATAGGAACCCCAATTACACCACCTGTAACCCACAATCTGAGGACAATCACAGGCACATGTAAAGAGCACCGCCCTCCCTCCCTCAAATTGCATGCGAAACAGACGAGGTATTATGTTTTTGATACGGGTTTTGATGTGCTGTGGAATATTAGTGACAGAAAATCTGACACGAAAATGAGGTTCAATCAAAGAAATAGCCAACGTTTTGATAAAAAAGTAAACAAACAGAAATAACAAAATAGGAAAAATCACTTACATATTTAGTCGCTACCGGGTCCAGCGGACCCATACGCACCTTTTACGTCCGTAGCACTCACACGCAGCATGCTAACTGACGGCTCAGACCGCCATCTACCGCGCCACACTATGGTCGAAAGGTACTAAAAGCGGCAACGTCGCAAACTTCGTGTTTGTTAAGTTGTTCAACAAAATACAAGGGACTGGGTCTACCAGACCCATTAGCGAGTCCTTAAGTGTTAACAAAATATTGATAAGTAAGTAAGGTAAGTGCACTAATGTTTCTTAATATGTATTTTGAAACCAAGCAAGCAGCGTAAGAGTAAAAGCTTGTAGTCTCTTGCCAATTGATTTTAATTAGGTAGGTACCTACGAATAGGTCTAATTATAGTCCTTTGCGTATTATATAAACGTGTGTTGTTGACTAGATCTGTGTGAACTAATAAGATGTTGAATGATGAGCTCATCAAAAAAATGATAATAATGATAAATCCGAATCGTCACTTGACTTTTGATTGATTTTAACTACTTTCATGATATCTATCACTGAAATTAAATATTTCAGTATTACTAACTTGTGATACTTTGTTTTTTTTTTCAAGTTTTCAATATTCCGGCATTGTTTGTGCCATGCTCGCTCACAAAATGACTGAGGTGGACTTTCTAAGTCACAATCTTTTAGGTATTTCTTTCGACACAAGTACCTTCTACTACTTCTCGATTTCTAGCCTAATTCCAAAATTCAGAGACTCAGAATAAACAATTATCTTAATTTTCCCCAAAACGAATTTTTATTTTTCTACAACATTATTTTGATCGAAAATTGCAAGGATATTCAAATAATTTCATATTCTCTAATTGTAGGAAATCGTTCCCAACGGTTCGTTAGTCAAGGAGCTGGCGACGTGGAACCGTCAGCTGAATTTGAATAATTAAATATAGTACAACTTTATCTCTTGTAGTGCGGAGTCTCTGGAAATTTCAGTCAGACAAATAAAATGAAAGATTTTCTTGTTTTTTTTTTGGGGAGTAAATTTATTTTAAACAAGGCCACTGTAGGTAAATATAGTTTGTACAAGCCTATTGTAGCAAATTATACTAGGTATGGGAGAAGGATCAAAAATGTTGATGCTCTATACAAAATGGTCGATGGCAACGGTTAATTTGTATGAAGCATCTAAATAGATTTTTCACGAATTCAATATTACTTAGTAGTAATAAAAATGATACAATTTTTATTTGAAATATCGATTAATCGAGTAGGTATGTGTATTAGAATGTATTAATGGATTCAAAAAATAAAAATAACAGAATTTGTTCCGTATACACTGTTATTTAAACGTTAAAACATTTCTACAGGGTTACATTGCAAAATAATGCCATTTTAAAAAAATAGGATTTACAGGATAATATCAAAGTGCATCATCATTGTTTTTTTTTACAATTATTTTAATAATATGAAATTTAAAATATCCGAAAAAAAACGACAACGTGACCTGCTCGGTCTTTCATAATAACAGGCGTAAGTACGCCGCGGCGCACTGGCTATTATGCATTGAACTTTGCAGTTCTAGATTGCACATCACATCACATCACCAGCCGATATAAGTCCACTGCTGGACACAGGCCTCTCCAAAAGGAGGATTTTGCCATAATCGCCACGCTCGGCAGGCGGGTTGGCGATCGCAGTTTGGCCAATGGTGGAGAGGAGACGCTGCTGCCCGTCTTCTTGTGGCGGTTCTCCTGTAGTCGCCTCTTACGACACCCATAGGAAGAGAAGGGGTGGTGCAATTCTTTTAACGTGCCGGCACCACACGGCACATTCTAGATTGCACAGAGATAGTACGTGCGTATTTTTTATGAATGAGACACGATTATCCAGCCGTACCATTTTTTAACAGAGGAGAGTTATAATTAAATATGAAAGAAAATTTGCATGTTTTTTACGTAGTTCCATTTAGTTACTGATTCTGAGTGGGTCCTGAAAAATTGGCACTACCTTGCAATGTAACCCTGTATAAAGGATACTATAGATTCTAAAGTAGCCTCTGCTCGCGATTGCGTCTAATCAGACTTCGGAATGATGCCAAAAAAATTGCCAACTATCCCACATAGACACAAAATACGATAAAAATTATCATAATTATGTGATAAGCTAAATCAACACCTATTCGAGTATCTAGTTTTATCTTAACCTATCCATTTAGCTAAGTTTTGCTGGTTAAGTTTTCCTCAATCCCGACCATAAATTATTAAATTCGTTTCATGTTTACTTTTTGCTTAATTGTACTGTAATAGCCCTCTAGCTTCACCGAGCCGTAACAAACGATCCTTATTAAACGCATTTATTTTGTTATTATCAAAAAAATCAGCTTACCAATAAATCACAACTTGGATGAAAAATGGGTAGGTTCTTTTGATACTGGGAATCTACAGAGTTCAAGAATATGCATAAAAAGTAATTCCACACCAAATTCAATGCAAAGCGATTTATAAATGCAACAAAATATTGGATAAGCACAGTTATGCATAGTTACATACTATTGTGATTATAAAGAGGTATTAAAATACTAGAATAGTTTGTTACGAGATTGCTACCATGTACCTTATTTTTGAGTTCCCGATATTTCGGCACTGTTGCAAGCGCCATGATCACGGAGTAACTCCGTGATCATGGCTGCAATGTGACATGGTAGCAATCTCGTAACAAACTATTCTATTATTAGAATAGTTTGTTACGGGATTGCTACCATGTACCTTATTTTTGAGTTCCCGATATTTCGGCACTGTTGCAAGCGCCATGATCACGGAGTAACTCAAAAATAAGGTACATGGTAGCAATCCCGTAACAAACTATTCTAATGTTAGTGACCATGAAAGTTTAAAACAAACTATTCTATGTTAGTGACCATGAAAGTTTAAAACAATATATTATTAAAATACTGTAGTATTTATAAGTGCAGAGTAGGATATCAACCCGGCGACCGAGTACGAGTAATTGCCAGTATAAAAGGTAATAAACGATGCAGAATAACTTTTTCAAATATAGTTGACTATCTGTAGAATAGGTTGTGGGTTTCATAAATGAGTTAAGTTTCTCAAAATCTTATAGCATATACCCTTTTACTTAAAAAGTGTTGTACCGAAGAAAGCCTGTTTCCCAATATGAACCAAATTTTAGTTAAATACTGACCTCCAATATGGATTAAATAAACATGGAACCTGGCAATGACAAATCATAAATGATACACAATGATACATTTTTTTTTAATTTTCATGAGGCCTTAACCAATCGCGGACGTTTTAATCGTATCCAGTTTAATATCAGGAATCTGTACTTAAATGAAATTATGGGCCGATATTATATTACCGGTGGAGGTAAAATCGTAACGCCAAATTGAATTCGTCGAAAGAATGCCGCATTTATCATCCAATTTATAGAATAGACCAGGATGGGGAAGCGCTCGAAATTAATCTGGAATCACTTGGCAACAGGATAGAGATGAACATGATAGGATTAGGGACGCTGACGGGAATAAGCCCGAAGATTTGTGAGTCTTCCTTTGTTCCAAACAATAAATGTGCTTTGTACAGTCGCCGTCAGATATTTTTTAGCAGACAAGGTGATCATCAAATACTTCAGAACTTTAGAACAGTTAAAAATGGCCATAATTTCCATACACTACAAGTCCAATGACTAGCGTCTGCTCAGATATTAATGAAATAGTTGATGTTCAGATATTAATGGTAACTTGTAGTGTATGGATAGTGTATCGGTCTTCTATAGATTGTACTTCGGAGAGTGTACTCATGAGCTGCATGAGCTCATACCATCGTCACCTTTCTTCCATCGGACATCCAGACGCACGGCCGGCTACCATCCGTTCTTAGTTGATATACCCTTAATCCGCACTAAGTTCTTCTCATCATCTTTTATAATACGCACAGCTAAAGAGTGGAATTCCCTGCCTGCGTCTGTATTTCCGAGTGCATATAACCTGACTCTCTTTAAGTCCAAAGTGAATAGGCATCTTCTGGGCAAGCTCGCTCCATCGTAGATCCCATCTATGCTCTAGAGCAAGATTGGGGTCAAGAGCAAGCCCATCTCAAATTAAAAAAAAATGAACTTTTGACGTTTTCAAGTTTTCAACTGTTCAGAAGTATTTGGTCACCTTCTTGTCTGCTACAACATATTTGACGGCGACTGTACTTTATATTAATTTTATTTATACAATTGCATGATTATATATATATATTTTGATATACTTTGCCGATTTTAATGATAGCAGATTAATTTGATAAATTATTTCGTGGTTTGAATCTACTGAAATCCTACCTTTCCGTTATATTTTGTAACATAAAGACTTTAGCACATACACATCGAAGAAAAACAAAACAAAATGACAACGGTTCGGTTAAGCTTTATTTATTTTTAAACTAGCTGTGCTCGCAACTTCGACTATCTACAGGTGTTCGGTATGGTATATACCGCAAAAAGTTTAAATAAATAACAATATAGTAAAAATATCCCACAGGATAACTTAACTGGGATAGTAATTATAATAGTGTTATTTATGAACTTTTGAGGAAAATCATAACGGTTAAGATAGATAATAACTTAACTTAACTACTAACTAAAAACTTAACTTGAAAATATATATGGAAGATGAATACCACGTTAAAATCACTCAACAGCATTACTTTTACGTCAGTTAAAAGGCAGCGGGATCGTTATAATTAATGATGAATTGAATAAAAATCGACCGCTGTGATTTTATGTCGCTGTGAAATGTGGCATTTAGTCTCTTTGTAAGGATTTCACGCAAGATCGCTCAGCACACCATTTACTGACGATTCGAAATTCAATTCGGTGTACAGTCAACCGCGGTGGCCCATCAGCGTCCGTGTCCATTATTTTATTCGCTACCCTCTCACGGGGCTCCGCAAAAAGCATTTTTCGACAAATTGAATTCCGTTGTCTCCCGTAAATTCATTCAAATTTGCGAAGCGTGCGGTTGCCCTATTTTGGCGCCAATAGTTGACTTTAAGGTCGACCACTATGCTTCGTATAGCTCAACTCACGTTGGCACACGCTTGCCGTTGAATGGAGCACCAGTTCTGAAAGACCCTTATGTTTTGTATCGGAGAATCGTTTTGTCGAATATTTTTTCCATCGCTACCGTGACAATATGACGCATTTGTGGGCTGACAGTTGCCTTGGATAGAATATATTTTTTCCGAACCTGGAATATCGCCAAATATTAGGTTTCCTCCGCCTAAAGTAAGCTGTCAACACGAATAAGTCTCGGATATAGAAATATTCTGCATGGTTATATCATTTTACATCGCATTAATATTGTTTCAGTAGTTTCTTTTCGACATTCAACAATATTTGTACAATCTTATTTGTAGATTGGCTTTGAGGAAAACAAAGTTTGTACAAAATAATCTCTGACCTTTTGTAGGGACGTCATCTGACAAAACATTTGTGTTATTACATCGCTGTTATTATATCGTTGTTATGTATATAATTTGGCGAAACAAAAATATAACTTGTGCTCATTAAAAACATTGTTGCCTTTAAAAACATTGGTTCTAGCTAAGCAGTTAATACTTGGGTACGATGTTTGCGTAGAAAAATAAAACATTAGTAGAAGGTTTTTATAATAATGACAATAGGTGATTTGCTATCGTAGTCATCTTTAAAATGACGACAGGGTAACCTGCAATTAATTTCTGATCAACATTTCTCATGAAGAAGAAACAAAATTCTAGAAAAAAGTGTATTCTTCGATATAAAATTGTTTTCACTACGATGATGTTTAGAGGATCCAATTCTTTGCGATGACAATGTAGCTCGCATATATTCATGGATATTTAATCTTTAATATAAACACTACATTTTTCTAACTGTAGTGTACTCCTTGTTACACATCTTAATGGCTCGGCAATCCACCACTACGCGCAGGCGCACCAATATTCCAATGCAGTATAGATGTCACAGTCGGATTGTTGTATTGTATTACAAACTAACTAGCTGTTTTACAAAACGGAGGCGTTTTGCAATACGGCGGATAGACGATAAGGCGGATTGTCATTACGATGTGTTCGCCGATATGACGTCTCACGTTTAGCCGCATTGTACAATTTGCATTATGTAGGGTAACGGGTTTCTTTTCTTAACATACTTAACGTCATTTTGTTTATTGTTACACCAATGATTGCCTAATATTTCGCCATACACAATATTCCATAACCAACTTAGTGGCTATTGACCAGCATTATAACCTGTAAATCTAGTTATTAAATCTACGACTTTCAGTTCTAAATTGCGACGAATATAAAATATTTAGCTGCACAATCATTGATTTTACAATCATTTAGAATATTTTCGTAACATACACCACTAAGGATTTGGTTCACTTTTACATACCGCAATTTCTCTGCCCGACGCCATTTTTGTAGTTCTTATGACTGGCAGCGCCGCGAGTGTTAAAAATTGGTACTATAAACTGCCAAAGCGGTGACTTAGTGACCTGCCGAATCACAAAACGCCTAGATGTATTAAATAACGTGAAAGCTCGTATTCAATGCGACGGACTTTCATTCAGGCGTTATGCAATCAGCCGCATCGTCGATCCGCCGTATGGCAAAACGCCTCCGTTTTGTAAAACAGCTAGTTGGTTTGTAATACGGCGAGTTATACAATCCGACTGCGACATAGACACAAAAGTGCGCCGCCGCGCCGCTATACGTAATTTGTGGTATCTATAGACGCTCGCCCTGCCACGCGCCATGCACGTAGTTTTAATTATATTATTTTAAATAACGCACGCAAATAATAGCTGTGATTACTTTGAACATGATGTTGTAATTTATAACGTCCTCATCCTAAATTCCAGTTAACACTAGAATAGCAGCTTCCATTGCGGCAGGATTGAACGCGCAAATATGTCAACAGGATTACCGCTGTACCGCAACTTCGTGGCTCTGAGCCACAACAAGTTACTGAGTCGCCATCGCGTTGCGGAACGAAACTTTTGAACGGATAACCTGTGAAGGAACTTGGCTTCAAACTCCAATACACTCTTTTGGTTTACAAGATAAAAGTATCTCGAGATAAAGTAGCTCATGGCTTAAAGGTATATGGGGTCGATTCTCTAAAAACACGAAAGTTAACTCCCTAAAAATATCACATAAAGCAATATAAACAAACATAGCCTCTATTTTTCTCAAAAATGGGTTTAGGGGGTAACCATGAACTCTTAAAACAATCTCATATCTTTCAAATCTAGTCAAATCTGCCAAATTTGTACGTAATGACGTACGAAAGTGTCAGGTTTGAGATTGTGAGTTCATGGTTACCCGCAGATTACAATTTTTCATCAATGATTGACTTCAGTGATAAAGTGACAGCGCGTATCAGCTAAGCAGTGTTACCAAACAAAAACTCTATTTTGTAATAGAGTTGGTTCACATTATTCATCGTGAATAGTGAAGTGATGTCGAAATGATCGCGGTTTTGTTTAGTTAGAGAATCGACAGGTGGACTCAGTAAGTTGACATTTCTAAAGAGCCATGTCGAAATTGTGAGACAGTGTTACGCCTGTCTATCTATGCAAATTAGAGCATAAAGGGTTCTTAACAAAATACGCTGGTGAGGTCATATTATTTATCTTTTATGCGATCGTAAATAAAGGGGTTATTTTTAAAACTACTCACTTCGAACCCTTTTCTTAAACATTCTTCTTAGAAGTAGTTTTCATCCCACTTCCGAATTTACATCGATTTGAATCTTTGAAAGTATAATATTTGGAAGACGATAAAATTTAATAATCTATGCTATGGTCTGATGATAGTCCTAGGCTAAAAACTCTTCAAACTCTTCATTTATAGCTAAAACTTCGAGTTTGAACTCATCTGACTCGTTTTGACATGTCCAAAACCTATAAAAAAATATCGTGTTTTAAACTAAGATTTTATTTTATCGAATACTGTTTGATGATAAGAACTGTTTTTAAGATTATTGATTGATTAATGAGGAGATTATTTGATATCTTCCGATTCCTAGAACTTAATATATAATTAACTCAGCCTCATGTAACAAGGTACTAAGTCTAATCACGGTATGAGGTTACTAATGATTAGTGTCCGATCTACAAGCATTGTTAATTAGATGCAAAAGCATAGATAATGTTTGGAAATTACACACGTGCATTTTGGAACATCAAGAATAAAGTAACATTTAAATTATGATTTAAGTTCTTAACTGATAAACGTATACATATTTAAGTAAGAAACAGTATAATTACACAACTATATCATACGTCGTTCGGATATCATATCGCTACATCCTAGTATGTGAGCAGCGGTGTATCGGCCCATCAGGAACCAGGAGGCCTTATACGAAAGCGCATCGTTCGGTCTTCAAATGAAAAACATCCATTCCCCCGTATCAAAAGTTTGACATTTTATCAACAATTGAATGCGGTCGGGTTTTTACACGGCTAGATTGAGTTGGTCATGTTTTATCAAAGGATTGGATAAGAACACATGACAATGGCCTTTTTAATTTGATAGGAAATCCGTGTTCAATTCAATGGATTATCAAATATAGGTACTGATTTAAACTTTCATGGTCACTAACATTAGAATAGTTTGTTACGGGATTGCTACCATGTACCTTATTTTTGAGTTCCCGATATTTCGGCACTGTTGCAAGCGCCATGATCACGGAGTAACTGAAGATCTTGCGGGTAAGTTATTAAGGGCAAACATATCGGTCTACCCTGTTTCGCTGTCTTTTATTGCACGCGTCGGTACCATTGTCTACAAACTCACTATTTTCTCGCACCTGTTCTCGACACACAACACTAACAGTATCTGACCGCGAAACAGTAGTTTGTTGTTTTTTCCGGTTTTTTACATACGAATCACTGGATTCCAGACACTTGACAATTTAAACCCATCCTTCCATCAAAAATAAGGTACATGGTAGCAATCCCGTAACAAACTATTCTAATTATTTAAACTGAACTCATAATAGAAATATTAGACCCTTATAAAACCGTTAATCCTTTAAGCCTCCTAAAAATATAAAATTAAATCCATTAATATAATTGTAATAGGTAAAATCATGAATTTGGTACAATTGTAATTTTGTATTTACTATTTTAACCTTATTACCAAAGCAATCGTAAATTCCGCTTCATTTCACATCAATCGCAATAAAGCGAAGCGACCAAATCGTAAATAACTGATCAAATTCCAGCGCATGTGGTCAGCGGCGATTGGCTGCGGTCTTTTGCAGTTTTAAATCATTGTCAGAATTTTTAATATTCTACTTACGTTTATATTGCATTACACCATGAGAAGAAACGAACGCAAGTACCTTATATACCTAATCGGATTAGCAAGCTAAGATAGCAGTGGGCAGGGCACACATCGCGTAGAACCAGATTTTTCGTTTCACATAAAACCAGAAAAAAAGAAAAAAAATTGATTAACAATGGACCCGCCACACATGTGCGTGGAAACGGAGCGAGGGGATTAATATCCTACGAGAATGTTACATTATTTTCACAATAAGAAGATCCCTAAAGATCTAACAAGACGCTGATAAATGAGAAGATAAATGAACACAAGTCGCTGATATCTAATAGCCCAACTGATAAGCGACCTAAGGTACTTTTAGCAGTGAGCGGGGCACACAGCATGTAAAACTGACAGCCAATGGGACAGAACGGTTTTAGAAAAGAAAGGAGAGGCAAGACAACTGTCGCGACTGACACAATGTTCTGCAACCTGGATGCAGGCTGCTTCCAACTGGCTCTAGAAGTCATTGGGGAAGGCCTATGTTCAGCTTGTGTAGTGGTCGCCCTGTGGCTGAAATTATGATTATATTACATTTAAAAATATCTTAACAATACTCATCTATTTCATATTAACTGCCGCGGTGCACTTTAATCAAACCACCTCAGAATAAATTTATTGGAAGAAAAAAATAATTATGTATCGTTATTATTTTGTCGTAAACGCTGACAATTTTTATAGTTATACTGCTATTTATAGCTCAGAAAATTTTCACAAATAAAAGATTATAAAAATTGGTTCAGCCGTTTTTATCCCCTCTAGATATGGTCCTCTTTTAGGCACTAAATAACGACCCTAAAGCTTTCGCAAATAGTATTGCCCTAACACCCGAAGGCTTTATACTATTGGGTGTTGATAAGATAAAACGGCGCAAATGTAGTAATGCTTTTTAGCTTTTATTTAAGAAAATACGGATTCAAAACATAAATTCGTTTTCCTCACTGTTACGCGGTTTCATAGGTCCGCTTGGTTTAAAAATTGACAAATTTAATGCAGTTTTTCATATTTTAAAGGTTTTTTTTTGAATTGCCACCTAGTAGTCTAAAATTCGGATGTCTCAAGTAAATATAAGAAAGAATAGGTCGTCATAAAATGATGTCCACTCAAAAGCGTGAATAAATAGCAAAGAGGGAGAAAGATTATAAAAACCGTTCTTCGATTTAAACTTACCGTGACCGTTTAGTCTTGTGGTTTGTGCGTTCGGAAGTTTTTGTTAAGTATATTACGTAATACATAATTAAATAAATATTGGACAACATCACATACATTGCTATGATCCTAAAGTAAGTAGCTAAATCACTTGTGTTATAGAAACCAGAAATAACGACGGTACCACAACACCCAGACCCGAGCCAATATAGAAAGTTCGTTTTCTACATTGACCCGACCGGGCATCGAACCCGAAATCTCAGAGATGGCGGCGCCATTTAAAGTCCGGCGTGCTCGCCTCTCGGCTACGGAGGTCGTCAACAGCAAGAATTATAGGTCATACAATTATCTCTACTCAAAAGTGTAAATAAGAAGCAAGAGGTAGAAAGATTATTAACCGTTCTTCAATTTAAACTACTGCGACTGTTCAGTCTTGTGGTTTGTGGGATTGAAAGTTTTTGTTAAGTATACTACGTAATATAAAGTACAATCTCAATAGGAAAACCTTATCTAAGTAAATGATATCACATAAACCTTACCGTGCCGTGTGGTGCCGGCACTTTAAAAGAATTGCACCACCAATACTCTTCCTATGGGTGTCGTAAGAGGCGACTACAGGAGAACCGCCATAAGAAGACGGGCAGCAGCGTCTCCTCTCCACCATTGGCCAAACTGCGATCGCCAACCCGCCTGCCAAGCGTGGCGATTATGGCAAAATCCTCATTTTGGAGAGGCCTGTGTCCAGTGGACTGTTAAAGGCTGGTGATGTGAAACCTTGCCAGCCTAAATATGGTTCGCGAAATCTTTTGACTGCTAACCTTAGTAACAAAATCGAAAGCCACAGTGAATTTCAGATCTACCAACATATTTCGTATTTCAACTTGCTCGAATACTTCGACCGTAACGCACGGGCTTTTCTTTAGACGCTACTACTTAGTTTCACTTTCTCTGAACGCAATTACAAGAAGTTTAACAAGATACTGTGGAGCAGAAACTGAGTACGGAGTTTAGAACTACCCTCTTAACGGACAAAGTTGATAATAGTCACCGTGATCTTACAAATCGTTGGACTGTACCTGTACCTGCTTTTGAATATTTGCGTTGAGCTTTCGTAACTAGGTATAACCTACTTAAACATCGCAAGAAACTCACGCATTGATTAACACAGTATATTTTCATGGTCAAAAATTGGTCTTGTTGTAATCGCTATAAGTATTATCTAGACAAGATATTTGCCTGTATGTTTAAATACTACTTTAAAAAAAAACACAATTTAATTAATTAAAAAATACTTCTCCAACTTTCTCAAAGGAATGACTACCAGTCAGCGGTTACGTATGAAAAAGTGTTTTTTTTTGCAATTTCGAAGTTAATCGTATAGAATAAGTTGGCATATTTAAAATAATGATATAATATAATAAATCATAAAAAGGGTACAAGTTATCTAAGCAAAGAATTACATTTGCACACACAAAATGTAGAATCACCTCCTAGAAGGAAGTTAACTTAATTAGTTAGATCCGTATTCATTCAAAATGGTCTAATTTAAACCTAGCGGATATCGAGTTATCCTGGTATTTACATCCTTACAGTTAATTATAAACTAATAAAAACATGTTACGTTTTAACCTCTAGGTATGTTAGTATCTAAATCCGTGGTATTAAAGGCACAATATGACATTTTGAATAACGAATAAAAAGGTGAATTACGAAATTATAACTTCCTGAAAGCAAATATCTACTGAAATAATAAAAAGTTTATGCAATTTTGTCATAAAAGTATAATGTTTGTTTGGTAGCTTTTTACCCAAGGACGTTGATTTCTTACATCTGAAACAGATTTCTTTATTTTTCAATAAAGATCTTATTTTACTTTTTACCCGATTGAGAAACTAGGGCTATGTTTTTTTTTTTTGTAATATATTTCATATTTTTAAATTCGAAACAGATCCTACAAAGATCTTCTTTGCCCTCCCGTTTTACTCTTTTACTCATCAAACCCAAAAAGAGCTAATAGACTTTAATTCCGCGTACCGTTTAGATAAAAATATGCAAATTCTGTAAATCCTCTGCCGGCAGTTTTTCCCAACTTTTACCTTAAAATAATATTAATCAAAGTGCCAAAGCGAAGAGAAGTAAATCAACATAAGCGAAATCGTTAATGAGAGGCAACGAAAGCAAATTAGGGACCTGCCGGAGCAGAATATCTGGGCTTAATTACGCCAGTATTTTTTTGAACTGGATTCATTAGAGCACCTTTTTGTGTTGACACATATTTTGACGAAAACGCCCGAGATTTGCCTTTTGACGCGGACGCATGAGTTATAAATAATGTCACCAAAAGGGTCGAGTTACACAAAAACACATAGGTAATACAAGTGATGAGAACATATTCAGAAGAATGTCGTAATTTTCAGGTAATTGATAATTTTAGTTTAATAACTAATTCATGAAAAATCGACTCGAGGGTAACTAATTAACTATTTGTAATACACGGTGCCCGATAGACTAACTCAAGCGTAACAAAGGTTAATCTTCTTTTGCATTGACAAACGTTTTAACCACTTCTGAAGTGAAACTGGAGACGTCAGCTAAAATATCTCGTATCTTACTCTTTTTGCGAACAAAAGACTTCAATATCAATGTTGACCTAGCAGTCCGGAAGAAAGGCACTATTTTTAGATTTATTCATACGTATCTAATGTGGGAAAAAACGGATCTAAAGAGAGGTGTGAATTATGCAAGGGTAAGCCGCAATATAACAAAATATATCTTTCCATTAGGAGTGAAAAGACCCTTAAGGATGATCCAGCATAAAAAATAAAGTATGCCTATATACGTCCCACTGCAGGGCACAGACCTCACCTCATCTATAAGGTGGTTTAGGCCATACTCCACCACGCGGGCCCGGTGCGGATTGGTGGAGGGGTGTTGTAAGGCCAGTGACTAAGCCTTACTGTCAGATGTTATCAAGCCGCCTTAAGGCCTCTGACTAGGCTTCACGACCAATATTAAGCGATATTGGCCGGGACCAACTTTTAACGTGCCTTCCGAAGCACGGAGAATCCAGCGTAAAATCCTGACTAAATAAATAAATAAATAATGGATGCAGGTCGCGTCCAACCGGCCGATCTGGAAGTCATTGGGAGAGGCCTATGTTCAGCAGTGGACGTCCTGTGCCTTAAAAATGATGATGATCAAAAACAAGTTTTTACGCACGGCGTTTTTAATAATAAAGTTAATTTTGGCGATAATTATCTAATAGCCAAATATTTCTTTACAGGGCCCTAACCATGAACTGTTAAAACAATCACAAATCTGTCAAACATTATCATTTCTGTCAAATTTTGTATGAAATGACGTACCAGAATTGACAGATTTGACAACTTTGAGATTGTTTTAAGAGTTCATGGTTATGGCCCGGGTCATATATGTTACTTTTTAAATAAACGGGCTCATTACGTATAGAGTAATTAAAGGTAATCTATTTCAAAACTGTTAGGTCAGTGATTTTTAATTTTAATTACGTATGAGGTGACAAGTCTTGTGATCTGTCCGCCATATTAAAACACATTTTCTCATTAATCTAATCACGGCAAAATTAATTTCGAAAAAATGGCATTTTTTGCCTAAATGGTATATAATCCATGCTTTAACATGGGTACACAGAAATTTTGCGTGATTTTGTTTACATTTGAAGAAGCACGTGATCCTCTAAACAATTTAGCATCACGTTTTCACTTCGAATGTACTTCCATGGTAAAGTAAAGATATTGGAGGAGATCTCCGGAACTATAGTTATAAATTCTATGACCAAAATTTAAAACTTCCGAAAGGTCAACGGCTACTGTCTGACATTTAAAATGCTATTTTAATGCAAAATAGATGACAGTTTTAATAACTCTAATAAATATAATCACTCAGCTCAGTTTTTAGGGTTCCGTACTAAAAGGGTAAAACGGGACCCTATTACTAAGGCTCCGCTGTCCGTCTGTCTGTCACCAGGCTGTACCTCATGAACCGTGATAACTAGAGAGTTGAAATTTTCACAGATGATGTTGCCGCTATAACAAAAAATACTAAAAAACAGAATACAATAAATATTTAAGGGGGCTCCCATACAACAAACGTGATTTGTTTGCCGTTTTTATAGAAAATGGTACGGAATCCTTCGTGCGCGAGTTAAATCGCACTTGGCTGGTTTTTTATTACGGTTTTAAATACAATTTAGTAAGTTAACAATGACAAAGTAAAACAAAACAAATACACAAACGGAACTATGCACCAGTGTTAATTTTAGCTTTTCCATTCCAGTAAAAACTAAAGATAAGCAACACTCCGGAAAACGCAGAACCTTAAGCTTATGTCGGTATTTTCTTTTCTGTTCTTTTTGCGAACAGCGTTGTAAATCTGCTGCATACAAGATGTTTATTTTTTTCTCACAAAGGGGCTCGCATTAAAATTGTTATAAAAGAACAGTGGATAATGAATTACAAGTTGCGAGACTTGCTTTGTTTTGTTAGCTTTGGGCGTATTTTAAAAGCTGCTTTATTATTGGCTGCAAAGATAGTAAGAGGCTTGCTCTAACTTTGGGCTGGAATGGAAACTTGGAGCAACTGTGTTAAGGAAATGAGAAATAGTATTAATAGTGTAGCTAAAACTTATAGAGTGAATATTAATTTTTCAACTGTTCAAAGCTGTTGAAGGAATAATTAATTACAAATAGGACCTTTTTGCTTTTGTATTTTTGGGTGCTATTAATAGTAGCTCGGTGGTGGCAGCGCTTAAGTATCGATTACTAAAGTTAAGCAACCAACGCGGTGGTTGTGAGCGGATGGGTGACCATTCCGTCTATATTTAGTTACATTTATCACGAGCATCTCCGTGCTACGGAAGGCATGTTAAAAGCTGATCCTGGCTGATATCGCCTGATACTGGTCTTAAAGCCTAGTCAGAGGCCTTATGGCGGCTTGATTATATCCGACAGTAAGGTTTAGCCACTAGCCCTTCAACACCTCTCCACCAATCCACACTGGGCCCGCGTGATGGAGTATGGCTTATACCACTTCATAGCTGTTGAGGTGAGGCATGGGCCCTGCAGTGGGACGTATAAAGGCATGTTTGACTTTTACTTTAAGACATTTTTGCTAGGTGTATCATCTTATTATTTTACCAACAATGTTCGGAGTCATAACTCACATCCATGTGTCATCAGGTTGAATCGAATCTTATCATGTACCTTTGGACAAAAGTCGCTGACATAGCCCGACGGATTAGCCAGCTAAAGTGGCAATGGGCGGGGCACATAGCACGTAGAACTGACGCCCATGGGGCAGAAAGGTTCTGTAAACCAGCAAGCGCAGCGTGGGACGTCCACCCACAAGGTGGGCAGACGACCTGGTAAAGGTTGCAGGACGATGCTGCATGCAGGCCGCTTCCAACCGGCCGATCTGGAAGTCACTGGGGGAGGCCTATGTTCAACAGTCGACGTCCTGTAGCTGAAATGATGATGATGATGATGATGACCTTTGGATTTTACTTTTTCTTTGAATAAACTTAGGTTTGCTCAGCGGTAAGAGAAATGTGTAAACGTAGTCTATTTCCCTTGTAGGATATAGGTTATGTAAGAGAAACGGTAATATCTCAAATTATGATGATTTTACATGCTTCATCTACTGGATGACTTTTTTTACCGTCAGGAAAAAATAACTGTGTATTCTGTACCTAAAACTATGTGATATTATGTGAGTGTGGTTATAAAATACAACTGATTTTATAAATTTTGTAATGTCCAAAAAAATGCATAAACAGAATACATCAGTGAATATGCGTTTGAGTTTTGGTCGGTTTCATGTTTTTATTATTATTTTACCAATATTGTTTTTTTAATGTTCAGTTAGTCAAAATTAACTTAGTATTTGATGAGATTTTTATGAAGATAAATAGTTGTAGTTATCATGTTATCATCATCGATATCGTTCTACCTATCTCACACGTTTATTTTCTTGACGGTAAAAAAAGACGTCCAGTATAATTGGGGTCAAACTTACCATGCTTTTGAACGAGAAAAAGTACTAGAAGATTATTACCTAGCCAACTATATTTCAATACAACACTTAGTTGGTACACGTTTTACCAGGAACCTTCTCATGGATTTCCTCTCTGAGCTTTCTAACCGGAGCCTCAAAGGCATAATCAGGTATTCATTCCGATACGTAAAAATAAACAAGAAATAACAACATGCGAGTTTCATTTACAAACGTTGTTTATTTTGTTTTGATTTCGACACGAAAAATCGGAACGTTACGCAAATAAGGCAATTACACGAATTTATGTCTGAAATTGTAATTACAATTGAGTATTTAAAATATGCCAAAAGTGAATTGGTTTTCAGTATCACAAACAGTTTTTTTATATAGAGGAACTATGAAAACTGAAAATAACCTACTCTTTATAAAGTAATGAACGGTATTGGTAACGGTATGATGATTAATAAAATATTTGGATGTAAAATGACAAATTATTACGCAATTTAAAGTTGCAGCAGGATATTTTTTACATTTGACTTCAAAAGATTGCTGATAATTATAGTTAGTTAGATTTTAGGTCAAATTCACTTCCTATTTATTCCATATTTGCTACATTTAAGGATTTTTCTATGCTCGGCCACGACACTTCGAAAAATAAGTAACAGTGTAATCAAATGTTTCAGAATCTTTATGACGCCCCAAAATAAGTTTAGTGCACAGATAACTGAACATGATAGAAGCCACATCATTACATTTTACTTGAATATTAAATCACTATATATAACTATGGCTAGGGCTACGAGATATTGTTTAAATGTGAAATAAATATACCCAAGATAATAAATAAAACATACACACATTAAACAGATAATTATCTAGGTCTTCTCTGTTAATTATATTTTAGTTTTTCATATTCAGTCTCATAGGTAAATGCTTTTTGAACCCGACACTAAAAAGTACTTATCAGGGTTTAAGTATTCAGGTTTTTGACACATGTAGCGGGAGCAAGGGAGATAGAAAGAAGACAAATGAAGAGCAAAGTAGGTTTGCGCAAAAAGTCTGAGTTCCGCACAGCTGGTATCAGTGGCGGGCATTAAGTTATATTTCGTGGTAGGTGGTACCTAGGTAGTATGTACTTACTTAGGTGTTTTTTTGATAAAGATCCGTGGTTTTCATCAATGATACATATTTGCAAGTACCTAATGCCTACTTCATTTCATTTACCAGGTAGGCACTACCTAATTGCCTATATGCACCGCACGCTCCTGGCTGATATAGTAGTCATACTCTAACGCAGCTTCTCAGGGTACAGTGAAGTCGGTCTATGTTAAAATATTTTTTGGAGGTAGGCTTATAATCAGCCGGTCGATTCTCTAAGACAAACGCAAAGGACTCGCTCTAAAACTCGACTTAGCCGTACAAACGAACATAGCCTCTATCTTGTTAGTAAGAAGGTTTATATTATTTATAGTTGATGAGCGAGTGCAGCGACGAAGTGAGCGCGGTTTTGTTTACAGAATCGACAGGCAGAACGTTTAACACACATCTCTGTATGTGTGCGCATAGCTGCTTGCTTAACCCATCCCTCATTATTTTTATTCCACGTTTCCACATAATATCTCTTGCGCTTTGACAGTTTGACACCCAAAAGATCTATCAACTATTAAAATGATATTTCTGACTTAATTTTCAACTTAAAGTCGAACAACTAGAGTTCAATATCAATTAACTAAATCTTGATGAGCCATTGGCTGTACTTTGAGTCGACTAGCTATCGTCCTGTTCGAGTGAGAATAAAATAAATATCTTATACAACAAACGAGTTTTTTTTGCTGGTTTTGATAGATAATAATTGTGCGGAACCCTTTGTGCGCGAGTCCGACTCGCAATTGGCCGGCTTTTTTTTATGCGAAGTCTACTATGACTAATCTGTCTATGGTCCAGTAGTTAAAGCTAACCCAAATGACCTCATTAATTCTACTCAGAGAGTAACTTAGCTCTATACAAAATCGTTACTTTTTTAATGAGTATGCGATACAGAATACTGGATGTTTAATGGACAGTAAGGATAGCTCAGTAAATCGATATTTCCTCAAACTGTTTGCTTGAATTACTGCGGTAATTCTTTAAGTAAGAATTAATGAATTCAGCCAGGCATTTTATTATATCAAAATAGCAGAAAATGTATAAGTGGAAAAAGAAGAACAAATGCCGGTAGCTCGTATCATGTAGCTTAATCTTTATTATTATTTGACCTCATTTTAATCTCAGTAACCTTACACAGAGATTAAAATGAGGTCAAAAATAATAAAGATTAAAAGTACACTTGTACACATACCAACACTTTAATTAAGGTATAATCTATACCTCTTGTCATTAATTTTGCCCCATAAACTAAAGAAACCTTGTCAACTGCGACTTTTTTTACATAATTTTAAAACGGCCGTAATACAGTCGATGTACTATCGCTAGCCAGTCTTCGACCACGTTATCGTTAAGTAATTAGCATCGATACAGAATCGTATCTCACTTTTGCTTTCGATATCGATACAGAATTGACATAGAAAAGCCTGTGAAATGTGAACACTGCTTAGTTGCATCATGGACGCTGTCGAGTCGACATGGGTTGTGTGAAACAGAATATACGAAAAAGCATCACCACAGATTGTGCTCCTTCTAAGTAAATAGCCGTAGCGTAGGCAAAAAAGCAAGCAGCGTAAATACTGAATACCTATTGTTTGAATAAAGATTGCATAATAGACCCATTAGTATTTAAAAAAACAACAAAAAGTATTAAGTCATTTTCAGCAAGTAACATAGATAAGATGACAGCACCTAACCTATTAGAAGCATAACAAAAGTTTCAAATAGTGAATTCTCAACTTAATGAGTGAACGTTTTGTACAATTGTTCGCTTTCTTGAACAGGAAAACGGTTAATCTCCTGTCCTTTTGTCGTGTGCTTTGGAAAACATCCAAAAATTCGGCTATCAGAAGACCCACCTGGAACTTCCTTGGGTAATCGAGCTCGATTTGTCAGTTTTGTCGAGTCTAGTAGCAATTTATTTTGAACTATACCTTGATATACTGCGTTCAAAATCTTTTTCAGTTGTAATATGAAATTGATGATATTATACTTTTCGATTTTAGACATAATTCTGATGCTTTTGGTTGGATAACTTGACTCAACTTAAAAATGTTGAGCTATGGAAATAAAAGATACAGCTGTTTCTAATGCGTCAAGAATGGTAATACCTTAAAATGCAGCTCAATAAACATTTTTGGGGTTCCATAGTCCTGACAATTTATTTTCATGATAGGTCCTATACATGTAACATGAGGATGATTTATTTTTTCATCGTCTACCCCACACGATGGGGTCTTCGTGTGGGGTATCGTTTAATAGGTCCTTAAAATGCCTTAGGGGTTGCTAAGACAATTTTCTGATTTAGGAATCCGTTTGCGATATATTAAACTTAAGTGCCAATTTTTGCTCGAGTAAGACGTCCCCTCTAAAAGCTAAACTATTGGCATGAAAAATCTGGAAAAAATCATAATAATAGTGCTTTTCATAAACTTTAAAGAAAAATCATAACGGGTAAGATAGATCAGTTAGTTTAGGAGTAAAAATCGTTCAAATTAGTCGTTCAAAAATTTCTTAGAGGAAATGTTTAAAGTGATTCAAATAAGTAATTGCTGAAATATATTGTGGTTACGACGGGCAACTACAGAACCCTATATTGCGCGTGGCACGACTTGGTGTACTTGGCCGGTTTTTTTTGGAAGTATAAATATGGTGCGTTAAAATCAATATCGGATTTCACAATTGCGTAATTTATTTTTCGATTTGTCGCATTTAATTTTAATTCCTTCCTTACTAAAGTTTTATCGCGTTGGCATAGTTAGTTTTAAGACCACATACGGAAAAGACAAAATAAACATATCATTAAAATAAAATACGTTACAAAGACGTATCTTAATTCGTCGACGAAGATGTAGAGCCTTTTTCGTAATTAAATTGTTGAACAGGCGACAACAATTTATCCTTGTACAAGAAAATCTGGTATTCCGCGAAAACTGGAGTGAATGCTTTTGAGTGAAGTTTTCCGAACTATTCCAATGCCCCTGGAAAACATACCGGTTCAACTCTGAAACAGGGTTTAGAAAAGTAAGTCCTGTAGACCTGAAATTGATATAACTTATTTCCGAGAATAACGAAAGTAGAGTTTGTTAAGAGTCTTATGCGGGAAACCTCACTGAGTTTCTATACAAATGCAGTTAAGGTTTAATGCTGAAACCCGGTATAATTTAAAAAAAAAAAAACATTTTTTTTTTAGAAAAGCGCTATACATAGACTCTGTCATCATGTATGAGCTTGAAAGCTCATTTTTTTATAGCAGCGTTGTCAGTGGCACATACTTGTATTTATAAAAGCTATTTAGAGCACGTGTCTTCTTCAATGCTAGTTTTATAAATAAGAAGATAGACTTTTATTCTTTCCTTAATTTTATTCAACCCAAGCTCTCTATAGACGGCTATAAATTTAGAAAGAGCAATCCAAAACCCACGTTTTCAGCGAACACTAGATCCTTTACGGAAATAAATAAATTACGTGTGAAAATTGTGCTGAGAGGGAATGAGATAGAAAGAGGGTTATATATACGAGGAAAGGAGATAGAAGAACAATGGTGTAGGAAGTTTGTCGGAAACTAACCGTGCAGTCTCATTAGAGATAGCAATTAGTGTATTCCGCATGCAGATCCCATGGTCTGTCAATTATCTCAAAGTGTAATGTTCTCACTTGAATTAATTTCTTCTATTTTAAGAGTTTAGGCCACAATTGAATGGGGATTTTCTTGTTTTGTTTCCCGTTTATACTGGTCTGGTGTTTTTATATGACTTTGAGAAGACTACATGGGACAAATTTTAATGTCGAATTCCCCAGAAAAATGCATATCATTAGAAACTAAATTGTTTTTTCAATGTAGGTAACCTAAATATTTTTGATTAATTATTCAACAATTTCAAAAACTTGGTACTATAAATAGCTTTTACCGAATGATTAAGCAAATAGTTTTCCTCACATTTAGTTACAAAACTAAATAAACAAATAATAATAAAGAACTAGTAGTTTAAAAAAATATATACTGACATCTTTCTCAAAGATACAAATTGAGGTCTTCGTAGTACTTCTTTTAATTTTAACATTTTTTACAACCTCAAATACTTTGAAAGTAGTTTAAGTTCAACGAAAATGATACATTCACTAAGCTGACGATCTAGTTTGCAGTAATTAGAGAGCTTTCCGCAGCTTTCGTATGAAACGGCTTATACCGTCTACAGCAAACGTGTTAAGACGTGTCTATCATTCCTTTGGAAGTGCTGTATAACCTTTACAAATTACGGAGGTAGTTGAAAGATAAAATTTTATCTCAGCGCATTTTCTTCTTTGGCGGAGCATAAATTCTAATACTCATATTCATTTTTTCCCCCTTAAATCTGTGAACTGTGATGAATGGGGTATGTTGATAGTTTCGGCTCTCGCTTACTTTGAATATTGTATTCAACAGCAGTTTTTATATTATATAGGTATATCTTTGATTTTCTCCTCTATTTTTGTGCCTCGTGTGAAAATTCATTATCATCATTTCAGACACAGGACATCCAATGCTGAACTATCTTCTTCCCTAGTACCTGACCAGATTGTCGGCAGCCTGCATCCAGTGGCTTCCTATAACAGTTACCAGGTAATCTGTCCACCTTGTGTGTAGACGTTCTACGCTGCGGTACATGGCCTCCATTTCAGATCCTTTCTGCCCGATAGGCCGTTAGTTCTACATGCTGTGTGCCCCGCCTACTGCCTATTTATCTCGCTCATCCGTCGGGTAGGTATGTCGCAAAGAAACACCGATCATTGACCATGGTATAAAAATATAAACTCAAAATTAGACATTTAGATTACGTCACTTCCTTTATTTTTAAAGTTTCTTGTAAATATCTATAGAATTCAATGAAGAATAACAAACTATTATTTCACCAAAACATGTCCAAATGATAAGTGTGATCATTACGAGTAACGAAACGTACACTGGCCACTCGACGTAACAAATGGCGCAGCTAACCATTAATTTCACTCAACTATCAATCATTGACGAGCAGCATACAAGATTTTTGTTTTATTTTTCTTTTGTTTTTGTCGAAGTATCAAAAATATAGTTCGAACTTGTTTCCGTACAAAAATGGGCGTATTTTTTAGGCAAATTTCTGTTTTCTTGCCGTTTACAGAACATTTGATTCGAATGTTAGCTTTTTACCTACGAGAACTGTTCAGCTAACAGGCTACCAAACACGATAGCATGAGGAAGGCCTCTTGAAAGAATATTGAATAGAAATTAACATAAAATAAATAATAAAAATCGGCCAAGTGCAAGTCGGACTCGCGCATGAAGGGTTCCGCATCGTTATCTATAAAAACGAGCAAAATCACGATTGTTGAATGGGATCTTCGTTAAATTTTTATTTTATTCTGGTTTTTAGTATTTTTTCACTCTTTGCGAGTGGCTTAGGTCCAGCATTAGACTACAAAAGGATTAATAGATATATGGATAAAATAAATAAAAAATTATAAAACCATAATTATTAAGTGGTTACCTCGAAAAAGCTATCTAAATATGCTGCATAGTATAGATTTTTATTTTTAATATCAATATGAATATTACATAAAGTAATTTAAACATGCTTGTAAACAAGTAAATAAAACACTTTGATGTACAAAATTCTCGACACCAAGGAATTGGAGTTCCCGAAAAATTTGAATAAAACATGAAATATTTATCAAAGATAGTATATCATATGTAAATACGGGCCCTGGACTATTGATATATGGGGCTTTACCTTGAATAACAAATATAGTATGTTTGTGACTCACCAGTGGATTAAATCCAATCTAAGGGGATTATCTAGCGCGTCCTTTTCCTCCTTGGACTTTACGTCTTTAAAGCTGTAGTAACGGTCCACTGTGGAAATTATTTTCAAGGAATACCTACAATTAGTTAACCTAAAGGGAAAATATTATAAAAGTAATATTTATCCTTCACACTAACTACTTTTTCACTATTACAGTAGGAGATTAATTTTTAAATCTTACCCTTTTATTATTATTTTTTTTATTAATTTATTCAACACACATAAAAATGTTACACACAATGTACTCGCCAATCTGTAAAGTTAAATGGCGAGAGGCACTCATTTTTTACGCATACATGTAATAACTATATTTATAATTATCTTAAGACTATTTTTAAATACATTTGCTCATGAAGGTTGAAATATTGAAACATTCAAGTTGACATATTGCAAGCAGGTACTTATTAAACATTTTTGATGAAAAACCAATATAACTGGATTTCATTTCTCGCAGTGCATACGAATTTAATTGATTTGATTTATTTTTATTTTATTTTATTTAGTATTTATTTATTTGAACTAATTTGGTGAAAACCTCCTTCGTCAGCATTTAATTATTGTTTGTCACCGTCTAATGTCATCTTAATATGATAGGAAGGGCAGATATCAATCGCTATAAATATTACCAGACTTCCCATATCTAACAATATGCTCAAGGATATCATATTTCACTTATAATAGGAATAACAAAGCGCTAGCAAGAAAAGAGTGTCCTTGTTGTCTCCAGCGGGCAGCGTGATAAAAGTTGCGGCTCACACTTTACCCTAATTATAGCTTGAAACAAATTGATGTTTTGCTGAACCGTCTTCACATGTCTGATCAGCAAAAATAACAATCCAATTATATCAAAACGGCCAAAGATACACCAATCCAATTAGTCGAAGCCACACTAATTGTCTCGTCATTTACGGACATTATGCGAACAAAAGGGACAATACTACAGACAGATTTAATGTACCTATCTAAAAACGATTCGATTCTAATGCTTTTGTTTTTAAAATAATAGAACATCGCGTCAATGCTACAAATAAATAAAGATCTCGAAAGTTGTCTTTGATCAAAACAAAAAAGAATCGTATAGAACGCGATTCCTTTGTTTTGATCAAAAGACAACTGATTCTGAAACTGGATTACGCTTCCTTGCGTTACTATTTCCTTGTAAACATCATTTGCTTGTCGGATAATAGATCAAGTGAACCAGATTTGCTGAATCTAGAATCATGGCCAAGCGTATCCCGGCTAGAAATGGGACAAAGCTAGAAGGAAGATCTTCAAAGTGAACAGTTGAAACTGTTTTACTATGCTCTTTGCCTTTGGTGTATCGACATAACTCCTAGCAAAAGTAAATTGATTCATAGATATTTGGTTGTACTAGCTGTCGCCAAAAAGAACATATGATTACGGCGATTCTTTCATCACCTTAATCTATGTTAACCCGACATCAACTAACTAATTTCACGCACTTGCTGATGTACATGAAAGGCAAAAAGTTGAAAACACAATGAAATGCGACGAAGACTAACCAATGAAACAAACCATTAAATGGCTATGGGGTCAGTTAGACTTGTTTAAGGCCATAAGGCCACAATAAACCATAACGAGTTTATTTTAGTTAGATCTGATTACTCAAAAAAAAAATAGTTTGTACAAATTCAGAAACATACACGAAAGAAAAAAAAAACACTTTTGGCTGCAGTCACGCATCATTGTAAAAGATGATCCAAAGTACTTGGCATTAATGATTTGTAGTAGTGATAATAGTTTACTATTAAGAGGTACTTACTATAATATCTATGGCTGGTATTCTAGGATACCACAGTTCATTATGTCTTATATCGGAAAATGGGAATGTGAAGACAGTACCTACAAGCAAAAGCAATCTATAGGATAATTCTTTAAAACGTCCAACAATACGTTTTTGCAGTTAACTTATCAATGGTACATCAATTGATAAGAGTAAAATAATGGTTTCTGTTTGACCAAATTAAAATCAACACTTCTAGCAAGAATAACAATGTTTTTAGCCTTTTTCATTACACCATGATAATAATATGAGTTTTCCAGATAAAGACATCTATTTCATATCCAATCTAATGCTTTAGCTTTTTATCATCATATCAGCCACAAGACTTCCACTGCTAAACAGGCCTCCCCCAGTGACTTCCAGATCGGCCGGTTGGAAGCGGCTTGCATCTAGCTTGCATGCTTTTTCCCTAATTGCAAAAATAGCTACGATCGATGTAATTTATCATTATCATCCATTACCCTTGTAAAAATGCTAAACAAACGTGAACCTTCACAGAAGCGACAATTTCATTGTCCCAAAGGTTCTTAATCTACCCCGTGACACTTTACATATTAAGCCCGAACAACTTCGTAAGTACGGTGGAAGTTCAACGAATGGAGACAAGTCTCTGACTTTCCGTATTGTTCTGTTTCCGAAATTCAAATTTTCCTAAGCCTAGTAAGTACTTAGGAGCTTTCACAAAAGTTGAATTACAAAAGTTGTTGTAATTAAATTTTGGGAAATAAATATGAATGATATAAATACGATTGTAATTGACGACCATGTTCGCACTCCGGACTACAAAACCACATTTATTGCGGGCTTAAATCTCGCATGCGCCAAATTTTTGGGTAATCAGAACGAGCATTGTATCTAAGTAAAATGTATAATTGTTTTTTTTATCTACGAGTACGGTGCGAGAACGCGGTTTATTGTTTTAAACTTTCATGGTCACTAACATTAGAAGCACCATGATCACGGAGTACTCCGTGATCATGGCGCTTGCAACAGTGCCGAAATATTGGGAACTCAAAAATAAGGTACATGGTAGCAATCTCGTAAAAAACTATTCTGGAGTACGCGATTGGTTTTGAATTTGAAATAAAATCAAAGAATAAAATAAATAAAAAAATGTTTGTCGTGATCAACTGAATGACTGTGTTGCCTACATATTAGATTGGATTGGTGCAGCATGAGACTGCGAGAAACACACGTGTAGCCGGAAGGTGAGTACCTACGCCATCGTCATCTCCGAGGTTCCAGGGTCGATTCCCAGTTACTAAGGTCGATGTAGAAAACAATATTTTCTAATACTGTCTCGGGTAACTCTGGGTGTTGTTGTACCGCTGTTGTTTCTGATTTTGAAAACACAAGTCTTTAGCCACTTACTTACCTTAGGTTCAGAGCAATGTATGTGATGCTGTCCATTATCTATCTATTTGCCAGACTTGAACGACGTACTCTTGAAATCAGTAATTTTTAAGAGTTTGTCAGATTTTGGATTTAACTTTCTGAAATGACCCGAAAAAAAATTAACGCGCTTTGGATGAAGCAGCTTGAAAGAACTTTTTGGAAAAACAAATTATATTCAAGGGCAGGCGATAAAAATTGTATGTAGATTCAGAATTGTACACAATAATATAATCACTATATTTAAGAGCAGTCTGTTTGAAGTATTAGTTAACATAGTAATATCAACTATACACATTAATGTTTAGCACGAACAAATATTAGAGAGCACAAATTTCACTAGGACATTGAATTCAGTATTAAATTAATAATCCTTTGTTTCAAACATGAATAGACAGAAACTAATTGAATTTTGCGATTGTATGCCAAAACAATGAATCGTGATACAAATATCACTTTCGGTTTAAGACTCTGATAAACAACATTTGAAATTATAGTATCATATTATACAATAGTATTAAAATAATGTATTGTTTAATTAACAATACCTGTTGACTGCAAGTATCATTCTAAGCAGGAATCTCTTAAGAAAGGCCGTTCGTTCTAGTGGATTTATTTTACATTAAATCATTTAAATATTAAGTGGTGGTTACCATAAAGTGGTGTCTCCGGTTCAAATAATTCCTAAGACTTTTAACACATTGGTCCAAAAGCCATTTAGTAAAGTATTTTAATTTAATGAAATGATATCGGTCTCTCAATATTTGGACATATAAGTAAGTAGCAAGATTAACTGTACAATTAAGTTAAGCGTTCAATATACCTTCGAATCGGTTGGGAGGCTCTGACATAAAGTAGAACATAGATTAAACTAAAAACCACTCTATAAACCCATCGGATCACGGATCCGAATCTTGCAAAAGGCATCTATTTCTGTAATGAGCAAGATTTGCCTTAGTCAGGGGTGATATCTATTTTAATCACTTAAAATAGAGACACTGCTCCAGGTGAGTTAAAAATGACGCTTTAATTATTTATTGATGTTTATAAATAACGCAAGAGACAAAACCGGCCAAGTGCGAGTCGGACTCGCTCACGAATGGTTCCGCACCGTTATCTATAAAAACGAGCATAAAAATCACGTTTGTTGTATGGGAGCCTCTTTAAATATTTATTTTATCTGGTTTTTTATATTTGTTGCTATAGCGGCAACAGAATTACATCATCTGTGAAAATTTCAACTACCTAGCTACCACGGTTCATGAGATACAGTCTGGTGACAGACGGACAAACAGACAGACAGACAGGCAGACAGACAGACGGACAGCGGAGCCTCAGTAATAGGGTCGTAAAACGACCCTATACCCCGTCCTTTGAGTACGGAACCCTAAAAACGAATCTTGCTCACACCAAAACAAAATAATTTATTATGCTCAGTTCCACTTCTTTCTATATCAGGCACCTATGCACAAATAGAACTTTGTTTAACTTTGCCCAATATTTATGGGTAAACAAAAACAGAAGGCCTATTACGAAAGCGCATCGTTCGATCGGTCGTATTATCCGATCAAATTGAAACATCCATTCCCCCGTATCAAAGGTTTGACAATTTATGAACAATTAAAAAAGGTCGGGTTTTTACATGGCTAGATCGAGTTGGTCATATTTTATCAAAGGATTGACACATGAGACTGGTTATTTTTATTTGTTAGGTATGAACGACCGAATAAAAGATTTTCGTGCTTGGCCCCCAGAGTCGTCTATATCCAATAAATAGTTCCAAACAAAAAACATATACGTCAGACGACATTTCGCAAGGGAAAGTACCATAAAAAGCAGAAGTTTGGTAGCAATAGCGAGCATATGCGCTACGCGGACGTGCCTCGTAACTCAGTTTTGGGTTCTTTATACATAAAGTTACATAATATTATACCTACATGACTGTGCTATTTATCTATGAGATTGAAAAAGAAAAGCTATGATTTTTTCATTATTGAAACAAAATTGTTGAGGGTCAGTAAATTTATATCATCTGTGTGCAATATCTCTTCAGTCTTCACTCAGGAAAATCCTTAACAATCCTCGAGTGGTATGGTGCGGTAGAATTGGAGTTAAACACACTAATAGGTGGACTTATTTAATCGGCCAAAAGTGGCATCTGTCTTTAAATTATAATAATATAAATATTGGACAACATCACATTCATTGCTTTGATTCTAAGGTAAGTTGCTAAAGCACTTGTGTTTTATAAAGAACAACGACGGTACCACAACACCCATACCTGAGCCAATATAGAAAAGTTCGTTTTCTACACTGACCCGACCGGGGATCGAACCCTAAACCTCAGAGATGGCGGCGCCATTTAAAGTCCGGCGTGCTCGCCTCTCGGCTACGGAGGTCGTCAAGTCAATTACTATGAATATCAGCTTATACAAATTGTTTTCGGGTGCACATTCACACTTATTTAGTAATTTAAAGATCGGTCTGTGCAAACCAACAGTCAGTAGTGTGCGGGGGTGTTTAAACATAAAACGCACGGAGTGGTTTTTCTGTAAATCATGAAACCACTGTTATCGCCGAAGCTTAACCACGACTGTGGTAAGCGCTGCAAACTAAAAACTTGTGATGCGTTGCTATTTGTGCTGCATCAGTTTGCGTGGTCAGCGGTAGCGACTCTAGTTTTATTAATAATAATCGCAAACTCCTGCGTCCTCGCTAGAAAATATCACCTTGATATTTACTACTTTTTGTTGACTACATTTTTTAGTTTTAAGCGTGCAGAAGGTTAACAGGAAGGTTAACGTAATTACGTGTAATACTTACAGAGTATTACACGTAATTACGTATTAAATTTTTAACCTAATTAAAATGTTATTATGTAACGAAATAGTTCTTATCTGACGCAATAAATTTAACTTCAGATGATCAAAAGTCTCTTATAAGTTTTAGTAAAAGTATTTCATTTTTTAAGTGTTTACATTTTATTTTTTAACTACAAATTATATTACTGATATATTCAACTTGTCCATTGTTTTACTCGTATTTCATTTCATTCCTCAAGTGTTTCATTTGTGTGCATAAACAATACTGACTTTTAGTCAATACCAATTTAAATGTTTAGTAATTGTCAAAATGATATTCTTATTAAAATTGTTCATAATTCTACCAAATTATCCAATTTCCAATCTGCTTATTCACGGAATTTGAAACAAATGGTACGTAATCAAAAAATAAACGGTACAGCAGAAACCGCGATAGCCACTGCTCTGTGTATAAACACACTTTACAACACGGATGCGTTTGTTGGTTTGTTTGTTCATTGAATGGGGAAATGCGTGTCCCAACACTTAATGGATTTAATGGACATGTTTGACATGGCTTCAATTGCAGTTCCTCTATGGGCTCAGCGGAACTTTAATTATGAACAAACAAAATGTAGTTACAGCACGAATGTTCCCATTAATAGGATTGATATGAGTGAATTTTAACTAATGTAAGTATCTAGCATTTTTGTGGATAGTTTAAAAAACATTAGACTTTTATAAACATATATTGATCTTTTTAAGGATTTCCAAAGATCAAAAAATTAAAAAAAAAGAAGAAAATTAAATTAAGTTATTTTTTTTAAATTTGTAAAAGTCAAATTGAAGATAAATGACACTTGAAAAAAAAATACAATTTTTAAGCATTTCTGATCTTAACCAATAGTCAAATATTTTTAAAAATATTTCTATAGGGTGTTGACGGTAGTATACTACTCAGCTATACATGTAGCTACAACATTGATCAGAATACGCTGGCTTTGACAGCGAGAAAAAAACACTTGAGGAATTCCATCTTGTCACGTGACGTCCTCGGTAGCTTAGTTGGTAAAGCACTCACCCGGCTTGCGATAGGACGTGGTTCGAGTCCCACCTGAGGTCTATGATTTTTTTCAAGTGTTATTTATCTTCAATTAAACCTTGCATGAAATTGCTAAAAACAAAAAATTAAAATTTGTAAAAGTCTCTTCACTTTTTCATTTATGTGTGTGGTATGTATGACAAAAATACTATTTTATCTACTAGCTAGAGGAATTTCAACATTCATCTAAATAATCCGTTTGAGCTCTAGTAAATTTCGTATCCTTCTGCGAAACTTCTTAACAATATTATCATAAATGATCATTCATCTCAAATCTTAGTCTCAAATACTCAGAATCATTAGTATTCTAAATCAAGCTTAGTTTAGCGTTTATACACCTGAAGTGTACTTAGTCGTAATGTTACATCAACTCGCCTTATTATATTCTCGTAGATAATTCAAAATTAAATGCCATCGCATAGCTATTTCTCGAGCACGAATAATATCCCACAATTATTTTTGAGTATTTCAAACGATAGAATAGTAAACGTAAGGCTAAGAACTCACGGAGCGGTTTTCAGCCGCGCCCGCCGCGGTTCCGGGCCCGCAGCGTCTGTAGAATATAGATCTATATGTAAAAACCGGCCAAGTGCGAGTCGGACTCGCACACGAAGGGTTCCGTACCATGATCTATAAAAATGAGCAATAAAAAAACACGTTTATTGTATAAGAGCCCCCTTAAATATTTATTTTATTTTAGTTTTTAGTATTAGTTGTTATAGCGGCAACAGAAATACATCATCTGTAAAATTTTTGTGTAGGTACGGTTATTAAAAAAAAGTTTGTCAAAACAAAAAAAAACGAATACCTACTTGCAAAATATTATACAAAAATCAATAACTATTGTGTCCTATTTAATCAGTGACAAAAGAATAAATCAGTTAGTTATACCTGCCTACCCTTAGGTCCTATCTCATTAGGTACTAACCAGGCGTATAAAATGGTGGACATTTCATTCCCCTCCTTGCATTAAGCCTAGCATTTCAGTAGGAAGGCCTTTTTGACTAACGTCTTATTAATCGATGACCACGCACGCACGAAAAGATGTCACGTTCCACGTTCGAGCGAGAGCGCAAAACAAGCGATAGGGAGCCACGATCGGCCTAAGCTTTCGGCTTGTGGCGCATCTATCTCTCTTCTACTCCATCGGCCGATGCGTCCGAGTAGCCTGAATGTTTTCTTATGATGTCGTTATCACGTAAAATTACTCCCTAAAAATTAGCAATCAACAATAATCGCGCAGTCATCGCCCGATTGGTGGTAAGTGTCAAAATCTATGGGCATCACTGACAGTAGATTGCTTTGATTTTGATTTTTGCTGTCAATTTGCGATTTTGAAGTCAGAATTGGACAATTTTTGCTATCGCATTGCTTTTTCAAGATACGGAATTAGGGTACCGACTTTACAGACAACCATTTTTTTGCAGGTATAAATTAGCTAGTATACCGTGTAAAGTTTACACGCAAACCCTCTTAATGACTGATAGGTAATACTCGTAAAAGGACCAAAAAGTTGGAATGGGACATCGATTTTTTTTGATAATAATTCCATGGAAAAATTGTTTGTTCATTATTAGTACGTGTCTATGGCATGCAAGTATCTTTGGTATTTCGTATTCTTTGTCATTTGAAGACGTTTCATATGGATCATATTTCCATTTTTTTTAGATTTCTTATTATTGAAAATTACTTTAGGTACCTACATTTGTTTTTTATCTTGTAATTATAAATTTATAAATATGCAAACTTATTATTGAGCAGAAGTCAATAGACTCCTTTAACGGAGTATAATTTTCATGAGAATGAAAATTGTCGTCATAACCCTTTCATTACTTAGTGGTTAAAGTAGCTAATACTTCAATAACTTTAACGATTTCATTCATAAACTTTGTTCTTGAACAAGTGTTCTGATTCCAAAACACATTAAAGTTACAGCTAATAAAGTTGAACAGCAACGAATTAATATCACTGGCTCTTTTATTATTGAAATCGTTATAAAAGTCCGCTTGCTAGCCAGATTATTTGGTCCCATAGAAAAGTTTTTGTTAAACGGATATAATTAAAATCAGAACTCTACTTGGGTTAGCGTAGAACACTTTTGAATTTAACGAGAACTGTTTATATATCATATTGATTTTAGTCGTTACTCTGCTTTCTGCTTTAGAGAAAACCCACCTTCTATAAAGTGGCGGTGCGGTGTGAAAATATATTAATATTCACAATCGCTTGGGTTGTATTTATATGGCAACCATTGATGTAAAAAGTAAAGATACGGCTGACAGAACAAATCGCCTTGCATTTCCTCCGTACATGAAACACTAACCCCATCTGTTAGACTTTGATGTCAACTGTCAAATAGCAACCTTGTAAAAGCGGCTTAAAACGAAAGAGGAACTAAGAAAAAAGTTTTTATTGCACAGATGTTATATTTAAAGTAGTGTTAGAGTAAATATAACTTTTTGCTTTTTCAAATTAATACGTCAACATAAATTAAATGAAATAAAATAATCTTTATATGCTTAAACACGGTATGCATAGGTGTTTTAAAATCAACGTGCCAAGAATGTATAGCCAAAACGAGGCATGCAAATTAAATATAAAATTGCGTCTAAAATTGCATTAAATTAAATTACATAGATGTCAGTCATTTCATAATTATGTTGAAATTAATATTTATTATTTTAAAAAACTCCTTTATGGTAGGTATGTGAGATTAGCCAATGATTCAGTTTTGTTTTAAATTGATTATTATTCAATGTTTTGAATTCATTAGTCGGTATATTATTGAAGATTTTTTTATACTCATTGTCATGCAGCTTTGTTATACTGCATTGTTATTGAAGTTTTTAGTAGTACCAGGATATTTTGATTTCTTATGTTCCGTGATAAATGTCAAATGCCCTATTAAAAATATGCATAATTTGCATTACAAATACACATGTTTCAAATATATACAGGGACGTCAATGTTAGTAATTACAATTGTGCAAATAGAGGACGACATGATGTTCGTGGAGGGACACCGCATATTGGTCTTATGCATCTTTTTATGGCAATAAAAGCTCTATTTATATTAGTGCTATTGCCCCACATCAGTAAACTGTAGCGTAATTTAGAACCTACAAAGCATGATAGGTAGCAATCGCAGTTTTTGTTACAGATCTAACCTTCTTTAAGGCATAAATAAACTTGATGACTCTGTAAGGATAGGTCCAGATCTGGCGAACGCGCCACAAATGCGCAGGTCGCGCGCGAGCTGCACACGCGTGGCACGCGATCCGTTACTGCAACCGATTGGTGCGTCTCTTTAGCGCGACTCATGCAAGACTTGTACAGTGCGCGCGAGCTGCGCGCGTGCAGTTCTGGTTCCTATTCAAGCCAGTTTAAAGGTCGCGTTCGCGCGGCTCGCGCGAACGCGACCTTTACCGACCGCGCGCAGCTCTTGCCTGCTGTACAAACATTATCTATATCCGTTTCCAATTCACGTCTTGTTATATAGTTAAACCTAGGAACTTCGTTTGTTTTACTTCGTTAATTTTCGTGTCTATAGAATGAATATCAATAAATATAAATGTATTTAAGTATGTTTGTAAATGTATTTAAGTATGTTTATAAATGTATTTAAATATGTTTATTATCTGTATCTAGTCGCAATAGCACAAGATTTGCTTAGTTTGGCTAGATAATTGAGTGTTTGTGAATACAATTTATTTATATATACGGAATCATACCTTAAAAGCTTAAAAAAACTATATCAGATAATTTATATTTTTATTTATTACATTTCACTGTCCTTCGAATAAAACATTTTTTTTAAACTTTTGCCTTTTGTTATTTTTGCATGTTTTACATTTTTAACTCATAGTGCATCACGTAAACTTAAAATAAGTATTCAATAAATTATTATAAAATAAAATATTTATATTACATCGCATGTATTGGACTGCACTTAGTGCACTGTGAGCACTATTATGGCTATGCTATAACTATACAACTAATGCACGCCGCTACAAAGTTGTATCGATTTTGCGCGGTAAATATGGCGTTGCTTCGTAAAATTGACAAAGAAGTTAGAAAATTGTTAAAGTAATGTAAATAAGTTTAGTGTTTATCAAATATGCGGCTTATTGGTGAGAAAAAATATTAGAATTTGTTTTAATGAACTTTCTGTCGTAATTTGAGCAACCTTTCAGTGAACATCTAGGCATTTTTATTTTTTCATACAAATGTCAGATCCCGATGACCGCCGACCACTGACTACGTCACATCGGCCTCGGTCGGGTCATTTTCGGGTCTCTTTAGGTCCAACTCCCAGACGTGTGGTCCGCCCTTTCCTTACGAAGTAATATATAAGTCAATGATGGCAACATAGCTTGTTTTGTCTTTGCTTCGTTGGAGAACCATCCATATCCATTGCTCCATAGGAAACCATTGGTAGTATTTTCTGATACTGCATGACACACACGTTTAAGTACTTATACTAAATTAAACTAAAACGTGTGGCCTGACGTGGTCACGGTCAGTCAACAAGTCAATCAGCCATGAAAAACAGACGTTCATGTGTTAGTAGGTAAGGCCTAAAGCAGTATAAATCATTATCATCATCATTTCAGCCACAAGACGGCCACTGCTGAACATAGGCCTCCCCCTGTGACTTCCAGATCGTTATATACTATCACTATCACCATATAACACCGAAAAAAAAATTCTTGTTTACGTTTCCTTATCATTTTTAACATCAAAATGTAATGGTAGACGCTATTAGGATGCAAAAGTTATAAGTTAAGAATTTGCACCCTTTGGACAAGAAACCCTTAAAATTATTTTGGACGCACAGAAAGCTTATCCCATGACGATTTTATTACAACGATTATACAATACTACGAACAAATTCTGCTGCATATTTTTATATAAACATACATAGCTGATTGTGCTTAAAGTATTTTATGACAACCTAGATTTTACTTCTACTAGAGCTAACCAAAACATCACTAAGATATTGTAGCATTAGCACATTAGAGGAAGATTGAGATAACATTAGAATTTTCACCTATTTAATACAGGTTTTGTGTAAGTATGTAAAAACATCGAACATCAAGAACATTGATAACTTCGAAACTGTTAATTCCTAATATTCTTATTCACTATATTCATGTGGCAGGGTCTAAATTCGGTCACTTCTTTTACGTTAAAAACCTTTGGGTCTACCACTTATCCTCCGCTCTGAAATATGTTAAAATATACATATCTGAAAATTGGCACTCTAAATCGTATTAAATTATCCCTAAATTACCCATTAGATCCGAAACTGAGGTACATTTTGCTCAATATGTAGACGATGTTGAAGAAAATACATTTGCTATAATATACCAAAAAACAAGTAATATATCAAACACTAAATGCAAAAGCAATGAATAAGAAAAAGAGCAGCTAATATATAAAATTATATTCGATATCTTTTTAAAGAATACAAAATATGTTATCGTTTTTGGTTAAAATAATGAAATGCATGACAATGTAATGTCTAACTGCGGTCGTCTCAAAGTAGATATCTACGCATATAATGACATAGATAAACTGAATAAGTGGTTTAATCTCGTACTCTTTAACCTTAAACAAAAACCAAAAGTAGCGTAATGATTATAACTTAAGTTAAACTTACCGTAAATCATTGAGATGACCAGAAGAATCGCGTTCAAGGCATATGAATGCCTCTTCATAGTTTTAAAACTACCAGCCATTTTATCTTCTTAATTATCTTCTCTTTGTAACACCATTAAAACTACTGTTAATTTGACACTCTTCTTCTTTTCATCGTCACTTAAAATTTCACCACAAATTTATGTATCCTATATTAATTTGTTTAAAAATAGTCGACTATCTCCTAATTACTAAATAGCTCCGAAGCATCATGTCACAAATTATCTACTTTGACAACTCTACCTGTTACCACTAAATCTGTCGACATTTATTCTACATCGTAATTAACGCGCTGACAAATACCGGGTTCGGTCTTTTAAATTAATGGCATCCCATATATTTTAAGTTCTTAGAAGATATCCTATCTATTTTTACTTTACTAAGGGGTCTTATGCGTAGGTGTTTTCCCAAAGATCGTAACCCCCAGGATTAGTTAAAGAAACATTATGAACACGCAGCTAAAATAAACCTAAGATTTCCCTTGTTTTCGTCATTAATCCTGTAAGTTTAAAACAAATTTCTCTTTGGCACCCCATTTGATTGACGGTCACACACACACTCCATTGTTGATTGTTCATAGTTTTAGACACGAATTATCACTGACAGTGGCGAGCGAACGATCAGTTTTCGGCATTTTCGTGTTGAGAAAAGGCGGGAGCCCGCGCACGTCTGTTCCCTAGGAACGGAGTCAGAACACTGGTGCCACTGGCTTACATAAGGGATCACCCGTGCCAGCCGGGTAGTGAGCGACAAGGACAGCGCACGTTCCCGTAAGGGTTGCAGGTTGTGCGGTATTCAGCTGAAAGGGACAGGAGATTTTCGCATCCGACTGTTTAAATCGCGTTGAAATCTTGTGTGAAGAAGCAATTAAATCCGAAAGAGATACTTTCAGGGCATACACCTGTGGTAATAAGAGTTTAATCCGCCGTAAACTCATAAACGCCTTTAATTGTGGAAGATTGTGCGTTCCATTTTGATAAGCAATTACCGTACACGTTTATTCCGCGTTTAAGTTACCCTACATTACCTTTGTCGTTTTGTTAGCTTTTATTAAATTAGATACAAAATTAGGAAGTATAGTTCTTGTCTTGTTTAAAAAAATAGCAGCTCTACTTTTCTGATACAATGCACTTTAACCTTAATTTTGAAACCATTTAAAGGTCAACTAGTCCCACTGTGCCAATAAAGTAAATATCAATATATTTTTTTAGTTTTTAAATTCTATATTAAGTCTTTGTTGAATATTTCTAAAATTTCACAAATCAAATGGCTTTAAGTTGTAAATACACTTTATAATGTAATATTATTTTTATTTGTCTAAAAGTAATATGAAAATTTTAAAATAAAAAAAACAATTATGTTTGACGAAAAACAATAATAAGGCAATTCGAGTCGAGAACTCAGTATGTAGCGGGTTCAGTTGACTAAAGAGGCCTTAAATGTATCATTCATTCGGTTTAAAGAAACTTTATTGCCTCAAAATAAATTACATTATTTCACATAATGAGAAAACATAAATTTTAATAACATGCTACCAATATAATTTACGCGAGCTCTCCGAACAGAGTTTTAATTTCACTTGGATTATATTTGATTGCACATTTGATTCTATTACTGCTTATAAGTTCAACAATGCTATTTGTTTAAATTTTGTCCGGTAATTTTGCGGTGCAAACTTTTATTTGAATAGGTACTAAGCTCTCGACATAAGCGACTAACTTTTGTGGGCACAAACATGATTATTATGAAATTATTTTTAACTTTTTACCTTTTCTTGCACGCGGTTCACCTTATGCTCAATTATATATCACTAGATTAATATTTGACAAACGCGTTATACTGGAACGGATAGCTGTCAATGAAATTGCTCTCGAGGCTCATTAAGAATATTTTACCATCGATAAATACTGCACTTAACTTAAAACTGGAGAGAACTTATTCTTACTTGGTCAATTTTTTTTGCCAAGTCTAAAAATGACAGACTTCAATGAGTTCCTCTACCTGTCATGATTTACAGAGCAGACATGAAATCTCCTCAGTATATTGCTCAGACGGAAGAGAGCTATGCTTGGGATTTCTCTGAAACATAAATGAAAATAAGGTAAAATAAGGCCAGGCTGTCGATTCTCTAAACAAAACCGCGATCACTTAGACATCACTTCACTAATCGACGATTAATAATGTGAACCAATACTATAACAAAATAGAGCCTATATTTGTTTGCACTGTTAAGTGATACGTGCTGTCACTTTAACACTGAAGTCACTTATTGACAATTGTAATTTGAACCCACTTCTTAGAAAAATAGAGTCAGGCAATATTTGTTTGTATCGCTTAAGTGATAATTAGAGCGAGTTTACTTGCGTTTTTTTAGAAAATCGATCCCCAGGGCGGTAACTACGAACTCTTAAAACAATCTCAAATCTGTCAAACATTATCAAATCTGTCAAATTTTGTATGTAATGACTAATGACGTACCAAAATTGACAGATTTGACAGCTTTGAGATTGTTTTAAGAGTTCATGGTTACCCCGCAGGCTTAGTGGTTTGGTGGCATGCGATTAGAAAACAATTTGTAGCAACTTAGAGCATTAAATACTCTTAGTGTAGCAGTGGACTGAATGACACGCCGGTTTTGATGCCGATTTTTTAAATTTATGACGCTTTTACACCTTATATTGTTGGACATTGCAAGTGAACGTACTTAAAAATCAGGCTGGAACAACTGTTTGAATCGAATCATGTGATACAAAATTCTACGGGTATTATATCCGTTTAATCTACTTATTCATGGGCAACTAGAGCAATCGTAGCGATTTATTACAAAAGTATAATAATAGAATAATCGCAACACCCGGAATCGTCAGCTCATCGAGTACAGCCGATTAGTCAAATCGCCGCCTTTGTCCCGGTTTAATCCAGTTTTGGGAATCTCAATTGCTGATGGAAGGGTTAATTTTAGGCGATTGTGTCAGAATGTACTTTTTTACGTTCACTCAGACAAAAAATAATGTAATATTTCACAGTTCATGTTTGTTTTATTCTAACACTCGCTGCAATGTGCCCGCAACTTCGTTTGTGTGGAATACAGGATGATTGCCATACTATTGCCATATCAAGCAACGCCGTGGCCTGCGTTAAGCACTATTTATTAAGAAAAGAGCCTTTTACTAAGACTTATCAGTTATTTTTTGAGTCAGTGCCAGCCATGGAGTCTTAAAATGTGTTATTCGCACCCACTCCAAATAGTACTGATTATTTATGTTTTCTAGGCTACAAACATTAAGTTTAAGTATAAACATTAAGTTTAATTTTGAATAAATCCACATACAGTCAACGGATCTACATTCCTTCTAAATTAGAATTGTTGGATACGACACGAAAATATGAAAATTAAAAAAAATATAAATGACATGTAATATAAGACTTATTAGGGCAAAATTTGATAGAGCTTTTTTTGGGACAGACTTTTAGATCAAATTTAAAGATGATTTTTTTTATTTATCCTAAAAAAGTAGAGTTGAAAGAGGCACTTAAACACTTTGGGTCATCAGGGCGAGTTTATGCAATATGAAGTCAATGTTGTTGATTTTGATTTTTAACTTTTTTAGTTTTTATGGTACACATTTGAAAATTGGTTTTTACGATTGCTTTTTACCTATATAGTCACAGGTTAACAGGATGTACACTAATAAAATCGGACCTTATATACATTTGCATGTCTTTCAAATTGACTTAACATGAATGTGATGTACTAACAAGATTTTTATTAACTGATTGATGTACCATGTTTTATCCAAATAAATATTTTTTATCTTTATCTTTATTAAGTTTCAATTATTATAAACAGAATACCTAAAAAGTTTTAAAACGTACGACCTCATTTAACAAATGTAATTTATATTTGTAAGGTGCTCGCCAAGACCTTTCTTTTGACATCAAACACATGGCGAGTAAGTTATTTTTTTTTATCGATGCTAGAATCTGTGATTTATATTCCATCATATAACATTTTGATAACTTTTTTATAGCCTATGTCACCCGGGCCATAATTACGTATATATTTACAACTAATTCATCAAAATCAATTTAATAGTTAAGGCGCTACGATGAAACATACATACATAGACTGTCAAAATAACTACACTTCCTTTTAGCTTCGCCGTAGTCGGGTAAAAACCGAGCCATTGCGCTAGCATCTCATCAAAGGCCCACACAAAAGGCATAAGAACAATTTGTCATCATCATAAGTGCTTCAGGGCTCAAAGATAAGGGTCACACAATATAACCACATAACCCTTTCAGTTTAGATTTTTGAATAAAATTAATTAAGTATTACCTTTGTAGGAAGATCCTCTTAAAATTAAACCTAAATATTTATGCAGGGAGGCTGAGGGTCATCTTTAATAATATTGATTCAGGGATCTAAAGCCGTTGTGGAAATAATTTATTCCAATTGTGAATTTCTTGACTAAACATTAATTTAATGCGTACATAAATATTAATTTTGTATGTTTTTGCGCTTAGTTATTACATGCATTGTACAGTGTATTGTGGAAGTTAATTATGTGCATAATGCAGTAGGTAACTTGCACGTGAAGTTAAGAAAGTTGAGAAAACCTTAACATAGGTAGAAAAATTGTTTATACTGTTCATCCATTGAAAAATTCAAAAATACGAGTAACAGTAATATCTATACATAACACAATTCTCTTAATTGTTTTTTGAATCTAAAGTGAAACCCATTTTATGTAAGGTATATTTTACTAAGATCTTCTAGATCTATATTTATGTTATTATTTAGATATAATATTATGTGATTGCCAGCGGACATTTTTAATCTTTAGACAAAGGAGCCACAGACACACCCAGAGTGTTACCTCACTTTTTAGCAAGTGTTAAAAATATTTTTCTGAATATATTCTGAAAAACCCTATGTCCTAAGACTTGAAATCATAAATATAAGTAAGGTGAAACTTCGACAGCTGATCCTAGAGTGCTTTCACACTAGGTATAGTTTCATGGCTTTGCGTAACCGTGTCAGTCAACCGTGAATCCTAGAAAATTTCGTGACCAAATCGCTTTGTAAAAGCGCTCTGTAAAGAATGGCTATACACGTCCCACTGCAGGGCACATACCTCACCTGAACTATGAGGTGGTTTGGGCCATACTTCACCACGCGGGCCCAGTGCGGATTAGCGGAGGGGTGTTGCAAGGCCAGTGACTCAACCTTACTGTCAGATGAAATCAAGCCGCCATAAGGCCTCTGACTAGGCTTATCGACCATTATCAAGCGATATCAGCCGGGACCAACTTTTAAAGTGGCTTCTGAAGCACGGAGATGTTCGTAATAAATGACACTAAATATGGTCGGTGATGACCTACGGAGCCAAAACGTGGAATATGACAGAAAAGCTGGCCCACCGACTACATGTCACTCAGCGAGCTATGAAAAGGTCGATGCTTGGGATTTCGTTAAAAGATAAAATCCGAAATGAGATCATCAGGCAGAGGACTAAAGTAACGGACATAGTCCAAAAATGTGGCAAGCTTAAGTGGCAGTGGGCTGGCCACATTTGTCGCAGAACCGATGTAAGGTGGAGTAAACGGGTTCTCGATTGGAGACCACGCCTAGGCAAACGTAGTGTAGGACGCCCCCGAGCTCGATAGACCGACGACCTTAGGAAGATGGCTGGCAGTGGATGGATGAAAAAAGCGGGAGATCGTGCTCTTTGGCGCTCTTTGGGGGAGGCCTACGTCCAGCAGTGGACTTACGTAGGCTGAGATGATGATGATGATGGTCGGAATGGTTACTCATCCACTCACAAAAGCGGCGTTGGTTGCTTAACTTTAGTAATCGATACCACTAAGCTACGAGCACCTCTGACATGATAACAATTTGAAAAACTGCCATAAAAATTTAGTCTTTCACTAATTCCCTTCCCAAAACATATCTATGACTGGGATTAATGTTCGCCGAAAGTAAATTAACGGTAATAGACAATTTTGGGCGCTTCCAACCAAAAGCCAGTATTTGTGGCTTGACTTAGTTACATTGTTTAGTTAATCGGCACTGCGGTAGGAGCGTTTTGGCACAGTTTACACAGAATTTAGTTATGCAGCCTCGGTTACCTTCCGTATAATTGCGTCTTAGACTTGGTTATAGCTTTGCCTCTGTGCCTGAGAATATAGACCACCCTCATAGAATGAGAAAGAAAACACGATATGATAATGATATCATATAGCGATTTATCGATACCCAACTGTCGAAATATATGAACGTTTATCGAAACAGCGAGCACGACCGTGACGTTTACCGGCACGGCACGATGCTAGCAGAATCTATTTCGGAAAGCATGCTTACATCAAAATATTGGTCTAACATCTTGCCACAAGTTACGTACTAGTAGTATAAGCGTTCGAATGGATCTATGTTGGATGAAGGTCTTAGCTTCACTGAGCAGATTGGCGAAAGCAGAAGGCACTCAGCTTAAACCAGCTAGCGGGTTTGAATCTTAAGACCGGGGTGGCCCTTGCCAAGATTAAGAAGCGTATGTTTTTTAGTGTTATGCACTCAATTATAAACGTTGAACATTCGATCACTAGAATCTGTCCTTTAAACTATAGTGATAATTTGAAAATTTACTCTATTAAAAGCGAGAGCATGAACAAAAAGTTTTTTCCGTTTACCTTTACTATCGTAAATAATTGAATCATGAACGTAACGTATAACATGACAACGACCGTTTTTTATTATTTTAAAAGCGAAGGCGTATTAAAAGGCCTTTTCTTGTTCTTTAGATATGGCATGCTCGATCAATATCCGAGATGCGGCAAGTGCTATAATCATATACATTCGGAGCGATCAGACCTCCAAAACCTTTAGATGAAAGCATTTTTATGGTTACACATCCATTATTACATACGAGATTATTAGGCAAAAGGCCAAAGTGAAAAAACTGGCCAAGTGCGAGTCGGACTCGCGCACGAAGGGTTCTGTACCATTTCTTTATGAAAACGGCAAAAAATCACTTTTGCTGTATTGCTCCCATACAGCAAACGTGTTTTTTTTAAATATTAAATATTTATTGTATTCTGTTTTTTAGTATTTATTATTTTAGCGGCAACAGAAATACATCATCTGTGAAAATTTCAACTCTCTAGCTATCACGGTTCATGAGATACAGCCTGGTGTCAGACGGACAGACAGACAGACAGACGGACAGCGGAGCGTTAGTAATAGGGTCCCGTTTTACCCTTTGGGTACGGAACCCTAAAAATGTAGCAAGCTTAAGTGGCAGTGGGCTGGCCACATCTATCGCAGAAACGATGAAAAGTGGAGTAAACGGGTTTCCGAGTGGAGACCACGCCATGGCAAACGTAGTGTAGGACGCCCCCCAGCCCGATGGACTGACGACCTTAGGAAGATGGCTGGCAGTGGCTGGATGAAAAAAGCGGGAGATTGTGCTTTTTGGCGCTTTTTGATTTTTAATATTCAGAGGTACGGATGGTACAGAAACATATGAAATACCACTGAACGCAGCTCTACAACCGAAGCTACTGATCAGAGATTTTCTGGTTAATGACTTAGTAATCCGGTTTCAGCAAACGGAATTTTGATGAATCAATGCTTAAATATTAATGGCATGTTGAGGCAAGTTTAATATTTATCCATAAATTAACAATTTATGCGCATTTTAGAAAGAGCCGGGTTCATGGCAAGAATAAATAATTCAACAAAATAAATATAGTGGAAAATCTTTAAGGCTCGTTGAAACCCTTATTAGACTATAGCAATGTTGTAGATTTTGCTAATAGACGGTGTAAGGTTTATGACTTACTGGCGTAGTGGTCTTTAATTCAGAAATATAATTTTACTAAATTGGTCTTGGTGTGTTAGAAGACTTTCCTGGCAAAAATCATTGTCCTAGTAACCACGAAATGTTAAATTTGTATTTTTATCAATTACCATGCTAGGCTCGTTCTAGGTATCGGGTGTTGACGGTAGTATACCGCAAGCAAAGACAGCAAGAAACACTTGAAAGATTTCATCAGCTCTGCTAACGTCTCGGTAGCTTAGTTGGAAGTGCACTCGCTCGGTCTGCGATGGTCGTGGGTTCGGGTCTCACCTGAGGCGCTCGATTTTTTACAAGTATTAAAAATACTTTTAAATCATCACACATCACATCACCAGCCTATATCAGTCAACTGCTGGACTCAGGCCTCTCCAAAAGGAGGATTTTGCCATAATCGCCACACTTGGTAGGCGGGTTGGCGATCGCAGTTTGGCCAATGGTGGAGAGGAGACGCTGCTGCCCGTCTTCTTATGGCGGTTCTCCTGTAGTCGCCTCTTACGACACCCATAGGAAGAGAAGGGGTGGTGCAATTCTTTTTAAGTGCCGGCACCACACGGCACACTTACGAGTACTTTAAAATAAAATCACGAAATGTTAATTATTATTTCAGGACCATGATAAAGTGTTTGGTCTTGCGTATATCTATATTTTTTATGTGTATTTGATTTTCTTTATTATCCAGCTTATTCACATGAAGAGTAATACTTGTAAGTATGTTAGCATCTATTGCTGTAGCCTATCATTAATCATTTGGGCAAGTTTTTGCTTAACTAAAATAAATCTGAAATCAAACTTTCAAAGATTTTTAGGTGCAAATCCCATGCTCGTTGGTGTGGGCGTAAATGAAATAATTACTCATCACCAAGTAGGTAAATATTGTAGTTCCTGAAGCGTTGTGGATAAGCTATATTTTATGACCTAACTTGAATTTATACAAACATCATGAAGATTAATGGCCTTACTTCAAAAAGATAGACTAGTGTTAAATACTTTTCTGGGATTTAAATTAGCCGTTGGCATATGGCAGGTTTAACATAACAGTCAAAAAATTTTGTATTTGAATGAGTACCAGTACCAGAGATTACATTCAAATAAACTTTAATGGACTATTTACAAAAAAATATATAGACTAGGTTTAAACACTTGTCTAAGATTAGTCAACCAAATTGAAATGTTTGTTAATAATATGTCCCGTATGTCTGATGTGTCAACATTTCAAATTGGTTGACTAATTTTAGACAAGTGTTTAAACCTAGTCTATCTTTTTTGTAGTAAAGTAATTAAAGTTTATGAGAAAAATGTGTATTTCCTAGGGATGCAAGATAGGTGTCAATATAAATGGGGATAATTTACGTAGATGACATTTTTAGCTGCCAAAAATGATCAATGTAAATCAGAATTTGTACGTACAACCCATTTTTGACTCGAGCAAAGCTGCGGGGATATCTAGTACTGATTAAATGGGTATTATTAAGTCAATAAGTCCTTGATATTTTCGTAGCCTTATCTACGACATCTTAACTCATGAAAATTTTAAACGGAAAATCTTAAATATGAAAACCAGACCGCTTTCCCGTTTTAGTAAAATTTCGCAGGCAATTTACTTTGAAACTCAACAAGCCGATACAAACTAATCTGATGATTATTCGCACAAGCCGAACAGTTTCCAACGACAGATTTTTCGGTTCAACAGAACTGTCGGACAAAGCTATCTCATCGGCGGAAGTAATTCCTTCAAAGAGATGCCTTTAAATACTGATTCTGATTTGATTTAGGATCCAAGCAGATTAAAGAACTGTTCTTTACAATCTTGTGTTAACCAAACCCGACCTTAAAGACTGAATTTAAAGATGAAATTAAAACGGTAAGAAATAAAGATCAGAAGCAAAATTAGAAATGAGCAGTAAGAGAGAGACGTATTTATAATTAACTGCAATCAACACTGACGTATTGAATTTCAGGCATCCGTACTGTCAAGCACAAAATTTTATATACCGATAAGAATAAGAATTATAACACATTACATGTTGTACTGCGAAGAGTTAAAAAAAAATGGAGTAACCATTGAAGATTTCTACTATTCATCTCGTGTGGCCAGAATCAGGTCATATCGCTTATAACAAATTATTGTGGTGTTATCCAGATTACACATACGCAGTGTTTAATAGATAAAATATTAAGAAGAATATTTAAATCGACTTCTATGATTTAATTACACACATTACGTATAGTTAATGGTAGCTATTAACATCATGCTAAAAAAAAAACAAATATTTTTATAATTTGAAATGAAACCTAATACCATGTTTATGAAGTATTTAATAAAAATATTCTATATGTATCTCAATCATTATTATGAGATGACTCATTCCACTGTTAATTACACGCTAATAATTGCTAATAACTGATGCGAAGAACAAAAATATATGTTTAACCTTTAAATACACCCAACGTTTAAATGAAATAAGTAAAACCTAAAACAGTTTCAAACTTTTTAAATTGATATTGTATAAAAAATAATAAAAGCGTTCTTGTTAAGTTTAATAACTACAAAAAGATTAAAAGAAAACTTCAACAACAAATCATCCGAGCAGCGACTGTTGGCGAACTTTCAAAGTAGCAAAATAAATAATTTTTTGTTCACTTAACAAAACTTCATTAAAATCGTTTTTAATAAAACTTTTCCCTTTTATTTGAAATAGTTTCTCAAATATTTTAATTGCAATAAAAAAATGGCTAACAGAGCTACTTAAGAAGATGAGCTAGCCGATACTTAAATTATTATGTTTTTGTAATTTGATTCGTAAGAAATACGAGTATCTTTATTTTAAAGTATTTAATACAATAGTCATCAAGCCTTGACTAGGTTAAAATATTACACAAATCGAAACAAATAAACAACCGATCACAAAACAAAAGAACACGAAAATCTCAAAACGTCAATCCGAATCAGCGATCACAGCGCCACGTGAACCGAAAAAAGTAATTCCGTGAAACGCTTTATCTCACCACTGTACCGCTCGTGCCGCGACAGATGTTAACATACGTTGTTTGTTTTCTTACTTCCAAAGATATGTTTGTTATTTTTTCCACGGAGGGTGAGTCCCTCCCCTCTCGTTCCGTTTTAATTTATGTCACAAGAAATTAACTGTCGTTTTCGAATGCCTTTTGAATGATAAAACTTCTTAATAGAGCTGCCTATTGGCTTTCTGGAATCGTTCTGGGTCGTATTTATTGTTTTGTTTATTCGATCTGACGGTTTTGTTTGTCATAATTTTCGGTGTAAAAAGTAATGGGCCTGTTTTCATCTTTGCTTATTGCCACGACCGACCATTGACCACGAATTTATTAACGCAGACACTACTGAATACTTACTAAAAACTTTACGTAAAATTGAATTGAAAATAATGAGAAACAATTTTGGACCTTAATATTTTAAAACTTTGGTTAGAAAGTTTTAATAATATCAGAAATCATGCTACATTTTCTGTTAACATAGCTTAAATAAAATGTATTTTATAAAATATATTATTCTAAACAAATAAAAAAATTGTTAAACACTAAAGTGAGTTTATAAGTTGAACATAGAAACACAATAAATTGTAAAACAAGGTTCTCCTAATTGGATTTTAGATAAAAGCACCAGAACATGACAATTCTAAAACAACCGTTGATAAATACCGACAAATGCGAAACGTCAAACTATATTTGGCTTGTTCGAGGGGGATTTTTAAAAATGACTCGTTTTCAAAAAGTGATCGAAGTAAACATAGAATGAAGGTTAAGATTGGTAAAACTGCGTCAGAGTGCGCGTTTTTGATTAATCCAATAATTTACACATTTTCACACGATTATCCAACTAGAAACTAGAACACTTTGACACTTGTTTACTCAAACAAGTGTCAAAGTGTTGTTTTCACTTGTTTGTTGGTCGGTTGTTTTAATTTTATTTTTGCTTTAACCAATTATTATGAATGTATTGTGTAAGTTTTTGCGACGGTAAATGAAATAAGTGTATCAAATTTAGTTTTTCAGTGCATCATCATAATGTAATATTTTTAGCCTTTTGGAACATTGTGAATAATTCTGATTAATATTTCAAGATAATGAGAACAAAAGTTTATGCTTTAGCCAGCCTCAAAAAATATCGTTTGTACACTCAAAAACTGAGTGACAAATTAATAGTATAAAATCATTTGTATTTTTTTTAAATTCACTTTTTCTAAGTCTTTGTTTCGGTCACCTTCATTTCAAAATGTGAAATGGCAAGTAAGCTGCAAGCTTCTATGCTTTTTCTAGTCACCCGTTTGAAACGACATCGTGTCAGATATATTTATTTTGGTCCCCTTGTCTGAACTCGTGTATGGCTTCAAATTTGTCTTCATTCCGTCTAAATTTGAATTTTCTGGTAAAATTAGAAATTGTACGTGTCTGTATGCGAGTCCCATCTGAATAATTCACGTTGTCGTGTTTTAAATAAGTGTAGTGACACAATAAATCTGGAACCTATCACGAAAATACCATACATTTTAAAACTAAATACGTAACATTGTTGCTTAAATTCCAATATTTATAGTTAGAAATTCAAAAGATTACAAATTTCTTGATACTTTTTTAAGTGACACAAAAAATACGCTCTAAATCTTGTCTCTGTAACTTGAAAAATGAGAGAATTTCAAACAAATCATAACGCTTCATTTAAAAATCCTTCCTTATTTAGTTACTGCGTCATAAAAAAACTACTGCTGATGTTTTCGGACAATACCAACTAGGCTTTGACTTCGTAATACGATGGCTTAGAGTAAATGCACTTACACTCAACACAGACAAAACAAAATACATGACCTTTTCCTACAATTCCTCTACCCAACCTGCAGGCGATGAATTTTCTATAACAGCTCACCTCTGCTCACCTCAGAATTCAAACGTCTGCTCCTGTCCACAACTTAAGAGTACAGATACAATAACTTATTTGGGTGTCATAATTGATTGCCACCTCAAATTTAAGGCACATGTAGAAGGACTTACTTCTAGAGTCAGAAAGCTGATCTTTGTTTTCAAAAACCTGAGGCATACTGCAAGCAGCTCTTTGCTCAAAACTGTGTATCTCGCATTGTGCCAATCCCTGATATCATATTGTATTACTTCCTGGGGAGGTACTCACAAAACAAATATGTTAGAATTAGAAAGGGCACAAAGAGCTGTACTTAGGGTTGGTTCCTTTAAACCCTTCCGCTATCCAACTATACAACTCCTAAACGAATATGATGTTCTCTCCGTCCGCCAACTATTCATACTGCAGACTATCCTGCAAATGTACCCCAAAACTCCCTATGATCCCTCTCACCCAACTCGTCACAGGCGAGTTGACCTAGTCTGCCGCACCGAAATGTTTTACAAAGAGCACTCGCACAAATTCTTTTGTTTTCTCGGACCGTACTTGTATAATAAAATAAACCGCCAATTACAAATACACCCTATGAAAAAAACTTCTTGTAAAATAACTGTCCAAACTTGGTTAAAACATAGGTCATATGAGGAAACAGAAGAACTATTAAAAGTAGTAAAATAGCTTAATTCAATGTTATATAAGTTTTAACTAGTTAGCTGTTAAGTATTTCTAGTAAAATTGCACAGTAATTGTTATTTAAAATACTTGTATGTATGCACCTAATAAATAATGCAATTAGTACAAAAATGGTGCCTGAGATACAAGTAATTACTTACTTAGTTTAGGCATCTAAATAAACAAACCTGACCTACATGCTTATGTCATAATAACCTACTATTATTATGACATGCAAGCATACACCTTGCACAGTATAGGTATTAATATAATTTTAGCAGCGTAAGCATTGTTAAGCAATGTTATTAACGCTCTCTTTCTTTTGTAAATAATTATTTATAAGCATGTATTATTATTAATATCACTGTACGTAGCTTAAGTTTTATACCAAACAAACTTTATCTTATCTTATCTTATCTTAAAATAAACTGCATTTTTTTTGTATGTCTAGATAGTGTAGTTTTGGCTCGGCATTTTATTTAAAATTTACAAATTGCTGATGAAATTTAATTCTAATTGTTTAAAAGTACGTTATCAACAGCTGGCGATGCTACACAACTTCGAATTCTGGACTTTCTAGTTACTACAAGTTTCATAATCATTCTGTGTAAGTACTTAAAAGTTTATTTTGTTTACAAAACCTGTTTAAAACTCGATCCAATTGTTTACAACTAAGTTTGAAAAGAAAAGCGAGAGTCGTTTATTCCAAAAATAAGACCATAGAAAGGATTTAAAAGTGCCCTGCCCTAGAATTCAGTTCTTAACGACTCTCCGAACGTTTATTGGAGGAAACAAATCCCAAATAGAACGTGTAAAATGCACTTTAATTGCTGTTTTGATTTGTGTTTCACGTAAACAGGGAAAGTGCTTAAAAATAATTTTAAAGAATTTTGAACTTTATGACGTTGAAATAAGGTTCGAAACTCAAAAAAAGGTGTAGGAGGAATTTATAATTAGATACAATGAGGTCGATTTACACCATTTTACAGTCGGGTGGAATACACTTTAATTTTTTTGGAGTGTTGATAGGAAAGTTGTTTCTAAAATCTTATAATATCCTCTCATCGAAGGATATGATTTCCCTCAAAATCTTTGCAAAAGATTTTGAGGGAAATCTGTCTGTGAATTTTTTCTGATGTCAAAATTTAAAAATTTCCTGCAAGCTGGGTAAATCGCCACACCATCTGCTGGCAAAAGCCGTATTTTAGCTCCTATTGCATAATAATTGCTATGCTATGCTCAGAGATGGCGCCGCGAAGTCCAGCATGCGCCTTTTGGCTACAGAGGTCATCATTAAATCCAGGAGATGTCCACAAGTCCAGCGCATGTGCTCACATGTGCTTAACTAGTGGACATCTCCCCGATAAGCTATAGCCTAGGGGTCGCGAACCAATGGCACGCGTGCCATTAGTGGCACGCGACAATATGTTTCGGGCACGTTGAAGTAGGTATTATAATAATATGACGAGCAAACACGAGTGATCCTATGCTACGAAGTGTTCGGGTTCGGACTATCAACCCAATGAATGATAACAAAATCAAATCATTTGATGGCACGTCTATGACCTACACAAACATTTCCTTGGAACAAATGGCACGTTGTTACATAAAGGTTTGCCATCCCTGCTATAGGTATCTCGAACTTGCCGTAGAAGTAAGCCAGCTTTTTTCAGTACCCGTAACTTCGTAAGAACCGTATTTTCATTATACATATTACGAGCTACTTACAGCTATATTCTTGTTAACTCAAACGTAAAAAAGAGAAGAAGGGGTGGACTTTAAACTTTCTTTAAAATGGCTATCAAAGAACAAAACTTTACTGCCTCTAGCTCCTAGAAAACCTTCAAGACTATGTTCACAAAGAAAAGTAAAATTATTAAAAACGAATTCTTAATATTTTTTATATTCATTTAATCACTTCATAATCTAATTCAGCAGTATCAGCAGTAATAATATACATCAGCATTACAGATGGTCAATAGTAACATTGCTCTCTCTATCTATCTATTCAGCCTATCGCAATCCACTGCTGGACAAAGGCCTTCACCGAGAGCACGATTTCCCGCTTTTTTCATCCATCCACTGCCAGCCATCTTAGGTCGTCATCCTTATCCTTAGGTCGTCGATCTATCGGGCTGGGAGGTGTCCAACACTACGTTTACCAAGGCGTGGTCTGCATTCGAGAACCCGTTTACTCCTTATTTGTCTTTTACTTAAGAGTTAAAATCAATTGAACTTTCAATCAATTTACTTGCTATGTAAAGGGGTGCGGTTAAAAATAGATACCAAAAAACAACCTTTCCGGCGACATCCAGAATCTGCAAGCTTGATTTTGGACCTTTTTTGGCATTAAACATTACTATAATTCTGTTTAATAATAAAAGGCATTTTAAGTTAAAAAGGGAAAAAAGAAAACAGAAATATGTGATTCATCATCATCACACACTAAGAACTGAATGGAGTTACTTTGTACAATTTAATTTGTATCGCAATGAGTCATTCAAAGCTTCCAGTGTGCTAGTTAGTAGCGTTATTCAAAGTCTTTGTTAAACACTTCTCTGCGCGTCATTACGCCGTCCGTCCGACAGATGTGAACATACGCCGTGTATTCTTTATTTAAGAGATCTGTTTGTTACTTTTTGTACGGATCCGCGGCGCCTCCGGTCTCTCACTTATTATTTATGGCTGCGAATGTACCCCTTGAGGTGAATTAGAGACGCTAGAAACGATTGGTTACATTTTTTTTGTATACGTCTTATATAAATATGCAACTATGATAGAGGCTTGCCAGATTAGAGATTTGCCATGAATCGATAATGAGGTACAATTGAAATACGAAAATAATTCAATTGCGACTTGCACCCATTGCTCGTGCTCATCACCGTCTACACCCACTTGCCAGAATTTCATTTGCCATAATTTCATCTGCTATAATGGCAACAGACATAATATTATTGTTTCTCATAATTTCATACTCATTGTTTACTATATTAGTCACGTGATAGAAACTTTGTTTCCCATAAAGTCAATTTCAATAACATCATTTGTTATCATCATTGTATGTGCCACTACCATTTCAGAAATAAATCCAGCGCGCAGATTAATTTAGCATGGCGTTGAAATATTCTGTAAAATAATATTATTGCAATTAATAAAATGGATGACAATACGTATGACACTCGTATTATTATGGAATCTAATGTGCGGGCAAACAAGAGTATATCACATATCTTTTATGGTAAACAAAACATTCGGGCAAATGAAATTCGGGCAAGTAAAATTCTAGCATATGAGTATAATTGCATATATTTTTCGGACAAATAAAAGAAAACCGCTCATCACAACTAACATTTGACCCTTGCAGGATTCGAACCGTGCGGGTTCTTCTTATGGCTTGGTAGTCCCACTACATCTTCATCATCATCATACTCGTCGACCGTCAAGTAATAATAAATAAAAAATAAATAATTGTTTCCACAATCACACCAATTATCTAGCCCCAAACTAAGCAAAGCTTGTGCTATGGCGACTAGATAACGGATAAACATACTTAAATACGTTTATAAACATCCATGACTTAGGTGCAAATGCTTGTGCTCATCACACTAACATTTGCCCCTCGCGGGATTCGAACCCGCAACCGCCAGGTATTGCAGTCCGGAGCGCGAACCACTACACCAGATGGTCGTCAATATTGTCTCGGGTCTACGAGTAGTTGTACCGTTGTTCCTGAGTTCTGTAACAAAAAGCTCGTGTTAGTTACCTTAGGATCTGGATATTGTATGGTGAGAACGATGACATTATTATATTAGTGGCTAAGTGGTGATAAGTATTATAAATTAGGTAATAAGAAAAATTGGATTACTAAGTCTCTCGTTCCATTCGTCTGATTTCTTCACTTAAACTTCGTTTATATTAATTAGAACCAAGAAAACGAACTTATCTAAATTACCTCAGGGTCTGGGTGTGGTGTTGTCTTTGTCTCTAATTTCTACGACAAAACTGCTTTAGCTACTTAGGATCAGAGCAATATTGGACAAAAATATTGGACAACATCTCGTCATTGCATACATTGATTTGATCCTAATGTGAGTAGCTACAGCGCTTGTTATAGTAATCAGAAGGAACAACGGAACCACAACACCCAGAGCCAAGACAATATTTAATATGAAATTAGTTTTCAGCATTGACCCGACCGGGAATCGAACCCGGAACCTCAGAGATGGCAGCGATGCTCAGTCCGGCATGCTCACCTCTCGGCTACGGAGGTCGTCAATTGTGATTTAGTTCAATATTTATATTATCATCATCATCACCAGCCTATATCAGTCCAATGCTGGACACAGGCCTCTCCAAAAGGAGGATTTTGCCATAATCGCCACGCTTGGCAGGTGGGTTGGCGATCGCAGTTTGGCCAATGGTGGAGAGGAGACGCTGCTGCCCGTCTTCTTGTGGCGGTTCTTCTGTAGTCGCCTCTAACGACACGCATAGGAAGAAAAGGGGTGGTGCGATTCCTTTAACGTGCCGGCACCACATTGCAATATTTATATAAACTTAATATTTTATAGGCCTATGCTAGTAGCCACATCTATTCTCCCTATAACCGTGTCTCCAAACATGGCGTACTGTATCGGGCAACTTTACACATAACTCAAGCCACTCGATTTGGTAGAGTTTATTATTTGCGCACGGTACGCCGTACATATTTCGGATTTTATTACGATACTACGTATTTGTTTTACTTGAAACTGCTTTCTGGGTCGATTGGAATGGAAGGTCAATGGGGTAATCGTAATGATACTTACTTTTATGTTACTAGGATAACAATAAAAAAGTACCGAATAATTTTTTGTAGAAAACCTAAAATAAATTAGGCAATAAAAATTCAAACCAACGTACTCACTTGATATAGTATCATATACTTTACATGCTACACAGCTAGGTGAGTACCCTACTTTATAGAAAGTATTAAAATTATTATTAAATGAGTTCGAGTAGGGTAATACCGGGATTGACGCCCCAGTGGTATAGATGCCTCGATTGTAATTACTCTAGTTTCAAAAATACATAGCGTGTTTTTTTTTTATCTATCGAGAGACTTTCCAACTACCACCAACTGGATCGTGTCTCGTGTCTCTGTGCGATTGCATGGGACGGCAAGGTGCGATCAAATTTTTTTTCGGGATAGATGCCCTATTTTCAGCGGGTCGTCTATACTTAATTTTATTTATATGGACTTAGCAACTATCCCCTATATGGGAAATTCATAGATAAAAGACCAAAGTACTTGCCAGTGTTAAAATTAAAAGAATAAAAATTACTTAAATGAAATAATTGTACAGGGAGAATTAACATATTTTCAAAAAGTGTGCCATCTATCCCGGTTTTACCCTACTACTTACAGCCCGTTTAATGAACTGATCCTCTGTTTAGTATAATAATAAATAAATATAGGACAACAATATGACATACATTGCTCTGAACCTCTAAGCTATAAAGCACTTGTGTTACAGAAATCAGAAAAAATAACGGTACAAAGACACCCTGAACCGAGACAATATACAAAAGTTCGTTTAAAAAAGTTAAAAAAAACTATAACCCGACGACCTAAAGAGTTTAAAAAGGAATGACTGCATTTAAAGATATATTTTGACTTAGACAATATGATATATTTGTTATGTGCTTGCCAATACCTTTTCTTATATCAAACACATAGTGGTGATTATCTCAGATTTTTTTGGTTAGAATCCGAGCTAAAATCCCATTAATTTTTTGATAAAATTTATTTAACCTATGCTACTGGGCCATTATTAAAAATCTATTGACACCTCGGTTTTATAAATCGGTTCCATAGTTTAGGCGCTACGGTGGAACATACATACATACATAGACTGCTAAAAAAACATTACCCTTCCTTTTGGCTTCGCCGTAGCCGGGTAAAAAACAAGTGCGTATAAATAACAAGAACTCGAGAGTATCACAAACAGTCGCTGTTTGATGTCTTTGTTCCAAATGCGGACTCAAAAAGGAAGCTGACTGAGGTTTACGTTAGCCTTAAGACAGGACTAATGACAGAGGATTTACGATCACCATTCCATACTGGTACCTTTATACAGGATGTCCCATACTTTGTTGGTATTTATAGGTGTCTCAAAAATATATCAGGCAAAGGAGAGAGAGATATATTTAACCAACTTTAGGCATGAAAAAGGCGTGTAGACTTTACAAGTCACTAAGTTAAAATATACCTTAAAAGAAGAAAATTACTTAGATGAAGTTGGTAATTAAGTAAAACTGATGGGAAATACCGCATATTGTGATCAACAACTACGGAACCCTACATAGCACGTGGCACAAAAACCACTCGGCCGTTTTTTTTGTGGGAAATACCGCATAATGTGGTACCGTCGATGTTTCTGATTTCTATAACACAAGTGCTTTAGCTAAAGTAGGTAGCTACCTACCTTAGGTTCAGAGCAATGTGTGTGATGTTAGCCAATTTAAAAAAAAAATTAACTAACAACTGTGGAACCTTAAATAGCAGTGGCTCAAAGAGCACTTGGCCGATTTTTCCAAAAGAAAAAGCGGGTTACTTACTTGTGGTACTATGAAAAGCTATATATTGTTTTAAACTTTCATGGTCACTAACATTAGAATAGTTTGTTACGGGATTGCTACCATGTACCTGTACACTGTTGCAAGCGCCATGTTTCTACGTGATCATGGCGCTTGCAACAGTGCCGAAATATCGGGAACTCAAAAAAAATAAGGTACATGGTAGCAATCCCGTAACAAACTATTCTTATGAAAAGCTATATTAAGCTGGACGAGCCTAGATTGCTTATTTGTATGAAACGTGTTTAAAACACAAGGTCATCTTATGCTGTAACATAAATATTTTTCTTTATTGTACCTAACGCAAATATTGAATAATGTCAAGAACCTCTCTGTCCTACTTTACCTTAAGTTTATTTCGCTCATTAATTCCCTGTCGTTCGTGATTTATTTTCAACGTTATTTCCCGAGGAAATGTTCAAGAATTGATCTTAAATTACAAAGGTTGTATGCACGGCTAAAAGTCAATCTATGCTTATTTGAAGATAAATAACACTTGAAAAAAATCATCGACCTCAGGTGGGACTCGAACCCACGTCCCATCGCATACCGGGCGAGTGCTTTGACCACTAAGCTACCGAGGACGTCACGTGACAAGATGAAATTCCTCAAGTGTTTATTCTCGCTGTCAAAGCCAGCGTATTCTGATCAATGTTGTAGCTATATGTATAGCTGAGTAGTATACTACCGTCAACACCATATAGAAATATTTTTACAAATATTTGACTATTATATTATATTATACATATAGCTACAACATTGATCAGAATACGCTGGCTTTGACAGCGAGAATAAACACTTGAGGAATTTCATCTTGTCACGTGACGTCCTCGGTAGCTTAGTGGTCAAAGCACTCGCCCGGTATGCGATGGGACGTGGGTTCGAGTCCCACCTGAGGTCGATGATTTTTTTCAAGTGTTATTTATCTTCAAATAAACCTTGCATGGAATTGCTAAAAACAAAAATTTTCAATCTATGCTGTATTAAATTTCAACAGAAATAATATTTTACTCCTAATCTTGAATAACTTTTAACAATGGGACAAAAAAATCGAATAAAAATTGCTTCCAACATTCAAGTTAGTATTTGTGGGAATTAAATATGTTTGAAAATAAATGTCGATATTGCTTTCGTAGTGGATTAGAGCTATTGTGTGCTTACAATTCTCAAAACACCAAAACCTCATGTAAAACCTTTTTTTTAGTATAATCTGTAAACTTTATTAAAAAAAATATATTCATCACTATCAACCCCATTTTCATCATAAGAAATTCTATTGCTGGACACAGATCTCTTCTATAGAACGCTACAGCGATAATATTTTTATTAATGCAATGTAAAAACCCCATTTGATTGGTCGTGAATTCTACGTGCTATGTATACCCCACCCACTGCCACTTCAGCTTGCTAATCTGTCGGGCTGTGTCAGCGACTTTAGTTCGTTCACGGATCTCCTCATTCCCGATTTCATCTCGCAAATAAACACCGATGATAGCCCTTTCCATATCGTGCTGTTCATCTTGGAGCTTCCTTATAAGGCCCACAGTAGGAGGCCACGTTTCTGTTCCGTAGGTAAGTTTAAAAAAAACCATTAAAAACCATTAAAACCAATTTATTTCTGTAAATAGGCTTAAACTAAGCGCTTTTACACGTCCCAATATTTTTTTCCCTACCACTACTTCAGGACAATTTTGGGCTAGCGCCGAGAAGAAGTAGCGCAAGAAACTCGGTCACTATTGTCAGCCTCTTTTTAAATAGTATATATTTACATTACAAGATAAATGTACCTGTGCGAGCAGGGCAGTATTTATTTCCAAATATTTTTATCGTTTATAATTATAATCATTTACAGTATAATATCCTTTTTTCATTAAAGTTGTTTTAATATGCGATTTAAATTTTAACAGGGGCAGTTCTACAATAGACGCTGGTAATTTATTAAAAAAGCGAATACATTTTCCCATAAACGAATTACCCACTTTATGCAGTCTGAAATTGGGAACGGCAAGCTTATTCTTATTCCGTGTGTTAAGATTATGAATGTCACTTTTCTTAAGGAATAAGGACAGGTTTTTGCGGATGTATATTATATTTTCATAAATAAATTGGGATGCTACTGTAAGTATATTAATTTCTTTAAACAGTTCTTTTAAGGAGTCTCGGGGTCCAAGGCCGTAAATTGCCCGTACAGCTCTCTTCTGCAGTACAAATATAGATTCAATATCTGCTGCTGAGCCCCATAACAATATTCCATATGACATTATACTATGAAAATAGCTAAAATACACCAATCTTGCCGTTTCAACATCAGTCAGTTGTCTTATCTTTCTCACGGCATAAGCAGCAGAGCTAAGTCTTCCCGACAGAGTCTCGATATGCGCACCCCATTGCAAACGGGAATCTAAAGTGATTCCTAAAAATGTAGTGGAACTAGATGTATTAAGTTGTTCATCTTTTACAGTAATATGTGTTGAGACAAGTTTTACGTTGGGCATTGTGAATTTGATGCACTTTGTTTTATTTGCATTGAGCATAAGATTATTGGTGGTGAACCAATGCAATACTTCCGAAAGTGCATTATTTACATCGTCAAATGAGTCTTTACCTCTCTTGATTTTAAAAATCAATGAAGTATCATCTGCAAATAGCACTGTCTCACAGAGGTCTTTCGTAAAAGATGGAAGGTCATTTATGTAGATTAGAAAGAGCAGAGGCCCTAATATCGAACCCTGCGGCACCCCCATAGTAAGAGGCGACCCAGAAGACTCAGCTCCATTGATACAAACTTTTTGTGTTCTGCCTGTGAGATAAGAGTTTACTAAATCTGAGGCATCGCATGAAACACCATAGTGTCTAAGTTTTTTCAGTAAAGTTTGATGGTCCACACAATCAAAAGCCTTAGAAAGATCACAAAAAACTCCCAAAGCGTCCTGCCTACTTTCCCAAGCATCAAACACGTGTTTCAAGAGTGCAACTCCAGCATCTGTAGTGCTTCTACCTTTCGTGAAGCCATATTGTTTGCTATGTAACAATTTATTAAGGACAAAGTGTGATAAAAGTTGATTGAAAATTACTTTTTCAAAAACTTTACTAAGTACCGGTAAAATTGAAATTGGTCGAAAATTTGAAGGATCATTTTTCTCGCCTGATTTATATAAAGGAATTATCTTACTAAATTTCATCAAAGTAGGAAACTGTTTATCATCAATACATTTATTAAAAAGAATTGTAAGATAAGGGGCTATCGTATTTATAATTGTATTGATAATATTGACTGAGATCCCCCATAAGTCTTCAGTTTTTTTCATGTTCAATTCCTTGAAAGTTTTTATTAGTATATTAGGATTAATATGTCTAAAATTAAATGGAGTTTTGCACTCATCAACACCCGACTTGAGAAGGGATTCAGCTAGTTCAGCAGAAGAAGCCAGTTCTTTAGTTGTAGAGGGAGCTATATTCGAAAAGAATTCCTCGAAAGCATTTGCAACTTCTGCATGTGAGTTAATTAGTTTATCCCCAATTTTAAGAGAGTAAGAGTGATCATTCTGTTTACGCCTACATGTTTCTTTATTTATTATGTTCCATGTGGCCTTTGCTTTATTATCAGAACCCAAAATAATATTTCGAAGATGATTTGATTTTGCAGTGGCACATACTTTTTTAAATATTTTAGAGTAATTTCTAACATGATCTATGATCTGTGGGTTCTGAGTGTTTGCTTTTAGACTATACAATTCATATAATGTTCTTCTACTTTTGTAAATACCAGGTGTAGCCCATTCATTAAACTTACACCTGACTTTATTTGCTTTTATTTTTTTTTGTGTGAAAATTTTATCAAATTCATTTTTAATCAAGCCAAAAAGATCCTCATATAACAGATCAACACTATGGCTACTGCTAGATTTTAGTAAATCTATACCGTTACACATTTTCTCTTTAAATCGGTCTATTCTATTTACGGTTATTGGCCTGCAGACAGCATCTATAATTTCTCGGACATGATGGTGCTCAAACGACGCCCTCTGGCCACTATGGTCAGACCTTAAATAATTTATAACTGATTTATCTATTACATTGCTATTGCAAAAAATATTATCTAAGCAAGTAGCTGTTGTGGGAGTCACTCTTGTTGGTTCATTAAATAAGTTAATTAAATTAAACGATTTAAAAAGATTAAGAAAACGAGTTGAATTCGGTGAATTTACTAATATATTGACATTAAAATCTCCACACACAACTATTTTCTTACTAGAACTACAGACTTTTTTCAAAGCCTCTTCCATATTGGATTCAAAAAGCTGGTAATTGGCTGATGGGGGGCTGTACACGCTTAATATTATATACTGCTCTAGCTCAACACATGCTAGTTCAATAGTTCGTTCAATCGAAAGTGACACTATATCTTTACGCTCTTTAAAGTTTAACTCACTATTTAATAGTATAAGTGACCCCCCCCTAGTAGTGGACTTCCTTGTGAACGAACTGCCGATTTTATAATTTTCAATGTTTATCATTAACTCATATTGATTAATCCAATGCTCTGTTAAACATAGTACATGTACATTTAAATCTTGTAAGAATAAGGCTAATTCTAACTCTTTGCCAGCCAAGCCTTGCATATTTTGGTGCACAATATTAAAGGTAGGCTTAGCTTTTGTCTGCTCTCTTAGTTTAAATTATTTGAGATTGTCACAGGAATAATATTTAAATTAGTACTGCTACTAATATGTTTGTCACAGTAAATAGTTTCATTTTTGTATTTTAAATCAATACAGTTAATATTATATGCTAACAAAGTAGCTACTCGTTTTTTTAGTTTATAAGGCAGGTGTAAAGAGCTGCCAGTCAATTGAAAGCTATTATTAATAAATTTATTTGTGTCAAAAAACACAAATTTGTCGTTATGACGTTGAGTCATATTATAAATTAATGTATTCAATGAGTGAATACTGTCATTTTCTTGCGCTATTTGATTTTTACAAAAAGGTAGGGCACAAAATATTATTTTCCTTACATTTAAGCCGGACAAAATTGAGTAACTTTGAATGATTTTTGTCTTATTAAGGTTTTGACTATTTCCTAGCATTATAACAAGGATAGAGTCAGAGTTTAATTTACTATTTTGTATACGATTAATTATTATATCAAGTGATGCACCTGGCATACAGTTATTAACAACATTACAACTTAATTTCTTACTTAGTAGAGGACCATAACCAACTCCTAACCTATCTGAAAACATAATTACATTTATCTTGGTATTACTATATTGTGGTGTTGACATTGAAGGTTGCCGGTCAACATTCAACAGATTGGCCCCTGGGATGGTGTTATCTGTCACCTGTGTTACATTTATATTTGGTAGTGATAAGAAATCTGTTTTGGGATTTCCTATTTCTAAAAGTTTATTTGCGGCCAAGATATGCTCATTTATTTGTTCCTGGGCAGAAACATATTTGCATGTTATAGATTTTAAAGACTCATGTAACTGCGAGATGTCCGCCTGCATTCGTTCAATGTCAACATTGTATTTAGATCTGCTTTCATACAGTTTATTATGATAGATCTCTAGACTGTCTACTAACTCTGCACGTTCTTTCCTCAACTTAATATTATTATAAAAACATTTCTGTTTTTTAATTAATTTTTTAGTTTTTGTGATAAATTTATTTAATTTTAAATATTTCTTTAGCCTATTTTTAATAGTTAACTTTATATTATGTTTAGTATCAAATTGACCACTTTTACTTAATTCTAAATCGGAAACTACTGCATGCCCACCCGGGCTTCCAATCAACTCCTCATAGAGGTTCAAGGTCTGCGAGAACACTTGTTGTTTTTTTTCTTCTTCGAAATGCAATAAAGTCCTGTTGACATCTCGAAGTTCAGTCTCCAATTCATTGTTGTTCAATAGTGTCTGTTCGAAAATATTGCTGCACTGGTTGAAGGTGTTGATGGTATTTAGTAAGTCATCACGGTGCTCGGTGACTTCTTGGAGTTGGGCATGCAATTCAACTAATTCTTTTTTGAGTTGGGAGTTTTTATTTATAGTAATTTTAATCTCTTCTTCACTCTCCTCTCTTTCCCTAACAAGTTGGTCACAGCTTTCCCTACTCTGTTTCAAATCCTCAAGTGCATTTTTGAGTTTGAGCTCAGTATTCAGCGAAGCCATTTTCCGGGTCATAGTTCCACTCTTGGTGGTCATTTTGCTGGATTTATATGGCCTCACCTGGAATTATTTAGAAAGAAGTGTATAGCCGATGTTTTGATTTGACTGAGTGACAGTAATAGGTACTTATATGCTGAATTTATTTATTTTATGTGGTTGATTTTAGTTTAAAATATATAAAGAATAAGTCTTTAAATTAAAATGATCGATTTTTAAAGAAATACAGATTTACTGTACAATTTTCTTTTATTAACTTTTTCCTTGAGGGTATTTTTAACGAATATAAAAAGATAATTTATTAAGCTAATTTACACTAAATTACTTGAAATAACCATCAACATTTCCCACTGTTAGTTATTTGAATGTATTGTTAAGTGTTAGAAGTAGAATGTCTGCGGCAAAAGGTTGTTTTCATCAACTTTACTTCCACTATATGTCAAGTAAAGAGAGGCACAACTAGGCCGAATGCAATGAATTGTGACGAGTCTCACTTTCGTGAGGTTTGTACAGTGTTAAATGTTGTGATATCAGTAATGCTGTAGGTAAATAGTTGCTAATTATCATCAAGTAGGTACCAAAGCTACGCAAGTTACAACTATTGATATAACCTCAACTTAATTGTAATGGTAATTTTAAAGTCTAGATTGCAAACACACTTATTATAACACTTTCCTATTATGATTAAAATAATGTTGAAAACAGTACTCCCCTGGTTTTAGGTAATCCGTTGAATTGAACTCCTTTTGAATTTGGATGTCAAAACCGGTACGAAAATTTTGTCCGATTTTATGTCACTTTTTTGTAATTAGGTTTATTTACACTAGCACAAATTATGAGTTATGCTTTGTTTTTGCTATTTAGGCCTAATATAGGTTTATTTTACACAAATTATCAATAATTAAGAATTAAAATTACAACAGCTGTTTGAGCTGCGACTGACAGCCAGGGTTGCCAGACCATTTATGGAATGGAGGCCACGTACCGGAAAAAGCAGAGTGGGATGTCCACCCACAAGGTGGACAGACGACCTGGTAAAGATTTCAGGAAACCGCTGGATGCAGGTCGCTTCCAACCGGCTAATTTGGAAGTCACTAGGGGAGGCTTATGTTCAGCAGTGAACGTCCTGTGGCTAAAATGATGATGATATGATGAATGTAAAAGCAATATTTGTTTATATTCAAATTTATTGTATAAAATAATATATTCTACGCAAAACTTTTTAATGCTTCATTTGATCGAGGCTCTTGCCATGAGATACAATTTTAGTTCATGTCTTTGAAGACTTAATTAAAAAGATGTTATAAATCATTAATTACTATAGCTTCATTAACAACACTGGGTTTTAATAAAATGAATCCATAATATACAAGAATGTTTTACTTTTTAATTAGATTAAATCGAAAAACCCCGACATTGTATGCGTAACCAAAACAAGTTGCCACACTCATAGCTCCAAAAAGTACTTAATTACTGCTTTGAATGAATTAAATAATTTAAGTCTAGTCTGGTTCCTTCGTCTATAGGTTACGGAGGAGATTGACTTGTAAAATTAAAATTTATTTGACTTTTCAATTGCACCAAATGTCTTACCCAATCTTTCCGATTCTTGGACCACGGTCAAAGCGTACCCGACTTGGAACGGGACATAGAAGTAGAATGAACTGTCCTTTTAAAGTATTCGAGATGATGTATATGAAAGATGGATAAAATTGGTAATGCCGTTCTCAACTTATTGCGTGATCAAGTGAAATAGAGATTCATTTAAAGCTAAATATAGATTTAACTATGAAAGTAGTTAATGCACTAATGTCGATAATATATCAGTGTGGCGTTGCGCAAAATGTATTGCAACAGCTGCTTTCGGCCGATAGCCAGGAATACAGTCCGAGTCAACCATAATTCACTTAATTGATTCGAACAACTCTCCTTTTGGGTTTAGCCAATTCACAACTTTAATCGTAAGTAATAATAAAGGTTATTTAGTGAAGGTAGCTTTTGATATGAATATTTTATTGAAAAGTAAAATTTCTTTACAATAACACAAGTTCACTTAATTAATCTTGTATTCGGGCAATTGAATAACAGTTAAACATTTAATTAAATAGACCTGAATCAGTTTCTTTAAGAGAAAAATAAAAAAAAAACACTACATTATCAATTTCATGTTCACTTAATATACCTAACGACGCAATACAAGTTTTCACCACATTAAATTATTTAATTGAATTAATAATGCAATGAAAATCTCAGAAAATCTTAATAAGTTGACAAAAGACGTTCTACAAGTAGGCCTACATATTATGTTTTTTTTAATCAATAAATAGTCACGTTTTAATCCCGAATATACTGTATTAACACAAATATTTTACATGGGCCATGAACTGAAAGCATTTCATCAACAAACATTTGCTTTGTGAATCAATCTGCAGTGTGCTAACGTAGCTGGTCATCAATTTCTGCTGTTTTAGGCAAGATGTGGGCTTGTTCTATTCTATATTATATGTATTCTTTGTCTGAATTCGTTTTACAGGATGTGTAGTACCTACTAGCCAATTTTTTAAATGCAGGTAAAAAAAAGAATAAATCATAATTAATAGGTATCCATCGTAACGTTAATATTCGAATAGGATTATTTAAAAAGTTTTAACTTAAATAAAAAAATAGGTGTTTTTTTCTGTATTTTTCTAACGACTTGTTTCTGGCTGACATAAACAACGTTTTAAGAAATATAATATTACTTTTGTTTTATAGACTCATTTCGAAACCAGCCTCTAAAACTTTGATCGTACTTTTATTTTAAAAGCTAGAGAACGCCGAGATGCAGCTATGAAATATACAGGTGTTTTGGAGTCGCAGTAAAATAATAATACATAATAAACCAGGCATCTTTATTCTTTAATCAACTTTATGTTTTTTTTTGTGCATTTTACGCGTCATTTTTAGTAGAAATGTGTGGGCTGATACCATTTTAACAGAGGTTAAATAGACATTTTTCGAATGTAAAGTTTTGTTACAATACAATAAAAAAAATGAACTTACATACTTTTGAAATCAGTATGATTGAAAAGATACTATCCACGGCTGGCATTGGCTCTTGAAGCTTTTTTAAGTAGTATTTTTTTGCCACGTATGTACATGGACATGCTACACGGAATGCTACTATAAAATACCTAACAAAAACGGGGTCATGCCCCCCTAGCATGACGAACAAAACACGATATGATATGATATAGCGATTTATCGACACCCAACTGTCAAAATATGATATACATAGCCGCCAACTTGAACTTTTATAGCTGGGTGTCAATAAATCGCTATATCATATCGTGTTTTATTGGTCATGCTAGGGGGCCTGATCAAAATTCAGCTTCCATACCTACGAAAAGCCACAGACGTCTGAATTATACACGTCACCAACTCAATGCACTTCGCTGAGAGCGTCCTATTGTACGTCTTTATTTACTACACTTGAGGAATACTTTATTTATAAGTATCTACCGTCTGGTAGAAGCATTGAAATAATAATAATTGCTGTTAAAGAGAGATGCTATAAAAATATTTCGTTTGAAACTAACGAAATATTAAGTAAAAGTTACAAATAACTCTTGCTATGTGGCTTGAATAAAACAAAAGCTAGTAACAAAAAATATGTTGTGGTCAATTCGAAATCCGCTGCTAAATTATGACGTTAGTTATAAGAACATAATTTATTTAAAACCTATAGAAATCCAGTAAACGTAAGTAAGTAGTGCGTTGAATTTCTATCACAAGCTCAAAATGACATTTGAAATAAATTGTAATTTAAATAAAAGTTAAACCGTATAAACTGCTTCACGCTCAACTATAAACATTTTCCCTTGTCATGTTTCGGTATAGTTTCAAAACATACTCTGATATAAAACCTGATTGTATTAGTAATATTAAGTAACTAATGCAAATAGGTACCGTCATTAAAAGTTTCAAGGTACCAAATCTGGCAGCTCGCGGATTTCGTAATTTTAAATATTCACCTCCGACAAAGCTTTAGAGTCAAGTCCCTACTTCCCTAGATGTCTACAAAACAGATTCAAACAATAGTTGTTTGCACGTTAAATCGAGTTGGCGGTTAGATACGAGAAGTCCTGTGCTTAGCTTATTCAACTGAAAACCGTCAAGCGTCGACGGAATCTTATGGTGTTGTTTAAGACCCGCGCATACTACAGACTTTTGATCTGACGATAATATAGGGTTAGAATAGTAGAATAGAAAAGAATAATATTTATTTGGCACATAAAATATGACATAAATTATTAAAAAAAAAAAAATAAGTCGTGCCAAAACGGACCCCCGCTCAGTATTCGTCGTGGCAACTTAAGACTGCCACGACACTGATATTTTGCCAGCCTCTAGCAAAAAACAAGGTATATGAATTACTATGAAAATTAACTGATCATATTCGTTTGGTGTGCGAATTTACATTCATAATAATTAATAGACAGATCAATAATCTTCCGATGTAAAAACCTTCAAGGCTCTTAACAAAATAAAATTTGCTGGCTAGGATAGTAATGCAGTTCGTTAAGCAGGAGAATTTTGCGTTAGATTAGCTGTTAGTTACATAGTCTAGCTTATTGGTATTTGATACAGTTCAATTTCAAAGCTTAAGACCAATATTTGATATACAAGCCGATATAAAGGTGGTGGACACAAAATAACCAAAAATGCACCAGACAAAACACCATTTACATCGTCTTGATGAGGGGAATTGAAATCTTTATGTTATAAGGTACAAAGTCCCTAAATTAAGGCTAATTTTGAAACAATAATAAGAATAGATCGACTTACAACAACCATAATCGTCCTTTAACTTAAACTTTACAATAAATGACATAACGTCAGATATTTTATCAATTACTTTACCATTTACTTCTTAAATTATCGCCATTCCAACCCGAGAATCATTATTCATCACTCTACCCACTTCATATTTGAAAACACTCCTAATCCACAAGCAGGAACTAATCACACGATTCAGACAAATGTTATCCCAGAACCGACAGTACAATTGTAACAATAAAGAGGCTTGCTAGAGAACATAAACATTCAGTAAGCGATACTATAACAAAGGGTTGGCAGAGATCGTTGGAGCCGGCACAAGCCGGTTGCTTGCTGTGTAAACACTGCTGCACTGATAGTTTAACGCAGAAGCGACATTCCTTAGTAATTGTGCCTATAGGCAACTTATAAATAAATCAGTATTGGAAAACATAACATACTTTGATCTTAGAATAGTTTGTTACGGGATTGCTACCATGTACCTTATTTTTGAGTTCCCGATATTTCGGCACTGTTGCAAGTCCGTTACTCCGTGATCATGGCGCTTGCAACAGTGCCGAAATATCGGGAACTCAAAAATAAGGTACATGGTAGCAATCCCGTAACAAACTATTCTAATGTTAGTGACCATGAAAGTTTAAAACAATAATTTGATCTATTCCTAACATAAGTAGCTAAAGTACCTTTGACACAGAAATCAGAGACAACAACGGTACCACAACAACTAGACCCGAAACAATGTTGAAAAAGTCGTTTTGTTTATAGAATCGCGAAAATCTTAAAGTGAGACCAGGCACACCTAATGGTATGGGTCGTTATACAAAATGTCCCGTAAATAGCACGACAAACTGAAAAGGTAGATAGTTTGTGGTGTACTCTAACAGAATAAAAAAATACCCCAGTAAAAGTCTAACTGTTTTCGAGAAAACCGGCTTTTCAGGCACTGCGGCAGTGTCGACGTGAAAATATGACGCAATTTCCCAAATGCTGCCCAGCCAAGCTGCACTCTTCTGGCGATTTCCCGCTCGAAGTTGTCTCTACCGAGCTGTAGTACTTGTCCCAGGTAGACGTACTCTTGGACAACCTCAAGCGTAGTGCTCTCGACGGAAATTGGTTCCGGGATGACATGTTCGTTGAACATTACCTTAGTCTTGTCCAAATTCATCCCAAGCCCCACACGTTTCGAGGCAGCATTAAGACTGTGCAGCATTTTTTGCAAATCTTGCAGCGATTCTGCTATAATAACTATGTCATCGGCAAAGCGAAGATGCGTAAGATATTCGCCATTCACATTGATGCCCAGTCCGTTCCAATCCAGCGTCTTGAACACATCCTCCAGTGCGTTGGTGAACAGTTTCGGAGATATAACATCTCCCTGTCTAACACCTCGGAGCAGCTGGATGGGTTTTGTTCGGTGGTTTTGTACTTGGACGGACATTGATGCCATACTGTATAGGCTTCTTAGCACCTTCACGTACCACCAATCGACTTGGCATCGCTGCAAGGAGTCCAGAACAGCCCAGGTTTCGACCGAGTCGAAGGCTTTCTCATAGTCCACAAAGGCCAGGCACAGGGGCTGGTTATACTCTTCGGACTTCTGTATAACCTGCCGCACCGTGTGAATGTGGTCTATGGTACTGTAACCTTTGCGAAACCCAGCCTATTCCGGTGGCTGGAAAGCGTCAAATCTTGCGGAAAGTGTGTTTGTGACACGGTTTGTGATGACCCTCGAGAACAGCTTGTAAACGTGACTCAGGAGCGTGATTGGTCTATAGTTTTTCAGGAGACTCTTGTCTCCTTTCTTGAAAACAATGCCACCACGCCCCCACTCCACGCTTCCGGAGTTGTCCCATTCGCTATGAAAGAGTTGAAGAGCCTCTTAAGTTCGCCAAGCACAGGTTGGCCTGAAGCTTTTAAGAGCTCAGATGTGATTCCGTCTTCGCCGGGAGCCTTCCCATTACTAAGCTGTCCGAGGGCCGCCTCAATTTCATCCTCCTCCACGTCTAGGAGATCTTCAGTGAAGTGGCGGGTAAGCTTGGCTCTTGGATCATTCGTGTCGGGCTGCGGCTGTAGGGAATGCAATGCGTACAATCGGCCGTAAAAGCCTTCGATTTCGGCCAGAATCTCCGGAACTGATGAGACGATTCTGCCATCCGAGGTTTTTAGCTTCGTCAGGTGACTTTTTCCCAGTCTTTTAGTGAAGACCTTCGACCCCCGATTCTGCTCAATCGCCTACTCTATGAGGCGAGTATTATATCTGCGGAGGTCGCGTCTCACCAATCTCCGGATCTTTTTATTGGTGCCAGACAAAGCTTCCTCTGGCATTTCCCGTCGACGTTTCATCAGTTCCAAAGTCCCGCCCGAAAGTTTGGCGTCTCGGCACGCTCGCTTTCCCTCATCGTTAAGTAACTGTGAGAAAAAATATTATTCTCATACTTCCTACTTAAAATAAAAGGCAGGATTGTCTCAAAAAAGGGTTAGACTTTTAGTGGGGTATTTTTTTTTATCTGTTAGAGTACACCACAAACTATCAACCTTTTTAGTTTGCCGTGCTATTTACGGGACATCCTGTATAGGTAAGTCGCAACTTCTCATTCTACGCAAATTTCTGAAATTATAAATAGTTTAGCATAAAACTATTCAACGTTAACAATACTCAAGACATTGCATAAAAATAATCGTACATTGTCTTCTCATCATTATTTTGCTTTTCACTTGCATGTAAAATAAACTCTTACAATCATAGTTAAATCTGTATCTATAACGAAAATTTTAAATTTTCGTTTCCATTTTTAATATAGTCTTTTAAACATCCATCATCATGATCATCATCATTTTGGAAACTTAAGTCAAAAGACGAATAAATAGTAAAAAAGAGTTACGTTTCAGCCTGCATGTGTTTGAAAAAACAATAACGCACAAGAGCTGAATTTTATTACATTAACAGTCACTATTGACACATCGAACCATAAAACCAACTTCTCGTTTTCAAGTTTAGTATAGTTTGACGAATTGAGTTTTCCTTTTAGAAGTACTATCAAAATTAGGCAGAAACACCAAGACTTCTTCCGTATCTAATCACTGATCATTTCATGTTGGGTTTAAGCGTCGTCTCTACACGCAATATATTTGGTCGGTGTACCTCGCAGGCCAACGCCCAACCATGGTCGGTGTAGCCATAAAACTACTTTATAGATTGTATTGGAAATATTTTGAGATACTTTGATCTTAACGGCGGGAACTGAAGCGGTATCTACTTAGATCGACTATCATCTTCTCTATAACTTGTGGTAATACTGAACATTTTCGCAAAGGAAATGTAACGTTGTTGTTGATCTTTTGACGCTAATGGAAATAAACTATTTGTAGTTTCTTGGTCAAGATGTAACACATATTTTAGCTTGAGTAATAAAGTTGATTAAATATAGATAGATAACTCTTTATTTCACATCAAACAAATAACAGTTGATATTTACAGAAAGATGATTAATTATTTTTGGCGAAAACATACCATTTTCATTCTCTATAAAGCCTATCAGAGATTATTTGTTTAAGGAAATGGCAAAAAACAAATTTATTCTTTTATCAACCATAAAAATTACACTCAAGATGTACGGCCACGAACTTTCATTTAGGACCCATTAAAATGTTCTTGGAGTACTTAAATAAAGTTTAAAATCAATAATGTGTTTAAATAACAGATGAAATTTGATTGTTTCTAATTACATATCAAACTGTGTCCATAACGTTGTTAACAGAAAAATATTTTGCTAGTTTTAATAATCTTATCTGCTTTGCAATATCCCAAATTAAGAGATGATCGTCGAAAAAAAATGCCAATGAAAAATTTATATTATACAGGGTGTACAAAAGAATGAGACACTCCTTAAAACCACGTGATCAGCTATACGTGACGTGATATACAACAACTTTTCCTATGCGAGCAACCTTGAAATCGTGATTTTATTTTCAGATGCCACATACATTATCGTCGAGGTATGCGAGTAAGTTTGTATGAAGCAGCTAAAAAAAAACTCAATTTCGATATTGCTCACATAGAAAATGTTGTTGTAATATATTATATGACCCGCTAAACACGTCGTTTTAAGGAGTGTTCAATTCTCTTGTACAACCTATATATATATAAAAAAAACTTCTATATAATTGTGTTCCGGAGCAACCGCGAAGATTTTAATGCTGCCCACATATTCATAGAGTTTTATTAGTTTGCACAGTGTTACTAAGTTTTGGATAGAAGAGCAAGATACGAGGCAAGTTCACTAAGTAAACGTGATCTACCTTAGTACCTGCCATCAGACAAGACTGAAGACAAATAAAAGCTAAATTGCATATAAAAATTTAACAATATAGGGGAACAAAATTCTGTTATCCGTTTTCTTCAAACACACTACAAAGAAACAACGGCATGACATTGAAAAAAATCGACTCTTACGATTTTATATTTTCCAAATAAAACTTCGTCTTACTATTATTTTAGTTGGAAACAAAAGATTACACATTTCAGATCGAATGATATACAACTGAAGTCACAAAAGTTTATCTGTATCACCGTAACCCGTATTACATTAGAGGCATATAGAGTAGGCTTAAATACAACACAGCTTATTAACAAAAAAAAACTAATAAGGTACACAATGAAAAGGCAGGAACAGATTTTTTTCTTTTATATAACCGGATTTTACAGTCACTTTTGAATCCTAAATTCCTAGGCGCGTTTGATCACTGCGCTTGACACGCCGTGGCGCCTACTCGCGACGCGTTAGCAACAAAGCGGCCGCATCCTGTACTTAGTAAACAAAACAAACGAGTGGCAATGATTTTGTTTTGTATTTGTAAAAATAGGAAATAAAAAGTTATGAAAAAATGTTTTTTATTTCATAAATTTGATGCGCTGCTTCTTACAGGATGACGAAAAAATGTAGCGGGTGGTCCAAAAGTAACTTTGTATATACCACGAGCAGATTAGTGTGTTTGTGGAGCTTAGCAATGCCGCTACATTTAACTTGCTTCTTAAGCTTTGATGTTAAAAATCATTTTTAAACTTGCCATCTAAAAGGGTGCCGCGATCGTTTCTGCCAAAAGAAGCTAATCGCGGCCACTCTATTTCAGGAGTTGTCAGACCAAATTCCTTAGTAAAAAAGCAGAGCAGTAAGTGCTCGAAAAAATAAACGTCCATAGGTATATTATAAGTTGCAGTTTCCTAAGGTTTCACCACTTGTGCTCCCTAGTTTTAGGTAACAAAATATACTAATTTTGAGTGTCAAACACGCTTTAAAAAAATACATTTAGCAAAAATGGCTGTGATTGATACCCAGCCATAGAATAAAATGCTGCTTATCGCTACACTAGAGATAAACTGAGTTGCTGAGTAAGAAATGGAAACCAATCATTAGACAAAATTCCGAGCTACGCTGGAGGCTGATTCGTAGTGTTAAGACTGCGTTGTAGCCGAACGCAGCAGCACTAACAGTTAATCTTTTTTCAATATTCTAATTATTCAAAATATTTTCATTTTCTTTCAATTAGATAATAGTTTTATTTTTTTTCGTTTTCATGTTTTTTTTTCTAATTAATTTGAATTTGAGCGACATAAAGTCCGAGTGTCACTACAGCACGAGTCATAAATAGCTTAAGCTGTAGCTACCTGTGACATGTTGCGTAAATATAATCAAGTAGGTACATTATAAATTGTAAGTGAGACTACTGTATCCTAAACTATTGTGTCTATGTGTGTGTCACTATTATTTTTTGCTTGTTTAACCAAAGTTTCACTTTCAAAAGGACAATGGCACAAGTTTTGTATAATAAATAAGAACGTTCCTATAGTTCTGTTTCGTATATTCTCCCCTTTTGTTGTGGCAAGTGGCCATTGTTTTGGGAATGTTTTTGTTTGGAACGAACACGGTCGGGTAAAGTAGATTCAACTTTTAAACACATAGTTGTGTTTGGGATAATTGTAAGTTTTATACAATAGAACGAGTGACCTCACTGCATTGATACTCTTTGAAAATCCGTATCTTGGACGTAATATTTGAAACTATCGATATTTTTATAAATACTAGATTGAACATAAAACTAATATACTTTTTTGATGTTGTTTCATTTATATAAATAGTTTCGGTAAAAAGATTAAATCTGTTGTGTTTGTACTTACAAATGAATACATTCTATTCCATTCTTCTTCAGGCAGTCGGTGGTTGTTTTCAGAAGTGATTAATAGGATTGAAATATTTCGAAAATTTCGGCTCACTGTATATTATACACCAATTATCTAGCCCCAAAAACCAAGCTTGTACTATGACATATCGGGTGTAAAAAAAGGCTTAACCAAGCCGAATACCACATATTCTACGTATTATTACGATCATCTTTTTCTTTTACACTATACCTGGGAAATGACGGGTTACAGAGTTATTGACAGTCAAAGTTACAATTTTTTTTCAAAGATTTTTACAAAATTGGCTTCTGTTTGATAATCCTAAACTTTTTTGCATAGAAACATGATAAAAAAATTCAGTGCTTCTTTCATAAAAGGCCTTTAAAGGGCACAGCCGGCAATGAATCGTGCGCAGTGCTCTCGCGCCACCCGCTCGCGCCGACCGCTTAATTAGACACACAGGCATAGTCTGTGGCGTGCGCGCTATACATTGCGGGTTAGAAATAAGTTTTTTTTTTGATACCCAAAAATAAAAGTCATTTCCCAGCAATTATTTTTTTTGCATTCTACTTGGTTTTATGTATAGAATTCGTGGTTTAAGGCTTCGTTAAGCCTTTTTTTACACCCTGTATATATTATGGGATAAATATACTTAAATACACTTATATACATCAAACCATAGAAACAAAAGCTCATTGTCATCACAAATAAAAATCCCCTTGTGAGATTCGAACCCGCAACTGGACTTTGTAGCCCACTAGATGGTCGAACGGGTAGACGTTGAACTAGACGGTCGACATTAATACTTAAGTTTAAAATTGCATTTTTTTACAATGATACAATCATTGAATAATTATTAGCCAGAGCTATCCCAATGTATATCCTTTCCGTCGCGGGAAGCGCAAAAAATATTTCCGTGACAATCGAAATCCACGCGAGCCAGAGGCAAAGGCTCGTCATTTACAAATGTTGCCAGGAAAAACTAAACACGATTTTATTACTGGCCGGAACGACGCGGACTAAATAAAACAGAAAAACAAAATGGCGTCAAATCCACAGTGACAATCGACGCGCAGATCCACGATAAGACAGTGATGTACGGCCGCAATTGCTTTTGCAAATTGTTCGTCCCACACTGTGCCATCGCGAATTTATGTTTGTCAATTATTTTTGCGTGGATAAATGAAAACAACGGAATTGTGCGATTGCGATTGCGATAAAAGAGGGTCATTCATGGGCTTTTTAAGTCGGTCGGTTATTTTAAATGACTGTATTTCTCATTTGAGTCAATGTCCATTACAGACAAACACATGAGTTCTGTGCTTTATAGGTAAATGAATGAGATATATCCTTTCCCTTTTAATGAATCTTGGTTATCCTCATCATTATCATTTCAGCCACAGGACGTCCACAGCTGAAAGTAAGCCTTGTTACTTCCTAGATTGGCCGGTTGGAAGCGGACTGCATTTAGCGGCTTCCTGCAACCTTTTTCAGGTCGTCGGTCCTGTCATAGTCATAAATTATATTTTAAAAAAATGTGGTGTAATTCCAAGGATTTTCATCAATTTTTCAAGGCTTCTAGTCTTTTGCCTACTTTTTGCAACCCACTTAAGTAATTAGTTTGAAGTAAAATAAAGACAGTATGATATTTATTTATAAAGTAGATTCATTTTTAATAAATATGCAAAATGAACAAATCAAAAAGAATATCTCCATAAATACAAATCTGGAATCTACCCAAATAACATTTTAATACTTATTTAATTTTAGGTTCGGTTTAAATTGTAAAAAAAAAAACTATCAGGATCAGAATGTCAGAAGCAACTTGCAAAATCGGACCGTTACACGAAGGAATTATCTACAGTACTCTGAGAAAACGCAATGTACTTAGGTACATATCAAATACTTCGTTTTCACAATAAAACCTTACTTTGTAACAGGGTTGCGACTTATAGAATATTCGGCGTTCGCATAAAAAGGAACGGTTGAGGCGTAATATCCTCCTTTCCGTTCACCCTCTGGCAGAGGAAATTGCCGCCATATATCGAGGCTTATCTCCAGATCTATTTACATCTTGGGTATGTCGCGACGGCTGTTCCTTCCGCTTGGACTGGCGGAAAGTATGCACTGTGATTGTGCATAGACAATACGGGGAGACACCTAACGGAATGTTTTAGAGATAATATTTGAGAAAAAAAACACCAAGGTCCTACTTTGTTTAGTTGAGATTGGATAGTGTTAGATGCTGCTTTATGTATGCAGCGGCAAAGATATCTAATGATCTACCACCACCGGTTCGTCATGCGCTGAAATTCTCGCTTCCAACGTTCCGCAAAAGATGTATCTGCTGATGTCTTTGCTGATGTCTGCTGTACGAACAGTCATTATAACTATCTAATTAAAAAATTTAATAGACATTTCCCGTTACTACGAAACCTCTAGTAGGTTAGATGTAAGAGTACATAGACTATTTTGTCTCGTAGCATTAAGTTTTCATATTTAATTGTATCTGTAATCTACCTAGACACAAATAAATACATTAGAATAGTTTGTTACGAGATTGCTACCATGTACCTTATTCTTGAGTTCCCGATATTTCGGCACTGTTGCAAGCGCCACGATCACGGAGTTACTGAGGATCTTGCGGGTAAGTTGTTAAGGGCAAACATATCGGTCTACCCTCTTTCGCTGTCTTTTATTGCACGCGCCGGTACCATTGTCTACAAACTCACTATTTTCTCGCACCTGTTCTCGACACACAACACTAACAAATAAATACATTCTATGATATTCTAGGCAGTCTGTGGTTGTTTTCAGAAGTTATTGTTATAGGATTAAAGTATTTCAAAAAATTCAGCTCACTGTCTCTATTGCCTTTTTTCGGAGGATATGCTTTACGATTAGTTTCTGTTGTGGGGACGCTAGTAGGTTATTTGGGACTCCTTAACGAGTGGCGACGGGTCTGGCAACCAATTGCCATACCCACTAAAACCTCTGCGTGTTCCGTCAGGAGAAAGATTTCCTTATTTACCTATTTATGGAAAATTTTATGTGTGACTTTATTTCTCAAATATAATAAAAAAACCGGCCAAGTGCGAGTCGGACTCGCGCACGAAGGGTTCCGTACCATTTTCTATAAAAATTGCAAAAAAATAACGTTTGTTGTATGGGAGCCCCCTTAAATATTTATTGTATTCTGTTTTTTAGTATTTGTTGTTATAGCGGCAACAGAAATACATCATCTGTGAAAATTTCAACTCTCTAGCTATCACGGTTCATGAGATACAGCCTGGTGACAGACGGACAGACAGACAGACAGACGGACAGCGGAGCCTTAGTTTTATCATTTGGGTACGGAACCCTAAAAATTGTAACTCTGTAGTCAATATAAATTCTTAGTAAATGGTGGATTTTTATTTACAACATGATATCTGATCGGTCATTTAATGTGTTGATGTGAAGTTTTTTAAGTTAGTTAAATTAAATCTTAAGAAGAAGTAACGGAATATACTTACTTACTTAACTTTTTGATTGCCTTAGACCAACAACAAAATGCACATTGTGTCAATTTGTGTCTCGTATCGTATGGCAAGTCTGACGGGTCAAACATCGAAATTGGGCGAAATGGCACCTCAGCACCAACCCTTTCACACGCCACCAGAAATTTCAAATTCAAATCACACATTAGATAATCGGCGTTTAGGCCCTGAACCTAATTACCACTTCGTTGGAAATTTATTCAGCCCCTCATTAAAACCAACATCTCGGTTAACCCACGTGACCCGTGGGTCAGTTAATTTGTCTAAGCAAATATCTTTGCCGAGTGGCAACTCCATGGCTTGCATGATTACGTGTAGTGAGGAGCTACGAATAGTTTTTTATTAAAAGAGAATAAGGTGAAATTTGTAGGCGTTAAACAAAATATGTACGTACTGATCAGTCAAATATTAAAGGTATGCTGATACAAATCAAAAGTATGTGTCTTGTGTAGGATCGGAGTATGGCCGAATAGTTATTGGGTTCAATGAAGTTTGCCTATTTTCATTGATAATATTATGATATTTTAAAATGTTCAACACGAAAAGCTAATTCCACTTACAAACTAAGACTAGCTTTTAAAGCATCCTCTTTACCATTTTAAAAGGTTTAACATTACAAACATTGACAGAGGAAAAAGTGGAACAAAAGATAGGGTAAAGTAGGCTAAGCAGCGAGGCTTCTCGGCTCAAAGATAAACACTGTCTAGTAAGGAAGAGTACGGAAGCTGAGATAAAACGGTTACTTGAGACGCGTTTTATTCTTAAAGTAACCAACATCTTAGCAGGTGCTTTTGAAACGAAACGACGACCTCCATGGCCGAGAGGCGAGCATGCCGGACTTTGAATGGCGCCGCCATCTCTGAGGTTCCGGGTTCGATCCCCGGTCGGGTCAATGTATAACTCGAACTTTTCTATATTGTCTCGGGTCTGGGTGTTGTGGTACCGTCGTTGTTTCTGATTTCTATAACACAAGTGCTTTAGCAACTTACCTTAGGATCAGAGCAATGTATTTGATGTTGTCCAATATTTATATTTATTTATTTATTTAAATATACAGATTTAGAATGGACCACCGTTTGGTCCAGTCCTGCGCGACATAGATTTTAAACCAGCGGTTGCAGGATCGGATCCAGCAAGTTTAATGTAAGTGTAATGAGAACTAGTATTTGTATTTAAGTCATAGATGTTAATAAATATATTTACCTTAGTTATTTAACAATAATTATTAGATTTACGGGCCTTGTCGGGTTAGATTGATTTTGTTCTAGTATCGTCCTGCAACAATTTTCTGATGAAACAGCATGTATTGTGAACCGGAGTATTTAACATGGGAATGCAGATATATTCTAGTAGATTCAGAATACATATATATATATATATATATATATATATAAGGTCCGATTTTATTAGTGTTCATCCTCTTAACCTGTGACTATATAGGTGAAAAGCAATCGTAAAAACCAAATTATATATATATATATATATATATATTATATATATATATATTTTTTTTTTCAGTAGGTATCATTATCGTTTCAGCTATAAGACGTCAACTGCTGAACGGCCTATGTTCAATTCCTTCATTGATATTATCTAGATTGATTGGTTCTTACCAATCAATTGGTTCTTACCAATCAATCTGCATCAGCGGTTTCCTGGCAACCTTTACAAGGTTGTTTGTCCACCTTGTAGGTACGCTACGCTACGCATGACGGTATCAGCTTCTAATATTCTTGAAGATAAATAACACTTGAAAAAAATCATCGACCTCAGGTGGGACTCGAACCCACGTCCCATCGCATACCGGGCGAGTGCTTTGACCACTAAGCTACCGAGGACGTCACGTGACAAGATGAAATTCCTCAAGTGTTTTTTCTCGCTGTCAAAGCCAGCGTATTCTGATCAATGTTGTAGCTATATGTATAGCTGAGTAGTATACTACCGTCAACACCCTATAGAAATATTTTTACAAATATTAGTACTAACTATTGGTTAAGATCAGAAATGCTTAAACATTGTAAATTTTTGTTTTTAGCAATTCCATGCGAGGTTTAATTGAAGATAAATAACACTTGAAAAAAAATCATCGACCTCAGGTGGGACTCGAACCCACGTCCCATCGCATACCGGGCGAGTGCTTTGACCACTAAGCTACCGAGGACGTTTTTTGTTTCAAGTGTTATTTATCTTCAATTAAACCTTGCATGGAATTGCTAAAAACAAAAATTCTAATATTCTCTTAATATTTTTGCCCCATTGGCCACCAGTTCTATATGCTTTATGGTCCTTGGATTAGAATTTCAGTATATTTGTTTTATTTTTATTAGTCATCCTATTTTTGAAATAAATGTAAACTAAACCTTTTTGGGTGGCCACTACTTAAAAGGCGTTTTTAACGATTCCAAATCAAATTAAAATCATGTTTACATATTCGTTAAGGTGCAGCTCACACTTGGCAGGTTTTTTAAATTGCCACATCCAAACGCATTTCTTAGTTGCAGTACAGAAATTGCTTTTGGCATGTATCAACATTTTAATCAGTAATTTTCATTACCGAAACCAAATTAAAATTAGTGATTGTAAAATTTAATTAGGTGTACTCTTAAATTAATTAGTGTTTAAATTTTGTTCATAGTAATTTTTGGTACCTGTTATTTTATTTGCCGGGTCAGCAATGTGCCTCGTTTTAAGGGTTCCGTACCCAAAAGGTAAAACGGGACCCTATTACTAAGGCTCCGCTTTCCGTCTGTCTGTCACCAGGCTGTATCTCATGAACCATGATAGTTAGAAAGTTGAAATTTTCACAGATGATGTAGTTCTGTTGACGCTATAACAAAAATTACTAAAAAACAGAATACAATAAATATTTAAGGGGCCTCCCATACAGCAAACGTGATTTTTTGCCGTTTTTTATAGATAATGGTACGGAACCCTTTGTGCGCGAGTCCAACTCGCACTTGGCCGGTTTTGTTTTATAATTTAAGTCAATCTGTTTTAGGTGACGCTAAAATTCTAATGGTGTTATACAAATGCTATTAAGGTATTTCTAAATCAACCATCTAGGAGGTTTCTGCTTAGTACTGCAGGGATTTAATTCGGAGATATGGGTCTGAGAATAGGGAATCTCAGAAACCATTGCTGAAATATTTCCAAATGATCTAGAATCATTAAGAGCAGAGAAAAATATAAGTAATATTTTAATATGTATAAAATTTTATAAAAATTAAAAAAGACTACTAGGTGTGTTGTAAATCGTCGATTGCCGCAAAAAAGTGTTCCGTGTGAAAGCACCTTATAGTACATTTGTCTACTTAATAGGTAGGTACACCGCCAACATCATTGCTTAACTTGAACGGACGAGTATACATAATCTCATGTTCCGAGCTCTTGTTGCCAAAACAACAGGGTTGTTGTTGCAACCAACTTCAGGTGGTCGAACCATCTTCTGCAACTGAAAGGAAGATTTATATACGAAAATATATACAGTAGGCTTGGTAATGCTCGTGATGATGTAAACCGCACACAATACAAAATGTAATTAATTAAATAGCTTGACGGTGTAAGACCTTGTTGTTTGTAGCTTAAACAAAACCGGTACGTTGGTTAGTTAGTCATGATTTAAATGAAGTCTATATTTCTTTTTGTTTTCCTGACTGTAGTCAGGTATAATTAGGTATAAGTATCATCATCATCATCAGCTTACCCACAGGACGTCCACTGCTGAACATAGGCCTCCCCCAGTGACTTCCAGATCGGCCGGTTGGAAGCGGTCTGCATCCAGCGTCGTCCTGCAACTTTTACCATGTCGTCTGCCCACCTTGTGGGTGGACGTCTCACGCTGCGCTTGCCGGTACGCGGCCTCCATTCCAGAACCGTTCTGTCCCATCGGCCGTCAGTTCTACGTGCTATGTGCCCCGCCCATTGCCACTTTAGCTGGCTAATCCGGCGGGCTATGTCAACGACTTTTGTTCGTTCACGGATATCCTCATTTCTGATTTGATCTCGCAAAGAAACACCAAGCATAGCCCTTTCTATAGCACGCTGTGCATTTTTGAGCTTTCTTATAAGGCCCCCTAGTAAGAGGCCGCTGGTAACACACAATGACTTTCGTCTTTAGGTACTGAGGTATTTTGGTATAAGTAGCAAAACCAAAATGGTCCTAATTATAGCAGTCAATTTTTATAGGAAATTAAATAGAGTTTATGGTTAGGCTCCATGTCTCACCTAAAATATTAGGCTTAGCGCTAATATCATTACAAGATTTAATGATATATACAAGATTAATGATATATTAAACCAGGCATTAGTATGTGAGGACTGAGCCCACTGAGGTACCAAAATTCTAGCAACTTCAGTTAGTTCAACAGCAAGCAAGAACTTGGATAATATTATGCATGTTATAGTACTTCAAGAAATACCCAATCGGTACTCAAACCTATGTTAAAGTGTTAAGTATATCAAAATGTATAGTTTGGGCACATGAGTAAAGGAACGGAACAGAGACAAAGCTACATACGAATGCGCTGTGATAGGTACATCACTACAAGTGCAACGCGTGCGTGTGCGTGACCACTGGCCGCTTGTCACGTATGAGCCGAAACCGCTTCAAACTAGATCAGCCAGTGGTCAATCTCAGGGCTTGCAGGTGTGACACGACGCTCGAATGTCGTGCGTGTTTTGTTTTGTTATCGAGTTTCTCACATAATACGTATTAATATTTTTGTTTTAGTATTTAAAAAGTGTTGTAAATATGATTGTACATTGTACTGTGTGTGATAATACCTCCTGACAATTTTATTGCATTTGTTGAATTGCTTGAGCAAATATTTTGCGAATATTTTGATCTTCATGTACAAATTGTTAATATTGGTAATGACATATTAGCACGTTTGCAAGATTGTACATTTCATATGCCATGTGATTATTTCCCATTGGATTATTTGAAAATACTTTATATTAGATTTAGAATTTATTATTCGATTAAAAGACAAAACAAATTATTAAAAACCAAAAGTAATAAAAAAATATATTTAGAGCATGTAATTTGTAAAAAAAATAAACTATTTTAATATAAAATGAGAAAAAAAAAAAACATTTATATTTTAAATTTATTCAATTGTGCCAACCCTACCAAAATAGGTATAAATTTTGCTAGCTCTTTAGAAGCTTTGTCTCTGTTCCGTTTCTTTACTCATGTGGTTTGGGTATGTTACGTTTACGTTACGTAATTCATTATGTATACCTTAATCAGGGGGGAAACTCATACGAAATGGCTTATGACTATGAACTATAACGAGCGAGACTGAAATACAAAAGTAAAACACATACAGACACACACGCACGCCTCAAAGAGGAAAACGCCTAAAAATGGACCCCAAGACAAAAACACTATAATATTAAGTAGGTAGTTTGTATTACCTATGTAGTTACTGTTTTTTTTTCTTTAAGTAGATTTGAATGTTTTGCAGTGTTTGTTCTCTATCAGATAAATTTCAGGCAGTGAAGTTTGTTATTCGTTAAAATAGAAGTTCTCTATTATATTATTTTCTTAAGTGAGAAAAATATTGTGTATTGTATTGCTAAACCAAATATATTATATTATATTTACGTCCCATTTCTCCTTGTGACATAAAAACGAAATATAATTTACAAAATTTCTTGTCTCAGCTGTCACTCGTACAACAATAAACTTCAAAGAACATTTTTACATCCCGAGCTAAGAGAAAATAGTCCCAAAAGGCACCATACACATTTAAAATTCTCTACTAATGGATACTAACAATATTACAAAGCTTCTTGGAATATTAATTCAGTTTGTCGCTATGTATGTATGTCCCCCGACACTATGACGCTTGGATCAAAACATTACTAGGTAACATTTCTTGTAATAACTTTAAAGGGCCAAAAAGTAAAAAATAGATTTATAATATATTATTTTTTACTTTTTATGTGTTGGTTTAAAGACGTGGGTTTTTTTCAAAATTATCATCATCATCATCATCTCAGCCTATTGCAGTCCACTGCTGAACGTAGGCCTCCCCCAAAGAGCGCCAAAGAGCACGATCTCCCGCTTTTTTCATCCATCCACTGCCAGCCATCTTCCTAAGGTCGTCGGTCCATCGAGCTGGGGGTCGTCCTACACTACGTTTGCCTAGGCGTGGTCTCCACTCGAGAACCCGTTTACTCCACCTTTCATCGGTTCTGCGACAGATGTGGCCAGACCATTTAATTCAAAAATTAAATTTCAAAATTATATTTTCTTTTTATTCAATAAGTTTAAAATTACTAGCTCCAAGGCCTCAGTCATTAAAGATTCAAAGATTATTTATTCACCGAGACAAGGTAATACAGTATCATTATTCTATCTAATATTCACTTATAACCACCATTCATAAGAGCCCAAATACACTGTTTCGGCAGAAAGTTGCCAAGGTATTGGGAATCCCGCAGACACTTTAAATGCAGATCAGGGCCCTAACCATGAACTGTTAAAACAATCACAAATCTGTCAAACATTATCATTTCTGTCAAATTTTGTATGAAATGACGTACCAAAATTGACAGATTTGACAACTTTGAGATTGTTTTAAGAGTTCATGGTTATGGCCCAGCTCAAAGTTTGATCATCATCTATCTAACACCTACTCGTTGAGACCATTCTTATGAGCCTAAACAACCTGTATCTGCTGTAATTTCTTGAATAGTTGGGAATCTCGCAGATTCCTTGATGCTGCAGCATCAGCGCAAGGTTTTCATTATTTGGGAATACTACTGAAGTAACAGCGCATTACATTTTAAATAAAACGGACCAGGAAAGTTTGCAACGAGCTAATAATCCTTTTGTTAAGTAGGAGCTAGCTGATAACCTTCAAACGACTGAACAGATCTTCATAAAATATTTCTAAGAACCAACCCTGTAATAGTAGCTTCCAAACAAAAAAAATACATCAAAATCGGTCTATTCGTTTGGGAGCTACGATGCCACAGACAGACACAGACACACAAAAATACACACCTTAAACTTATAAAACCCCTCTTTTTCTGTCGGGGGTTAAAAAAAGATATTACAAGACGTGACCCAGTGTTTTTTTTTTAAATAATCTTTTATACAGAAATCATTTAAAAACACAAAATTAAGCAAAATATTGCAAACTTTAAGTTGTTAATAACCTATCATTCCTATTATTTGTCATTAATATTTCTTATTTCACTAAATGTACTACTCGTATATTATTGTTTTCCTCATACTCTTCTACTAACTATGGGTAGGACCAAGATAAAACCATAGAGAAATAATAATACTACGTAAAAACTAAGAAAACGCAGTTTAATAGTTAACAGTTTATCCGTCACTTCTATACAGCTCTGCAAACAAAGTTGAACAAACTCCACACATTGTCATTCAAAGAACAAGTCAGCGACAAAGTTGCGCGAAGACAATTAAAAGACAAAAGCTCACTTTAGCTGGCGGCAGATTTGTTTACGTTTCACTTAAAATATACACGGCACGGTGGTTGTGAATTGTTTTATACTTATTTTCAAAACATATTATAATAAGTCTTGCATTTGAAAGTAAAAAAATGTTAGTTGATTGTTTAAAAAAAATTGACTAGAAAAAAACTGAAAACTTGTTGTAATATTGTAACTAATTAAATGATAAGATGACTTGTTTATATAAATCTTTATCACGCATCAACTGCTACCAAGACTGAGGATTATTAATATTTATTAATTTTTTTCAACTTTATATTTAAGAACATGTTTGTTTTAAAACTAGGAAGAGCAACCTTATCCAAGGACAAGTTTTTATAAACTTAATTGGATAAGGTCTTACACATTTGTAAAAACCGTGTTTATTTCCAATAAATTATTTGTATTTGTAAAACAATATTTTGACGTAAACTGTTAGTTGTTTGGAGAACTGAAATCTGTGCGAAATTTCGATATAGACGCCAGAAAAAGTTATATTGATGAGGACGTATGCGTCCATAATTTAGCTACTATTTCGATACAAAAAAAAAAACTTGAAGAAATACTGTTTAAGAGTTCATGATTATGTTATGCCCCACGGTTCATTTTAGTAGGTAGGATGATTTAACTTAAACTTTACATGAAAATTAAAGACCTAATAACAATATTTGTTTTGTCTTTATCGAACAGTAGCTGAATTATATTTCCATTTTATTATTTTATTTTTACTCTTTCCCAACTAATTTCTCACATTTTAATAATATAAAAAAAAGTTTAATTTTTGGACTTTGTACATGGAGCCGTTCGGTTATAGTAGGTAGTGCAACATTCTTCCACGGAAGTGACAACTGTCTATGGTCGCCGTCTCACCCTCGACTAGAATTTCCCTTTTTCAGAAGGTGTCCAGCTTGTTATTCGCAAGCACAACGAAATCTAAGAAACACATTTAAAATACCTAAATACACAAACACAGAAAGTGACTTAGTTTTAAACCTGTGACGAAGAACCCTTTCGGCTAGCTCAGGCCTGAGTTCCTCGTCAGCATATGTACTGGCCCCAGCCCGCGGTGCGTGCGGTGAGGGGATGCGTACCTAATTTTAGGATCCTACAGGGAATCGATCAAGGAAACCAACGGGACGTTTGCACACTCTGTATTTAACAACACACACTGTTCCTTAAAGCTAATACACTACTTAAACTGTCTAGATTTGTGACTACTGTCTTACTATCGATACACTTTGTATCGCGGGAGGCAGGGCGACGGGGATCGGCGCGATTCCCACGGGACGGCGTCGTGGACTATACTTCGGCGCGGTGCGTGGCGGGTTTTAGTTAGTAATCTAGTACATTTTTACGGGAGATGAAGGCTGGCATGCGGTGTCGTCACGATCACGCCGCGAGAGCGTCCGGGCCGGGGATGGGTTCACCGCAGGAGTGCGGTCAAGGTTTAGGAGTGAGGTTTCGTATCAACGAACACGCCGCACGACAGCGAAACCTCGGATTAGGATGCGGGTCGGGTGCTTAACTAGGTTAGTAGGGAAGACAGGACAGCTGATCGCCAGTACTCTGATGTTCCGAGGCAATGGTGAACGGGTGACGTATGCGCGCGCGAGAACGTCTTGCCACGGTTGCAGAGTACGGACGACTGCTGCTGAGCTCCCTCCCACCGCGCTTGATATAGCGTCGTCGCGGGCGGGGCGCGGGCGCCGCGGTGCGTCGGGCGTAGGAATGTCGGTAGTCGATACGATGACTCGCGTGCTAGTGATGTCGGTAGTCGATACGATGACTCGCGTGCTAGGGATGTCGATCCGCCAGATCCTCGTCACACCTCCTCCCCGCTTTTGGAGATTTTTACCTGTAAAAATCACAAGGTCCGGTATATAATCCATATACTAGAAAGGCAGAATTTCTGGCTCGGTATAATAAACTGCTAGATTTCTTTAGTATACAAAATATGCTTACAAGATCTAATTAAGATTTGACCAATATTATAATTTGTTGTCTTTACAGGGGGGTTAAATCTTTATATTATACTAGGTATTTAATGTATTATATGACTAATTTAATTTCAGTGGTAAAACAATGCTTGTTACTCGGTTAAAATTACTGGTATTCATTTACAAAGTTTCACAAATATCTATTTCTACTAGATCGGCAAAACCTCTTTGATTAATTAGTTAGGCAATCTATCTATTAAACATTTACAATGTGTACTTATTTACGTACATTTGTAACACACTTCTTTATGGAAGTTGGTTAAACATATGTTTATCGGTTTAGTAAATTAACTATTTAATTACGTACATTTTTTTTTATATACTTCTTTTTTTAGAAGTCGGTTAAACATATGTTTATCGGTTTAGTAATATAATTGTTTAATTACATACATTTTTAATATACTTCTTTTTTAGAAGTCGGTTAAACGTGATTGTTTAATTAGTTATGTAATCTATATAATTACTAACTTTTACAATTGTACTTATTTACGTACGTTTGTAATATACTTCTTTATAGAAGTCGGTTAAACGTACATGTTTATTGGTTTAACAATTTACCTAATTGCTAATTAATACAATAATGTTTTGTTACCTTTTTGGTGAACTTCACACTGTTCTTATCAGGGTTCGGATTGTTGAGAAGTCCGTTTATTTGCCGATAATAAACGTTTCTTATACTTTATACTAAATAATTATAACTTTAAAATGATGATACATAAGAAAACGGTATTTGATTTACAAACGCGGACATCGCGATGGTCGCGTGTTGTGCGCGGATGAAAAATTGAGCGTGCATTCGCCGTCGCGGGTCGATTTCCACTGCCTCCGCCTGTCGAGCGGTCGGTGGATGGATGGATGCGCTTGCGTTCTATTGTTCGCGTACATACCTAGCGTATGTACAATTACGCGTTAAGGTTTAACTATGATATTTACAACGATTGGTATGCGCTTGCGGTGGTATGATATTCACTACATTTATTTACTTATTACGCGTACAATTTGTAATGTACTTCTTTCTAGAAGTCGGTTTAATAGTCTAATGACTTGTTTTTAATTATTACAATGTGTACTTATTTATGTAGGTGCTACGGATAATATAGTTTACTGTTTAAATGTAATATTCTGCGGGTAACGTGTTGAACACTATTAGTTATGTTAATATGGTATATATAATTTACTGTTTAAACATCATATCTGACGTACGGCGTTTTTGATAATTTAATTTAGTTATTATCAATTGTTATATTAATGAAAAAAAATCGATATACTAATATGGTATCTATGATTTACTGTTTAAATATCATATACTATGGATAACGGTGCCTAAGTGTTGTTTAAATTTACGTTAAAAAAAGGAAGAGATACGACCTAGTTGTTTTCGGCGTTTTCGGCTTGTTCTCGCATCTTGATGTTCTGTATCAATGTTCTGGGTTTTCTGGAGCGCCTCTTCTTCTTTCTTGTGTTGTGTGGTCCACTCCTAACCACTCTGACTAGCCCTCTAGATCCTTCAGGTTCTCCTCGCGGTTGTCCGGTCTCGTAGGCGGTCCCAGTATTGGTTCTCGTAGGTGCATGTTGGCCGGGGTTGCTGGTCTTATTTCGGGTTCCATCATCGTGGGCTTTTACTAGTATTTCTTTATGTCGTGTTTTCCTATGAACTTGGCAAGTCTTACAAGTCTTTACGTACTTTGCGACGTCTTTATACATGCCTGGCCAATAATATCGTTGTGATATTCTATTTAATGTTTTAGCCGTCCCTAGGTGGCCTGCTGTCGGTGTGAAGTGGTTTTCTTTCAACACGTCGTGTTTATCTCGTTCGGGCACACATAACTTCCACTCAGATGTCGGTTCTAGTCTTGGACCGTAGGCGTAATTAGTTATTTTTCGGTACAGGTTCTGGTTTTCGGTTTTATAATCGGTGCTTACTTTTCGGTTTAGTTCTTTTAATTTTCTCTCTGTCCAATCTGTGATGTCTTTTTCGATTGCACAGATCGGGTTTATTTGTTCTCCTTGGTTATGTGTGTCGGTTTCATCGGTCCACTTTATTTTTGCCCCTATTCTACTAAGTAGGTCCATTCCAATTATTATTTTAGTAATTTGCGGGTGGTACAACATTTGGTGGCTTATATGCCTTCCTCTTGTTTTAATTTCTAGTGGCAGCGCTTGTGTGATTTTCAGGGTTGCTCCGCTTGCTGTGCTTGCCGTTTCTGACACGGTTTTAGGCTTAAGGTTTTTCTTTAAGTATTCTTCGTATATTGCCTTGTTTATGTACGACCTGGTCGATCCTGTGTCGACTAGTGCTTGGTATTCTGTGCCTAAAACTGCCATTTTTATGTACGGGCGGTTGTCTCCATTTTTTGTCAGTGTTTCCAATACCATGGACTGCACTATGTTGCTCTTTGTCTTGCAACATTTGATGCTTAAAACGCCGATTTTGCCGCATCCTCCACAAAACAATATTTTACTTCCTCTGCACTCTCTGGATGTATGCCCGGGTTCACCGCAACTCCAGCAGCATGTGTTCGGGTTGTAATTGGAGATGTATTTTGTCGTTTCTCTGGGTACTTGTTTTACTTGTGTGAAGTGCGTTTCTCGGTAGTTTTTCGTTTCGGTTTGGGCGTTTATATTGTTTCTGTTATTAAAATGCCTGTCGAAACTCATCTGACGATCATCTGTGATACTTTCGTAGTCTTTTGCTAGTTGTATCAGTTGATTTACGGTGCTAAATTCGGTTCTTTTTATGTAAAACTTGTATTTCGGGTTCATATTTTCATAAATTCTGTTTAACTTTTCTTCTTTTGTCATTTTTGCATATCTGCGCATTAATGTTTGTAAATCAATCAAGTAATCGGTAAATTTTTGAGTGTAATTTTGCCTCGAAGTTACTATCTTTCTGAGAAGTTCGGTTTCGTAATTGTTTGGCATAAACGTTACGATGAAACATGCAATGAACTCTTCCCATGTCGTCCACGAGTCTCTGTTATTACGGTACCACAACACAGCCTTACCTTTTAGAAGTCTTGGTATCACTTTTAGCAGGTTTTCCTTTTCAATTTCTCCTGTTTCGGTTAGCTCGTCCAGCCTCTCGAGGAACTCCACGGGGTCGTCGTACGTGTCGAAATGCAGGTTCCACCTCGATACTATGCACTCACTTGTGTTAGCACTGTGTGTCTTGCTATTTTTCGATTGATCGACGTTTTTCTCTTCTTGCGACATCTCTGTGTCTTGAAATTCGGTGTCGGAGTTATCGGTGAATTCTTTTTTTTCACTGGAGGACTGGTCAGGTTGGTCAGATCGGTTATTCGGTGTGTCCGTGGTTTCTTCCCTTACCACTTGTGCGAGGTTTTGCCTCAAGTCTCGCACTGTCAGGTTTTTGGTTTCTATGCTTCTTTTCTTGCACTCTTCTTCAAGTTCTTGTTTTTTCAGGTTGTATATCCAGGATGTGGGCATTAGATTTGGTTTCCTTGTCGATAGCGGATGGCGGTTACTACCAAGGCGTCGCTCTCTTTCGGAACAATTTTCCTGGGTGCGACGGCTCGGTCAGTACCCGTCCCTGGGGATCGTATGGGTTTTTCCGTTGGGCGCCAATGTGACGAAGAACCCTTTCGGCTAGCTCAGGCCTGAGTTCCTCGTCAGCATATGTACTGGCCCCAGCCCGCGGTGCGTGCGGTGAGGGGATGCGTACCTAATTTTAGGATCCTACAGGGAATCGATCAAGGAAACCAACGGGACGTTTGCACACTCTGTATTTAACAACACACACTGTTCCTTAAAGCTAATACACTACTTAAACTGTCTAGATTTGTGACTACTGTCTTACTATCGATACACTTTGTATCGCGGGAGGCAGGGCGACGGGGATCGGCGCGATTCCCACGGGACGGCGTCGTGGACTATACTTCGGCGCGGTGCGTGGCGGGTTTTAGTTAGTAATCTAGTACATTTTTACGGGAGATGAAGGCTGGCATGCGGTGTCGTCACGATCACGCCGCGAGAGCGTCCGGGCCGGGGATGGGTTCACCGCAGGAGTGCGGTCAAGGTTTAGGAGTGAGGTTTCGTATCAACGAACACGCCGCACGACAGCGAAACCTCGGATTAGGATGCGGGTCGGGTGCTTAACTAGGTTAGTAGGGAAGACAGGACAGCTGATCGCCAGTACTCTGATGTTCCGAGGCAATGGTGAACGGGTGACGTATGCGCGCGCGAGAACGTCTTGCCACGGTTGCAGAGTACGGACGACTGCTGCTGAGCTCCCTCCCACCGCGCTTGATATAGCGTCGTCGCGGGCGGGGCGCGGGCGCCGCGGTGCGTCGGGCGTAGGAATGTCGGTAGTCGATACGATGACTCGCGTGCTAGTGATGTCGGTAGTCGATACGATGACTCGCGTGCTAGGGATGTCGATCCGCCAGATCCTCGTCACAAACCATTAAAGTTTTTTATTTACTTTCTATTGTTTGAAAGTTTTGCCCTTTTACTCTTCATTTCGCATACTAAACTAGTCACTAACTATTGGTAGACGATAACACCGGGACAAAGTAACTAATAGTAGCATAAAGTGCCTAGAGAAATATGATCTAATTTGGCTCGTAATCCAATGTTGTAAACTCAATTTGTTACTGGGGACTTACGACTTTCGGCGGACCACAAGTCACAAGCGGTAGAGATTCAGTTAAAAGTATGTAGAACTATTATCGTCGTGGCTCTTTGTCAGTTTTCTAATCATGATTCTCTTAAACATGGTCCTAGATATGGAAGCAGTATGTTTAATACCCATAAGAGGTTATTTTGCTTAATTATAAATGTGTTAGTAAAAATCCAGCTGGAATCCGAATTTACGAAAAACTTATTTGAGAAGAAGTTTTACATAGAGTAACCTTGGCTTGTGTTTGTAAGAGTACAAGTTTATGATACACATTTGCTGTTGATAGGTAGACCTTCAGATGAAGGCCTACTCTATTCTACTAAGGTAGTGAAATACTGACCATTTTTCCACAACTGTCAGGAGTATGTTGTTAAATGGAGTTTACTCGCCACGTATACACTACATAATAAAAGGTGTTTCAAAAATATCTGCGTCTGCAATTTATGCTCTGGACGTCAACAATTTTTGTTTTTTAAAAAAATCAGCTTTATTGTCCAAAACCGTCCACACCTGCCCAACTAGCCCGCTTGTAATACGTCTCGCTCTTGCACATTGTGAAATGGGGATGACAGAGTGTGTTATACAAAATGAAGCAAGTATTACTTAATAGTCATTTAGCATTCTTCTTAAATAATTAATTACCAATCCCGTGGCACGAAATTTTTCCACTATCGTTATTTAAGGAACACTTTCACCTTAACTTTCACCCATTGAAGCAGTGGCAGATATTTTTGTTTTGAAACACATTATATAAACACTGTTCTGGTTAAAGTGAAATTCGAGAGGTGTGGGAGGATTTAAAATCCGCTTATCTATTACTATGTGTGTGTGTATTAATGGTTCAGCAGAACATCATAACTTTGGCAAAAAATACTGTTTCTGCTTTTAGAGTGAACATAACTTTCTTCCTTATTTCTAAGTCATTTTATTCTACTCTTACTTTTGAAACATATTATTTATTAAATAATTAATTAGTAATTGCACCTTATGTCTTAGACCAAAGGCTTAAGTGGGAGTAAAGCCCGATAGGACACCGTCGCCTTAGGAACTGCGACCCTTATCAACAACGCTGGCTGACTCGAATTCCTGTGTACACCTAGTGTCACCCTACACAAAATAATTGCCCAAGCTATTCTCAGCCTTAATCCCTTATCCTAAAAGCCATTTTTGAGGCACAAATAGATCTAACTTTGGTCACTCACTAAAACGTTGGGAAATTTACTATCAGCCTCGTATTAACTCGATTCGGATATTGTTTCGGCTTACTTTATTTTCAATCATTCGGTAGCCCTTTTTCAGGTAAGAAAAATGGTTTGTTTACTTTGTAGTGGCTGTTTCATAAAATTACCAATATTTTACCATACTAATTACAAAAAACAAGGAGTAAGTATATCTAGTTACAAAAATGTACTTTCTAAATATGTAAAAGCAAATTTATAATAGTCCAACATTTAATATTGAATGATTTGACAAACGGATGATTGACGAACGATCTTCTCGTCTCATAGTGGTGTGCGTTTTACTATAAAAATCAAGGGTAACAATCTCGCACAGTGGCGTGCATTGGTTTAATTTCGAGGTAGGCAGTAGGTACTTACAAATGTGGATTATTAACCCACTGATTTTCATTAATAATCCACATTTGTAAGTACCTACTGCCTACCTCATTTCAACTATCAGGTAGGCACTGCCTATATGCACCGCACGCCCCTGATCTCACATGGGGTAAATGTCACCATAAGATTTTCCTGATTTATACACAGATACAGACAAAGGCAGGCCAACCTACACAAAAAGTTAAAGGTCATCAAACTGATTATTAACTTTAAGTGTAACACAAAGAGATCAATATCAATTAAGAAAATTTGACGTTTTGTGGTAGGTTGACGAGTGTTGTCTGTAGCCAATTTTAGTATTCCTTTATTTAGGTAGATAAAGAGGATTAAGTCACAAATAGATGAATAATAATAACTTCATAATATGTAAACGATGATGTACAAAACAGTTAAAAGTAAAAACTTACTAAGCAAGTAAACTAAAGCAAGAACTTACCTCCAAAAATCTCTACCTCACTCGCCACCCAAATTTATAGCCAGCTTTTTTGGTTCGTAACTTTAACCCAAGGCAAACTTCTCAGATTGGACACAAGAAATATGTAGACAAAGGTAAAGAAAGGCCGGTATCGTTAGGTATCTCGTTTAACCTTTATCTGGGCCCAGGAAAATAGTATTATTTCCCGCATTGGGGATCGAGGTGACCCGAGAAAAGAAAGGATATAAAAGTCGCAGACTCTGTGTCCTTGCTTTTGTGTTTTACTATTAAATATTTGATAAGTTTAATTTTTAGCGTTAGGAATATTTAAAAAAAAATAAATAAAAACTTATTAACAAAAAAATAAAACCACCGAAAAGCTAAATATAAAAAAATTATAAACTTTTTTTCATTTAAACTTAATAACTAAGTTCCTTAACTAATATGGGAATCGGTGCCAGCTTGAGAGTTAATAATTGGCAACATTGGATTTCACAAACAACCTCTCACCCCTAACGCATATACCATCTCCGTACCGTCCTGGGTAAAAATGTGTCTATTCGCACCGACTAGACTCCAAAAAGATCTAATTTGGTATACTTTGGTATTTTTTACGACGCCACGACTGCCAAACGAGGGTTATGTTTTTCGACCATATGTATGTAAGTATGTCTATTTCTTGGCACGCCCTACAGCCTAAACCGTTTAACGGATATAAAAGTATAATATATCAATAGATTCGTCTCAATTGTGGGAGTGACTAGGGGTATGTTATTTTCCGGAATTCCCGCGGGAACAGAACGTACGCGGGAAAAACGGATCTTCAATACTGATAAACCGATTATGAAACTTTCTTTTATTAACTATGGTTCACATATTTTCATTGCTAATAGTATTCAAAACTTGATTTTCCAAAATTCCTACGGGAACAGGCATAAAATACACTGAAAAAATAGGAAGGAAAAACCGTTTAATGGATTTCAACATATGATATGTCATTAGATTCGTCTCAGTTGTGGGAGTAACATAGGCTATGTTATTACCCAGAATTCCTATTGGTACATGAATTAAACGGGAAAAACCGATTTCAGATACTACTTACTCGAGTTAAAACCTTTTTTTTGCAATGAAGAATTACAAATATAGCTTCGTAGTTCATTGAAAAGTAGTAGTAGAACACTACAAACTAAAAAGTCAAAAATAAAATTAAATAATAAAAAAAAACAAAAAACCCGACTGCTTAAAAAGTGAACTTAACAGATGAAAACAAGATTTAAAGAATCAATTTGCAGTCGGAGGCATCAAATCAATTAACAGCGTAATGATGATTGAGTGTGCCGTGTGGTGCCGGCACGTTAAAAGAATTTCAACACCCCTTCTCTTCCTATGGGTGTCGTAAGAGGCGACTACAGGAGAACCGCCACAAGAAGACGGGCAGCAGCGTCTCCTCTCCACCATTGGCCAAACTGCGATCGCCAACCCGCCTGCCAAGCGTGGCGATTATGGCAAAATCCTCCATTTGGAGAGGCCTGTGTCCAGCAGTGGGCTGATATAGGCTGGTGATGTGATGATGATGATGATTGTCTTGGTATGCACTGCGTTAGTACCTAATTAAGTAATTTAAATCCGTGTAGAAAAAGTCGAATCAAGTAACAGATTTGATGCCTCAGACTGCAAATTGATTCTTTTAATCTTGTTTTCATCTTTTAAGTTCACTTTTTACGCAGTCGGGTTTTTTGATTTTTTTAATTAATTAATTTTATTGCTTTTCAGTTTTTCGGCGGTTTTATTTTTTGTTAAAAAGTTTTTATTTAATGATTTTCTGTGGATATAAAATCAGCATTAAAATCTGAGAATTAACAATAAATCACCCCTATTTTCCCACCCTTAGGGTAAGTTTTTTTTTAATTTATATAGGACCAATTTCGAGGTATACCCTTTCTAATAAAAATATAATTATCAAAATCGGACTCTTTGTAAAAAGTTATGCGTGGTCAAACATTACAATCAGTAAGCGAACAATCAATCATCCCCTGTTTTCCTACCCTTAGGGTTGATTTTTTTTCCAAATGTATATTGGACCAACCTCGGGCTATTATACCCCTTGTAATTAAAAATAATTATCAAAATGGGACTACTCTGTAAAAGTTACGCGTCAACTTGAGAACCTCCTCCGTTTTTTCGTCGGTTAATAAATAAATATTGGACAACATCACATACATAGGTCTGATCCTAAGGTAAGTAACAGCTAATGCACTAGTGTTATAGAAATCAGAAACAACGAACGTAAAACTTTTTTTTAAATTGTACAAAAACACATACATTGGACTGATCCTAAGTTAAGTAGCTAAAGCAACAAAGTGTTATAGAAATAAGAAACAACGACGTTACCACAACACCCAGACCTGAGAAAATATAGAAAGTTCGTTTTCTACATTGATCCGACCACGTGAATCGAACCCGGAACCTCCATATGGCGACGCCATATAGTCCGGCGTGCTCGCCTCTCGGCTACGGGGGTCGTCAAATGATATATTAAGGCTTGGTATTCCAACAAGGGCCGCACTTTTGAGTTTTTAAATACCATCTGAGACAAAGAAAATAGTGTTTGAAAGTCTGAAAAAAAGATATGCATTAGTTTAGAACCTTCTCTAGCCAAGTTCGCATTCAGTTACATGATATAATGAACTACACTCGATAAAAAAAAATCCAAAAGATACCTCTTTTTGTCATGTTTTTTCAATTTTATGGCTATACTTCTCATATTTTTTATTTATTTTTTATACTCAAATAAAGCCATTGAATATAGGTAGACAAAATCGCAGTGCTTGAATCGATACAATGATTGTCTTACTTACTATGCTTAAGTATCAACAAAAAGTGCGAGCGCGGCGGCCCGGCAACCTCGAACAGTCGCTTGCTGGCGCTTTTGCAGGAATACCTGGCCTTAAGTTAGAGCGGTAGTATTATCAAAAAAATATTTTACGACGACAACGACGAAAGCCTTTTATAAACGCCTATGACATATTAGTTAAAATAAACTATCTTGATTAATTTATAATATTCCCCTCCCATAACGGAACGCGTTGTAATTTAACTGTGATGTTGTGTTTTGCAGTCAAAGTTTCATTATAAAGCAATAAAGATAGTCTATATTGCAAACTATAGAGACAGAGTATTTACTCTGTAAAATAAAAAAACATGCTGTAAAATCATGTATAATTTTATACATGATTTTACAGCTAGACATACAATTCAAGCGGTCTTATCGCTAACAGATATCTTCCAGACAACCTCCAGGTAAAGAAAAAGATAAAGAACATTTATTGCGGAACATCACAACGACACATAACAAAACAGAACGCAAACAATTACTTAGAAAACTAAAATAAAAACATGGAACATACTTAAAAAAAAAAGAACAACCATAGTTAATGCTGCCATTGTTTATATATATATATATTTTATATTATATTTATATAATTAATTGAATGCCACGCTAATATGCGTTATATCATAGAGAAAGAATAATACTGCGTTATATTGAACAAGTAGCAAATATCCACAATTCCACAGGTTGGTTTTTCTATTAAGAGATATTTATATTTTTTCATCTCATAAAATAATTAAAAAATAAATAAACATTATTATTCCGAGGATTATATTTTTATTTTATTTTTTAATAAAAAAAAATTAGTAAAAATTTTAATGTAACATGACCTTGTGTAAACAGTGTGTGTATGAAGTTCCATAAATTATTGGTTCTTATGAAACTAATAATGAAGGCTGAGTAGAAAAAAAGGTTATGAAAAGTGGCTACGAGTCAAGGATTGCAATGAATCATTTTGCGTCTCCTCCTAAAGACAGCTCTTGTTACAAGATTGATGACCTAAGTAATTACATCGATATAATATTAGCTAAAACAGAACAGGGCCATAGCCATGAACTCTTAAAACAATCTCAAAGTTTTTAAAATCTGTCAATTTTGATACGTCATTTCATACAAAATTTGACAGAAATGATAATGTGTGACAGATTTGAGATTATTTTAAGAGTTGGTGGTTACCGCCCTGACGTGTTTTGCCATTGGTTAGGGCTAGTAGAGAATGCTATAAGTCAAGTCAAGTGCACTGTTATAACCTTTACACGTAAAAATAAATATTAAAATTTGATTACAATTTAAATAACCTTAAATTGAAGCGAGATAAAGTAACAAAGGATCTCGAAATATATTTGGACTCCAAGTTGACATTTGCTGATTACGTATCTGTGTCTGTCAATAAGGCTTTTAAAAACCTGGGATTTATACTTCGTGCAAGCAAACCATTTTCAGATATTCACTGCCTCAAAGTATTATATTATGCACATGTGCGAAGTATCCTAGAATACTACAGTGTAATTTGGAATCCTCATTATCTGGTGTACAGGGAAAAGATCGAATTAATACAAATGAAATTTACGAAGCATTTAAATTACAGAACATGTAAAAAAAACAACAACATTCAGACGAATTGAGAACCTCCTCCTTTTTTTTGAAGTCGGTTAAAAATTGATAATTATAAGGATTCGTGTAACTACCACCGGATGGTGCCTCTTGAAATCAGACGCACTATTTTGGATATGTCTTTTTTGTACGATGTGTGTTGTGGTTCGATTGATTCCACTGACCTGACGTCGCTGTTCTTAAACTTGCATGCGCCATCAATTCGGACTCGACACACAGTATGTACCCTATTCTCTGAACCTTTCACGCGAACGATTTATGCAAAAAATTCCATTATTTGCCGCATTTTGCGATCGTATAACAAACATTTTCACTCCGTAGATCCATTTCACCTAAGTAAAAAATTATTTAAAAAGGGTGTACTTGAACTTACTGAATCTAACTCTTAGTATACACACACACACACACACACACACACACAAACAAATTGAAATTAATTGCATAAAAAGATCGACGACATCAGTCACACTCACACTTATATGTTTTTGTTTTATAAAATGTAAATCCAATGTTGGCTGTATGATAAGCATTAAGAAATATGTAAAACTGAATTTTTGAGAGCTGTGGATTTTGTTGTAGTAATAAAATAAAATAAAATAAATAAAGTCAGCCCAATTTATACCTATTCGTGGAATAAAGAATTTACTTAGAACTATCGATTCGGATGCTGCTTCCTGCTGCTTTTTAGGGTTCCGTACCCAAAGGGTAAAACATGACACTATTACTAAGGCTCCGTCTGTCCGTCTGTCCGTCTGTCCGTCTGTCCGACTGTCCGTCTGCCCGTCTGTCCGTCTGTCCGTGTCACCAGGCTATATCGCATGGACCATGATAGTTAGAGTTGAAATTTTCACAGATGATGTATTTCTGATGCCGCTATAATAAAAAATACTAAAAAACAGGATACAATAAATATTTAACTGGGCTCCCATACAACAAACGTGTTTTATTTGCCGTTTTTATAGATAATGGTACTGTACCCTTCGTGCGCGAGTCCGACTCGCACTTGGCCGGTTTTTTAGCCTGTTTATTTATAAGACCAATTACAAGATTAAGCGACCGAAATGATAACTACTTAAAATCTAAGAACTGCGCAATTCTAAAGTCCCCAAAACACTGCTGAACATGTTCCAAGTTTGTCATAAGATATATTTCACAAGCTACAATAAACTCGTCAGAAAGTTCTTATCCTTGCAAAAAGTTTGTCTTGTCCGTTATCTTGATGGAAGTCAACAAAAAGCAACGTCAAACAAATTGAACGCGCGTGTCGGAAGGAGGATTCTAGACCTAGAGATCGGGTGCAGGATATTTCTATTACTACAAGAACTCATTAATAAAATCGTTGAAACAATAATATCATTAAAAAACTCGATACACGGCACCCTTTAGCATCCGGAATAACCGATTTTGCGACTGTCAATGCTCCATCGCGTTGAGCAACTCTCAACTAAAAGCATATCGGGAACTTAGCGACTGCATTTTTATAACCGTATGATTGAGATTAAATTCCGGTAGTAGTTTAATTTTCGGTCGTTAACGTGTCAAGTCGCAGTGCGTGCTGGCACAAAATAAAAAAAATCCCGCTATACGTAATTTGTGGTGCTGGTTTTTATCACTTTTATTGAGCTAATTTATAAGTGTATTTTCTAAATTTAGAAAACAAGAAATCGAAGTCAAGTTGTATATTGGCTAAGTACTGTACAGTGTAAGTGAAGTTATTCATCTTATCTCTAATGATAAACGTCGTCGTTAATCCTCTTCTACAATTATTACATAATATAAATTACATAACTTAGTACATAATAATCGTAGTCACATAATAGTAAGGGCAAGAACAAAAATGCAAACCAAAAACAAACAAATCCTTTTATTTGACCAAAACGTATAACTCTTCCTGAATGGACTCGTAAAACTACTCCAGCTTCTCTTCCCGTGGAGAATCAACAAAAACGAAAGGAAATAAATCGTAGGCGCGTGCCGATACCAAATAGTCCAAGAGCCACTCCGGCTTATTTAACAGAACGAGATGTGAACGATCCGTCTAAGTCTCCGGCTCATTCATGCTGGGGTAGTGACGCGCAATAATACATTTATCGGTAGCCATTTCTATAATTGATTTTATGATTATAATGTTTACCGTAAACAGTTTTTTATTAAAAGTCATTTTGCGGAATAAGGTGGAAGTAAAGTGAATTTATATATTTACGTTTGTGGTCGGTAGTGCCCATTAAGCATGTGTGCGTTGAATGTATACATGCGCAGGACTGAAAGTTTTATCGGAAAATTGTAGCAAAGCTGGAAATTCTGAATATTAGCCCTTAAGAAAATAGGAATCATTTAAGTCAGTTACTATTTAATATCACTTTTTATTTTTACTCAAATATTTTTAAAAATTATGAAGGTTGTATTTATTGACTCTTTTAGAAATTGGTATAGACTTATTATTAGTATTAGCTCAAGTTCAAACTCCTCAGCCCAGTGAAACCAAAAACGATGCAGTATTTATTGTTACGTGGTCTCATGCAACCTCTTAAGATTTCAAGACTTTTTCGGTAATAAAATTATCATTTTTAATTTACAAGCTTTATTCCTAATTTAAAATTTAAGAATGGATGCACCACAGACAAGAAACCGATAATTATTCTAGTGGTTGCTGAAACAATCTTTACTCTATTATTCGCACCGCAATTTCTGCAAATATTACTCCTTCAGATCGATTTATCGATAATTTTGTCATCACAACACTAGTAGCCTGCAGCTGGATTAGTAACTAACCGATGTATAACAAAGTCCCTCTTGTTGTAAACATAGCAGGAGTAGGTACACAAAAGTGTTGTGCCTCTTCCGATGATCAATGTTTATCCGGAAAAGTCAGTAATAACAAGCCTACTTACTTTGAATGTATATCGTTAAGAAACATTCGCTCAACCGCGTTCATCAGCTTATCCTACGATAATCTCAGTAAAGCTTTTGCTGCAATATATTTATTTTAATTACTTACTTATATTGCTTATGTGACGACGTTGGATGCTTGACAATGTTTGATTTAGATACAGATCTAAATCAAACATTGAAACGATACGCATGACATTGAAACGATATCCATTGATTGTGTTTACATTCGGAGACGATAACGAAGTAGGTATTGTAAACGAATGAAGAAATCTGTTTCACAAAGGTCTGGCGTGTATTGGCATTTTAGAAATCGTTTGTAGCGATAAAACCACCTAAATTAAACATCGTAAATTTTTGTTTTTAGCAATTCCATGCAAGGTTTAATTAAGAATAAATATATAAATCATTGACCTCAGGTGGGACTCGAACCCACGTCCCATCGCATGCCGGGCGAGTGCTTTACCAACTAAGCTACCGAGGACGTCACGTGACAAGATGAAATTCCTCAAGTATTTTTTCTCGCTGTCCCACCTGAGGTCAATGATTTTTTTCAAGTGCTATTTATCTTCAATTAAATTAAACATCGTTATTTTAGAACATCCTGATAATACTATTACGCGAACTTGGGCGTGTTACATGAGCCCCTATGACATAGTATTGAATACGCATTTTCCCGTACTAAGCTAATCTGTCGGTGCTCAAGTGAGCTTAACGTAGCCTAACTCGCACACCATCGTGTTATCATACGACATATGAAATTTAGTTTTATGAAATTTGCTTTTTTGTTTAATAAGACATTCTCATTTGACGCCCTTAACAACGCACGTGCACCTTTCTTCAAGAGATATGGTATTTACAGCTTTTTATATTGTAAATATTAAGCTTTTTTATGTTAGTAAGTAACACGGATAAAAATGGTTGTTAAAATAATTCGCCAGTTATTACTATAAGAAGTTTCACTATAATCTAATTAGGTTTTATTCTGAAAATTTGACTTAAGCAAGCAAGCTACCTTATCATTTCCTAATGATTTAATATTAACAAACCCGCATTCGCTTTAGTTTTATCGAGGATGAAAAACAACGTTTTCAAACCTGACACCAGCAGAAAAGACGATTTAAAAATCAACTTCGATTCGTGCGCCCCCTACAGAAGGTAAGAACACAGCGTGATAAGAACAGCCAACTTAATTTTTAATGGCAGTTACTTTAAGACACAAATGTGTTTTAGGGTTCCGTACTCAAAGGGTAAAACGGGACCATATTACTAAGACTCCGATGTCCGTCTGTCTGTCCGTCTGTCACCATGCTGTATCTCATGAACCGCGATAGGTAGACAGTTGTTATTTTCACAGGTGATGATCATTTCTGTTGCCGCTATAACAACAAATACTAAAAAACAGAATAAAATAAATAGTGATTTTTTTGCCGTTTTTATAGATCGCGCACGAAGGGTACGGAACCCTACGTGCGCGAGTCCAACTCGCACTTGGCAGGTTTTTTAAATTAATTTTTGACATTATGGTTAGTAAATAAGATCTGTAATTGTAACATAGTGTCCAAAAGAATGGAACCCTAGAAAGAAGTTTAGACGAGTGACGAGTTATTTAGGCTACTTAGCTGAAAGTGTAGTGTAGGTTTTTGTTTTTGCGCGCTCTGAGATGGGTAAGTACTCTTTGCACAAATGGCAATTAGTGCAATCCATACCTAGTTATTTTCTTAATTTATTTGGCTGGGTAATCAAAAATCGGTAAATTTACCGCATATTTACTACTCTAATACCTCACCGATAAGTGTCAGAGTGTTAAGTAACCTTCTTTTAAGCATCATTAAAATACGCTTATAATGAATATTATGGTTTCCCGATACAACAAATTAAAATGCTTGTGTCACAAGATACAGAGGCGTCTACGAGCACACCTTATTACCAAGCCAATTTAGTAGACTATTTGTTTTGTGTTTTGTATTGACCTGAACCAGGGAACCTCCTCTAAATTTGAGGAGAATCACAGTGCCTCTTCCCAAATGAGTTGGCCAAAAGTGTGTGAGTGAGTGAAGTGAGTTGAGAAGACTGAAGTGGCTGATCACCTTGCTTTATGGAGTCGCGATTACTTCTTGCGCGTTCATGGCCAAAAGTGAGTGAGTGAGTGTAGTGAGTTGAGATGACTGAAGTGGCTGATCACCTTGCTTTATGGAGTCGCGATTGCTTCTTGCGCGTTCATGGCCAAAAGTAAGTGAGTGAGTGAAGTGAGTTGAGATGGCTGAAGTGGCTGATCACCTTGCGTTATGGAGTCGCGATTGCTTCTTGCGCGTTCAACCGATTTGTCAACGTCACGACTCATATTTTATCAACCGGGGACAATAGTAACTACATTTTGATATCGGCCCCGTCTAGTTTTGAATCTGTGATGGATCGCGGGCGCAGTTTGTCTTGCGGTCGCCCTTTGTTAAATGAGTCCCCTTTGACGTATTGGCGACGTGAATAATGAATTCAATGCGGTGGAAATTTTTGTTAAGGTCACGTCGAGGTTCCTTTGAGTAAGCCAAATAAGAAATGCGTCACTATAGGCGATGGAAATGGGCTAGGGTTCTCGTTATTTGGGTTACATACGTGTCCGAAATAGCATTCTTATGAAATTTGGTTTAGACCAATACAACATACTTACATAATACTATAGCAAGAGGATTAGCTTGATATCCTATTAAAAATAAATGTAAATATCCATTGAATTTTTGTCAATGTAAATATTAGTTTTATATCTCCATTTAGACAAATTACAAGAGAGAGTTACAGAAACAGCATTTCGTGCTATTCTTATTATTTTAGGCAACTAACGCAAGCTCGTCCGACTTTGTACTAGACACTAGATGGTTACTTAGTACTAAAATACAAAAACATTAAATAAAGGGAGAACATAAAAATAAAATGAAAACTTCTCCATGATAAAAATAGCTACAACTGATCAGTAACAAACCAATGTTCTTTTGTAAAAGGCTTTAATTAAGCTCTTTTAGTGAAAGCCTTTTGTAATGGTGGCTAATTAAATACTATTGTGACTTTAATTAGCCACCATTTAAATAGTTTATTTACTTTACAACAGAAATGATAATAAAATTTAATAGTTAAGTGTCTCTGGCAATCTGGCGTGTTGCGTCTAGTGCATATTTATTTTTACTAATGATGGGGCTTCACCTGCGTTTAATGTCATTTAAAAGTACGCTATTTCATATAAATATCGTACTTATTAATAGCATTAAACGTAGTTGAAGTCCCAGCTTTACAATCGTCTCGCAACGAATAGTTTATTTACCCAAATCTCCACTTAATTAAAACTGTTTGTCAACGTTTCCAAATACACAGAATAAATTCTAGGAACTTCAATAAGATGTATTTAGCTCAGTAATGGTGCTAATTAATGTGTTTTAGCAAGAACACACATTTCTCGGCGATTAGGCGAGCGAATTGCTCAGCCTTATTACGGCAGAAATGGATGTAAGGGAATTATGATAATGTACTATGATAATGTGTTTAACGACTTCGCAAAGGTCTTTGTTTGTGGACACACGGACGGACAAGATGACGAGCATGAATCTTACGAGTGTTATATATGTAAAAGTTTATATGTTTGGTTGTTTGTTACTTAGATAATTAAACAAATGACCATAATATAGTCGAGAGGCAACGCCGGACTTAGCGTCGCTGTCTCTGTGGTCCTATGTTCCAGGTCAAGCAATTTCAAAAACATTTTTTTATTGACTCGGTTCTGAGTGTTGTGGTACCGTCGTCGTTTCTAATGACTATAGGTAACACGAGTGCTTTAGCTACGTATATAGCTTAGCGACAGAATAATGTATGTGATGTCCTCCAATACTTATTTAATTACAAAAGTAAACAAGCTTTAACGGATGAATATAAGAAGCTGAAGTTTGCCACATATTAAATATTTAATAAGCTTAACACAAGACTATGTTGATTGTAAGCCCATTAAGTTCCATTGAAGTACCAAGGGTAATGATCCCTATTAACGGTACCTCTGTTTTGTCATCTGTAAATTTTACAATTACCAAACCGTGGCTGTTCTACGGTTAGACAATTTTAAAACAGAAAAAAGGATAGAAAAATCGGCCGTGTGTTACAGATGTTAAGAAGGCAGATGGCTACAATTGGACATTAAACAGCTAATCCACTTTTCCAACCAATTAATTTCATTATTAAAGTAATACGGATTAAAACATAATGGCGCGTCTGTTTTCGTGGCTAAAATTCATTTGGTACGACAACTTCGTATTACCTCTATATAACGATGTAGGTACATCACAATGTACCTACCTACTACATTTACTTAAGACAGTTAAATGATTTGGTATAGCTACTTTTAAATTAAAGGAATTCTTATTTTTGGCTAAACTAATTTGATGCTGAGCAGTTACATAAAACAGATATACAATGTGATATGGGCGGTACTTCTTACCCGTTAAGGCTCAGTTCGGTATCTAAATTTATTGACAAAAAAAGTAATTTGGGGTAAAAACAAATCTCCAAAAAAAAATATAAAAAAAAAGTTTTTTTTAAGTGCATGGTCATTTATTCTGTTCTTTTAGCTATAATACCACAGTATTTCGTTCATTTTCTACAACACATTAAAACCTTTGTTATTGCCGAAAGTGTTAAAAAACCAAAATGGCCACTATTCATAAGGGGTGAGAGTTTGACCCGCCAAATTATAATTTTTGTCGATAAAATAAGATATCGCACTTAGCCTTAAGTACCGCCCATATCACATTGTATATACCGAGTACCAATATGGTAAGTATATTTTATCTATCCAGCGTCTTGAAAACGAGTTTTTTTACTTTGCCTAATAACACAATTTGTACAACATTCCCAGTATTTTAACCAAAGTGATCCGATAGAAAATATATTTTACACGAAACAGAACAAACAGATTCGACTGACATCAAAAAAGTTCGTGTTTAATTTTCGTGGCGATCGATGCAATGGCGATTAGTTGACGGATAGACATAATTGAATAAAATAAAAAAAATCTTAAAAACATCATCACAAAAAAAAATTCTCCTCGCGGGATTCGAACCCGAAAAATTTGTAGTCCGGAGAGCGAAACAAGTGGTGCTGGTGCAAGACCAGACGGTCGTATTTTGTTATTTATTTCCATGTTGAACCTGTAGTTAAAGTTTTTGTATTTAATTAGTAGAATCAACCCCTAAAAGAAAGTTATAATTATAGCCTTACACAGCAGATGCGTGGTGCTCACTGGTTAATGGCTCACCGGTTCTAGAATGGAGTCATTCATGTGAAGGTGCGCTATTACATTTTACTTTTGCTTGAAAAAACATATTTCTTTTAGATTGCTACATTACGTAGGCCTCGGTTCGCTTCACATGCTTTGAAAACGTCAAAGCGGTAAAATAATTTATAAAAGGAATATTATATAAACGTTTGTGAAGGCAACCATTAAACATATAGACCGATGTGACTCAGAGTCAAGTAATTAGATGCCACAAGTAGTAATATATGCCATGAGTAGTGAAATAAAATCAGGGTTTCAAATTTTTATTCTTCGTACTATACACAAGACTGTCACTACTACGAGGTGTTCGCATTTACAAATCACAAGATCGACTGACTGAACAATCTCTAATCAACTATACAAGAAAACCATTACCTATTAAATATTCTAAGTAAATTGAAAATAGCTTCCGGTTTAAATATTTTTAAACATTTCCGTTTCTTAAAGATTCTGATTAATTAGAAATACATTTTCCAGTAAAAATATTTTGATACCTACTTCCGCTAAAAATAATTTAAAATAAATCTTCTCTATTATAATTTGAACTTCCGGAATAATCTTAAATACAAAAATGAAGTTATTTATTTGTTTTTAGTTTAAAAATTATATCATATTTCTAGATTTAGTATTTTTATTAAAATGTTTTAAACAATACATCGCAACACTCAGTAAAAATATATTGGCACATTGACACAACTTCCGCCAATAATAATTCAAAATAATTTCTCTGTAATATTTTAAACTTCCGATCTTATCTTAAATATCAAAATGAATCAAGTAACTTACTTTTAGTTTAAAATTAGTTCATATTCCTAAATTAAGTATTTTTTTTTACGTTTTAAACAATGAATCACAACAGTAGGTACAATTAAAACTTCGCGATTCACAACTTCGGGTTTTGAACAATTATCAAAAGGAGGCGAAACTCTGTATCTTCTTACTTTATTAGGATTACTTCGTTGTCCGTTTGTCTGCTTTTTCGATTTTTTATAATTGCAAGGGTATCTAAGACTATCTAGCCTTCTTGTTGACTAGAATCATAATATCCGGCAAGAACCATGATAGTCCAAGCCTTAAAGCATAATCAATAAAAAAGTCTGAACCTCTTTGTGTCGTCGTGTGGTGCCGGCACGTCAAAAGAATAGCACCAACCCAATACGAGGGCTGATAATGTAAAGTAGTACACATTCCCGTTAAGGCAAAATTTTAAATTGTAAAATTTAAACATATTTAAACATGTGTCGTGTGGTGCCGGCACGTTCAAAGAATAGCACCACCCCTTCTCTTCCTATGGGTGTCGTAAGAGGCGACTACAGGAGTACCACCACAAGAAGATGGGCAGCAGCGTCTCCTCTCTACCATTGGCCAAACTGCGATCGCCAACCCGCCTGCCAAGCGTGGCGATTATGGCAAAATCCTCCTTTTGGAGAGGCCTGTGTCCAGCAGTGGACTGATATAGGCTAGTGATGATGATGATGAACCTTTTTTGTCATTACTTAACAGAAAAAAAAACTGTTACTACTCCAAAAACCAATAAAACTCTTCAAGACTTAACTCCTGTCATGAATGAACTATTTTCTTGCCTAAGAGTTTGTATGGCACCCTCTGTACTCAAATCCGATTCACGCTTAGCCAGTTTTTACATTATCAATTAATAGGGTAAATTCGTTGAGTCAGCGTGTAAGTACACACAGCTTCGAAAGGAGTCTTAGGAATAGTAATAGTGTTGTAGTTCTAAAAAAACCGGCCAAGTGCGAGTCGGACTCGCTCACGAAGGGTTCCGTACCATTATCTATTAAAGCGGCAAAAAAAACACGTTTGTTGCATGGGAGTTTTATTCTGTTTTTTTGTATTTGTTTTTATAGCGGCAACAGAAATACATCTGTGATAATTTCAGCTGTCTAACTATCACGGTTCATGAGATGCAGCCTGGTGACAGACGGACAGACAGACAGACAGTAGATAGATAGACAGACAGCGAAGCCTTAGTAATAGGGCCCCGTTTTACCCTTTGGGTATGGAACCCTAAACACACATGAATATGTCACTAAAATAAGAAATTTAGGGCTGTTTAGCTGGAAAAAGTGTATTTAATTGTATGTGTATTTGTAACCTCCTAATTTGAGTACTAGTTTTCTGAATGTTTTCTCTTAATACAGCAGAAAAAAATAGTTGTCTATAAAGTCGGTTTACGGACGATAATTTTACGTGGTAACGTCAGAATAAAACATTGATGCTACTCGGACGCATTGGCAGATGGAGTGGAAGAGAGATAGATGCATCACAAGCCGAATGCTTAGGCCGATCGTACTTCTCTATCGCTTGTTCCACGCGGAACGTGATACTTTTTCGTGAGTGCAGACGGCGTTCATCGATTTATTTGTAAATCTGTAAGCACAAAGTTTGTTTTTTATGCAATTGCCACTTATAAAAAATAAATAGTTTGTATTTATTTCAAAGATAATACTACCTATGTTATTTCCTGTCTTTTTATTAAAACAGAAGATCGTTTTATTATAGTAGGACTCTTACTTCATACCTAAATATAAAAGATTAATAGCAGTTATTGCAAGTTACTCGGTGTCGCTATCGACAAACACAGAATCAACACGAAACAAAGCTAACAAAACGTAAGAACAGAAACGCAAACAAAACTCGTAGGCCAAGAGATAGAGTGCCTGCGAGAACTGTTATTTTTTATTACATCTACCGAGGCTTCCCAGGCAAGTCAGCAACTACGGAACCCTACACTGCTTATTGTCCAATACGCATGTGTCCGGTTTTTGGGGTTTGGTAATCAACACGCAAGTTAAGCCTTGTCCGTCCATCTGTTTGTCTGTCTGTATATTATTTTATACCTACTACTTTAACATAATGCAATCAATTTAAAAAATATAGTGTGTTATAATTAATTATGATCATAATAAATCTTGATAAGATTTGAAAGTAAATCAAGTTCGCCTTTATCAGGGTTCGGAAAAGATATTGCTAAATTGGCACAAAACGTGTGTGCTGGGAGAGGCCTTTGAAAAATTCCGATGTCTAAGTCAAAGTCATTTATTTTTGCAAATTGGCCATCAATAGCACTTTTACATGTCCCAATTTTTTTTAGCATTTTTTTAGAAACTTGTAATATTATTATAAGGATTTTAATTTCTTACAGTAGGCACAGTGTAACATTACTTAAGGCGGGTACTGTAACCGTTGCATGTACTGTATCAAAAAAACATAGTGTGTACGTGGTTCGCAAACCTGCTGCGAGCGGTACGCGTGCGGCTTGCAGCGAGCCGACGTTTATAACGTACTCATTTCTGGACCCGTAACGTTGCACATAACTGTAACCGTTACTGTTACCAAAACCATAATGTGTACGTGGTTCGCGAGCCTGCGACGAACGCTACACGAGCGGCTCGCGGCGAGCCGACGATGGTCGGTTTTTGCCGCGGATGAAAGGGCGCTCGCAGTGCGGTCTCACCATTCGTTACTCCCCATACACACTAGAACCTCGTTACTGTATCTGTTTGGTTACAGTTACAGCTCGCAAAATGAGTACGCTCGTTGAAAGCGTTCCGGCGACGTCGTGAGCCGTACACACAAAACGCGTACACACTAGAACCTCGTTACTGTATCACATAAGTTACGGTTACAGCTCGTTAATGAGTACCCAGCTTAAACTAGCCTAAAAGACTGTGCTAAAAACGTTCTACCCCTACCTTTAAGACTGTTGTTGTTGTGAAGTGTTAGTCATGTCAAATTGTAATGTCTAAAAATGTAAACTATTAAAAATATTAAATAGACATCTATCAAAATGCTTAAGCCTAATTTTGTGTCTCACAATAAGATTAACTTCTAAATAGACTTTCTCGTAATTTAATAATCGTATTCGTAAGCGCACTCGACCGGTCAAATGTTAATGAGTTTTGAAAACACGTCCTTTATGCCGAGAAAATTCAATAAAGGTGACGCTTTTACATTACGTAGGACAATACGAGGGCTGATAATGTAAAGTAGTACACATTCTCGTTAAGGCAAAATTTTAAAATTTTAAATTTAAACATATTTAAACATGTGTCGTGTGGTGCCGGCACGTTAAAAGAATAGCACCACCCCTTCTCTTCCTATGGGTGTCGTAAGAAGCGACTACAGGAGAACTTACAAAAGGAGACGGGCAGCCGCGTCTCCTCTCCACCATTGGCCAAACTGCGATCGCCAACCCGCCTGCCAAGCGTGGCGATTATGGTAAAATCCTCCTTTTGGAGAGGCCTGTGTCCAGCAGTGGACTGATATAGGCTGGTGATGTGATGTTAAAATGCTATTCGCGAGGCGTGTTTCGGTTACACAAGTACATTTAGTTTTCTTCGAAACGAAAGAAAGATCCATGATTATTATTTAGATAGTTTTAATATATTATTTCAAATCTGTTCTTCTTCCTTTCGTAACAATGGAAACAAAAGGTTTTGGGTGACCGAAACCGCCACGCGAATAGCATTTTGTCTTGCTTAATTTTGTTTGAATTACATATAAAATATGGCCTTAAATAGAATCATGGATTTTTCGAAAATATAATCATGGATTTTACGTAGTATACTACATAAGAATTGATTGTTTTTTAAATATTTTAACATGAAAATGTATTGTATTTGTCAATAAATAACGACACATTAAAACGTTATAGCATAAAAACTGAAATATTTTGTAAGACTGATTTTACTTATTTATACCGCCAGTACTAATTATAAAACTTACAAAAATCACAGAAATTTAAGAGTCACAAGCTTTTTAACTTGCATTTTTATAGCGTATAATAATAATTGTTTAGACCTATTTTCAGCGGCGACGTCCTATGACTGAAATGATGATGATGTTGATAAATAATTTTTAAATAAATATTTGTTTAATTTACTTATTGCGTGCTTAACCGCATGAGATCGCAAAATAATTACATTTCTTAAGCGTTTTTTTATGTAAAGAGTCTTAACAAACCGACGGAAGACAACAACATGATGCTAGAAGGGTTTTCTTTTTACTTTTTGAGCTAACCGAATAAAAAGGGATTAAGCAAAAAACTGATGAGCTGTTGACTGCACAACAAGAATGAAACAAATTAATAAAGTCATAAAATCCTTGCACCACGTCCCTTGGTCTACATGGGCAGCATTGAAGAAGTTAGCGCTATACAGCTGCAGTTCGCAAAACAAACTCTCAAAAACAATAGAACACGATGTTGGCGCTTGCTGTGGCCGTGCTAGCTCTGGCATCGATTGCGATCTCGCAGTTCGATTACTATGGAAACAGTGGTTGGTTATTTTCTTCTTTTTAATTAGAGTATAGCTGTTATTTTTTTAATACTAAAACATGAGTATATTTTATTCCTTTTTTAATGGAAATTAAAAAAGAAATCTTAATATTATAAAGTGTTAGTATCAACGTTTCAGGGGGGTAACCATGAACTCTTAAAACAATCTCAAATCTGTCAATTTCGAGTATTATTTGATCAGTGGTCATTACGTACGAAATTTGAGATTGTTTGAAGAGATCATGGTTACCCCCCCCCCCCCGTGGGGAGCTTAAAACAAATGACAACGATTATTTTTAGCTATAGGTGATCAATGTGATCATGTAGAATATTTTTTACTTTGCTATAAGTATTCAAGTATGTTTATCATTAAGTCAATACATGCTGTGCTTAGTGTGATTGTTTACAAAAACTTATTATTTTACTAAGAATATTAGCTAGAATACCAATTAACGAATTAATAATTATTTATTTGCCATTTACACTATAGATTACAAAAAATAGTTCATTAGTTTGTCGGTAGATTCAATATATCGATAACTCATTATTACCACACAGAATTGTGTAACGTTGGATAAAAATTGACAAATAATTATTTACAGATATGCCTAACTACATTAAGAGAGCGTTAAGGGAAAAACTAAAATATCGGCCTGCAGTCAGAGAGAAGAAAAGAACCTTTAATAACCTCACGCTAAAAGAGGTGTTCGACAAAATCAGGGAAATCACTCGCTCAATCAATCAAAATGCAAAGAAAAACGGATATTTCGTCGACTACACCTTCAGAATGTTCTAGATACTTTATAAAATCTTTTAACTCTAAGTTCTCTTGCCTAGTTTACAATATACGGATAAAGTGCCAAATAGTTTTATTAAAACAGATCAATTATGTGGAGGATACAAGTTCTCGTATACAGGGTGTACAAGAGAATGGGACACTTCTTAAAACCACGTGATCAGCTGGTCATATACAACATCTTTTTCTATGGGAGCAACATCGAACACGATTAATTTTTTTTTTGCTTTTCCATACAAACTTGATCTTATACCTCGATGATAATGTATGAGCATCTGAAAATAAAATCACGATTTGGATGTTGTTCCCATAGGAAAAGTTATTGTAAATGACTAGCTGATCAAATGGTTTTAAGGATTGTCCCATTCTTTTGTACACCCTGTATAATGTGTCATAAATAGCGCTATTCGACGGCCGTGAAACACAAAAATAGTGTTAAAGATAGCTTATTCAGAAAGTTCTGAATAATTATCCGCATAAGTATCCGTACATTGTAAAACAGGCATTAAATCACGCATTCTTTGATTGATATGTATAAAATATAGTCCAGTCTACAAGTTTTATGTGTATTTTAGTGCTTGGCTTTGTTACAAAATAATGCACCTAAATTCCTTTGCTAGTGTTTCTAAAGTAATCGACGTTAATATTAATTTAGTCACCCTTTTGTTGCTACGAGCGTTAAATTTTCGCAACAATAGCATCCGTGCCACAGCTTTTGATCCTAGCAGATCACTTTATATCCGTTGTATTGTGCTTTAAACCTCCTTAAGCATTTATTTATTATGTCGAGTCAGTCTAAGACATAGTATTGTGGAGATGAATTGATGTCAGATGCTACAAAATGTAGTAGACTTAACTTGCTTAGTATATACTTTGAAAAGCGTTCGTAGTATTATGTGTGAAACATCATTTATAAAACTTACGTCATATGATATAAGACATCGTCAATATTATAACATGACTGTGTCTACAGGATGAACAAAAGAATAGGACACTCCTTAAAATCAACGTAAATAGCCTTATACAGTAGCTTTTTCTATGGGAGCAACATCGAAATTGATATATTTTTAGCTGCTCCATAGAAACTTACTCGTGTAACTCGATCAAAATGTATGGAACATCTGAAAAAAAAAACTTTTAAGGAGTGATCTATTGTCTTGTACGCCATGTATTTTAACGAGGATAGAATTAAAACGAAGTCCAAAATTCAATTTAAATCAATTTAAAATGAAACTTGAGTTTGTAATTCAATGGGATACAATGGACTTTTATCCTAATAAGTGTCTCATTGGTTTTGGTCCTGTCTGTAGTATTTATTCAGTGGTTCTGTCACTGCCGCCCATGATCAGACACACTGGTGTCATCTGTGATTAGCTGTGTCTGTACTTCCTCATTAAGTTACCTATTTTAAACGTCTTCCATAAACTTAACTCACAAAATGCCTTACAAAATACCTATTAATTTTACCAACATTTTGTTAAATCATTTTATAATTTGCGAGTCTTAAATTCACGTATAAACCACTTAGTCATAATTGAAGCGAAAACGAAACCTTTTAGTTTATTTTTCAAAGGATGCAAAGCCCCACTCAGCTCTCGGCGTATGAATACAACTCCAGATAGACAACATTTGTAAAAATAAAACGAAATTCTAACAAAAGTTCAGCTAACAAACATTGTATGCGCAAGTTGGCTACAAAATTACCCATCCGACGATATTGTTTTATCTCATTCGAGTACAAAATAAACATGATTTAAGTTCCATAAAATAATGCGACCCGTACCACGAACACGAGGTTGGTTCGAGAAACTATATTGTGTTTGCTGGATATTTACAGTCTTTATCCTTCTGCCACGTACCGGCAAGCGCAGCGTAGGACGCCCACCCACAAGGTGGGCAGACGACCTGGTAAAGGTTGCATGCGACGCTGGATGCAGGCCGCTTCCAATCGGCCGATTTGGAAGTCACTGGGTGAGGCCTATGTTAAGCAGTGGACGTCCTGTGGCTGATCATAATGATGATGATCCTTCTGCTGTTGCCGACATACATAGTAGACGTGTTTCTTAGAGCGCGACTTGGCAACATTACAAAGCATGAAATACAATTGCCCGAACGCGAAAAATAAATAAAAAATCTTCTGATTCTATGCAAAAACCTAAACTGAAACCAGTTATAAAATAGAAACAAAGACAGAAAACTCAGATAAGTGACACAAAACTGTTATTAAATCTTATCAAGAAGTAAATGAGTCCTTTTATTTGGTAAAGCATAAATACGCAAAGCTGTGTATAATTTGTATAATGCGTTAGTTAAATGTTTTCTGTAAGTATTGAGTAACTTGTTTTTTTCGAAGCTGATCACGCGTTTTGAAAGAATGTCCTAAGCGTATTCTTTTGTTCACTTTTTATTACATTTTTCAAGTTGATAAGTCTCAAGCTGTTTTATGTTTGGATACTTCCAACAGTCTTTCTCACAAATAAAAATCATTCCAAAATCCAATGGTATAGGGCAGTCCTGGCAGGTTATGTTATTTCGAAATTCATAAGTCAACAGTCTGTGTGTAGGCCAGGACCCAGTTAAACAATAATTTTGTTATTAAATTTCAAGTTTCGGGTCAAGTGGTAGGTACTCAGCAAATGCGAGTTTAGTGTTGCACCTTCGAGTTCGAAACTTGCGATGTAGAGACAGTTTCGGAAACTGATATTACTTTGCTATTACAGTAATTGTGTTGCTACGAGTATAAACACAAAATATAACACCGGGTAGTGGCCCAGTTAGTGAGTTCAAGTTTCACCAAGTATCTCAAGATTTTTCTGAATTTCAATCGTTGCTTTTGGAGTCACAAAATTGCATTTTATTGGAGATATATTTGATACAAATAAGCGACTATTTCATCTATCTTTCTATTCAGCCTATTGTAGTCCACTGCTGGACGTGAGCCTTCCCTAAAGAGCGCCAAAGAGCACGATCTCCTGCTTTTTTCATCTAGCCACTGCCAGCCATCTTCCTAAGGTCGTCGGTCTATCGGGCTTTGGGGGCGTTTTACTACACTACGTTTGTCAAGGCGTTTGTCAAGGCGGTTCTGCGACAGATGTTGCCAGTGCTACTTAAGCTTGCTACATTTTCACCACTTCAGACTGGCCGCTTTATGATTGACATGCTGTGTTCAGGGGGGTAACCATAAACTCTTAAAACAATCTCAAATTTGAGATTGTTTTAAGAGTTCATGGTTACCTCGCTGAACTTTTGACTGTATATTGTGTCAGAATACATATCATGAATCGTTCGAAAATAATATCTGTTTGAAAATAAATCGCTGGTAAACGTGACGTGTCAGTTGTATCTGATAAGTTGGAACTTTTTGCTAACAATTTCAATACATATCGGATGCTGATTGCAAGTGATTAAAATCTGTATAAAATGTTTGTTTCAAATTTTTCATTTCGAAAGTTATGTTACTGTTAATCCCAGAGAGTGGGTTTATTTTAATAATATCATTGAGGTGTACTTTCATTGAGGAATTAACTAGCTTGTGTACGAGCGATTTTTTATTTTTTCACGATTACGTGTTGATGTGTAGGTTCGTCTTTATACTATATAATAATCATTATGATCATCATTTTTGTCAAAGGAACATGCACTGCTGAACATAGTGGTCTTCCCCAATGATTTGCAGAATGCCCGGTTGGAAGCGGTCTGCATCCAGTGGCTTCCTGCAACCTTCTGTTCCAGGACCAGGTCGTCTGTTCACATTGTGGGTAAGCGTCCTACGCTACACTTGCCAGTACGTTGACTCCATTTTAGAACATTTCTTCCTCATCTTCCATCTTTAACATGCTATGCAGGTACCACGCTCGCTATTATTTTAATAGGACTAAACTTCAAAATGGCCCTTAGCGCCTTTAATTTTGAATTTTGCGCCAAGGGTTCGTGAAATATAAATATATATAGTTGATTTAAGTCGTCTGCCATAACTTTTGAATGGCTGCCTCAAACTACTCCAGTAGATAGCAATAAAATTTATGAATCCACAAAAATAAAATCCTACCTACTGTAAGTCGTTAAAAATCGTAGTAGTACCCTTACATGCGGTCTGTATTTTATATCGTCTAAGCTATCCTAGTTTTATTGGTCTTGATTCACCAAAAGCCGGCTCCCACAACTACTCGATTCGATCTCAGTCGATGTATTTTCAATTGATCCTTTCAGTCCGTTCCTACCTACAGAATTCCCTGTTTCAAATTGTAGCTTGTATCGGAATAACCCATTTGAAAGGGATGAAGTGGGATTTAAATTCGTACCGAAGTTACCACTGGGCTTAAAATTAAAATTATATGATGCAAAAAGTTATGATGAAGCATGATCATGATTTGCATAACATTTAATTAAACTTTTTAACTCATTTGAGCTAATATTGTTATAAAATTTTATTTTTTTTTGCTTTTTTTGTCACTGAAGCACCACGAGATAACTAAGTACTTTTAAACCAGACAAAATCATGTGAGTATGTATATGCCGTAAGGCAGATGCCTTAGTCAACAAAAAAGTTACAGTCAAAAGAAATTGCTGGTAACACTTAAAAAAAAACAAATTCAAATCCTTTTAAACCGACTTCAAAAAGGAGGAGGTAGAGCTATGTTCGACGGTATAATGTTATTAGGGTTCCGTAGCCAAATGGCAAAAAACGGAACCCATAAGGATTCGTCATGTCTGTCTATCTGTCCATCCGTATGTCACAGCCACTTTTTTCCGAAATTATAAGAACTATACTGTTGAAACTTAGTAAGTAGATGTATTCGGTTTACAGAATAAATCTACTTACTTAGCATTAAGATTTTCAGACAAAAATAGAAAAAAAAACAATAATTTTGGAGGTTACTTAACCATTACCCATACTTAGAACTGAAACTCAATTTCTTTTTTCATCAAACCCATACGTGTGGGGTATCTATGGATAGGTCTTCAAAAATGATATTGAGGTTTCTAATATCTGTTTTTTTTCTAAACTGAACAGTTTGCGCGAGAGACACTTCCAAAGTGGCAAAATGTGTGTGTGTCCCCCCCCCCCCCTGTAACTTCTGAAATAAGAGAATGATAAAACTAAAATAAATATGATGTACATTGCCATGCAAACTTCCACCGAAAATTGGTTTGAACGAGATCTAGTAAGTAGTTTTTTCAATACGTCATAAATCTTAAACCGCAATTAGATAATGGTAAGGAACACTTCGTGTGCGAGTACGACTCGCACTTGGCCGGTTTTTTTATACCTCCGCCAGTTGTGATCGGAATTAAAAAAACTATTTTATTCGCAAACGCAAACTTTTTAGTTAATCCCACTATCACCAATTCAGAATCTGATGTTGGTCCCAACATGTGATCCTGGGAAATCGAGGGCAAAACTCAAATTTTATAGGCACTAATAATGTTTCTCATTATTTTCTAAAGCAGTGCTGATATTTGGATCTGGTATCATCATCTCATGTTGCTGAGCTAAAAAAAAAAGTCACAGAACTCTTTAAAAGTTAAGAGTTAGAAGATAATACTGCGGCTTGTTGACAGAACGTATTTTGTAGTAGATATATTGGGCAAACGTGGCGAAGTACCAGACATCTATTTTGTTACTTGGGGCGTAAACCAGCACTCCCAGATACGAAAAAAAATAGAAAAAATCGTTTCTCAAATTGACTTAAGTATTGAACGCAAGAGCTTAATGACATGATTACGACATACACCAGAATCAAGTAGAATTAATTTCAACTAGACCCAGCTTCTTTTAATTATTTTACTTTTTATATGACTTTTATAATAATAGATTCTCAATTAAATTTATAACGCATTGTTAAGGACTTAAAACAAAAAATAAATAAATAAATTGTTTCCACAATCACACCAATTATCTAGCCCCAAACTAAACAAAGCTTGTGCTATGGCGACTAGATAACTAAAATAAAATGCAGTTATGTAAAAACTTAAACTTTTTACAAAACTTTTTTATATAAGTTTTGATAATTATGTTCAATACATGTAATAAGACTTAAAACCTACTTTTCTAATGAATACTAGTAAACTCTTCTTTACTCATGTGCCAGTAATGAAGACTGCAATGGGTATTAAGACCGTCAGTTCGATTATAAAAAAAATAATGAACTCAATTTTTTTCTTTTGTCCATCAACATCAAAAGATTACAAAGATCAAAGAAGCGCGTCAAAGTTCGGGAGAGGGGTCTCGTGACGTCAATTCTAACATGGGACATTTCAAATTTTATCGTGTCACGTGACGTCCTCGGTAGCTTAGTTGGTAAGAGATACGCTGGCTTCGACAGCGAGAAGAAACACTTGAAAAATTTCATCGTGTCACGTGACGTCCTCTGTAGCTTAGTTGGTAAAGCACTCGCCCGGCATGCGATGGGACGTGGGTTTGAGTCCGACCTGAGGTCGATGATTTTTTTGTGTGTTATTTATCTTTAATCAAAACCTTGCATGGAATTGCTAAAAACAAAAATTTACAATTTCAAATCAATATATAATCTCTGTAATATAAATAAGATTTTATGAAATAAGAATAAATTCGTAATACCTGATAGACGAAGAAAACAATTAGTCTTCAACTCTATTCAGAACCTTCTTCTTTACGACCTAGGTCAATCGGTTCAGGGTGGAAACCACGAACTCTTAAAACAATCTCAAATCTGTCAAACATTATCAAATCTATCAAATTTTGTATGTAATGACGTACCAAAATTGACAGATATGACAGCTTTGAGATTGTTTTAAGAGTTCATGGTTACCCCGCTGGTATTTAGATAATGAGCGATTTCCTTAATAAATCTTATTTATAAGATACAATTTTTCAATTAACTAACCTAAAACTTTCTGGATCAGAATTCAGAACTACAAATGTTACCCTAACTGCAGCCCAACCTTAATTCGGGGATTAAATACGAGGAAAATCGTTTCAATATTTCTTTACAAACAAACTAGTTACACCCCAGTGGGCAGCACAAAGCGCTTTTGTTTTTCATACCAAAATATCCAAAACAATAAACGAAACGGAATAAAGAAAATGTTCTACAACTACCCGCTGGCTGTTTGTTTTTGACACAATGGGGAATGGGAGGTGTGTGCGGATCGTAAAGTTGTCACGGCCAGTATACTGGTATATATTGTATGGGTTCGCCGCATTCCGTAAGGACACCATACAGATTTATTAGGGAACTTTTTAGCTTAGGTATTACTATCCTTTTTTTTTACTAAATTTTATTTTTGCAATTACACGCAGAAGCTAGCTACAGGTATACCTACTTAAAAAAAATTGTTCGGTTTTTAGCTTATCTCAGGGCAATTGACACCGTAAGACCAGTGAGAGCTATATAGATAGGTAACTAAGATATGCGTGGGTTCGATTTTTAAGGGAATTAGTTCTTTTTTTTATTTTTTTTGTTTTGTTGTTTTTTATATGGTTTTCTTCTTGTAACAATCAAATTAACAGAGATAATGATTCCTTGATAACCTAGGGACCTCCGTAGCTTATATGAGCTCCATAGATGTAGAAAATAAACTACCACCGACTCTTCTACAATTAGGTTAGTGAAATTAAAACTCACGTGAAAAAATTGTTATAAAAGTGATATTTTTAGTAATACGATTATTTGAGCTTCCTAATTAAATGCATTTAATTTTCCTTTATAAGCTTGGCAAACCGACCGAGTTTTTTTGAGCCATCTTTTCTCATCACCAGCCGATATTTAATTCCAAAGAGGTGGTAAGACAAAAGTTACATGAAGTGGCCCAAAAGAGAGCCATTTATAAGTACCTATACCTAATGAATAAATTACTATTTTGACTCCAATTCACAGTTTCCTTAGCACTTTTTTTTTTGCATTCAAAATCAATAAATAGTTAAGTTTGGTAAACAGTAGCGTCACAGTTTACTATTGCTAAAAAATACATGGAAGAGGTGCGGTGTAACAGCTTATGAGGCCTATTACATTTTTTTAAAATTTTTCGGTTTTTTGATATCTGGTCATTTAAAAGAAAAATCGAAAATCGGAGGCCGCTACGAACTAAAAAATAACGAAAGTCAAACATTAATAAGTCATAACTGCAAAATCTGTATAAATTTATAGGAACGTTTAAAATATAGGGACATTACTTTTTTGCTTTGTCCCAATAGGTTATGATAATTTAATAAAAAATACTTATTGAACTTGTAGGTTTACCTTTTTTATAGTACGGACCGGCCTCCGATTTTAGATTTATCTTTTAAATGACAAGTAATCACCAAACAACCGCAAAACTGTCAAAATTTTGTAATAGGCCCTAAAAGAACGTCAATTGAAGAACTTCTTCTTCTTCTTAATTGACGACCTCCGTAGCCGAAAGGCGAGCACGCCGGACTTTAAATGGCGCCGCCATCTCTGAGGTTCCGGGTTCGATCCCCGGTCGGGTCAATGTAGAAAACGAACTTTTCTATATTGGCCCGGGTCGGGTGTTGTGGTACCGTCGTTGTTTCTGATTTCTATAACACAAGTGCTTTAGCAACTTACCTTAGGATCAGAGCAATGTATGTGATGTTGTCCAATATTTATATTCTTTATCACGACCTCTGAATAAATATTGCCTCTTTAAACAGAGGAGGAAAGTCGACGTGACTTCGAGTTGAAACAAAGAAAGTCAAAGGCTATTTTGCGTAACTCCAAGAGCGAACTGCCAACAGTCGGCAATGGAAGTTCTTAAGTAAATAATAAAGTAACCATCGTCACGAAGTTTAATATAAAACGCTGTATGCAAGCCTTCAGTGTCATAAATGAAGTTAAATAGAAATAGCAATAGTTTCATCTGGCTAAAGAAAAATTGCACAAGTTTTGATAAAATTTAAAAAGTGTTACAAGATGAAAGTTTTTCTGAGTGGGTCATGAGTTTGACGTAACTGTATGCAGGGTAATTTTTCTTGCAAAATGCTTTGGTAGCTCTTTCTAAGATAATTTTAGGGTTCCGGGATAAAATTTTGGTTAAATTCATGACGAGGAATGGGTAGAAATATCAAGTTTAAATTAATGAGAAAAATGGTCATGTGCGTGCCGGGCTACACACGGGCACAGTACTCCACATAACAGGTAAGAAACCTGTCCGTTGTCTATACACGTTATATTTTGGAGGACGTGTTTTTAGGGTTCCGTACCGAAAGGGTAAAACGGGACCCTATTACTGAGGCTCCGCTGTCCGCCTGTCTGTCCGTCCGTCCGTGAGTCACCAGGCTGTATCTCCTGAACCGTGATAGTTAGAGAGTTGAAATTTTCACAGATGATGTATTTCTGTTGGCGCTATAACAACAAATACTAAAAGACAGAATACAATAATTATTTAACGGGGCTCACATACAACAAACGTGATTTTTTGCCGTTTTTAAATGGTACGGAACCCTTCGTGCGCGAGTCCGATTCGCACTTGGCCGGTTTTTTATAAATATCGACCACCATTAAAACCCGTCATTAAACCCAGCCATTGGCGGTTGTATACTCCCGGGTAGCACAAAACTCTATTTAAACCCGCAACGAATGCAAATACCCACAACGAGAACAAGTAAAATATACTCGTAAATTAAAACAGTACAACAGATGTGCAAACTACTCGTAGTAAATTATACCACTTATCGGGATCTCGCGACGTACCCACAAACTAGAGACGCAACAGCAGCGAAGTGGCTCCTTGGGATATTTTAGGACGTCTCGCGACACAGTGGGTTGAGTTGAATCGTAAATATGGACAAAATAATTCTGTTTAAATTTAATTAAAACTGAATTATAATAAAAGCAAATCATTTATTAATTTATTGAATAAGATAATTATATCGTAACGTTATGCAAACATTTTGTTTTACGATCAAATACATTGAAATAAGTAGAAAAGTTTTTTTTTTTTTGAGATACCTCTGCAAGACAAAATAACGTTTTAATATTGTATTAAATCAAATGCGAATTGATTATATCGAATAAAAATATATATAAAAAGTAAAACCTTTAAAACAATTTTTGCTCTGATTATTAATGTGCTATTAACTACTAGACTCAATCAGTATTGAATATCAATAGTCAATAATCAGGAAATTGTATTTGTTAGTAGTTATTACTTTTAAGATTTTAGTCCAAAATGCACAGGCCTTTTAAGCACTGTGCTCTTGTAAGATTGATTGACGCGCTAAGTATTCCCGCGACACCTATTATAGTACTCTAGTCAGGGATAGGAATATCCCAATTCAAACTTACTCGTACATTTATGTTGTAATGTCAATAAATCTATTTCAAAATTTGTGTTTTATCACTTAAATATAATTATAATCAGTTATTTTCTGGATTTTTGTGATTTGTAGTCAAACAATTACTTTCATCAAATATTTTCATCTTTAAATGTTAACAATACTCAACTCATTTCTAAATGAATTTTGGAATATTTCTCTTATATCAAATTAACGACAATTATTAGTAAAAGTGAATCGTCTATGCAAGATAATTTTAATAATAAGTTATTCCCATAGGAAGGACCATGTCTAACTGCTTACTCAGTGGATAAAAGGTGTAATTTATTATTTAACTAATAGAATACAATCATTTATTGGGTCCTCTTTGCTTTAATATACAGTAAAAAGTAGGATAGTAAAAATATTTTTATAATGCAAAATAATTAACTGTTTTGGAACTCATTTAAAATCATGTTCAGACTTCCACGGCTTTTGCACTGGAGATTTGATTGGCATTAATTGGTTTTCAAACGATGAACAGTTCTACTCTAGAAAAATCAATACATTTTTACGTCTAACCTAAGGGTAAAATTCTGTAAAGTGGTTCTATAAAGATATTAACTGAGAGCAATCCTGATTGTATGACGTGTAATGGATTGCTCGTATTAAGGGTGACCAGATTTTTAAATTAAAATGCTTAACTTACCTGAAATTATTTTGAGTAAATTTTTAGCATTTATCAGTTTATACAATAGCAAATTTAAAAACAGAAATGTTAGGAGCAGTCGGGGCTTAGCAATAAGAGCCTAGCATTTAATTAATAAAGTAACTCTTAACTAGAATGTAAGTATATCAAAATTGAAATTTCTTAAGTAGATGTACACTGAAATATGAGATACAATTATTGTTAGTAGACATTTTTGTAAGGCAGTGTCATGCGACTGCTTAGCAGTTAGTACATCATAGAAAATTACTAGTAAAGATAGCCGCAGTACATTCTAAATTGCGGAATATTTAAAAAAACAAAACAGACAAAGAAATGGACAAAAAAAGACTTCACCAGTAGGAAAATTCAGCAAAGAGAGTTAAAACTTTCTGCTATTTTTTGGTGTAGAATTTGTTAAAAAAAACATTTTTTTTTGTCTATATTTGTCCCACAGCTTGGGTAACCTACTCATAGACCCGGTGTATCGCGCTCGCTAAACGCCGTACGTACTGTGCGCGCCACGGAAGATGGATCGTGATGAATGATTGCGCTTGAGCACCAATTACTTTGAATTTCTTGAAAGTTTCAACGACGAAAGTAATTTTTCTAATATTATGGATGAGCATTTTCTTGACTCTAAAATATTTAAGCTTTTGCAGTCCTTGTAATTAGATTAATGTGTTTATAAAAAAATACGATTAGGGTTTTGGGTTAAGACGTTACACAATTAGTGCCTAGACAGTGGAATTATTCGTAGTTTTTTTTTGGCAAAACGTCAATTTTGTCTTCCAGATTTTGTACTGACATTACCACTTGACTGCCCAATTCATTGTTTGTTGTGCTGGCATGGGCATACAAGAAAAACAATAAAACGATATATTCGAATGTCTATGTGACCACCTAAATATCCCAAATACTCGTACAATGGGTCTACGGCAGGATGCGAAATATAGAGCAGGAGTAAATCACAGCGTGCAAAGGCCAAACAGAATGGTCACAGCAATAAACAGGCATCTTAATTTATTAGTACGCAAAAGACAATATTTCGTCCATACACAAACACGAATCAGAGTGGGGTCGGTTAGGCCCGTGCAAAATGTACCCACGATCAGTCAACGTCAACCCTCTTATTTATCACTTGATATTTACCAAAATATTTTGCGTCCGAAAATCTTGGGGCATGTATCACTGTGCACTATCTCGGAGAATGAGGATATTGTTGAATTTATTTTGATTTTTGATAATTTTGTTTGTGAGTTTATTTGTGTAAGGAAATGACGAAAATATAACTTACCTGTAAGTAAGTGGACACTGTTATTAAAATACTAATTTTAAAATGATGGATGAAAAAAGCGAGCCAGTGGACTGCCAGGGACAGCCTGAGAGATGAGATTAAAAATGAAACATTTTTTGAGTATGGATACATGGAGGCTTGTTACTCTTTGACGCAAAAACTGCTGAACAGATATAAATGAAATTTTGTCTACATATAGAATTAGCATTATATACTTTTTATCCCGGTCAAATATTCCTGTGGGACGTATTGACTAAACTGAAGACGACGCACGCGAGTGAAGCCGCGGCAAAAGCTAGTTAAAAATATTTTAAAGATAACAACACAGTATTTAGTGTGAAACTAGTAATTATTATTAAAGTCATCAAAACCTCCACATATAAACTTAGCAGAAATAAATTCTTAGGTTACTATTCTTTAAGACTTAAATTTTTCGTTCTCATAGCACAATATTTCCAGCTCAGGTCTCGAAAATTTCTCATTTTCAGGGAAAGGAAAGGTTCAGGATTATAAATGGTATGCCAAGAACATAGGGACTAAATAACAGTGTTACTCGGGAGACGAAATGGAAGTGGAAGTAATTATACTTTATGTTTCATGTAATATTCTAATATGTTTAGTAGGTATTATTGCGAAACTTGTTTATTAATTTTAAGAAGGTAAGCATCTGAATAAAATATAAATTATAAACAAAAACCGAGATATTCATAAGTTTTAGGATCGAAAAAATACCATTTTCCTTTCAAAAAATTCTTTTTCCGAAAAAAAATTTTTTTTTCTAAAAAGTTACCTCTATTAAAAAAACGTTACTATTATTTTCATTTACGCCCAATGAATATCACAGAACCATCATAAAATAGAACAAAGTGTAGTTGAAATTGATTTATGTTATTCATTTCAACATGAAAAGATTCTCATTTTATTAATTAGTTTCCAAAATCGTGCCTAAGTATGTAACGAGTGTCCAGTTAAGAGGTTTACAATCTTTTTAGCGATTCTTGCTTGAAAAATGTGTTATGCAATTTTCTGTTGTGGTACCAATTTTTGGTAGGAACCACTTACGTTCTCCTCAAACAATTTATATTGTCCCGGGTCTGTATGTTGTGGCACCGTCGTAGTTTAAGACTTATGTAACTCAAGTCCGAAGCTACATATCTGAGGATCAGAAGACTTTACCTATGTGATGTTATTAAATTAAAAAAAAGATAAACCAGTTCTTTATCATAACAGACTAAGGGACTGAAAATTAAAAAAAAAAAACTTAAACTATCTCGTATTAAGTTCAGATAAGTTAGAAACTTAAATCTCGGGACCATCGACGCCACTGAATTTTCAATCATTGGGATAACGCCGCAAAAATTTAATCAAAAAAACTCACATTAAATAGAGTAGGAGGTTTTATTCCACCGTTATTAAAGTACAAAAAACTTTCTGCTCAAAAAACATGGTGCTCAGTATAAAAACCTATTAAAATATTCTTTAGCTAAGCTGTTTTACTTAACTGTTCTTCATTTTACTTAGAAACTCGATGAAGCCATTTTAACACCCCCACACTTGGCCCTATCTAGTTTCCACCTAGTATTAAACGCGGGCATTATCCCGGGAATATTCATGAGTGCAAGCGACCGCAGCACGGCCGGACACACCGACTGCGTTCCTTATATTAGTCTTGAACGAATGCTAATGTCCCCGGTATTGAATATGTACGGGCCTTAATTGATTAAAGGCAAGGTTTTGGGTTAAAGTGAGTTTGCTATGGAGGGTCGAGCAGGCGTAACGCATTCTAAATGGCTGCTTTGAATAGAATAAGCGCAGGTTTTGTTACACCAATGTCCGGTCGCGCACGCTAGATCGGTCTACTAGCAGGCCGTGTTATGGCGAGGGTCAGTTCCTCCCGTTTTCTCTTATCTGCCTAGTTAATCAGTAATTATCATTAGAAAACAACATAGCCCTGTTTAAAAAAAAGTTTGAATCTTCGTTTGAATGAATCGGAAAATCAGTAATTGATCAATATTAGAAAAAGTAAACTCAAAACGCAAACTAAACATTCGTTTTAAAATATTTAATTTCATAACTAGCATACATAATCTCAGAATCGCAAACCTTAAGTGGCAGTAGACGGGGCACATTGCTCGCAGGACTGATGGCCGTTTGAGCAGGAAGGTCCTAGAATGGCGGCCACGGGCTGGAAAGCGTAGTGTTAGTAGGCCCCCCACAAGGTGGACCGACGATCTGATGAAGGTCGCGGTAAGCCGCTGGATGCGGGTGGCACAGGACCGATCTTCGTGGAAATCCTTGGGGGAGGCCTATGTCCAGCAGTGGACGTCTTTCGGCTGTTGGATGGATAGATGGATGCTTAATCCTAATCATTGAAATAATTGGAAACATTTACATCTTATTTATTCCAATAAATAGTGTCTTTACAAGAAACAAATGCAGTCCCATCAGGGTTATTGAATGATAATGTCACACCAAAGGCTTTTGGGACTATCGATTTCTCATCTGAATAGAAAATCACTACAAGCATGTCCACCGACCCTTCAGTATCACTGGTCCACTTTTTAATTGCTTGTTCTACTAAAGACCAAACTTCTGTAAAACGAGATGACTGGAGAGCAAAATTATAACTCTCACTTGAACCACCAATTTCATAGCCAATGATTCGCCAATTGTTATACTCCTTATCTTCGTCACTAAATTTTGATCTAACATCTATTAGATTTTCAAATTTTCTTATTGTTTTACTAGTAACTTTTGCTCGTATTACAGCTGGCACTAGCACACTGCTTCCATTTCCTACAATAACATTAACCATCGTATAACTTTTCCCTGGATCTGAATCCACATTCTTAAGAATTAAAGTTCCTGAATCTGGTGTTGATTTGATAGCATTTTCAACGTCATTTGCTAGTTCATCAATGTATTTATCAGCGGCATATTCTGTGTCAAAACGACTTATGTTCACTCTATCTTTGATTAGGTTAGTTACAAAAGCCTCACAATTTCTTTTGTTTGATATTCCAATGTTGAAATCTGGTGGTAAAGTAGGTACTCGCGATATGGCTTGTTTAGCACAGTAAGCCCAGAGTTTTCGTTTATAGTAGCATGTGTAACCAAACTTAGAATCATATTCGCAGCTACTCTCGCAAATTCTGTTTCGTGTTGTGTACGTATCGACAATGCTTCTTCCTGAAGGAGTTGCTGCCCCTCTAACTTGTGAGCTGCAGTAATCCCAATCGTTCTGAGCCGATGTCACGCACCAATCATAAATGTGACCAAATCTGCCACAATTTGACCAGCATTGCGAGCTATTCTTGTCACGTGATTGTGAGGTGAAGAATATAGGAGCTGCTTTGTTTTCTTCGTTGCATGTTTTCTTTCTCCAATGCCAGTTGACCACACATTCTTTCGTTAATGGTGAACATCCTCCTAAGCATGGTTCTCCCTCCGTGGTAGTTGCAAGTTTTGTGTACTTGTAAAGTTCATCGCGAGTTATGAAGGTGCCACATACGGAGTTTAAGACTAAATAAACGTTGAATAAAATTATAATACTTTTAACCATCGTGTGATGTCTGGTATAATTGATGGTCCATTGAACACTAAAATAGGAATAACAGAGATAAGAAAACATTTATCTGACGATGAGTAAAGTCCCCAGAATATACGGATGTTAATTGTATTGGATTGAGATAAGTATAAACACGCTCTTTTTTGTCTAATTTAAAACCCAATTATAAAATTAGTTCCTGATTTCTATCAAGTTTTGTTTATATTTAATATATTTTTACTCGATCAAGGTTTTTTTGCCTCCTGTATATCACATGGAAGAATAATTATAATCGAGTTCATTAACAATAAGATGATTGTGTATCTAATATCAAATTTTTATAAATTTGTGTGCAGCCTATACATTTATTGATTTACTTATCTTTCTTAAAATATAAACACTTACTATTTTGGTTTATTGGGTGATAGTTGACGATTCCGGTTAAACACATTTTATTTCAGAGATAAAATATTTTTACTGTTTTTCGTGTTTATTTTACTTGAATAAGTGACTGCCTAATTATCTTTCTTTATAGGTAATTGCAACTTATCCATATTCCGGCTTCATAATTGACTTACTGGCTATTGAAAGTCATGATTGAGAAATCATAACCCGAAGAAGCGAACCCGGGACTATTTTATTTCAAGGTGTGCTTTCATAAATTTTGACACTGCGACAATCGAGTTAGTTATCTTCACCAAAACGTAATTTTTCTGACCCGTCTAAATTTTGTTCCCGTATGGTTTCATTACTGGTTATCAAGAGGCCTACACAAATAAGTTATCGGCAACAAAGTTAGATATGACAATGATCATCATATCATCATATTATTGTTTATTCTCACAAATCATAATATTCAATATTGCTTTAAATTAAATATGCCAAAAGTGGATTAACATTTTGGATAGACCGTCGAAAATTAGATTAACTACTTTCAACTTATTTGAGAAAAAAACCAAAAGAGTAAACAAATTGGAATTATGGCAAAATATATATCTATAAAGAAACTGCCATGCGTTAGCTTTTTTTCCAATACTTAGGCAGTTTAAAAAGGAAATTTCGAAAAACCTGGAGTAACAGTAAAAAAAAAATGGCAATTTTGTATGGGAATGAGCTTTTTAGGTGATACAAAGCTCAATGGGTCATCTAGTAAATAAATAATCGCGGGAAATCGCTAGGAGAGTTCAGCTTGACCGGGCAGCGTTTGGGAAGCTGCGTCACATCTTCTCGTCGCCAGTGCCATATTGCCTGAAGAGCAAGGTATTTGATCAGTGCGTCCTACCGGTGCCGGAGCCGAAACGTGGAACATGACAGTAAAACTAGCCCACCGACCCTATGTCACTCAGCGAGCTATGAAAAGGTCGATGCTTGGGATTTCGTTTAGAGATAAAATCCAAAACGAGATCATCAGGCAGAGGATGATGATAATGATGATACACCAATTATGGAAGTAGCACTAATGTGTTACAAGATAGTGAATTTTGACAAAACCATTTCCCAGCACACCCACCGGAGACAATTTGAAAATGACGTTTTTCTAAATTAACACGAGCCGACACTTGAACCGAGTGAACAATGTAAGTCACTTAGCTAATAAGATGAACAAATAATTTAATTGCCTTATCGAGTAAGTAATAAACATGTGCTATCAAAGTGCAAAAATAAGGGTCAACGGCGTCAAAGAAACAAGTAAAACTGGGTCAATGTAAACGAGTACTTAAGTTCATCAGCTAATAATAACTATTGTCTTTGTTATTAAAAAATACCCAGAAAAGACTTATGATGCATACATATACATATTTTATTAGTTCTAGTCCAAGAGTCTTTTACCTAAGTTCTTTACAAGAAATAATTTTGGAAATAGTAACTTAGAATTTCCAGACATTTAGATACAGGGTAGGATCAGATGCTAAATGTGACTCTGAAATAAATGCCATAGTTTCTAAGAAGAATTCGAATTTGATTGCCGAAACCTCGTTAATTATTCGGTATTCCGGTAAAATTGTGTGTAGGTGCTCAAAAGCGATTAATAATTACCTTTGTCTACCTTAAAACAAACATAGGTCTATATAGCAAAAATATGTAATAATATGCTCTTAAGTACCTGCACATAGGTAGTTCCTAAAAGCACTGACTAAACTCTCCCTAACCCGAGCCGCGGCTGAGTAAATAAAGGGATTTTCCCACCGTTCTAATGGTGGCCGACGTTTGAGACGGCAACGCAAACAGACGATTATAGGGGTTGACCTTGGTGTCGATTACCTAAATGTACGATGTTGTTTGCTTTCTTTTGTTTTAGGTTTCTCTTTGCTATCCAATGAACGCACTCAACCATGTATATTTTTGCTAGCAACTCCACTCGCGTAAGTTTCGTCAAGTTTAGGAGATACTTTTTAAGGCCTGTTTCACGATGCGCGGATAAGTTCTGTATACCTAGGCTGTGTGCTACTTATCTTTAGGATAAGCACTCTTTTTACAATTATTACGCCTTCAAACAGCGCTATATGACACATTAATTCAAGCATTTTTATCCTCTACATATTTTTATCTGTTATATAGCCATTTGGCACTTTATCCCTACCTTGTGAAACAGGCTCTTAGTGTGTGATTGATATCTTTATCATAAACTTTCATGGTCACTAACATTAGAATAGTTTGTTACGGGATTGCTACCATGTACCATGTACCGAAATAACGGAGTTACTCCGTGATCATGGCGCTTGCAACAGTGCCGAAATATCGGGAACTCAAAAATAAGGTACATGGTAGCAATCCCGTAACAAACTATTCAGGGAACTATAATTGTCAAAATGATTCAGTTTGGGATACATTGTTCAAAAGATACCTCTAACAAGCATATTACTATGTAATGGTAGAGAAGATCATACTAAGGTTTACTTATGACATACCTAAAGGTTATAGGGTGAACTTAGAATGTTTGAAATACGACGATTGGACTTACCGCTTAATTTCAGAAACGTAATATAGTGGTGCAACAATAAGGAGGCTTCTCTCAGCAGTAGTGGTTAGACATTCTCTGATAAGATACTTAGATAATATTTCAATAAGAAATGGATCGAAGCCTAACAACGTTGTTATTTGTGACTAGGTACCATAGGTATATACATTGTAAAGGCTGTTTCTGGTAATGCATAATATATAATTTTCCTACAAAAAATTCCAAAAACTACAGCATGTATAAGCCATTCAATTCCATTCTATCCCCACCAAATTAATAGCAAGGTAAAATTCCTATCGTACACGAATCAAAGCATAATTTTCGTCGTCAAATACTATTTTCAGAATGCTGATTGGGATTCCTACACGTGCTTCCGACTTATAAGTGTGTACTTACAGCAACAGCATTTCTAGTACGAACAGCAAAGAAATACCACTTATTTTCAGCCTGTAATATTTCTTCTGTCCGTGTAAACATGTTCGCTGGTACAGAGCCGAACTAAGGAATCAGTTATGGGATCTGCAACATCATTATATCGGGTGTAAAAAAAGGCTTAACGAAGCCGAATACCACATATTCTACGTATTATTACGATCATTTTTTTCTTTTACACTATACCTGGGAAATGACGGGTTACCGAGATATTGACAGTCAAAGCTACAATTTTTTTGCAAAGATTTTTACGAAATTGACTTCTGTTTGATAATACTAAACTTTTTTGCAAAGAAACATGATAAAAATTATCAGTACTTCTTTGTTCTGTGGCGTGCGCGCTATACATTGCGGGTTAGTAATAACTTTTTTTTTAAACCCAAAAACAAAGTCATTTCCCAGCAATTTTTTTTTTTGCATTCTGCTTGGTTTTATGTATAGAATTAGTGGTTTAAGGCTTCGTTAAGCCTTTTTTTACACCCTGTATATCTATCATTAGGATAGATGAAACAAAATAGCTCGTTTTAGCGAATACCAAATAAAACTACGTTTTTTTTATAAACTACTGATAGATTATAGATTTTTATATAAATTTAAATGAATATAGTTCAGTCAATAAATGACTCAAAGGAGACGGATAAGGAAAAAAAACGATTGGTATAAATTCAAAATCAAAACATAAGGGAGTAAGGGACTCTTTAAAGAAGGTTATTTACTCTATTAAATTAAAAGTACCAACCGAACCCCTACGTGGCCGGCCCCCCCGCGCGCGGCCCCGAGACGTAACGCCCGTGCCACTTGATACCTACCTTTTTTTTTGCTGCGCTCGACTCTTATCGCTTTGTTATTGTTCGTGCGGCCAGATGTTTACACTCACGACGTTCACAGTTACAATTCTGAGAAGCTATTCAAACAAAGTAACCACTTATGCTGATCCCGGTGTTTTATGATGTTTATATTATTTCTTATCGGCCAATAAAACTGCCATTGTTCGCTCGCGCGCCTACAAGTACTTCACTTCAATTCACATCAAGTTACACGCTCAAATTACAATGAAATACTATTGTTAATAGTTATTATAACTTTAAAACTAACAATAATAGATATTTTGGCAAAAAACTAACCTTTTTACACTAAAATACTTTTAAAATTCACTTTTTACCACACGTCATCACGTGTCACGTGACCGCTAAACACTAAGTCAAAAGTTCACCAATTTTTGTCTTTTTTTTCTTCTGTGAACGTCTATTTGTTTTTGGTTTCAATGAACGGAGAATTTATCATTCATTCTACTAAAAAAGTTTCAGGCCAAACAGAGCTTTAATTCTTTAACAATCAGAGTCAATATCGACTGCGGGCGCCATGGCATTATATAATGCCAAGCGGGTCTCGACGGTACCACACGCGATGACATAAATTAATGCCGCGCGGATCCTAAGGGTTAAAACTCATTTTTTTACCATAACTATTTTTGACAAATAATTTTTACCTTTTCTCGATCAATAAACTTGGAATAGGTTCATTTGGCATAAGCTTTTTAAACACAACCGCCACAAATCGTCAGAATATTATTTACGAGCATTACACAAAATAAACAAAAGAATAAATCAGAAAGCCCCATTACCTAACCCTTAATACGGCCCCCATACTTCTTACCAGAAAATCGGTAGTTTTACGGGTTACACAAGGCAAATCGTCACAGGTCTATAATGCAATAGGAATGATGAAGAGAAACTTGTATGGCATAAAAAAGCAATTTCCGGCCTTCATATTGCAAATATGGTGAAAGTAAAAGAAGCGGAATTCCCGAACTGAGTTCATAAGGTTATTCGGTAATGGTACAGAACAGGTAGGTACAATAGGCCCAATCTTTTTGGGGTTTATACCTAAAATTTGCCGATATGCCCTAAATATTTAATAAAATAGAGGCAAAAATAAATCACGCCGTGTGCATTTACTAACTCGTAAACTAGTTTGGCGCGGGCGGAGCAGTAGCCAAGCAGTCAAAGTGTATGCCTACTTACTTGTTGCCTTTTGACATGTTAAAATATCGAGAACTATCTGCTAGTGTTACGCATCTGTGTAGATTGCACCACATGATCAATGTGTACTTGTTTTTAAATAAATAAAATATTTTTTTATGCGTAATGTTACGGAATTGGCAGGAAATAACAGCTTTACCATGTAATAATCTACCTTGAAAGATGCAGTTGCGTTACGGTAGAGCATCAAATTTGGCTTGATTATATGATGATATAATATCGGTCTTGTGCCACCCGCATCCAGCGGCTTCCCGCGATACAAGTCCGATCTTAGTGGAAATCCTTGGAGGCCTATGTCCAGCAGTGGACGTCTTTCGGCTGATGGATGGATGGATGGATAATAATATCGAAACAAAATAGAAACACCAAACAATAATGCTCATAAAAATACATACGCTCGAAAAACATAGCCCTCGTTTGGCAGTCGGGTAATAATGAGTACTAAACCAAATTAAATTAATTAAATTAACCAAATTAATCTGCGTAATCGGTGTACATACATAATGCGTACCTCCTCCGTTTTTTTGTTGGTTAAAAAACGAAACAAGTAAAGTGACACTTATCCAGAGCTATAGTGTAAAGATATTTCATTTGACGACCTCGTATTATTGCGAGGAGCGATATTATTGCGAGATTATATCATTAATCTCACAATGATATTAATGCTATATACACTAATTGATATGATCTCGAAGCAAGGAATTTGAATAAGTTACTTTGCCAGATAAAAAAAGTCTTCTTAACCGGTCCGGGATAGCCGGATATCAAATCCAAGACCAATAAAATTGCGCTAAAAGTGGTAAGAACAATTTTTATTTTATTTTATTGATTAAACGACGATTGTCGACGATTGACGACCGACTGGTGTAGTGGTTCGCGCTCCGGACTACAATGCCTGGCAGTTGCGGGTTCGAATCCCGCGAGAGTCAAATGTTAGTGTTATGAGCACGAGCATTTGTACCTAAGTCATGGATTCTTTATAAACGTATTTAAGTATGTTTATCCGTTATCTAGTCGCCATAGCACAAGCTTTTCTTAGTTGACGGCTAGATAATTGGTAAAAAAAAACTGTATACAGGGTGTATTATATAGTATAGTGTAGTGTATTATAATAATACTATAGAAAAAAAAGTTATTTACATTGTAAATTAGTGGCATCTTATTTCGAATATTCTTTGACAAAAATACAAAAGACTTACTTGAATTTAATGTCTAGTACATTCTATTCAGTAAATGTAGATACCAAATATGATAACGAGTAAAAAGCGTCACTAAATCAAATTTTCCCACGTCGAAAGTATTGCACAAAGGCCTAAGGACATTAGCACATTACTTAATGGCACGTTGAGTATTAGAAAAATGTGTTCAGTGACGGGAAAATGCTGAGATGAACGAATATTCACGGATCATACTGAAAGGGCTCAGCTTTTGTGAAAATTCAACCATAAGTCAGTAGGTTAGAGTCTATTTTTGTGTGTGGGTAGTATGGATTTAGAAAAGAGTGATTTCGCCCACGGCTTCGATAACGCCTTGAATTTACAACGTTGTTCTTTCTGCATTAGTGAAGTAAGTTTCAAAGTTGAAATCTAGTTCGAACGCTTTTCAGCTGTTTTTGTTGCTAGATGAAAATTATCGCAATGACATTTCAGAATCAAACTATATAATTTTTTGACACAGTTTAACTATGATTTAAAACCTTAAAATTTGCATTTGAAAATTGCCGTAACGACTTAAAACTTTGCTTTGATGACCTTCTGGTATCACACTCCGTATTAAAGAACCAAGAGGGGCCAAAATCCAAATTTCCGCAAGGGGCAAATATTTTATATGATGAGCATAAGCATTTGAATAATTGTCCGATATCTAGCCACCACTATTACCTAAAAGCGTTGCTTACTTTGGGGCTAGAAAATAGGTGCGATTATAGAAAAAATATTTACAGCGCCTTTACAAATACACCCCTTACTTTACTCTGTACTTAGTTTGAAACTCAATGAAACGGTAATTAACGCGATCATAATTTAGGTACAACATGTTACCAACATGTTGTATGTTGAGTCGGCCTGTGACCACGGTCGGTGTAACCCGTCGAAACGTCAGGCAAAAGAGGTAACATTTTGTACCTTAATACCCACAAATGTCTTCAAGAGTAATCTCCTAAAATCCTGTATTACAATTTTAAAAAGTGTATATTATATAAAGAATATTATAAACGTATTTATTAAAAATAGGTACATTTACGGCCCATAAGGCACCAATATAATTAATTTATTTTACTAAGATGGTCAATATTTTAATTAAACCATGATTTTTTTTACTCATGTCAGGGATGCATGTCTTTAGGTGATAGCTTAGTATTGAAATCTTTTATATAAACATTATGCTACCTTCTTAGCTGTTACCTGTTGTGTGTCCTTATTAAATAAAATAAATAAATAAATAAATAATGATTACGTTAATTCCCGTTTTATTGAGTTTTAAATAATAATTATGCAACGCGAAAGTTTAAAAAAAAAACACTTAGTTTGTTTCAAAGATCCCTACTCAAATAACCTAGGTCCACCTAACTTACGCATATGGCTATTCTAAGAGTAACCAGCCGTCGTTGTACAGACAACAGCACGTCGACCTACCACAAAATGACAAATTTTCTCATTTGAAAATGAACTCTATATGTCAGGCTTAAAGTTGAAAATCTATTGGAGAATTTTTGACTTTTCGGGTAGGTCGATGTGCTGTTGACTGTACCAGCCGTCATCAATCAACATTATAGCCAAAGGTTCCTGCTACGTCTCTGTCGCTGACAGCAATTGATATGCCCATCGACAATGGAGGGTTTATTTTTTCCGCACCTTACAGCAATAAGGAACTGCCTTGTGTATGGGATTGTACGCTAAATGGGGTCGTTGGGGACAAATGGGAAGGTAGGACATAATATTATGACATCGAGTACCGTAGGTTAGTAAATAGGTGTATGTTCTGCCATTTTGACAGGTTTAAGATTGGGAGCTTAGGATTTTGTATCTTGCTCTTGTAGAAATAAAAAAATGAATTGTTGTGTATGTTTGCATTAATGTTGTCTTATTATAATCGATGTGTAGGTACCTAGCATGTATCCTACAAGCTCTTTAATCTGTGTTATTTTTGCAAGTAGGTATTTCTTCGATTCGCATTTTTTAAATAAAATAAATGTGTTGTTCATTGTTGATATACCCATCGTGATTTGTAAAGAAATAAAGAATTGTGTTCCATATTACTTAATTTGTCCCCGGTCTTACATAGCTTTTAATGTAGGATGTTAAATTTTTATGATGTTTTGTGGAGTCAGACCATAAGAACTGTGCAGTTTGTCCTTTAGTATTGTATACTCTCGTTTAGAACTCGGCTACAGAATAGGTATGGTATAGGATTATAGAGATACTTTTGAGTTATAACGATTAAAAAATTGGAGCTCAATTGAAAAGTTATTTATGTAGAAGAACAGGCTATCAAGTTAAATGTGATAGTTTATTGCACCTTATTGTTTTTTTAGCAGTAAAAAAACGTTCTGAAATTATTATTTTAATTCAGAATAATAGTAAGAAACGTATTATACCAGTAATAACATTACAAAACCAACATTCACCAAATAAAACCCAAGGCTCAAGTTATATAGTATATAGTTCTGAACTTAATTTATAGCTTAAGTTGTTGTTTATCAACAAACCAATAACAATTGCGATGGAGGGGCCGAAGTTCAGTCTAGTTTTATGACCTGGAAATAATTTCTTAGACTTAAACTTGATATAAACGATTACTTTCGTTGTGTATGTGACGTGGAGTTTGTTAAACTATGGTAATAGTTGCTATCAAGATATTGTAGAGTATTTTGTTCAGAAACTAATATAGAGGGCATGATTTTCTTAGTCCATTGAATCCGTTGCGTTAGTTAAATGTTACTATTTAAGGTCAATTTTACTATTACTCTATTTCGATCTAAAATTAGCTTTATCCCCGAAATTGTTTACGTACCTAGACTAAGTATAATTACCTAGACGGTATTCATTCGGTTTGACGCGGGAACGGTATCGGATTGACAAATAAATATTGGACAACATCACATACATTACACTGCTCTGATCTTATGGCAAGTAGCGAAAGCACTTGTGTTACAGAGATCAAAAACAACGACGGTACCACAACACCCAGACCTGAGACAATATAACTTCTACATCGACACGACCGCGAATCAAACCCGATAAGCTTCATTAGAACGAGTTTTACCAAATCTTAGGTAAGATTGGGTAAAACAGCCATGCATAGTTTAGTTACGGACATAACTGGATATATACCTCGTGGAAATCTAAGTCCATAAAACAGAAAAAGAAAAAAAAATAAGCTATATATTTTTTTTATCAAAACCAGTTCTGAATCGTGCCGGTTCCAACCCAGTCAAAGTAGATCCGATCTATTACCAAGTCACGAAGTCCAACAATATAACTTTAACTGCAAACTAATCAAAGAACGTCACTGCAGTTTGCAGGAGTTTCAGTTGAGTCGGGAAAAGAACCCGTTCATAATTAGCTCATTATACGGCAGCCGGTCTGCGGGCGTCCAGTTTTTACGCTACCCTCTTATGAAATTGATATAGTTTTTTAGGGTTTATTTTATTTTATTTTATTTTATTTTTGTTTGGAATAACAAACAATTGCGCAATAATGCTTAATACTACTACATTAATATTAGAAAAACTTATATAATTACGCAACCAGCACCATTATTCTCAAAATAATATTAGAACAATAAGTAGTTATTAAGTACAAGCAAACTTAGCAAACAAACATTGTCTTTACATATTTAAATTAATGAGAAACGAAAAATCAGTTAACCAATATTCACTAAGGTATGAAAGATACACTTTTTAAATTGCGTTGGTGACTAGACAAATAAATCAATTTTAGTTAAGTATTTATTATATGCATTCATTAATCGCTGTAAAGGAGCTCGATTACCAGCGTTGGTTCGACATGGCTTAGGAGCAAATAGACAACGAGTATAAGCATCACGAATACGCCGGGAGCGGCTAGGTATGCGCAGGTAAATTTGGTTTATAAGCATGTTGCAGTCAAATCCGTTACGACAAATTTTAAAAAGAATCGATTGGTCAAGATACAATCTACGTTGTTTGAGGGTCGAAATTGAGTATTTAACTAAAAGGGAACGATATGATGACCGTGCCCTTACAGATCTGTAATTTAGATTAAGTAGATATTTACGTTGTAAAGATTCAATTTGGTCACTGTATTTATTGTAGAATGGGTTCCAAACACATGAAGCATATTCAACTTGAGGTCTTATGAGTGACTTGTATAGGAGCAGGTTAGTAGATGGCTTTTTAAATGAGTTGCAGTTACGTCTTAGAAATCCAAACATTTGAAAACCTTTAGCAGTGATGTGATCAACGTGAGCATCAAAATGCAGTTTTGAAACGAAGAGTATACCTAAATCCTTGATTAATGAGTCTCTCTCTAAAGGAGTGTTACAAAGCAAGTAGTTGTGTTGGATTAAGTTAATATTTTTAGTGAAGGAGATAACTTTACATTTTGGTGTGCTCAGATGCAGTTTATTAGCTAAGCAGTAAGCAGTTAAACGGTCTAGGTCCTCCTGTAATTTAACGCAATCGTCAATGACACTTATTTTACGATACACCTTAAGATCGTCTGCATACAACAAGAAGTTACTATGTCTAAAACATGTGTCTATGTCATTTATAAAGAGTACAAACAGTAGAGGACCCAAGATCGACCCCTGCGCTACACCAGAGGTCACGCTGATCACATCCGAGCCAAACCCTTGGATTACAACCTTCTGAGTTCTATTTTTTACATAAGACGTGATCCAACGATGTAGACTTCCTCGGATACCGTTATATGCAATTTTTTGTAAAAGTAATGTATGATCCACCTTGTCAAAAGCCTTACAGAAATCCGTGTAGATTGAGTCAACCTGCTGTCTATTATCCATATTTACAAACAAATAATTAGAATATAGAATAAGGTTACTTACTGCAGAACGATTTCGCACAAATCCATGTTGTTCGGGGAGGATGTTATTATGTAAGATAGGATAGATTGCATTGTGAACTAATTTCTCCAAGACTTTTGACAAGGGTTCCGTACCCAAAGGGTAAAACGGAACTGTCCGTCTGTCCATCTGTCCGTCTGTCCGACTGTCCGTCTGTCCGTCTGTCCGTCTGTCCGTCTGTCCGTCTGTCCGTCTGTCCGGTTGGTTCATGGTTCATAATTTGCTGGATATGTCTCCGCCCCTAATAGCAGAATAAATAATAAAAACATTAGAAAGCTGACGAACAAAAAAAAATACTTACTGCTAGGCGGTATGAAGTCTTATCTTAATATATAAAACAACGTCGGGTTTGTTACAACATTTATAACCGAGAACGGCTGGACCGATTTTCATGGTTCATAATTTTCTGGATTTGTCTCCGCCCCAAATAGCAGAAATAGCAGGTGATTCCCGAACTTATAGTTGACAGATAAAAGTATGAAAAAAAATATCACATATTTTTGATGTTGATATATATTTTCCTAATAAATGGGAAACCTTCCTACAACATACTAAATAACAAATAAACTGTTATCTTTGATAGTTTCTTAGTTTTCGTTTAAGCTCGACGTTACGAAAATATGAAAAAACAACTTCCTTTCTGTCAAAAATGAAAACCACATTCATAGATCCAAAAAGTTCGGAAAACATTTCCGCTATTCGATTTGTAGTAAGTATGGCTGGAAGTATGGCTTCCAGGGACACCCTGAATACCAAAAGAAAATTTTTATTTATGTTAAAAAATTATTAAAGAGAATCCTCTCAAAATCAATCAATCAACGTTCGTTAAGGCGCGTGCACGATCACATAGGTTGTCGTTTGTGAATAAACAAAATAAAATAAATATATTTTTTAAAGTTCCCTTTACACTTGACTTTGCAGCATTCCCTTAAAGTCTGGATTTTTTTGACACCCGGTTTAATTATTTTTTGTTTTTTTTTTAGTATGCTAAAAATTATGTTGTACACAAAGCCGAGCAAATACTCTTAATAGAAGATAGTTATAAGTCACTACTAAAACACTTTAATTAAAATTCAAATCTGTCTTTGGCCCAATTAGACTGAAGACTTGTTGGAACAAAATACGTGCAATAAGGCTTAGGTCACACTTTAATTACAATGCAGGGTGAAAATACGAAAAGCTATTATCAAATTAGCCACTATTTAACAGTACACAACACGGGTATTAGGTATGCAACATACCTTTTTTCTTCATTATTAGACCACGGCCTATGTCATTAGGCCGAAACGTCGGGACAAATACTAAATAAAAAGTGTTGCATAATTCCCATGCTGTGTAGTGTTAAATAATTAAAAAATGCAACAAGAAAGTTTAAATGTTAAATTAGCCATTGACTGACGAAACTAAACATCTCACCCTAAATATTATTCTGTTTTTTTATGTCAAACGAGTCAGGTATTTCTTTTTCACCCTAGACCAATCCGCACTGGCTTAACTTTTTAGTTTTTATGATAGACATTTGAAAGTTGGTTTTTACGATTGCTTTTCACCTATATAGTCACAGGTTAACAGGATGAACACTAATAAAATCGGACCTTATATTTATTTATTTATTTATAATACAATAAACATTATTTATGAGCATTGAGCGTAAGGAATCCACCACCACCTGATTGCGTTTAGGAAACCTAAGAATACTTTACAGTTACAAAGTAATGCTACAAATTTTTAGTGTGCTCTCAGCCTAAACAAGAGAATCCATAAATCACTCAAACTTACCTGTTTTCAACCCAGCTTCGCCGAAATTACGGGCTCAGTTTTGATAAATACACTCCATTGTAATATCAGGGTAATACTTTTGCAGCCAATAAAATAATAACGTAAATATAGAGTAGCCAGTGAAGTTGTTGCAGGCAATTGGGAAATTACGAATTTTATCGAATAGACGAGCCGGTAAAAGAAATTCAACTGGATTGGCCGAATTCACATTTTTATTATGATGAGTGAGTTGTTAAACCACTTGTTATTAAAATACAATAAACAGAAACAACGACGGTAATAAATAAAGGTTTGACTACTTTCAAACCACTTTTTTGGCGTGGACTATAGTATGTTTGGTGTGATACCTAACGCAAAACATTCAACTAAAGAAGAATATTATTAGAAAAATATCCCACAAGGTCTTGTGGTTGAACACGAAATGGTCATTTAACCGGGATAAAAAGTACCTATTCTACAGGATGTACAAGAGAATAGGACACTCCTTAAAATCACGTGATCAGCTGGTCATATACAACAACTTTTTCTATGGGAAAAACATCGAAATCGATCAAAAAATTTCAGCTTTCCCATACAAACTTACTCTCATACCTTGATGATAATGTTTGGAGCATCTGAAAATAAAATCACGATTTCGATTTTGCTTCTATAGGAAAAATTGTTGTATATGACCTGCTGATTACGTGGTTTTAAGGAGTGTCCCATTCTCTTGTACAGCCTGTATATGTTAAGCCAGATAATATTAAACCTAAGCGTGTGACTTAGAAAGGACGGGCTTTAAATGGAATACCATTTTTGAAAAGAAGTATTTAAAAAAAACGGTTATTTGATGATTAACTAAGGTATTTTTTTCTATTCTCATCCGCGGGTTTCTTTTTTCATTTTATAGACTAACTGCCTCACTCAGATACGTCACTTTACTTTAATTCTTACTTAAGAAAAACCTGTAATACTTTAGTCTTTATCTACGAATAATGACAATTAATAAATGAACAAAATTGATAATAAGGCGTCCCTGAGTGCGCGGAAAGTAATTAACTTTTTGACTCCATAAAATATTGGATTTACATAAAATGCAGACGCATTAATATCAGTCACTTTATTCATCACATCATCATCATCATCATGACCAGCCTATATAAGTCCACTGCTAGACAAAGGCCTTTCCAGAAGGAGGATTTTGCCATAATCACCACGCTAGCAGGCGCAGGCGGGTTAGGGATCGCAGTTTGGCCAATGGTGGAGAGGAGACGCTGCTGCCCGTCTTCTTATGGCGGTTTTCCTGTAGTCGCCTCTTACGACACCCATAGGAAGAGTAGGGTTTCAGCACAAAACTGAAAAACTGTGTAAATATGCCTAGTATTTAAGGCAAAATACTGAATATTCCAAACGCCTGCGACGTAAGTATTGCTATGCGGTAAACAACTTTACAACGTCGGTTGAGCGAAGTTATGAAGTGGCGCAGTATTTTGTTAGCCCTGTGTTGACCGTATATCTGTGTTGGAATATTAAAACTGAAGAATCTAGTTTGTGTTCGTTGCTCTTCGAGCATTTGAGAGGTTATACACCGTGAATTTTTAATTACCCGAGAAAATTAACTAACATACTCAGATATCGATATACATCGAATTTGGCGAATAAAAAAAATGGAACGGCGTACGCCATTCCGTTTTTTCCGTAAAAAATGAAAAAAAATCATTCATAGTCATTCCTTCCGTACGCCAATATTACGCGATCAAATTAGGTGGATTTTGGTTCCGTGAATGTTGGAATGATAATGATTACTATTTGAATTAGCAGGACTTTTATGGTGCATATTTTTTAAGGAATGTTAGGGATCTTTTAAATATTTTTCTCATAAAAAAAAATTTTTATTCGCCAAATTCGATGTATATCGATATCTGAGTATGTTAGTTAATTTTCTCGGGTAATTAAAAATTCACGGTGTATTTTTTTACTGAAACTCTTTTATAAATGAATAGGTACCCTTTTATACCAGCAACCAGAAACACGAGCTCATGATTTTGCAAATTGATAGCAATGTAAATTCTAAATTTGTTTATACATTTTCTATTTGCCGTAATTTAGGAACTTGTTATATCACTGACTATGGCTGGGTTGCACTATCTTAACTTTAACCATAACTTAACTTTAACCGGTGTTTCAGTATGGAGTTTGACATAGGTACTTTTGACCTATGTTAAAGTTAAAGTAAGATGGTGCAACCCAGCCTATGTCTTTAATACGTATAGAATGTCCTTCTCGCGATTTCGATTCGATTTCGATTCGCGCGATAGGTATATACCTACAGAGGGATGACGAATACCATCGCGCTCGCAATGTTTTGTTTTCTTTTTTGTTTTATTGAATCTAATAAAAACAAAAGACAATTAAAATGAAAAAAAATGTTGTAACTTTAAATTTTTAACCATTTATGACCGTACCTAACACACGGTGGCTTTAACTTAAATGCAAATAATAAAATATTAAAATTTGTTACCAGTGAAACAACTTCGGATTTTATTTGAGTTATAATAATTATTGTACGTAGTGTAGGACGCCCCCCGGCTAGATGGGCCGATGACCTGAAGAAGGCAGCTGGCAGCGACTGGATGCAAAGGGCGGGAGATCGTGCGCTGTGGCGCTACTTGGGGGAGGCCTATATCCAGCAGTGGATTGCAACAGGCTGATATGATGATGATGATGATGATTATTATTATTAAGTTAGAACAATGAGAAAAAAAATAGTGTAAGTAGATAAGCCCCTGAATTTAGAAAACATCTTGCATTTATGGAAATCTGTGTTCGGAATTGACAGAACAAGGTTGGTATGAAAAAAACCGGAAAGTATTCCAATTATTTAGGTAACTTCAATATTTTCGAACTAACAAAACTAAAAAGCAAATCCATACCCATTATCAGATACTGACCACCAAGGATTTGAAAAATGGTTAAAAAAAGAAACGTTGCTTTTTTCAGCATCACTGAACATCTCGTGGAATCTGTGACTACCTTTCAGGTAGCGCTTACGCGCTTTCGTATGAAATATGCGCCTGAATTATGACTAGAACGTTTACTGAAAATTATATGAGCACGCAGTCTGTTGAATAGTTGATTGGGTGACGTTTATTTGTAGTTGTGGTGAGGAATTCCAACATCAATTTGAGATGTACCCTTTACCTTTTTTAAGTATAAAAGCATGTAGAAGAAAGATAAAAAAACATTTCGCCTCCTTTGTTCCTGGTTGAGGTACGCTTGACCAGGATTCATGCTAAATTTAGGAGCAATCTCTTGACAAAATTTTGATATCAGTTTTAAATGTCTTTTAGTTCCTAAAATTTTAGTTTTACTTCTGTTTGGAAAGAAAAAAAAACACGTGTTGGAAGTTCCGCGCAAAACTTAGTTTGCCGTAATTAACCTCCATAAAGTATTAAACCACCCATCTTGTGTCAAAATACGTTCACACACCGACAAATAGATTATAATAAATACAGTGATTGTGCGAGCGTAGTGTAAAATCTTGTTTCTGCCGGGATATCAGTTCATGGCATATTTGTTGGCTAATTTGAAAGTGCCGCGTGGTGCCGGCACGTTAAAAGAATTGCACCACCCCTTCTCTTCCTATGGGTGTCGTAAGAGGCGACTACAGGAGAACCGCCATAAGGAGACGAGCAGCAGCGTCTCCTCTCCACCATTGGCCAAACTGCGATCGCGCGTGGCAGGCATTGAAGGCAGGATTATGGCAAAATCCTTCTTTTGGAGAGGTCTGTGTCCAGCAGTGGACTGATATAGGCTGGTGATGAATTTGAAAATGGAACTTTTAGAGTGCCTAATCATAATTGTTATCGTGTCTCGGATAAACACCAGCTTATTGCGGTTTTATAAGGTCTATGCTTTATTCATTAAGTATTGTTGTAGAAAAATCTGCTACAAATAAAATATGTAATATGTATTAATATCCGAAATTCTTTACTAAAAGAGTTTTAAGGTAAAACATTATTATTTTTGTCATCTATAAATACAGGGTGTAAAAAAAGGCTTAACGAAGCCTTAAACCACGAATTCTATACATAAAACCAAGTAGAATGCAATAAAAAAAATTCCTGGGAAATGACTTTTATTTTTGGGTAAAAAAAAAACTTAATTCTAACCCGCAATGTATAGCGCGCACGCCACAGACTATGCCTGTGTGTGTAAGCGGATCATGTTTTTTTGTAAAAAAAGTTTAGTATTATCAAACAGAAGTCAATTTTGTAAAAATCTTTTAAAAAAAAATTGTAACTTTGAGTGTCAATAACTCGGTAACCCGTCATTTGCCGAGTATAGTGTAACAGAAAAAATTGATCGTAATAATACGTAGAATATGTATATTCGGCTTCGTTAAGCCTTTTTTTACACCCGATATAATAAAATCGCTGAGAACAAAAAGCTGTACATTGAAAATTTAAAGAAAAAAACCCGACCAAATAATATGTTTTCCTAGTAACAACAAATTTACTTTTCATTATGGCAGCTTTTTATTTTCAGATTCAAATCACTTAAGTATTTATAATATCTTTAGCCTCTGACAATGGTGTCTAATATACTATTAATAAATAAAATAATCTAAATACATTTCTTGAAGATCTTTCTGCCCAATTAAAAATCTTCAGCTCTTCGTGATCATAGCTTGTGGAATTAGCCTTACCAAAATTGAACCAATTTGCATAGTTGATTTTTTCGCTGCAAAAACAAACTCGATTTGTATCTCATCGTGGCTGCAACACAAAGGCCAGCTATATCAAAGCAAAGTACCTCTCAAAGCATAACCACTCGCTGCCGAATTGCATCGGCACTGAGGAAAAGGCTGCGTCCTCATATGTGGGCGCTGGCAGCTTTCCACTGATTTGGGCACTCTACAGTAACTGTACGGCCTTCGTACATTCTTGTTATTAGCCGATTGTATAGATGAAGTGAATGTACATTGACGGCTACAATGTTTTCCACTACAACTTTTGTATCGACTTCAAAAAGAGATGTTTTTTAAATATTTTGTGATGGAAAAATTATAAAGTTGGGAAAGTGGAATCTAGCTCAGATTTTCATAATCAACTGGAATATAATTGTTAAGATGATTGCAAAATTTGGACTTATGCCTATGTAATCTAAGTCGTAAATTACCACATTTTTTTCCTTGAAAATGGTATGCTGATAATGTATGTCTGTAGGTTAATGTGGATACGCTTAGATGGCATGATTTGACCCAAAAACATTAGCCAATCAGCATTTAGTGTTTAATAACCAAAACAAAATGCAATGCAATAATCCCAACAATATAGAAGGCAAGATTTATCAAAGCAAAATTAACCACTCCGCTGCCGAATTGAATTGGCACTGAGGAAAAGGCTGCGTCCTCATATGTGGGCGCTGGCAGCTTTCCACTGATTTGGGCACTCTACAGTAACTGTGCGGCTTTCGGACATTCTTCTTATTAGCCGATTGTATAGATGAAGTAAATATACATTGACGGCGATAGTATTGTCCCACAAAAATTATAGCAGTATCGAAGTTTGTGTGGTACACACAAAAACACTATCATCATTATTTTAGCAAAAAGACTTTAACTGCGTAACAAAAGGCTCTTCCATTGATATAATATATATACTATATATATATGATTTTGGCAGTCTATGTATGTATGTATGTTTGTATGTTCCACCGTAGCACCTAAACTACTGAACCGATTTTAATGAACAAGGTGTCAATAGATTCGTATTAATGGCCCGGGTAAAAAAGGCTGTATAAATTTTATCAATATTGTCTCAGACGGAATTAAAACGTCAGTTTTTAACCTAAAAAAAACTTAAATTGTGATAATCATCACGTGTTTGGTATCAAAAGAAAGTTCTTGGCTAGCACATTACGAATATGTATATATATCATATTGTTTCAGTCATAATCTATACATTTAAATGCTTTGTCCTGAATGACTGCCTGACGGATCAACGCACAGCCTAAGCCGCTGATCGTAAAGACCTGAAACTTGGAGTGTGTGTTTTTTGTATGACGTAGGCATTACATAAGAAAGGAGTTTGCGAAATTCAAACCCAAAGTGGGTGAAACCGGAGGGCAAAGTTTGAATGGGACAACGTGATTCCATGGTCCAATCTACTTCAAATTTTGCATAAATATTCTTTAACAGCATTGACTGAAGACATGTTTTGTATTTTATTGAAATGCATCCCCTAGCGGGGTTAAATAGGGGTTGAAAGCTATTTTGGGGGTGATTTGCTTCGAAGTTGATATCAACACTCCTTAGCGAAGCTATAGATGAAGAATTAAAAATAATTTATTTAAAAGACGGTTGTCATATCATTGTCATGTAGTGTCAAACACAAATACATACATTATTTTGATATGAAAAAAATGTGTTCGTAAGCTTACTTAAACTTAGGATTCGCTACATATCTATGTAATCTTCTTCATATATAAAACGAAGTCGTATTTCTTACAACACTTATAACTCGAGAACGGCTGGACCGAGTTTCATGGTTTGTAATTTGTTGGATTTGTGTCCGCCCCGAATAGTAGAATAAATAATTAAAAAATGGAAAAGCTGACGAAAAAAAAACTGTTAGGCGTTACGAAGTTCGCCGGGTCAGGTAGTTATTAATAAAAGTAAACTAACTGATCTGAAGACTGGAACTACAATATTTCTATATTACAATGAAGTTCTGACGGAACGTTGGAGGTAGTAAAAGGCAGTCTAGAGGCCATTTTTTGAAGCAGAAGCAGGTGACGCAATCATTGAGGATAATGTACTTGGACGCAATTATCATTTGGGGCTAGCCAAGTACTTAAAATAAGTCGGACTGCAGCCACGGACGTAAACTGCAGCCTCGCTCTGTTAATTCTGACCATGAACTTGACAGAAGAGACGTTACTAAAACGAATGAGATTTGATATAGCATACTAGCAAGCCTACTGAGATACCTACTGTACCTACAGACAATGATGTGATGACGTGAGTCTACTGATGGACAGAGGCCTCTCCAAATGCACGACAATGATCCCAATCCTTGGCTTTTGTTTTCCATCCATTTCCAGGTTGAAGTAGAACATCGCATTATGACAGCAGATATTAAGGTTTAAGTTAGGCCAGAAATTGTAATGAGAATAAAGATGCATTAATTGTAATTTTAAGTATTGAGTAAGGACCTAGGTATAATGTTTTTATGTTTAGTTTATGAACATAATTAAAAACAAATATCTTTTCTTTAATTTTGTCTTAGCTCTTTTCTTAACTTAGTTTACTTTTTTTTTTACAAACACTACCGTTACAGAAAATAACCCCAATAATACTAATAGGTAGCGCCGCGCGCAATCCGCTCGTGAGCTGTACGCACGCAGCACGCTTTCCGTTACTCATTCGTTTGGTGCGCCTCCTTAGCGCAACTCATGCTAGGCTTGTACAGAGCGCGCGTTCTGCGCGCGTGAATTTCCAGTTCACTTTCCAGGTAGCTCATAGGTCGCGCGGCGCATTCGCCAGACTTGAACGCGGCCTTAGGTTAAGACCAGGGCCATAACCATGAACTCTTAAAACAATCACAAAGTTGTCAAATCTGTCAATTTTGGTACTTCATTTCATACAAAATTTGACATAAATGATAATGTTTGACAGATTTGTAATTGTTTTAACAGTTCATGGATAGGGCCCTGATCTGGCGAACGCGCCGATATAAATAATAAATATACGCGTGCAGATCAAAGTCCCGCATGAGTTGCGCTATGGAGGCGCACCAAACGATTGCAGTTAAGCTTTAACCAAACCAACGCGTTCAGCCTGCATGCGCGTTGGCGACTTCACGCGTGCAAGGCCAGTGTACATCAAACGCGCGGCCTAGATACGCGTTTAGTTCAGTCTGCATCTACCTTCCGTTCCGAACATACTACTAACCTAATGAATTTGTTGATAATAATAAATAAATAAATAAATATAAATATTGGACAACATCACATACGTTTCTCTGATCCTAAGGTAAGTCGCTAAAACACTTGTGTTATAGAGATCAGAAACAACTACGGTTCCACAACACCCAGACCCGAGCCAATATAGAAAAGTTCGTTTTCTCCCTTGACCCGACCGGGGATCGAACCCGGAACCTCAGAGATGGCGGCGCCATTTAAAGTCCGGCATGCTCGCCTCTCGGCTACGGAGGTCGGCATAATGGAAAATAGCGAAACTAAAATCAAAGCTGTAATGCTTCTATAAGCAGCAGTTATTGAAGATGAAAAAAAAATGAGTATCATTTGAAATAAATTAATTTATAATCAATATGGTAATCATTTTTGACGCGGGTTTCATTTAAACAATTCGTAAAAAATCAAACATGTAATATGGATATTATCATATCTGTCCATGACATCAAATGAACGCGGCCGCGCGTGCGAACGCTGTATTTCAAGCCGCAGCTGCGCAGGACGCACCGGTTTGAACTCGTCGCTACAAATGGTATTGAACTATCTGAACGCCACCGTGCACGCCATCGCGCACGTAGGATGAACGCGTTGGTTTGGTCAAAACTTAACCGATCGCGTGATGCGCGCGTGCAGCTCACCTTAACTTCTTTTGAGAATGCTACTATGTAGATACTAAATGGCTAGTGTATTATGTCGATCGGGAAACGGAAAAATATTAAATAAAAAAATAAGTTTAAAAAACTATAACCCGACTACGTAAGAAAGTGGTCTAAAAAGGATGAAACAAGTAAATAATTAGGATAGAAATCCAGAAATGCACAGGTACAAAAATGGTCAAGGTAGAGCCGTGGTCGTACCCACTGTATACCTACTATGATATTGTGGGTGCCAGGAACACTTCCATTGAATAGAAATGGTACTGTGATTGTAGGTTACATACAGTGGGTGCGACCACGGCTCTACCTTGACCATTTTTGTACCTGTGCATTTCTGGATTTCTATCCTAATTATTTACTTGTTTCATCCTTTTTAGACCACTTTCTTACGTAGTCGGGTTATAGTTTTTTAAACTTATTTTTTTATTACTACTTAATTTTCTAGATTTTGGTAGTAATATTTTATTTTTATTATATTATAAAATTCTCAATGTTTTTAGTAAAACTCTTCTAAAACGGTTTGACCGATTCTTACGAAATTTGGTGTGCACCTATATTCAGTAGTAACCGGAAACTTTTTTAATATATCTAATTGATAAAGGTGTTCAATCCCAAATTTTTAAAATATTTTTTTTTATGATTCGGCATTAAAATATTTACTCTTCTATTTTTAATAGCCATATTAGTACTTTAAGATTAATTTATATAGCAAAACAACGAGCTAGTAAATATAAATAAAGCGTCAATGAACAGCATCCAAGAGTCAACGACCAGCTATCGCAAGTAGCGCAAATCGTACCTACGAGCTAGGTCAAGTAGCCAAATCGAATAAGTTCAATCTTGTTTATACCCAAACGTACACACAAAAAACACTATCATCGTGATTTCAGTGTAATTATTTTAACTGCAGAACATAGGTAAGGTTCTCCCATTGATGTCCAGTAAGAATCAAAGATACACAGACATACAGAAATAAATTTATCCAGTCATAAGCTAATTAAAAGTCATCAAATATTTTATTACTAATTTGAAAAAATACAATAACAATATTTAACATTACTGTTTTTTTTTCATCTTTTTGCACTTTCAGCCCCTTTTTACATGCTCTTGATTTTGGCAGTAATAATTATATTCCATAAATCGTAAAAATAAAACGTCAATGTACAGCATCCAACAGTCAATGACGAGCTGTAGCGAGCAAGTAGCGAAAATCGTACGAGCTAGGTCAAGTAGCCAAATCGACTAAGTTCAATCTTGTAGGTACGGACAACAGCACGTCGACCTACCACAAAATGTCAAATTTTCTCATTTGAAAATGAACTCTATATGTCAAGCTTAAAGTTGAAAATCTATTGGAGAATTTTTGACTTTTGGGGTAGGTCGACATGCTGTTGACTGTACATTTGTGGTTGTAAAACGGATCCGTGCTCTCGTTGTTAGCTATTTTAGCTTCATCAACACTTATCAAGTGTGTTAAATTTAGACGTTAAACGTTTTATTAGGATTCCGTATCCGAAAGGTAACCATCGGAATTACGTAAAAATAAGCAATCAGCAATAATCACGCAGTCTTCGCCCGATTGATGCAAAGTGTCAAAATCTATTGGCAGCACAGCACTGTCAGTAGATTGATTTGTTTTTTGTTTTTTGATGTCAATTTGCGATTTTAAAGCCAGAATCCCTCAATTTTCGCCATCGCATTGCTTTTGCAAGGAACATAATAAGGATGCCGTTTGTCTATCTTATAAACTGTTATAGTTTGACAGTTGAGTTTTCGATAGTTGTATTATATGGCTGCTATGAGGACAAAAATAATAAAAATCTTTTAAAAAAACAAACAGTCGTCCCATAAGTAAATGAATACCTAGTTAGGTGATTTTGTTTCGGCGGATTTTTGCTCTATTGTTACGGAACCCTTAGTATGCAAGAGAATCGTACTTGGCCGGTGTGTTAAAAATAATTTTGCTCTGCTTTTATATATTCCTCGGTTTAAAGTCTGAAAATCTTAAAGCATTAGTCGAAAAAAAAAACTCATTGCGCCATCCGTGTGTAAAAATTTCAAGCAAGAGTACAAGCAAATTTGTATGTGTGTCAAACCTTACAATGTTGCATTCTCTCGCAATCGGTCTATTCCATGAATTCGACTATATCTGTTATTTTTAGGGTTCCGTACCCAAAGGGTAAAAAAAAATACAAAAAAACAGAATAAAATAGTATTTAAGGGGGCTTCCATACAACAATCGTGATTAGTTTTGCTCGTTTTTGCTCGATTTTTATAACGGCAACAGGTAGATGCTTGAAATATTCACACAATATTTAGTGGCTGATTTTATCATTGTGCATGCTTTTGCACGTTGATTTTAGGAAATATTTTCCTAGAATCAAATTCTAAAAAAATATTTATTAAAAATATACCATCTGCAATTCACATAAGTACCTAAAGTATTTGAGTGCAACAATTAATAGTACACGTGGAAGAATTAAGAAAGCTAAATTTAAATGTCTTTAAAAAAGTAACACCGAAAAATCCAACTTGATCCCGGGTGACAATTGAATTTGGAATGCCGAGAGGAATCAGCGTAAAAAAAACAGGAAATGAAGACCGTTGCGACGTCACAGTGATACGCAGACAATGCCGGGGCAAAGCATGGCGGATAACGAGGAATCGCCAAAGAGAGACATTTTTAATGAGTCATGAACGAACATTCGTCTACTGACAGTGCTGTTTATTTGTGTACTGGCTAGGGTGGACATGACTTTTTTTAAATATTTTAATTCTAATTTCATGACACTCTAGATAAATATACTGGTACACAGTTAATTATCTGCAAACATTCACCTACTGCCACTGGCTTTGCAACCGAGTTCAAATAAGGGGAAGTTCTCAATTCGTCTGAATGTTGTTTTTTTTTGTTATTTGTGTGAGGACATGTCTTTGTTTCTTTTGAAACATTTTTTTTGAATTCTAGTCACTAGCACAGTCTCAATGCGTCATATTGCTCATTATAGCCATATAAACTGTCACTAATGTGGCTAAAATGACTCATCATCATCAGTCTCTGGAAGTCAAATACTGGTCAAAAGCCTCACTTGTATGGAAAAGGTTCCAATTCCTATATTAATGATATTTAAAAAAAATACAATTTGATACACTTTATCAATCGATTACGATGACCAAAGTAACGGACATAGTTTAAAAATGTAGCAAGCTTAAGTAGCAGTGGGCTGGCCACATCTGTCGCAGAACCGATGAAAGGTGGAGTAAAAAAGGTTCTCGAGTGGAGACCACGCCTTAGCAAACGTAGTGTAGGCGCCCCCCAGCCCGATGGACCGACGACCTTAGGAAAATGGCTGGAAGTGGCTAAATAAATAAAGCGGGAGATTATGCTCTTTGGCGCTCTTTGGGTAAGGCTAGATAGATCAATCTATTTTTGCTCACTATTTTACTTTACTCCAATAAAACTTTAAACGATTACAATAGCTTGGGTGAAAGATCAACAAGCTATTTATTCTTATTAATATTTTTATTTATTCTTCATCTCCATTGATTAACTTTATAGCATAGTTTAACTCTCGATTGGTGAATATCAGCTCTATTATCTATGTCATAAAGGTTATTTTGTCACAATTACACCACAAAAGCATCTAAAATATTGAAAGCACCATTCAATTGGACGGTTCGTATGAATTTGACCCAGTTTCAAATAGGCATTGCTTTGTGGCGATCTATTAGACATATTTATCGGCTTGAAAATTGATAGATATCGGTTTAATGACTTTTGCCATTATAGATGTGTAGAATTAAACTAGTGTTGTGGACGTTGAATGAAACCATCGATAGTTTTTGTTGCGAATCAAGAAAATCATCTCAATGGTGCCTTAAGTATGAAAAATAAGTCTTGCAAAAATAGAAGGCTGTAATGAAATTTTAAAGCCTTGCCTTTAGAGCATAAGCGAAGTATTTAAAATCTGCTCTATACCTTTTGTTTTACATCCATGCGATACAAGTACGACAGATTACTTTTTATGTTTTGCGTGTAGCTTATTATTTTAGGTTTTATTTGTTTGTTTTTTCTTCTTCGGTTATTGAGAGAACTTCGATTAAATTTCCAAATACTACCTACCCACACCTTCAGGTAAACTAGCTATGCAAACTCGAATGTGGAATGGTCTTTTACTCAACCAAATACTGATGGGGTTGCTTGTTCTTAAGTGGAGACTGGACTTGCCTAAATCCTTCAGTGATATTATACGCAAAGGTATTGGAGAAGCACAGCCAAGGATGATTGGTGATAAGTCCAGCAGTGAATTATCGATAAAAAAATAATTCAATTTAAAAATCTTATATGATCGATAGTCTATCGTAGACTCTGAATTTACAACACTAAATTGGCCTTGTGGCTCTCATATTCGGGGCAATAGTTGTGAGTAAACAGTATATTTGTGAAGTTAGTTAAAGTTGCTCGAAAACTAATCTAAATTATTGTCCAAGTCATTGGTTTGGAATATATTTGGGCAAATATCTAAAGCAATGACGATGGGGCAGAAAGGTTCTTGAATGGAGGCCACGTACCGGCAAGCGCAGCGTTGGGACGGTCACCCACAAGGTGGACAGACGACCTGGTAAAGGTTGCAGGAAGCCGCTGGATGCAAGCCGCTTCCAACCATCCGATCTGGAAGTCACTGGGGCAGGCCTATGTTCAGCAGTGGACCTCCTATGGCTGAAATGATGATGATGATGATGATCTAAAGCAATTGCATCGATGTTTTTTTATTTATTACAAAATTGGTTTATATATTATATATATTTTAAAATAAATCCCTGTTTCAAATGGTCACGCTATAACTTGAGAACGACTTTATCGAAATAATACTTTGTAAAAGGTTCTTACGGAAAAAAATATGAAAAATTTAGCAGTAGTTATGTAAAAAAAACAATTTAATATTCACTGTATTCTTAACTGACTGAACAAGGTTTGGGTATAAACCTATCAAATTCGGGAAAAAAACTACTCTCTTCTTTATTTTTCTATGAAAAAGTTTGATGCTGTACGAATGTATTTTGCCAACATTTTTTATAGCATTTTACTGTAGGTGATGCTTCTGTCGAGTAGTTTTTTTATTTAAAAAAGTCGTTTCTATTTTTCATTTTCATAACTCTTATCCTTATAATTCTTTAGTGTTCAGGCAAAAATTCTCAGAAATGCTCACTTTTACGAGCTAAGAACAGTATTCGTTTACAAGACAAAGTTAATGATAACAATTTTTACATCCCGCCCCTCGTTTGTTTGATGGCTTTTTCGAATGAGTTTTTGCTAGCTATTGAGGTTTGATGAATGAGAGTAGTTATTTGTTTTTTTTTTTGTACTAAATACTACGAACAGGAATGCACAAATGTTTTTGTTCAAAAGATTTTCGGAATAAAATCACAATGATACGACTTCATTATCTACAGTTTTTGTTTTAATTTTGAATGCAATCTAAGTTTGTTTTATTTGGTTAGTACAAAATCATATCTTACACAAATGTTTAATTAGTTATATTTATAAAGTAAATACCTACCACAACAACTTTTTGATTCTGAGACAATTCTTGGTTGCAATAAAATCGAATAGTAAATACTTTTGAAAGCATTTCTATGGCATTTCTTAGTTAATGAAGGTAAGAGTTAAAGATTATAAGTTTTTTTTCGTTTTAATCCTCTTATTCAAAAGACAGATATATATATATACACATTAAGTAAAACTGTACCTACTAAATAACAAAATATGCATCCAATTCCCTAAAACCGTGATCTGCGAGCTATAGCGCGACAGAGCCGTTCATATTCGCCGCGAACATGCCCATATCTCGTGGGAAACGCTAGGGTTGTTGAATTCGGAGAAATTTTAAGAATTTCAGAAAAAAATCGGATAATGGTTTTGTTGGGAATTTTTTAAATAAATACCCAGTATTATCTTAACTTTTGAAAGTACAAAAAACAATATTTTCGTTCTCATCGTTTAAAAAACAGCTTGCAGTTGTAACGAATACCGTTTCTTTTTGATCGCATGATAAATAATTATTTAGAAAGTGGTTTACTTGTCATTTTTGACTTACTCTAGAAATACATAGAACCATCTGTCAAACTACAAAATAGTATACAGCAAGATACAAGCAACTTTAAAATGTCCCATCCCATCTGCTTGCCTGATTCAAGATACTTAGTAAGTAATAGTGTACTTCTTTCAGGTGTGATTATTTGCCTCTAACCCTGCCTTTTATAGGGGATGAGTGAAAAACTCGTCTATAACGTTGGGGCCACGTGCTAGTTGAGTATATCCACTCAAGCCTCATAGAGGGCAGGGTCACCTTTAACCCGTAACTCCTAGAGCGTACAAACAATGATGTAATAGTAGCTGTATGTATGATTAAAAAAATGCTTTTGGGATCATTTTGGCTAGATTCTAAGTCGGGAATAAAAATATCGATACGTGATAAATCTGGCAACCATGTGATAGTACGCGTGAGACTCTCGCGGAATTACAATTGGCCTGTAGCCAATGTGATCTTAAAGTGAGCCTGTATTTATTGCTGCCCGTATGGAGATTATAAAGCAGATAGCATAAACAAGTTCAGTTTGTACTTTTATTTAGGTAAAGTGCTATGTGGGAAGAAAAGTAGCTGGCGATGGGAAAAGGCATTTAGCAAGGCGTGCCCTAAGAGATTTCTTTAATAAGTAAAGTTTATTTTTAAAAAGACACAATGCCTGAGGAGCAAGGTACTCGATCAGTGCGTCCTACCGGTGATGACCTACGGAGCCGAAACGTGGAACATTTCAGTAAAGCTGGTCACCGAGTTCACGTCACTCAGCGAGCTATGGAAAGGTCGATGCTTGGGATTTCGTTAATGGATTAAATTCGAAACGAGATCATCAGGCAAAAGACCAATGTAATGGACATAGTGCAAAAATGTAGCAAGCTTAAGTGGCAGTGGGATGGCTACGTCTGTCGCAGAATCGATGAAAGGTGGAGTTAACGGGTTCTGGAATGGAGACCACGACTTGGTAAACGTAGCGTAGGACGCCCCCTAGCCCGATGGACCGAAGAACTTAGGAAGATGGCTGGCAGTTGCTAGCTAAAAAAAGCGGGAGATCGTGCTTTTTGGCGCTCTTTAGGAGAGGCTTACGTCCAGCAGTGGACTACAATAGGCTAAATAGATAAATGAATTATTAAATTACAAAGGGTTATAGTGTACGTCTGCACTTAGCTCGCAGGCCTGTATCGCAAAAGTCAGTGAGTGAATTGTAACATCATCATCACATCACCAGCCTGTATCAGTCTACTGCTGGACACAGGCCTCTCCAAAAAGAGGATTTTGCCATAATCGCCACGCTTGGCAGGCGGGTTGGCGATCGCACTTTGGCCAATGGTGGAGAGGAGACGCTGCTGCCCGTCTTCTTATGGCGGTTCTCCTGTAGTCGCCTCTTACGACACCCATAGGAAGAGAAGGAGTGGTGCAATTCTTTTAAGTCTTCCAGGTGTTATAACCCATCTAGTTTGTGTAAGATACTCTTGTGGGACAAAGTGCGCTGGTTTTAAGCAACGGCAGTTGGTGCGGTGGGGAATTCAACGAATTCTTACTAATACCCTGAACACACCTTGGAGTATTACATCTCAGCCAACACCTGTTGCCCCGCATTATAGTTGATTAGTTAACCAACGCACTTGATAGGTTCTAGTGACGGTACGCTTTCTTGAAGCAGCAAGCCTAGTTATAACATTCAGAGCGATAACCCTTATAGCTCCGTAACTCTGGTTATTTACAATGTCGGTAAGATAGCCCTCTCTAGCTTTAAAATGACAAAACACTATCGCATGATCACAACCAGATTACAGATCTGATAACAGCAGGATTAAAAGAGTATTAGATAAACCCGTCCATTTCAGCAGGTTGTTTGTGAGATCTAGATAAGGATAATGATACGAGATAAACTTCTCATTATACTCTTAGACCGAAACAAAGAGTTTGTGATTTGCCTTATCACGATTTAGTACGAGTAATTGGTCGTGTTTAATCAGTAGACAGGTATGCCCTTCAAAAAAGTCAACAATCAAAAAATCATTCGTCAGCGCAATGGCAATCTTATCATGATTATAATTGACATGTTTGACTTTTTTAACACGTTTTTATTATACATTTTTACCATACTTTTATTGACTATACTTGTAACTTAAGCTGCAATTTAAGCTTGCAACATTTTTGGACTATATCCGTTACTTTGGTCATCTGCCTGACGATTTCGTTTTGGATTTTATCCCATAACGAAATCCCAAGCAACGACCTATAGCTGACTGATCAACTCTTGCTCATACCAAAAACTACAGACACAGATTATAATTATAAGGACGGAACTTTTGAGGCACAAAATAAATAACATTTTTATTCCACTGGGTATGTGCTGCATGGCAGCTGCACACGTGTATCAATGTCAACACGAAGTAAGCACCTACCTATGTTGGATTGACACGTTTGGGGATGAATGGAGGCGGAACGCAGCTCACTTAGCATAGCTTAACTAGACTGGACGGGTGAGCTACCAGAGTGTAGCTCATAAGTAATCAAGTATAAAACAATTTCATTTTTCAAGACAATACCTTGGCATCAAGTAGTGTTTAGTGTTTTTGCTATAAATTTTTGATGTATGTAAAAAACCGGGCATATCAAGAGGTTTCCGTACTTTCTATAGATTCTTTAGATAAGGGTGACTAAGTTTTTTGCACCGTTTCTTCTTATAAGTCAGCCAATTGTATTCCCAAAGCATTGGTAGGGTTTCTTTTTTTGTGACCTGAACAAATAGAGCTCTGAAACCTATAACAATCATAATGACTTTTATGAGCATTGTAGGTTTTTGGCACCTCCAGAATATACGAACCAATTTATAAGAAACGTTTTTTTAATTTGAAAAATCCGGCCAAGTGCGAGTCGGACAGCGCTCTAAGGGTTCCGTACCATTTTCTATAAATAAAACACGTTTGTTGTATGGGAGCCCTTAAATATTTATGTTATTCTGTTTTTAAATTTCAATTGTCTGATTATCACGGTTCATGAGATACAGCCTGGTGACAGACGGACAGACAGACAGACGGACAGACAGACAGACGGACAGACAGACAGACGGACAGCGGAGCCTTAGTAATAGGGTCCCATTTTACCCTTTGGGTACGGAACCCTAAAAACCGAAGCCAGGACCCAAAAAAGGCAGATCTTGGCGTAATAATATATTCAATACCCCACTAAAGTCAAGTTTTCCAGTATTAACTGCTTATATATCGAAGCGTACTCAACTAGTGCACTCTATCCAAGGTAATCTACCGCAAGTCAAAGCGTTGTTTAGCCAAGAACACTCACAAACGACATAATTGTATTGGCGATGCGCCAGTGGCTGCAGTTTCATCTCTAAATGGCCACGTATATAATTTTTATTGCGGCGCTTACGTCGAGAGCCCTGTTTGAAGACATCGGATGGAGCCGTTTCAATTTTAGATAACAAACCGAAGTAATATACACCGTGAATTTTGAGATACCCGAGAAAATTAACTAACATACTCAGATATATATACATCGAATTTGGCGAATAAAAAAAACGGAACGGCGTACGGTGTTGGCGTACGGAAGGAATAACTATGAATGAAAAAAAAAATCATTCATAGTTATTCCTTCCATACGCCAATATTACGCGACTAAATTAGGTGGATTTTGGTTCCGTTAATGTTGGAATGATAATGATTACTATTTGAATTAGCAGGACTTTTATAGTGCATATTTTTTAAGGAATGTTAGGGACCTATTAAATAAATTTCTCATATTTTTTTTTTATTCGCCGAATTCGATGTATATCGATATCTGAGTATGTTAGTTAATTTTCTCGGGTATCTCAAAATTCACGGTGTATAAATCAATGGGTAACAGTTGCAGATAGGGTTACTTTAGCTGCGTGGCTTGTCAGTTGACAAGGAGACCAGTTTTTTTTTTTAAGTTTGCCACACAAAGTACGTGCATGGGAAAATATCTATCCGCCTCAAAAGTAAAAAAGCCCCATCGGAGTCGTTTTAATTTTAGATAACAGTTGGAGATAGGGCAAGTTTAGCTGCGTGCCTAACTGACAAGGAGACCAGTTTTTTTTTTAAGTTTGCCACACAAAGTACGTGCATGGGAAAATATGTATCCACCTCCAAAGTAAAAAAGCCCCATCGGAGTCGTTTTAATTTAAGATAACAGTTGGAGATAGGGCAAGTTTAGCTGCGTGGCTAACTGACAAGGAGACCAGTTTTTTTTTAATTTGGCCACACAAAGTACGTGAATGGAAAAATATCTATCCGCCTCAAAAGTAACAAAGCCCCATCGGAGTCGTTTTAATTTTAGATAACAGTTGGAGATAGGGAAAGTTTGGCTGCGTAGACTAACTGACAAGGAGACCAGTTTTTTTTTAATTTGGCCACACAAAGTACGTGAATGGAAAAATATCTATCCGCCTCAAAAGTAAAAAAAAACCGGCTAAGTGCCAGTCGAACTCGCGCACGAAGGTTTCCGTACCATTATCTATAAAAAAGAGGAATAATAATCACGTTTGTTGTATGAGAGCCCCCTTTTATTTTATTTAGTTTTTTGTATTTTTTGTTATAGCGGTAACAGAAATAGATCATCTGTAAAAATTTCAACTGGCTAACTATCACGGTTCATGAGATAAAGCCTGGTGACAGACGAAAAGACAGACAGACGGACAGTGAAGTCTTAGTAATAGGGTCCCGTTTTACCCTTTGGGTACGGAACCCTAAAAAAAAGGTTAGTTGTGGGCTAGATATTTAATTGGTGTGATTGCATTCCAAAAAAATCGGATTATTATGACAATGTTGTGATTGCAACATTAACCCTGGGCCTTCCTAATATCCAGCTATCCGTGTGACGTCACCAGCACGGAGGCGTAGATGGAGTGGGCCTTTTTGAACATTTATTACGAATCGCGTATCCTCTGCTGCCCATGTAAATCTTGGACTCATTTGAACCACGGGAAACCTAATCACCACCTCCATAAATGGGAATTGAGGAAGGCACCACGGTACAACGTGGTGCAGTTCCCATGCAATGCACCTGACTAATCCTATTTCCATATGCTTGAACATTTTTCTTTTCATGAATAGCGAACCTTACATAGTTCTACTACTTAGTAATAAATGGCGTTGGCTGTACATTGACTCACGCACATACCTAGACGCGCTGACGCTACAAACTCAAACCCTCGTCTTATCATTCTCATCAAATATATGTTAATTAATTTGTAAGTTATAATTATTATCATTGAATTACTTTATAGCTTGTCGCTGCTATTAAGTAGAGAAATTTAATTTCGACAGCTCATAAAAAGTATTTCAATTGAATGGCAATATAATACCAGTGAAATTTTACTCAGACAGAGATTTGTAAAGTGGGTAATTCGTTTATGGGAAAATGTATTCGCTTTTTTAATAAATTACCAGCTTCTATTGTAGAACTGCCACTGTTAAAATTTTAATCGCATATTAAAACAACTTTAATGAAAAAAGAATATTATTACTGTAAATGATTATATAAATGATAAAAGTATTTGGAAATAAATACTGCCCTGCTCGCACAGGTACATTTATCTTGTAATGTAAAATATGTACTTTTTAAAAAGAGGCTGATAAAAGTGATTGAGTTTCTTGCGCTACTTCTTCTCGGCGCTAGCCCAAAATTGTCCCGAAGTAGTGGTAGGGAAAAAATATTGGGACGTGTAACAGCGCTTAGTTTAAGCCTATTTACAGAAATACATTGGTTTTTATTGGTTTTTTTTTATTGGTTGAACATGATGAAACTCAAAATCTGATTTTTTTTCTTTTTTTTTCGAAAAACGTATTATTTTTTACTATCAAATCTTTTCCCATAAATAGACACAAAACAAATATTACATTAAATGGACGATGAATATTCAGAAATAGACGCATAACAAATATTACATTATATAGGTACGTAGCTAAATACATATACAGTTTACATTATTGTCTTAATTATACATATAAAACAAAGTCGTATTAGTTACAACATTTTTATCTCGATTACGGCTGGACCGATTTTCATGATTTATAATTTGTTGAATTTGTCTTCGCCCCGAATAGCAGAATAAAAAATAAAAACATTGGAAAAGAAAACGAAAAATAAAACTGTTGGGTGGTGGATCAGCTAGTTATTTATAGATCATGCATCGTGGTTTACCTATCAATAAAGATAGATAACTATCAGCAAGTACACAATCACAATTTAAATGGACACAGTATGCTGGATTGTGTAAACTTAACTGAGAAATATCATAATATTAACTCAGAAATATCATTATATGCAAAAAGGTGTACCAAAAAATTGTATCGAGTGGAAGTCCAGAGAAAGAGCACCTTAAGGGTACCATTTACAAACCCTAATACCTTAAAATTATTATGGGTCAACGATACTGAAAATTATTCAAATAATTATTGAATAATTCTCAGTTTAAATTTTATTTTTTTATTTATTTTTTTCTAGACACGAACACAATAAAATTGCGCCATAAAGAGTTAAATCTGACAGTGATGGTGGTGGCAGGACATAACATATTATTTAAAAGTCTTCATCTTTTTGCTATGTGTAGACAGTAAAAAATTTGAATGTTATTAGTAGGTACTACTGATGCGTAGCGTAGTACCTACTAATAGCGTAGTAGATTTTAAATGAACAGCAGTGCACGTAATACGCACGTGACGGGCACGTGAGACATAGCAGAATTGGCCATGATTCAATGAAGAGCGCTGCACTTGCATCTGCTGTTGAGGTTACAAATGTTTCACCTACCGTTGTTCCTACATAGATCAATCAGATTCCAGGTTCATCATCATCATCATTTCAACCACAGGACGTCCACTGCTGAACATAAGCCTCCCCCAGTGACTTCTGTCATCGGGGGGTTGTTGCCATACTCGCCACGCTTGGCGGGTTGGCGAGCGCAGTTTTTTATTATTTCGCACGCAGACGCTGCTCCCCGTCTCGTGCTACAGGATTTAGTCGCCTCTTACGACACGCCTCCTGTTGGCGGTGGCGAAGTGTATTCTCTACGGCCGTCCCCACACGGTACAGATTTCAGGCTGGCTACGGCAAATCAAAAGATTTTGTGATGTTCTGATGGTAAATAAAGCAAGTCATATATAGGCGATAGTCAATTTTCCTGTATTAACATTAAGATCGCTAACGCAGTATAGAGTAGTATTTCTGTTCCTTCCTAAATTGTGTACCACCATGTGCTACTGTTAACAGTTGCCTAGCGACGCGTGTATCGATCAAGTTGGCAATTGTGACACGAATGAAAAGTGTTTACTACAAAAAATACAAATTCTTGAAACAAACTTTTAGAGGTGACTTTGTAACAATACGTAGTGCTTGTTATAGTGTGACGTAAGTAAAAAATAACATTGTAGGTATGTTTACTTAAGTTACAAGTTTAACCTTATTCAAGTCGTGCGCGTATTTTGTATAGTCATTTCGCTTGGGCTGATCAGTAGCATGGGTGTACGTACATATTAATCACGATAGCAAAATTAACAAAGTAGTAGACTTAAATCAAGAGAAACATACTTTTATTCTACTTTTCCTTAACAGCGGGTTGTTGTCGTATGTTTTTTTTCTCGTTTACCGCATTATGTGGGAGCCGTGCAATTTTGTTGGTAGACACCAACACTATTCTGTGTCAATCTATGTTATTTTCATTTTCATGTTTGTGTCAATTTTGAGTGCCAAATAAATAATATTCTATTCTATTCTATTCTATTTTTCGATTCAAAAATCCGTTTTCTAATCATCATCATCATCATCATCATCAGCCCACACTAGTCCACTGCTGGACATAGGCCTCTCCAATTGCACGCCACTCTGCACGATCCACGGCTACTCTCATCCAGCTCCTGCCAGCAACCTTGCGGAGATCGTCGCTCCATCTAGTCTGAGGGCGTCCCACACTACGCTTGCTGACACGCGGTCTCCACTCAAGAACTCGTTTCCCCCAGCGGTTATCGGTTCTGCGACAAATATGGCCGACCCACTGCCACTTGAGCTTGCTAATTCGATGGGCTATGTCGATGACATTAGTTTTCTGTCGGATTACCTCATTTCGGATCCGATCCCTCAGAGAAACTCCGAGCATAGCCCTTTCCATAGCTCGCTGAGCGACTTTAAATCTATGGACCAGCCCTATCGTGAGTGTCTACGTTTCGGCTCCGTATGTCATGACGGGTAGGACGCACTGAATGAAAACGGATTATTAATATTATTATTATTAAACTTTAAAGTGTGTTTTTTTAGAGTCAAGTGTCACCCAGCTAAAAAGAGCCAACTAAGGAATAACATTAATCCTATAAAATTATATTTTTTACGATAATAATGAAAAATGTATCAAATCAAATGGAACCCACATTCATCATATAGCCAAAAAGGTTGGTTGAATGCTCTAAGCCAAAATGTTCCAGAATGACCCCCGCTATGCGCCTGTGCGATTGATCCATACTTTCAGGGGCATCCTGTATATGCCCTAATTATCTTAGGTACCGCTTATAGGCGATTTTTGTAGGACGTTGTTTGTTGACATTTGCTTTATGATAGTTTTGTTTGGAAGGAAACATAGATATCTGAAGATAGGACCTCAAAAACGTTTATTTTGCTCGTAAATCAGTTTTGTTGTCACATTCGTGAACCATAAAGGAAGTTTTAAAAGATTATTGTAATCAACAGTGATACTTTTGTTTTTTGTTATGCAATAATGGTACTGGTACCTACTAAAAAAACCGGTCAAGTGCGAGTCGGACTCGCGCACGAAGGGTTTCGTACCAATATCTATAAAAACAGCAAAAAAATAACGTTTGTTGTATGGGACCCCCATTAAAATGTATTGTATTATGTTTTTAAGTACTTGTTGTTATAGCGGCAACAGAAATACATCATCTGTGAAAATTTCAACTTTCTACCTATCACGGTTCATGAGATACAGCCTGGTGACAGACGGACAGAGAGACAGACAGAAAGATGGACAGCGGAGCCGTAGTATTATTCTTTCTCTATAGTAAAAGGGTCCCGTTTTACCCTTTGGGTACGGAACCCTAAAAAGATTTAACGAAAGACTAAAAATATCCATACCTTTTTTATCTGTGTGATTACGATTATTCACCTGGCGACTCAAAAATAATTTATTATTTAATAACATAGTTTTATTGGTAATCTTTACATTATCGATACGCTTACTAATTTTATTTTTACCTTTCACAAAACAAATATTTATTTATCACGATCACGTATCATGTAATAATAATAATTCTTAATTTTAAGCTAGTTAAAAAAAATCTTAATATTTATTTTGAATAATTATGCCTTTTTTGTCTAAAATAAATACCTACTAGGTAAAAATTTAATCAAAATATCAATCTCTCCAATGTTTCAACTTGTAACTATTCAGGATCAAAGCTAAGTTTGTGATTCCGGCTGGGAAGATATGCAAACTGCCAATAATTTGAAACCCTTTAGGCATTTAGAGGATTCCCTTAAAAGAGTTTGACCAATCACAAACATTTAAAAAAAAGAAGTGACTATTTCGAAGTCTAAACAAATACCAGTAATTGCAGTTTCGGTTGTATACGTGGATCAACGCAAAACTAGATTGCATATATTGTAAACAAAGTACATATCAAACGCTCGTTTACTATTTACGCAAACGGTTATCAATCGTGAAGTAAATAAAACTCTATGATAGCTCTCACTTGTTTTAGCTCAACATTAAAAAAACATGATGTTTTTTTTATAATTCTCGATTCGCGCTCGATGGGTTCCGTACCATTTTCTATAAAAACGGCAAAAAAATGTAGTTTGTTGTATCGGAGCCCCCTTAAATATTTATTGTATTCTGTTTTTTAATATTTGTTTGAAAATTTCAGCTCTATAACTGTCACTATTCATGAGATACAGTCTGGTGACAGACGGACAGACGGACAGACGGACAGACGGACAGACGGACAGACGGACAGACGGACAGACGGACAGACGGACAGACGGACAGACGGACAGACGGACAGACGGACAGACGGACAGACGGACAGACGGACAGACGGACAGACGGACAGACGGACAGACGGACAGACGGACAGACCGACAGACGGACAGACGGACAGACGGACAGACGGACAGACGGACAGACGGACAGACGGACAGACGGACAGACGGACAGACGGACAGACGGACAGACGGACAGACGGACAGACGGACAGACGGACAGACGGACAGACGGACAGACGGACAGACGGACAGACGGACAGACGGACAGACGGACAGACGGACAGACGGACAGACGGACAGACGGACAGACGGACAGACGGACAGACGGACAGACGGACAGACGGACAGACGGACAGACGGACAGACGGACAGACGGACAGACGGACAGACGGACAGACGGACAGACGGACAGACGGACAGACGGACAGACGGACAGACGGACAGACGGACAGACGGACAGACGGACAGACGGACAGACGGACAGACGGACAGACGGACAGACGGACAGACGGACAGACGGACAGACGGACAGACGGACAGACGGACAGACGGACAGACGGACAGACGGACAGACGGACAGACGGACAGACGGACAGACGGACAGACGGACAGACGGACAGACGGACAGACGGACAGACGGACAGACGGACAGACGGACAGACGGACAGACGGACAGACGGACAGACAGACAGACAGCGGAGCCTTAGTTTTACCCTTTGGGTACGGAACCCTAAAAATGATCTGCCACGGTGTTGTGGTCTGTAGATGTTACTTTTAAAACTGAGTACTAAAGGTGGAATATGAATTTTATTTTCAACCGACTTCAAAAAAAAGGAGGTTCTCAATTGCACTGAATGTTTTTTTTCTATCTTTTGTTTTTTCTCTTTGCCCCATTTCTGAAGGCCTAGTTATGGTTTAAGATATTTATTATTCTCCAGAAAAATTACATAAATTCACTTAATTGAGAGGGTTACACAATTATACAAAAATAAATTTCGTACTACGAAAATGTATCGTTCGTTCGGACATACAACCCTAACAAATTAAAATAACCAGTCACTTGTGTCAATCCTTTGACAAAATATAACTAACTCAACCTACCCGTGTAAATTACACGACCGTTTTGATTGGTTCATAAACTGTCAAAGCTTTAATACTGTGAATAGTGAATGGATATTTTAATTTGATCAGATACATAATTGACTTGAGTTGCTCGTAGCCCAGTGGCGGCACTGCCTTGGTATCGATTACTAAAGTTAAAAGTTGGTCCCGGCTAATATCGCGTGATATTAGTCGTGAAGCCTAGTCAGAGGCCTTATGGCGGCTTGATTACATCTGACAGTAGGGTTTAGTCACTGGCCTTACAACACCCCTCCACCAATCCGCATTGTGGAGTTTGGCTCAAAAACCACCTCCTAGTTGAGGAGAGGCCTGTGCCCTGCAGTGGGACGTTTAAAGGCATACTTTACTTTAGATACTTAATACGTCGTCTGGTCGAGGTACGTTCAATCATGATTCTAGCGTAAGGAAAGAGGCTATTTTTAGACAGATTCCTATTTACACTTCGTAACCCGTAAATACAAAGGAACTACTATACTATACTATACATTTTAGACCATGGCTGCACATTTATTGGTATGTAAATGTGCACCTGCACATTTACTTAAGTTAAGTTAAGTTTCAGCAATGTAGAAAACATCGCAAGGAAACCTTTCCTTGCGATGTTTTCTACATCGCTGAGCAAATGGTATGGTTCCTACGTAGATTCCGAAAAATCCAGAGTAAAAGCTGGTATGTGACATCACAAATGTTAGGCGACTCTTGCTAGAAATAGTCGAGTCTCGCTCGCCTCTCGCCCACTGAATCACTCATTGTTCTACCAACTAATTAAGATAACAAAATATAAAACGGTTAATATAGAGGAAGGAAAATGTTCCTGTTGCATAATAATATTAATATTTATAATTAGTCAGTAACGGGGTTTTTGCATTTATGAGCTAATTAACGAACAATAGCTAAAGTCACCCATTTACCTATGTACCTATATAAATTAGACAACATCACATACATTGCTCTGATCCTAAAGTAAGTTGCTAAAGCACTTGTGTTATAGAAATCAGAAACAACGACGGTACCACAACACCCAGACCCGAGCCAATATAGAAAAGTTCATTTTCTATATTGACCCGACCGGGGATCGAATCCGGAACCTCAGAGATGGCGGCGCCATTAAGAAGCCGGCCATTTAAATATGGTAATGAAGCGGTTTTAAGTGATTTGTTTGTTGATCCATTATTAATTGTCGTTGTGTTATCATGAATGTCATCCCTTGAAAGGGTAACAAACAAAATAAGAGCAAAAACAAATTTTGAATTTTAAGGTTCTCCTTTCAGGAAACTCAGTGCTCTCATCGCTGTGGTACGTACGTCATAGTTTAAGTATTTCTGACTTGTAAACATTATGAGCTACAGATGTAAAATAAAAATAAGTAGAAAACAAAGATATATATTTTTATTGTTTTTTTTTCTACACATAAATAGTGACTCTATTAAGATAAAAGACAAACCTGTATGATTTTAAATTAATTTCTAATAAGTAAAAAACAATATTATGTATTTTTATTGTTTTTTTCTACACATAAATAGTGACTCTAATATGATAAAAGACAACCCTGTAGGATTTAAAATTAATATCTCAAAAATTTATTGATAAAACCATTTTTAATAAAAGAAAAAAAATCCTACAATAAAGAAATTGGAAATGTAGCATTTTCAATAACAAGTTCGCTCTCACAATCGGTCATGCGTCGAGTCTATGCCATTCCAAGCGCAACATAGCGCACGATAGCTCGATGCGCGGGCGCCGCTCTACAAAACACTTCAGTATACTTTTAAGTTTGTCTACGAGAACGCGCGTGGATAGTTTTTAATTAACAAATTTAATCTTCGAACGTCGTTTTGTTGTGATAAAAAAGGTTTTGTTGTTAATTAAAATCTGGAGTTATGCGTATAGGCCTGCCTTTAAGGATTATTTAAAATGTAAGTTTTATTGACTAATTCTTAACAAAAATGCATTTATTTAGTTAATATCTTAATTATTAGTATTTTTCTTTTTCTATCGTTTAGTTCGATTGAGAGACATATTTGATTTATAGTACTTCAAAAGGTTGGGTTTATTTATAAATTGACCAAAATGATAATGCAAAATACATTTTTATTTTTATTTTTTCAAAACAAACGACATTACCTAAATTGATACCTGTCAGTAATACAACTAATTTTGTGTATATTTTTGTTTATTAACGTGAATACGTAAATCAGACAATAATAATTTATGTGATGTATGGTTAATAATTTCTTAACAATTTCCCATTTCTTAAAAGCAGAGAAAGGTTTTAAATCATTAGTTTTTAACCTTTGTTCTCTGAATGATAAACAAAAAAAAATGTTGATGTAAGTGTATTGAATAAAAATATATTATTTTTTTCTTGTATTATTAACAACGTAAATTCATTATTAGACAGCCGGCATAGGTTCTTGTCATAAATGTACTCATCTGTACCCATCTTAAACATTTATTATTATAGTCCCACTTCGGGTTTGTAGGGCATGAGTTCGTACAATTGAAGGCACGGAAGTTGAACGCTGGGCCAAAGTTGCGCAGAAGACGTTGAAGCACACATTAAAACTAATACGAAAGGCACGAAATTTAAAACATTTAAAACGAGATTGCACCACCCCCTTCTATTCCTATGGGTGTCGTAAGAGGCGACTACAGGAGAACCGCCGCAAGAAGACGGGCAACAGCGTCTCCTCTACACCATTGGCCAAGCTGCGATCGCCAACCCGCCTGCCAAGCGTGGCGATTATGACAAAATCCTCCTTTTGGAGAGGCCTGTGTCCAGCAGTGGACTGATATAGGCTGGTGATGTGATGTGAAAACGAGATTACGATGTTGACCTAATAGGAAAAAAAAAATTATGAATATTTTCGTCTACTTATAATATGACAATACTGTTTTAAAGTAAACCAAGGTAAATGACCCGTGCCTTAGTAAGTCTTTAAAAATTTACAAATAATATTAAAAAATGGCAAGTTTAAGTTGGCCTTGTGCTAAGCATCCCAAAGATATTTAAAGAAAGTGTTGTAAAGAGTTTCCGATTCGCACTTAGCCTTTATTACTATAACATAAAAACGTATATTGAATACAAAATGAAATAAATACTCAGTCGAACGGTTTTGTCTATTTACAAAGTGAAACAATGAGAATTCATTAAAAAAATATGCATGTTTCGAATGTTGTTTGGACCTTTGAAAACGATACAGATTGACAAACAGAAATTACAACACAGATAATTATTTTCTCTCTATTCAAATGTTAAAATAGTCACGTCAACCTTTGAATGCGTTGCGCAAAATTGAGTTCCAAAATACACTCGCGTGCAATGAAAAAGTTCCAGTGACATATATAGCACCAAATTACTCCTAAATGGAAAAGGCTATTTTAATGACGCCGTCTGCAATATTGAAGTACATTTAACAGCGCATCAGAATATTACTAACTAAAACATTTAATTTATGAAACTAGGTTCTATGTCTTAGGAGATATTGAGGTGTTTGTCAGCATTTTGTGGGTGGAACTTCTTCATTGCTCGCAAGTGTGTTTGTCTGAATATATTTTAAACTCAGTTGTTAATCCGATGAATTTCAATATACGTTAGCTTGGTTCATGATTTGCTTTTGTGCGGTTTATAAACATTAGAAGTATTTTAGTTTTTATGGATTTAGGGATATTTAGGTAGATAAATTTCCTGCCGATTTCGACTATTGAGACCGTACTAATTATTAGCAGGTGTTAGGATGATCAGCTCTTGCATGTACAAGCAATGCACGTGCCCTTTGATGGCTACAGTATCCTATTCTGTAATGCTCCGGCTACACCTGCGTATACGCCTAAGGTCCAAATAGCGGCATGATTAGCTTACATTAATTAAAGCAGTAAACTACGCGCTAAACCTATTTAGTTAGTTAAATAAAGCACTAATTAATGGCATTATACGCAGGTAAAGCCCGAGCCTAAGTTAACGTATTTGCGAGCATTGGCTGCACGTGAGGAAACCGTCAACATAACTGTAAAAGATGCCTGTTGGTAGTGCAGCCTTTCGCATTCCGTTCGGATTTCCTCTGGCCTTCAAATTTAGGGATAGGAATAGATAGACATGTCTTAATCGAAATATTGTCTATCGATCTACAAAGCTAGTTGCGGGTTCAAATACCGCAAGGGCACGAGCATTTTCATGAATGTTTTTAAATGTATTTAAATTATGTAAGTATGTTATGCTGTCATCCAATCGTCACAGTACATTTTTGCTTCGGTTTAAGTTTGGGGCTTGAAGTGTGTGTTTAATAATTAGGGTTCCGTACCCAAAGGGTGAAACGGGATCTCCGTATGTCACCAGGCTGTATCTCATCGTGATAGTTAGTGAGTTGAAATTTTCACAAATGATTTATTTCTGTTGCCGCTATAACAACAAATACTATAAAATAGAATACAATAAATATTTAAGGGGGCTCCCATACAATAAACGTATTTTTTTTGCCGTTTTTATAGATGATGGTACGGAACCCCTCGTACGCGAGTCCAACTCGCACTTGGCTGGTTTTTTATTTGTACACTAGCTGTTGCCCGCGACTTCGTTCCCGTTGTCTTTAGATTTGTATGTCTTTTTCTTATATTTTTATTCCATAAGAACCTTCTCCTGTCAATAACAAACACAACAAAAAAAGAATGAGCGAAATCGGTCCAGCCGTTCACGCGTGATGCCGTGACAACGGAAAACGGGTTTCATTTTTATATATAAGGTCCGATTTTATTAGTGTTCATCCTGTTAACCTGTAACTATATAGGTGAAAAGAAATCGTAAAAAGCAACTTTCAAATGTCTATCATAAAAACTAAAAAAGTTAAAAATAAATTACAAAATAACAACATCGACTTCATATTGCATAAACTCGTCCTATCTTCAACTCTTTCTCGCTCTGTAGGTACAAGGGGAAGGAATAAGACGGATAATCTGATGGTTAAACGTAGAAAAAATAGGACGAGTTTATGCAATATGAAGTAAATTTTGTTGATTTTTAACTTTTTTAGTTTTTATGGTACACATTTGAAAATTAGTTTTTACGATTGCTTTTCACCTATATAGTCACAGGTTAACAGGATGAACAATAATAAAATCGGACCTTATATATAGATTATATACCTAAGCACCAGACAACGTTTGTAGTATGCGAGTGTTTGAACAAAGTCATGCAGGCATATAGAAATAATATGCAGGATTAACTTTATAAGCGAACTATAATAAATGCATTAGTCAAGAGACTGTCGCAGCTGTTCTACCTTCTTGTCGAAAGAAGTATGTACCTATAATTCTTGCACAAATTAGTACGAGTAATAAATGTACCAAAAATATGGTTATGCTCCTACACGTCTCAACATCTTTGATTTAGGAATTTAACAGTTGAATTCGGGTAGTTTGTATTTAATTTTTTACGACCCATTTTTGACCCATTTATTCGTAGGCAAAATTAAAAATATTCAATTTTCAAGAGATGTGATAAAAACGCAAACAAATATGGCGCTAATATATGTAGTGGATGTGTCAGATCAGTAATTGTAAAAAATAAAAACGTGAAAACAAAACTATTATGTACTGCCAGTATTTTACGCCAGCAAAGCCACCAGCATATTATGTAAACTATGTAAGAAGCACTAAAAGAACCATTACAAAGATAATAAAAGTAGGTATAAGTGTTTAGTTTCTGTGATTAAACACAAGTTTAAGCCTTGAATAGTTAATCTTCACCCACTCTAGGTCTGAGTGAATGAGCATAACTGTTCGGCTACACGCAGCAGAGGTGCTCGTAGCTCAGTGGCAGCAGCGCTTTGGCATCGATTACTAAAGTTAAGCAACTGACGCCTTGGTTGTGAGTAGATGGGTGACCACTCCGAACATTATATTGACATTTATTACGAGCATCTCTGTGCTTTGGAAGGCACGTTAATAAGTTGGTCCCGGCTGATATCGCTTGATATTAGTAATGGAACCTAGTCAGCCTTATGGCGGCTAGATACATCTGACAGTAAGGTTTAGTCACTGGTCTTACAACACCCCTCCGCCAATCCGCGCTAGGCCAGCGTGGTGAAGTATGGCCCAAACCACCTCATAGTTGAGGTGAGGCCTGTGCCTTGCAGTGGGACGTATAGGCATACTTTACTTTACTTACACGCAGCAACTTGCATGCGCAACGGTTTGTGTAAAAACGGCGCAATAATTGTATGGCGTCCACACGTGAGCAGCATTATTTAGTTATCTGCCTGCCTACCTAGTGTAGTCGCAACAATGATGTGGACAAGTGAGGAATCGTGTCCATTTTCCGTCTTAACGCACATACTTACTTGTATAAATGTTGTATGTGCCAATTAAAGTTTTGTGAAAGCCATTTCTGCGGTATCTGTTTTGCCGTTTTAAAGTACAGTCAACAGCACGTCGACCTAAAATCTCCAATAGATTTTCAACTTTAAGCCTGACATATAGAGTTCATTTTCAAATGAGAAAATTTGTCATTTTGTGGTAGGTCGACGTGCTGTTGTCCGTACATCTTGATTGTGCAAATTCGAATTTGCGCAAGGGATTGAGCGTGTAGCCGGGCCCTTAGTGCTATTATTTATGTGACCTGTCAGATAAGAGATGTAGTTAGCGCATCGAGCACATACCAGACAGAGCATTATACAGGATATTCAAAAGAATAGAACACTCCTTAGAACTACGTGAACAGCTGTTTAAAACAACAACTTTTTTGATGGGACCAACATCAAATCTAAAACATATTTTGTGATGTTTATGTGGCATCTAAAAAATAAACACTATTTTAATTTTGCTTCAAAAGTAAAAGCTGTATATGAGCAGCTGCATGACGACGTGGTTTAAGGGGTTCTTTTCACCTGTTCTTTTGAAAATCCTGAACATCACATAATTATAGTATCTATTTCTGAAACTGATCACTGCACTAATACTTGTCATATCTCGCTCTCACTAAAACAGTACATTAACGACATTTGATCCTTGTTTAAGTCGCTGTTTATGTCGAAGTAAATTCGATTATTATAGAAAAACTATGAATAAATTATCATAGGGATTACAGTTGCAAGCTGTTCGTTTCCTTAGCGTTGAAAAAATAGCAAAAGGAGTCAAAATTATAAATACTTAATCAACAATAAAATACAAAATATTTTCTTGCACAACTATATATTATACTAATACTAACTACTACTACTATACCTATACTACTATACTAACTATATATTTATATATATATAAAAAAATGATAATTTATGGTAACAATCGCATTTTTAGCCAATGCCATTTTATGCCAATAATGGTAATTGGCTCATTATCAGATTAAACTGGATTACGGTAGACAAGCTTAAGATAACATTCCATCATGTAAGATATTGCGACATAAACAATTGAATACTAATTAAGTTTAAATCGTGACTAAAGTTTTTGCCAGTGAGGCAAAATAACTGATCTGTTTTTACAATACACATACCTACACACAGACATACTCTTCCTGTAAATTTACATAAAGGAGGATGCTAAAAAAAATCAGCAGCGTCAATTAAAATACTTTTTGTGTAGTGTTTTAGAGCATAAATAGAAGGTCTTAAATACGCAAATTGTTTTTCTAAAAACCGTCACCGATAGCCCATATATAACCCCTATCAAACCGCGAGTTATAACTGGTTTACATTGTTTTAACTAGTGAAAAGGAGACTGGGGAAGGGTTTTTATATTGCAACAATGGTAAATATCTTGGTTTTGTATAGGAAAATACCCCTAAATCTTTGAGTACCCTATCTTTTTCATTGCAATATTTTAATACTTTGAGATTGTTTTAGTGAAATCAAATATCATATTCCTAACATGACTTTTCCGTACCTCCCCATACAAAAACTATTTTGATCGACTGGGTTTTTGGTCCATATGTTTTATAGCATTGTCCTTTTACGGCAAGAGAAAAGAGATACTGTTTACCAAATTCAATTAACGTAGGTACTATTTATGATTATAAAAAATAAATAAGTTGGATTTTACAGATAAATGAGAATAAACTAGGTTTTTAAGTCACAAATTTAATAAGGCCTTCATTTTTATATTGTAAAGGGTGTTTTATTAAGACTATGATGTTAAATGTTAATATCGGGAACTCAAAAATAAGGTACATGGTAGCAATCCCGTAACAAACTATTCTAATATGATGTTAAACCTTCAGATAAAGTAGTTGTTTTTCAGCAGTGTGTCAGGTTACGGATTAAAAACAACCAAAAAATCTTAAAAAACAAGACTGACCTCTGTAACCCAGACGGTACTAGGTTTTGCCATTTCTGAGATCCCGGGCTTAATTCCCTGTTTGGTCATAGATTTTGCAATGAAAGCTTTTACTATGGGTCTATCGTTTTCCTAAGACAATTTATTTAAAGTTAGCATAGCTTAATATACATTTATTATGGTTTATGTTGATAACCATAATAAATGTATACAGGGTGTAAAAAAAGGCTTAACGAAGCCTTAAACCACGAATTCTATACATAAATCCAAGTAGAATGCAAAAATAATAATTGCTGGGAAATGACTTATTTTTGGGTATCAAAAAAAATACTTATTTCTAACCCGCAATGTATAGCGCGCACGCCACAGACTATGCCTGTGTGTGTAAGCGGATCATGCTTCTTTGTAAAAAAGTTTAGTATTATCAAATAGAAGGCAATTTTGTAAAAATCTTTGAAAAAAAATTGTAACTTTGACTGTCAATAACACGGTAACCCGTAATTTCCCAGGTATAGTGTAAAAGAAAAAAATGATCGTAATAATACGTAGAATAGGTGGTATTCGGCTTCGTTAAGCCTTTTTTTACACCCGATATAAAGCTAATGTTAACTTGATAATAACCAAACAATAATTACTTTTCTGTTGCCCACTTCTTGGCTTCTTGGCACTAAGGTCGCGAGTTTAGTAGAGTCAAGTACAAGTACAGAAGGCTAAACTCTGCTTACTTACTCATAAATAATTTATCTATTCCAATTTGAATACAAAACATTAATTGCATGCATCTATGCGAACATAATGCGTCTATTTTAGAAAGAAAAATAGTTATTTACTATGCTACAATAACACTGACCCATGACGACCTAGACCTATCACTTCCTCACTTGTTTATAAATAATAATAAAGTCACGCAATCGTATACTTAATTAATTAATGATATTAGAAAAACTAATTAACGCCAGTAGTGAACGCAAAGGTAGAGTCATAGAACAAGAAAAGAATACTTAATACGACTAAAGAAAACACCGCGGCCCGAGTAAGGTAGCTTTAAGTTCCTATGAATAATAATAATAATACGAGTAATATACTGTCTATACAGAGGGAAGGGGGGATTAGACAAGTGGCAATCGGTCGGAAGCTTAAGTGGCAGTGGGGTGGCTGCGACATCTGTCGCAGAACTGATGAAAGGTGGAGTAAACGGGTTCTCGAGTGGAGAAAACGCCTAGGCAAACGTAGTGTAGGACGCCCCCCAGCTGGATGGACCGACGACCTTAGGAAGATGGCTGGCAGTGGATGGATGAAAAAAGTGGTAGATCGTGCTCTTTGGCGCTCTTTGGAGGAGGACTACGTCCAGCACTGCAATAGGCTGAGATGATGATGAATCGGACGGATTGCCACTTGTCTGTCTTGTAGCGATACGATACCCATATTCGGTATAGCCTGTCAGATAACTATAACGAAGACAATTAACCACGCGATTTAACGATGGCATAATTATGTCAATCGCATACATTTTAATATTTTCCCTTCGTTTTCGTTTTAAAATTATTACTATGGCTATCCGGCTTCTGTACCTATGTTAAAAAGAGTGGCCTAATTTTAGGCCTAGGTACCTAATTCTTCTTGTCTTTAACCCTTTCCACGCTACTAATTTTCGACAGCGACATTAGACAGCATTATTTGAGCAATTAAACCTTTTTTAGTACTTTCTCAGTTTTGTGTGGTGTGCATTAGGGACCACTCACACTAGATCTCTCAAGCGTGGACGTCTTGGCAGCATCCAATCAGTGTTGACACAACGCTTGCGCAGCAGCATTTACTTAACGCTGATTGGACACTGCAACGACGTCGACGCTCAAAAGACTAGTATGGGGGAGGCCTTAGTTTAACTATCTAAAATTTTGTTTCAGTAACAAACTCAGCGAATTGCAAAGATGGTGGTTATGAGTAAACAGATGTTTGACGAGGTCTGTGGAGAGCAGACCTGTCGGCAGATCTTTCATCCATGGTCCAAAACTTGTTCTGGAGTCTTGCCCACGGCTTTTAAAGACTCTATCAAAGGCAGCTTACACTTCTACAGTTTAGTTTATTTGGTGAGTACCTTTTAAAGAGTTCCGTACCCAAAGGGTAAAACGTGACCCTATTACTGAGGCTCCGCTGTCCGTCTGTCTGTCCGTCCATCTGTCACCAGGCTGTATCTCATGGACCGTGATAGTAAGAGAGTTGAAATTTACACAGATGATGTATTTCTGTTTCCGATGTGACAATAAAAACCAGAATAAAATAAATATTTCAGGGGGCTCCCATACAATAAACGTAATTTTTTGCTTGATTTTATTGATAATGGTGCCAACCCTTCGTTCGTAGGTCCGACTCGCACTTAGCTGGTTTTTAGTTTTATAGAAGAAAATAACAATACTGATTTATTGTTAAAATAGACACCTTATTGGATGATGTAGATGTTATGTTGTAGTTATTTACTTACCTTAAGGGGTTAATTGAGTACAGCCCGCGAAATTCTAAACTTCTTGCTTTTATAATAGTGAATGGTTTACGAAGAGTCAAAATGTGAATCGCGGCTGCAATAAAAATATGAATACTGAAAAAAATAATGTTATTAATTTTTATTAAACCTTTTTGACTTCAATTTGACCTTAATTATGACTGATTGATTAAAACATTACATTACTCAGTGGTTATTTTTATTTATTAGTGATTATTTCTCACTAAAACTATTAATATTTGTAAAAAAACCTAATAAATTTAAAATTTCGCAAGCTGTTTTTGACGAATCTCCCTTATCAGAACACAAAAATTTTAAAAATTTGTTTTTTTATTGTATTTGTTTTAGGCACAACTAGCCATGCACATTAAGCATTTCAAGAGCAAAGCTATGTGGAAAAAACTGGGAGAGTACTACCTCAGGTCTCTTATGTTCGGTATAATTGTGCCGTTCACTTTCATCACATGCAATTGTTTTTTTAGGTAAGGTATGTACTGTTTTTATTAATGGTTTAATTGGCAATAAACTGTCTTCAATGTGAACGACAATATTAAAGTTGATTTAATATTAAGATTCCGACGCCATAGTAAAGGTTTAAGTTTTGAAGAGCTGTGAGTTTATAAGGGCGTACAGATCTACCTTGGTACTAATGCGAAAATACCGCAGCTATACAGGGTATACAAAAGAATGGGACACTCCTTAAAACCACGTGATCAGCTGGTCATAAACAACATTTTTTTCTATGGGAGCAATATAGAAATCGAGATTTTTTTTAGCTGCTTCATACGAACTTACTGGTATACCTCGATGATAATGTATGTAGCATCTGAAAATAAAATAACGATTTCGATGTTACTCCCATAGGAAAAGTTTTTGTATATAACCAGCTGATCACGTGTTTTTAAGGATTGTCCAATCTTTTGTACAATGAAATGAAATGACACAGGTTGATGAAACTAATAGTGGCCCACTTAAGCGGATTTCTACTTGATTGCGGTCACTGTGTACAAAGTTTTAATTTGAGCGATGTTGCCTTTGGCACAATGATTCTTTGAAACATATTTATACAAATGAGGCAAATATTTATTCCAGTTAATACAATCGATTTCGGCCTGTTTAAAGTAAAAAAAATAAAAGTCTCCATAAGCTGACCACCATTCACCAACGGATGACAACTTACTACACTCTATACCCGACCACCTCACAATCAAATAGTCAATCCATTGCAAAATTACCCTACATAGTTTATGATGTTACATACGTATTGTATTATTTTAAATGAAACACTATTTTGGCCAGCTTTAGGTGACTGGTTCCGTTACCCTAGCATGTACTTCGGTGTTTTTATGTGATTTGTTATATAATAATAATGAATAATAAATTGTTTCCACAATCACACCAATTATCTAGCCCCAAACTAAGCAAAGCTTGTGCTATGGCGACTAGATAACGGATAAACATACTTAAATACGATTATAAATATCCATGACTTAGGTGCAAATGCTCGTGCTCATCACACTAACATTTGCCCCTCGCGGGATTCGAACCCGCAACCGCCAGGCATTGTAGTCCGGAGCGCGAACCACTACACTAGACGGTAGTCAATATAAATTCTACAAGCCAAACAAACAACAAAGGTTTATCAAAGCATCAGTTTTTCCTCTCCTCTCTTCTTACAGACAAATTTAGGTATTGCTTTTTTAAATGCACAAATAGGTCCTTATTTCATTCGAATTAATTTTAAGTATTTTTTACCAAGCCGTTTACAAATATAATATTTTAATGTAGTTCTTAAATTTCTTTATTTGAAGTTGGTCTTAATTCAAGTGGATTTCGCTTTGCTTTTAGTCAATTTGGAATAAAACTAAGTTACATCACGTCTCTGTTATTGCCACTGACGTTGAATGGACTCAACATTTACTGGGAGCCGCCGGGCAGAAGAAGTCTGATCATTCATTTGTTTTTTAATCAAGTAAGTACCTACGATTGATGCCAATACTTAGTAGGTACTAATAGTTCAACTGTGACAACATTGGAAGGGTGCGCTTAAAGTCTTACATTGGAAATTATTGACCAATAAAAAATCTAAGAATTTTCAATAAATGTTCCTAATAGACGCCAGCATTGTCATCATCATCATCGTGTCAGACTATTTGTAGCCCACTGCTGGGCGTAAGCCTCCCCCAAACAGCAAAGGTTATTCCCGGTTATTTCATCCAGCAAAATTGGGAGAGTTTGACGCTCTTTGCGTAAGCAAAAACGTAAGTTCTGGGGTGTATTTTGTATATTTGTGCAAAATTTCAAAACTTTAGGTCTACCGGTTTGAGCAGCTATTTGTTAATATATCTCTCAGTCAGTCATTAGTTACCATTTTATAAATACAAAATATTATCTTTGGTCCGCCGTGACTCTGAGTCAAGGCCTTAAAACAATGTTTATTGCTTTGTTAATTACTCCACTACCTAGGTTAATTATTACAAGACTGCCCATAAAAAACAAATTACAGTGTCCAACTGTCTTAGGAAGCTGTCACAGCTTGACACGACCAAAACATTTCGCTGGATGCAGGCCGCTTCGAACCTAAAAGTCATATGCTTAGCAGTATGCCTCCTATTAGCCTAAATGATGATGATGATGAATAAATACTTATACGATTTAATCTTTTACTCTAATTCTAGATGGTCGAGTACTGGTTGAGGTTGCTGAGCCAGGCTGGGTACTTGAACATTACGAAATCAAAGCAAATCATCATGTTTATGATTGGGAGTGGTCTACTTTTCTATATGATGAGGCTAGAAGGTGAAAAGCCGAAAGAACAAAAGACTCCACTTTTTTGGTAATTGAGTTTTATTTTTAATTTAGGCTGGATTCGACGAATCATAAAGTTATCTCAGTTTAGCTATTACAAGATTATTCAAATACTTGGCTTACTTTTTCCAACGGAATACACTGTTCTTAATATTATTCTTCTATGGTTCAAGTGTAATAGTGTAAATAATGTGTGGTTTACTCAAACGTAGTGGTCCCATTCTCATTTTGTCTTATTTAGAGTGCATTTGCTATTCCGGGACTAAGGTTAAACCACTGTTTTAACGTACAAAAATCAGTGGTATAACCTTAGTCTGGACTAGTAAATGCACTCTGAATAAGACAGCTTGTGGTTAACTCTCAAGTTAAAACTTACTCTAGCTTGATTATGGAGTTTATGTGTACTACGAGCTTGATCGATTCGGGCCTAACACAGATATTTAGAAGTTCCTTTCTCAAATTGAATTGTTTTAGTTTATAAAAAAAAAAATTTTTACCTACTATTATATTGTCGACGCCATTCGCTGCGTTTGTCAGGTCGTTGTTTTTGCTCAAGAACACGTATTGCGCATATAATAAATTTAAAAAAGAATAAACATTAACCACGTGCCAGAATATAAAACTGCCAGAAATGAATGCAAAAGGTTTGATTCCCGAACGAATCAACATTCAAAATTGATATTGTGATTTTTTACTAAAACTAATTAGGAGTATGCAAGTGAGAATACTTATAATTTGTAATAGTCCTATAGTACCTAACCACAAATTACGTATAGCGGCGGCGCTCTAGACAGATAGGTCACTCGGAACTAAGCGTCAAAATCGTTACGCACAAATTGACAATTGCGTTTATATGCAATCTCGGACGATCCGGGGCAGTACTACAGCGGACTGACACTCACGACAGTTTACTACGCATTGATCATTGTTACGTGCGAAAATGGATATAAGCGTTTTTATTAGGTACTGCTGCAGTGTGTTTAGATGTTTGAATACTACACAAAATTGTGATTACAGGTTCTTTAAATTTCCAAAATAATATTAAAAGGTATATAAAACTAGGTCTAGGTTTTCTCTTGTAAGTAAAGTAAAGTAAGTAAGTAGTAAAGGTAAAGATAAGTTTTTATAGCGATCAATCATTCAATTCATTACATTACACATTCAGCAGGAATGAGCTTTTAAATTTTACTTAAATCGTCATTGGTTTAACACCAGTGTTTTAGGTAAGCGTTGAATAAAAGATTATAAACATATTAAATATTCATTGATTTTTTTTACATTGTCGTTGCTAGGATAAATACGCCACCTAGAAATATCAGTTTATATGTCATAAAAGTACCTAAGTAATGTAGTTAGTACGTATTATTTCTAACAACGCGCAGCTGCCGCCGCTGTTAAAAACGACAGTAATTGAAGAAGCCAAGTTGGGGAGAGTGATTATTGCTCTGTCTTCCCATTTAGGCCTGGACGTATGATAAGATGAATGAATAAACTAACCGTTGTATCGGTGTAATAAGGCACACTTATTTATTTTAAAAATCAGAATAGCAACCCTAGGCAGTCAGCCCATTTTGGGCAGTTGTTTTCGAGAACGGCGGGAGTGGACCTTCTGTATTTTTTCTATTTTGTGACCTAACAGTGTAAGGGAATTATAACCTTGTTATATTTTTACATGATCATTTATTTCGGCATTCGAGTTAGTACACATCCCACATTTTTTTTGCAATTAACGAGTATCATTTGTTAATTATCTAAACTTGTTCACAATTTTCGATGAGAAAATACGTTAGAATAAAATTAAACTAACTTATTCTAAAATAAATACCTACTCAAAAATACCACCGTGTTCGTGATGCAAGAAAGCAAGGATACTGGCAGCTATTCCTCGCTGAATGGCTAGACTAACCTTGTACTGTCTTATTCAGAGTGCATTTAGTAGTCCAGACAAAGCTTAAACCACCGATTTTTGTACGTTAAAACAGTAGTTTAACCTTAGTCCCGGAATAGCAAATGCACTCTGAATAAGACATTATATTGAACAAAATAACAGAAACAAAAACAAACGTTGATACGAGTATTATGTATTCTAGTAATATGAGTTCGTATTTCAGTAGAATTTGTTAGCAGTTCCGTACACTTTCGTCTACAACCACTTGTGATAAAACTCTACACTGGAATGCTTTTAGGATTCGCGGACGTGGATGCATGGACGCCATTTTTATTCGTTGGGCATCCAAAACCTATATTTGACAGTACGTCTAATTAGGACCGCTAACTTTGTGTACTTTCAACTTTCAAAGTCTAGAATTATTTTATTAAATTTTCCAGATAAAACAACAATTGTCATGGTTTTAAAGTAATGAATTAATATCCTTAAGTTATGAGGGACCAAATAATGTATTATTTTTAGGTGCAGTTTTCAGAGCAACCAACTAAAACAACTAAAAAGTTTTTTTAATAGACTCAAATCGGGAATCAGACCCAAGACCTTTGACGATAAAGATTATTAATCACAAGATTTTTTGTACTTACATACTATTAACTTAAATCATTTTGTATTAACATAAATAACTTAAAATGTAATAAAAATACCTTTTTAATTACAGGTTATATACCGCAGAAAAAGTAGTTCGGGATCCTGAAAACTCAAAAAAGCCATGTTCGCACAATGGATCGTGTCAGAAATATGTCATGAAGGTTTGTTAGATGCCTGAAATTCATCACTAATATTATTCAACTGTTAAGGATTTTGCTTTGAATGATATTATGAAGCAAATTTATAGTTTTAAATGCAAGAGAAATATGCTTATATAATCATAGAGTCACTAGCCTATGTTTAACAGTGGACGTCCTAAGGCTGAAACCTCATTCTATGGCTGAAACGATGATGATGATGAAGATGCCTTGCGTAGCGCGGCCGGTACCGTATTCGTCAGTTTATTTTCTTTAGCAGTGCGTTAAAACGTCTATAACTTTTTACTTGTAAGCTTAGTTGTAGTATACACTTCAGTTAAAATTTTATTCCTAAGATAATAATTATTAATAAGTTCTTTTGTAAACATTTCAGGGTTGCAGAACCTACTTCGGCATCGGTCTTGCCATCAGCTTGGCCAAATTGATCCTACCAAGGATAAGAACACCTCTGCGAGCCATATCCTCCATTGGAGGGAAACATTTCAAGATGGCATTGTTCTTCGGCAGTTATATCGGTATTTACAGAGTACGATTGTGTAGTTACTATTTTAGATAATGTTGATTGTTTACAAATTAATCTATTAAAATCAATAGGCTTCCAATATGGACGTCCGCAAAAACATGAGCGGGTGCACGCGCTCAAAAATGTAGCGGCACTTTTCGGTACCCCCTCGCATCTGGGCCCTAACCATGAACTGTTAAAACAATCACAAATCTGTCAAAAATTATCATTTCTGTCAAATTTTGTATGTAATGACGTACCAAAATTGACAGATTTGACAACTTTGAGATTGTTTTAAGAGTTCATGGTTATGGCCCTGGTCACTATTGCAGCAGCGTTGAACCGACTGAAACTTAATATTACACCTTGTACCAATATACACATCAAAGCGATATTGTATTAGTATTGTATGATTAAAATTTATAAATGGAATTCGAATAAATTATGTTAAAAAATGTTAATTTAAATTGTTTAGTATCAAAAAATCACGAATGCCTTAGAAGGTCATTCTGTAACAAAATGAACATCTTTTGTACCTGTATTTTGGAGTAATGTTACATTATGAAAGTGATTAAATGAATATGAATATGAATATGATAAGTTACTGGGAGACACTGCAATGAGAAAGTTCCCAGGGGCTATTATTCATTTGTCAGCATTTATACAGCAACAGCAGGGAATAAGTAGTCAGGATTTGATGCGAATTCACTTGACAGATTTTAGAACATCCTTATTTCCCCAGGCCGTCCTATGCTTCTTGTGTCGGAAGAAAGGCTACGACTCGGAACTGTTCGCCTTGCCTGCGGGATACCTGGCAGGACTCTCGATGGTGTTCAATCCCAGCCTAGGGCTGTCGATAGCTTCTGTTACTGGGGCTATGAAGGTAAGACTGAACAGTCAAGAAAATCATTTTTGTGACATACCTATGACATCATTTTTTAGGGTTCCGTACCCATAAGGTAAAACAGGACCCTATTACTAAGACTCCGCTGTCCGTCTGTCCATCTGTCTGTCTGTCCGTCTATCACCAGGCTGTATCTCACGAACCGTAATAGTTAGACAGTTGAAATTTTCACAGATGATGTTTTTTTGTTGCCGCTAATAACAACAAAATAAAAACTAGAATAAAATAAATATCTCAGGGGGCTCTCATACAACAAACGTGATTATTTTTGCTCCTTTTTATAAATAATAGAGCGGAGCTTGACCGGTTTTGTATAAAATTTGCATTTGACTTTTCTAGTTATACTCCACGGTCCTCTACGAAAAGAAGATTTTACCTGACAACGTCCCACTACCTGAAATCTTATACTGCGCCTGCCAAGGGTTTTTGTTCAGCGCCAGATTCGTCAACGCTGATGCATGCCCTTCGTACATCATGAATGTTACGGACACTATAAGCCATGGACAGTAAGTATACTATTTCAAGTTCTCGGCGCACATCACACATCACCAGCCTATATCAGTCCTCTGCTGGACACAGGCCTCTCCAAAAGAAGGATTTTGCCATAATCGCCACGCTTGGCAGGCGGGTTGGCGATCGCAGTTTGGCCAATGGTGGAGAGGAGTCGCTGCTGCCCGTCTTCTTATGGCGGTTCTCCTGTAGTCGCCTCTTACGACACCCATAGGAGGAGAAGGGGTGGTGCAATTCCTTAAACGTGCCGGCACCACACGACGCAAGTTCTCGGCGCTAGCCCAAAATTGTCCCGAAATAGTGTTAGGGAAAAAACTATTGGGACGTAAAAAAACCCTAAGTTTAAGCCTATTTACAGAAATAAATTGGTTTTATTATTGGATTACTGCAATAGGGCGACGAATGACGATTGATGACCTCCGTAGTCGAGAGGAAACGCCGGACTTGGCGGCACCATCTCTGAGGTCCCGGGTTTGATTCCCGGTCGAATCAATGTAGAAAACTTTTTATTGTCTCGGGTCTAGGTTTTCAACCATCGTCGTTCTTTCTTATGAACTAATGAATAAGTGATTTAACTATTAACCTTAAAATAACAGTGGCATGTGATTTTGTCTAATATTAATCATGAGAAAATTTTAAAATAACATGAAAAGAATTTGATAAAGATTATAGATAAACGAGTTCTTTAACTTTGTTACAGCTGCGAAGCAATCTACAGGAGAGTATTGGAACTTGTGAAAAAGCGGTACATGTTATAATAATTTATACGGCCTAAATTTTAAATTTTAAATCATCGGTGATGGTACAAATCGTGAGAAAATTAAAAAATCGGTTTTTAAAAGCTTTAAAATAAACATAGAAAAGTTATTTTAATTAAATGCCAAAAAATACTTTAAAA